>JAPVLO010000136.1:1338750-2677500 GCA_027257055.1 Cephalopachus bancanus
ATCCTTTAAGGAGAATCTTTCTGTGGTTCAAATTTCTGCGATCGTAGTGGGATCCTGGCCATGAAAGATTTTTGTTTTTACATCAAAATATGAATAGTGTCAGCATCTGAACACAAATTAACCACTCCTATCTGTGAATGGCTTCACAGTGTCCCAAGGCAGGAATGTCAGCACCTTGTGCTTTTGGAAGACTGCTTGCCAACACAGCCGGACTCAGCTTCTCCTGTCAGGCGAACCCACCTGAGCAAGCTCCGTGGACCCTTCAAGGCGTGCCCGGTTCCCAGCACTCCGCAGTGTGCAGCCTGTTTCCAAGGAGACATTTCCAGGGAAGTCGAAGCCCTGGAGGCACCAGCTACGCCCAGCACTCCCTGCAGACACCCCGTCCCTAAGGTGACTTTGTCGCATCCTCTGAATGCCCGACAGACTGTTGTAGGAGGTATTTCTTTTTCAAACTTTGTCTCAATCTGGACAGAGTCTTGTTAGGAGCAGCTCTTCATTTTCAACTTTGGCTGACATTGTAAAGATCCCCAAAAGAAGGCTCTCTTAGAATACATCCTCCTGCGTCTTAATTTTCGTGAAAGGACACTACCTGTACCCCGGGGCCTCACCTTCATGAAAGCAGGCTGCCTTCTGAAGTCTGGGTTTCCGTTTTGACACACCATCCTCCAGAAAGTGCAGCTACCAGTAAAACCAGACAAGCTCAATATCCGAATATCTGTGGCTGCATGTAGACAGGGGTCATGACCAGCAGCCTCCCCACCCTCTGCTTTTCATGTAAACACGATCCTTTACATTGTTCTTCCATATCCTTCGTGTGGTGAGGTGAGCCTGTGACTGCTTGGGAGTTTCTCATGACTGTCTAGTCTTTACACAAAGAGCTTAAAGTAAACCAATTGGTTTTCGAGCCATCTTTCCTGTGGCCAATTACACCTAAAATGAGCATTTAGATTCTTGATCAGTGGCTGCCACAGCCTGAAGGTGGGCAGAGGAGTGAAAGGGAATTCGTGCAGTGAGTGGAACCCTCTCATAGCCTGATTTTAGTGATGGCTGCATGACGGTGTGTGTCCGTTAAAACTCATGGAACGTATACCAAAAGGGTGGATTTTGCTATAGGTAAATTATATTTCAATTGATAAAAACAGAAAAAGAAACATGAATCAAAATTACCAAACCCTCTCAGACATAGAACAATCTAAATAAGTCTACATATTGCTTTTTGATGATCAAAACCTATCATTCCCTGGTCTTTAGTTGTATAAAACAAGAAAACTTATTTTGACAATTCCGAACTAAAACCTTGATCCTTGTAATGGTGTTGAAGCAAAAGCTGTTCACTTGCCTTAAACATGATTATTAAGACACTAATAAATGTTGAATTAATTTATCATTGAGCATAACTTTTTTGGTTTTTTGCTTATTTTGAGTCAGAGTCACACTCTGTCACCCAGGTGGGAGTGCTGTGGCACAATCATGGCTACCACGGCCTCAGTCTGCTGGGCTCAGGCGATCCTTCTGCCTCAGCCTTTCGAGTAGCTGGGACTAGAGGCACGTGTCACCATGCCCAGATAATTTTTTGATTTATTGTAGAAACGAGGTCTCACCATGTCACCCAGGCTGATCTCAAACCCCTGGGCTCAGGCAATCCTCTTGCCTCTGCCTCTCAAAGTGCTGGGATTATAGGAGTAAACCACTGTTCCTGGTCTTGAACATAACTTTTTAGGATTAAAAGCTGTTTTCAAAGGTTTACCTTTTAAGATAAAAGTATTTTCCCAACTGGAAGTATTCACACAGAGGTCAGATGACTCCTTGTTGGAATTCTTTTTAGGTACATACTATCTTGTGCTGTATGTAAATTAAAGAGCTTTTTTTCAATTCTCCTTTGTACTTTTCCAGTAGCTGTATCAACCTCATGCTCAAAGAGTTTATTTAGAAATTTTTTTTTTTTGGTGTTTTGGTGTTTTGAGTTGGCGTCTCACTCCGTCACCCAGACTGGAGTGCAGTGGCCGCTCCCGGTCACCGCAGCCTCGACCTGCTGGGCTCTGGCGATCCTTCCGCCTCGGTCTTCCAAGTAGCCGGAACTACAGGCGAGCGCTTCCACGCCCAGCTAATTTTTGATTTATTGTAGAGATGAGGTTTCGCCAAGTTGCCCAGGTGGGTCTAGAACCTGCGGGCTCAGGCAATCCACTCACCTCAGCCTCCCAAGGTGCGGGATTACAGGCTGAGCCACCGAGCCCAGCTTACTTAGAAATTTAAAAAGTTAAGTTTGCTGGCCAGGCTCAGTGGTGCAGCCTGTCATCCCAGTACTTTGGGAGACTGAGGTGAGTGGATCATCTGAGCCCACTGGTTCGAGACCAGCCTGGGCAACTTGGCGAGACCTCATCTCTACAATAAAAAATCAAAGATTCACTGGGCATGGTAGCATGTGCCTGTAGTTTTGGCTAATTGAAAGGCTAAGGTGGAAGGATTGCCAGAGCCCAGCAGGTTGACGCTGGGGTGGCTGTGAGTATGCCACTGCACTCCAGCCCAGACAACAGAGTGAGACTCCAACTCAAAAAAAAAAAAGAAAGAAAGAAAGAAAGAAAGAAAGAAAGAAGAAAGAAGAAAGAAAGAAAGAAAAAGTTAAGTTTGCTTATACCAATTAAAACTGCCTCCTTTTTATGTACTTTTTATTATCTCACTATGTGATAAAAAGATCACAAAATCATATTGACGTAACTTCTCTTAATTAAAACAATAGTATCAGCTACATTATTAAAGTAATAACATGGGCATCCAGAACTTGAATTCTGTAGGGGAGACTTTGGAGAAGTGGACACAAAATTCCCCGATTCAGCTTTCACTGAAACTTGGCATCACTTTTCTGTTTGACGCAAACGGCACGTCTAACCAACAGCCCTCGTTTTTAGACTTTGTGTCAAGGATTCTGGTGCTGTGCAGAAACGATCTAGTTCAAAAAGATTCATAGGACATTTTGCGTAGCACAGTTGAAAAGCGATGCTTAATGCAGCTCCACTTATCTGTAGGATCAAGATAAATTTCTCACAAAGACAGGTTGAGACATGATGCTATGAGAATAGGGTCTTGGTGTTTCATCTTTGGTGCATTTATTTATTCATTCGTAGTGGAAAAAAACTCACAAAAATATTTAAGGTCTGAGTCATAGGGTGGCTTTTCATCCATAAAAAATCGGAGTAATGGTGTGAAAGGTATCGGTTGAAAACCCAGAAGGAAGCTGGGCCTGACAACACTGTGTTTAGGAACAAATAGATCTTTTATGATTTGCAGGAGAAACACACACACACACACACACACACATACACACACACACACACACACACACACTGCAGAAAATTTTTGAAAGTCGAATGGTGATAACAATAAAATGTATTGAATTTTTGGATCAACATTCTTTTCCAGGCTTGAAATAGTACAAAATAACATCTCTCTAGATTCAGGAGAAAAAACAAAAAAGACATGCGTTCATAAGGCATATCTTTTAGGAAGACAGGACAGGCGGGGCCCATGATTTAAATGCATGAAAGATTTTGTGTGACCTATCGTCCGGGGAGTAAAATACTGCACGGTTGCTGAGGTTGGGATGTTTGACCTCTCCAAATCTCATGTTGAAGTTCAGCGCCCTGTGAAGCTGTGTTGAGTGGCGGGGCCTAGGGGGAGGTGCTGGGGCCACGCGAACAAATTCCTCGTGGACAGAATGGGTGAGCTCCAGGGGAGAGCAGGCTGTTCACAAGACCCCGGCCCCTCCCCCACCACCTTCCTCTCTCGCCATGTGGTCTCGGCACACGTTAGCTCCCTTTCGCCTTCAGCCACGACTGAAAACAGCCTGAGGCCCCACCACATGCCAGTCTCCCAGCCAGTGGAACTGTGAGGCAAGTAAGCGTTTCCATGTTATTGCATTTCATTTTATTTGAGTCAGGGTCTCACTCTGTCGCCTCAGCTGGCTCACCGCAGCCTCAGCCTCCTGGGCAGAGGTGATCCTTTGGCCTCAGCCTCTTGAGGAGCTGGGACTACAGGCATACACCACCAGCCCTGGTTTTTTTATTTTTATTTTCTGTAGAGAAGTTGGGTTATGGGTTCTAGGCTGATCTCCAACTCCTGGGCTCAAGCAGTCCTCTCATCTTGGCCTCCCAAAGTGCGGGGTAACAGGTGTGAGCCACAGAGCCCAGCCTAAACCTTTTCTTTTAAATGAATCACCAACCTCAGCCATTCCTTTAACGCGATGCAAAATAGACTAAGACAGAAAACTGGTACCAAGAGTGACATGTTGCTTTAAGGATATTTGAAAAAGTGGAAGCAGCTTTGGAACTGGGTCATGGGTAGAGCTTGGAAAGGTGTGGGGGACTCAGAAGAAGAGAAGAGACATTTTGAAACTTCTCAGAGGTTGGTTAAGTGGTTGTGGCCAAAGCACTGATGGAAACGTAGACAGCAAAAGCCAGGCTGGGGAGGTCTCGGAAAGGAGGGACTTACCCGGAACAGGAGCAGGGGTCACCCTTGTGACTTCATAGCAAAGTAGGTGGCTGCATTGTGTCCACACCCTGGGGCTTCACAGAAGGCTGAACTTAAGAGTGTGATGACCTAAGACAGCAGTCCGCAACCTTTTTGGCATCAGGGACTTCCTGGGAGACAATTTTTCCACAGATGTATAGGGTGGTGGGGCAGGGGGGTGGATCATCAGGCATTAGATTCTCATAAGGAGCACGCAGCCTGGATCTCTCAGAGGCACAGCTCACAGTTTGGTCTGTCCACCCACGAGAACCTGATGCCCCCACGATCTGACAGAATGTAGAGCTCTGCTCGCCCACAGCTCGCCTCCTGCTATGTGGCCCAGGTCCCTAAAAGACCACTGGCCGATACCCATCAGGGCCCAGGGCCTGGGGACCCCTGACCTGGGGTGTCTGGCAGAGAAATTCCTACACAGTGAAATGTTCAAGAGGTGGCTCAGCTGATTTTTACAACTTGCAATCAGACGTGGTGGCAATGGAATGATCTAAATGTGGGTGGAATTAATCATTCAAAGGAAAGCAGAGCAAAAAAGAAAAAAAAACTGGAAAATGTGCTGCCTGGCCTTGTGGTAGAGAAGGAAAGAACACTTTCAGGGGAGGAATTCAAGGGGGCTGTGAAGCCACCACTGGCCAGAGATCAGCACAGAGGAGAGGCAGCTGGTGCTGACAGGGACAATGAGGGAAGGCCCTGAGGGCATCTGGAGATCGTGGAGGCCACCCCTTCCCCCACAGCCCAGAGGCCTAGGAGCACAGAATGGCTGCGGGGACAGGCCTGGGGCACTGCTCCCTGTGCCACCCTGCATCCTGGATACTCTGGCTCCAGCCAGGGCTCAAAGGATCCCAGGTCCAGTTCAGGCTGCCTCTCGGGTGGGGGTGGGGTGCGGGGTGCAAGCCATAAGCCTGGGCTATGTTCACACGATGGCAGTCTGCAGGTGCCCAGGATGCAAGAACCATGGAGGCTGGGCAGTTTCCACCCGGACTTCAGAGGATACTTCAGAAAGCCTGGGTTCCCAGGCAGAAGAAGCCAGTGGCAGGCATGGAGCGACCACAGATGGCCTCTGCAGGAGCAGTGCGGGGTACAACTGTGGAAATAGGGCTGCCACAGAGACCCAGAAGTATTGAACCACTGGCAGCAGGCAACTTCAGTCTGGAAAAGCACCAGACTCCATTCTGTGAGTGCAGACACACGGGCTGCGTCCAGCAAAGCCATCCCGTGGGACTCCCTGTGGCCTTGGGGATGCCTTCTCGCTAGTGTGCCAGGATGCCAGGACTTGGAGTCAAGAGAGCTTTGGGGGGTTTGGAGATTTAATGGTTGCTTTGCTTGGTTTCGGACTTGTGTGGGGTCTGTTCCCCATTTCTTTTGACAGATTTCTCCCCTTTGGAATTACAATATTTACCTGATGCCTATGCCACCATTGTACTTTGGGGATAAAGAACTTGTTTTGGATGTTGCAGGCTTATACCTGGCAAGAACTTACCTTGAGTGTCATGTGAGACTCTGGGCTTTTGAGTGGTTGCTGGCACGAGTTAAGACTTTGGAGGTAAAACGATTGCATTTTGCAATATGAGAAAGACCTGAGATTTGCAGGGAGCTGGGGTGAAATGCTACAGTGTAGACGTTTGACTCCTACAAATCTCATGTTGACTGTGTGGGGAAACCCGGCCTGGTGGGAGGTGCTTGGGCCATGGGCTGCTCCCTCACGAGTAGACGGATGCCCTCTCTGGAAGCTGGGGTGAGTGAGTTCTCACTCTTCTAGTTCCCATGAGAGCTGACTGTCAAAAAGAATCTGGCTGGGCTCTGTGGCTCAGCCTGTCATCCCAGCACTTTGAGAGGCTGAGGCAAGTGGATTGCCTGAGCCCATGAGTTCAAGACCAGGCCGGGCGACTTGGCGAGACCTCGCCTCTACAATAAATCAAAAATTAGCCGTGCATGGTAGCGAGTACCTGTGGTTCTGGTTACTTGGAAGACCAAGATGGAAGGATCACCGGAACCCAGAAGGTTAACACTGGGGTGGCCGTGAGCCTGCCACTGCACTACAGCCTGGGTGACACAGTAAGACTCTGACTCAAAAAAAAGAACCCACTACCTCCCCTCCTCCTCTGGCTTCCTCTCTTGCCACGAGATCTCTGCACATGCCAGCTGTCCTTTGTCTCTTGCCATTGGTGGAGGCGGCTTGAGGCTTTCACCAGCTGCCCAATCTTCTTTGTAAATGGTCCAGCTCCAGGCATTCCTTCGCAGCAGTGCTAAACAGACTAAGCCAACCACCCAGGCAGAGACTTCAAATAACCTAATAGAAAGTAATGAGATGACTGAAAAATGCAATGCCAACGTAATCAAGATAGATGATAGATATATGCATACATACACACATCCACAGGAGTAAAGCTAGTTTAAGCATATATGTATATGACACACACACACACACACACACACACACACACACACACACACACACACCTCAAGTATCTCACTAGTGATAGGTTTTCTTCAATAGCCAATTAATAACTTGTTAAGATATCAGAATGAAGTTGGGTGTTGGGTTTTTTTAGAGATTTCTAGCATTCTTCTTTTCTATTAGTTTTTGTTTTGCTTTGCTTTGCTTTGTTGTGTTTTGTTTTGAGTTGGAGTCTCACTCTGTCGCCCAGGCTGGAGGGCAGTGGCACACTCATAGCCACCCCAGCGTCAACTGCTGGGCTCCAGAGACCTTCCGCCTCAGCCTTCCAAGTAACTGGAACTACAGGTGCACACTACCACACCTGGCTCATTTTTTAAAATTTGCTATAGAGACGAGGTCTCGCCAAGTTGCCTGGTCTCAAACCCGCGGGCTCAGGCAATCCACTCACCTCGGCCTGGGATGACAGGCTGAGCCACTGAACCCGGCCAATCTGTTTGTTTTTAAAATAGCACAAGGAAAATAAGTTTTCTGTCATTCTCGGTACTGTCCCAGCTCCTAAGCAGTGCCAACACTATCACTGCCTAAAAGACAGCAGATTATGTGTGAAATGACCCAAATGGGGCACAGATTGGCATGTGGGTGCTCGTCTCTTTGAGTCAAATCCTTTAAGCGTTCAATAGTTAGTGAAAGGGCTTCCATAGTCACTGGTACCAAGAACCCTTTTAGTTTCCATTATTCACGAGGCACGCATTCCTCCCAGAAGCATAATTATTCCCATAATCTCCTCTTTTTTCTCCTCACCCAATCCTATATTCTCAGTCTTTCTTGTAAGTCTTATTGTCATACGGATGGGAGAATCTGAAAGACTACCCCTCCTGATCTACAAAAGCAAGGATTTGGGCTAACTCGCCTTCAACATTTCAAAAGGCCCAAAAGGCAGTCTTGAAAACCTACTTGAAGTCACAATCTTTTTCTTTTTGACTGAAATTACACTAACTGAAGGCAGCTCTCATAATGATAGAAGACAAGATTGACAGCAAAAAGATTTGTCATTGAAAAAGAAAAATAAGAAAACAGAGTTTAATCAAATGAAGGCATTCTATTAGGTAGGCCAAGTATATGTGGGAAAGATAATGAAAATAATGAAGGTCACTGATGGCGAAAAGCTTAGTGACTTTATTCTAGACTGTCTTCGTCTCTCCAGATGATGGGTGCTTTTAGTATCGAATGGAAAGAATTATGAAATAAACCTTGAGCATCTATGTCCAATTTAACTTATCAGGTTTATAAAAACTTTAGCCTGTACTGTTATTTTGCAAAATGTGTATTAAATCGTTAACTAAAATTTGACAAAAATCAGCAAAGGGCTTAGTTACCTGAACTGTTTTCAAAGATTTGGGGTAAAATTTGGATATCTAAATCGGATGTACGGGATGTATTTTTTTTGTATTAAGTGCCATTTTGTAAACTTCATGAAGCCAGAAATGGCATTAACCAAAGGATCTAAAATGCTTATTTAAAATGCAAACATGAGAGTGTTTAACTCATTTACAGCATTTCTGACGCGACAAGATCTGCATTTAGCAGCTCCCGCATGCACGGACATCTTGCTCTTACCAGGTGAGTAGCGATGCCAGATGAACTTCACTGAACTGTTTCCTCTCACTTCTCGGGGTGCGCACGGTCGACACGTCGCGCCGTCACTCTCTGCCTTTGCCTGACTGAAGAACGAAAAGGGGTGAGGGCGACACGGAGCCGTGGGCTGCCCGGGTTTCCACCTCCTTCCGTGTCCTCGTTTCCTTTTCTTTTTTTGGAGTCGGAGCCTCACCCCGTCGCCCAGACTGGAGCGCAGCGGCCGCTCCCGGCCCCCGCAGCCTCGACCCGCCGGGCTCCGGCGCTCCTTCCGCCTCCGCCTTCCGAGGAGCCGGAACTACAGGCGCGCGCTGCCACGCCCGGCTCCTTTTTTGATTTGTTGTAGAGATGAGGTCTCGCTGCCCAGGCGGGTCTCGAACCCGCGGGCTCAGGCCATCCCCTCGCCTCAGCCTCCCAAAGGCGCGGGATGACGGGCTGAGCCCCCGAGCCCGGCTCATGTCCTGATTTTCAAGGGAGTGTTGCCTGATACAAGGACGCAGCAGGAACAGGAAAGGGTGTGGCAGGACTTCTCAGTGGGCTGTGTCTGGGTCATGGCCTGTTTTCTCTGTTGTAAGCAGGTTAGAGCTCTTTCTATCTTAGTTAGTCTTTCTGCCATTTTTCATTTATATACTTTAACGATTCAATATTTTCTACCTCCTTAAACATATGGAATGTAGTCATAACTGTTTTAATGTCCTTGTCTGTTTATTCTGTGATTTTTATTATTAATGAGTCATTTTTATTCAGTTGTATGCTCTTTGTATGCTATAGTTTCCTGATCCTTTGCAAGCATGCTTAGTAATTTTTATACTGAATGCCAGATATTACATATTTTGCTTCATTGGTTATAGGGTATTGTGCATGCTTAGGAATTTTTTTTTTTCTGGAGCCTTGCACTGGTACACATTTATTTTAAAAATTTGCTCCCTCTGAGTCTTGCTTTTAAGTTCTGTCAGGCAGGATCAGAGGTGCATTTATTTTCAGGTTAAGTTTTTCCGCTACTGAGGCAAAACCCTTCTTTGTACTTTAATGGATATGTCTGAATTTTAAAGCGTTTTGTTCTGACTGTCAAGAGAAATCACTATCCCTAGTCCTGTGTGAGCTATGGCCACTTCTCCTGGAAGTTCTTTCGGTTGGCTTTTTTGAGATAGTTTTCTGACATGCATGAGCTGACCCGTATTCAACTGAATAATCACGGAGGTTTTCCCTTCACGAGCTCTCTCCTGTCTGGCGTTCTTCCCTGTGAACTCTGGGTACAGGGCAATCCTTACTTGTCTCAGCTGGGTTTCTTCTCCCTATGCAATGGCCTGGAAACTTTCTCTAGGCAGTGAGCCATGGCGGTCCCAAGACTTATGCCCTTAATGCTCCAGCTCGCAGAGATCATTGTCCTGTTTTTTATATCTAATATCTTGAGTGCCATTGTTTGACATATTGTGTCTGGTATTTCGGTTGCTTCAGGCGAGAGGATAAATCATGTCCCTACTCCTCCATCTTGACTGGAAGCGGAAGTTCAGGCAATCTGGGCTTTTTAATTTAAAAATAATGGGTGTTGATCTTTTAAAACTTTCTAGTAAACATATGAATGTTAAGATTATATTTATAATTTATTAAGCTTGCCAAAATTAACTGGCTTGTAATGTCATGAAATTTTAGGATGATTATTCTCACTCTGTGTCTTGCTATTTTTGGAGAGTTCCCTGAAGTGTTATTACTTGCTATGGTCTGCTGACTAAATGTGTGGGTATCACTAGGGAGTGCTTTAGAATCTCAGAGATAAGGCTGGATCTCAGTCTCCACCCAACCCTACTGTCTGAGTCAGTTTGTGCTGCAACAAAAGACCACAGGTTAAGTGTCTTATAAATAGCAGAACACTTTTGTTCATGGTTCTGGAGACTGGGAAGTCTAAGATCAAGGCACTGACGAGATTGGGATGTGGTGAGGGCTGCTCTCTGCTTCCAGATGGCACCTTGATGCTGCATCCCCCAGAGAGGAGAAACATTGTGTTACACGGAAGAAGGAACAGAAATAAGGAAAAGGGGGCAAACTTCCTCTTCCAAGCTTTTTTATAAGAACGCCTGCTCCTATTCCTGAGGGTGAAGCCTTTGTGACTCAATTAACTCCTAACCATATCTCTTAGCACTGCTGTACTGGGGGTTAAGTTTCAACATTAACTTTTGAAAGGGCAAAACACTCCAATCATAGCACCTACTGAATAAAAATAATATTAATGAGCTCCCCATGTTAAACATGTACATTTCAAAAATCTTTCTGAAGAAGGAACCTAGATCTCATTTTTAGCTCCCTGATGGGAGTTTATAGTCAAGGTCAAGGATCTTAACCTTGTAAACCAAGACACTCTTCTTGTGAATACAATCTTTATGCATTTGTGATCCAGCTCTGACAATTTCTAGATATGTAAATTTGGATATGGTAGCTTTTAGTCTCAGTTTTTTCATACACAAAGCAGAACTACTAACACCTACACATAAGAACGCTATAATAGTAAAGTTAAATATTATATCCAGTATCTGGCACATAATTGCCTCAAAGCAAATGGCAATTATGATTATTATTAGAGCACTAGGCTATTAAGTTTCTCTGCATTCCCTAGAACACCTAAGAGAGTAGATATTTTGTAAAGGTTGGCTGATTGATTGCAATGACACTTGAATACATTTCTGGTTACTTTAGAAATAAAATTGATTTTAATAAAACTATCAATGAGCAGATTATATGACTCAGTGAGCAGTCATAATCAATGAAGGAGAAAATAGACCCTCTCTATTCTGTTCATGTTTAAGGGTAAAGTATGATCAACCTGTTGATTTTCAATGCTCATCAAGAGAGCTTCACATGAAATTAGTTTCACCTACTTCTTATTCTGGAACAAGAAGACACTCTGCAACAAAGACATTCTGCAGCTTAAGCAACAAAGACACTCTGTACTACCCACACATTTTTATTAAATACTCTTTCCAATGTCAAGATGAATATGCAAAAAAGCCCCACTGTAGGGCTACAATTCACCTTAATTATATCCTCCAAAGTAATTTATTTTTGGACACACAGCAATTCAAATCAGGAATAAAAGAAATTTTAGCCCAACCAATCTGTATTCAGTGTGTTGCTCTTTAAATACAAAGATGATATGACTGACATATAACTTCCAGGGCACCAATTTTATAATTTTGTTCCTAGATTCCTCCTCCACCCAATTTTGATGAAATATTGGAACTAGTATGCCATCATTATTTCAGGTTATTCCTGTTTTATAATATGGGGGAGGCATTTTTGAGAAATTATGAAAAACTACACATATAACTGAACCACAATGAACTTAAACAGTGATTACATTAGAGTATAACATTAAATTAATTTAATCTGTAATGTCATATTCTAACTGCCAACACCATTATAAAGTTACTTGAAGGTTATAATGCACTTGTTTACATCAAATATAAACAAAAATCATATGTTTTAATTAATGTTGGGAGTTTCTTAATCTGAGAATTTATCAGCTTTGAAATATTAGATTTGAAGATTAGATTTAGATATAAAATTTACTATCTTTAAGATAAACAATTGGTAAAGTAATTAACAACTAACGAGTTTTTATATGAGAATACACTCTTCCATAAATGTGAAAACCATATGACCCAAATGATTTGAATGAGTAAGATTTTAGATAAGCACATGAGATGCCATTGTTGTATAGCTCAGTGGTTAAAAGCATGAACAAAGAAGGCATACTTCCCAGGTTTAATCCTGATACCTTTACTTAAAAGTTCTGGGACCTCGGGCATTAAAAGTTACATTCTGTGCCTTAGTTTATTCATTTGTGGAATAGAGACAATGGCAATAATGCTTTCCTTGCTTTGTTGTTATAATGATTACAGAATTTTAAACAATGATGAGAACATAGCATGCACAGCATAAATATTAGTAAATGCTGATATCCAAATTTAATATGTGACCCATACTGAGAAGGATCACTTTAATTTTATAAAAATGTACCCGTGTGCCTCATAATACTGGTTGAATGTTCCAATTGATAGATAATCTTGTATCTCAGTAAAATTTCAAAATATTTAACAATGCAATTAGAAATGTGAAAAGAATAATTTTGAAGGTGGGCAGTTTGAACAGTGATTAAAGACACAGGGCATGGAGTCTGGAGACTGAGTGTGAAATATGGTACTGCCATTCATTAGCAGGATAAATTTGGTCAATCGCTACTTAGTCTCTGTAAGTCTCCAAATCCAGGAAATGAAAATACTAGGAATTATCTCATAGAACCATGATAAAGTCTTAATTATATAAGTTTAGGTTTTCTGTTACATAAAAGCCAGCAAGTATCTATTGCTATAGTGAACTACTACTATAGCGGTTTGTAAACAAACTGCTACAGTGGTTTCTAAACATGAAACTTTATTTCTCACAGTTCTGGAGGCTGAGAAGTCCAAATTCAAGGTGCTGGCAGATTTGGTATCCAATGAGGGCCTGCTTCCCCCAAATCTAGCCTTCTCCTCACTGCAACTTTACATGGAAGAGGTAGAAAGGATCTCTTTGAGGATCCCTCTGAAATCTCTTTTATAAGGGCACTAATCTCATTCCCTCCTGACCTAATCACCACCCAAAGCCCTAATACTATCTATCACCTTGGGATTCAGTTTTCAACAGAAAAATTGTGGAAGGATAGAATCATTCCTCTGTAGGAATTTAATTATAATGTATTGCATTAATAATATAAATGTGTGTTGGATTTGGTCTCTGCCTCCAAACATTTTCAATGGTATTGTGTCAATAAAAATATACATTCTAGTTAGACATACTGGCACGCAGCTGTAGTCCCATCTACTCAGAAGACTGAGACTGAAGGGTGACTAGTGCCCAGAAGTTGGAGACCAGCCTGGACAACATGGCAAGACACCATCTCAAAAACAATAAAAAGTTATATGTCCTATAAATAACCAAGGATGCAAATAATCGCTGCACAATACTAAATTAATGATATAGTCAAAAATGACAGTCATTTAAAGGCGCAGTTTATTTTGGCCTCAGAGATTTTTACCTGTCCATGATTTCTCTTCCTGTCTTCAAGGTACTTCTTTGGCCTTCACTGGGAGCAGGGCAGCACGAGAAAATCGTCTGCAGCTCAGATTGTTCTTTTTTAGTCATTCTTTTATTTAGTTGATATCAAAAACTAAAAACATGACCACATTATAGACTTTATAACACACATGTACACACATATATGCCACGGGTGCCCCCCAAAATGTATACACTTTTTAAGAGATACTATCTATGTATTGCTTTTCTAGTTTGCCATAATCAGAAGTGTCTGGATGCTGATGGTAACTGCTTTGAACAGCTCTCGAGTCTAGACCACAATGTCTTTCTATCAGTGAGCATATCAGCACGGAAAGCATGGGCAAAGTAGAAAAACTAACGAAGCCATGCTTAAGAATGTGGTTGCGATGTAGGCTTGCTCTACTCTCCACGGTCAAGGCCTTCCCCGTGACTTGCGATGAGTTGGTGCTCGATACGTATTTGCTGATGATGGTAGATTATGATTTCTTTCCCTTTTCTATTTCTGGACTTTAATACCAGATTCACTGATTACAATATGTGACCACTGAATATTTATTGAATTAATGAATGAGGAAAACAAGGACTCAAACATCAAAATAATCGACTGGTTTAATAAAACAAGAATCATGAGCGATGGTGATTATTAGTTATCGCTTCATGTTTCATCTTTTTAAAAAGAGCTTTTTCTGGTTTTTGTTTGTTTTTTAATTGTTCTTTTGCAGGTCTGTGAAAGTTTCTGGCTTAGCGACCGCTCTGCAAAGCATCCTCCAATGTCTTTCTAACTTTTCTCACCATTGTTTGGTTTTTTGAAATGGGTAGAAACAGGAATTGGGGAGCTGGGTCTCCCTGCTGTGTTCAGGAACATAAATACTTACATTGGAAGGAGGGGACTATTCATAAGTGCTCGTTGCTGAGTCCTAAATGCCAACGAAGACTTTCCCATCTTGTTTTTGAAGAGGTTTCCATGAGGTTTGCTTGAGCTGTTATATGTGGTTAGGAATGCCTGCTTATTTAGAGGGACTGCACGAAAAGAAAAGAACGTTCACCACTTGATGCATATACAGTTCAAGAAATTATGCTGAATTCAAACCGCAGGTGGACTTGGAAAGGAAGAAATGAAAGACTGAAGACGATCAGGAAATAACCGAAAGGCAATGAGCGCTCTAACATGAGAGCAGTACCCACTGGCCGGCTGAGCTGATGTCCCTCATGTGATACCCAGGGCAAGACTGCGTCAAGGAGTTCTGCTTTTTCCAAGCTTCCTCTTTTGGTTTCCTTTCCCCAGGGAGTGTGTGTGCTTGTGTGCCACCTGGAACAAACCAAAGGACTCCATAAAACCAATGTGTCTCGCTCGCTAACCCGCCCTTACAATCAGCCTTCCACACACGTCAGCCTCGGCCTTCAACCCTGAACTTCTCTTTTGCGTTCTAGATTAGTGGAAGATCCAGGAACACAGGACTTGTGTTCACCTGACATTTATTTCAATTTCTGCTTGTAATTGCCTCCATTTTTAGAAAATGAGAAAATATAAATAAGCAAAAATGATAAAATCAACAGTACTTATATTTTGTGTGTCTAAGCCTATGCCTCTATATAAATGTGTATCAATAAATGAATATGTGATAAGAAACGAATGAATGAATAAGCCAATCAAGAAGAGAAGAAACGGAGAGAAATAGAAATAAGACATAGAACAAGCTGAGAGAATCCATGTCTGTATGTGTGTTTAAAACCTGCATTTCTACTCAACAACAAACTGGGGTCACCTCTCACTGCCAGTAAATGTAAAACTACGTTATCATCGGATACATGCCCATGTTTTCCACTCTTCTATCCTGCCACCCGCAACTGGTGATCTGATTTTGACTGGAAAATACGTAATTCTTACAGGCCTAGGCCTTTTGCAATATTAGATACAGATATCTCTCTTCACTGAATTCATAGTTCAAGAGTCAGCCAGCCTTCTCTGGAAAGGGCCAGAGAGTAACTATTTCGGGCTCTGTGAGCCATCCCGTCTCTGTGCTGATTTTTGACTCTGCTATTGCAGTGTGAGAGCGGCCAACAAGACCCAGATGAACATGGCTGTGTTCCAATAAGACTTTATTTGCCAAGTTTTAATCACCGCATGGAAGTGAGGTGGTCTGGCCCAGTTCTAACACACGACCCCACTCTGTCAATAAAACCAAGGTCTTGACAAAACTTTGCTCCAGGTCACCAAGCTAGTTAAAGACACAGCAGCAACTGGGGTATGGAGTCAACCCCCAGCTCAGTGCTCCTTTTCCATCCTAAAACATTAATTTTTATTTTTTGTCTTTCCCCAGTGCCAACTATCACAGTCTGCCACCCAAGAGAAACTATAACATGCGTTTGCATTTCTCACATTTGGTTCATCAATTCAATTCTATTTTCACAATAGACCCAGACATGCTTCTAGTCCCTCCCTCCTCCCACCCTGACCCACGCCGCCACCGTGGTCCCTTGGACAATGACAGCAGCCCTGCAGCCGCTGTCTCTGCTCCAGCCTCTACTCCCTTCCATTCGCTTCAGGCAGAGAAGCAAGAGTGATCTCGTCACAGGTGAGTCACTCCCAAGCTGAGCAAATCGGTGTCGCTGTGTTTAGGGCCCTCCACAGTCCAGCCCTCTGCTGCCCGCTGACCTCACGGATGCACAACCTTCTCAACTGTGCCCAGCAGCCCTGGCCACCTGGCTCCTCCCCACACACGCCAGGCGGGCCTGCCTCGAGGGCAAATGCCCGCAGCCCTCACTCCTGAGATGTCATCATCTCAGCGAGGCCTTCTGGGCCACCACGTCTGAAGTTGCACATGCCTCACGTGGACATGACACACACACACTCTGCATCCCCCTTCTTGCCCTGTTTTCCCTTTCAGCTCTTCTATCAGTATATTTTAAGAGGATAGGTAGCCCCCGCACCAGATCACAAACTTCATGAGTGCAAGGATTTCATCTATTTTGTTCACCGCTAATTCTCAGCACTTAAACCAGTGCCTCATCACTCAGCAAATACTTGTGTGGTGGCTGAATGAGCATCTGGAGGGCTCACAACCAACTGTGAGTGCCAAACATGCCGAACTTAACATTCAAAGTAACGTTGTATATTTCCCTTAGCTTTGTATGTGATTCTTAAAGAGTTGGGTTCGATGCAACCACTCAATTGAGTGTGCGTGCATGTGTGTGTGTGTGTGTGTGTGTTACGTATTTGAAAAAGTTTTCAATGTCAACTAGTTCTTCCTTAAAAATACTTGAAATAGTAATGATGACAGAATGGCAAGTTTATCGTGAAACCTCAGTGAATGCTAGGTGTTGAACACTGTTACATAATCCTTAAAACGACTGTTATCTGAGAAGTAAGAGCCTTCGGTCTTGAAGCCACAATTCTGCAAATTTAAACATTACAGATGAAATTGAGGGACATAGGGACACTGATCTTAAATTTGGAAACTGGGTTCCTGAAACGTGAACTGAAAGCATTTCAATAACATGAACACAGCTTGACCTTTGGGATGAAGGGGAGGGAAGGTCTACAGAAAAATCTCCACAGAATCTCAGACTCTTGGTGTTTTGCCACATTTTGATTTTGAAGGCACTTTCTGGCATTGCTCTCAGATTCTTCCACACACACCATATTTCCATTAATTACACTGAGACATAATTATAACTCATGGCTAATTTGTTTTTAGAAAGAAGAGAAAGAACCCACAACAAGAAGCATGTTAGAAATAACACGGAGAATATAATTTAGGCATTAGGCTTAAACCAGTTAGTGTCAAAATACGGGCTTCCATTTCTAAGAAGCTTTAAGTCTGCATCACTACAACATGACTTGATTTGCCTGAACAACAAAAGACTAAGCTTCTACAGGAAGCGACCCGTTAAAAATGCATCTGCCTTTTTTATGTGTTTTATTTAGGTAAAACAGTTAGCTGTGTTTGAGTGCTATCTATCTACAATTGCACGTAAGAAAAAGATTCACCATAGTCTATGCTCATTCTTCAATAGGCAATAGCTTACCCAAAATAAAAAGAGGAATTGTAGACATAAAGCTAGAATATTTTGGCACTTGATGTATATGGCACAAAAATACCTCAACCAATGGATAGCTGAGAATGTCTTAGACACTGGTCAAGCTGTGTGTTAAGGGTGCTGCCCGTGGGTGCTGGGGAGAGAGAAGGGTCAACTGTCAAGGACATCAGGGCCGGCCCCCTCCAGGCATGTGCCCCTCACCCTCTGAGTGGATAGGCTGGCTTAGGAAATGAACTTGTTGATCCAAAGAGAAGCATGTCCCCGCACTGCCCTTGCCACTGATTTGCTTAGGAACCAGCATGTGTTCCAACTCAAAGAGATGAGAGAAATGTTCCTATAGATGTCTGGAAACAATTTTCCTCACTCCCAAGAGATGACCACGGGAAGACATGCAGTTTCTCCCACTGCACATAAAGAGTGATACTCGCAGACCTCAATGTTCCTGACAGCAGCAACTGCAGGGGCACACGGTCTAGGGACAACACTGGCTCTGCAGGTTGAGAAGATCAGAAGACGAGAGGGAATCTTTTCGTATCTGGACTGAAGAGCCAGCTAGCCCTGAAACCAGGCCTCCTCTGGAGTGCCCGTTGCCTGAGTTAAGAAGTGCCCTCTGTGTTTAAGCCTACCTGACTTGCGTATTCCTGGCGGATTCCGGCATTGGAACGATGACAGAACTTGGTCAATATTTGACTCGAGGGTAGAGCTAAGCATGAGTCTGCCAAAGCTAATCCCATAAAAGAGAAAGTCCTAATACCAATGCAAAGGTATCTAGAATCTGTAACACAAACGGAAGGCGTATTTGCATTCTTCTCTCTGCAGACCATCCGAAAAGCCGCTTAAAGCAACAGCTGCCGTTGGATACCCAAATGCTCCCCAGCTCTGTGATTACCTCCTACCTGGGATTTAGTATGCAGATCCAGCCTCTAATCTGGGTTGTAAGGAGCAATTCATAGTTTAAAGTGTGCCCTCTGCTTGGAGCCTCTTTGAAGACCAGCCAAGAAGAAGTAAACAACCCGCAGAAGCTCACAGCTGTGCTCCCTGATCCAGGCTGAGCAAGCCATTGCCCAACACCACAGAAATCAGAATGCACGGAGCATCACGCTTCGCATGGAATTACATTCTCATCTCTAAAACAAGCTAATCTCTTGCTCTTTCCTGACTTTTGCACACTTTTCTTTTAAGAAGCACACACGCTTCTTACTAAGGACAAGATGCGCTTTTAACGTAGATTTGGTAGCAACTCAAAGACATGGTTCTACACACTCGGGTTTGCTGTTTTGTTTCACCTGATGTGTAAATGGTTGGCCATAATACATTATGCTTTCTATTACATGTAAACCTTATGATGCTTTTCTTTAGGAAGTAGATTAGTTATTTTGTGGTGCAACTTTGAAAGTGTGCTGTTTTCAGAGTGACTAAGAATGCATTCTTTAAAAGACTGCATGTTTAACTATTTTTATGAATACAGATTTCTCCAAAATCATTCTATTTCTAAAGCCAAGAGTGTATGCGTACAAGAAACTATTTTGCAAATCTAGAGTAATTTAAGCATAATTAAATTAAAGCAAGTCATAATTAAAGGCAATAGGTCAAACTAAACTTCCAAGCATTTTCAATTATCAAGAGAAATGCCCCTTTAAATGTATTCCATATTGAAAATCAAATTGATTCCCTCAACTTATATTACAAAATAATAAAATATAATGTGTTAATAAGATGAGTTGATACTTTAAAATATTTGAGATAATTTTTTAAATAGCAATTCTTGTTCTTAATATAAGACATCAGAATGACAAATTTTTAAATGAAGCATTTATTTTCATAAATAAAATATTGGCTCTTACACACACACTCAGGCTTCAATGACAGCATATGAACATATTTTGACTTGTAAGTTATCTTTTTTAAAAGATTACCAAAGACCAAATTTATAAAATTTGCTACTCATAGGAAAAATTATAACTATATTTTTTCCTTTTTTATTTATCTTGTTTTTCACTTCTTTCTTATAGCATCAAACACAGGACTTCATTAAGTCTCAGCGTTTAGTTACCACTCATACAAATAATTTTTTTCATTACAAGTTACCAGCTCATATCAGAATTTTTTTTTGAAAGAGAGAGGGCAATATTAACTGCTTGTAAAATACCTGGTCATTGCTTCTTTTCCGTTAAAATAAATTTTTAAAATTCTACCTAATTAATATCATCTGCTGTTCCACTAAGCACCAGAAAAATAACATGAAAAAAGATTTTGCATTGTAATATTTACATCTAATGCTTGAAAACATGCACTCTAAAAATATGAAAAACAAATATTAACATGAACAATTTTATGTTGTCTTTTTTCTTCATCACTTAAAAGTAGCATTTTAATATATAAAAGAAATGCATATTAAGAAAACTAAAATATACAGGACGAAATACGACAAATCAAAAAACTTTGAGGGTATTATTCATTTTCTTGATAAAATTGATCAGAATAAGAGCAGTGGTCTGCGCGTCTCCCAGGCTGTTGCTTATGGGTGTGTGCTGGATGTTCGGCCCACACAGGTCACTGACCAACCGCCTCTCCACAGGGGCACAGCGACTCACCTGGTGCAGAACGGCTGGGAGTGGCTGCAGATACCCCAGCCAGTTTTTCCAGGTGAAACGAATAACCTCCTACTGTTATCAAATCTAGGATTTTCGCTGCAATAACACCACACTCTCACCAAGTAATTGAAGTAGTTAGAGTTACACACACACACACACACACACACACACACACACACACACATGCATTTCCAACAGCATGAACCCGTCAAGTGCACTACTTAATTGTTAGGCATTTGCTAAAGCCAAGAAGATATTGGTGCCGCAAAGAAAATACAATTCATTAAAACAAAGGAAAACATCAGCTTCTATATTTGTGCAGCCACAGATATAAGGAGACTTTATATCTTTTGTAGCATGTATCTCTCCCTATTAAGATATAAAATGAGCCAGGCTCGGTGGCTCAGCCTGTAATTCTGCGCTTTGGGAGGCTGAGGTGAGTGGATTGCCTGAACCTGTGGGTTTGAGACCTGCCTGGGCAACTTGGCGAGACCTCATGTCTACAGTAAATCAAAAAATCAGCTGGGCATGGTAGCGCGTGCCTGTAATTCTGGCTACTTGGAAGGCTGAGGCGGAAGGATCGCCAGAGCCCAGCAGGTCGGAGGCTGCGGTGGCCGGGAGCGGCCACTGCACTCCAGTCTGGGTGACAGAGTAAGACTCCAACTCAAAAAAAAAAAAAAAAAGAAAGAAAGAAAATGAACTTCCATACGAGCAAAAATGTAAAACCTTGATGCTTTTCAGTTTGGGAGAGAATGCAGGGAAGTGGCCATCAGCCACATGGCTGGCAGAAGTCAGCACGGGCGCCTTACACGGGGGCAGACTTTTGATGACGTAGCCACGCTGAAAGCAGAAGTGACTCCTTTTCCTTTCACCTCCCAGGGAGGTCTTGGCAAAATGACTCCGAAGTCCAAGTAAGAGATGGCCTCATTTCAGCATTGCTCGTCACAGGAAAAAGGGGAAGCAGCTTGTTAATCTTTTACTCCATCCTTTCTTCCTTCCTTGAGTGTAGACGTCTATTTTCTCCCTTCCACTCATCAGATATTTAACAGAATGTTTTCTGTGTGTCTTGCAAACGCCTGCAGAGTCACTGCAGGGCTTTACGCACTGACCTCGCTTTTTGAAAAATATTTCATTTATTTTTATTTTGAGATAAAAAAATGTAACTTTTTATTTACATGAAGATTCTGCTCTGCCTGAAAACCCGTAGGTGCTGATGCTGCATTAGAGAATTGCTGCTGGCTGAACTTGCCTGACTGCTGAGGGCTGGTTTGTTCTGTGATCCGCACAGTCCGTTGGCTCTTCTCTGCCCTGATGTGCACATCTTTTGGTTCCATAACGTTTGTACCACTCTAGCCCTCTCCATGCCCACAGGACCTCCACTGCCCGCCAGCCACTTTTAGACACCAAGAAGGCTCCCCCACCTTCTGTTCAGCCACTTTGCTAGTGTTTGTTGTGCTTCCTCCGACTGAACGTCACTTAGAAGTCAGAAATCTTAGGTCTAATTTCTGTCTCTGCCATTTACTCAAACTGTGACTTTCCACAAATTGCTTTTGTTCTGCTATTTGCTGATTTATGAACGTGTTTGAAAATGTATCATGCACCAACCATTTGCCAGGAATGATGTCAGGTGCTGTGACTGTAAACAGGCTGTTACCTGCCTCTGCTCTCAGGAGGGTTGCAGTCAGTGGGACACACAGAGCTGCTGGATACTTTTCAAGGGATAAAGTGGGAAACTCTAAAAATAATAATCCATGAGGAAGGGCTTTGTATATTTTAAAGCATTAAATACGTGAGGTATGATTAATATTGTTCACAGTGGCTCCTTGCCCTGCTTGGAATACTCAAATAAGTGGAAGTTTTAAATGTAAAGGAAAAGAAGGACATTCCTTATTTGTACAGAAAAGTGATGGCTGGTGATTAATATTTTTTAAAATATAGAACCAATCTAACCTAACAATATTTGACATCCAAATTTTTGTTCCCTTTCCATGAGCCACGTAAGAAGCTGATGGCTCTCAAGGCATGTTGACATAAAGGGAAGGGCTGCATAACTTCCTCTCCCTTTAATTAACAATGAAAACAGCAGTTAGAAAAAATAATAGAGGAAATAATCCTTGCCTTCTGAAGGCATCAACATGTCAGCAAAGATCCTACAGGTAGCCGTCTTTGGGTGTGACCTTTCCACTCCTCAGATAGCCACGAGCTGAATAGATGGAGAGTATTTGGTGATAGCACTGCTGATGCCACCAGCCAAATTTTTCTCATTTTTCAATAATTTCTAATAAATACATCTTCTCTATTTTCTCCACACAGTCCCAGGCTGAATGAGAATATCAGGTACACAGTTAATATCCACCATCAAAGCACAATTAGACACCCCCATTATCTTAATCTCAGATACCCTATCCAATAACACAGAAATAAGCAGGTTGTGGTCTCTATTATAGTGCAAGAAAATAATTAGATAGCTTATGATGGCTGCTGCGTTGTTAACAAATAAAGATGCCCTGCCACGGAGAAACGTATAAGCCAGGATGAAATTATGCAATTCGAGCTAAGCAAATATTGACCCAAATTAAAAGACATTCTGGAGGAGCAGCTGGGGAAAGGGAGTTGACCTCTGTCTCTCCCCAGAGACACTTAGAGAGGGATTTGCTACTTGTTCTTCGTTCAGGAAGTATCAAGATTGTTTGAAAGGATCATTAGCATTTCTGTACTAAAACAATAGACTATGCGTTAGTTTAGACCCCTGTTAAAATCCGTCCTCCTTCACTGAATGAACACCCACTCTGTACCAGAACGAGCATCACGTGGACAGCCGTGGACGCTCAGGACTGGCTGGTGTGTTGCCAAAGGGAACTCCAGGAGGGACTGAGGCAGAGCTACCCTGGCAAAGTCAGAAGAGGGAGAGAGAGCTAGCTTCAAGTGGGCAAACGACAGCAAGTGCCTGGGACGAGAAGTGAGCCGAAGGGACATGTCTTGGAATGACCAGTAAGTCGGGTTTGAATATTGGAGGAAGGGGAGATACTTGATGGATGAGGCCAAAGAGTTATCGAAAGCAGATCAAGAAGAAACTTGCTTGTTTTTTTTTCTTCTCACCTACGAGTGAGAACAAGCAGTGTTTATCTTTTGTGCCTGACTCATTTCTCTTAACGTAATGTCCTCCAGGCCCATTGCTGTTGCCATGAATGACAAGATTTCACTCTTTCTGGTGACCGAAGAGTTGTCCATTGTGGATGAGTGCCACGTGTTCTTTCTCCGTTCAGCTGCTGATGACGTTTGGGTTTATTCCGTGTCTTTGCTGCTGTGAATAGTGCTGTAATAAACACATGGAGGGTGGAGGTATTTATTTGATGTACTGATTTTTTTTTCCTTTCGGTAAATACCCAGTAGTGGGATTGTTGGATCATACGGTAGATCTATTTTTAGTTTCTTGAGAAAGGTTCATATGCTTTTAGCAACGGCTGTACTAATTTCCACTCCAACCAACAGTGTTGAAGAGTTCTCTTTTCTCTTCTTCCTTGCCAGCATTTGTTATCTGTCGTCTTAACGTTAATAGCCATTCTAAATGGGGTGAGATAATATCAGTGTGGATTCGATTCACAATTCCTTGATGATTAGAAATGTTGAGCGTTCTTTCATGTACTTTTTGGCCATTTGTCAGTCTTCTTTTGAAAAATGACTATTCAAATCCTTTACCCGTTTGTTAACTGAATTAAATGGAGTTTTTGGTGATGCTCTGTTGCTTGAGTTCCCTATATATTCTGGATATTAACTCCCTGTCGAATGAATAGTTTGCAAATATATCCCCACATTCTACAGGCCGTCTCTTCACTCTGTTGATGGCTTCCTTTGCTAGTTAGAACCTTTCCAGCTTAATATGGTCCCATTTGTTTACTTTGGTTTTTGTTTCCTGTGCTTTTGAAGTTTTACCCAAAAGTCTTTGCCTAGACCAGTGTGAAAGAATTTTCTCTAGGTTTTCTTCTAGTAGTTTTATAGTTTCCTTTCTTAAATTTACACGTTTAATCCATTTTTAGTTGATTTTTGTACATGATGAGAGATATTTTTATTCTTCTGTATTCAATATTCAATTTTCCAGATACCATTTATTGAAAAGAGTATCCTTTCCCCAGTGTATGTTCCTGGCACCTTTGTAAAAATATCAACTGGCAGTAAATGGACTTATTTCTGTGTTCTCTATTTCGTTCCATTGGTTTATGTGTCTATTAATATTATGCTGTTTTGGTTACTATAACCTTTGTAGTATATTTTGAAGTCAGAAAGTGTGCTACCTCCTGCTTTGTTCTTTTTGTTCAGTGTAGCTTTGGCTATTTGGGATCCTTTTTGGTTTCACTGAATTATAAAATTGTTTTCTGCTACTTCTATGAATAATGTCATTGGCATTTTGCTAGGGATTGCATTGCATCTGTAGACTGCTTTGGATAGCATAGTTACTTTAACAAAATTAATTTTCCCAATCCATTCGTGTATCTTCCCATCTTTTGCGTCCTCCTCAATTTCTTCCATCAGTAGTTGAGCATGAAATTTGCTGTTAGAGGCCGAGAAGTGGAAAGGGAAGCGAAGGATAGCAAGTGGTTGGTTAACAGATACAAAGTTGCAGCTAGATGGGAGGAACAGAATCTTGTGTTCAGTAGCGAGAAGGGTGAATCTAGCTAGCAATGATTTAGTATAAACATCCAAAAGGCTAGAAGAGAGGCCTCTGAATGTTCACAGCACAAAGAAATGATAGATGTTTGGGTGAGATAGATATGCTAATTTCCCTGATTCGATCATTACACATTGTGCATGCTTACGTTGTATGCCCTGAAATATCTCTCTGCGTCTTATAAATATGTACGATTGTCAGGTGCTGACTGAAATAAAAGAAAGGAAGAAAAGGACTCACAGCTCATTAAGGAGATGCCCCATGTGCCGGGAATCGCCCTGAGCACTCTGGGTAAGAAAGTGACTCAATGTTATGAAAAGAATTAAGAGAATGACTGTGTTTTTCTCCCGACCATTTCTGAAACGCACCTGCTCTCCTAAGCCAGTCACCCCAAACGGTGACAGCATCTCAGTCTCCTGTGACAGTGGTAGTGACAGACTAGGAAACCGAGTGTGTCATCCTTCCTCTGTGTCAGAAAAGAAATGACTCCGCCCACCACTCACAGATAGGAAGAAGGCGTGGGAAAGAAAGGCAGCTAAGAGACACTCAATTTGCACTCATAGGCTTATAAGAGCTGGTTAAAAAGGACACCACCGAATGGCAGGATGTATTTCCGGCCGTACGTGTCTGGCACATGGTAGGTGTTTAATGAGTGCTTGTTCACTGAAGAGCACATTGGTGCAGCCCGTGGAGAGCAGAAATTACAGAGAAGACAACGGATGCTGTGTCACCACGAGGATGCAAACAGCAGAAGGAGAGGATGGGTTTAAAAGGAGGCAGAGGCCAGAGAAAGAGAAGGCAGTAACAAGAGAAAGCTGGGGGGAGAGGGAATGTGCTACTGCGACTTACAGTTACAGCCCTGTGTCCTGGCAAAAGAAGAGGACACTGAATCCGGTTTAGAGGGGTTATGAGTCCCCCACAACACCCATGAGTGGGCATAACATAAAGAACACAGGAGCACATGGGAGTCCTTAAACACTGCACATACTTGCTGGAAAACTTGTAGCAAGGAGGAACTGGTGTTCAAGATAAAGCAAACCTGAACACGAAATCATCTCTTGAATGGACTGTAAATGCATAGAAAATCTGTTTTACAATTTTTCTACAAGGAGATCAAATTTGTCTCCTAACCGATTTTGGCAGAAGTTCCCTCATCAGCCTTTGTCTCCGCTAGACATATGTCAATCTGGCTAGATTTTATAGGCATATTTCAGGATGAAACCTCCTAACTCTGCCACCCAAAGAGGTCACAAAGACAGCCTGAGCTGCCCATTTTGACCCTGGCAATGAGAAGCACGGACTCTCATACCCTCGCCCGGAGTGGTTATACGGACGGGGGCAGGCAGTGCCCTGACAGGAGATGGGGAGGGGAGAAGCACTTTGGGCAGAAGGGCAGCGCTTGAGGACCGCCACACACGCACGTTCCTGGTTTCTTAGTGATAGACCACTAAGTGTGATGGTCTCCGACTCCATCCGACCTGCTGCGAAGTCCGTGATTCTGTTCTTAATACCACATGTTCTCCCTCAGAAATGGGAACGGAATGGTGATCACATTAGCACAAGGGCAAGATCAGCAGTCTCTGGACGCTGCCGGGGAAAGGGAAGGAGAAGAGGCAAGGCAGGTCACAACACAGAGCACCCCCGGTCCGTCGCCAGGGAAAGGCAGGACCAGGTGGAGGCCCAGACTTCCCCTGCATGCCGCCTGCGTGTGTAGCTCATCCCTCCCTGTGCCCCACACCTCTGTAATAAAATGAAACATAAAAAAAAGAAAAAACCTCAAGTTCCTATTTCATATGGAAGAAACCAGCTCTGTATTGAATAAATTAACGAGCATCTAGACGACTTGTCATATTGATTCTTCCTTTCCAGATAATTTTTTACGATGCTCTTTTCAGGGAAATCCCAATATTAATGCTGTAATCTTTGCTTCTGTTGTGATCCTTTATCAGCTAACATCTATTGACATCTTGGAAGCTCCGTGTCAAGTAACTTCCATTATATCACTCAATCTTTACGGTCTTCTCCGAAAGTAAATAGTAACATTTTGTCTCATTTCAGAGGAGCAAAACTCAACTCCACTTTTATTTTTCTGCAACAGCCATGTTGTTAACTCTCATTCTCTGGTTCCTTTCCTCTGGGTACTTAGATTTTAAGGAACAGAATTAACTTTCCCTTCTGCAAAAGGTATTTAATTGGATTCCGTTGCTGTCATCATTGAAGGGCTAAGGCAGTGTTGGGTGGAAGTAAAAATAAAGATGTACTAGGCATTGAATTTGCACCGACCTCACTCAAATGCTCTCCACACAGCATCTCATTTGGTGTCTACAACAATCCAGGGAAACCATTGGAACTCACTACTTTGCATTTCACAAATAAGAAAATTGACTTTTTGAATTTGTCATTTGCTTAAGATCCAGCGGTTACTAGGCTGCAGAACTGAAATTTGAAGAAAGCCAGGCATAGTGATGCATGCCTATAAGCCCAATGCTTTGGGAGGCCAAGAAGGGAGGATTGCTTGAGCCCAGGAGTTTGAGAGTGATCTGGGCAACACAGTGAGACCCACTCTACACAAAAAATTAAAAATTTAGCTGTGCATGGTGGCATGCACCTGTAGTCCCAGCTACTCGAGAGGTTGAGGTGGGAGGATCTTTTGAACCCAGAAGGCTGAGGCTGTGGTGAGCTATGATTGTGCCAGACTCTCTAGCTTGGGTGCCAAAGCCAAACTCAAAGGAAGGAAGGAAGGAAGGAAGGAAGGAAGAAAATGGAGCACTTCTCACTATTAATTTACATATTTTTTCTCCAGTTATTTTTGTCACAAGCCATTGATTAGATTTGCCTAATGTTCTTAATATTTTGTTCTAACAAAATTAGTAGAATTCTATCCATACCCTGAGGTCACTCACTCTCCATAGTTATCCGAGTTTTGTTTTGTTTTTTTACTCTCCCATTTTTCTTCATGAGGCACGTAGTGTGCTTCCTCTGCGTGGCTCTGCATGGCCTGGTGCGTCCTCCTTGGAGAATTGTTGAGTATAACAAAACTGTGCCACTCTTTCTGGTTTCTCTCCTAATCAGCCTCAGGCCTCACCAGACCTCACTCAGAGTAATTAAGAGCTCCAGCATCTGGCCTCTACCCAACGGAAGCCAGTCGCAAACTTCTCCGCCCCAGTCATCACAATAAAAGATGTGTCCCAACATTGCCGAACGTTCCATGGAGGACAAACTTGCCCCAGTTAAGGACTTCTGATCAAAATATTCACCATTAACCTCTGTCTTTCAATAGCGCCTTCCTGACATCTGTAACACAGTCCCTCTGACAGACCTTGTCAGCACTTAATTCCAAATGCAACTCTTTATTTCTGGCTTACACAGAACAGCTTCTGTCTTCCTGACTAAACCTATCAGAGTGCTACGTAACAGATATGTTCTCTTTTGCCTACAAGTAATTTAAAATGCATTTAATTTGGTCACATAAAACACTTGGCAGAAAAAGTTAAATATCCACATGGTTTCTATGATATAGTCTGTTTCTTTTGCAAACATAATTTTAATATAAGACCATCCTTCCCGTTAAAAGAATATTAGTTTAATATTTCAAGAAACATCTGGCTGGGCATGGTGGCTCACACCTGTAATCCTAACACTTTGGTCACTTGAGCCCAGGAGTTCAAGACCAGCCCGGCAGCATAGGGAGACCTCATCGTTACAAAAAAAATTATAAAGTTAGCCGGGTATGGTGGCACATGCCTGCAGTTCCAGCTACTTCGTGGGAGACTGTGGCAGGAGGATTATCTGAGCCCGAGAGGTCAAGGCTGCGGTGAGCCATGATCATGATGCCACTACACTACACTGCAGTCTGGGTGATGGTGAGACCCCCGACTCAAAAGAAAGAAAAAAGAAAGAAAGAAAGATTCATCTTCTGCAATCTACTGCATTTCGAAGAAAAATATGACCTATTTTGGCAAGGTTATTTCTTAGGGAATTGCTGCTGGTTTATATTTTTAGAGTATGTGTATGCAAGAGTTAGATTATGATGTACCAAAACGTTAAGCATAAGAGAGCCAACTAAAAATAAAAGTGTTTGATGTGGCTGTGGCACAGATTATTTTGCACTCTGGACACAAGACACAAGAGAGCAGGGAAAGTAGTATTTTCCCCTTAATTGTCAATGGCCTCACTGGAGGACAGCCAAGAAGGAGTAGACAGAAAAAAAGGAAGGCTCTGATGCTCTCTGAACTGGATTAGTCCTATCTGACATTAGATCTTATTGGCAAAACAAACAAACAAACAAACAGGGCCTCTTCTTTTTGTGTGTTTATTATAATTTCACCTCCAGGGCAGCTTGGTCCATCTTCCCACAGGTAACAGTTTTAAAAGTTGACCTATTTATGCAACTGTGAGGCCCCACGGGCTTAGAAATTCTCCTGTGAAGGGTATTATGGAGGCGCCAGGTAACTGGAGATACAACGTAAATCTGGACTGGATGTTTCAAAGTATAGAATTTCATGCCTTTCTTCTCCCATCTGTGTGCTAATCCTGCCTTTGAGAAACAAAGCGTGGGGAGGGGGGCACTTCACAGGGTGGGGCAGAAAATATAAATAAAACTTAAAAAAAAAAACTCCTCTTCTGCAAGTCAGCACTCACTGAAGTCATGCCAAGTGTGAATTACAGTTTGCTGAAGCTTTATAATGAGGACAAAATTGCAGGCTACGCTATCCCATGTGAAATGAAGAAGCGTTTGTCCTTGAATGTTTCATAAACAGAACAACACTCTGACCCTAAACGATTCACTTTCCAAAATACTGTATGTGCTCAGCCCCCGAGAGGTTTCGACCACCGTCATCAGGCTGCTGTCCGTGTCTTATAACACGCAAGCCACAGGCCAGCAGTGTCTGCTGCAGCCCTGTGGGTTGCTCTAACTGACCCGGAGCGTGGGTATTTTACGCTCCACAGGGAGAGACGACGGCGGCTTGTGGGAATTGCCTACACACGGATCGCGTTCCTGGACCTATTCATAGCTTCGTTGCTGAAAGCGTGCTGTAGGTCGTGCAGACTCTACGTGTGTCAGTGGAAAGGGAACACCCTAAGGTGAAATCTCTACTAGGGGCACCATAAACAATTTCTTGACCTTTGATAAATGAATCTGTCAAAGCGTCAGTTGCCTGAAGATCGTCTTCTCCTCTTTGTCTCTCTAGAAAACACGTTTTGTGATACAGCCCTATAAATCAAGTCTTCCCTCTCTGCCCACCAGGCTTTCCCTTTTCCGTGCTTTTATTTATTTGGAAAATATTCATGGACTTTCTGCTGTGTCATAGTTCTACTCCTGCATTTACGTCACAAAGGAGACACAGTCCTGACCACAAATGCGTGTGAAGTCCCCTCCGGTGTAGGGCCGAAAGCGTTGTGGGGGGATATCTGGATGTGTCACCCACAGGGTGTTTCCATCTTCACGTAAGTCTGTGGCCTTCCTCACAAGCCAGACCCCCTCCATCACCTCAGGGAAGGGAGCTTACCGCAGAATCAGAGAAAATGGGTCTGCTGTCAAACACCTAGTCCCTGAGAAGAGTTAGAACGCAGCCACAGAGAAACAAGAACAGAATGTTCCATGTCTCCCGGGCTAGATAGTGTCCTGGGAGGAAGCTGAGAGGAGGTAGACACTGTGAGTTCCTGAGAAGGAAGGGTCTCACCGGCGCCCGCCCCAGGGCCAAGCCCTCCAACTCTCCTCAGATGGTTTGGGGAGGAAGTGAGAAAAGCCTTAACAAACGTCAAAGTAATTAAAAACATGCGAAGTATATTATGAAACAAAACAGAATTAAACAAGACATTAAATAATTGAAACATCTTCACATATTTGGAACTGAAACAGCACACTTGTATATAACTGATGGATAAAGAAAAAGTCACATAGGAAATTAAAAGGTATCTCTAACCGAGTAAAAATGAAAATGTAAAAATTCCAAGTAAGATGCAGTTGAAGCCGTGCTCAGAGAGAAATTTTCAGCATTGATTGCTTACAATCACAAAAGTAAAAAGGATCTATCATCACAGTTTCCACCTTGAGAAATTATCAAAAGAAGAGCAAATTAAACCCAAAGCAAGTAGAAAGAGAGATAACAGAAGGATAAAAATATAAAGATAATTGAGAAAATAATGACAACAGAGAACATCATCTCAATCAAGAGTTGTCTTCTATTTTATTTTAATTTTTTTTGGAAACTCTGTTGAGAAAGTAAATTGGAGAGAGGGAGAGAGAAAAAGAGGAGATTCACCTCTCCAAGGTAGTGGAGCGGGCTAAAGCCAGGGAACATGGCCTGGCCATAGCTCAGAGAGCCACTGGTCACAACAGAGTTTACCAAAGCCACGGCCGAGAGCTATCTTTGGAAAGAAGTCGGCAGATCTGTTAAACACAGCCTGACAAATGAACGGAAAAAGAAAGGAGACACACATTACAAATACCAAAGGGAAAGAGTAAAATTACTGCATGTTTTATAGGTGTTTAATACAACACTGTATTCGTTTGTTAGGGACGGTTCACAAGCCAAGGGGCTTAAACAACCGAAATTCACTTCCTCGTGGTCCTGGAGGCCAGAAAGCCCAGAAGGCAGTTTCAGCAGGACTGCACTCCCGGGAGGTGTCAGGAAAGCTCTGCCCTGGCCTCCTCCTGGGTGGCTGGCAGTTCCTGGCTCGAGGGCGCATTTCCTGTGGTCACAGGGCCGTCTCCCTGCGTGCTTGTCTGTGTTCAAGTCACCCCTTCCAGGAAGGACACCACTCGTAATGGACGAGGGCCTCCCCCACTCCAGTACCACTTCGTCTGAACTAATGATGCCCGCAAAGATTCTATTTCCAAATAAAGCCCATCTTGAGGTACTGCGGTTAGACGTCAGTGCGTGAATTTGGAGGGGACACACGCAACCCGCAACATATATTATGCCCATAGATTGAACAGCTCCAATTGGACAAATTCCTCGAAAGACACAAACTGTCCAAGCTCCCTCAAGAAGAAACCTTCCTATATCCCTGGCTCTCCCCGTATCTATCAAATAAGATGAATTTGTAGCTTAACAAATTCAAACTGAGACGACTCCATACCCACGTAGCCATGCAAAGTCTATTAAACATTTAAGAAAAATACAGTACCAGTTCTACATACTTCCAGGCTGAAGAAAAGGAAGAAATACCGCACAACTCATTTTATGATAGTGCTCTGATGTCAAAACCAGACAGAGACGTACAAGAAAATAAACTTCAGGCCAATTCCTCATGGACAGAAACGCAGAATGTAAGAACAAATGCCACAATATACAAAAAGAACCACACTCATGTCCAAACGGGGATTATTTGAGGATTGGGGCTTCCTCCACATTCTAAAATCCATTGATATCAGTCATCAGACAGATGCTACTTAAGTAAAGGGTGTACATAATTTTCAGTTCTGTAGTCGTCTCTTACAAAATGCAACACGCGTTCATGACAAACACACTCCGAAAACATTCATCCGCGAACACGCCCAGTGCTGAGGTGTGGATGTTTGTCCCTCGCCAATCCCGTGTGGACTTGAGACCCTGGTGGAGGAGCACACCTGGTGGAAGGTATTCGGTCACCGGTGTGTCCCTCATAATTGGCTTGGGGCCACTCTCCTGGTGGCCAGTGAGTTCTCCTTGGAGCAGGCTGCTAAGAGCCCCCTGTGCCCCACTGCCCCCCTCCCTTCCCCCTCGCCACGTGACCTCCGCACAGGTCTCCCTGTGCCTTCCTCCAAGCCCTCCCGAGGAGCCAAGCAGAGGTCAGAGCCAGGTGCCTTGGCCTTGTGCAGCCTGCAGGACCAGGAGCCACACACACTACTTTTCTTTACAAATCACACAGCTTAGCCGGGCTTGGTGGCTCAACCTGGAATTCCGCGCCTTGGGAGGCTGAGGTGAGCGGATGGCCTGAGCCCGCGGGTTCGAGACCCGCCTGGGCAACTTGGCGAAACCTCATCTCCACAATAAATCAAAAACGAGCCGGGCGTGGTAGCGCGCACCTGTAGTTCCAGCTGCTTGGAAGGCGGAGGCGGAAGGATCTCCGGAGCCCAGCAGGTCAAGGCTGTGGTGGCTGTGAGTGTGCCACTGGACTCCAGCCTGGGTGATAGAATGAGACCCCAACTCAAAAAAAGAAAAATGGCTCCTACCTTGAAAAATAGTTTGGTGATTTCTTTGCGTGTGTGTGTGTGTGTGTGTGTGTGTGTGTGTGTGTGTGTGTTTGCGTGCGCGCGCGCGTGTATATGTGTTTGTTTTGTGGGGGGTTTTTTTTTGAGTCGGAGTCTCACTCTGTCACCCAGGCTGGAGTGCAGTGGCATGCTCACAGCCACCGCAGCCTTGACCTGCGGGGCTCAGGCAGTCCTTCTGCCTTAGCCTTCCAACTGGCTGGAACCACAGGTGAGTGCCACGATGCCCGACTAATATTTTGATTTGTTGTAGAACTGAGGTCTCATCATGTTGCCCAGGCAGGTCTCAAATCCATGGGCTCAGGCAATCCCCTCACCTCAGCCTCCCAAAGTGCTGGGATGACAGGCTTGTGTCACCACTGCGCCCAGCCAGCGATTTCTTATAAAGGTAAACAGATGCTGACCAGATAACACAGGAATCTCACTCCCGGGTGTTTCCCAAGTAAACTGGAGTCCTGTGCCCACACCTGCTCCTGGATGTTTCATCCACGATATCCCAACATAAGCAGCCCCGTGTGTGTCAACCGGGAGATGAAGAAACATGTTATTAACACAACCAAGCGCCAGTCAGCCGTAAAAAGGAAAAACGGTGGTACACTCAGCAGCAGGAAGAGGAGAAGCGGAAGTCCAGATGCAGAAGACAGCACTCCCCGTGATCCCGCTGTGTGACCCTCCACAGGGGGCACCCTACAGGCGGAAACCAGAAATGGTTGCCAGGGCCTGGGGGCAGGAGGCAGGCGAACGTGGCTTGACCATGGGGATGGGGGCTGGGGCCCAGAACTCTTCTAGAGATCTTGACTGTGGTGGAGGTGAGTCCCTGAACGCACACACTTGCCAACTTTGCAGAAATGGGCGCCAAAAAAGGAGAGCTTCTCCTTAGTTAACTGATATCTTAATGTCCAAAATTAAAAGTGAAACAGATAATATGGGTATATTGAAAATACAACATCAGCACAGTATCCAAACGCATCGTGTCACCTGAGAACCATCCCAGGGCACAGCCACCGTGCTCACGCGGCTTTCCCACTGACCACGATGACTACCGGCCAAAGGAAAGTTCTCAGTGGCAGGCCGTCACATGCATTAGTCAAGGGAGGCGATCCAAAGCTTTAAAGTCCAGCCAGTTGATCGGATGGATTGATTCTGCGTAATCGATGTCAGAGAATAAGTGATGTGACACAAGATTTAAGAGCACATGACACGTGGTGGGTAGAGGGGCTAGATGAACGTATTCCCAAGTGGCCCTTGCACAGAGCACCTCGTCTAAGGAAGTTCTGAGTCTGCCAGACAGGATGGATGTGACCAACAGTAAGGAAGTGAAAATGGCCGCCGCTCAAGTTGGAGCTGGGGGAACGGAACGGGGCATCTTCACGTAAACCGCCAGCATCCCGGGGGGGCCGAGAGTCCATCTCCCAGCTAGAAAGGAAAGAATCACCCAGGCAGGAACAGGAGGGGCTGTGCTCCCGGGAGGGTGACGGGGAAGCTTCTGGACGCGCCCGCCCACCAGGCCTGCTGAGGGACTGCCAGTGGCTTGTGTGGGAGCCAGCTGGTGCGCGGCGGGGTCCCCAGGGCTCTCACCGCACCAGCTGTCACCTCTCATCATGGTGTCTTTGGTGCCCAGGGTTGTGCCTGGAGCCTGGGGCTTTGTCAACATGCACGGTTTTCCAGCCTCACTTGCCGACAGGAGACCAGGCGTTCCTGGGATGCACTTGAGCGCCTTCCTTCTCTGGAGCTGCGGGGGCGGGGGGGGTGGATTCAACCTGGGAGACATTTGATCCTTGATTTGTTAGAGAGTGAGCAGATGAATGAGCAGCCTGGCAAGTGGGCTCGGTTTGTGGCACTCGGTGCTGAGAAACGGAGGCCGAGGGATGACTGCGACGGCGACACCCTCCTCAGCAGCAGCCTTGCCGAACTCCGCCGCTCCCTGCCAGCCCCTCACTCACACGTGGGCCTGCAGTGCCAGGCTGCTGCTCCCATGGCCTCCCCTGCTCTGTCTCTGGCTCTGCAGGGAGCACTGTCCTCGGGGACTCTCCGAAGATACACCTTGGATCTGGTCTCGCATCGGATCGGCGCTCACCGGAGGTGACATCTGCCATCCCCCGAGGTGCGTTTTCATTCTTACAGCTGAACAATAAAAGAGAAAGCGAGACATCCCTCTCGACTGATTGCGTGACTTTGGGTTTCCGTGCCATTCACCAAGAAGGCAGTCGCGGGTTAGACCAGCATGGATGTATTTGGAGCAATTGGCCAAGGGGAATGTCAGCGCTCTTTCCGTCTCACTCAAGCCTTAAAACACGAATCGTGAACCGAATAAAGGCAACGCCTACTTGAGACAAGCCGTGGAAAGACATGCCGAGCGACACACACTCACTCTGAAGTTCTATAAAGCTGCGTTAACTTAGAGCTTCCCAGAATAGTGTCTATGTGGTCCATAACAGAAAAATCAAGAAGCTGGAAATGGGATGACTAGGGTAGTTGTGAATTAGAATGGGTTTAGCCCCGCTCTGACTTTATGGTTTTCTGGTTGTGCTGATTTTATAAGACAGCACAGCCGGAATTCTGTAATGTAATATAAGAAGTTTGGTAGCTTTTTATTCGCTTACTGATTCATCATAGATGACTCACGGCCTTCTGCTCAATTTCCTTCCACTGGAAAGCAGATGAAAGCCTTGCAAGATACTTCACAGAGCTATCAAGAAGGTTTAACGAGAAACGAACCACACAATGACCTTATTAAATCGTGCTGAGAAGAGGGAAGTATTGTGCACACTACTTAGGAGATTCTGGTCTCCAAATCTTTAAGCTCGGATCAGATGACAGTCAGTTGAATCTGTTGGCGTGTCTAACGATGGGTTGCATTCTGTGTGCATGCTGACATTTTACACTTTAAGCTTTTTGCGTGACTGTTTATGTTCGGGTTCTCATAACAACCTAAAAAAGCAAATACCAGGTTTTCAAAACAGCGAGTCTCAGAGGCAAGAAGGGTTGCTGAAAGATGAGGGTACGTGGCGGAAGGCGGGACTTGAGCCGGGGAATCTGGTTCCAGCGCCATGCTCCTAACCAGCTGAACCTGTTTCCTCGAAGTGTATGCATCCTCGAAAGGAGTGAAGGAATAGGATAATTAGCACAATCTGAGGAACTGCCCCAATTTTAACATCTCTGGGATGTTACCTGGCATTTTTGTTCCTGAGAAGTGGTCTGGCGATCGGTGTCTACCATGGAGAAGTAATTCAATCCGCAAGTCAGGGCTTGCAGGATCACCCCTAGATACCCCGCCTTTTTTCAGGCAATCGCGAATTTCCACAGTTGGAGTTGGACTGATTAAGAAGGAACTATAGAAGACTGCTGTCGTTTCTGGGTTTGTACCATGCCGGGATCCTTTTCTTCCCTATAGAGTCCACCCCCATGGGACTTTGGACCTGCTTTTCTGAAAACCCAGGGATTTTCAGGAAACGGCTCAACACAATTCATGCCCACAGTGGAAGAGCCAGGTTCGTTGTTTCTTTTTAAAATGTCACTTATGTCTACAAAGAATTTTACTGAACAGAGTCTTGCAAATTCGAGTTGTTCCAATTCCCAAACGGAGGAAGCATTTCTGAGCCTGAGGCCTGTGAAGACACGGGCGGCTCTCAAGGTTTCCAGAGTGACGACACCCATGGCTTCCCGCCAAGTGTCATGCTAAACCGGGCGAGTGCAGTTTACGGGATTTTAAATGTGTGCATTAGGCAAAAGCTGATACCATCTTATTCTGCTAAATATGGGCAGCAGAATGGATCAAAGACTTGGAGAAAATTTTGTAACATGCTTCTCAGATTCTCCGCCAGGAAAGACCTTGACTGTGGTCCCGGTGGTCGGATTCCAATGTGTCATCTCGTCTCTCCTGTGTTATGCCCCGAGTGACGCTCCACTGCTCACGCTTGATACCGGTAAATCGAAGGGGCAAGGAACTGGTAGAAAGACGTTTATTTCTGAATCTGAATCCAGGGAGCAGAGCTGGACTCGAGGTCTTTCTAAAATGGTTCTACGCACTCTCTAGGTTTCGCAGTCCACTTTCTTAGTCCAGAGTTGTTGGTACCTAGACATTAGCCATGTGACCAGCAGAGCATTGTATAGAACTTTTTAGATAGTGACATTCAGAGTAAACGAAGTTTTCGAGGCCTGAGACATCATGCATTACAAAAGGTATGAAAGTCACAAGACTTACGATTACATTGATGCAAAAGTTATGCAAATCCCAAGACTTATGTTTACCTTGACTATTAAGAAAGGGAGTAAATAGGCCAGGCGTGGTGTCTCAGCCTCTCATCTCAGCACTTTGGGAGGCTGAGGTGAGAGGATTGCCTGAGCCCACGGGTTCGAGACCAGCCCGGGCAACTTGGCAAGGCCTCATCGCTATGATAAGTAAAAAAATTAGCTGGGCGTGAAGGTGCGCACCTATAGTTCGGGTCCTTGGAAGGCTGAGACGGAAGGATCACCTGAGTCCTGCAGGTTGACACTGGGGTGGCTGTGAGTGTGCCACAGTCTGGGTAACCAAGTGAGACTCCGACTCAAAAAAAAGAGAAGGGGTAAATAGGGATTTACACCTTCGGGCGTGGTCCGCAGGGAAGTCAAGGGTCCCCTGAAGCAACTCACTGGGAGTGTCTAGACGACAAGAGGCCTCTCAGAAGTGTGCTCTGGAAATGTGCAGAAGCCGGAGCCCTTGTCCCTCTCCAGGGGCTGTGGCAACGTGGACACTAGCGGGTCTTTGTGTCACTGTTACTGCCCCACATTTCCGATTCAGCTACTGTAACAACAGTCACCTCTTGTTTCTCACGTGGCAAAAATCTGGGAACTCTTTTCTTTCACACTGTGTCTCTTGGCTGGTTCACGCCCAGAAAAACTAGGTGTGTTTGTGACACAGCGACCCCAAATCCAGGAGGGGTCTGCGTAATGTTTACCTCGTCTGAAGAAGTCACCAGAAGGCCCAGCAGGGAGAGACACTGGTTTATTAGGACTTAAGGGGGGCACCAGTGGCGGCAGGTCGGTGAAGAATCCACACTTCGGGACAGCGCCGCAAGCAGTGTCACAATCAATCAATCAATTATTCAACTGTATGGTGTTTACACCCACACTGATTAAGAGTGACACCTACTTGATGTTCTGTGCCCCTCCCCCTGCATTGTCCCACTACTGCCAATCCCTAATCCCTTTCTTATAGCATTATGATAAAGGTAGCTGATCTCAAAAAAAAAAGAGCGGCACCCACATTGCTTACAGCTTTGTTCAGTCGCCTGCACCCCATGATACATTACTGGGAATATGTGTGTCCTTCAGAGACGAGCCTCGGCCAGATGCTCCTGAGAGGAGCAGGAAGAAGCCAGGTGTAGGGGAAACAGTCCACGTCAGGACAGTACCTCATGGTGTCCTAGCACTGGAGTGAGGTTTACACAAGTAAAGCGTCCTCTGAAAGTCTCACCCACTGGAGTATCGAGACAGCACAGGCAATACCTGAACCAGCTCCCAGTGGCCCAAGCTGGAGGAGCTTAAGCGGGAGAACAGGGTAGATAATACGAGGGAGAGAACCAAACCCCCCGAGGGGGCTACTGAGAGGACAAAGAAGCGAGTGGATACAGGAGGGAGAAAAGGCCAAGCTCCTACAGAATCCCATCAGGGAGTTGCTTCCCCTTCCCAGGGGGAAGGGCACCACCGCCAGCTCCCTGCACATGGCTGGGTGTCGCGGCTCTCCATCAGAGAGCACGCCGTGGACCGGGGCGAGGTGGGGTAGAGTCACCCCCGTTCAGGAATGTGACAGACTCTACTTCAGCCTCGCGACGAGGAGGCCCAGAAGTCACAAGTCACGCTGACAGCACGTCCCTCGCTCCGACGGATGAGGATGGCAGCTGGCCTCTGGGTCTTCCTCCCCCAAACCCACCCATAATCCCAGCCCAATCTTGAGAAAAACGCTGTGCCAATTCCAGTAGAAGAGCATCCTAAAATATACCTGATCAGTATTCCTCACAACCATTAAGGTCATCCACAAACAGGAAAGTCTGAGAAACTGTCGTGGCCAAGGCTAGACGCGACATGAGAACTGAACGCACTGCGGTGTCCCGGACGGAAGCCCAAGACAGAAAAAAAACATCAGGTCAAAATCAGGGAGACCTGAGTAAACTATGAACTTCAGTTAATAACGATTACCAGTATTGGTTAATTGTAACACATGTGCCATACTAATGTAAAAGTTTGATAATAGATGCAACTGTGTATGTGGAACTCTCTTGTACCGTCTTCTTAATGTTTCTTTAAATCTAAAACTACTAAAAATAACATGGAATAATAAAAAAATGGGGTCATCCAACTGTGTTGGACAACGTGAAGCTAACGAAATATCTCGGAGGAGGGCTGAAGTCAGAGCGTTCCACGGTGAGGTAAGACCTACCGAGATGACAAGCTGCTTGCAAAGTCATGCTGTCTCCTAGAGCAATTAAAAAAAAACTTTCCAAATGTATGCTTATGCTTGTTCTAAGATCAAAACATAGTGGCGATTTTTTGAAGGTGCTTTTTAGTGGAATAAAATAAATATCTCCTCCTTGCTACTTTTCCTGATATTACTCTTTCTGTTTATTTCAGTCTTTTCATACATGCGTGTATTTACACGGTTGTCTTAAGTTTAGAAATGTTTGGCTGATTCATTTGCCTGATTCATTTGCATTATTTATTTTTATATTGCTAACATGCCCCTTACAGTTAAAAGTTGATCGTATAATAGTTATCCTAGTTCACTTAAAAAGTAAATTGTTTTTCGAAAACTTGGTAGAAATAAAATAAGCCGAGAGGGATGTTATCGTTCACAAGTGAATTTTATTCTATATGATGACCTTTGAAAATGAGAGTAACTTGGTTTCTTATGGTATTTTTTGTTTTGTTTTTCATTTTAATTAAACTTCCTTATTTTATAAAGAACTAAGACTGAAAAAACACAGACACATTAATGTTAATTAATGATTTGCTACAGACATAAAAAGTTGTGGTTACGTTGAACTCTAATCTCTTTGATCTACTAAATAATACTTTGAATCTCTAATATATTATCAGATTATTAAATTATGGGGGAAAGACGGTTATAGCTAACTTAGAAGTATAGTAAGAAAAAAGAAATAAAACATGAAACATCAAGTCAAGCCAAAAATACACCTCAAATCCATGCCTTTTTATTACCAGACATCTATTCATATTTTCCGATTCGTGCACATATTTTAATCGGGCTGATGGGTTGTATTTCAATTTTTAATCTCCTTTGACTGGTTTTCTCATCCTATTTGTACTCCCCAAACCAAAACGTTTGTCAAGTTCTGAACACCAGATGTCTACTTCTTTCAAGATACAAACCAAACATTAGTTTTTCAGACTGTCTTTGCAAGGCATAGCTCAATATGTGGCTCTTAAATCATCTGATGTTGGATACTTTTAGAACGTAAACAGAATATAATGTATACATCTTAAAATTTTTGTAATGTATCACGATATGCTGGGTTGCTGTTAGCCAAGGACATTTTCACATAATCCTGTAACCCTGCAGAAGTCACACCAAAACACATGCCCTTTTCATGTTATGCGTCAGGGCTGCTGGTGTATGTTTTTCTTCTTATATATACCATCCCTTTAAACCTTACAACAGCTGCGTAATGCCAGTGTTTATAGCCATCACCATGTTACAGATGACAAAACTTAGACAAAGAAGGACTGGGTACTTTACCCACATAATAATTAGAGAAGTGATTTTATAGCAGGCTCAAGACTCCAAAGCTTACAGTTAACCACTTCACCAAACTTTGAATAAAATACACAGTTCTTAAATTAAAAAAAAAACATAAAGAGTCCTTGAAAATGTCTGGGCCTTTAGAATTACACAGATCACTGCCCATGAGTTTTTGTCTTTGTCTTTGTGTCCACTCAAAAAATGACCTTAGTGACACAATGCTAAATGAGGTCTCCTTGCTAGTCAATCTTACAGCACATAATGTTTGCCTTAATAACACTTGGCACATTTTTTTTTTGAGTTGAAGTCTCACTCTGTCGCCCAGACTGGAATGCCGTGGCCGCTCCCGATCACCGCAGCCTCGACCCGCTGGGCTCCGGCGATCCTTCCGCCTCAGCCTTCTGAGTAGCTGGAACTACAGGCACGCACTACCACACCCGGCTAAGCACATGTATTTTTTACATGCTATCTTAATTTTTGGAGACACAGAGTCTCACTCTGTCACCAGGCTGGAGTGCAGGGTGTGATCACAGCTCCCCGCAGCCTCGAACTCCGCCTGGATTCAAGCGATCCTCTCCCCTCAGCCTCCTGAGTAGCTGGAACTGTCAGTGGGAGCCACCACTTGGGCTCACTTCCCACGTTGTGAAGTGCTATGTGTTTACGCTCTAGTCTCCCCCATTGCTCTGGAAGTTCCACAAGGGAGGGGCCACACATGTTTGGCTTCCCTTTCCATTCTTCGAATCCAGCAGCGGGACTAGCCATAGTGAGCCATCTTGATTGTTGGGACACCCTGTACTCCCGATGACAGACCACCTTACTGACAGCTTTCAGGTGCTATGGAGACGCGGTTCTCTGATCTAACAGGAAAACGGAGTTACACAGGCTTGGGAGGGAGGGGCTCGGTTCCTCGAGGACGCCAGGACACCGGCTGGGCATCTCCGTGTGTGTCGGCTAGCCACTGCTGCATAACAAGCAAGTCAAAATCTAGTGGTTTAAAACTGTAAGTATTGATTTTGGGCTGTGGGTCTGTGGATCAGCTGAGCAGTTCTTCCGATGCCTGGCTGGGTTCCATTGTGTGTCTGGAGTCAGCTGGTGGCTTGGCCGGGCACGTGGGCCCTGGGTGAGCTCGGCTGAGCAGATGGGTCTTGCAGTCCTCATCCTGCAGCCGCCAGCTCGGAGTAAGCGAGGAGGAGAAAGCAGCCCCCGAGGCTCCTGACTCCTGGACTTAGAACCCCTCCACTGTCATTTCTCTTGTATTCTGCAGACCAAAGCAAGCCACAGGAGGTGGAATCCTTTCTAGGTAGGAGTCAAAGCCTAGGCGAGTGACAGTTCCCCTTACTGGCTAAGCTTCACTGCCTGGCTGACAATCACGGTGTGTCAACAGGAAACGCTGTGGAGTCCTCCTCTCGGGATGTCTTCAAACACGTGTGTTCTTTTGGGTTATTTCAGTAGCTTTAAGGAATACAGATGGTTTTGGGGTGCATGGACGTGGGTGGCAAAGAAGTCGAGGCCTTAAGTGTCCCCGCCAGCCCCGCCCATGCACGCTGCACCCGACAGGTGATGTTTCAACCCTCCACTTCATTTTTTTTTTAAAGTCAGAGTCTCACTCTGTCGCCCAGGCTGGAGTGTAGTGGCGCGCGCATGGCCCCCGCAGCCTTGACCTGCTGGACTCAGGCGATCCTTCTGAGTAGCTGGAACCACAGACGCTCGCCGCCATGCCCAGCTAGTTTTTGTGATTGACTGTAGAGACAATAAATTGTAGGCCTCGCCAAGTTGTCCAGGCTGGTCTCGAACCTCTGGACTCAGGCTGTCCTCCCGCCTCGGCGTCTCCGAGCGCTGGGATGACAGACGTGAGCCATCACGCCGGCTGCACCCTCCCTTTGCTGAGTCGCTCATGTCTCTTGGCCCATGTATTCTGATTCGTGTTTCCAGTCTCTCTGTAAGGAGATCCAATAGCTGTTCTCGTAGATCATAGAAGGAGCAGCCTGCTGAAGGTTTAGAGCAGAGTGCAAATGTGTCCTAATTTAAAAGAAGAGAAGCGTCTGGCTACGGGCATCCCAGAGAAGAGGGAGCTTGGGATGACCATGGGATCTTGGCTTCGGAAGGGGCGTCTGGGACCCGACAGCCTCCTGCAGCCCCAGGCCTGCGTCCCCTTGACAGGCACACGCCGGAGAAGGCCCTGGTTCCCTCTCTCCCAGGTCAGTGTTGACACGGCATCGATTCCTAGGCGCCCCATTCCTTCCTTGAGCGATCCCAGCGGCACCGAGCCATCCCCCCTCCAGGGACGCTCTTCGAAGCAATGTCTTCCGCCGGTTCTCTGACCCTCTCTTTGATGCCGAGCGCCTCTTTGTAAGGAGCGAAGGAAGAAAGGAAAGAAGGGAAGAATGAAAGGAGGGAGGGAGGAGGAGAGGAAGGAGGGAAGGAAAAAAGAGAAAAGTGAACTCCTGTTTCGGCCTCTGCCCACCGGGGCGTCCCCACCCGCCCGTCTGCAGACTCACCGCCTGCCCCGCCCCCTTGCCTCTCGCCCACACTGCCTGTGACACCTCTGGCTTCCCTCAGCCCTCGCGTCCCGACGGCTCCTTGAACCGGCTCGCTGCGCGGAGCATCTGGAGACAGCTTGTCCCGGCCGATCTACGGCAGAACTTCCCGGCCATGGCAAAGGTGGGGCCAGCTCTTCACTGGGGGGGTTCGCACGAAGCCTCATGACGTCCCATACCGGTAGGTGGGAAGCTTACCTCTCGATAAAAATAGTTAGAGAAGCCAGGCTCGGTGGCTCAGCCTGTCATCCCGCGCCTTTGGGAGGCTGAGGCAAGTGGATCGCCTGAGCCCGCGGGTTCGAGACCCGCCTGGGCAGGCGAGACCTCATCTCTACAATAAATCAAAAAAATCAGCCGGACGTGGTAGCGCGTGCCTGTAATTCTGGCTACTTGGAAGGCTGAGGCGGAAGAATCGCCAGAGCCCAGCAGGTCGAGGCTGCGGTGGCCGGGAGCGGCCACTGCACTCCAGTCTGGGCGGCCGAGTGAGACTCCAACTCAAAAAAAAAAAAAATGGTTACAGAGAAGCGTGATCGTGTCCCACTGATCAACTTGGAGCTGCCTGCGGCTTGCTGTTGAACGGGTGCCAGCAGGTGTTTGCATCCGGGGTAGAATCTGCCCCCAAGCACAGGGCCGCTTCAGAGCAAGTGGCCTGAGCTACCAGAGGATGTGGCTTTTCCTTTTAAAAGTGCAGAAGAATTTTGAAAACGCAGAAAGGCGACGAAAGGAAGGCCTCCGGTCCGAGACCTGACGCTCAAGTCCATTCTCCCCCCACGCACGTTGACATCCTCAGTGTGTGCCTGGGCTGGCGGAGACGCGAAGAAGGAACGAAGCCAGGACACGGCGCCACTGCACTGGCTTTCCAGCACGGCTCCGACAGCCTGGGTGGGACCTGTGGTTCACTAAAGCCACCCGAAAATGTGGGGTCTTGACCACATTCCCTGAGAAATGCCCCTGCCATTAAAAAGAGAAAATCAGTTTGTTCTTCATGAGAAAAGTGATGAAACTGATGCAAAAGCATAAACTCTTAAACAACTTGTGTTTTGTTGAGACTGGGTCACTCCGTCACCCGGGCTGGAGTGCAGTGGCACAAGCATGGCTCACCACAGCCTTGACCTCCTGGGTTCAGGTGATCCTCCCACCCCAGCCTCCCAGGTAGCTGGGACTGCAGGCATGTACCACTCGCCTGGATAATTGCTTGTTTGTTTGTTTGTTGAGAATCAAGGTCTGGCTATGTTGCCCAGGCTGGTCTCGAACTCCTGGGCTCCAGTGGTCCTCTCGTCTCAGCCTTCCGAAGTGCTAAGATGCCAGGTGTGAGCCACCACGCCCCGTCCCATATTTTTATATGCGCCACTCTCAACCCGGGTGCCCCAGTCTCAGAGGAAGAAGGATCCTGCCAACCATGGAGAGTTACGGGGAGCCCTCCCACACTGAGACCGCACAAGCACCTCTTCCAGGATCTCAGCTTCTTCCTCGGGCAGGCTTTCTTCCCCCCACGCGGATAGATGCAACAATGTAGCTCCTACGGGAAAGAACCCTCCCTACTTGGTGGCTCCGTGGAAGTGAACTTGATCAAGTTCGCAAAAGACATCTCCAGAGCTGGAGCCAAAGCGATTCTCGTAACCTGTGTCTGAGAAACATTCGGCGCTGCCAACCCGTCTTCTTGAAACCAACTGCTCTCCATAGATGTTTCTGGTCTCCTCACGTACCCCGCAAATACGTACGAGCACTAACCGTTAGCCGAGCACGGTCCCTGGCAGCTGGGAGACATCCTTGAGTAGACCAGTCAATAGCGCTGCCCACAGGGGGTTTATCTTCTCCTGCGGAAGACAGAGACCACCTGTGCATAGCAGACGACTAACCTGACGGTGTCTTAGAAATTGACGTGTTTCATGGCAAAAAGGAAAGGAGAGCAGCGACGACCGGGGCCGGGAGCAGGAGGAAGGAGGCGCTCGGGGCCTCGGGGAGGCGCGAGAGGCCCACGGAGCGGAGGGGCGTCCGCGGGTGTCCGGAGAAGGCGCAGGCGCACGGGGACGCCTGTCGGAGAGAAGTCAGCCAAGGGTCAAAGACGTGACCAGGACGCTGGTGTTGAGACAGGAGACGGCTAGGGAAAGGCTGGCAGGCAGGCAGGCGGGGCCCCTGGTAACGACGAGCCGACTCCCGGCAGCCTCTCAGACTCAGCCTCGGTAAACCAGCTCCCCAGGCTCAAGCGAGAGCTTAGGTACTCGCTGCTGGGATCGAAAAGCAGCCAATCAGCTCAGCAGTGGGCCTTTCCCCCCTGCCGATTGGTCCTTCGTGTGGACCAATCAGCTCACAGCTGGTGCTAGCCAATCGGCTCACTCTTAGGGTTATATAAGCACCAGGTTTTCGCCCCGGACAGGCGACCCCTTGGGGTCCCCTCCCTCTGTGGAGCTTCTCTGCCCTCTCGGTAGGCGCTGTTGTCTCCCTTTCCGGCTGTCTGTGTTCTTCCTCCTTCCTGGGCCTGAGGCAAGAGCCGCGACCTGCAGAGCTGCAGAAACTCCTGGGAGCCGACGAGCCGTGCCCCCCGGGGGCTGGCTTGCCAGTTGACAGAGCCAGTGGGCCGGGAAGACCGTTGAAGGACGGTGAGACTTGGAAGCTGAGACGCCCGCGGAGGAGGCTTGTCAGCCCGCCGAACCGGCGATACTCTCAGGGCTCGGCCTGCCAGCCCATTAAAGCCAACACTTTGGGGGCCAGGTTTCCAGCCCCTGGACGACCCTCTCGGGGGCTTGGCCGGCCAACCCATTGAACTGACGCTCCAAGCCCAGGCCGACCGGAGAAATCCATGCCAGTGTCACGTGGTGGGGTGGAACCAGCAACAAGAGAAGGCGAGAGGGCCACAGGGTGGCGAGGCAAATGTCAAGGAGCTTGGGCCGCCGGAGCGACCTTGGGGTTTCCTCTGCAGAGCGGAGAGATGGGGCTTGACCTCGGCGGCACAACGTACAGCGGGAGCGGACCGTCGTGAGCCAGACCTGCTTTAGTAATCCAGAGGGGTGGTGTGGCTCGGGCCGCAGACAGAGACAGCGAGAGGGGTGAGGTTCTGGCGCGTGTGGAGGGCAGAACCAAGGAGACCCTGCATGGAGGGCGTTGAGGGGTGAAGAGACGGCGGCTGACCTGGGGGCCGTGGCCGAAGCGGCAGGGGAGCCCGAGTGGCCGTCGAATGAGAGGGCGAGGGCTCCAGACAGCGCAGGTTGTACTGAGAAGACGGCGCACTCCCTCCTGGGCACGTGACGGGGACACGTGGCCACGTCGGAGAAGCGCCAGGGTGGGGGGGCATGGGGCGTCAGGCGGCAGCCTGAGCCAGAGGCGTGCGCTCCGGGGTCGTGGGCGTGTAGATCTGCGGGAAAGGGGAGAGGAGGGTGGACCAGGGCCGAGGCCTCCCCGATGTCACAGGGTGGGTGGAGGAGGGGCAGCCCAGAGCCAGGCCGGGAGGCCAGCCAGCTCGCAGGAGAGCAGAGGAGCCTCAGGGAGGCCTGGGCTTGGGCCCTGCTGGCCGGTCCCATCGACGGGGTGGTTGCTGGTCCCACTCGGTCAGCAGGTGGGTCGCAGCAGTGGCCCTTACGACTCTCGGGCCCAGCTAACGTGCTCAGGCTTTGTTTTGTTTCGCCTTTAAACAACTCTGCAACCTAATTTTTCTCAGGTTTAAAAATTTTTATCAGGTTTAAGTACAGAACTTAGTATCTATCAATATCAGTTATTTGCCATTTATTGCATGTTTTGTATTGATGAGGCAGTGGAAACTGGGGGCATGAAAAAAATCCCGAAAATGGAGGGGCATGGAAACCATCCTCAGTACACATCTTATCTGCCGTATTTCCATGAGCCATTTTTTAGTTTTTTCAACTTTTCAAAATCAGTGTATTGCCATTCATATGTATGCTTAATATAATAATATCCTCGTTTTTTCAGGGGGAGAAAAAAACTGTTTTCAAATGGTGAATCTCAAACTGAATTCATGGCATATCAGAAGCAACACATCCTGGAGAATTATCTCTGGGACGTTAATAGTGGCTCATGCCGATGGCCCAGAGGCACCATGCCCAGTGCCGAAGTGATGCACTCATTCTTTTAATTCTAAGCACAGGCTCATCAAGCAGATGATGGGATTACTCTGGTTTTATAGACGAGAAGCCAAAGCTCAGAAAAGCTAAATTACAGGCCCAGGGTTTGGCAGTTAATACGCGTGAAAGCTGCCGCAGCCAGGACGTCTTCCTGACAAGAAGTCTCCACTCTGGGCCACCGTGTGAGCCAAGCCATTTAAATTTCTGAAGGTCCTTACGGAGCCATCTGCCATCGCAAAAGGGTTAGGAGAACGTTCTGTGATCACGTTTGGAATTGATTATGAATCCACTGTATATATAGATGTGCATCACTCATTTCTCTTTTTTTTTGAAAGCAGGATTTATTGAGAGGATAGAAAAGCTCCCAGCGCAGGGGGGGACCTGAGGGGGTTGCCCGTTCATTTCCCTTTATATTTCATGGATCTGGCCAGGCTCGGTGGCTCAGCCTGTAATCCCAGCACTTTGGGAGGCCGAGGGGAGAGGATTGACTGAGCCCGCTGGTTCGAGACCCGCCTGGGCAACTTGTTGAGACCTCATGTCTACAATAAATCAAAAACTAGCTGGGTGTGGTAGCGCGCACCTGTAGTTCCAGCTACTTGGGAGGATGAGGCGGGACGGTCGAGGCTGCGGTGGCCGGGAGTGGCCACTGCACTCCAGTCTGGGTGACAGAGTGAGACTCCAACTCAAAAAAAAAAAAATTTCATGGACCTGAAGAGAAAGTGTCTCTTCCCTTTATCCCTTCCAAATGCTTTCATCTATCTTCAACAGGTGAATGCTAATTTGAAAATGTAGGATTTAATGTATGTAATTGTAAGAGGTTTGTTTTCTACACACAGAGAAGAATCTTCAAGTCCTGATTTTCCTCATGAGTCCTGGTAGTGCCGCCGATGTTTATTTCCTGCCTTTCTGCTTCAATAACCTCAGTTTCACCGTAACGATCTCTATGATTCTGGGGCCTCACATAAGCCAGACCCTTTCGACATACGGCGTTTCGGGTCTGGTGCAGCGAATTGTATCACGAGGTTGTCGCTCACCGTTTTGGGAGAATCATCAGGAGTTATTTTACCCTCTTGTGACCGCACGGTGTGCCGCAGTGTGTTGAAGCCGCCATTGTGAGTGTGGGATGCACACGGGACGGGGGCTAATGCTTCCTCAGGATGCTCGGCGCATAGCTTTTTAGGCAGCCGATCCAAAGGAGATTTGAGCATCGCTCAGATTCTAGTGGGAAAGCGGCGGTTGTGCTGTGTTTGCGCTTTTATTACCTGGCATTTACCTTGTAATTACAGCCACCCATCATCATTCTTACAGTAATTTGAAAGTAATGTGGCTTTTATGCCTCTAGCTCAAATCTTCTGCATCATTTAATGGAAAAATTGCAAGCTGGGGCACACAGAGAGAAATGCGTGTGTTTTTAGTGAAGTCTTACTCTTTATCCAGATTCTTAATTATGGAGTTATAAATGGCATTGTGGGAATAACCTCAAACAGGTACTAAGAATAAAGCACGCAGAGTGCATTGGTTATTCAAAGACATCAGGCCTTTCATCTGGAAACACAGATAGAAACTATTCAACAGGAGGCCTTCCAGATTTATTGAGAGATAGTCCAAGAATGGCCACTAAAAGTTGCTTTATTTTCTTTCTTCTACATATAATTAAATTCTGTTTAAATATTGGAATATTTTAACTTAAAATGTTGTTAAGTTTATACCTTTATAGGTTAATGAAGTTATGTACAAACGAGCTAAATGAAAGGCAGAAATTTTAATGGTTTTTAATCGTTGAATTCAAAAGTTCAAACATAATTAAAAGAGAAAATTTGGTGGAAATTCCTTAGAAACAGGAAAAATAAGCATCACTGTCTCCACCAGTACCTCAGCCGTGGATCTAAGAAAACATATTTACTTTGAATGCAAATTCGCATAAGAACGCAATCACTACCAAACTAGGATGGAGCCAGGCTGGGGGCATCAGAACCTTCTAGTCTCCAGGAAGGCTTCCGGAAGGCAGCCAGCCACGCCTGGGTCAAACTCTCCAGGCTCACGATGAAACAAATCAGCATGCGTTTCCTTGAGAATACTTGACATTACAGTTCCTTGAACCTGCTCTAAAGGTGCTATAATTTATCCACACTGAGGTGAAATGTTTATTGTATCAAAAGCACTAGTGTCATTTGAATATTTTAGGATTTTTCTGAGTTGATCAAATCAATCTCAAAGGCTCATCCCTGGCAAATTTTATTTTATTTATTTTGTGGGGGGTGGGGTGGGCGGGAGTGTCACAAGCCGTCCAGTTACATTGTCCCAAAAAACCCCAGAAACTGGGCTGCGTGCGGTAGCTCACGCCTGTAATCCCAGTAATTTAGGAGGCTGAGGTGGGAGGAATGCTTGAGCCTAGGAGTTTGAGACCAGCCTGGGCAACACAATGAAACTTCATCTCTACCAAGAAAAAAATTGCCAGCTGTGGTGGTTCATGCCTGTAGTCCCGACTAGGTGGGAGGATCACCTGGGCCCAGAGGGGTGAGGTTGTGGTCGCTGTGATTGTGCCGTTGCCCTCCAGCCCGGACGGTAGAGTAAGGCTCTGACTCGGAAAGAAAACATAAACAATTTTTTAAAGTCCAGGTGATCCCAAAGAAAGAAGGAAGAGGGGAGGGGAGGAAGAGGAAGGAGAAGGAGCGCTCACCCGGCCGCAGGAGGAAGGAGAAGGAGCGCTCACCCGGCCGCAGGAGGAAGGAGAAGGAGCGCTCACCCGGCCGCAGGAGGAAGCCGCCTGGGACTCGAAGAGCTGGGGAGGGGAAAAATGCACGGTGGTGAGTCGGCTGATGGCTCAGAAAGGACGGCGTGCTTCGCCTCTGGAGAGGACACTTGCGGGCGGGAACCACTTGCCTGCTGGTGTGGGTGGACCTTCAGGGAAAGCAGCACTTGGAGGCGCGTGGACACAGATCCCTCTGAACCTCCTGGCGACACGCGGCTCGCAGGTGCGTCCTGCCCATGGCAAATGCCGTCAGGGGCAGAAGACATCCCCCTTGCAAGAGCCCGGGACGGACGGGAGGCCGCTCGGCCTCCTGCCCAGGGATGTCCCCGGCTCCGTGGGGGGAGCGGGGCGAAGGGTCCCTGCGTGGCGGTTCCTGCCTGCTGGGGGGAGAAAGTGATGGGACTTGGTGTGTGGCCTGCCAAGTGGACCGCCCTGGGTTGGCCGGCTCTTGCGGAGAAGTGGGTCGGGCACGCGTGCTTACCCCGAAGCTGGCCCGGGGGGTGTGGCGCTCTCTGGGGGGAGCTCAGCGGTAACTCCGGGGGCCGAAGCGACTGATCGCCCCTCCTGGGGCAGAAACCCGCCTGGAAGGGCCTCTCCTCTCCAGCTGCCCCGTCTCATGGCCTCTCTCAGTCTCTCTCTCTCTCTCTGTCTCTCCCTAACCCTCTCTCAGGCTTTCTCTCTCTGGCTCTCTCTCAATCTCTGTCTCCCTGTCTTCTCTCTCGCGCCCCTCTTTCCCTCTGCCTCTCTTCTTCTCTCTCTAATCTTCTCTCAGTCTCTCTCTCTCTCCCTTTCTTCAGCAAGCAAATCTGCTTAGATCCCACACCCAATGTCCCCCCAGACGCCTCTCTGGAACGCTGTCTCTCTCAAGCCATACGTTCCCCCGTCAAAGCTTCATCCAAGCGCGTCTTCCCTAGTCGCTTCCCCACGGATTCCACAAGCCCACGGTCGCTCACACAGACACCAGCAGTATCACTGGAGCCTTCTCTCGGAGGCCCCCGAGCGAGCGCCGTCGCAACCCCCGCTGGCGGAGAGGCCACTCAGACCACGCCCGCGGGCGAGGCAGCCACGGTCCTCCCAACCGTCCAGAACGGAGAACAGAAGCTCCGGAGCACCGAGCCCTGCGCGCTCGGAGGCGGCGAGCGCCTTCCAGCAGCTCCGGGAAGACGCGGCCCCTTGCTCTGCAAGCGACCTGGCAGGGCCGAGGCACCCCGCCCGCAGACGGGGCGTCCGGGCCGAGGGTCCAGGCCCGACTCCTCCCCGGCGCCGGGGCCGCCCTGGAGCGCTCGGCCTGGAAGGAAGAGCGCGCGCGGCCGGCCGCGCAGACAGACCCGCCCAAGCGCGCGTGGCTCGGGCGGGGCCGGGCCGGGATGGCCGGGCCGGTCTCGGGAGGCGGCCGGCCCTGGCCACGGAAACAGCCAGGCACCACACGGAAACGCGCGCGAGCCACGCGCAGCGCCCGCGGGAAGACGCGGGCCGGGAGCCCCCACGCCGGCAGAGCCCCGAAAGGGCGTGTCCGCCCGTCGGCGCGGCGCGGGCGGCCCTGGGGGCGGGCGGGAGCAGCAGAGCGCCGGGCGCGGCCCTGCCGCGGGGGCGTCCTGCCGCGTCTCCGGGCCGCCCCTCGCGGCCGCGGGCAGCCTGCTGGGCCGCGCCGTCGGCAGCCCCGCGCCCCGCCTCCCTGCGCGGCCGTCTTCGCCGGGCTGCGCTGCCCGCGCGGGCCGAGGCGAGGCCGGGAGGCGAGAGCAGGGCGCCGGCCGACGAGGGGCGCGGGGCGGGCGCGGGGCCTTCGGCGACCTCCGCCGACCCTCGCGAGAGACCCCGCAGCGGCGGAGGCCGGGAGGACGGCCGGCCCCCGTGCGCTCCGAGGACGCCGCTCCGAGCGCGGGTGTGTCCACGCAGCCGAGGCCTGCGGTCCCGCCGAGCCACGCCCTTCGGGGGTCCCTGGCCGCCATCCTGCGCCTCGCCCCTGGGAGACGGGAGGCGGCCGCGCACCTCCCCGGCGTCCTTCGCAGGGAGCGGGGTCCGCGGGAGCCGTCCGCGGCCTCGCGGTGCTGGACACCCGGGCCACGCCTCGTGTCCCAACCCTGATTCGCTACCTGTCTCAGCCCGCCACCTGGCTCCGGCCCGAGACAGCGAGTCGGCAGCCCCCAGGGTCTTCTGACAGCACGTGCTTCTTTTTTTTTTTTTTTTTTAGTCGGAGTCTCGCTCCGTCGCTCAGGCTGGAGGGCAGTGGCCGCTCCCGGCCAGCACGGCCTCGACCTGCTGGGCTCCGCGATCCTTCCGCCTCAGCCTCCCAGGCAGCTGGAACTACAGGCGCACCACCACACCCGGCTGATTTTTGATTTGTGGTAGAGATGGGGTCTCGCCAAGTTGACCAGGTGGGTCTCGAGCCCATGGGCTCAGGCCATCCACTCGCCTCAGCCTCCCAAAGTGCTGGGATGACAGGCCGGGCCACCGAGCCGGCCAGCAGGTGTTTCTTAGCGTCTACTTTCTTCGTGACCTCTTTTCAAGTTCACAGTCACGTGGGTTGTTGCTGGTGACGTCAACATTCTGACCAACTGCAGAGAAGAGGATCAGCATTCTTGATGGATTTTTTTTTTTTGTAATGAATATCCTGCTGTGCTTTGTTGCCTCAGGAAATAGAATATATTGAATATGACAAACACTTAAAAAAATTCTTTTCTTAATGAGAATTTTTCATGACTTATGATCCATATTTAGAGGGTATATTATTATATAATGAACAGAACAGTGGAGTGGAAAAGTTTGTTGCTTCTCTGAATAAATACTGACATCAGGCCAGGCTTCATGGCTCAGCCTGAAATTCCAGCCCTTTGGGAGGCTGAGGCGAGTGGATGGCCTGAGCCTGCGGGTTCAAGACCAGCCCGGGCAACTTGGCAAGACCTCCTCTCTACAATAAATTTTTTTAAAAATTAGCCGGGCGTGGTAGCACACCTGTAATTCCAGCTACTTGGAGGGCTGAGGTGGAAGGATCGTCGGAGCCCAGTAGGTCGACGCTGGGGTGGCTGCGAGTGTGCGGTTGCACTCCAACCTGGGGGACGGAGTGAGACTCTGACCCAACAAAAAAAAGTAAAAGAAAAGAAAAAGAAAAAATACTGACATCAAACTATTTTCTAGAAGTTTTTGGTGACAATTTGAATATTTTGTGCAGTAAAACTTTGACATACACAAATTTTCTTGGGTGCATTCTCATTTCTTTTCAGCTTTTTGAGGGAGCCGAAGGTGATGTAGGGACACAGTCATAGGGATTAACTTTAATCAGAATTGACCCTCCTGGAACTGAAATTCTTGAAATGGCACACACAGACCCAGTGAACGTCTTCCTCTGAAGGCCACATTTGGGATTAAAGTCGGTGGTTGAATAACCAACCCGTGAAAAAGATGACGGGGTGCTCTTGCCAACATTCTTGCGACTGTGAGCTCTAGCTTGTCCGCATTTGGATTGCTGATATACGAGCAGCTTACACAGCACCTTGGTTTGCTCCAAGTAACGTGCTGGTTTTCCTTCTTTCCCATAATTAAGTTCAAGTAAACATTTTCTCAGCCTACAACTCATAACTGGTAGTTCACTGCATGAAGCTTTTTATTACTCGTCTATGTTTTTTAAGATGTAATATAAAAAGTTATGTTGGTTTACCCATGTCTTGACAGTCTAACTTACCAGATGACACTTAATATCAACTCAAATCCTGTTACAAGTAGCTACATCTTTCACTTTTTATTCTATAAAGTAATTTTAGCTTTAGGGACAGGGATTTCAATCCTAGTATTATATCACATAAATACAACTTGCATTTTCCAGGTTTTTTTTTTTTTGCTAAATGTAGACACATCTCAATTTATTTAAACAAACAATGATTACAGCCTTGAGTTTCTCTTTAGCTGATTCCGCTGTGTATTTCTTTAGTATAAATATGTTTTTCTGAGAAAGGATCGCTTTCCCCTCCCTGCAAGTGAAACAAGTCAGTCCCTACACAGTGATACAAAAATCCACTTAGGCTTTTAGTAAGCATATGTGATGAAGTGTCATGAGCCGACCCTGTCTGAGGCCAGCGACACAGAATGGCGACTTCCTGACGAGATCTGGATTCCTGCTTTCTGCGGACTCAGGTTGGTCACTCATTATCACCATCCACAAATAGAAAATTCCCCAGAATGACCAGTTGCCTGGCATGCCGGCCATCAGTACACGTTGTGGACCTCACCTGTGGAGTCGCCGCTGGCGCGTCGGCTTGCAGTCAGCGCCAGTTTTACAACCTTGGCATTTCTCCTGATTCCCACACCCTCACCTGCCACGTGTCGCCCGGAAGCACTGGTGGGGGGGCATGCCCTGACAAAAGACCATGTGTCTCTGCTTCCTCACTGGCTCCTTCTTCCGCTCCTCCAGCCAAAAATGGCCAATGGTCAGCGATTTCCCAGGACCCAATCAGACACTGGCCCTATTTATTACTTAGAGCATAACACTGGCTTTCCCACGGTTTGGGGGAACTTGGGGTGGTGGTGGCTCAGCTTTCTGAAGTTTAGCCAACTTGCTCTAGTCTATGTGTTATGGGACCCTGGGACCTTCTGGCATTCGGGCAATGTCTGAGCTTGTTTTCTGTTGCTTTCACAGAATGCCACAGACTGAGTAATTTACAAGGCAGATAAATTTGTTTTTCATGATTCTGGAGACTGGGAAGTCCAAGAGCACGGCGCTGGCCTCTGGCGAAAGTCCTCCCCCTGCAGAAGTGACTGCAGGCTACAGAGAGAGGAAGTCAGGCTGAACTCACCCTTTCATCCGGAGCCCCTCCCAGGATGACCAGCCGACTTCCATGGTCGCAGCGCTCATCCCAACATTAAGCTAGAACCCTCGTGATCTGACCACACTGTAAAGGTCCCACCTCTCAACATGCTTACTATGGCAATTAAATTTCAATATGAGGGCCAGGCATGGTGGCTCCTGCCTGTGATTCCAGCACTTTGGGAGGCAAAGGCGGGAGGACAGCTTGAGTCCAGGAGTTCAAGACCAGCTTGGGCCACATAGTAAGACCTTGTCTCTACCCCAAAATGTAATTAATTAATTAAAATTAAGTTAGCCAGGCATGGTGGCATGCACCTGTAGTCCCAGCTACTCAGGAGGCTGAGGTGGAAGGGTTGCCTGAGCCCAGGAGGTCAAGGCTGTCGTCTGCCATGATGGTGCCACTGTACTCTAGCTTGGGTGACAGGGTGAGACTCCCAGTAAAATAATAATAATAATAATAATAATGACACATTTTAAAGGGGATATTGACAACATAGCATCCCCCTGACTCCCTCAAAATTTATGTCCTTCTCTGTGAAATATATACATCCATACCAAGAGCCCCCAAAGTCTCAACTGATCCGGCATCAGCAGTGTATTGGAGTAGAAGTGGCTTCAGCATATTGCGAGGAAGATGGACACAACACCGTGCCATTGTCAGCAGACGATGCCCCTTCTCGTGAGCAAACAGGAAGAGCTACGTCAAGACTGCTGTGGTTGGGTGATTCCCACCCACTCTCCTGTTGGAATGCAGTCCCCAGGGAGGTGGTGTCAGGGGCGGGGCCTCACGGAGGGTGCTTGGGTCCTGGGGCGAAGTTTCCATCAGTAGCCTGGTGCTTGTCCGGGATGAGAGCAAGTCACACACTCTTGCTTCCCACGAATGCTGGCTGTGAAACAGAGCCTGCACCTCCCTCTCTTGCTTCCCCTCTCGCCGTGCGGTCTTGGCACACGCCAGCTCCCCTTCACCTTCCCCAGGAGTGGAAGCAGCCCCAGGCCTCCCGGAAGCTGGGATGGTGCTGGCTCCATGCTTCTTGTGCAGCCTGCAACCTCTTTCCTCTAAAAAGGCCTCGGGCAACCTTTTACAGCAACACAACCTACGACAAAGCCTCACTAGGGTCCTAGTTCCAGTGCACACGAGAATAATAAGGAGATCCTTGTGCGCCCGAGAGGGGCTAACACATTGATGGGGTTGTAGCATGAAGTCAGCTGGGAGCCATGAGGTCAAGATCGTAAGATGTCACAGCAGCCATCGTGTGGACCAACACACAGGGGCCAGGCAACACAGGCTTCTGCCGGAAGTGAGAACAGCTGCCCAGGACAGACGCTACTCTGAACGGCGTGCACTGTGTGAGCTCATTGAAACATAGAAAAAGGGGACCAAGTGTTTTTTTTGGAGTGGGTCGAGGGATGCCCACCAGGTTAAATTACATCTCTTGTTCGAGATACCACTCGGGGTGGGGCTCTGTTCTTGGCTTTAGATAAGCACATAACACTCTGTAAGGCTGAGGCGGGAGGGTTGCTTGAGCCCAGGAGTTTGAGACCAGCCTGGGCAACACAGACAGATGTCGCACCTACAGAAAATAAAAAAACTGGGCATGGCGGTGTGCACCTGTTGGCCCAGTGATGCCAGAGGCTGAGGCAAGAGGATCGTCTGAGCCCAGGAGGTTGAGGCTGCGGTGAGCTATGATTATGTCGCTGCAAGCTAGCCTGGTAAGCTAGAGTAAGTCAGAGTATGACCCTGACTCAAAAAAAAAAAAAAAAAAAAATGAAAAGAAAAGAAAGAAAGAAAGAAAAAGAAAAAGAAATCCCTGTTGGAGGAAATGAAGAAAAATCTATGGCTTAGACATCCGAGCTTTGAGGCTGGACTGGAAGAGACGTCGCAGGGACATGCACCAGACACAGCAGCGATCCACTTCTCTCCAGGAGCGAGGATGCGCGCCCTGTCAGCACGTTTAGTCCACGGGCCGTTCCAGGCCTTTCCGTGAGCAATGCAGCTCTGCTTTTCAGCCCACTCTCCAGCTCAGGACGGTGGCTGTGTCCTGGCCACGTCAGAGGCTCTCTTCTTGGCTTTAGATAAGCACATCACGTTCCTCATGACTTTGGTGAGCACGACTGCATGCTGTCACTCAAGCATCCTGATTTTCCCCTGTTTTCCTACTCCTCATTTCAGGCTTTTCGCAATGATATTTTCGTGACCCCTTAATTCATTCTTGACTCTCTTTGTCCTGGCTTCTGGTTGTGTCAGAAACAAATGGCAAAACGCGTCATGCCCTCACGTTTCATCAGAGCTTCCCTCCATTTTTATCAAACCCCTTCTTCCAAAACAGCCTGTCTATGTAGGTTAGCATTTAACCCAAAATTTGGGTTAATATTTTCACTTTAAATTTGTGTTACATTGTAGGCCGGACTCAGTGGCTCAGGCTGTAATCCCAGCACTGTGGGAGGCCGAGGTGAGTGGACTGCCTGAGCCCTTGGGTTCGAGACCCACCCAGGCAACTTGGCGAGACCTCGTCTCTACAATAAATCAACAATTAGCTGGGCGTGGTAGCACGTGCCTATAGTTCTGGCTCCTTGGAAGGCTGAGGCGGAAGGATCGCCGGAGCCCAGCGGGTCGAGGCTGCGGTGGCCGGGAGCGGCCACTGCACTCCAGTCTGGGCGACAGAGTGAGACTTCAACTCAAAAACAATAACAACGACAACAACAAAGTTTGTGTTACATTGTATCTCCCAATGGTATCAATCACTTTGTAACACCAGCTGTCCACACGTGCCTATAGCGTGAATTTCCAAACACTTATGAAGAGGTAGAGTGTATTTCTGCACCTCTTATACCCTGAACCTGCCTTAAGTAAGGAATCATCCCAGAAGGGACACTGTTTCAGTTCTAGGGGAGCCTTAACGGACACACAGCCTCTGGTTCTTGCTACCTAGAAGCCAGCTGCCACAAGAAATGAGATATCATTCTGTGACAGGCTCAGCTTCGTGCGGAGCCCCTGGAGGACAAAAGGTTATGAGAACGGACCAGCAGAGAGGGCGAGGAGGCTGGAGGCACCAGACAGTTGGGGAAGAAATATGATGGTGATATCTCCCCATCAAACCCTCAGATGGCAAGAGAAGTCCTAAGAGAGAACTGCCTGGTCAAGCCCAGACAACTGACAGGACCAGGAGGTGAGAGCAAGCCGCCTGAAGCCATTCCACGTTGAGATGGGCTGTGGTCTGAAGGCCCCTCGAAACTCACGTGTTAGAACGTACTCGCCAATGTGAGAGTCTTGGAAGATGGGACCTTTCGGGGGCAATCGGACGTGGATGCTGCACCCTCATGGGTGGGATCAGGCTTTTATAAAGGGCAGGAGAGAACCAGCTGGGACCGTTTTGCCCTCTTCCTTCCCCCACGCGGGATGGCACCGTGAGAAGGCACGATCATGGGACAAGCTCTCGCCAGACACGGAAGCCCCTGGTGCCCTGACCTCAGGCCTCCAGGACTGCCAGGAATACATTTCTGTCCTTGACACGTTACCCAGTCCTAGGCAGTCCTGCCTCGCATAACAGCAGGATGGGTTCTGAAAAACACGATGAGATTCAGCATTGTGCGAGCGTCACAGCGCGTGTTTACACAGCACGGATGATATATACACATTTATCTGTATACTTTGTCCTGTGGAAATCCAGGCGTGCCAGCACCATCACGGAATATCGGTCGCTTCTCAGGCTGGACCCACGATGCCAGTGTCAAGCGTCGTATACCAGGTTTCCATGTACGCGCTGCTATAATTGTGCGGGACCTCTGCGCGTGTGCGACCCCCTGTTGACCAAAACACCATTGTGTGGGGCATGGCGACGTGCTGTTCCAGCAGCACAAACCAGCCAAGCCAAGGTGGTTTGCTGCATAGCAACAGCTCGCCAAAGCAAGGCGCGTGATCGTCTTGCCACGCTCGTCCGTCATGCTGAGCCCGGGCACAGAGGCCTTCCCTGAGTAGGTGGCGCTTGAGCAAAACGTGGGGAAGACGTGGAGCTGACTCAGAGAAACTGGGGGGGGGAAGGCATCGCCATGGAGGACAGAAGGAAGGCCGTCTGACTGGAGTGTAGAGATCAAGGGAAATCTCGGCCAGCCGCGAGTAGGTGCCGTTGTCCACGTGCCTCTCAAGGGCCAGCCCTTCCAGAGAGGCCACGTCCACTTGGTGTTGGGAGCCAACATCTACAGCTATACTATTGAGGCCTATGAAGGCCCGGGTTGGAGGTCCACTTTTGACACAAAAGCATCAGTGACATCTATAGTGTTGATATATGACTAGCGACCAGTTTGTATATATGACATAAAAATTTATATTATCTAGAAACAAACCTTTTACTAAAATCTCGGGTAAGGCCTTACAGCAGAAAACATTCTGTACTTTAAGTTTCCATTTCTCTCTGACCCTCTGAGCCATCGTTAAGTCTCTGTTTCTCAGAAGTAACCATGCAGCCTTTGTTCCTGTAAGCACTCTGTAAGCAGTTTCTCCCGATAGCTAAACATTAGCAACAGAAATTGTTTTAACAGTTTTGGTTTCCTGCCTCTAGCCAGGCAGAACGAGTCTAGTTTCACTACGCGTCAAGACTCTCAGCCTGCCTCAGCCCCTGGCTGTCATCAGGACAACGGTGCTTTTCCTTGTCCAAGAGTGTGACAACCACTGTTTGATTTATTCACTTAGATCAAACTTTCTATCAGGAAGTTTAGAAATATATATGTACATACAGCTCAGTTATCTACATATAACACTATGTGAACCTGTGCTTGCGACTTCACTTTCTTCTGCTTGGAATTTGCCCTCTAATATGCCTGTGTATGGTAGTAATGAAACCCAGTACAGGTCTGTTGGAGAGTAAAACCAAAGTACTCTTACTTATTTCTGGATATACTTTTGCACTTTGGATTTCTGCTTTGAGGCGTCGACTTCAGTGTCCGGCAGACTTCGATGGTAAAGTACACATTGGGTTTGTCGAACACTGTGGTTGACGTTTCTGCTTCTCACTATTTAGCATTTTATAGAGGGCTCTGGCAACGGTGTCTCTGACAGGCTTTTAAGATCAAAGCTTAAGGCATGCGAGACACTGAGACTAGCGCCTCTCTGTCTTTTTCTCTTAGGTGTAATCTGTGCTTTATCTGCTTTATCAGCTTATCATTTAAAATTATATATTGAAGTTTTATAAGAGATCACATATTAAATCATATAGTTGGATGCTAAAAATCATAGGTGCTAGTTATGATTTTGTTTTAAGCATGTGTACTCTGATACTAATCATTCTGTTTGGAGCGTGTGGATCTTGTGATGCAGATTTAATAGATATGATGTGTATCATTGGATTCATATGCCCCCAGCAAAAATATTTTCACTACTAGAAGTTAAGATAATTAATATAAATCTTGATTGTTTTGTTAAATCATAGTAGGTTAGTAAAAAGGGAAATTTTTACCTTAAGTAAAATTCAACATAGTTTATAATATATAGATTAGTCATTAGGTATTATAGAAAACAGTTTGCTATGCCATTATTAAAATCATACACCTGTTATTTTGATGGACACCTTGTAAGGCGCGCTATGCATCACGGAATTCCCATTGTCCGTTGCCACCCTAAACAAAAATCTTTTGTGAAGAACGTTATGCATTATACGATCTGTAAGCCCCTAGCAAATATTTGATTATTGCTGAATATTGTAGAAAATGGTATAGAAGCTGGAAAGAGCTCGAATAAAATCGGACTCAGTCCTGATCAGACTGATCCCAGAAGAACCGCCTCCGAGTGGTTTCTTCTCGCCGCCTCCTGATTCCCTGGAGCAGGTCCAACTCCCCTCAGGTCGGGGCCAGCCCCCGACAACTTGGGATGCTCTTTCCTTTCCTTGGGAATGATGGCTACTTCACTAATTTAGGACGTAATGACAGATTTTCTTGGCAGCACATGATTGCTTTGTCGTCATGTGTTTTTACTTAATTTCAGAATGCAGGACTTCACCTCGTGTCCCAAGTGTGTGTGTCCCACTCAATTATAAACTGCAGATTTTCCCCATATAGCAAATGGCATACATCGCAATGTGTACAAAGGCGTCACGGCTACGTGGGGTGCTTAATAAACACGTGTCAGATGAACTAGATATAGATTTTGGAGATCTCAATGAAGTGAGATGTGATTTTCAAACATGAAGGATAGCAGTTGTCCTTCAGGGTTACGTGGCTTTGCATGACAGCAAAACCATTCAAAGCTTCCCTCCTTCACCGTCTTTCTACCGTGTCTGGAGTGAGCAGGGCGTCTGAGAGAGTGGATCCAGATAGTCACTTGGCAGCTCCAGCAAGCTGTGGTGATTAGGAATTGAGCCTGTAAACCGGGCTTGGTGGCTCAGCCTGTAATCCCAGCACTTTGGGAGGCTGAGGTGAGTGGATGGCCTGAGCCCGCGGGTTCGAGACCCACCTGGGCAACTTGGCGAGACCTCGTCTCTACAATAAATAAAAAATTAGCCGGGCGTGGTAGCGCGCGCCTGTAGTTCCAGTTACTCGGAAGGCGGAGGCGGAAGGATCGCCGGAGCCCGGCAGGTCGAGGTTGCAGTGGCCGGGAGCGGCCACTGCACTCCAGTCTGGGTGACAGAGTGAGACTCCGACTCAAAAAAAAAGGAATTGAGCCCGTAAAGAACTCTGGTCCTGCTGTAAAGTGAACACTCGCTCGCAGTTTCTCAGAACGTTGCAACCCAATTGTATCTACTTTGATGACGTCTTAAAAATACCGCTTGGTCGATGGGCAGAGGGGACACTGGGTTCCTCGGCTCTGGGGAGGCAGCGGTGAGGACGAAGAAGGGAACATGGTTGCCATGAGCCAGTGGCCAAGAAGCCAAACGACCAATACAGGCTTCTCCACCTGAGGGTCCTTGTTCTGTGACTCAGTGTCCACTCAGCTGCACTTGGCTGCATCTTGCTCGTGCTTCTCCTGCTATCATAGACGAGAATGTCACTGCAGAAGAGGGCCCGTGGTGACCGGTGGACAGTTTGGGCTCTGTGTTCCTTTACCTCCCCCATATACTTGGCCACACACTTTGGAGGCGACGAAAGCAGCTGGGCTCATGAGAATTCACTCAAAGAGAGAGGCCAAAGAAAAAACAGATTGTCCACGCTGTGTTTTTAATAACAGCTTCATACGCATCCAAGTAAGTGACATTTCTGTCACCAATATACTTAAGTTCTGAAGGTTTACTTTCCATAAAAACCTAAATAAGACTGGGCTCATTAGCTCAGCCTGTCATCCCAGCACTTTGGGAGGCTGAGGTGAGTGGATTGCCCGAGCCTGCAGGTTCAAGACCAGCCCCGGCAACTTGGTGAGACCTCGTCTCTACAGTACATCAAAACTTAGCCAGGCGTGGTAGCACATGCCTGCAGTTCTGGCCACTTGGAAGGCTGAGGCGGAAGAATTGCTGGAGCCCAGCAGATTGACACTGGGGTGGCTGAGAGTGTACCACTGCACTCCAGCCTGGGGGACAGAGTGAGACTCTGATTCAAAAATAAAAAGCATTACACCTAAATATGTATTTTTTTAAAAGAACTAGTTTGGCCAATAATCTAATTGTTAGCATATCTAAAGATAATTCTTAGCATTTCCTGTGTAGAGAGGGCAGAAATAATCAATGAATGTGAATAAATTAATGAAATTATAAATAAATATTTTAATTTTATTAGCAGTCTTAAACAATGAGTGGCTCATCTAACATTTATAATCTAAGATACTGGTGTATGTTCAGTATCCAGATCTTGTGGCCAAGTTAGTTGTAATTCCAAAGGAATTTTTAAAAATAGAGATTATTTTATTCACCTAGCATTTTGGTTACTTTAAAGTGTAACTGTTAAGATTATCAGCCTGTTTGGAATCAATAGTTGCATACAGAACATGCCAAGAAACATTTGAACACTGGAGTTTACAACAACGTTTCAGTACAAGAAACATTCATCACAGAAATTCAGCTGTCATTTGATCCTATGGTTTCATCTTGAGTCAAAAGACATCTCTGATCTTAACTTCATTTCTAATCCCTTTACTTATGTGCATATATATATATATATATACATATAATATATATATACACAAACACACACACACACAATACACACACACACATATACACACATACATATACACACTTTGTGCTTTTATTCATCATTATTTTCTCATGCTGCTTCACTTGATGTAAGCCCACTTTTGTTAAAGATGTTTAAACACAATTAGAGAGAATCTGATTTTCAGAAACTGACGTTCAAACATTCGGTTTAACCAAGTGAGATGAAAACATGATTTCTGTTTGTAACCTTTTCAACAGCCTGGCTCTCTGTAGTAAACCGTAAAGGAAACAATTCTTTCTATCGCATCGAAAGTTCTGCTTCTGTGCAGTAGATCACTGCCTCGGCACTAATGTTGAAAAGAAATTCTAAGCCGGGTGCAGTAGCTCACGCCTATCATTGCAGCACTTTGGGAGGCGGAGGCGAGAAGATCGCCTGAGCTCAGGGCTTCGAGACCAGCCTGAGCAACGTGGTGAGACTTCATCTCTTCAGTAAGTCAAAAAATTAGCCGGGTGTGGTGGTGCACACCTGTGGCTCCAGCTACTTGGAAACCTGGGGCGGAAGATCACCTGAGCCCGACAGGTCGAGGCTACGGTGGCCTTTAGCGTGTCACTGCACTCCAGCCGGGGCAATAGAGTGAGACTCTGACTCAAAAGAAATTCTATTCTAAAAATATCCTCAAGTCAGTTCCTCTTCTGCTACGGAGACTCACAAGAGGGTTGTGTGCCTTGCTGGCGTGTTGTTTTAGCATGAGAGCAGGCGGTGGCTCTACTAATGCTTAGGATGAACTGGCATTCAGAAAAGTTCAACACTGCTTTGATCTGTTGTCACAGAATAAAAATTAGAAACATGAAGCCAGTTCCCCAAAACCTAGTTGCTTTGTATCACATCAGTATTAAGCTCAATCTCTCTGTAAGAATTAGTCCTCACCCCTCTTAAGGCACTGTTGTGATGCCGTATTACGTTACATATTCTCTCTTTTTTTTTTTTTGAGTTGGAGTCTCACTCTGTCGCCCAGGCTAGAGTACCATGACATGCTCATGGCCACCCCAGCGTCAACCCGCTGGGCTCCAGCGAGGCTTCTGCCTCAGCCTTTCAAGTAACTGGAACTACAGGGGTGTGTTACCACACTTAGCTAATTTTTTTTTAATTAATTGTAGAGACGAGGTCTCGCCAAGTTGCCTGGACTGGTCTCTAACCCGCGGGCTCAGGCAATCTATTCGCCTCAGCCTCCTAAAGTGCTGGGATTACAGGCTGAGCCACTAGCCCGGCCCTATGTTACATATTCTAATAAAATGTCTTAACTTATCAACCTATAACATGACACCCACCTGGTTGATGCTCACATGCCTTAGTGCAGAGAGACACATGCCTTGATGTGTATAATAACTCGGTCCTAACCTCACTTTTTCAAAACTCGGTATCTTTGGAAATCCAGATTTGTGGTAAGAGCTATAAAATCTGGTTGTAATGGAAACACATCAAAAGCAAAGAAAATATTCAAAATTTTAAGTAGATCATCATCTTTCTCACATAAAACCATTTTTTGCATGTCTTTGTAGGTATATAATTGTCTTTGCACGTTCTTAAATATTTTTATCAGGTGTTGCCTAGCAGCAAATAAATTCTTGCATGTCTAAATTAGAGCAGAGAAATAACTGAACTAAGCCTAGGGGGTAGTGAAATTTCATTTTCAACATAATTAGCTCTCTAATTGCGAGGTCCAGTTTAGTTGATGTGCCTGGAAACATAATTAATTGTGATTTATGTAAACACTGTTTTAAACACATATTCTTCATTTTTTTTTGTAAGTATAATTTCCATTTTATTTTTTTCCAGATAGTTGTTCTTCGGTCCTTAAGGATTCAGCTCCTTACATGGGCTTTGGTGGAGGTCGTGGGGCAGCACCCGCAGGTCTGAATCGGGGTGGGGGTGTCCGGTCCTTGCAGGCTTCACGAGACCGATTCCTCACCACCTTGCTGTGAATGGCACAACTCACGCAGTAATGCAGCTTCACATACAGCTTGGGAAGCACATAGGCATCGAAGACACTCGCTTCAGATATGTCCTTGACAGCTGCGGCCTCCACTATGTTTCGAATGATGAACTTCTTAATAGCCTTATCCTTGGGCACGCATTGGGCGCAGTTCCTGCAGTGAATGGGCTGCACATGGCCGCGGCCCTTTTTGGCACAACCGTTGTTCCTTCTTTTCTTTGTCATCTTGGAAGCGAGGACCCGAGAGAGGTTCTTCATGTTTTAAAACCTGAACTGTGTAGGGAAAAATTCAGTTGTGAAATCAGTGACGTTTATAAACATCTTATTATAATATTTTAAAAGTTAGCCGGGCTCGGTGGCTCAGCCTGTCATCCCGCGCCTTTGGAAGACTGAGGTGAGTGGATTGCCTGAGCCCGCGGGTTCGAGACCCACCTGGGCAGCGAGACCTCATCTCTACAATAAATCAAAAAAATAAAATCAGCCGGGCATGGTAGCGCATGCCTGTAATTCGGCTACTTGGAAGGCTGAGGCAGAAGGATCGCTGGAGCCCAGCATGTCGAAGCTGCGGTGGCCGGGAGTGGCCACTGCACTCCAGTCTGGGTGACAGAGTGAGACTCCAACTCAAAAAATAAATAAATAAATAAATAAATAAAAATATTTTAAAAGTTGAGGCAAAAATTATAAAGGCAGCTACAACTGCCTAAATAGAATTGTAAGAAGAAAACATCATACAACCTAGGAGAGTTTAAATTACAGTAAACATCTATTTATGTCAAATTAACTCACAATAGAAACATTGGTACTTAGATAAATAATCAACATATTTTCAGAACAACAAATTGTAATCACATTGACTAAAGTCTAAGGAGTACAAAAAGACCTGTCCCTAGAGCTGATTTTAAAATTACTTTCAGAGTATGAAGTCACATAGCATAACATTCACCATTTTAACCATTTCTCAATGTACAGTTCGGTCGTGTTAAGTGTATTCATATGACTGTGCAACTAGCTTCCAGCACGTTCTCGTCTCGAAAAAACTAAACTCTCTTCATTCTCTTCCTCTTCCCCTCCAGCAGCCGCCTCCTACTTCCAGGAATCTGAGTACACTGGATACCCCCGTCAATAGAATCGTAAAGTCTCTCTCTGTGCCTGGCGTCTCTCACTTGGCATAACACTCTCAAGCTCCATCCATGTGGTAGCAGGTTTTCTTCATTGCTAAGCCGAAGACCCCAACTGAATGACACTCTCTCGCAAACGTGTGCCGCATTGGTTTGTGGACATTGGACTCCCTGCCTCCTCCCCAAACCTAATCTCTCAGCTCTTGGGATCCTGCTTGCAGGCCTTGTGGAGATCCACTCGGAGGTGGAACTGCTGGGGGTGTAGGACACGTCTATGCTGAAAATTCAGAGAAACCACCATACTGTTTTCCATAGCAGCTGAAGCACGTTCCAGTCCCACCAACAAAGCACGAGGCTTCCAGTTTCTCCACATCCTTGCCAGCATTTGTTACTTTCTGGCCTTTTTTTTTGACAGCAGCCACTCTAAAGGGTGTGAGGTCATGCCTCATCATGGTTTTGATTTGCATTTCCCTAATGATTAGTAATGTAGAACGTCTTTTCATATGCTTGTTGTGTATAATCTCTAGAGAAATGTTTATTCAAGTGCTGTGCTTAGAGAATTTTTTAACAGCCCAATATATATTTACTGCATTTTCTTGGGAAAAAAAAAAGAAGAAATTCTTAAAATAAACCAAAACCCCTCAGAGTCAATAAGGCTCCATATCAGAATAAAAGAACTTTGCAAAACTGTTCTCAACACATTTTGTTTTGCTTTCCTGTTTGTTTGTCTTAAGACCTAACAGGCTAAGAAGAGAAAAGACAGAGAACCGTGCATTGGTTATTCTATTAAATTTGCTGAAAATAAAGCCTGACCGACAGTTGGGGAGATGGAATTCTGGTATCCTCAGAGCAGGAGGGTGACAGGGGTGAGGGGCGTCAGCAGTGACACTTGGGAGCTTGGCGGAGGCCCCCACCCCTGCGGATATCGTCCTTTGGAGACCAGCAGAGACTGCGGAAGTCATCACAGGGTGTCCCCACCACGGCCAAGCGCCAAGGGCTGGTGGCAAAGCTGCTTCTGAAGAGTCCTCTCAGGGCTGCTGCCGTCTCATCAGCCTGACAATTTCTGGGGATTCTGCCGCCAGCACTTGGACAGGACCCCGCCTGAGCCTCGGATCTTTCAGAAAATGTAGTCCCAACCCTCCCCCCACCACCCAAGTCTCTGTATCCCTCCACCCTCGGTCCCCCTTGACAAGGAGTCTCCACTTGAGCAGGTGATGGTTTCTCTTCCCCTTGTGAGGTGCTTATCTCCCTCGGGTTCTGTTTGTCCCTCTTCCTGGAAACCGCACCCTTGTCACTTCTCCCCATGTGATCCGGAAGTCCAAATGGAAGCTGATCGGGTCAGGACCCTGCCTGCCTTGGCTGAGTTGAACTATCCGAGGCGGGCTGATCTGAGTTCTTCCCTGGGAAGAGGGGAGACCGCAATATTCTGTTGTTTGAAGACCCTAACCATTAAAAGAAGCTGATCTTTAACTAAAAAATGGCCTTCCCCCCAGAGAGGACCCAAGAGCCCCCTCAGGAGGGTGTTCAGCTCCTGGATTGGGTTGCCCCTGGGGCTGAGTCGCCACATGGTGCCATGGTCGGGCAGCTCAGCCTTTCAGTGAAGTTCCCTCTTGGCTGGAAAGAATTCGAAAGGAGTTCTCGTCTTTGCCAACCAGAAGACTCACAACACGCATCTCCTGTGGTCACTGAAGAACCTTTCTCTTAGGAGACCCTAAACCTGCCTGGTCAGGAAACGGGCAGAAAACCGTTCATTTCTGAACTCAGAATTCAGGGAGACAGAACCTGGCACCTGGCATTTCTGGAACCGGTCTGCTTGTCCCTTGGGTTCCGCAGTCTGTTATTGTAAGTTGCTGGTACCTATACATTGACTATGTGACCGACTGAGCATTGTGTAGAACGCTTCTTGGTTTCTCTTTGGCTGGCTAGCATGATCTTTTGACAAGACTTTACTGAAACCCTCTGACGCAAATACATCACTGTTTTCTGACAGAAATGCTTTGTAAGTAGGTTTTCAAGGTTATTTCCAGGCATCATAATGATTTCTTCCAGCGGTATTAGTTTAGAAGGGTTCATATGTATTTGGACTCTCGTTTCGATGATGGATCTATGCATGTGAGCTTCGTCCCCTCAGCCAAGAACAAAGTCGTTTTAGGTTTGGTGTAAGTGGGCCTGGTGCGAGAGGCTCCAGGTCAGACATCATCAGGTCCACGTGTGACACTACTTGAGTTATAAATGCCACGAGCTACATGGAATTCCCAAGGAGGCAATTCTCCTTAGTACCACCTGTTCACTTGGTAGTCAGAGCCGTGCACACGCGGGCTCAAGCCAGCCACAGTTCTGCAAACCATATATGATGGCACGCTTGATCGATCTATACATGTTACAGAGTCAACATTTCACTTCAAAATCACTCAACATCCAAAGAAAAGGAGATCAGAAAAGAGGGTTAACAAGCCAGTCCAGGAACAGTGATGTGGACACAAAAAGTGAGTCCTGGCCTGATCCAGAGAGACGCCAGCGTCTCACAAGGAAGAGTCTTGGGTTTGGGCAGAGCCCTCGATGGCTGATGCTGGTGCTACCACGAGTGACCGCAGGACACTGTCTGTGGAGGCAGTGTGTCTGACGGGGAAAGTCCTGCTCTGTTTATGGCCCCTGCGTCCCCTGGTGGGAGTGAAGCACCTGCAGCTGAGTGTTGTCTCTGCTGGCGAGGCAAACATCTGGGCCTGTTGGCTTGTTGCCCTCTGAAATGTGAGCTGGAATCTTCTTCTAAGATGGAATCGCTAACATTAAGAATGCACTCTAGGCCGGGCTCGGTGGCTCCGCCTGTAATCCCGCGCCTTTGGGAGGCTGAGGTGAGTGGATTGCCTGAGCCCGCGGGTTCGAGACCCATCTGGGCAAGCGAGACCTCATCTCTACAATAAATCAAAAAATGAGCCGGGCGTGGTAGCGCGCGCCTGTAGCTCCAGCTACGTGGAAGGCTGAGGCGGAAGGATCGCCGGAGCCCAGCAGGCGAGGCTGCGGTGACTGGCAGCGGCCACTGCACTCCAGTCTGGGTGACAGAGTGAGACTCCAACTCAAAAAAAAAAAAAAAGAATTGTGCTCTACAGGCTGTCTTCATCCTCCAGGCTTTGATAGGAAGCCTATTGTCTGCCCCCATTGCCATTAAAGAAGGCATACCCTTAAAGAAAGCATAATCAGCATTTGAGCCGGTCCGCATGTACCTACATTCCTGAGAGTTAGCAAAGGAAAGCATATTCCCTTATCTCCTATAGATTCCCATTAAGTCACTTCAAAGAACCCTTAACCCCCTGAAGACTGCACTCAGTCAACTGAGAGAGATGAAGCCCTATCCACTCCCTTTTATCACTGGTCCCAGACTTGGAGAGACGGCACCCACGTGACCATAGGTCTTATAATTTATATAACTTCTCGCATGCTCTAACTACTAATCAACAACATGTTGCAGTGAAGAATATTTCACTCCGTAGTAGGCTCTGTTAACTCTCTTGCTCTGCGGCAAGTTTGATCAACTCCTCGGTTCGGTGTTACTGATAAGAGCAACTGTGAGCTGCCCGGTCATAGCCAATGCCAGGACACGTGGATCATAAATGTTACTGTTGACAAGATGCAGCTGGAACTTAAGTTCTACACAATGCTCTGTCAGTCACGTCGGCAATGTATAGGTACCAGCAACCCTAAACTTACAACAACGCTCTGTGGAACCCAAGGGGCAGCAGAGCAGTTCCAAAAATGCCAGGTGCCAGCTTCTGTGTCCTTGAATTCTGAATTCAGAAGTAAACATTTTCCTGCCCATTTCCTGCCTCTCAATTAATCGGCGTCCAGAGACAGCAGCCGTGCATTGACTCGGACCGTCACAGAGTTGGCCAGAATTTGGACACTCCATCGAAAAGAACTGACATTCAGATCGGCTTGAGGCATTAAGGACACAGGCCCGAGTCTAAACACACGGTGCTCTCCGCACTGCGGGATCACAGTGGGCCCGCAACTCCAGAGCCGTTTTGGTTTTGTTATTAATTTTACAATGAGTGCATATCTGTGAGGGGTAGAACAGAGGACAGCAGAGTTCTGTAAATCAGCCACATACAAAAGTTTAAGTTAAAATGTGGAGTCTGTAATGACTCTGCAGCCGACTGCATTCAAGAGCTCGTTTTGCCGTGAGCTCAACCTCAGCCCTAGCCCACAGCCGGATTCTGACGCAAGGCGACGGTTCACACATTCCGTGAGAAATGCTGCTCTGTACACGCTCAGAAAATCCCTTGTGTTCTTCGCTCCCATTAAGGAGAATCCCAAACAGACTGAAAAAAAAGAAAAACGTGGGTGACACCTCTAGCCATGAGCGAATCATTACTTGACACCTGTGTGTTCAAGCCTGCTTTGGGCAGTTCTCCCTGAGAATTCTAGATGTTTTCATTGCTCAGTAACCACTGACAAAATGCAAGGGGCCCTGTGAGCCTGGCAGCCTCCCCAAGAGTGAGTTCCCCAAACTGCTTATTTGCGGCAGCCGTCCTCTTCTGACCTCCAGAGTTTTCTGGGATCCCAGCCTGTGTTTAGATCAATTACATTGCTCTGGGCAAAAAGCACGTCTCTCCCTGTAATGCCCTCTTTCTTCTGAGCTTCCTGCACTGTATTTGCTTTAAAGAGAAACTTGGGGATATGAAAAGGTGTATTTGGGGGATTAAGAGCACTAAGTGGCTCCAGAAATTCAACTTTCCTTCCACCTTTTCATTCACAAATAGGAACTGTCAGCGGAATCTCCCTTTGGAGAATCACATGCTCTTGAAATGTGTGTCAGTTGCTCATGAAAGCATTCTATTCCATAGTGAAGGGGATGCCTGCGTGTTCTGGAACAAAGAGTCTGTGTACAGAGCATGGCTGTTCTGGTTTTGGCTTCCCTTTCGAAGGAAGCATCGGCCTTTTCCAGGCTCATGGCAATTAGGGTTTTGGCCCGGCTCCTTGGCTCATGGCTCACACCTGTCATCCCAGCACTTTGTTGTTATTGTTGTTGTTTTGGAGTTGGAGCCTCACTCTGTCACCCAGGCTAGAGAGGACAGTGGGACTTACAGCCACCCCAGCTCAACCTGCTGGGCTCCAGCGATCCTTCCGCCTTAGCCTTCCAAGTAGCCAGAATGACAGGCGCACGCTAACATCCTAGCACTTTGGGGAGCGGAGGCGAGACGATTGCCTGAGCCCAGGGGTTCAAGCCCAGCCTGGGTAACACAGAGGGAGCTCGACTTCCCAGGAGATAAAAAACTAGCCCCGTGTGGTGGCGCACCTGTCGTTCAAGCTACTTGGAAGGCTGAGGTGGAAGGATTGCCTGAGCCCAGCAGGTCGAGGCTGCGGTGGCTGTGATTGTGCCAGCCTGGGCCACACAGTGAGACTCCAACTCAAAAATAAAAACAGGGTTTTTGAAAATGTGGGTGCCTTCTGTAGTGCGAAGGGTAGGCACGGGCTTCAAGCTTCGGCCGGAAGCGCGACGTGACAGGCAAGCTGTGAGGACCCAAACAATCCGCGGCAGACCGCCACGAGACCGGCAGAAGACCGCGTCACGGAACGAAAGTGGGAACACGCAAAACGGCTGTTGTCCAGATGACCCGAACAAAACACAAACGGACCATCAAATGCTGTCCTCAAAGTAGATTCTCCTTTAATACTTGAGCATGGTTTTTAATTTTCCTCCCTTCGCCGTGGCCTTCCCGTTTTCTTCTTGGTAAATATTTGAGCCCATGTTGCCTGGCTAGCGGGAAGAGGGTGGAATTGATGACTGCTCACACGTCCGTTCAAACACGGCTTTTTAATGAAAGCGCAGAAATACTTTCGAATCTCTAGGCTTCGCAATTACCCATATGCAAAATCTCGATATGGCATCTCTCATTTTATGCTTGGGAAAATCTTTTCATAGTCGTATGAGCAGCTGGGAGAACTGGAATTGTTATTTCTATTTTCAGATGATAGCGGCTGGGGAGGGATGTGGAACAAAGCACAGCAACATGTCGACTGCTCCCCAGGTCTCCTGGCGCTCACCCGTGCTCCTTCTAGCACATCACACGCTGCCTCAGAGCAACTTCTCCGAAGTTTAGCCACAAAGGGAATGGTTCACAGAGAAACCTATGAAAATCAACTTTTTATCTGCTCTGCTTTATTAGATGCACTGCATAAATTAATGTCGATGCTAAAGATAATTCTTCCGGGAATAAGCCACACATGTCGGTGTGAGAGATTTTCTAGCTCGGCCTCCGAATCCTTAGTGAATGGAATGTGCTCTTTATGCCATCGGAAAGCACAGCACCATGGCTTCTCAAGTTTCCCTAAGAGACAGCTGACCAGACCTTATTTCTCTTTGCTAATCGATGGATCACTGTGAAAAGGCAAGAACATGAGTGTATTGTTGAAGCTCGAATGAATAAAGACACTTCCGGTGGTCGAATGGTTTTGTCGTTGGCATTTTGTGCTGCTTGCTTTGTTTTTGTAAGGGCATTGAGGGCTTACTCCAAAATTGGCTTGTACGTAATCACTTACCCTATCTTCATCTTATTTCTTTCCTTATATTCAAAGATAACCATTTGCCGACCCCTGTTGACAGCATGCCAGCTCCAGCTGAAACTGCCAAAAATGCTTCCAGAGGGTTGCGTGACTTTTGAAGGTTTCTGCCTACAGAGCTCAGAAAACAAGAAACCCCTGTGATCACCATCCCCTGGCTCTCATAAAGGTTTGGTGACCTTTTATCTTTTGTTCTGTAGTGTCATCAAAAGGCAATGGTTAAGAGATAACAATTGAGAGATCATTTCATTCCAAATTTTCCTGCCAGGTGGGTCTTTTCCACCAACTTCATGTGCATGTTTATTGTTTCAATTTTTGGAGAATTGTTACTCTTAAATTCTTCCTATTACAAAATTATTCATTATTACTCAACATTAAAAAAGTGAGGTGTCTATCTCACTTTTTATTATTTATGTAAGGTACAAAACAACCGAAAAGGTCACCTGAGGCAAGGTGGGCTGGAGACGGCGCTGAGGCCAGGGCCGTGGGAATCATGCGAGATTGCAGTCAGTAAGAAAGCGGAAGGAAGGAAAGTTCATTATTCACCTTTCACAGATTGGAAAGAGGGCTGACACTCAGAGGCAAGTGTGGCCCCGAAGGGCCACAAAATGAGGATATTTAAGGACTTTTGGATAGGGAGATTTTGGCTCCAAGGAGTGTCCAGGGCTGCGGTGAAGGAGACAAGGACATAAGCGTGACAAGGTCCTTGCGTTCCTGGCCTGGCTCCGACAAGAGCTTGACCAGTACTTCCTTCTTTGATGTTTGCACCTGAGAGTGTTGATTTACTAGAAATCAGTTGGTGTGGCCTCTAGTCTGCGAAGTCCGGATGTGGCCTGCCTTGATCATAACTTGACTTATTAGAGTTTTTAGAAAACACAAATGTTAGTGGTTTTACTTTAAATCATTAATAATATGGACGTTAGTGCTATGGTAATCTTGCCGAGAAAGTCTCGAACATTAACCTGTTTCCTGCTGTTGCTAGCATTAAGATATTTCCTGTTTATGTAGCTTGGCCCTATATAAGGGGCATGCTGTGAGAATAAAATCGCTCTCGCCTATTCAGGAGAGAGTCCTCCCAATCCTGCTGTTCTTTGTCTTTCTTTTCTCATTCCCTCTGGAGGCTGGACCTCTGCACTGCTGGTCTTTGATGTTGATTGTAGTCACAAGAGGAGACAACAATGGCAATCCACAAACTCCTTGACCAAAAGGCGGTTTTATTATCATTTCCATGACTTCGGCCGGCCGAGGGGTGATCTCTGATCTTCAAGGAACCTGAAAGTTTACTAGGATGATTATGCCAAACCATGCATTGAAAGGTTGGGCTGTCCTGGTCTTGCATCTGATGGAGATTTGTGGAGGGGTAGGGTAGGCTGCCCCTTGGCCTGCAGTAGAATGTCTGAAGCCTTCCTAAAACCTGCCTGTTGGAAACTTATCTATGTCTAACCTGTGCTAGATTCAAAGCGTGTCAGGGGTCTGACAAGTCTAAGCAAAAATGGTTAGGCTGAGGCAGAGACTACATTACACTAAGTTTATTCTAGGTTTCTATAGGTACCTCCTTTCAACGACTGTTGAACATTTTCCTCATTGGTGTTGTGAGCTCAGAGGTGATCTCTCAACCTGTATGTTTTATGTTCCATATTCAGTTTCCATCTACTGGACTCGTCCACACGTTGATCCTAGATTGCCTCCTCCTTCAATTTCAGTCAACAATGGCAAATACAGACCTGTGGCTCTGTCTTTTTACTGACTTTGTTGACAGTGAGTAAGTTACTTAGCCTCTCTAAACTATTTTGTTGTTGTTGTTGTTTTTTGAGTTGGCGTCTCACTCCATCGTCCAGGCTGGAGCACAATGCCATGCTCACAGCCATCCCGGCGTTGACCTGCTGGGCTCTGGCGATCCTTCCACCTCCACCTTCCAAGGAGCTGTAACTACAGGCACGCACTACCACACCTGGCTACATTTTTTTTATTTATTGTAGAGATGAAGTCTAGCCAACTTGCCTAGGCCATTCTCGGACCCATGGGCACAGGCAATCCTCTCGCCTCCCCCTCTCAAAGTGCTAGGATTACAGACTTGACCTACTAAGCCCAGCCTTAAACTATTGTTCTTTCTCAACTCAAACAAGTGTCAGAACAATTTTCTTCTTGAAGCGTCACTATTTTTGCAAGTCTTGGTAATCTGTTCATGGGAATTCCCAAATAAATTATGGGAACCCACTGGAGGAGTTAACCCAAAGCTTCATCTTCCCAAGGAGAATATTTCAGAGTTTTTTCTTAGTTTTTGATGAGAAAGCTTATTGCTAATGCCGATTTGGCTTTTAATTTGCATTCATCGCTTTCTTAATTATCTCTGCATAACCTTTGTTACTAACTTGGCATTCTTCAGGTATGCAATTCTGTTCTACCTCTAGTCTGTAAACCAGAGCATACAGTTGCATTCACCAAAATCAATGCTGATCAGTCAGGGGAAAAAGTGGCTGCCTGCATATAAACATCTAGCTAGTGTTTTAATGGAATGAACATTTTCCAAAAAAATCCATAAACCAGCAATTAGTATTTTATGAAGGAATATGCTCTTCATTACAAACTAGTAGCCTAGTTTGCACATATAGACACGGTCTATTATAGGCTTAGTCACAGGATCAGAAGACGCAAAAGAGCGGGTACGGCTAGAGAGTTATGCCAGAACCATTCACACTTAACCAGGTTACCAGTGACTACAGAAGTGACTAATGAAGGAGCCAGCGACCCGTATTTTGCTGAAGTCAGTTCGTCTGAAATGTGTTTGCGAAATGTGTCGAGTTATGTGGAAAACAAGGAGAAACGATAAAGGCAGCTAACACTGTGTTAGTGCCTCAGCAGGTGTTCTGTGTGTGTTCACACCCTGTAGTGAATACAGTGTCCTCTTCTTGCAGCAAGGAGACTGAAATCGAAGGAGCTTAAGTCATCTGCCTGAGGTCGTCGAGTCAGGAATGGTAGATGCCGCTGGGTTTGAATGGGAGGCCTGCAGCCCAGGCGGAAGCAGTTTTGCATCTTGAGCATTCAATCCGTGAGATTGCAGCCACGGTGAACGAGGAGATGCCGTCCTGAGTCCTCATGGCACGGCTCCAGCAGACGCTCAGACGGGCAGACGGGGCTTTCTTACATCCAGGAAAAAAAGGATTAAAAGGCTCCCAGGAATAAATAATATCTCAAAATAAGTATCTAGAAAACGAGCTCAAAAAAGCGATCTGTCAGTGTCACTGGCTTCTTTAACACTGGGAGTGTGTTCTCTGGGAACGTGAAGTGTCCCGTGAAGAAGTCCGCCTCCCGCCTGGCACTGGGAGCTCGGTTCCCAGGCCCCTCCCTCCTTCCATGTAAACTGTGCCGTCAGTCTCTCGGGTATCCTGCTGGCGGGTGTTTCACATAAACCCTTTTTAAAAAATCATCAAGTAATTGTTTTTATTCTGAAAATATACATTGTTTAATCTTTTAGGTTTTTTCTTTATTTTAAAGTCGTGGGGTACAATTCAGGGCTAGGTATACAAACGTTGATTAGGCAGATATCCTTGTGGATGAGGTGTGCCCCTCCCTCCCCTGGCAGTTTCCCTCAACTGCCAATCCCGCCCCCACCCCGGTAGTTTCCCACCACTGCCAATCCCTTTCTTATAGGATTATGATAACTGTTTCACGCAAATCTTTTTTTTAATCATCTTTCTTTTGCAAAAGGAATCGTAAGATACAGACTGTCCTGTACCACGCTTTCCTCTCCCATGACAGACCGTCATGGAGAACTTGATTAACCTTTACTAACAGGTTAACATACGGACAGCATCCTCATCCCTTAGTTCTTTTTACAGTTGTTACATTAAACGGATAATAATTTATTTAATCAGTCTCCCACTAGCAGGCATGTCTTTCAAATGGCCATTATCAGTTTCCACTTCGGTGTGCTATGCTCTCATCACTGTTGGTCGACTTTTGCTTTGCTTAGTCCAACAGTCTTCAACAAGTGACCTTGTACCGGCATCATTTCAAACAAGTATGGGCACATCTGTAGGTCAACTACCAAATTAAGATCACTGGATCAAAGAGTAAATGAACTCACAATTTTCTTGCATTGTGAGCAAGTTGCTTTCCACAGGGTCCAGGGCAGCCGAACTCCCACCTGCAGTGGTGGTGGCGGGGGACACATACCTATTTCTCATGGATCAGAAAACAGAGGTTTTGAAAATCAAACTTCGAAATTCTTGTCTTTCTGGTAGATGTAAAATGCTATTTTAATGCAGTGTATTTCTTTCACCACTACTATACTTGGTTATTGTTTGTATATATGGAAACCGCTGAAGAGACATATTACGTATTGACTACTGAAATGAAATCTCTAATGGCTTATGGTGGTTTTTTCAGTTGATTCACCTGAGTTCTTCAAACACAATGGCTTTGCATGCCATAGTGATAACTACCTACTTTACAAATGCCACTATTTTTTTTCTCTTTCTAACTGGATTGGCTACTAACTTCAGAACATATGTGATACAATTTCACAGAACTATAAACAATTTAAAAAGAGGACACAGAAAAACTTGTGAAGTACAAACAGGGTCTATAATGTTGTTACAGTATCACTCTAATGTCAATTTCTTGATTTTAGTAAATGCACTATGGCATCATTGGGAGAATCTGGGAAAAGAATATACACAAAAACTCTGAAGCAATTTCACGAGTAAAATTTAAAAAGTTTGCTTGCATTTGAGCATTCTTGTTCTAATTCTTAGACTGATTTCTGTATAGAGACTTGAACCTTTCAGATATCTAGATTGCTTACAGCGTGTAGGACACTCAATGATACTGTTCAGTCTGCACACACCCAAGGTTTATCAAGTGTCTCCTATGCATTGTGGTCGCATGTCCCATGGCATGGCTGTCTGCCTCCATTTGAAAAATTGGATAAAAATCACTCACCCCTGGAATACTGCTGCTGTTTCCTGTGCGGATCCCTGAGGGGGAAACAGAAGCACCTCTGTTCTCCGTGTAATGGTTGAGGAAGGGAATACGGCCCGCTGGTCTTTGAAATCATGAATCTTCACTGTGGATTCCCTCATGGGAAGGAAGAATGTTAGAAAAACGCATGCAAAAAGTCAAAATATAAAATCTTAGGAGTTGAGGTGGGGGGTGGAAAATCATCCACCTGGATGAACATCTGTCACACGATGGAGACTGAGTGCCCGGGTTGTTCTGCTGAGGAAGCCACACGTCACCACCTAGCTGAGCGTCAGCAAGTCCTGGGCAGCCGTCAAGGTGGTTCCGACGGTCAGCGCATCTGGAAAGCCGCTGATCAAGACACATTTTATGTCTACGTTATTGTTTTAAGTAGGACTGAAAATACATCCACTGATGAGATAAATGATTATTCCCACTCAGTGCCTGTTGACCGAAGGAATGAGAGAGAAAGTTCTTGAACCAATGCACACATGTGTTGCAGAGCTTGCTTGGAAACTCTGGGCCCCCTTCATGTCTGTATTCCCAAGCACCCCTGGAGAGTGTATTGGATTCAAATATATGTCGTCAGTAACAGCTGTAAGTGTAATAGAGTCAAGTTTCTCTTTTATCTATGAAGAGGTGTCATGAGTAATCATTCAGGACTTGAACAGGGCCACACGCAAGCACGAAGAAGCACCTCAGAAGGAGGTTGCCTGTGACTTCACAAATGAGAGCGCACTTCGGGCTTAAGAAGTTTTGCTTTCTTAATGAACATTTGCATACCTACCCCTGAACTGTACCCCACATCTTTAAAGTAAAAACAAAAACTCCACTTGAAAAATAAAGAAGTTTTGTTTTCTATTCCCGCTAGTCCTTTATCGCTCATATTTTCAAATGACTTCGCAGTTTTTCTTTCCCTTAAAATCCCTTTAAAAATGGCTTAGGTAGAGTCCCTCACCCACACGGTCTACTTGCTGTAAGTCCCTGTGCTTGTCACTGACTGCTTAAATGTTAAACATACAGAGTTTACCTTCAGACTTTTAATCTTTTTTTTTTTTTTGAGTTGGAGTCTCACTCTGTCGCCCAGACTGGAGTGCAGTGGCCGCTCCCGGCTGCCGCAGCCTCGACCCCCTGGGCTCTGGCGATCCTTCTGCCTCAGTCTTCCAAGTAGCCGGAATTACAGGTGCGCACTACCACGCCCGGCTGATTTTTTGGTTTATTGTAGAGATGAGGTCTCGCCAAATTGCCCAGGTGGGTCTTGAACCCGCGGGCTCAGGCAATCCACTCACCTCAGCCTCCCAAAGCGCGGGCTTACAGGCTGAGCTACTGAGCCCAGCCAGACTTTCAATCTTTAAACGGATGCGTGCCCTCAACAGACCGATGTACGTGGCCAGCAGAAACCACGCCCTGTCTCCTCAAGTCTCCCGCAGAGGCAGATCCCAGGCCCACGCCCTTCTCCCATCAAGGCTCGAGGATGTCACTCTTGGTTCCCGTCCCACATTTGTACCCTTGTCACTGCCCCTAGGGAAAGGCCAGGGCCAAGGAGACAGAGTGTGGCTTCTGCTCCCCAGGAAGTGCCTGTGAGCACAGGCAGAGAGGACGTCTGTGTTGCACACGCCGGCCGCGGCGGGGAAGACGCGTTCGCGCACCATGGCCGCAGCCTGCCCTGCCAGAGCCCCACAAAAGGCCCTGCCGCTAGGCTAGGAGTTAGCGCCAAGGGTCAGCTCACTGGATGCGAGCTCAGAGCCAAGTGCTCTCCTGCGGACCTGGGCCAGGGGCTGAGTCCGTTTTCACTAAGGCTTTGGATGAAGCCGAATGCATGGTGGAGTCCCAGACCTCACTCTACCGGGTCCTCTCATGCTTTCACCCGGCTTCACAGCTGCATTCGTGCAATTGCTCAAGCTCTGCCCGGCGGACGGAGGCACAGACGGTCCTTGCCGTGATCCGCCAACCCAAGCCACACCGGCAACGAAGGGCAGTTCGGCCTGAGGATGACTCCAAAGCGAGCATCAGACTCCAGCGCCTGTGACTCATGAGTCACCAGGCTGACGCATCTCCCGATGCTGACACGGCGACGATGCCTGTTTCTGTGTGATTTATTTTCCAGGAGGATGTGCGTGAGGGCATGTTATGTGCCCTTTGGTTGCCAACCAACACCACAGCTGCAGAACTATTCAAGTCTTTGAATGATGGCATCTCAGGGGAGCGGAACTGCTCATTTTGTGTCGGTCTATGCACGGACGGCACGGTGGCCACGGCTGGACGGCTTTCTCGGGTCACAGAGGTCGCTTCTGAGTGTGGGTCCACACACTGTGTCATCCACAGAGAAACACTGGCTAGCCGGAAAAAGTCACCTGAACTTCCCTTCTTGCAGGATGTGATTAAAATGATCAACCGCATGAAAGTGCATGCCCTTAACTCGTGTCTGTTCACGCAGCTCTGTGAGGGGACAGACAAGGAGTGCACACGTCTTCTACAAAGAAGTGAGCTGGCTTTCTAAAGGCAGACTCTACCTGGTAGATCAGTGGCCAGAATTTTTGAGGTATGAGAGGCGCTCCAGAGGTTTCTTTTAGAAAAACAGTCACCATCGGCAGCACACTTTGGTGACACGGGATGGGTCACCAGACTTGCTTACCTGTGTGACATAGTCAACCTGCTCATCAAACTCAATCCGTCACTTCAGGGGAGAACGACAACTGTGCTCAAGTTGGCGGATAAAGTGGTTCCGTGGAAAGCCAAACTGGAATGATGGGGGCGACGAGCGAACTTTGGCAGAGACTACGTCTCAAACATTAGCAGAGATTTTGAAGGCGCCTGAGCCAGGCGCCTTCTTTCTCCCAGCTGGTGCTTGTCACCCACCTCAGCTCTCAAAAGAGTTTGAGTGTTACTTCCCAACCACAAAAGACCCCTGAACTGGGCAGGAATGGATCATGACCCATTTGTGAGTAAGCCCGATGAATAGACTTTGTCCGTGCTAAAAGAGGGTCGATTGTTTGAGATCGCACATACAGGGGGGGTGTGTGTTTGTTTGAGACAACTTCAAATCGTCATGCGTTTTGGATGAAAGCCAAGGCAGAATAGCCTGAGATTGCCACAAAGGCACGGGAAAACCGGCTTCCATTTCAGCCTCCTCTCTTTGTGGACTGGGGTTTTCTGCAGTGACAGCAACCAACACAAGATCACGGAGCAGACAGGATGTCAGCAACACACTTGGACCGTCGCTGTCTCCCATCACCCCAGATGAGACCCTCAGGTTGCAGGGAAACAAGCTCAGGCCTCCCACTGATTCTGCTTCATGGGGAGCTGTGTAATTCCGCGGTTATCTCTCCCAGTGCAACCGTAGAAAGAAAGGGCACAACAGACATCATGTGCTCCAGTCATCCCCGATCCATCCCCCCCGCCAATTCATGGAAAAATCGTCGCCCACCAAATCAGTCTCTGAGGCCAAAAACATTGGGGGCCGCTGCTCTGGTCTCCCTAAACTTTAGTCTAAAGTTATGGACATTGGCTTTCTCCTCCATCTCAGATGCAAGTCAGCTATTCAATTGTTCGTGTTCTTTGACCCAACTTCATTCACCCTCTCACCTTGTCGGTTCTCCCCCGTCTCTCACGCCTCTGCCCGTCTCTCGTTCCCAACTATCCTCTCAGAGATGCGTGTGCAGTCGCTGGCTTGAGAGGCTTAGTGTCTGCTTCCAGAGCAGAGGGACATCTCTTTGTGGCTCGGGCTCTCTCCAGGGCCAAGTTGGGGCGAGTTTGCTAGCGACCCCTTCACAGGACCGAGGGCTTCCTGGGCTCTGGGTGCCCTAGCTCTGATGCCCGGCACGGCACGCGCAAAGTCCGACTGGAGGCTGGGGTGGGGGCAGAGGCCGCGCTCCAAGGAAGTGTGTGCCGCCTGTTGTGCTACGAGGAACACGGTTCTTTGTCTCGAGCCCAGAAGTCACGTGTCTTCTGCTGGCATCTCTGAGGTTCCAGCAAGTGGACGTGTAGGCTCGCCAGTGAAATTCCAGACCCCTCACTGTCTTGGGCATGAGTCTGCTCACAGAGAGAGCAACGATGGTATTTTATATTTGGGTTTTCCTAGCATCCATTTCTCCTCCTGACAGCACCCTGATTTCCTTCTCGAGCACGACGTACTCTTCATGAGATACTATCTTCAGGAAGTTGGCGAGGTGTTCTGTCCTCTCCTAGCCAAGAGGTAAAGGCGCAGCCCAGGCTGACCTCACTGGGACGTCACCAGAGGGGCAAAGACAATGAAACCTCTTGGCATTCGTGCATCCCAGCAGCCATGCCCTAAACCAGTATTTCTGGCGCTTTCTGTACATCCTCTTCCCAGGGCCAGGGGTGGTTCGGACTCTGCCTATGTCCAGGCCAGGTTCCTCACATTTCCCACAGATTCTGTGAGTGCCTCATACACCCCCAATACATTCATTCTGGCAAAAGTTGTTTTTCCTGGCCTGGGCCAAAGAATTCTAGCACAACCAGCCCGCATTCTGGGCAGCCGGCGTCCCACAAGGCCGCTAAGGGTTTCAGCCTTCGTACAGCTTGGCTCTCCCCTCTGCAATTCGGGGATCAGAATCAAGATGCTACCTAAAAACAACACAGCCCAGCTTTCTAGATTTGCGATCTCATCTCTGGCTAGAAACTACTTCAAAGTGTTCAGGTATGGATTTAGTGTGAGCGCCTTCTTCATGCCAGTCACTGCTGGAAATACAGCTGTGAGCCAGAAGGAAGTCGACTCTGGTCTTACAGAGCATACATTCTGGTTCTATCGTGTTGTATTTCTACTCTCGCTCTTTAAAAGAGACTGTTAGAATATTAATCTCTTAGGTGCGGAAATTGTGCTTTTCTTTTTGTTTTTGTTTTTTTTGGGGTTTTTTTGAGTTGGAGTCTCCCTCCGTGGCCCAGGCTGGAGCGCAGTGGCATGCTCACGGCCACCCCGGTGTCGATCTGCTGGGCTCTGGCAGTCCTTCCACCTCAGCCTTCCAAGTAGCCGGAACCACAGGCATGCACTACCACGCCCAGCTAATTTTTGATTTATTGTAGAGACGAGGTCTTGCCAAGTGGCCCAGGCTAGTCTCGAACCCGCAGCTCAGGCCATCCCCTCACCTCAGCCTCCCAAAGTGCTGGGATGACAGACTGAGCCACCAAGCCCGGCTGTGCTTTTCTTGTTTATCAGTTTCTAGCATGGAAACTAGTAGATATTAAGTATTCAGTGTGCATGTACTAACTAAATAAAAGAATCACACTTCCAATGGAAAGTTTCTGGCACTGAAATAAAGGTGTTGTTAGTCACAGACTGTCCATGACAGAGATTAAAAGCACGAGAACCAAGAGGAGGAAAGACCAAATGGAGTGCTTCCGTGTTTAAGTGAGGCCAGTCTAACTGTTTTCATAGTCGACCAATTCATTCTCAATGTCCAATCGACCCTGAATATCATTCTCAATTAAGAAGCAACTAGAAAATGAATATGGCTACAATTAAGTAGAAAAAAGTAATAAATATGAGAAATACAAATGAAAATTAAATTTAAAATGTTTGACTAGAATTTATTTCACAGTTTAATGAAGAGCGAATGATTTTTGCCCAGAATATGAAAGGACCAGGATGGAGTTGACAGACGCAATGAGAAGCCATTGCAAAACCATTCAGCTTGGTCATGCTTCCCTAGCCATTACCCTCTAATCACTAGCCAAGGACAGAACCGGCTTCTCAGACGTAGCTACTGAACATTGTGTTACAAACCCTCCCCAGCTTGTTTTGTACTACCTAGTCTTTTTATTTCAAGTATTTGTCTTCACTCATAAGCCCCAAGTTAATCAGCCCTTTGTGACCTGCTGACACAAATAAACCCCAGCATGGCAGCCATTATGTGACTGACCCACCCATCTGCCTGCGGCCATCACCTGAGGTCAGTACCTGGGCTTACCTGCCCTCTGTGATAATGTGGGACAGACCACCACCCATTCACCTTGATGACCTGCTCATCAAAGGGAAGGTTTAAAAGCACTCAGCCTCAATCAGCCATTCACCATTACTCTGTTGAGCTCTGGTATGTCCCTGTGTCTCTTTGAGCCGTGGCTGCCATGTTTTCTAGCTGTAGTCCCTACCCTACCTTGGGGAGGCGAACCTCCTCTTGCTCCAATTTACTTTCTAAATAAGCTGTATTTTCCACCCTGACAATCCGTTGCATCTCTTGTGTGGCACCGATCGCACCACCCCCGAGGCAAGTCTGACCTAGCATTCTGGAGACCCCACTGGGATTTTTAACCTAGCCGATAAAATGAAATATAGTCTGGAACCTTAAAATAAGGCAAACATCATAGTCTTTATTGATTGTTTCTTGTCATTTCATCTTGTTTTCTTCTAGGGCCTTTTTTTTGGTAAGAGTATACCTTCTTTGGCCACAAGGCTTAATGGCTCAAGCCTGTCATCCCAGCACTTTGGGAAGCCGAGGTAAGAGGATTGCCTGAGCTCAGGGGTTTGAGACCAGCCTGGGAAACTTGGAGAGATCTCGCCTCTGTAATAAACCACAAAATTGTGGTAGCATGCGCCCGTTGTTTCAGCTACTTGGAAAGCTGAAGAGGTAGGATCACCTGAACCCATCAGGTTGAGGCTGCGGTGGCCGTGAGTGTGCCACCGCCCTTTAGCCTGGGTGACAGAGTGAGACTCTGACTCTAAAAAAAAAAAAAAGGGTATAACTTTTCCATCCCGGTATATGTTTTCTTCTTTTATTTTACCAATTTTATTTTTAATGAGTGATGTCCCCCATGGAGCCACCTGTTTCCACTTCAGCGTCTATTAAAACTGATGTTGAAAGAGTTATTATCACCAGGTCTCAAGTCGGAGGCCGAAGATGCCGATGCCATGACCGCAACAGCTGAGGGTGGGATGTCATGGCAGGGCATGGAGTGGGACTCACAGCCCACTCACTGTTTTTGCTTACCTGAAAACTACCCTTTCTCCACGCTTGCTGGATCACTGAAGGACAAATGGACAGGCCGTGAGTGTGTGTGAGTGTGTGTGTGTGTGTGTGTGTGTGTGTGTGTGTGTGTAACTTCAGTGACAGCTACTAAGTTCTCCTTAAAAGAATCAACTGAATTCAACTGAATTGTGTCCAGTAGAAAGAGCTCAGGGCAGAGTATCAGCTAAAAGCAATTAAGCAGTCTGCCACAAATGTTCAAATGAATCAGTGACGAATAATTGCTCTGCCTTCCTGTTCCATTCAATACACACAGAGTGAGTGGAACAGATGGGAAAGCAGGGAGAAGAAAATATATACTATTTTGCACCGAGAGTTGGGTCCCTGTCTGAGAACGATTAAGCCTAGAGGGAGCTTTAACAAGCGGCCCGAAATAGAAGGATCTGAATGTTTCTCACGACCACACAGCTGTTTCTGAATGAAAAGAAAGTGCAGCTTGGCGAACAGTCATTGAACACTCCCCATGTAAGAGACAACCTGAGAGACACCCAGATAAGGGAGACTCGATTTCCATCTGAATGAGGCTTACGTGGGAGGAGAGGAGGCGATCTGTGTGGCTCACAGCAGAGCAAGACCAGACGAGGCAAGACAGATTGCAACGGGAATTGAAAAGAAAATGTCCCCGCCGGGAGGCGGGACAGAGGTCTCTGTGGACCTGAGCAAAGCAGCCAGGGGCGAGCAGAGCACCTGAGTTCCAGCAGGAGCGAGTCTTCCTGCGGGGACCTGAGCAGAGGGCTTGGTGCTGTCAGGGCGGGGCTGGCGGCCCGGGGGAGGAAGCGTCTGGAAGGACCACGGTCTGTAAGCAGCTTGGTGCATGCTGCAGTTGCATCCAGTTTTAGGGGAGGAGCAGCCACGGCAGAGCGGGGTTCGGAAAAGGTAACGGGTGGCCGCTGACGGAGAGACCACCGAGGGGACGCACGAGGACAAGGCCAGAGCCCCGCGGCGGGATGGTCCGTCGCCATCGCTGAGACTTGGCAGACAATGGAGGCAGGGCACTGGGAGGAGGGTCCCCGAGACGGGTCGGGGCAGGGCGTGAGGATGGGATGTAAGAAATGTCCAGTTGGGGGCGAATCCCTCGGGCACCCCCCACCGTGGGAGCTTTTCTGTCCTCTCAGTAAATCCCGCTTTCAGAAAACAAAAAAGAAAAAGATGGTAACAACCAGGTCACACACCTCCCTCGGCCGTGGAGGCTTCCTTGAGGTGTGGACACCACAGAGAGCGCTCACACACACCTGGACGGTGTGGCCCGCCACACACCTGGGCTGAACGGTGTCGCCTGTTGCGTGGGGCTGCACACCCCAACAGCGCGTGGCTGTACTGAACACCGTAGGCAGCTGTGACACAGAGGTGAGTGTGTGTATCTCAGCAAATACAGGAAAGGCGCCGTAAACATACTGCGCAAAAGACAATAAATCAAAGGTCCGCCAGTGCAGGCCACTTGCCATGAATGGAGCTTGCAGGACTGGACATGGCTCTGGGTGTCAGTGAGTGATGGAGAGTAGATGTACAGTCACCGGCTAGTTCTTCAAAAAATTCAAAAATCAAATGATAAAACTCTAACAAGAATGACAAAAATAAGACAGAAGACACAGATCTCTAGTATCAGGATATTAAATAAAGCCAAGAACTCTGAATAAATGAATCAATGCCTTGAAAACCATGAACCACCCAAACTCAACCAAAATGAATTCGATAACCTGAAACCTGATGATTGTTAAAAATTTGAATTCACAATTAAAAACTCCTAGCCGGGCTCGGTGGCTCAGCCTGTAATCCCGCGCCTTTGGGAGGCTGAGGTGAGTGGATTGCCTGAGACTGCGGGTTCGAGACCCGCCTGGGCAGCGAGACCTCATCTCTACAATAAACCAAAAATCAGCCGGGCGTGGTAGCGCGCGCCTGTAGTTCCAGCTACTTGGAAGGCTGAGGCGGAAGGATCGCCGGAGCCCGGCAGATCGAGGCTGCGGTGGCCGGGAGCGGCCGCTGCACTCCAGTCTGGGCGACAGAGTGAGACTCCAACTCAAAAACAAAACAAAACAAAACAAAAACTCCTGAATCTAAATCTTCAAGTCCAGAGAATGCTATCAATTATTCTAGAACTGATATTGATTTTATACAATCTTTTCCAGAAAATAGAAAATAGGAGAGGCTGAGCTCGGTGGTTCAGCCTATCATCCCAGCACTTTGGGAGGCCAAGGTGAGTGGACTGTCTCAGCTCTCAGATTCGAGACCCGCCTGGGCAACTTGGCGAGACCTCGTCTCTACAATAAATCAAAAATTAGCTGGGCGTGGTAGCGTGTGCCTGTAGTTCCAGCTACTTGGAAGGCTGAGGCGGAAGGATCGCCTGAGCTTGGCAGGTTGACGCTGGGGTGGCCATGTGTGTGCCACTGCGCTCCAGCCTGGGTGATGGAGTGAGACCCCAACTCAAAAAAAAAAAAAGAAATGAAATGAAAAGAAAAGAAGGGAAGATAGCTTCACTCATTTTATGAGTTTTATACTAAAACCAAGGACAATGTCAAAAAAAGAAAGAAAACTATACACAATATCTTTTATAAATTTGGATGAAAAATTTCTCAGCACGATATTAGCAAACTAAACACAACAATGTAAAAAAATAATTTTACATCATGATGAAGTGGGATTTATTTCAAGTATGCAAAGCATTGGACAAAATCCAACAGCAGTCATGACAATAAAACAGAACAAAAACAAACAAACAAAAAGCAAACTCTCCTGAAAGTTAGGAGGAAGGGGCAATTACTTCAACTTGACAAAAGTCATCTACAGAAAACCTCATACTTCATGGCAAAAGATTAAAAATTTTCCCTAAAACTGGGACTATAACAAGAATGTCAGTCCTCAACTCTTTCACTGAATGTAGTTCCAGGACATGCAGCCACTGGAAAGAAGCAAGAAAAAAAAAAAAAAGGCACACAGATAGAAAGGAATAAATAACACTCAGATGGTGTGACTGTCTACATAGGAAATCGCCCCAAATTAAGTGAATTCGGCAAGAGCAAACATGGAAATAAATATATTCACAACGACGGTGTGGAAACTTTAAAACAAAATTTACAGTTGTGACCACGAAGGTCAAATATTTAGGCACACACTTGTGGTGTTAGATAAAGATACAGTTTTCTGTCCCTGGCTCCAGGCTCCCGACCCTGCAGCCCTTGTGATGGTTTTTGGTTATACCGTTGGGTGTGTCAGTCTCAGGAGACAGACCCTCTCCAATCCCCCCCCACCCAAAAGGGAGGACTCTGGTCTTGACTCTGTCTTGACTGTGGGCCTTAAGAACTTGCCTACAAGCTGGGCTCGGTGGCTCAGCCTGTAATCCCACGCCTTTGGGAGGCTGAGGTGAGTGGATTGCCTGAGCCCGCGGGTTCGAGACCCGCCTGGGCAACTTGGTGAGACCACACCTCTACAATAAATCAAAAATCAGCCGGGCCTGGTAGCGCGCACCTGTAGTTCCAGCTACTCGGAAGGTTGAGGTGGAAGGATCGCCGGAGCCTAGCGGGTCGAGGCTTCGGGGGCCGGGAGCAGCCACTGCACTCCAGTCTGGGTGACACTGAGACTCCAACTCAAAAGCAAAAACAAAAACAAACAAAAAACACTTTTGCTCTGCAAAAGACTATGTGAAGAAAACAAAAAACAAGCTGCAGACTGACAAAATGTTTGCCAACTAATGTATCTGACAAACAGCTCGTATCTATAATACATAAAGAACTTTCGAAACTCCACAGCCAAAAAAAAAGTCCAATTGTGAAATGAAAAAAGAGACACGTCTCACTGAAGAAGACGTATAGATGGCAGATGGGTACACGAGGAGATGTTTAACATCATCGTCCCTCAGGAAGATGCAAGCTAAGCCACGAGACATCACGACACACAGATCAGACGGCAGAAATAAGAAATAGTGACAGTCCATCTTGCTGGCAAGGATGCGGGGACATGAGGGCACGCCTGTGTTGCTGGTGCAGACAGACGGCGGTCCAGCCACTCTCGAAAGGTTTGCTTCTACAAAACTGGGCGTGCAGCTACCATGTGAACGCCGGCATTCTTGGACATTCGTCCCCGGACAGTGACACCATACGTTCACACAGAAACCTGCTCGCAAAGGTTGATAGCAGCTGCCTTCAGAATACCCCACACCGGAATCAGCTCACATGCCCCTCAGTGAGTCGGCGGTCACAGGGACTGGCGCGCGCACGTCCCCTGGAGCGTGACTCAGCAGGAAAGAGATCATCTCCTGACACACAGAACCTGGGCACCTCTCAAGGGAGTTCAGATTCGACAAGCCAGTCTCTGAAGGGGACATCCTCTGCGGTTCCATTTGTGTCACTTTTTTTTTTCCGCCCAGACTGGAGTGCAGAGGCCGCTCCCGCCACCGCAGCCTCGCCTGCTGGGCTCCGGCGATGCTTCCGCCTCAGCTTTCCAAGTAGCCAGAACTACAGGCACGCGCTACCACGCCCAGCTGATTTTTTAATTTATTCTAGAGATGAGGTCTTGCTGCCCAGGCAGGTCTTGAACCCGCGGGCTCAGGCAATCCACTCACCTCAGCCTCCCAAAGGTGCGGGATGACAGGCTGAGCCATCGAGCCCGGTTGTGTCACATTTTTGAAATGACAAAGTGATAGAAACAGAGACCAGGTGTGGTGGCTCACACCTGAACCTCCACACTTTGGGAGGCCGAGGTGGGAGGATTCCTTGAGGCCAAGAGTTGGAGACCAGCCTGGGTAGCAGGGTGAGAAACAGAAGCGGAGCCTGGAGTTGGGAGTAGAGGGGCTGGCCGGGCAGGAAGGAGGTGGGTGTGGCTTTGGAAGGGCAAGAGGGGGCCTGTAGTCTTTTGTATGTTGACCGTGGTGTGGTGTAGACACAGGAACTCGCACCTTGGAGAGAACCAAATGCAAGCACGACGGCTGCAAGTCAGCTGGCAAATCTGAACGAGACCGTGTCGTGTTAACACACTTGGCTGTGAGGTCCTAGAGTTTTGTACAATGTTACCGCTGATTGGTGGGCAGTGGGGTCTCTGGGACCCCTCTGCATTTCTTCCTATAATTGCAGTGGATCTACCATCATCCAATTAAAACATCAACTGAAAAGACAATACCAAGTGTGCATGAAAACGTGGAGGGACCCAAGATGTCACTCCTTGCTGGCGAGAATGCGGAAGGCACACCATGAGAGACATCTCGTCCGTTCTTACACATTTAAACCATACACCTTGTACCCCGGCAAGTCCACTCCTCGGTGTTTACTCAGGACACATGAATCTGTGGGTGGACACACATACCTAAATATAAATGCTCAAAGCGTCATTCATAATTGCCAGCAGCTGGAAGCGACTCGGATGCTATGGACTTGCGAATGGATAAAGAAATTTGCTGGAGCTTCACAGTGGGATACTGGCGACCACGAGGACGAAAAAGCCATGCTACTACACGACAATGCGGGAGGGTCTCATAGGCAGCACGCTGAAGAAAATGAGCCAGGCGCGGTAACCTACTCTCATGTAATTTCACGCGCAAGATATCCAGTCAAAGGCAAAGCAATTGAGAGATGAAACCAGTGGTTTCCAGAGGCTGGGGGCGAGGGAAGGAGCTTACTTCAGAGGGGCACAAAAAAATTTATTGAGGTGATAGGAATATCCCAAATGTCAATTGTGGTGGTGATTACATGGTTCACACTTGCCAAAACTCATCAAACTATACTAAAAAGGGTGAATTTTAGTGTATGCGATGTACGCTTTCCTTAAAAAATGAATTTTGCAAGACTTTTGCATAAGTGATCAATATGTTTAAATGAACTGCATTTCCCTGTGTCAACAACAAATAGAAAATTAAATTTAAAAAGCCGTTTAACAAAAGCACCAATAAGCAACAGATTACCTGGACATACGGCTAACAGAGGCACATGCTTCCACACAGAAAACTAAGAAACGTTGCTCAGGGTAAAGACCTAAATAAATGAAGGATAAAACAACTTCATTGATTGGAAGACTAAAAGATATAAACAATTCACCCAACCCCAAATTGATCTGTAGATTCAATGCAATCCTGAACAAGTCTCAGCAGAGTTTTAAAAAATAATGATTGAGACCGGGCTAGGTGGCTCAGCTTGTCATCCCAGCACTTTGAGAGGCCGAAACTAGTGCACTGCCTGAGCCCACGGGTTCGAGATCCCCCCGGGCAACTTGGCGAGACATCTTCTCTACAATAAATCAAAAATTACCTGGGCGTGGTGGCACACTCCTATAGTTCCAGCTCCTTGGAAGCCTGAGGTGGAAGGATTGCTGGAGCCCAGCAGGTCAAGGCTGCAGTGGCTGGGAGTGTGCCACTGCACACCAGTCTGGGCGACAGAGTGAGACTCCAACTCAGAATAAAAAAAAAAAGCCAGGCTCGGTGGCTCAGCCTGTAATCCCGCGCCTTTGGGAGGCTGAGGTGAGCGGATTGCCTGAGCCCGCGGGTTCGAGACCCGCCTGGGCAACTTGGCGAGACCTCATCTCTACAATAAAAATAAAAAAAATTAGCCGGGCGTGGTAACGCACGCCTGTAGTTCCAGCTACTTGGAAGGCTGAGGCGGAAAGATGGCCAGAACCCAGCAGGTCGAGGCTGCGGTGGCTGGGAGCGGCCACTGCACTCCAGTCTGGGTGACAGAGTGGGACTCCAACTCAAAAAAAAAAAATTAATAATAATAATTGAGAAGCCTATTTTATTTTTAGATTGGGAAATACAGTTTATTTAGAAACTAAGAGAGAGAGGGAGAGGAGATTTGCCTCCCCAAGGTAGGGGAGGGGGCCAAAGCTTAGGAAAACACAGCAGCCGTAGCCCAATGAACACACGGCCTAGCCAGTGCTTAACAAAAACAATGTCTGAGACACCTATTTTAAAGTTCTAGAAAAATGTCAGAAAAAGCTGAAGCAATCTGGAAGAGTGGGAGGAGTCACGCTACTAGATACTTAAACACATTAGAAAGCTCCAGTACTTAGGTGGATATGACATGGCTCAAGGGTGGACAGAAAGACCAATGCATGTGAGCGGACCTGATTGATAACAAAGGCGCCCCTGAACTGCCGTGAGAGATAGATAGCTTTTCAATAAATAATGCTGGATTAATGTGATAATTAACCACAGGAGAACGTTAAAGCTATTGGAAGAAACCATGGCAGAATATCATCTTGACTTTAGGACAGGCAAATATTTACAATATTTATAACAATAGGTTACAAAAAGCGTAGCTGCTGAAAAAGACTAGATTTTATTAAATAAGTATCTTTGTTCACCAAAATACACCATTATAAGAGTGAAAGGTCAAACCATAGACTCTGAGAAGATATTCGCATTGTGTATATTTTAAAAATGACTTAAATCCAAAATATGGAAGAATACCTACAAACCAAGAAACTCGAGAAAAATGTACCCATTTGTCCACAAAACATGACATCCAAATGGACGGTCACGATATGTAAAACTGACTAATGTATTAATCCTCCGGGAAGTGCCACTTCAAACTTCAATGTGATACTCGCATACAACCACCGAGAATGAAAACAGAGAAAGAAAAAAGAAGAAAAAATGGACACCCAATGCTGGCAAAGAGGAGGGAGCAGAAACTGACGAAACTGATAAAACCACTTGAGAACTGTTCGGCCCTATCTATTAAAGCTGGTCATGTATATACCCTGAGATGCAGTCATGTCACTCGTATTATTGAAAAGCAACGTATATACAGACACCAAGTTTATGTACAACACCTGTGTTGTCTGCAGTATTCTTCAGACCCCTACACTGGAAAGAATCCAAATGTGCCTTGGTAGTCTACCAGATTACAACAAGTATGGCATATTCCCACGATGGGGTATGCACTGCACAGAAATTTAAAAAGGACAAAGAAAATAGTCCCATCTAGCAATGGAAAGGGCACAGCCCCACGACAGTGGCAGAGCGGGTTGCCGGGATCTTCCCAAACAGGAAGCGCGGGAAGGATGTAGTGTTCGATTCTACTCACATCCATTTAAAAAACCCGTCAATGCTAACTATGGTCACGAGTCAGCCGAGTGGTGTGGGTAATGTCTGGAAGTGGCAAGGGAGGTTTCTGAGATGATGTCTATGGCTGACACCTTGACCCAACGAACAAACAGGAATGTCCAACGTGTAAAAATGGAGAGCATTACAGCCGCCCCACAACATACACACACACACACACACACACACACACACACACACACACACACACAGTTCAATGTACGTTTTCAAACAAAATGTGAGCAATAGACCGAGCCATTAAAATGTGCACATATACAGACAATGAATAAGTAAACGCTTTAAGTATAACACAGGAGTCTTCTAAACGCTACTCATCGATTAGGGCTCTCAGAAGGTCTCTAAACGTTGCCTGTGTGGTAACAATGCTGTGAACTCAAGGGTGGACATCTAAACATGCAGTAAATTTCAAATGACTCCTTTTTAACATTGATAATTTTACTATAGTGGTCGCCCTGCAAGGCAGAGGCTGTCTTGAAAATGAAATGAAGTGCATATATTTGCGCAGCCAATGAAACTCTCCCAGAAACCAGCAACATAATCCTTCAGCGTGTATCCAGTGACTATCAGTTGACCCTCCGAGGTGCGGGATCTGCAGCCTGATGGAAGGTCGGTCCGGGAGGGGGGTGGACCAGATAGGGCGACTCTGGGCCTTGAGCATCCACGGGGTTCCTGGACACAGAGGCCCGCCATGGCTGCCTAGGCTTGGGCCTGCACTTGGTCTGCCAGCTGGCAAACTCTGCATTGACTGAGCCGGTCAGCCTGTCCTGAAGCTATTCTATGTGTGCTATCCACTTGTGGAAGCACTCTGCACGCTATTAAAATTTCTGAGAACAAGATTTTTGTCAGCCCAACAAATTTATAAAACACAGAATGAAGGGAACAACAGAACACGGTGAGGATCGTGAAATTACTTAACAGAAGGCACCTCCTTGGCATTCTTGGAACCCTCTGTGGAGTAAAAGGGCCCGTGTCCCTGGTGTCCACAGGGCAGTTTCCAGGTCCCTCCTTGGATACACAAGTCCCAGACCTCAGGGGAAAGGGTGCAGGGTCTGCACACAGCCCACCACGGCCTCCCGCGGATGTAAATCATCTCCAATCACGTGTAACACCCCACACGACGCCTGCACGTCACTGCGTCCAGGCAGAGGCAAGGCAGGACCTGCACGCCACACACTTAGGTTTTGCCTCTGTGGAACTGGGTGGAATCCTTCTTTTACCTGAATACTTTTGATCAGAGGCTGTTTGAGTCCAGAGATGCAGAGCCCATGGGTAAGGAGGTCCGTGTGTCCAGGTGTGTGTGCGCACAGGGGTGTGTGTGTGTACATGCGAGTGTGCACATGTGTATGTGCACATACTGTGTTCTGATAGAAAACACAAGGTGAACAAGTGACTCGCATTTCTTTTCTTTTTTTTTTGAGTTGGAGTCTCACTCTGTCGCCCAGACTGGGGTGCAGTGGCTGCTCCTGGCCACCGCAGCCTCGACCCGCTGGGCTCCGGCGATCCTTCCGCCTCAGCCTTCCGAGTAGCCAGAACTGCAGGCACACGCTACCGCGCCCGGCTAATTTTGATTTATTGTAGAGTTGAGGTCTCATCAAGTTGCCTGGGCGGGTCTTAAACCCGCGGGCTCAGGCAATTCACTCACCTCAGCCTCCCAAGGCGTGGGATTACAGGCTGAGCCACCGAGTGGCTCCACATTTCTTGAGTGAAGAACACACGCTGCATTTGGGAGGTGGACGACCCTGTTTGCAAGAAAACCCAGAACAGCCAACCCAAGAGGCCATGCTGCTTGGAGGGTCAGGAGCACACATGTGCACCGCTGGCTGGCTGTAATTCTCAGAGGCACGACACCCGTCGGGGGTGACGTATGTACACAACCGGTCGCCAGCACTGGGTCCTTACAACAGGCGGCGGAAAGCAGGAAGGCTCCGGCTTCTTGTTTTCCTACCTCCCTTCGGCCAGTGCTGTGCCTTGCTTGGCTTTCTTCATGAAAAAGTATCTCAGAGAACACCTTAAAACAACGAACAGCTGTTTTCGTCATGGACATATGCCGCGTGTCCTGCTTCAAGGGTAAAAATAAAACAAGATATCCTCAGTAAAGCAAATATATTTATTATGCACTTTCATATACATAGGGATTTTTGCACAATATAATACAAGGAATAAAATACACTTTGACACTGTGAAATTCAATGTACATTTTAGGCTATTTACATACCCCAAACCAAGGGAAAAATAATTAAAAAAAGCCTCTGTCTGCAACGACATGTGCCGGGCCGTGGAGGACTCGGGTGAAACACACACGCGAGCACGGCCACCGCGCAACCGGGAGGAGGGTGTGGCCCGGGGGGCGATGCTGGCGAGGGTGGGGAGGACGACACCGCCCAGGCTGACTTCCGGCCACTTCCCCTTTCAAAGCCTCTCCTGGAAGCACCCAGTTTCTGACTTTTCATAACTGTGCGCTTCCACTTTATGATGTGCTCATGACTTTTAGGGAAGGGGCACGGATGGGAGGTTATAAAAGCGTGATCAGCCCAGGGCGTCACGGCAATGGCCGATTTACAAAATTTAAACATTTTAATGTCAAAAACAGCGATGGAGTTTTGTGTGAGGGAGCGGCTTTTATTTTCCAACGGACAGAAGCCATTTTCAGTGAGTAAACCTGCCACAGAAACAAGCAGCACGTGGCCCTGGCTGCCCCTGACCTCACCGAGAGCCCTTGCTGTTCTCTTCCCAAGAGGATTTACATCAAACCACCAGAGGAACGCCTGCCTTTGAAAGGATATTTTCCCAGGACGTTCCTTCCCACCAACTGTTTCAAGTGTCTACAGTAAGGATATGAAAACATTGAGCTCTTTGACAAACATAAATCCCTTATGCAATGATTCATATCTTTGCCCTTTGGCCACACAAGGTGCAATTTGTAAAAAAAACAATAAAATTAAATAAATACAATTTTAATCGTTCAAGGTTAATAGAAAAACTGGCAGCTTCCAGGGTTCTCTTTCTAAAGAAAAATACATGTAATAAGAAATTAGAGCTTCACCCCCTACAGAAAGGTCAACGCACTGCTCTCGGGATAGGAGTAAAGGTGTTGTAATGATAGCACATATGTTCATATTTATCCATAGAAACGTTAACACTTTTAAGGCTACTTTGCAAGAGTCCTAATAAGTGTATTTAATAAATGTCCCATAGGGACAAGAATTCAAAACTTGAAACGTTCACATTCGAGTTACTAATATTGCCATGTCACCGTAACAAAGATCGAATGTATCAGCTTATCGCCCAGTCCTCGTTATGGCTTACGGATGACAGACAAAATGAGGGGGCTGACTTTAAAAGCAAAAGCAAGAGAAGCCTCGCACGAAGGTTCGGGTGAAACATCTTGAACAGTGACTCACGTCCATTCCGTGAACAACGCTCTACATGGCCCTCATGCAGAAAGATGACATCACTGCCCTTTGCCACACATTCTAAACACGGTTTTTTTCCTTGTTAGCAGTAGCAGTTGTTTTGTGCTGAATCTCCAAATCCTCTTTCCTGATTCTGCCTTAGTGACAGCACATGGAAAGAACAGAACTTCTAGGTTCTGTAAGATTAGCGGGGCTCCTTCTAAGATCAAATCCACAGCCTTGGCTTCTGAAGCACCGTGCCAACCTTCCCAGACACACGCATGTCCCATCCGAGCTGGCCCACTGGCTCAGGCCACGTCCACACCCAGGAGGTGGAGTCTGTGGTCACAGGCCCATCTGAACCGTCACCTCCCTCAGTCACAGACGCCGCCCTTCGCCCTGGCGTCTGGCCCTCTTGCACGCGACTGTCCGAGAAGCAGCCAGGAAAGAGCGTGTGGACGAGTTGCAAACCCAGCACCGTCATGTGCCAGGTGACAACCGCGAAGCACACGTGTGCCGTGCCTGGCGGCGAGTGAGTCACCCACGAAGGGCAGCACACTGTGCTCTACTCACGAGCATTCACCCACCGACACCAGGAAACCCACCCAGTTGATTCTGAGTGGGGCTATTCTGGCCATGCAGTCATTTACACAATGGAAACAGCTGAGGGAGAAGCCAGCCTGAACGCTCACAGGGGTGTACTTTGTTGGAAGAGAGAAGGTCAGTCGATGAAACGCTCAGGGGTCAGCGGTCTCCCGAGACACAGGTGCCTTCCCTCTGCCCGGCTCTGCCCCTGAGTGTCCCCGTCCCAGGAACGCTGGTCCACCTTCTCGGAGGCGGAGTGCGTCCCAGGGGGAGACGCGGAGCTCGTCTGCCAGCAGTCTGGCTGTCTGTCTGGATACCTTTGGTCAGAGAGGAAGGTTCCACAGGGAATCCAGATTTAAACTATTCAGAGCAGCTCCCTAAACGACTAGGATTTTTTAAAAACATATGTCAAGAAATCATTTTTTCACCTCAGTGTGACATTCATACAGAAACTGATTTTTATCCAAGGCTGAATGTGTAGTGAACATAAAACAGTTGCAAGATGTATTTTATTAAGCAACATTTTTAAAGATACAAGAAACAGGCCATACACTAAAATGCAGATGTGACAAACAGTATGATGAAGGTTTTTTTGGCCACAAAAGAGAAAAAATAAATACAAGGAACACTGCCTTTTCATATATATTGGACCATGGCACATGCACATTTATCAAATCTTAACTTAACGATTTTTTCAGCCTTCGTCAGGGAGCTGCAGTGTGTATCTGCATGGAAAAGTGCTTATTCCCGGTAGTGAGCACACAGCAGACACCACGAAATATCTCGAGCGCAGAGGGGACACCAGGCTGGCCTCCCTGCGCAGGCACGTCACAGTAATGAAGGCGACTGCACTGCGGACCGCACGGTCTTCATTTTTTACCCCCAGCAAATCAACAGGCTTTTGCAGTTTCCGTCCAGCAGCGGAAGGACCACTCCAGTCACAACGTCTTCTGTTTCACAGAACAGGAGACTAATGCAGAAGCAAACACAAAGAATACATCTCTACATTAGTCTCTGTAATGGCATCGTGTATGAGGGTCTACTACAAGAATACGTATATCCATAAACCCAAACGTGTCGACCACGTGAGGCACAAAGCAGACTTGTCTACTAGAGATAATGATCCAACTTATAAGCCACTTAAAAATTCCACCAAGTGTTTACCTTAATCCACGTATTCTGCTCTTTAATATATATTCACCCTCTGCCTTCCAAAAGATACCATGAGAGTTGGAGGGCTTGTATCATCAAAACTCAGTATTTAAAAATCAGCTACATTGGGGAATGGATTACCCACTTTGGACAAATGACGTCTGAATGGCATTTCACTGGTCGCCAGTGTCATGCTCCTACGGCAAGATGGGGGAATTTAATGACAATAATGTTGCACCTATCATATCCCTAAAATATATCCTCAAAGACAAAAGTGGCAAGAGAGACTGCAGTATGTTTAAGGAAGGAGTACAGTTCTGTTTGAGGAAGAAAAATGGTTAAGCACAGTGGAATAAATTTAGTTGTACAAACTAGCAGAGATTTCTAAGGAACTCTTTGGATTTCTCTTCAATATCAGAAATGTGTTTCTAAAACAGTATCCAGAATTTAAAAAAATATGCACCTACCTCTTTTTCCATTAACTTCCCCTATATAATTGGTGAGGCATCCTTTGCCATGAGGTGGAGAAAACAGTTTTATTTAGTAAACATGACTATTTTATTTAAATATAATGTGCCCTGAATACCAGTCTTGCCAAAACAGCCATCTACCATCATTCGCACCCATGCCTGGTTTGTGACAACATTTTTTGGAAGATTCTTAAGAGATCTGTCATAATAAAAGGGACCATCTAGTGATAGAATCTTTGACTTCTTTTTGGACAAAAAGGAATGAAATTAACTCCTACTATCTACTAAGCACTATCGACACTGTCGTTTTCAAACCCAAATGACGAAAGTTACAGACATAGTCCCTCCCTCTGTCACCTTCAACCATCTTTTAAGAGGGAGGAATGAGGGAACAGGAAAGAATACTCCGTCTGGGACCCGCAGGTAGAACAGTCACTCATTCATTCTTTCACTTTTCCTCCTTATTCAACACATATTTCCTGAGACGTTACCACACATCCAAGCACTATGCCCAGTGACCAAACACATGGAAATTCCACCCTCACAGAGTTTCCAGTTGGGGGAAGAAAAGGCAAACACCACAAATGAGTACGAGGAAGGACCCCAAAAGCCCCCAAATGACCTTTTGGAGGGCAGTCCCTTTTTCGGACAGGCTTCCCTCCCAGGCAAGTGTTCTGGGAACCCGCTGGCATCAGCGTTCCAGCTGACGCTGCTGTGAGAGGCTGCCTTCACTGTTGTGAATTTTTTTCCCGGAGTCTTTCAGTGTCTGCCCACCTCACGGTGAGTGGTTCACGAGCACACCAGCCCCCACAGGCTGAGCGTTCGGCAGTTTTCGCCCCAAACGGCACGACCCCATGCCCCACTCTCCCTGTTCACCCCATCTCGCCCCAAATGGCTACTTTTCGGTTTCCTGGGTTAAAAAGTCCTCGAGGGGAAACGTTTTGCCCACGTGCAAGAGGCGAAACAAAAAGTGGCAGAAGAACGAAAAGGCATCCCCACCGAGGAGTGCAAAACCCGTCCGGAGCAGCGGAAAAGCGCCTCGCAGGCGAACTGCATCCGACACAGAGGGCTGTGAAGGTGACCCAAGCGGAAAACCTCAGAAGACACACTCAACTCTCAGAAATAAATCCCGGTTTTGGGGGTCCCCTCGTACACATCCGGAGAAGGTCAGCAGGGCTCTGGGGGACGCGAGGGGCGGGGCAGGGGCGCAGAGCAGGGCTCGGACTCGCGCGAGACGAGGGGCCGGCCGGCGCCAGAGCGGAGCCGCGAGCGCCGCGGTCCTCGCCGCCACCGCCCCGCCCTTACCTCCTACAAGGGCGTCTCCTTCTTGTAGCCGAAGCCGGGGTCGGCGCCCTCGATCTGCAGCCGCAGGGCCTGCTTGAGGCTGAGCTCCGTCTCCGCGGGCGGGAAGCCCTCCGGCGCGTCCTGCGGCCCGCGCTCCGGCGCCGCGCGCAGGCCGCGGCCCAGGAACGCGTGGCCGCCCTGCAGGTGGTAGTTGGGGTTGGTCATGATGCCGTTGCGCCGCTTCTGCTCGCCGCCCGGCGCGGGCCCCGGCGGCTGCGGCGGCCGGCCCGGCTCCGGCGCGCCCCGGGCGGGCTCGGCCGGGGCCGGGGCGCCCCGCCGCTCCAGCGGGGTCATCTCGTACTCCAGGGCCGCGGGCGCGGCGGCGCCGCCCGGCTTCGCCTTCCGCCCGGCCCCGGCGCCCTGGCCGGCCCTGGCGGGCCGCAGGCTGGGCTGCGCCTGGCTCCACTCGAACTCGCTGCTCGGCGAGTGGCGGCTGGCGCCCAGGGACTGCGAGGCGGACGACGGCGACACGACGGACTGGCGGCTGCGGCTGCGCGGCAGCGAGTGCTGCTGGATCTGCTCGGTGAACGACAGCGCGTGGAAGCTGTCCATGGGCACCGTCTGCGCCGTGGCCGTGGACGACGTGGTGCGCAGCGACGAGTTCTTGGAGCTCTTCAGCGAGTTGTTGGACAGGGACGACTTCTGCCGGTCCACCGTGGAGTCCGGGGACTCGGAGGGCGAGCTGAAGGCGTGCGCCGGCCCGCTGGGCAGCCCGCGCAGGGAGGGCGGCGCGTCGCCCGCGCCGGTGCTGCCGGAGCTGCTGGACCGGATGGTGAGGGACTGCGCCTGGGAGGCGGTGGCCGGCAGCGGCCGCGGCTCCATGGTGTGCACCGGCGACGGCGAGCAGCCGTTCAGGCTGGCCGCGCCGTACTTCTCCAGCAGCTTGATGATCTGGGCGTGCCCGTTCTTGGCGGCCACGCGCATGGCCGTGCGCCCGAACTGGTCGGCGTGGTTGGGGTCGGCGCCGTTCTCCAGCAGCACCTGCACCACGTCCACGTGCCCCTCCTGGGCCGCGATGCACAGCGCCGTCGCGCCCTGGTTGCACGTGTGGTCCACCGCCGCGCCGTGCTCGATCAGGAGCCGCACCACCTTCACGTGGCCCTGCCAGGCCGCCGACTGCAGCGCCGAGCGCTTCTCGTTGTCGGCGGCGTTGACGTCGGCGTGGCAGGCCACCAGCACCCGCACCATCTCCACGTGGCCTTGCCAGCAGGACACGTGCAGGGCCGTCCGCCCCTCGGAGTCGCCGGCCTCCACGTTGGCCCCGCTCTCCAGCAGGAGCTCCGCCATGGCCAGCTGGTTCTCCAGGGCCAGGATGTAGAGCGTGGGCCTGCCGTCGGCGTCCCTGCAGTCCACGTCGGCGCCGTGGCTCAGCAGCAGCTCCACGATGTCCCGGTGGCCCTCCAGCGCGGCCACCCGCAGGGCGTTCCTGCCGTCGTAGCCCCGCTGGTCGATGCTGGACTTGCTCTCCAGCAGGACCTGCACGCAGTCGTAGTGGCCCTCCTGGGCGGCCAGCACGAAGGGGATGCGCCCGTCGTTGTCGGTCTCGTTGGTCCGGGCGCCCTGCTCGATGAGCGCCTCGCAGATCAGCCGGTGCCCCTCGAAGGCGGCCATGTGCAGGGGCGTCCAGCCGGCGTCGTCCCTGTGGTTCTCGTCCAGCCCTCTGTCCAGCAGGGTGCGGACCACCTCGACGTTGCCTTGCGCCGACGCGATGCTGAGGACCGTGCGGCCCTCGCTGTCGATGCTGTCCACGGCCGCGCCCCAGAACAGCAGCGTGTTCACCACCGACGCGTGGCCCATGGACGCGGCCGCCAGGAGCGGGGTGCGGCCGTTGTGGTCCGTGTGGTCCACATCGGCGCCGCCCTCCAGGAGCAGGTCGACCACGTCCACGTGCCCCTCGTAGGCGGCCACCAGCAGCGGCGTCATGCCGTCCTTGTCGCAGTGGTCCACCTCAGCCCCCCGGTCGATCAGGAGGCTGACGACCGACGCATGCCCTTTGCTGGCCGGCACGCAGAGCGCGGCCACGGAGAGCGCGGTCCTGCCGTCCACGTCCTCGTGGTTCACCTCGGCGCCGTGGTCCAGCAGGTGCCCCACGATCTCGCGGTGCCCCATGTAGGCGGCTGCGATCAGGGCGGTCCTGCCCTCGTTGTCGGCCTTGTTCACCTCGGCACCGTGCTGCAGCAGGTTCAGCACGATGTCCTCGTGGCCACCCCACGCCGCGGCCCGCAAGGCCGTGCGGCTGTCCGCGTCTGCACAGTCCACTTTGACACCGGCGTACAGCAGTGCGGACACGACCTCGGTGTGGCCCCCCCAGGCAGCGGACCGCAGGGCGGTCCAGCCATCTTGGTCCGTGTGGTTGATATCGGCTCCGCACCCGATCAAGCAGTTGACCACCTTGGTGTGCCCCTGCCTGGCCGCGAGGGTGAGGGGGGTGTGTCCGTGGGCATCCTCAATCTCTGAGTCTGCACCCCTGGAGACCAGCAGGTTCACGACGTCAAGGCTGCCACTGTACGCCGCACTGGCCAGCAGGGTTCTCCCGCTGGCATCACACTGGTTCACTGCCGCGCCATTGTCCAGCAGCGTCCGGATGGAATCCTCCCTCTCCAGGGCCTGGCGGACGATGCCCGACGTGCGGTCGTCTTCGCTGTCGACGTGAGCGCCAGCTTTCACCAGCAGCTGCAGCACTTCCTGCTCCTTGGGTATCGACGTGGACAGAGAGTCTCTGACGGGGGTGCCGTTCCATATCATCCACAGGGCCAGCTCAGCCGTCTCCAGCTGCAGGTTCGAGCTGATGAGGTGCAAGGCAAACTCTTGTGCTTCAAGGGGCGTCAGGTCCTTGGCCTGGCAGGTGTAGCTCATGGCCAGCATCCGGTGGCCCTCGGCCGCGTTACATAAGTACTTCTGCGTGCAGTGTTTCACGTCCAGAAGCCACTCTGCAAAGCTGTAGTGGAACAGGATCTTTGTGTCTCCCAGCCCATCCACAAGAAGTTTGGAGAGGACGTCTAACTTGCGCTGGAAGTCCTCCAAGCTCAGTGACATGTTTTTGGTCCACACCGCGTGGTACAGCTCCGTTACGGTCAAAGGCCGGCAGGCCGCAAGAATCACGTTCAGAACAGGCTGAACCTTGGCAAACTGTTTTCTCACAAAAAGTCTCTGGCACAGCCAGAGGTACAGGCCGTTCAGCGTTCCCGGGATGTCACGGATCTCTCGCAACATGATGAAGTTCTCTACAACACCGTCCAGAACTCGCTCCAAGTAAAGAAAGCACCCGCTGCTCTTAATGTGCAGCTGATTGAGCATCTCAGCAGTTTCTTTCGTGAGATGTTGTCGCAAAGCTTCTTCCTGATCTAAGCGATGGAGAATATACTGCTGCACATCCTTGACGATATACGCCTTCCGAAGGTCGTCTAGACTTATTTTCCGGAAACCTACAGAAGAGACAGAAAAGCAGATGCCAGCAGGTGAAAAGAACCATAGAAGCTGGATAGCTTTAAGATACACTGACAAACAAATCAACACTACCAAATGGATCAATCAGTACCTAGTATAACCATCAGTTTTCTTTTCTTTCTGTAAAACCATACTGATAGCAGAAAAACGATTTCATTTTCCTAGCTACAGATGGAACTGCGTCTTCTTCTTTTGTGGCTTATGCCTTTCGCACCTCCACTGGAAGAAATACTGAACATTAGTTCGTCATTAGGCAGTCTTACATACCCCTACGAGCACATGGCTAAATTTTTCTGGACCCCTAAGTGCCTTAGGAAAAAAAAAGTCACAGGAGACAAAACAAGTGAGGTTTGTTTCCACAGGATGATCTTGACTTTCTTCCCATGCACTTGGATGTACGCTCGCCTTAATAATAGATTAAATATTGATATCTAATTAGAATATCCTGTCACTGTCTTCAAAGTACATTATCCTACATGCTACCAAATTAAAATAACTAAATCTCAGATCACCAATAAATAGCCTGAACCAATTAAAAGGCAACTTGGCCAAATTATGGCAAAAAACTTCAGCACTGTAAAATAAGACAGCTTATTTTACAGCTTATTTTACACTGTAAAATAAGACAGCTTAAAGCAACCTAAAACATGCTAGCTACAGCTCTTTGAAACTCACATCACGTTCTTTAATGGGATCCCTAACTTCACTCCCTGAAGTGAAGAGAAGAGACACCACCATGAGGCATGAACATGAATTCATTACACAACTGTGGGCTCCTCTTACAGAACAAAACATGGCGGAGCGAACTCCACAAGGCATCAGTATGGCCAGACATGCATTCCAGAGGGCCACTCTAACGTCACCAAGGAAGAACTAGAGGCGGTACAGACCAAAGGCGGCCTTCTAAAGACTCCATGACAAACTCTAGACAGGAGCCACCAAGGGCCCTGGACGGCCACAGACATCCAGAGAGATGATCCGGGAAAGGGCAGAGGGCTGGAACGCACCGGGCTTGCTACACACGGAGAAGGAAAGAGAGAGGAGTCGTCAGAGGGGCGCTGACTTGTGGCTTTGCCGACAGAACCGAACATGAAACCTCCGAGGACACATAACAGGTCTGCAGAGGAAGCTGACAATCTCAACGGTGTGATCCCACGCTTAAAGTGCCTCGAGGAAATGAACACATTTATCTAACAAAACCAACCAAGCATGGAACATGAAGAAATAGAAAGCCATTAATGCAAATGCTACTAGTCAGTACAGTGTGTCAGAAAAGAGAAAAACTCTTTCCAAAGGTTAAATCCTCAGACAGAAGTAGGTAAAACTGATTCAGGTACAGGAAAGATTTCAGTGTTACTGTCCATGGTGATGCACCTGTTTATTTTAATCTCAAACACATATTTCTTAATTTCAAACACATACACTCCTAAAACATAAGAAAAAAGCAGGAAAAAAAATGTGTAGGGCATATAGAAAGAAAACAAAAATAATTTATGTTCACAGATAGAAAGCATATTTTAAATGTTAATTTTTTGCTAACTTAAATAAGCATTTTAACAAAATCTTAGATATTAATCCTTGTTTATATTATAGATGGTTATAATTTAAAAATATGCTATTAAGTCAATCTGGAGGAATAAAAATAAAATATATAGTTAATAATATTGATAGAAAAGGCATCTAGGCAGTAACTGTACAAGAAGATTACAAGATTAAACCAACATGATATTTGGATAATACTGGTTACAGACAGTTGAGAAGAACAGGTGAATAGTTTAGAAACAGACAAGTAACACATAGACATGCATATATGCACACATGTCTCAATTAAAGGAACACTGCCAAGGAGTGGTAAAAAAAAGTCAATAAACTGCTGAGAAAATTTATAGGTTTATAAATTACCCAAGTCAGAACTTTACTTCACACCATTTAGTATAAAATACTCTATATGGATAAAATCATTAAATACGGAAGCAAAAATATAGACTAGCAAAGGATTACACATTAAGGTATATATAGCAGAGTTCAAAATAATTATTACAGTGTTAAAGGGCTGAGCACAGAATATAAAATTAAAGCCCTCTTAACAATCAATAATAAAATCACTAACTTCCCAACAGAAACATAAAGGTAAGACAGCAAAGTTTCATAGTAAAAACAGACCAATTAATAAAACAAGTATAAGGGGAAAAGAGTTCAATGTAGACAAGAAGTATAAATAAAAATGAGATAGTATTGTTCACATATAAAATTGACACATTTTCAAAAAATATAATTCAATACTGGTGGAAGTAAAAAGAAATCAGCACTTTCAGGCTGAAATATAATGTGATATACATCCTTTTGGAGGGCTATCTGACAATATATACTGATCACTTTAAGTAACATCCTTACATTTCACCCCCATATTCCAAATCTGCTATAAAGAGAGAAGTGGGGCAACTCTCTTTGGGGCCCCCTCCCACTTGGGAGCTCTTCTGTCTTAATAAACTCCTGCTTTCTCCAAAAAAAAAAAAAGGCAGTAGTCAAATGTTTATACACAGCCCAGCGTTTTTAACCACTCACAACACCTCACAGACAGGAGTATGTAAGGGAATTGGAACACGAACTGTTCCTCTTGACTCCTCAGGATCTGCTCAGAAAGTGCAGATCCATGAGCTTGTGGGCAGCTGCCCATGCCCAGTGGCTCTGCTCTCAGTCTGTTGTAGATGCTGGGAGACAACAAGAGAAGAGATGGAATGTCCCTGCCCTCATGGAGGCTCTATTGGTGAAAGGCCCAGACCAGCAAGTAAATGCAAAACACAGACAGACACACGTCCAACAGCACGAGACACATGAAGGAAGTAACGCCAGGCTGAGAGGAGAGTGGTCAAGCGGCAGGGGCACACGTTTTTAGTCTGCAGCAGGAAGGATGGGCAGGGCCTGCGTGTGGCACCACCTGAGCAGGAAGCAGATGGCAGGAATTCCAGGAGGACCGGCCTTCAAGGGTCTCAGGCCCATCAGGGGTCCCAGGCGTGGGCCCACGCAGGAAGAGCCGGTCTGCAGACTACCAGTCAGCAGGCTGACTAGTGTAGAGGAAAGGGAGATCTCTTCTGTTGCTGGCGGGAGGAGACATTGCTTCTGGCATGCTAGCTAGTGATTAGGCAAGATCAACTGAAGTCTAAGCATACATACCCTACAGCCTTGCAATTCCAAGTGCAGGCTTATGATGTAAACTTTCCGACACGTGCACAAGAAGACATGACCCGACATGTTCACAGCGCGATTTTTAAACAGTGAAAAACTGAAAATAATCTACATGTCCATGAACAGGGTAACAGAAAAGTAACAGATGTGTTCACGGGAGGAATACTTCTGGGCAGTTACCAGTAGCCTGGATTTATAAGCAGGGAGAGGAACATAAAAAATGATGCCTGCGACAAAAGGGAGTCAGGTGACACGAACAAGAGCAAGGATAACTTGGGAAGAACCTACAACGTGCCGGACACTGTTCCAAGCGCTTCACATGTACCCTGTCGTTTCTCCTACAGAAACCCTAGGCTAAAGTGTTATTACAACTCTCACTGACAAGTGAGGAAGCTGAGGCACAGAACGCCAGTTGCGGAAGGTCGTGGAGCTAGTGAGCGGCAAAAGCTAAGATGGCACATGCATGTCATGTTGCACTCACGCAAACTACAGAAACGCGTGGTGTGTAAACCCAAGGCGAAAGCATGAAACAAGCTAACGATACTGGACTTCTCTGATGCAGAAAAGAAAGGAAGGACCAGTGACACAGACCACAAAGGACTCCACTTGCCCTACGTTGGCACACCGCTGGCCACGTGGGTATCAGCTGTCATCATTTCCGCCCCCAAACTGTTACCAACGACAATATTATCCCGAACAGCAAAAGAAAAGCAGTATGTGGAAAACCGCAAGTGCCGCCATCAGCAGCGAGGGATTCCCCGAAAGACAGCCTGCTGGGGGCCCGTCTCCCCAGTCAGCAACGTCTCGCCCGCTGCAGAGGCACAGAACTACTCAACGGGGACTCGATGAACACCCCTCCAACTGCACCACCAGTTCGGTGGCAGGCCCCTGCTTCACACTCCGATGATTTTCCACAGGACAAAGAAGAGTGCTTTACATGATGACAGCAGTAACCAAAACTTGATTCTCTGAGTAAAAAAATAGAGGAAAAAAACCGACCACATACCCTTTATGCCTTTCAGAGACTGTGATGGCACCATCGGAATGGGGTTACAAAAGGGCTGTATCTCAAGAGGTCTCTCCCCTAGGCCAAGAAGAGCACCTTGGAGTGACTGCCATCGACCTCTGAAACACCGTCTTCACTACTCCTAAGAGGCTCAGACTCAGAAGGAGCGGCATCGCTGATCATGACACCAGCGCGTTTTAAGTGCAGCCCACAGATACATGGCAAATACGACACGACATACTCCTAACCTTCTAGGTCCGTTGGGAAACACTTTGAAAAAAGGAACGGCATGCACCACCTCCACATGCTGCGCTCTTCCCAACAGACTCTTCTGAGGCGCTGCTGAGCACCGCGGGCAGAGGCATGATGCCCGCTCTTCGACCACCGACGACCCCAAGGGAAAGACGCTCGCTCCCGTGCGCCACGACACGGCGGCGGCGGCAGTGCTTACCCGTGAACATCTTGGTCACAGCCCTGCTCTGCTTTCGGGCGGAGCAGAGCAGCAGCAGCCAGGGAGGAAAGAACTCGTGGTGCCCGGCCAGCAGCTCCGCGACCGTCCCCGCCAGGCTGCTGGACCCTTGCTCTCCTTCGGTGATGCTGCAGCCCTCGTCCACGGAGTCCACGAGCAGGTACAGGCTTTGCTGGGGCGGCTTCACTCCCAGGAGAGGCAGCAGCACGCACCTGAAAGACACGGCCATGGGAGCATGCTGAGTGCTGACGACCACGGGGTTCAGAGTCACTGCCCAAACACCACATTACTCATCACCAACATTCCAAGAATAAAACAAGGAATGAGAACAAAAATGTTGTACAAGCTTCGGCCCTTAAAGAAGAATACTGGTCCTAAATAGTTCCCATTTCCAGTAACACTGTTTCCCACAATAAAGTGTTAAAGTGTGTGTGTGTGTGAGAGAGAGAGAGACAGAAGAGAGAAAGTGTGTGTGTCAGTAATTCAGCATAATCAAGAAGGGCAGCAGAAACGGAAGAAAACAAGATTTCAAAATTCTCTCCTGATTTTTTGAGTTAGTGATAAAAAGCTTGAATTGTTTAGGACAAAGTGAAAATGTGTTGCAGAAACAAAACATGACAAAACTGTGGCAACTACCTTAACAAGAAGAAAAATATCAAGCGTCCATAGGATTTAGAAGTGTTTCATCGCCACTTCTGTCACTACACTTTATCCTGGCTTGTCACCCGCAGATTTTATTTTAAAATATTGTACAAGGATGAACTATGTCCCAGGTCCCATTTGACACATTTTCAAATTTGAAAGTAAAGAACAGTCTTAGGTTTTACTCGTGTAATTTATACTGTGGCTCAATGTAACTTTCCCCTAAATAAAACAATGCTCATTCCTTTGCAGCCCATTGGCCTGATGTGTGCCACGGGGCCGTGGGGTGCTGAGCAGACGCAGAGTAACGAGCACAGAACCCCCAGGTGTGACGCCGGGCACTCACAGCGAAGGCCCACACGGCCCTCTTCTCAGGCTCTCAACGCCTGGGCCACTGAGAGCCGGTGATCACCACGCAACAGTCAAGATCCCTTCTGAAAACCCCCCGCCCCATCTCATCTCGGTGTAGCTTCCCTTGAGCCCACATGCGTCCATCTCTCCCTGGTGGCTGTGACACCCTGCACTCCGGTGGCCCCACAGAGGCCGGCCACCCACATTCACTCCGGCCACGCCAGATTCTTCCACGGACCCCTGGAGGGGCAGTCACCGCGAGGCCTGCTCACCTGTCGCTTCCTCTGAGGGAGGCCTCTCCCCCGTCTCTAACTCCTCCTTACTCTTCCTGCCCGCGAAGGTCATCTGAAGCCCCGTCCTCAAGGTCAGAGCCCTAGTCCACGCATCCCCAACACAGTTCACAGCAAAGCGCTTTTCCATGGCACTACCACACTTGCAATTTTATATCTACTGATTTGATGTCATTCGTTTGCTATTTCTCTCTTTGGCTGTTAAGTACAAAGAGAACAGAGACTAAACCGGATGCTCGTCAGGGACCCCAGGACCCAGTACAGCGCCCACGGCAGATCCCAGAGAGGGACTTGTTGCAACTGTAAGCCGAAGACGTCACCGCAGCAGTGTGCTCAGTGCTGTGACAAAAAGCTGTTAAATTACTAACAAGGCAAAGAAGAAACGATCGACTCAAGCCAGGTAAGCTGGGAAGGCAGACTTCTTTGAAACATCAGTTATTTAGGAGTGAGTGGTAGGGCTCTCAGATATCTGGGGACTTTCCAGCTAAGCTATTGTGCTATTATCACAATTTAATACAAACGTGATTAAATAACATACTTTGTGTAATTTTCGTGCCTTTTAGCTTATGGTGACTTGTTTTCTGGCGCGGAATACACCAGTCTTCGCAAATGCTGTGGATGCACTTTGAAAAGAATGTCCATTCTGCTGTTGCGGGTGGACGGTCCTGTAAGTGACAGTTAGGTCAATTTGGAGACAGTGTGGTTCAGCTGGTCTGTGCACTCTCTGATTTGCAGTGTATTTGCTCGATCGACTATTACAAGGCGGGTGCTGAAATACCTGAACGTAAGTATGGGTATGTCTTCTTCTTGCAGTCGTGTTAGTTTCTGCTTTCCATGTTTCGAAGTTCTGTTGTGAGGCGTGCAATGTTGACTGTCATGTCCTCTTGAGAAACTGACCCCTTCATCATTCAAAAATGGCTCACTGTATTCCTGGTAAGATTCTTTTCTCCAAAGTCTACTTGGTCTGATACTAATGTAGCTACACGAGCTTTCTTTTAACTAGGGTTAGCAGAGTATACATTTTTCTCATTCCTTTGTATTTATTTGTTTGTTTGTATATGAAGTGCATTTCTTACAGGCAACGTATAATTAGATCCTATATTTTTATTCAATCAGACTCTGCCACTTAATTGGGATATGGGTCACTTATATTTTCTGTGATTGTTGAGACGGTTCAGTTGAAATCTGCCATGTTCTTGTCCACATCACTTAGCAATGTACAAAGTGTATCAGTGGAATATAGTATTAGCAATACAGTTGTTAGATTACAAAACATGTTCACGCATATTTTGATAGATGTTGCTAAAACGCTCTCTTTAAAAATTATACACATGTATTCCCAACAGCTGTGTAAGAGTTAAGTGCTTCCCTCCAGGTTAATCATGCCATCATAGTGATTGACATTCTTTAGTTTCTCCACATACAGGTAAAACATGGCATCTTCATCACAGTTTAAAATTTTTTTAATGATATATAATAGTTGTACATATTTTGAGGCGACGTGATATTTTGATACCTACATGCAATGTGTAATGATCAAATCAGGGTAATTGGGATATTGATCAGTTCAAACATTTGTCTTTGCTTTTTGTTGGGACCATTATAATTCTTCTCTTCTAGCTCTTTTAAAATATGCAATACATTATTATTAACAAGAATTTCTTTATTGTATTATTGAATACTGGAACGTATTCCTTCAATCTATTTTTTGTCTCTTTATACTTTCAATTCACATTTCCTCACCACAAAAACAATCTCATGTTTACATGTTTCTTGCTCTTTAAACTGTGTCTTTATACTCTTTATGCATTTTCCAAGACTGCTAATTTTTATCTTACCGGCACTCTTTAGATGTTAAGAAGTTAAGTTGGTTGTATATAATATGAATACTTAATATTTTCTATCATTTATCATTATTCTTTTAACTTTTTAGGGTTTTTTTGTACACGTCATTTTTTTTTCTTTTTTTACTTTTCTAGAGATAACATCAGTCTTTTGCTGTTGTGACTTTTACATGTGATGTCACATTAGTTCTAGGGGTCTTTCCAATTCAACAATTAAAAGAAAACATCTCTTCACGCTTTCTTCAAAGCGTTTTAATCTAATTAACTGACATCAGATGTAAGTAGCATTCCAATTTATTTACTTCACCTGGCTTCCAAGTTATTCCAAAACTATTTGCTGAATGATCTGCTGCTTCCTTCCTGATCTCTGATTTAAAACATTTCCTGCTTTAGAGTAACTCGCCTTACAGATTTGCGATGTGCTTTATTTCTAGTCCATTCTGTTGTTTTTCCCTGTCTTACAATCTTGCTTCTCATGCAAATATTTAATTCAGGCAATTGCTTGTAATTATGTTTTCATCTAAGGCAAGATATCTGGCCACAGATTTTTTTTATTTCATGGGAACATTTTTCTGGTGTTTCTTATGCCTCGTTTTTCAGATTCCTTTCCCTTTTTGTTCTTGAGATGCATTTTACAGATTTTTTGACAGCTCTTTTTGAATATGTTCTTTCTGGACTAGCAACAGAAAGCTCACGCAAGCAGTGTCCAGGCGAGCAAGAAGTTGCCCTGTGTGTAGGTCACTGGTGTGCGTGGTTTATCTGAACTTCTCCTTGCTCCTGACCAGTGAAGACTGACAGCTGCGGAAATGGACGGTGGCGGGTTTCTTACTGCGTCCCTGCCTTGGTCGCCCCAGGTCTGCCGGTCTCTTGCACATGGCTCACGGGGGCGACTCCTCTGTTCTGCCCTGTTTGCTCTCCTTTCTGCTCATCCGAGTCTGGGGAAACTTCTGGGCTAAGACTGCAACTCACCTTCCTGGTCCCAAATAAGAGCTCTGTGCTCTTGAGACGCAGGCGGGTGCTTTCCAGCGAACAGCATCCTGCCAGTGGCACCTGCAGCTCGGCGTGGTGTTGCCTCCACGTGCTGCCGAGGGCTGGGCTGACAGGCCACTCCTGGCTTCAAAACACATTGAGCTTTTCACTCATGCTCTAGCCTTGGAACTCTACTCCAGACTAAGCAAAATGGTCTTAGTCATGTTAAAAGTGGAAGCCACTCCCATGGCTTTAACATTGCTCATCTATTTTTTTCTAGCCCTGACCTCAGCCCTAAACGCAAAGTTGAAAATCCCCACAAATGTCGATCGGCCAGCTGCATGTGGACGTCCCACAAGCGTCCTAAATCAATACGCTGCCACCAGGACAAGGTCATCGCTGGTTCCCGTAACAGGGATGGCACCCACCCTCCCAGGTTCTTAGGATAGACTCCCAGGATCCATGGCGAGGCCACCCTCTCATGCCAGACACTGCTCTCTGGTCCACTCTGACCCACGCGTTCCTTCCATCCTGGCAGAGCTAACGCAGAGCATTTCCCACCGAGGGTCTCGCCGCTCTCTCTGCCTGGAATGTTCCCCAGGCAGAGCTGCCAACCCTCAAGATCCACGCCAGGTCTGCTCCTGAGAGGTCCTCCCTGGACACCATGTCTTGAGTAGCCCACCCCCAGTGCGGTCCCAAACACAGCAGCAGCCCAAGAATTTTCTGGACGGTCCGTTCCCAGACTGACTGTGTTGCCCACACCCTGTGCTTGTTTCAAGGCTAAGGGCGAAGCCCCTGCACCTCCACACCGCCGGCCCACGACACCAGCCCCATGAGGGCAGGCCCGGCCTGTCTTTTGCGCTGTCACACACCCGGCACGCAAAGCCATTCTTGGCATGGCACAGACACTCAGCAGATTCATGGCACTTAGTGGGAAAGCAGTCCCTTTCACACAAAATGCAGAACATTTACGGAGCTCAGAGTTCCCGCGAGCAGTTAGTTCCAAAAGCACCCACTGGGGTGACCTGTGCCGAGCGGCATACACGTCCACGTTTTTCGACCAGGTCACATTTTGCCATTTTGTAAAACGAAAAGCATGAGTCATTTAGAGAGCATAAAACAGACTTCCCCGTGTTTGTGAATATTTATATACAGGTGTATTATTACCACTCCAAGTGAGATAATGTATTAACCACAATCATACAAAGATAAGCACCATGTTTAAATGCAACTTTACTCTTGTTTGTATCTTATTAAATGTCTTAGCTTCGTTATAAATACGCAACCAATATTTATCACATCATAATATTGCTATTATCTCAGTTTAAAATCCTCGAGTGAGTTTCCCCTGATTTTCAATGCTCTCTTGAATAGGGCCAAGGTCATCCTTCTGCAGCTGGCATTCTATTTGCTGACTGACTTATTTTTAAACTTTGTTTTAAGTTGACATTAAATTTTATGCATTTACCAAGAATAACACGGTATTTTGAAGTATGTATACATCATGGAATGACTCAATCTAGCTGATTAACATACGCACTATCTCTCATAGTTATCATGTTTGTAGAGAGAACATTTTTCAATTTCTTGGCAGAAAGGCAGCTGAAATTCTGAAATGAAAGACATCCATCGCACTTTTTATTTGATATGATGAATTTACTTTCTGCCTTTTTCTTAGAAGGTGAATCAGCATTTAAAAGTTACTATAAATAAATTATAAGGAACACACAGTCAGACAGATGGATAGACAGACAGACAGACCACCTCCACCTGTCCTTGGAGCTGAAGCTGTTCCTGTCACGCTCAGGTTCAGTTACTGTCTCCCTCCCTGGTTCAGATACCAAGTCCAAGAAAGAGAGGCCCTCCAAGCCTTTCAACAAAACCACCAGACAAGCTGCAAGTTCAAGTTCAAGTCGGCTGGAAGAGTCAAAGAGAGAACGGGGAAGAGTGTGGGTTACAGAGAGCAAAAAGAGGGTGCACAACCTGTTGGAGCCTCTTCTCTCCTGACCACACAGGGCTTAAAAAAACCAACACCCAAACAGCCACAATCCTGGCTGGCAAGGGCAGAAGCCCAGCCCAGACTCTGCTCCCAAACAGCCCCATGGGGAGCCATAACGAGGGGTGGGCAGGGCGGGGAGCTGCCCGAGGAAAGGAGGGGAGCCCACTGCCTGGCCAGCTGGGGGAATGGCAGGGTCCCTGAGGAGGCCCCGGCCCATCCACGGGCTCAGGGCAGGCTTAGTGGGAAAAGGAGAAGGCTTAATCCCAACTCCTGCCCCAGCCCACCGCCCTCAATGCCTGGGCAGGAACTTGGGCGCCGAAGGCAGAGCCCACCTCGAGAAAGCCTGCCTGGAAGCTCAGCCCCGAGGCATCGGAAGGCCGAAGCTGGCAGTGTGCAGGGTGACCTGTAAGCACCCCGTTTCCTAACTCCCCACTGCATCAGCTCAGCCCTCCTCCACGCCGAAGGCCCAGGGAAGGTACCACGCAGGCCTGTTTCTGGGCACCACGCCCCTGCGATTGCGTCCCAGTTGCCTCACGCTGGGTATCTGGCTTTCAGAAACAACGATAAAACACTGAAATAACAAAAGTAATTCTGAAAGAGAAAACACAGTTGAAGGACACTACTCAACTTGAAGACTGACGATAAAGCTGGTGCAGTCAAGAGAGAATGGTAGGCCTTTGTTAAAGACAGACACAGAAATTCTAGAAACCGATCAGCATAGACACAGGAAGCTGATTTTTCATAAAGGTGCCAAGATAATTCGGTTGAAAAAGAAAAGGTTTTTAGCAAATGATGCTGAACCAATGACAACTGGATGTCCATATGCAAAAAAGGATGAACTTTAACACACATCTCTCAGCCTTGACACAAAAAGGCACTCAAAGTAGACTACAAACGTAAATGTAAAACAGAAAACTGCAAACGTTTTAGAAGAAAATCTTCATGATCCTGAGTTAGGGCAAGACGTTTTTAGACCCTATACCAAAAGTAGGAAGCATACAAGAAAAAATCCTGAAATTCGGAACTCATCAAAATTAGTTATTAGGTCCGCTCAGAGAATGAAAAGACAAGCCCAAGACCGGCAGAAAGTATCCGTAAGCAAATTTCTGACTCAAGACTTGTATCCAGAATGCATCAGGAACTCTCAAAACTCAGCACTAAGAAAGTCACCAAAAAGTGTCTTCCAAGGGGTTGACTGGAACAGACACCCCGGAAGGAACACACAGAGTGTCCGGCAAGCACAGGAGCCGCACTCAGCCTCATGAGTCGCTGGGGAGACTCACATCTGAGCCACAGAGGCTCGCCGCTGGACCCGCCCAGATGGGGAACAGCCCGACGACACCAAGTACTGGCGCAGGGCAAGGGCACGGCCATCGCCGGCCAGGGCGCCACTCTGGAAGAGCAGGCACAGGCGACTGCAGGGCCCAGTGCCACGCCTCAGCAGCTTTCACCTAACCCCCCACGGCAGATGCAGCCCCGAGGCTCTTCCCTGGCGAATGCCAACGCCACCCGTGGCTCGCCACACAGCAGAAGGCCACTCAGTCCCAAGGAGAAAAGCTGTGACTCACACAGCACGGACGGATCCTGGTGGCTTCCTAAGGGAAGAGGCCAGGTCCGAAGGCTGCGTGGAGGTCACTGGTGTGGGGCCTGGAAGGGGCAAACCTGGGGCGAGAGGTGGCCCCGTGGTCGGCACAGGCTGGAGTGCTGGCGAGTCTGCTGACAGGCAGCAGGAGGCGTCTGGTGGACAGGACCCGCAGCACCTGGCGGGGCAGGGGCAGGGAGCCACCCGCACTGCCACAGCAGGATGCCCCGCGAGCCACGCGAGCTGAGTGCAACAAAAGACGTGACAACAGAAAGCATCACGGCTCGTGGGCTCCTGGAAAACTAACCCAAGCTGGGCACCAACCCCGCAGCTGGGATGTCCGGAGCTCGAGACTGACTACGCTCTGCCCAGCTGCACTCCGAGGGTCTCTGGATGGGTCCCCACCTCGGCCCGGAGACGCCCACCCAGACCAGCCGTGCAGGGCGTCGGAAACGCTGCCCTCCAGGGCCTGGCCGGCAACTGGCCCCTGGCCTTCTCAACTCGCCAGCACCGCCCGGTGCCCTGGCCCTCCTGTGGCCTCAGGACCCGCACGCGGCTGCTCTGGCTCCTGCCGTGGCGTGCGGCCCTTGCCTCCGCGGGGTGTCTGTCCTTCGAGATCGGCCCACGTGCCCCTGACTCACAGGTCTCACCTGACCACATTCCACCTGAGAGCCCACAGAGGCAGCGTCCCGTGAGCACACACCCGCGGAGGTCCGGGAGCGCCCTCCCAGCAGCTGTGCCGTGTCCAGGCGTGCGGCCTGGGGGTCCAGCATCCACCTCCAAGCCTCGGGAGGAGCTGCCTGCACGCTCTTCACCACTGCACTTCTGGCAGCTGTAAGGGACCTCGCAGAGGTCTATGCAGTGAATGAGGCACGAGTTTATTTCGCTATTATTGTTATTATATAGAGATGGGGTCTGGCTCTGTTGCCCAGGCTGGAATGCAGCAGTGTAATCATAGCTCACTGCAACCCTAACTTCCTGGGCTCACGCTATCTTCCTGTCTCAGCCTCCCGAGCAGCTGGGACTACAGGCGTGTGTCACCATGCCCTGGTAATTTTCTTATTTTTGTGCAGATGGGGTCTCAGTATGTTACCGAGGCTGGTTGAGAAATCCTTGCTTTCAGCAGTCTTCCCACCCTGGCCTCCCAAAGGGCTGGGATTACAAGTGTGAGCCTCTGCACCAGCCTACTTCATTAATACTATCCAGAACAGCGTCTGCTCATGTCAACATCACACCTTTAAGATTAAACGCAAGCCGGGCTCAGTGGCTCAGCCTGTAATCTCACGCTTTGGGAGGCTGAGGTGAGTGGATGGCCTGAGCCCACAGGTTCGAGACCCGCCTGGGCAACTTGGCGACACCTCATCTCTACAATAAATCAAAAATCAGCCGGGCATGGTAGCGCGCGCCTGTAGTTCCAGCTACTCGGAAGGCTGAGGCGGAAGGATCGCCGGAGCCCAGCAGGTCGAGGCTGCGGTGGCCGGGAGCGGCCACGGCACTCCAGTCTGGGCGACAGAGTGAGACTCCAACTCAAAAAAAAAAAAAAAGATTAAACACAAACAGAAGTTCGCTGCTGGCCTGCCTTCAGCTCCCAGGGCTTGCGATGGTCAATGTTCTGTGTGCCCTGACTGGGCCACAGGGTACGCTGACGCTTGGTCAATCATTTTTCTGGGGTGTGTGGGGCTGTTCCTGGCTGAGATTAGCATGTGAACAGCAGCCTGCGGAAAGCAGCCTGCGCTCCCAGCGAGAGGCCTCGTCCACCAGCTGAAGGCCTCAGAGGAACGAGAGGCTAGCCCTCCCGCTTGGAGCAGGGGCAGGACCTCTGTCCTTCCTGCCCTCGGACTTGAACAGTCGGCTCTCCGCGAGTCTTGCGACTCTGGCCTTCAGACGGGAGCTGACACCATGTGCTCTCCCGACACTCAGGCCTCCGACTAGGACAGCAGTGGCGCCAGCGGCTCTCTGGGTCCCCGCTCGCTGCCTGCAGGCCTGGCGACTCCTCCGCCCCCCGAGTCCTCACGACGCCAATCTCTGCGCTTACCGGTCTATGCGTTTCCGTCTCTTGGGAAAACCACAGCGCAAGGCTTGCGGCCGCCTCTCCCCATACGTGCTAATTTCTAACTTTTCTTTTTTTTTTGAGTCAGAGTCTCACTCTGTCACCCAGGCTGGAGTGCAGTGGCATGCTCACAGCCACTGCAGCCTCAACCTGCTGGGCTCAGGCGATCCTTCCGCCTCAGCCGTCCAAACAGATGTGCCACCAAGCCCGGCTAATTTTTTGATTTGTTGTAGAGACGAGGTCTCGCCAGGTTGCCCAGGCTGGTCTTGAACCCCTGGGCTCAGGCCATCCTCTCACCTTTGCTTCCAAAGTGCTGGGATGACAGGTGTGAGCCACCACACCCAAGCCATGTTACTTTCTTTTTTTTTTTTTTTTGAGTCGGAGTCTCACTCTGTTCCCCAGGCTGGAGTGCAGTGGCATGCTCACGGCCACCCCAGCATTGACCCACTGGGCTCTGGTGATCCTTCCACTTCAGCCTTCCAAGTAGCAGGAACTACAGGCATGGGCTACCACTCCTGGCTAATTTTTTACTTATCGTAGAGATGAGGTCTTGCCAAGTTGCCCAGGCGGGTCTCGAACGCACAGGCTCGAGCAATCCACTTGCCTCGGTCTCCCAAAGGGCTGGATGACAGGCTGCGCCACCAAGCCTGGCCCCATGTTGCTTTCTTAAATTCACTCTTAGGCAACTTGGATTTTTGAAGTGTGTTCTGTGTCTTATTTGTGCCTTCCCATCCTGTTCTTACCATACTCCAAAATACTGCATGAAAGACCAGGTAGATGATTTTTGAGTTTTGGGCTCCAGACAAAAGCCAATTCAACTGCCATCAAAGCACACGCCAGAGCTACACAAGAGCAAAAAAGATTCACGCATCAAGGGAGGGTTGCCTCTCAAGGTCACGGACATCAGCAATCTGCAAAATATGGCAAAGCCTGTTGCTACGACTCAAGAGTCACCGTGAGAACTCAACACCTTTTATGACTTCTGCAAGATTCTAGAGAAATATCTCTAAGTCACCTCCAGAATCTCAGTTTCAGAAAAATGGCAACACATGATCACCTATTTCCTGGTAAGTCAACACATGTTAATACTGCCTTCTCTTAAGTTTAAGTTACATTATACAAATTACCTGGACTCACAGATTACTTCACCGTTATTGGCTCTGACCCAGCCTCATCCCAAGCTAACCTTCGGGGGGGGGGCGGATTTTCTGAGAAAAGCCTGTGTTTTAATCATCATAACACCCACTTGCACGCCGGTAAAGAGCACTTCCCCCCAGACCTCCACGTCCCACAAAGAAGCCAAACATAGCAGATACTGGTCCCGGAAAACGGGACAAGACAAGAAGCACCGCCACGCACCGCAGTCACTTGCAATAATGGGCCCCGCCCACACGCACTCTCGGAGGAGACCGCGTGGACCACGGCGCCGGGCCGACCCGCCACAAGCCCCGCCCGCGAGTCTGGGCCGGCGGGCCCATCTCTCCAGGCCACCGGCCCGCGGGGGGGACGAGAAGAAGCCGCAGGCGCGGGAAGGGGGCGGCGAGGGCGAGGGCGAAGGCGAAGGGCGGAGGCCACACCCGCCGCGCGGCCGGAGCCCGGTCCGCTCGGTTCCGCTCGGCGGGGAGGCCCGACGGCCGCGCACACGCCGGGGCGTGGCCTGGGCTGCGCGGCGGGCCGGAGCGGCCCGGCGTGGGGGGAAACGCGGGCGCCGCGAGCCAGCGGCCCCTGCGCGGTCCGGGGCGGCCGGGCTCCCCGCACGCGTCGGGCCGCGCGTCGGGAGCCCCGCGAAGGCGCTCAGCGCGGATCTCGCCGGCGCGCGGGGGCTCAAGCGACGGTTCTCAGGCGCGGCCGGGGACGCCCCACGTCCGCTCGGAGGAGGCGCCGGCCCGCTCCGCCGCGGCCGCGCTGGGTCTGCGACAGGAAGCGGCGCCCCGGGGCGAGAGCCACTCGTCCCTGGGGACGCCGCGTGCCCCTGAGGAGACGCCGAAACGGGGCAGAGGCAACCTGCCGCCCAGCTTCCGCGCCAGCCGACTCCCGTCCGCTCGGAGGCAGCGGCAAACAGGCACACGCGGATTCCCACGTCCTCAGGAGCTGTGTGTCGACCCCTGGGAGTTCCTACCGAAAGCTCCAAGTCCAGAATGCTTCAAGAGCCACTGGGCACGGTGGCTCATGCCTGTCCTCCTAGCACCAAGGAGGCCAAGGTAGGAGGACCGCTTGAGTCCGGGAGTTCGAGACCAGCCGGGGCCAGCGAGACCCTGTCTCTATGAAACGGAAAGCAGAAGGTGAGCTGTGATCATGCCCCACTGCACGCTGGTCTGGGTGTCAGAGGGAGACCCCGTAAAACAGCAACCACCACCAAAAACCACTTCAAAACCTGAACTCTGGACTAGGATAAGAAGAAGAAACTTGTTGAGCTCCGACATGGCACCACAAGAGAAAAATTCCACACCTGCCTTATGTTATGGGTCAAATTTGAAGAACAGGTGCACAGCACAGTTTATTAAAGTGTTCCCAAGGAAAAAATAAAGTTACCTTCAGGTCATGTGTATAAGGTGTAGATAAAGCACAATGAATTTCGTGTTTAAACTTGGGTCCCATCCTCAAGATATTTCATTTGCATATGCAAATACTCCAAAAAAAAAAAAAAAAAAAAAAATCCCAAATCTGAAACACTTCTGGTCCCAGGCAATTCGGGTAAGGGATACTCAATCTGTATTAATTCAAACTGCTCTGTACTCTAAGTTGATAATGAACCAAAATTCTCAAGTACTAAACACTGAAAATCATACATAGACAGTGCCATGTCTAGAAAGTGATTGAACTGGTAGATATTTAAAGCAGTTTGGCTTTCTTGATGGAGGAAACCACGAGGGGGATGTGGTACATTTGTCTTTTAAATCAAATACAAATGTAATGTATATTTGTTGATTACTGTTCTTCAAGAGATCAAACTAAAATAAACATGTTTTTAGTTAAGTGAGTTGCCGAAAAGTTAACATCACCTGCCTAGTGTAGTCAGGCTGTTCTGAGAACTTTCTCCTTAACTGCCATATCTCAGGCTCTTGTCTCACCCTTGGATAACCATCCTTCTGTCGTTTCAATGTCTGAGTCTCTCCCCAAACCCGTCTGTTAACATCCCAACCCCAACTCGATGGGCCTCTGGGAGGTGGAGTCAGGGTGACTCATGGACGGGACCGGTGTTCTCAAAAAAGAGGTCCCGGTAGCCAGCACAGCCCTCTTTCAGCGTGCAAGGACACGGAAGGTCCGTCCCACCTGTGAAACAACAGACAGGCCCGATCAGATTTCAGATCTGCCAGCATCTTGACCTTGGACTTCCCAGCCCACAGAACTGGGAGGAACACATTTCTGTTCCGTACAAATGACCCAGTCAATTGCACTTTGATACAGCAGCCTGAGCAGAGGAGGCTGTGACCCACAGTCACGGGGTGCTGACGATGTAAGTGGCACTGTGCAAGCCATCTCTGTGGATGGACGCGCCGATCCCTTACCGCAATCCTGTCAAGGAGAGGCCACTAAGCTTCCCTTTCACCCACAGGAAATGTAGGTTTTAAAGGGTCAGGAGCCTGCAAAAAGCGACAGGGAGGGAGTAAGGGGGGGAAGTAGAAACAGAAGTCTTCATCTCAAAGTTCCTCTTCCTGATAATCACTTAAAGCTCCTTTTGAAAATGTCCAAGTGTATAAGATAAGAGCCGGAGGCACAGTGGCAAACAAGAAAGTTCTCAGAACAACCTGACTACACTAGGAAAGCGATGCTAACTTTCTAACAACTAAATTAGCCAAAAATATTTTTACAGAAGAAACAAACTTATAACCTTTAACCCTGAAGGTCTTCTAACTGAATATGCTATTTTTCAAATTTTGCTTTCCTGAGAGTATTAAACACTCATGTTTGCTTGTTACAGGTTCTTTACTGAAAATCACTTGTCTTGCTACTGAAATTCCAGGAAATCAGTAGATGACAGGTGTTCATGACAATTTTGCTGACACTATTTTATAATTAACATCAAGGGTGTAATTATGCGCAGTTCCTGCATTAACTAAGTCTGGCTCCGCAGCGGATTCTCTGTGACGAATCAGAATATTCTTCCAATGTGAAGATTGCTCCACGCATTTCATTTCATTTAGCTACCCATTATACAGTGCTGGGTACAGCAGAATTATAATTATTGATCAAAAATACCTTCAGATTTAGTGCTTTTCAGTTACAAGCATCTCTATGTTTTCTTCATCCATTACCAACTACCTTGAAATTTAAGAAATTTGAAGAGTTAAATTACATATAACATTACCAGATCACCCATTCTGAATTCTGAAGCCAGAAAACTCATTACTGTCTTGTGAAATTTAGCATCAAAGCAAACATTTAGAATTTACCTAGAAGGTAAACTAAACCTTCTAAAATAATCTGGGAATACATGCTGACACATCTGCCTATCACTTTATTAGCCAAATTATTAAATTCTTGCAAGAAGTCAGGCATTAAAAATATGTTCTTATAGAAGATGAAAAGAAAGTAGAAAAAGTTAAAAAAAAACAATTCTCATTCTATCTATCTTGTCTTCTTTTGGGAAAACAAAGCTAGGTTCTATTTTCTTTTCTTAGGAACAAAATTACAACAGAAGACAGGTTTAGAAATTAAAAACAACGAATTTACAGAAAATATCTAGACTGAAGCAAAAAGAAAAGAAGCATAGAGAAAACAGAAAAGAGTCAAAAAGACATGAAGGACACAGTTAAAAGGCACAACATACACATAATTGTGGTCCTCAAAGCAGGAAGAAATAGATTAGAAGTATCTGAAGAACTAGTACATCAAGACTTTTCCAAACTTATGAAAACATCAACTCAAGAGCATCAATTACAGAAACTCAATACATCTAAAACAAACAAAAAACCCAAGAAATCACACATAAGCATATCATGCCAAAAAACCAAAGACAGAAACTCTTAAACGAAATCAGATAAAAAAGGCATTATCTTTACAGGAGCAAAAATAAGACTTTGAGAAGCTTTTCAACAGAAACTAAAAGATTTGCACAAGAAAAAAGAAAGGAAAACAGTGTGCTCTTTAAGTGTGCACGTGTGTTTGTATGTGTCCATGTGTTTGTATTGTATAATATAGTTAAATTGACATGTAATTATTATTATGTATTATTATTAAAGATACTAAGATATATTTTTAAACGTTATCAGTTTAAATTTCAAATACAGCAAACATTGCTAGATATGACCCACATAAACCAAAGTTATTGGAGGTCCTCAATAATTTTTCACACCCCATATCCTATGCCGTCAGATCTATCTTAAGATATAAATTAGAATACAGTATTTTTTTACTAGTTCCAACACTTCACCCAAATTCAAGCACCAATGTTTCTCAATTCAATTGCTGCACTGCTACCCACTGGTTTCCTTGGAAGAATGGAACTGCAATTTACCAACAAGAAGAACAAAGGTAAGGCAGATATGGTTGGAGATGGGAGGTTTAATTCTGATCATGTCCAACACTGGACAACCAAGCAGAGAAGTTAGGTAAGCAGTTAGACTTACGGGTTCAGACTCAGAAGAGGTGCTAGCTGCGTCAATAATACTGGGTCCACTGAGACACAGATGGCACCGAAGGCCACTAATGAGCTTTATGTAAAAAGCAAATGTAAATGTATGTCAAAGTTCAGAGGTTGATGCTACGGTTTGAGTGTTCCTGCCTAAATTTATACTGGAACCTTAATTCTCAGTGCAGCAATGCTGAGAGGAGGTTCTCTTAAAAGGTGACTAGGTCATTAACACAGATTAATATCTTTCTCTTGAGACTGTCTTAGTTTCCAAAAAAGCAGGCTATTACAAAGCAAGGATTCTTCTCATGTTAGGTCTCTCTGTATGTCCATACTTCCCCTTCCCCTTCACTGCAACGCTGTCACAAAATATGAGGGCAAGTGATGCCAGCACCATGGTCCTGGACCAGAAGCCAAGATGCTATCAGCACCATGCTCTTGAACAAGAAGCCAAGATGATGTCAGCACCATGCTACTGGACCAGAAGCCAAGAGGATGCCAGTACCACAGTCTTGGACCAGAAGCCAAGAAGATGCCAGCACCATGCTACTGGACCAGAAGCCAAGAAGATGCCAGCACCATGCTCATGGACCAGAAGCCAAGAAGATGCCAGCACCATGCTCATGGACCAGAGGCCAAGAGGATGCCAGCACCATGCTCTTGGACCAGAAGCCAAGAAGACGCCAGCAGCATGCTCTTGGACCGGAAGCCAGGCAGACGGCAGTACCATGCTCTTGAACTGGAAGCCAATCAGATGCCAGCACCATGCTCTTACACCAGAAGCCAAGAAGATGCCAGCACCATGCTCTTGGACCAGAAGCCAAGAAGATGCCAGCACCATGCTCTTGACCAAAGGCCAAGAAGATGCTAGCATCATGCTCTTGACCAAAGGCCAAGAAGATGCTAGCATCATGCTCTTGGACTTGAAACTTATCAGATGCCAGCACCATGCTCTTGGACCAGAAGCCAAGAAGATGCCAGCACCATGGTCTTGGTCCGGAAGCCAAGAAGATGCCAGCACCATGCTCTTGACCAAAAGCCAAGAAGAAGCCAGCACCATGCTCTTGGACTGAAAACCAAGAAGATGCCAGCACCATGCTCTTGGACCAAATGCTAAGATGATGCCAGCACCATGCTTCTGGAATGGAAGCCTATCAGATGCCAGTACCATGCTCTTGGATGAAAAGCCAAGAAGATGCTAGCATCATGTTCTTGGAATGGAAGCCAAGAAGATGTCAGCACCATGCTCTTGGACTTTCCAGTCATTAGACCAATGGTCTAATATACCTCTTTTCTTTAAAAACGACTCAGTCTCAGGTATTCTGTCATAGCTAACACTGAACAGAGTAACACAACTGGTAAGATATGAAGGAGGAGTAGTTGGGATGATAGGAGGAGAAAGGCAAGTTAAAAAGTGGAGAAAGTGTCACAAGAAGAAGGGAGAGATGTGCTACATCGAGTATTTCTGTTGCGTTAAAGACTGAGCACTGGATTCAGCAACATGGAGGTCTTGGAATAAGGTGGAGTGAGAAAAAAGCTTGATTACCCTAGGATCATGAGCAAGTGGGAGGAGCAAATAGTAAGCATAGGCAGAATCTTTTGAGGCATTTACTATAAAGATGGCACTGAAGGCCACTAATGAGTTGAGCAGCTCTTGGAGGAGGATATGAGTTTGAGGAGGTGTTTTAAGAAGGAAGTTCTTACAGGATATTTGAATAATGATGGGAAAGAGTAAACTGCTAGCAATATGTCACTAAGTAGGAGAGAGAGAGTGAAATTTAGTAAGTAAGTGGATGGGACAGGAGCACAGACGGCTTAACAGGGGCATACAGACTCATATTCCACTCCAGAGTCGACATGAAGCCATGCATGCAGATGTAAATGCAGGAGGCTGGTGGAGCAGAAGCTCCAGTGAACGCACAGGTCTCTTCTGATTACACATGCGTGCGTGTACATACAGACAGACTGTGCTACAGACAGACAGACAGATGCTACAGACTTTCTCGTTATGCAGGAAGTAAAGTCAACAGCTAGGAGTGGTGGTGTGGGGGCAGGGAGATATCGGAGCTTGAGGTGAGAGACATGTGAAATGGCCATCTGGGTAAGCGGGGGAGGTCAGTGTCCTCCAAGAAGGTGTGGGGACCCCAGGAGCCTCTGGGGGCTTTTCAAGGGGTCTGTGAGGTCAAAAAGTCTTAAAAGTAATAACACAGTATTGATTTTCTTTTACACTCTCGTTCTCTTCGAAGGGTGTGGTGGGACCTCCAGGGACGACATTATAGGAGGTGCTGTAAGAGACGGAATGTGCAAACATTCCGCTTAAGATTCTGACTAGGAATGCATTACACCCAGAGGGCAATTTGTGGGAATTGGCCTGTTTCCGATATTGAATCCTCTAATCCATGAAAATGGTACATTCGTCCTCTCATTTATTTATTTATTTCCAGTTTTCCTCAGCAGAGTTGTTAGACTTTCCAGTATACAGGCCAAAAATATCTAGGATTCGATTTATTCCCAGGCATTTGACTTGCTTTATGCTACTATAAAATATATCGTTTGTAAATGCATTTTTTAAAAGTTTGAAAACTGTTGCTACAGAATAAAAAATATACAGAGCAACGGAGTGGAACAAGTATGTGTATACACCTGCCTAATGCCCCGTGTGGTCAAACGACATTGATGGAAAAACATAAATGCACAGGAAGGCCCCTGCGGGGCGTGAGTAGATCAGCATTAGGAAGGGACTTCCAGGGGCTTCAAGTGTGGATTATCTGTCCTTTGAAGCAAAATGGAAAACCCGTGTTTGAAGCCGATGTGGCCAAAAACTGGATAGGTAACATGAGTCCTTGCTTTCCTATTTATCTCCCTGGATAACAGAAATTATTTGGGGAAAGTGGGTGCTGCTGATTTTTCCCTGACAATTCCTGCTGCATCCATGGTTTGCGAGCTGTTTTGCTTTCTGAGCAGCAACTTAATAATTATTGTCAACTGAGATTTAAGCTGTGGAAGTTTTTCCCTTTCCAAGTGAACATGAATTTTAAAAGATAAGCTCAGAAAGAATAGGGATTACCCAGATCAAACCACAGATTCATATAAGGAGAGGCAAAAGGTGACCTCACAGGGCTCTCGTCCCATAACAAAAGCCTGATGCTGCTAAGAAGATTTCTCACTTGGCAAAAATTGATTTCAACATAAACTGTGAAGACACAAATGCAATAATAAAAAATACTGGCTTAAAACAGATCCTTCTCATCTATATCTATAATCCATATACATAAATTGTTCCACAGAAAAACCACCGAATACCTGAAAAATGAAAATGGCTGAAGCAAAACAAATGATCAGTATTAACAAAATAACGATGTTTTAAGTTAAAATATAGTTATCCATTAATTTGAGAAATAGCTACTGAGTTTCCACTAGATTATAAGCCCTGGTGATCAAAGAGAACCAGACAGGCATTTCTTTTATTCTTATTCTCTACTTATTCCAACAGACGGGCAGGAGGCTACAGATCACAGTGGACCTGAAGAGAAAGAATAGAGAAAACCAGGCCGGGTGACAGATGACGGGCCTAAGAAGTGGCTGGCAGGAAACTCCTAAGACGCAGCGGGCGAGGAGAGCTCCCTGAAGAGGTGAGGCTGGGGGTGTTAGGGGTGCACCCAGTGCTAACAGGCAAGGCGCCAGGAGAAGTGTGCCGGCCAGAACTGGGCCTGTTTCAGACACAGTGAGGGCAGAGTGGGCCAGGGGCAAGGAGGAGGGGTGTCAGATGAGGCCAAGGCTGAGCTCAGGTTTTACTCCAAACCAAAGGAGCCACTGTCTGTCAGTTTTTAGGCCGGAAAGCCCCTTGGCCTGATACTCTGCTTTGTGAGCCGAAGTGACAGAACAGCAGCAACAAGATCAGTTAGGAGACTAGAGCAGTCTTGAGGCCAGGGTGCCCCAATCTCCAGGTCACGGTTCGGTATCACAGACCGGTACTGGTTTGTGGCCTGTTCACACCGGCCACACAGCGCACAGCAGGAGCTGAGCGGGGTGTGTGTGGGTGTGTGTGTGTGTGTCCCACCATCTGAGCGGGTGTGTGTGTGTGTGTGTGTGTGTGTGTGTGTGTGTGTGTGTGTGTGTCCCACCATCAGCCAGATCAGCTGCAGCATGAGATTCTCAAAGGCGCGGGAACCCTACTGTGAGCTGTGCAGGTAAGGAATCTGGGCTACGCACTCCTTATGAGAATCTAAAGCTGTAGGGTCCCCTGTCCACAGAAGAACTATCCTCCATGAAACCGGTCTCCAACGACAAAAGGGCCGGGAACCGCTGGTCTGGGCAACAGGAACGGGAAAAGCAGCAGTGGAGCCAGAAAAGTGGAACGTGGCTGTTTTATCTCAGCAGCAGAGCAAAAGCAGCTGGTGAATTGAGCACAGAGGACCATCGAAATTGGGGAAGCCACGATGACGCCCAGATTGCAATACAAGTGAATGGCTTCCACCTTGAGTATCTCCTAATCCCATCTCCCAGGACCAACAGGCTAGCCAGACCATGTCCTTCTCATGGAGACCACAGATGCCCAAGAAGACAAGCCTCACTTCAAACCTCCGTTTGGGTTGTGTCTGCTAACGTCCCCTGACCATGGCAGAGCCCAAACCCAAACCCAAAGAAGTGCAGGCCTCCTCTAGGAAAAGGCCTGCAGCATCACATGACAAGACCACGAAGACACGGAGGTGTGACGTGTGCCGAGCAGAAGCCATAACTCGGCCCACCGCAGTGTCCGTGTATTCAGGTTCTGAGACCCGAGTTTGGAAGGCCACCGTGTCTGGAAAGCTCCCCGTCAGTCTTCAGGACCGCCATGAGAAAGACACAGCTTGTCTTCTTAACCAACACTCACTTGTGCTAAGCAATTGCATAAATACAGTTCTCAAACTGTATTTTATTATCAAAGACTGTATTTAACCACACAGATGTATACTAGAAAGGACATTAGAAAATACTTCTGCAATTAGGCTAACATGATAGAAAGAAATGAACTTGAAACTTACAACAATTAAAACAATATGGTCAAGGGCTTCACTGAAACAATGAGAGGGTAATGACAGGCAACCACCTGGAACACACTTCAAGAAGATTTTTAAGAGCAGATAAGTATTTAGTTATTTTACTTCATAAAAATCAAACCATTCTACTTCACAAAATTAAAAATACAGTAAAACGGTTAAAAACAAAGTAAAGGCCTAAAGCAAAATGTAAGAAAACCTGCAACACATAACAAAATTTCATAAATTTACTGGGAATATGAAACTTTTACTAAACACTAAGAAAAAGAAGAATATTTTTACTTGTCCATATTCCCTACAAGCTTTAATGCCTCATACACTTAAAGATCTTTTTTGGAAGAAGGAATGAGCTTAGCGTGCTGTGGAGAGGTTATGGAAACATGACAGTGCTTTAGGGGCAGCAGAAGAGCATCTTCAAGATTCTCTAGAGTTAAGCACATAGGTTATCATAGGCTCGGAGGAATGGCCTAAAGAAAACAGTTCTCCTATGGTTAGCTGGGCAACTGTGGGCGAAATGAAGTAAGTAGACCAACCAGGAATAGGTGAGGCGAAATTCTAGAGTAGGGTAAAAGAATTCAGAAAATAAAGATTAAATACCTTAGAGCAAAGTCATATAATAGAAGACGGTCAAAGAGAACATGAGAACCCACCCAAGAACAGTACTTCTCAGACCCCAACGTGTCCAGGCTTCATTTTGGGATCGCATGAACGGGCAGATTCTGATTCTGCAAACCTGAGATTCTGCATTTCTAACCACCCTGTATTTCTAACTGCTGACCTTAAGGTCACAATTCTGAGCAGAAAGGGTGGAGGAAACAAGAAACAGCTTAGGTGAGCGGCCAGTTTTCCCAGAATGCCAGATAATGATCAGGCTTCTTATGACAAGCTCTCGTCATCCTGTTCCTGCCTTCTTAGCACCTAGTTAAGCTAGCGCTTTTACTTTTTTATGTTTGTGATCACTTGTTCAATGTGTTTTCCCCACAAGCAGTGTCCTGTTTGACTCTCCACTTCAGCCCTGACACTTGGCACATATCTGGCACATTCCCAGCACTGCTTAGGAAATGAATGAATGAGTCAATGAATAGAAATGATGGAAGAGAAGCTAGTTAGACCAAGGGAAAGACAGTGAGGGACACCCAGGTAGAAGACACCTGGCGATCGTGAGGATACAGGGTGTTGACACGATTTGGCTGCTGTCATATTAGATTCGGGCACCGGCAGTCATGTAGGTAGATAAAATAATTCAAGGAGTATACATAAGGAAGGAAGGTCTAAGTCAGCTTATTGGGGAAACACCCAGAGAGAACCTGGAGGAAGGGATACCAAAGAGTATGTCAGCAGGGGATTCTGGAAGGAAGAAAGCACAAATGATGAGAAAAGTCCTAAAATGCATCATCTAAGGTGCAGACAGAATGAGCAGTGAGTTCACAGGCAATGGTGCATGAACATCTTTCTGTCAGTATGTAGAGACACAGACGGGTTTCAGTGAGCCCAGAAGCATGGCACTAGGGAAGAGGAGCACACTTCCCTCACTGACACGCACTTAAGACAGCACACACTCAGGACCGCACACACGCAAGGCAGCACACGCGCAAGACAACAGGAGAGCGAATTTGAGAGAGAGAGATACAACGCTTCTTTTTTCAGTGGAACAGGAAACATGTTCGTGTCTGGAGGTGCCCACAGGAGCCAGGCTGGCCAATGTAAACACAGGAAGCAGTCCTGGTATAGTTCAACAGGGTGGGGACAACGTAAGCCCCAGAACAGATAGCTCTACAAGATGACTGCCTCCAAGGAATGAGAGCCAGCACTGTCAAGACTTCCATTCCTGCCTTTTCAAGAAAAGACAATCTGGGTAGGTATGCGGAGCTTTCTGAATTGGGTAAAAAAACACACTCAACTTGGAGGGCACCATGCTCTCTGGTCTAAAAAGAAAGTGAGCTATCAAAAGGCAAATGGAAAGATTACTGAACAGAGTAAGAATATGGCTGACTTTGACCACGTAGATATGCAGACTGGGGCTACCCACCGAGCCATGGCACCAGAACTGACTGGCAGTCAAGGACTGGTTCAGCAAATGCAAAGAGCACCAGGGACCCAATGCAGCAGCATCCGGAGGTGAGTGAAACATGAAAGAACCTGTCTAGGGTAGAAAGAAGACCTTAGGGAGGGCAAGTGGGTGGGACGGAAGGACGGGAGGTTCATCTTCCAGGAAAAAGGGCATAGTGAAAAGTGGGATGCAGCAGGTCACTCAGTGAAAGGGGATGATTTTAGACCAGGACGCAAACGTGTGGAGTTTTGATTATGAAAATTTCATTGATTCATTTATTGTTTTTAAAACTTGAACTGTAAAGGCACTTTTACAAGAATCTTTTAATTTGACACTCCTTAAGAAGGGTTGACAGATGACAGTTACCTTAAAGAGCATTAGTACAAGACAGATGATAGGAGTGGGGTGTTTTGCTGTGGAAACACACGGCCCCCTCTGCTCCTAGCCCCTTTGTTGAGTGTGCCCAAAACACCAGAGTCAGGTGAGATAGGAGATCGATATCTGGACACTTAAAACTACCTGGACCACTGCCACATTCACACATGCCAAAGAGCAGACAGCAGGTTAATACATAAATACTCACTATACCAGTCTGGTCTGCATTTAAAGCTGCTCTAAGTCATCTAACACTCCAACTTGCTTTCTTATTCAAAAGTGTCAGCCTTCTTTCAGTGAAGTTCAGACACATTCTAGATAGGCAAGTAGTATTATTCACGCATTGGAAAGATGCTTATTTAACAATGATTATATGCAGAGCGTTGTGCAAAGCACTACAGCAAACATGAAAAATTCATCAGTCATGAGTAATGTCATGAGAAGCAAGTGCCCAGTAGGGGAGATGACAAAGACATGTGCATAAATAACTAAAACACAGGCTGAAAACCTAAAGAGATATAAAGAAGATCTTAGGGATATAAAGAAGCGATAAAAGCCTCCCGTGCCTTGGGAGGCTGAGGTGAGCGGACTGCCTGAGCCCGCAGGTTCGAGACCCACCTGGGCTACTTGGTGAGATCTCATCTCTACAATAAATAAAAAAAAAAATTAGCCAGGCATGGTAACGAGCCCCTGTAATTCCAGCTACTTGGAAGGCTGAGGCGGAAGGAACGCCGGAGCCCAGCAGGTCGAGGCTGCGGTGGCCGGGAGCGGCCACTGTACTCCAGTCTGGGCGACAGGGTGAGAATCCAACTCAAAAAAAAAAAGAAAAAGAAAGAAAGAGAAAGACAAAAAGAAGAAGAGATATTAAAAAAAACTGTAAGTGCTCCTGGAGAAGAGATGAAAAGTTCTGGAAGAACATTCAAGCATTCGAGAAGCCCTATTTGACATTAAGAAAACCCGAACGATGTCAGCACGTGGTCCTAGTTTGCAACCTTCTAGCAAGGCATGCTGCCTTCCACCATTAACACACATTTCCCGCTAAACTCTCAAGGCCTAGAGTTACTCATCTTTAATCCTTTATCACAGTTTTATCCCATTTACACTTAATTTGTGTTCCCCTGAAGATGTTTAATGTTTCCTGTTGGCATTACACAAAACAAAATCTTTTCAGTCAACACAGAAAAACTGATCACAGACAGAAAACTCCCATTTCATCTGGTGCTGCAAATTCTCAACTAGAAGTAAAAATTAGGGAGTGATGCACACCAGGAACAAGGATATGTATTTCCAGCACCGCAGCCATCTAAACCCTTCCAACAACTCTGGACTTAAGGCCCATGATAGATAGCAAGGTGCAGGAAGGAGTTTCTGGTTGACTGAAATAACCACCTTCAGTTCTGCTTCTTACCCAGCCACAAGACCTGAAGTTACACCCACCACGCCACCCTCACAGACCCTGGATCTTTTGTTGAAAATAACCAGAATTTGTTTTACTGTTATAGGCCCCCAGAGCCCCCCCCCACTGACCTCTAATGCTAACTCTAGAAGTAAAGACATACTCAGTGCAAAATATACGCCACACTTTAATAAAGCCCTAGAGAAGCCAGACTGTGGGTCTCAAGACAAGCAAAAAGGTGATGATCACTGTCAACTTAGTTCCACTAACAGAAAAGGGGAAAACCTGGTGAACATGGAACAACGACTCTATCCTTCAACCAGTTAAGAAAAATGAAAATGAAGAAAAAGAAATCAATCTATCTTCAGGCCATTCCCTTTAGCAGATCACATAATTCTATTAATGTCAAAATGGTCACATGCTGCATGGGCATTTTAACAAGTACTCACTGTTAATAAATAATGTTAGAAAGGAAGCTCCCCGAAGGCAGGGTTCTGGCGCTTCCATGCACTGATTTACCTCCTGCTGAACTCTACCTAACACAGAGAAGGTTCTCAATAAATACCTCAGCTGAACACACAAGCTGTGTTCTTCAAACACAGAATCTGTTTTACTGTTACAGGCCCCCATCATTTGCTGTAATAATGAATGAAGGAATGAACGTCAGAAAAAATTCTGTGACAACGAAATATAAGGAACGACAGTATATACTATGCCATGTCAGGAGGGAAAGAAAGTGGCCATATTTGACAAGACTGATGAGAAGTTTCTTCAGTTGTTTAACTGAGTCAGGATCTCGCTCCGTCACCCAGGCTGAAGTGCAGTGGCACGCTCACGGCTCACCACGGCCGCGGCCGCCAAGGCTCAGGCGATCCTCCTTCTGCCTCACTCTCCCGAGTATCTGGGACTACAGGTGTGTGCCACCACACTCAGCTAATTTTTAAAACTTTTCGTAGCAACAAGGTCTCCCTATGCTGCCCAAACTGGCCTTGAACTCTGGGCTCAAGCAATCCTCTCAGGCCTGGGATTACGTGTGTGAGCCACTATGCACGGCCTCGTTCTTTGTAAAACTGTCATGAAGTAGTAATTACCAAGTTACCGCTCAGCCTCACAGTTTCACGTACCATGTCATATCAAGTATCATTAGGGGTCAAAAAAAAAAACAGAAAATCAGCAAGTAAAGCAGAATGAAAGGAGATAACATGGATTTAATACGCCCAATGAGCAGCCATGTTACCACTGCCTAAATCGCACGTCTTCTGGCCTTCACTTTAGCTCCCCCTCTGATCACGAGCCAGGGACAGCACCAGCTCCTCAGAGGCAGCTACTGATCATCGTTTTATGATCCCCTCCAGGCCCCCAGAGCCCCCTCCACATCGACCTTCAGGACAGGTGGACCCACCACCACGGCCCCACCCATCGGCCTGCTGTCCATCACCTGACAGCAGCACCTGCGCTTGCCTGCCCCTTTGTGATGACGGGAGCAGACCTCCACCCGGCCACCTCAAGGACCCTTCCCCAAGCAACGACAGGCAGCACGGGCCGTGGCCTTGGACTCAGTGTGGCCACGTGCTCTTTGGGCTCTGGCCGCAGCCACGTTTCTTAAGCTTTGGCCCCCTCTCCTGCCTTGGAGAGGGGAGTCTCTCTCACTCTCCAATTTACTCTTACATAAACTAGATCTCCCACTCTAACTTCTGTGCAATTCTTTGCATCTTTCCCACGGCACCGGATCACACCCCAGACACCCATATGCCCGTGAGCCTGACCCAACATTCCCATGGCCCCGCGGGGAGCGTGACCTCACACTGAAGAAAAAATAAGTGGGGAAAAGAGGCATCCATTACAGAATCACCTCTCTGCAATTTCTCCAGCTTTGTGAATCTGTGACGAAGAGTTTCTTTATCAGTTTTCTCCTACTATTATTTCTCATATGAATACAGATGCTCTTCAGCTTACGATAAGATGACATCTGGATAGACCCATCCTAACTTGAAAATGCCTTAGGTCAAAATGCATTTAACACACTCAACCTACCAAATATCAAAGTTTAAGCTAAGTTTAACCTAGCCTGCTTAAACCTTCCTAGGAGATGTAGTCTACACTTGGGCAAAACCATCCAACACAGAACCCGTCTTGTAATAAAGCATTGCGTATCTCACGTAATTCGCTGAATCCTGCACCGACAGTAACAAATTCACTTTGGGTACTCCAAGGAAGGTTTCCATGGAATGTGTTCACTTTTCCACCAACCCAGAATCAGAATTCCACGTTGAATCACTGTAGGCTGGGAACTATCTATGAATATATCAACCATTGATACTACTGAACTTTAAAGGTCGAGAAAGTAATGATACAAAAACATACTGGATTTCGTTTTGTCAAAAGTGAAGAGATTTTACTTCTCTTTGCTTCGTTTATATTCCGTCCCCTGCTGTGTTAATTAGCTGCTTCCATTTCTGTTTCCCTCAAAACACTGTAACCCCTTGGAAACAGGGGTCTTCCGCCCCATTTTCTACCCGTTGAACTTATCTATCCATGCCTAAAGACAAAGCATTCCTACAGAACTGTATGAAGGACTTGTTTAAGAAGTCAGACAGTACTAATAGACTCCACAAAACGTGTTGGATATCTGTCTGACCAGAGGCCTGGGTCATCTGGTGCCACACAGCATCAGCCGTGAAGATTTTAAACTCGGAACTGTGCCCTGGAGTTTGCATGGGACAACAGCTATACTACAGCTTGACAGCTGTTTTGAGGAACTGTATCTCCTTGTATGATCAAAAAGAGGGCTCCAATACCCTATTTGCCTCATGTATTTCATGGTCAATTACTTTACCATGAAGGAAGAAAGCGACCAGGTTTTTGAAGAACTCAGTAAGAGATCAGGTAAGAGTACCAGAGAGGGCCATGGAAAAAGACCAGGCATTCTCTCAAGGCTGCGAAAGGAGGTGCCCTGTCAACGTCAGTCAGAAAAGCACTGCTGGTGGGGTTTTACACACAGCTCGAATTGGTTCTTCTTTCCCTTCAATTAGTCGACAACTACAAATCACACAGGAAAAAATAGTAAGAGGAGCAAACGAGAATAATTATTCTTCAGGAAAACCTATGACACTATATAGATATACTCAGCATCAGAGTTTATCAAAAATACCCAATTATCAGATGTGATTTTAAACATTTAGGTATTGGAAGTTTATACATGAATCCCAATAATGTATGCAATTACTCTTGAGTTAGATTAAGCTCACCATCAACTGAGCTCTTTGAAAGTTGCTGGTTAAGGCGTCAATAACTTCAAACAGCGAATGAAACTGCTTGTTACCAAGAAAGGAAAATTCAGCTCTTCGATAGCGACAGATTCTTCAGAGAACGCAGCAAGAGAAGAGCTGCCTCACACAGAGACACCGAATCTCTCAAAGGGCAAGTTTTCTATTCAAGACGACATTCTTTATTCCACACACAGTGACGCCCTACTGGACACTCGCCATCAAACCTTGCGTCTCAAGTTCCTGCCACAGGCGGCAAGGGACAGACTGCCTCATTAACTTAATAGAACAGTTTTAGCCCTGACTGAATGACTCACAGCCAAGCGCAACTAACAGATATGCCGGGACTTCTCCTGGATTTAGCATCTCAGTCATCAAGAGCCTCACACCTCAGAGCCGCGGCCCCTCCCTGTAGGGATCTAGCATCTTCACCGTCACTCTCCTTCTGGAAGGCCACCCTCTCCCTCTCCGCCCCTTCTGCGGGTAATCGGGAAGCCCACACTCAAGTCACAGCCAGACACCCTGCCCTCCACTCAGTCACACGACCTCTAAACCACTCCTCTGCCGTTCAAGCCCTCCCAACAATCTCTAGGATTTCAAATATGCATTTGAATGTCCCAACTAAGTCTCAGCTCTGCCAAGTACTAACCTGTAACCCTGGACAACTAACTTACTCTGGCGCTAGCCTCATTCTTCTCATCTCAAAAGGGAGTGGTGACAGTCCCCACCTCACGGGACTGTTAGGGACATGCAATGATCTGATATTTGTAAAGCACTTGGCACAGGGACTGACATATTGTTTATTATAATCACTACTATTGTCCACATAACGTCTAAGATGTCCAGATTTCACCCCATTCGTTACCTTTGAGTTATAAAAGTGATCATCCCTCTCTTCCTAGTAATTCTAATCCTACTCCAATCCCCTAGACACCCCCCCACCCCACCCCTACACAGCACACCAGCATCCGTGGAGGACAAGCTTCTGCCTGCCGAGAGCCAGTGACCGTGGGAGGAGCAAGCACATGGTACAGCGAGGAAATCAGGCAGACGGAGACACACCATGACAAGCTGCCGGCCGCTTTGCATTCTTGTCAAGGAGCCGGGCCTTCTCGAGCACGTTTTGAACGTGAAGAAGCCACCCTCAAAAGCGGCTCGTTCCCTCGCTGGACCAATCCACGGAAAACCACTTCCCCCAGGTTAGGGAAACATGTTCTTTGCATGACTCACTAATGTACTAACATGGTCCCAAGTTCGCGATTTTCTAAATATCACATACTTCAAAATACCACTCCACTTTTCAGTGAATTAATAAGGAAATCACTCCCAAAACACATTGGTGGACTTCCCTCAAGTTCTCAATGACCAGCGGCCTCTTTCGAAGAGAAGCTTTCTTAGGTCAAGAAACACGACTACCGTCAGAAAAGAAGCCTGCGTCTACCCGGAGAGCTCCGCCAAGTTCAGCTCCTGGGGCAGCTCCCCTCCCAGAAAACAGCACCTGGCCTCCAGGCAGCCAGACCTTCCGACTCCCTCACCGATGACAGGCACCGTCGGAAAGGCAGCTTTCTGCTGTGGACAGTTAAGACGCGCTCCTGCCGCACACACTGGCAACACAAGGCCCAAGTTTTGTGCCTTCAACACTCAAAGCCAGAGGCGTGTTCACGGCCACAGATGACGCCCAACGCACAGCACTGGCGCCGAGCGTTTAAAGAGCCAACGTCACGTTCTGCCCAGGAGCCTGGGTTACCTCTTAAAGGCCTCGGCGGGGTTCCTCTCACACTCCCCGGGCTGCAGCAGGCTCTGCACGGCCGGCTCCCTCAGCCTGTCCTCATATCCCTGGAGCAGTCCGCTGCGGCAGATCTGGGCCACCAGCCCTCGGATGAACCCTCCCACGCACAGAGTGTCCGAGTCCTGGGCTTTGCAGAAGTGGAAGGCCAGCGCTTGGCGATGCAGCCCTCTCTGCAGGCTTGCAGGTGAACTCGGCCACAAGAGCTCCGTACACAGGGCCGTCTTGCCGCTGCCAGGCCCTCCCACCAGCAGGACGCCCCACGAAGCTCCCTTCCCAGAGGCGGCACCCGCATTATTCCCAGAATTCGTCACGAGGGACGGGGTGGGGACGGGGCCGCTGCAGCAGCTGGCTTTCTCCTGGAGGCAGTGCTGAAGCTTGTGGAAAACCCACTCCCGGCAGTAGAACTGCTTGCCTTGCAGCAGGCTCGTCTGCGCCATCCTGCAGACGTTCTCTTCCCAGGGGTTGGTCATAGCAGGCTCCTTCTCATTCCCCACACCGGCGAGGGCCTGCACACAGCACACAGGTCTTCACGCCTCCAGCAGCCGCCGGCACAGGGAGGCTCGACGGCCCCAGAGGCCGGGGGTCCACGGGACCTGCATGGCTTCGCTCCCACTCTCCAGCAGCAGAGCACACGGCCCTTAATCGCTGGCCGGACGGAAGGACGCCCGGCTCCTCGGCTCGGCAGCGCTTTCCTGGGGTCTCAGCGAGTCACCCAACTCCATGGCTGGTCCGAGTGCCGGTGGGTGTCTCCCGCGGGCTGCCCGGACCACGCGGCTGGAAAGCGGAGGAGGAGCCCGGCCTCTCACGCGCGCCCGGCGCTTCTCCCGAGGCCAGGGGCCCGCTCGGCATGCGACGCTGGGGCGCGAGAGGCCGTCCGCTGGCCACCGGTCACCAGGCGGCCGACTCCCGCGCGAGGCTCCGTCCGGGCCGCCCCGCCTCCCGCGGGAGGCCGACCCCCGGGCGCCGCTTCCTCCGGGATCCCGCGCCGGGGCGCCCGGGGCGCCGCTGCGGACCGTGGCCTCCGGGCGGCGGAAACGGCGGGCAGCTGGCTCCTGCAGGCCCGTGCGCATCCGTGCCGCGCGCTCCTCCGCGCGGCCGCCGCTCCCAGCCGGCCGCAGGTGTCTTGCTCGGGCGAGGCGGCCGCCGGCAACTCCCAGGCAGCTGCAACGAAACAGCAGAAGAGCCTGAGCGGCCGTCCGGGCGCGGGCTCCGGGGCCGGGCCGCCACCCCGGCCAGCCCCGAGACGCCACCCGCGGCTCCCGGGCTCTCTCTCGGGGCGAGCCCGCTGTCCGCGCCGCGGCGTTGCCTCCGCGGCGCGGCCCCACGGCGCCCCGCGCGCGGCACCCAGGGCTTCGGAAACTTCGCCGCGGAGGCGGAGGAGGGGCGCCGGCGCACCCGGGACGCGCCGCCGGCCTCGCGGCACCCCCGGCGCCCCGGCGGAGGCCCGGCCGCGCTCCGCCCGGCGCCGGCGCCCCAGCCCGGCCTTTGTGGACGCCGCCGGGCGGGCCGGCGAGGGCGGCCGGGGCCGCGCGGGGGGGCGAGCGCGCCGCCGGGCCTCCCGCCCCCGGCTCCGCGGAGGCTCGGGCCGGGCGGGAGCGCCGCGGGCCCGCCCCGCCTCGGCGGACAGACAAAGGCGCTCCGGGGCTCCGGCCGCGCGCCGCGGGGGCCTCCAGCCCGAGGCGGCCCCGCGCGAGGCCGGGCGCGCGGGCGGAGCGCGCCGGGGCTGCCTCCGGCCGCGGCCTCGCCCCCGCCTCGCCCCGCCCCGGCCGGGCGTGCCTCGCGGGAGGCGCCGAGGCCCGCCGGCCGCGCGGGGTCGCCCGGCTGCGCCCCCGCGCCCGCGCGCCCCGGCCACGGCGGAGCGGGGCGAGGTCGCGCGGGCGCGGGGCGGGGGCGGCGGGCGAGGTCGGCCCGCGCCCGCGCCCCGCGGAGGGGCCTCGCCGCCGCCCCGCTTACCTCACCCGCCGCGGCCGCCGCGCCGCGCGCTCCGCCGGGAAGCCGCGCCGGCAGCGCCGGGCTCCGCTCAGCCGCGCCTCCGCCGGCCCGGCGCGCGCCAGCCCCGGAGCCTCCTCGCGGCTCCCGGCAGCCCGGCCGCGCTCCTCCCAGGCCCCGCCGGCCCGCCGCGCCGCCAGGGCCCAGACTGTCTCGGGCCGCCGCCCCGCCCCTCGCCCGGGCCCGCCCCCGGGCCGGCCCTGGCCCCGCCCTCCGCCCGGGCCCGCCCCCGCCGCCGGCCCGGGCCCCGCCCCCGCTTCGTCACCGCCCGCCGGGCCGAGCCCCGCCCCTCGCTCCGGCCCTGGCCCCGCCTGCCGGTCCAGGCCCCGCCCCTCTCCCGCCTGCCGGCACAGACCCCGCCCCTAGGCCTGCTCTGCCCCTGCCTGCCGGCCCAGGTCCCGCCCCTTGCCCTGTCCCGACCCCCGTCTGCCGGCCCAGGCCCCGCCCCTCGCCCTGTCCCGTCCTCGCCTACCGGCCCAGGACCCGTCTGTCCAGTCTACCGTCCTGCCCGGACCCGCCGCGGTCCCCGGCCTTTCTTTGCTAGCAGGCCCCGCCTCCTCGCCCCGCCCCTTCCCTGCCCGCCGGCCCCTCCGCTCGGCCTTACTTTGCCCAGGGTTCGCCCCGCCCCTCCCCGGCCCGTCGGCCCCGCCTCGTCGCTCGGCCTTTCTCTCCGTAGCCCGTCGGCCCCGCCTCGTCGCTCGGCGCCTCACGCCCCGCCCCACGCCCACCCCGCCCCTCGGCCTTTCTCTGCCCAGGGTTCGCCCCGCCCCTCCCCGGCCCGTCGGCCCCGCCTCGTCGCTCGGCCCTCCCTTGCCGGCCCCGCCCCCCGCCCCGCCCCACGCCCCGCCCGCCGCTCGGCCTTTCTTTGCCCGGGGTCCGCCCCGCCCCGGCCCCGCCCCTCCCCGCTCCGGCCCCGCCCCTCCCCGCTCCGGCCCCGCCCCTCCCCGCCCCGGCCCCGCCCCGCCGCTCGGTCTTTCTTCGCCCGCCCGGGGCCAGGGCCTGAGCGGCCGCGGAGCCCCGCGTCGGGCGCGGCGGGGTCCTTTCTGCGGGCAGGCGGGGAGCCCTGCGGTCCTCGGGGGGCGGAGACGGGCGGGGGCCGCGCCCGGCGCCCCGAGCTCGCGCGAGCCGCGCCCCCACCCGCCGCGCTGGCCCCGCGCCTTTGTCTCGGGCCGCGGGGGCCGCCCTCGCCTCGCGCTCCCGGCGCGCCCTGGCCTCCGAGGCCGCCGGGGGTCTCCGCCCCGCCGCGCAGCTCCGGGGTTCTCGCGCTTCCCCGGCCGGGCGGGAGGGGAGGGGGAGGAGGACTGGGAGAAGGGCGTGGAACGGGCACGGCGGGGCCGGGCGCGTGCCCACCCGCCTCCGTGGCGGGGCTCCGGGGGCCCCCGCCGCTGCCGGGAGGGCCGCCGGGGACGCGCGCGAGCCCGGGCGGGGGCTGCACCGAGGTCTGCCTTTGGGGAGCCGGGTGGGTTCCGTCCCGAATTTTCTCCGGGAAGACACGTGCCCTGCCCACGGATGGAGGCGGGAATGCGGCCGCTGCGCGCTTCCGTGTGAAACCAGGAGAGCTGGGTCTCCCGGCGCCCGGTTCACCTGGCCCCAGGAGTTTCGAAGTAGCGCTCACACTCGACCAGAAGCACGGTCACCCGTGGGTCCTGTGTGGTTACTGGTCTCGCTGGTCTTGATACTTAAACTCACGTACTGTGGATTTGGACTTCTTTCGCAACGTGCCAGCGAAAAAGGCAGAGGAGTATGCGTTCTCCTGAATCGGAGAGATGAACATTGATTTTTATCGGGCTACAATTTTGATTTATTTTTGCTTAAGCAGTTTTAATGACCTCTTCGCTTCTTTGCATCTCAGCTTTATAGTCGTTAAATACGTGGACTCCTTCAGTTTCATGGCCGTAAAATGTTTAGAGAAAAGTTTAAATGAGAAATATGTACATCATAGTACCATTTCCATTAAACCATTTGCAAATAAGATTTGCAAAGTAATTTCTGCTCAGTAGAGAAGTTACAGAAACTTTTTTTTTTTAAGATGTGGGGTACAATTCAGGGTTAGGTATACGAGTGGTCATCATACAGGTAGAGTTTGGGCCTCCCTTTGGTCCCCACTTCACCTAGTTTGGGATCAGGTACCCTTGTTGATTTTATGTGCTCCTCCACCCCACCCTGGCAGTTTCCCGTTACTGCCAATCCCTTTCTTATAGTGTTTTGATTAATGCTGGGGGTCCCCTTATGAGTGAGAACACGTAGTACTCGGTTCTTTGTTTCTGTGATAGTTCACTGAGTATTATAGACTTTAAATCAATCGAAGTTACTGCAAAGTCGGTAATTTTCTCCTTCTTTATGACTGTGTAACATACAGTTGTGTATATGTACCACATTTTAAAAAATGCAGTCCACTTTTGATGGGCAGCATGGTTGGTTCCATGTTTTGGCTATTGTGAATAAAAAATCGACCTTCCATATGACCCAGCGATCCCCCTTCTGGGAATATACCCAGAGGACCTCAGATCACTCTATGAGAAAGATACCTGCACATACATGTTACAGAAACTTTTTGTTTAGTGGGCCTCATTTATGATAACTAACCACTGCCATGGGGTGCTGTTTTAAATTGCATCAGCTGTAACTGTGCAGTAATTAATCTTCAGATTCATTTAGAATTCTGTATTTTTTGCTTTAAAGTTTATTTCACATTTCCTTTTTATTGCTTTTTTACTTTTCCTAATAGAAAAACTTTAACAATAACATTTATATATGTATTAAATTTTATAAAACCTCTTTTTATCAGTTACCTTAATGCCAAAAATGGCATAAGGAAAGTACTTACTCCCGGTACAGATTCACCTATTTTAATCAGGTTCTTAGCCATATTTTCTTCATTACCAGCTACTGATATTTTTTCCAAATAATGCTATTTTTCTCAATATGATTTTTCTTATTTTTAATTTATTCATGAAATTTCCCGAAATCTACATGGTTGCATCAATATGAAATTACATCTTTAATGCTTTTCTGCAGACTATGATATTTTAAATTGTAAGTTTTTCTATAAGAGGTAAGACATCTAATAAGCTCAAAGCAAACTTTGCTAAACAAAAATATACTCTCAATTTGAATTTCTTTATACTGAAATGTACAATTTTTTCAGTCCAAATCTCGTTTAGTTGTTGTCTTTTTTTAATCCTCATTCAGGGTTATAGCCTTCAACAAATATTTTCACAAGACAAAGCTCATCATATAAGTTTTCTTTATGTTGATTTTGATGGTTTTGATCAAAATTATATGCTACAAAATTGTGTTTTCTCAGTTTTAATCCATTTGGATGTAAAACATAGCTTATATGATTAGAAGCAGCAACTGCCATCAAAAGAGTCTCCTCACAAGTTGAAGTATTCCAAAGCACATTTATAAATGTCAAAAGTTAGGTCTTTGATAATGTTTGTGCTCTCATCATAGAGTATATTTAGTTCTTTGGTAGAAGTAAATTTCCATTTCTTCCAATTTGCAAGCTCTGTTTTCAATAATGACAATAACTAAAAGCTGCAAAAGTAGACGACTTGGATTTCAGAGTTCCAATGATTATTAAACAAAGTACTATAAAAATTTAGAGGACTCATTTAAGTTCTCTGATTTAACTAGTGTGGGTCACTCAGGTTCATGTACAATGTGTTATTTCCTGAGTCCTATGTCATGTGGTCACATGTAATGATAGCAATGATGACAAATAATATTAATTTGAAAATAATGTTAACCAGGCTCTGTGACTCAGCCTGTCATCCCAGCACTTTGGGAGGCTGAGGCGAGTGGATTGCCTGTCTGTAGGTTGGAGACCAGCCCAGGCAACTTGGCAAGATCTCATCTCTACAATAAAATAAAAAATAGCCAGGTGTGGTAGCATGTGCCTGTAGTTCTGGCTACTTGGAAGGCTGAGGTGGAAGGATCGCCAGAACCCAGCAGGGTGATACTGGGGTGGCTGTGAGCGTGCCACTGCCCTCCAGCCTGGGTGACAGAGTGAGACTCCAACTCAAAAAAAAAAAAATAGTAATAGTTATGTTAATATCATATGTCAAGGTGAGTTTTCATGACTTAATTATGTCCACTTTGCATTCTTTGACTCTATGTCAGTGAAACCTTAGATAATCACTTGATGTGCTGCACATCAATTACTAGCTTGAACGGTTCCCAAGTGAATGAGAGACATGATTCTATTCATTGTCTTCAGACTCTGTTTTTCTAGAACTATACCTTTAATTTTTATTTTTCCAAGTCTCTGTTAACTTGCTAAGCCAGCATGCCTTGGCATTGGGAGTCTCAGGAAGGTAGATTGTGTTTATCTGGAAGATGAATTTTACATACTAGAAAGTATAAAAAAAAAAACCACAGAGTCTGTGGAGTAACACGTCTTCCGAGACGCCTGCCCAAGGTCACCATTCTACACGCGCTGCCTGGGAACGCATCGTGCTGATGGGGGTGGGGACAGCACGCTGTGTGGGAGGGCCAGGAGGCCCGGGCACGGTGGGCGCCCACTCGGGATGGAAGGCATCGGTTCCTCACTTGCCAGTCTCACGGGGGTGTCTGCGTCTCTTATGAGCACTCCTCAGTCAGCCTCATGCATGAGCCTCCCTTTGGAGTGTTCAGGGTTTTTTCTGCTTTCATTTGATTTTGATTAAAGCTCTTCTGTTTCTGAAAATTATTCTGACAGAAAAACATACCCAGAATCCCAAGTCTAGACCAAACTGGTTGAGGAGGGTCGTGTGCCAAGGGTTTTGAGGTGACATATGCACGCTGTCGGAGACAGCTGCTGGTCTAGAAATGTGCTGTACACGCCACCCCACAGTTCTCTTCCAAAGAGCACGTGTGTGGATTTCCAGACCCTTGAAGAAGGAAGCCATGGTGCTCTCCTTTCTCCAACTCGCGCCTGGGTGTGGCAGCTAGAGGCCACCGAGGCCGCCAGGGAGCCAGGCCTTCTCAATTCACACCCTCACCTTGTGCCCGGCTGCCCCTGCAACTTGCTCCCGGCCGAGAGCTGAAGAGGACCGGCCACCTTTGTGTCCTGCTCCGGAACGTTCCCTCGGAGGGTCGGCCATGAAAGAAGACTGGCTACCCTGCTTGAGGCCCGGCAGAGAGGCCCCCGAGAGAGGCCCTGAGGTCACACGGAGGGCCGGAGGGGCCCCCATCCCAGCATCCCAGTGGGCAGGGGGCCTTCTGGCACTGCCGGGAACCGCTGCTTCACGAAGAGCCCCACGTGAGACCAGGAAAAGAATGGTCTTGCTGGGCCCAGCCAAACCTCAGAACCCTAAGGGATTTCAAGATGACTGCGGTGCGAAGCCTCCAAGTTGGGTCGTGTGGGCAGGTAACTTGTTATCTAATAGTCAATAACTGAAACACTGCCTGATGGAAATAAGAAACGGCCTAGTGTTTCACAAATACTAAGTAGAGCTTTTTTTCTCTGAGTTTGTTTGTGTGGTTTTGAGTTGAATTCCTGGGCTCAAGCAGTCCTCCAGCCTTGGCCTCCCGAAGTGCTGGGTCTGCAGGTGTGAGCCACCACGCCCTACTATACCTTCTGATGTCTCTGCCTTCATCCAGTCTCCTGGGCAAGAGATGGAGCTCTAGAGAAATGAAGCCGCGTGCCCTTGTTATCCCCCCGGTTTTCTTGGTGCATATACCATTTATTGGAGAAATCTTTAGAGAAACAAGGTGAAGGTAAGTGAATTTGGAGTCAGGGTGACTGAATGGGAATGTACGCTTATCTCCGTGTCTTCTTGCTGCGCTCTGTGTTCCACGTCACGTTAGAAATGTTCATTCAACCAGGCAGTTCCTGGCTCCGGCCTGTCAGCCATGTTTATGATGTCTCCAGCCTTACAGAAGCATCTGGCTCCAGCGTCATGCCTCAGGGCAGGTGGGATCTGCCGCTGTCCTCGCAAGGCCCCGCAGGGTTTGACGTGGGGCTGGAAAGGCTGGTCAAGGAGGCAGGGCAGGGACACCGAGTCAGAAGCAGTGATCTCAGCCGTCTTCATGTAAGTTCTGGATGCCGGGCGTGTCACTGACTCGGAATTTTAAAAGGTGGGGGTGAGGAGGATATTGGGTTTTCGTTTTGTCTTTTGTTTGTCTGGTGTTTGGTGGGGGGGGGTTAGCCTTAACCTTGAGAAATAGCTTTCATTTAATTTCTTTTTTTCACGGAGGACTCTATGCTTGCTCAGAACACATTATTAAGAAAATTGTACAAATAAAACACACATCTGAAATGTAAATGATTCCGTAGAACAAGCTCAGAACAATTTCCTGAAAAGTCCATGCTGAATACTAGCACACCGAAACATTGAGGAAAGTGAGTTTCCTAGAACTCAGGGATCCTACTTGTATGTGACAGACCCACCCAATGTACTCTTACAGTCTCCCACGGATATTTTAGGCAGGTGGCTTCAGAACCCCAAGGAGTTGCAAAGAGGATAATTGTCTTCACCCTTATAGGGGCCACTCGTCAAAGGCGAGGGGGAAGAGAAAGAAGGAATCCTGTTTTCTAAGAGACCACATGGTAAAGGAAAGGGGTGTGGTGTGGAGATACTCTGAGAGAGAGTGCATGTGAGAGGCAGCCTGGTCTGCAAGGTGGGTTCCTCACGTGGACCTCAGGCGCCCGGTGGCTTGAAGGCAGTGTACTCCTGACCAGGGCGTGCACTGCGCAGCTTCCGGTGACACTGTTCTCACGGCCCACGGGGTGCTTCGCAGGGACGAGAGCACGTCAGTGCTGTGATCGAACCAGGGGAGCGTGTCTGCGTGTGGGACAAGGCCCGGGACCAGCGTCTGGGCCCATGGGGTTCCGTCTCTCATGTAACCCGACGCCTGGGCAGGCCGGCCTGACTTCGGTCACCTCGAGCGACGTTCACCTTCGCGGTCTCCCTCAGTGGCAGAGCCCACTTGGTCCAGGTTGCCTGGGGCTGTCCCTGCTTTAGGATAAAGCGTCGCACATCTCGGAAACCTGCTGGGTCCCTGGTCAGCCGGCACGGTGGGCCACCCTCAGGGTCTCGAAGTGGCATTCTCCTCCAGCTCCTCTTGTCGGTTGACAGGAAAGATTTAGAGGACAGGTGGGAGCAGTGCCCGCCCCGGGGAGGTGTGGGACCTCTCCGGAATCCCCAGCACGGCTCTGCTCACATCTCACCGGCCAGAGCAGGCTCGGTGGGGGAAGTGGATTGTGTGAACTGGGCACGTGGCTGCTCCAGAAAAACAGCTCCATTGCCGAGAAGGGGAGACGCGTCAGTAGGAAGGCGACCAGAAGCACCTGCAGACGCAGTGGCTTTCTCAGGAGGGCTCAGTCTGCGCAGGGCACAGGCAGTGAGGGCAGACCAGGCCAGGGGCTTGGGGGAAGGCCGGGGGCGGAGGCCGTGGGGGTGGGCGGGGCTATCAAAGGGTTCCTGGAGTCCTGCACACTAGGGGAGAAGCCCAGGAAGACCAGGAAGCCTGTCACCTGGGGAGGAAACGACAGAAGCACTAAACCTTAGACTCAAACAGCCAGGGGAAACATCTATGTGGGAAAGCCCGTGGTTTTTCACTTCAAGGAGATCAGGTTGTTTGCCTTCAACTTAATATTTACCAGGCAATTCTGTTTTGTTCATTTTAATATTCTACACTTTTTTTTTTTTTAAACAGAGTCTCTCTCTCTGGCCCAGGCTGGAGTGCAGTGGCACGATCAGGGCCTCAACCACCTGTGCTCAGGCGATCCTTCTGCCTCAGCCTCCCAAGGAGCTTTGGCCACAGTTGCACGGCCATGCCAGGCTCGATTTTTTTTTTTTTTTTTTGTAGAGATGAGGTCTCACTATGTTGCCTAGGCTGATCTTGAACTCCTGGGCTCAAGCAATCCTCTTGCTTCAGCCTCCTAACGTGCTGGGACTACGAGTGTAAGCCGCTGTGCCTAGCCAATATTCTAAGCTTTAAGGAGAAAATTTTACTTCAAATTTGTATTAAAATGATAGTATTCCTGTTACACCGATAAATCAACAAAGAAATTAACAATAAAAAGGAAACTTAATAGAAATACAGGTAGTGATTTCATAATGGAAGGATTTTTTAAAAGTCTTTTCAAATGAAAACGCAAAAGCAAAGCTAAGCTAAGCATTTTGAGGTCTTGCGACCATTTGACTCGATGATGGAAGAGGAAGGCCATTTATCTGTGAATCGTGACAGCTCAGCTAACGCATCATCTTCTACCTGAACGAGACCTTATTTGAATTAGTATTATGTGCATTTATTCACATTTACTAATAGTGAAGTAAGAATCCTATGAAAAAGTAATATTTATATGTGAATGTTCCAATTTCCTCTGCTTTGTAGTTGACGGGGTTAAAATACAATTTAATCCAATCCAGTGATGACTTAAATAAATACACTTTGGAGAATGAGTAAAGTAGGACAGGTCTGGAATTATTCAAATTTTCTTTGCTTCCGCAAAGTAAACAAACAAGTGAGAGTAAAGTGACAGACAATAAATGACGATTGTGAACTGAGTGTTCAGAATTTGATATTTAAGAATGTTAAGAATTTTCATCAGTCATGATGAAATAGAAAACCTTTTGGGAATAAATAACATGAACTTGATTTTGTGCTTCATTTTGATTAAATATTAACTGCTAGGATAAATATGATCTACTTTTTTCATCATTGTCATACTCAACGTCTGACACAGGGTGGAGAAGATAGGGGATCGATGAGACAGATGCACGATTATTTTCAAGACATGGTGAACATAAACGATCACCTTCTCAGATGGAGAATCCTCCCTAGTGATCACTAGTAAAAGCCCAACTTGGAGAGCCTATATGTTCATTTAAAGACGGTCGAGAAATTCCACAGGCTCGTGGTAAGCATGTGGACGCAGAAAAATAACATGGCGACGATGTTACCAGCAGCTGAAGGAGGAGTGTGTGATCCGTGGTGGGGTAGTTGCACCCTTTTCTGCCCTCCATGGGGGCAGGCGATGTGCTTCCCAGCCCTGGGTCTGGAGCTTCAGCTTGGGTTCCACCGCCCACACCGGCGTAGGTCAGGGTTGTCCCCAGAGGGTGTTTTCCTCCTCTAAGCCAAGAAAAATTAAGAGAAAGGAGAACTCAGACAGTAGGGTAGAGCCAGTCTTACCGGTGAGCTGAGCTGCCCATCCCTGGGAACTGAGTCGAGCCTGTGAGCCCTCGCGGTCATAGGCCAATCCTGCAGAAGCTTTCCTCAAAGAAGAAGAAACTGACATATCATCTCCGTAGTAGACATTGACCACAAAATAGTTTTTAAGATTTTACAAATACTGCAAGATAATACATTTCCCGAAAATGAGTATGATCTCCTTCTGACCCAAAGCGTAGAAGGAAAATATCAAGATGTTGAGAAAGTTTCTTCGTTTTAGAACTGGTGTCCGAAAGTCTCTGTAATGAAGGGAAATGTGTTTGAGGGAGAGCTCGTGTTCGGCTCAGAACCGGCTTCTTATGGAGCCTTGGATTTTTGGCGTTTGTGGCTGCACCTACACCACGACCCACAGCACTGTGGCAGGAGACAGCATCACGTTATCACTTCCCACCGTTCTGCGAGCTGACCGATCACTGTTGCTCTCGCCTGGGCCTCTCGGCAGGCGTGGCAGCCGGCTCCGCTCCAGTGCTCCTGGTCTCAGCAGGACGACAGTGAAGGACGGGGTAGCTAGGCTCCCTCATGGCACCGTGCCCGCAGGGTCCCGCCACAGACCAGGAAGGAGGCGGACGGCCTCGTGAGGCCAGGACTCCGGAACTCTCCCAGTGTGCCCTCTGCCACGTTTGACAGGTCCAGGCACTTCCCAAGGACAGCCAGGTCAAGAGGTGGGGCTGGATTCCACCTGCGACAGGACAAGGGGCAAAATATGCTGGTCATGCTTCCAAAGTACCAAGACGGAAGCCCTGGAGAATTCGATTAATCCGATAAACTCCTCACCGGAAAAAGCAAAAGGAAAGGCACACACGCACACAGCACACATCCAGGCTTTATCCTAAAGAAATGCTGGCCTTCTGCGTCACAGGACTCCGGGTTAAGAAACCTTGGTTTAAACAGCTCCACTTTTATGGATTAAATTCAGTGTGCCACTTGGCCTGAATATAATGGAACGCAATCAAAGATTAAGAAACGTATATCAGCCAGCTCAGTGGCTCGTGCCTGTAATTCCAGCACTTTGGGAGGCCACTGTAGGAGTTCAAGACCAGCCTGGGCAACAAAGTGAGACTTCAACTCTAAAAATAAATAAATAAATAAATTAGCGAGTGGCATGGGCCTGTAGTCCCAGCTATTCGGGAGACTGAGGCAGAAGGATCGATCACCTGAGCCCAGGAGGTCGAGGCCGCAGTGAGCCGTGATCATGCCACTGCAGCACTCCAGCCTGGGTGACAGAGGAGAGCCCTGACTTTAAAAAGCCTATATTTATCAAAAATTACGTTTTCAGTCAACATAACAGGAGTTTAAAGAAAGTTAGACTCAGAAAACTTGAAATGTCATAGTTGAACAGAGACTAATAATTTTAGATAAATCTCTTGTTGGACTTTGAATGGAATATCATATAAGCTAATGAAAATACTTATGTAGCCGGACTTGGTGGTTCAGCCTGTAATCTCAGTGCTTTGGGAAGCCGAGGTGAGTGGATTGCCTGAGCCCGCAGGTTTGAGACCCACCCGGGCAACTTGGCAAGACCTCATCTCTACAATAAATCAAAAAAATTAGTTGGGCATGGTAGCATGTGCCTGTAGTTCCAGCTACTTGGAAGGCTGAGGTGGAAGGATCGCGGGTAGCCCAGCAGGTCGAGGCTGCGGTGGCTGGGAGCAGCCACTGCACTCCAGTCTGGGTGGTAGAGTGAGACTACAACTTAAAAAAAAAAAAGAAAATACTTATGTAAATTAATTTATGACAGAATAACATTATCTTTTCTAGTTCTATGAAAATCTTTTGCAATTAACTTGTCACTCTATGATTAAATCCTCTTAACCCAAAGGGGTTAAAAGCAACAGATTTTTTATCTTCTTTGGACATTTGTCACTGAAGGACCCTCCTCAAACAAGAAAATTACATAGAGTTTTGGCTTGATCTATGTTATTAAAAAACGAAATTGTGTATGTCGAAACACATCAACTTGACACCATTTTCAAGAATAATTTCATTCTTAATAACTGACATCAGTGATATCATCTCAAGATATATTTCTTATTAACATAATTTTTGTAATGTAAACACGTATTATGATACATGAGAGTTTAATTTGGCTAAATAGCAAGTAAAATAAAGACTAATTTTATTACTTTCACTTTTATACACATTCATTATTTGCTTCCAGAAGATTTTGGAACAGTCCCATAAGTAAGTGCTTGGCATTTTGGTCTATTATTTGTGATTGATAAGATAAAAGCAAGGCTTTCGGATATGTACACACATTACATGGAGGAAGCCCTCACATGGTTCATGAATTTCAAGAGGAACAAGGTGTTGCCAGTTGATAACACAAGCTAGAGTCTGCAGCGAGGAAAAGGTTTTAATCAAAGCGGACTCTCAGGCCATGACAGAAATGGTTCTTGGAAAGTTCATTGCAAGAATAAAAATCCACACTGAAAAAAAATTGAAGAACTCCAGTTCAGCCTGCACGATAGGACAAAACGCCACTCATCAGAGATGACGTTCTGGGAGAAACTTCTGTTTTGTTTTAGATGTAAAGAATCTAAAGGTGGAAAGATCTGCTGCACCCTCGCAGGCTCTGAACACGGAAAGGCTGTGTGCAAGGGCTGGAGAGTGGCTGCTCGGAGCTGAGTGAAAGGACAGACCGAGAGTGGGAAGCCATTTTTCGTCTCGTTCCTAAACCTTAATACAGTGATGAGAAAGTAGAAGCTATGCTTTTGGAGAAATGCACACTTTAAGTAAAATCCACTTTACCGACTTTGTCTTTTCAGAAGCAGACTTCCAGGCATCAGAGGTATCTCATAGTGGCAATCAAGCTTGCCTAGAGTAAAGGGAATTTACAAGGCCTGAGACATCATGCATTGGGTAAGGATTGTAAAATTCACAAAATTTGTCATTACAAAAGTTATGACTGCTCAGAGGGGGAGCAGGTGGGGATTCGATCTCCCAGTAGAACGGGCCCTATCTACAGGGAAGCCAAGGATCCCCCAAGCTACGAACTGGGAATGCCTAGGAGATAAGGGGAGGTGCACACTCCACTAGCTCCAAGGAATGTCATTTAGGAAGGTGCAGGAGAATTAGAATTCTTGTCACGCCCTTCCCTAGGGGCTAGGATAATGTGGTTGGACCATTAGTGGGTCTCTGTGTCACAGGTTCTCCAAGACATCCACAGGTGGTCGACAAAAGTCACGGCAGTCACGTGCAACATCTCCAAGAGAAGCATTTAAGCCAGGACTCTGGGGGGCTACGCCGCCACACTCACCTAGAGTGTGGGCCCGCTCCCTGTCTGTGGGTGGTGAACTTTTCTTCAATAAATATTTTCTCCTGTCACCTCTGTGTGTCGCAATTCTTTGCATTTACTCGGATTTCTGAGTTGCCAGTGCACACCCCCGGCTTGCCAGCTCCGGCTGGGCTGTGCGCCTCCCTGCGCCTCTCCTCTCTCTTCTCCATCCATCCACCCTCACCCTGTCTGTACCCTAACACTGAGGGACCTGCGTCCCCTGCACCCAAATCCTGCAGCTGCAGGAACCAGATTCTGCCAACAGCAAGAGCGAGCCTGGAGGAGGACCTGGGGCAGCAGAAGCCAACACCACCCACCTGCCCCTGGATTTCGGCTTTGTGATCCTCGTACGTGGAACCCACTGGAGACCGCCTGGACGTCGGGTGAACAGATGCTGTGAGATCCTACAGGCATGTGTCTTATGCTACTAAGTTGACGATCATTTGTTTTGTAGCCATAGAACATGAATTCAGCTTTTGGAACCAAGTGTGCTGATATTCAAAGACTCACAAATGTGAAAAGGTTCTGGAGCTAAGGCTGTTCGAATGTTGAGGACCGCGATACACAAAGTCTAGACTGTTGAGATGACCCTTGGTAGAAACTTGGACACTAAAAATGTTGCAGGTGAGTGCTCAGAGGCCGTGAGGATCAGGTTATTGGAAGCTGGGGAGCAGGGCCATCCTTGTAACATGGAAGTAGGAAGCTTAGGAAAAGTACTTCCTGCAGTTACGTAGAAAGCAAACTTGTGAGCGATGACCTGGGATATCAGATGGAGGAGACTTGTAAGCCCCATGTTGAAGTGCGACCTGGCGGCTTCTTTCTGCTTGTAGTAAAAGGCGACGCAAGAGAGATCACCTGAGAAAAGTATCGTTAAAGGGACTAGGACTTGATGATTCGGGACATTCTCAGCCTAATATGAATAGCCAAGGATGAAGTTAAGAGAGACTCTGGAAGTGCGGCGTAGAGACAGGCCGAGGGTGTGTCTGCACAACCTCTTGCTGCAGCCTCAGAAAGGCAGAAGGTCAGTGTCGACACAAGAGGTTAAAGGTGTGTCTCCTAGGCCTTCTCGGTCACACCAGAGGGCCTCTCGGATGCTGCTGGCATTGCCCCTCCATCATCTCAGCAGAAGGAACTATCCTGTAACAATCCATGGGCGACTTTTGTCTGATGGAGCGAACCCCTGTGGAACGCACAGAGAGCCCACGAGGGGCCGGGGACTGCTCCATCACCAGAAGAGCTGCCGGCTGAGACGAAGCGGGAGAGAGACCGTGAGGCAGAAGGAGTCGGGCCCTCAGCTTCTCCCGGCAGGAGGCAGGGCTGTGAACCACAAACGCAAGCCGGCTTTCATGAACAGGAGGGCATGACTCAGAGCTGGGGCCAGGACACCGCGGAAAGCCATGCCACGGTGAGCGGTCCCAGACTGGAAACCTAATGGAGGCTTCCCAGCTGGATGGAAAACTGCTTCCGTTTTGCTCGTGTTTGGACCTCAGTGTTGACAACTGTGCTAGTTTTCTGTTGCCACGTAACACACGGCCACGAAGGGCGTGGCTGAGTGGAGCGCCCCGGACAGGGATTCCGGTGTTATGTGAGTCAAGGTCAAGCATTTGCCCTGGGCCTGGGGCAGAGGGGGGCTCACACAGACCTGAGACCTGGTGGTCTGGATTAAGGTTTGAGTGTAGATTAAGGAAGGAGAAGCAGCAACTTGCGTGGACCAACAACCCGAGAACCAGTGAGAACAGGACTTTGAGCAGAAACCAGTGTGACTGGACGGTGGCGGCCCCTCGTGAGGTCTCTCCCTTTCTGTTCCCCATGGCCTCCTCCACGCGGGCACTGAGAAACCCTTGGGACACGGGCCAGATTTCAAGGACCAGTGGGAGATGGACCCTGAACAGACCGAGAAAACCCTGCATTGACTGAGAAAACCCAGGAGTTCTCCTGAGACGATCCTAACTTGACCAAGAGTCTGAGATCAAGTTGGGTTTGCTTAAATGACTTTGTTTCTTACAACCAAAGGAGCCTGACCAGATATCTTCTGTTTTAGGTGCTTGGGATGCAAAGATATTGCTGTGCCCTCAGAGTTTATTCATCAGAAATAGGACAAATGTTGCAAACAGATTCAAAATATATCCGACAGACCGAATCACTGCTTTTGCAATGGATATCATACGTGTCTGATTTTCATGACTCTACAAATGTATAAATCCAGGCCTGAACACTTTCCTGACTTTTGTTTCTTGTTTGCAAAGGTTGCCAAACAGCCTCATTTGAATAGCCAGTGGAATTCATCTGTGCCTTCTCTCATTATTTTCACAAAGAAAAATCTGTCTTCCTAATTTTAGTGAATGTCACTAGGACACATCCATATACTGGTTTGACACCTCAGTGTCATCATTTATTTCATTTCTGTCAATTCAGACAAGACCCCTGAAGTGGTCTGTCCCTGTCTGCTGGTTCCCCTACTGGCTGGTGCTTTTCTAGGTAAGCCCTAACAACCGTAAATGGTCTCTCTTCTAAACCGGCTTCCACATGAATCTTAGGAAGAACCGCTCTGATGGGTCGCTCATCGCCTTCTCAGACAGTGGGTTCTCACTGCTGTTAAGTCAAACCCTGGCTCCCTGGCCTCTTTTAAGAACAAATTAGCTTCCAGTAATAAGGCTCATCATCACCCTAAATATAATTTCCACTCGATAAAATTTCAAACTGGGAAACCGCTAGATGTTTCCATTCTGCCTATGTCCATTCCCTTCCCTCTATCGGGAAAGATGGCCTTCCCACATTTTCTACCTATCAAAGTTTGGTATTTAAATTTCATATTTTTTTTAAAGTTTATTTTCTGAAGCATGCCACCAGATAAAACCTTTCTTACCTGGATTCTCCTTTGGCCTGGACATCTCTGAGGAGACCTACTGGTGACTTGTGCAACGTGTTGTCACTGTCACACCCAATAGACTTTGTGGGCGCTAGGCCACGCATGTTCACTGCCGCACCGTCCGTCCCCATCCCCGCCTGGCGCTGGCACTGCTATTCCTCAGGAAGTCTTGTTGAATAAAGACATGTCCTATGACGAATACGGGGAACTACAGAGCTACTTGTATGAAAACCAACCTCACTTAATATAGCCACAACATGATATTTTCATTTTAATTCAAATGAACATATCTTTTCATCCCACACAAATCTGTTCCTCCTCCTGGTTCCCTCTTACTGTTTGGCTACACTATCGACTTGGTTGCCCAAATCAAAAACCTAGGAGTCGGTCTATACATCTTTTTCTTTTCCATTCTTCATACGAAACTCTGTTTTCCCCCTAGATATCTTTATATCTGTTCTTACTGCATCTTCTCGTCATCACTGTTTAGTTTGGATGACCGTCATCTCTCTTCTGTGCTTCCCACTTCAGTCTCAGCCATCTACACTATGGAGAAGCAATCCGTCTTCTACACTAGTGCAAAAGTGGTCTTTTGAATACAAAAAAGCCTGACCATCATCCTCCTTTGTTAAGTTGTTCTAATTGACTGCTCTTAACCTACGTAAGAGCAAAGATGCTCTCTGTGACGTCACACCTCACTGGCCGTCCAAATTGTCTCTTGGATTTTTCCCACATGACTGTGTCCATACTAAATTACTTATGTGTGTCATACTTTGATACCTTTGGAAGCAGTCTCTGTAAGGACACAGGTTATTATTATTTTTGAATACTTGCATCCTTAGAATTAATGGAGTGCATTTCACAGAGCATTCAATAGGCACATGGTAAATTAGAGCAAAACAGTCGACAAATGGGAAAATATAAATTGTAGAAAATAAAACTTCCATATTTTAAAAATCCTAAGTCACACCATATTTCGTTGTCAGCATATTTCATTGTCAGCTTGATAAAAGCCATATTTGAAGGCATAAAAGGGATCTACACATTATCTTTGTTTATTGTGAAGGAAGACCCATGAATAAAAATTATGACATGAATCAGCATTAATATAGTCAGAATTTTTATCTTCTGTAGTACTAAAAAGTAAAATGAGTACCCAGCACTACACATAGAATGTAAGATTGTGCTTAAAGTTACTACTTCACAAAATTTAAAAACACATGCAACATTCTGTGCTTTAGAATGTGACAGCATAAAATATATGTATGGCCTTTTTCAAAGATGGGAATAATTGAATTGGCTTTTTCTGAAATGATTATCACTACTTTTGTCACTCAATGCCCTAAAAATCGACATATGTTAAAGAGAAAGGATGAAAAAGTGTTTCTCCCTGAGATGATTCACACACTTTTATATCCTTAGCAAAAAACGTATCACAGTAGTAAAAATTATCATGCTTCAATAAAAATGAACATATTTCATGCCTCAACAATTGAACTGGGCAATGCTCTGTCTGTGGTTCTCACCTTAGAGACAAGAAGCATGCAAGTAATTTTGGAGAATTAATAAGCCCCATAAATCTTACAATTCTCAAGTTATCACCTTTATTTCTCTATTCCGGCTAACTTTATGCTCATGTTACATGCAGTTTATAGGTGTAAGTCAGAGTTTTATATATAAGTATAATATAATCGGCTTTTGAAGCTATGTTGATGTATTCATAACTCACCCGGAGTTAAGACAGATTCCTTGGCATCCCTGTATACACCCTACACCAAAAGTGTATGCCAAGGACATTAGAATAAAAATGAGTAATTGGGGCAGTTTCACTGAAAGTACTTTGGTCTTAATATCTCCAAAGCAAGGTTCCCATGTAGCACACTGTAAAGATACTCACTCTATCCCAAAACTCACTTTATCACATGAATTTATGTGAGCTAATATGATGTTCAAATGATTCTGATGTTTGTTTTATAAACTTATCAATCCAATTCCATCATGGATTAATGTAAAAACAAATCCTTGAGCTTTTATTGCTGAATATTGCACGAGATCTTAAAAATGCATGATTTCAGTTAACCTTCACGACAATTCTCCCATTGTAGAAACGATGAACGCGATTTTGCCAATGAGGAAACTGAGGCAAGGTGCATACACTTCTCATGGTCATGCCAGCTGAGAGTGGATTTGAAGCCAAACAGACACATCCAGTCTGGGAACTTTATTGCTGGGTTATGTGAACCTATGCACACTCAAGTCATTTTAGAGAATTAATAAGCTCCATAAACCTTACGACGCTCAGGTTATCCAAATTTCGGTCAACTTTGGAAAGCGCTCAAGGGGGCAGTATAAGCAGACTATACAGAGCAGAGTAAACGTCAGCTGGGAAGCAGGATGAGACCAGGTCCAGGGCTGCTTCCGTCCTGTTGGTCCATGTGGCCGCCTCTCTCCGCCTTCCCTGTCTCCCTCCTCTCCCCACTGGACGACCGCTCCAACGGCTTACCCGTTCTCCCTGATTCACCCTGTACTGGCTCCACCCTGTTCTCCAAACTCCCCAAATCTGTGGGGCCTTAGAATGTCACGTTCTGATCCTTACGATGACTCCCGTTTCCTGTCCCAGCCTTCCCTGCACCACTGTCATTCTCTTGAGCCATGCTTGCAGACTTGGAGCCATCGGCCATGAGCAGTGGCCAACAAACACCCGAGGAGACAAGAACGCCCTTGGTACAGACTTCAGGGAGTCGGGCACGGTGAGCCCTCAAATCTCTCCCGTCCAAGGTTGTTTTCTCTGCATCAATGGTTGTCTCCACTCACTTGCTGTCTTCCAAGGTCAGCCTTCTCTGAGGCACAAGTGCAGGACAGGCTCTTTTCCAGTGTGAATTACAGAATCAATAATGCAGTGATCTGATTATCATAATTCTTCCAAGCTGGACTCATGGAAACATTGGTGTTTGCGATCCTTGTATTTTTTGTGCCTAACAATGCAGCACACAGTAGGTGCTTCACAAATATCATGAATAAAGAAAGGTGTTACATGAATTTATGTTCCTTCCTCTACATGGAGAACATATCAAAATAGTCTTTGGAAAAGAATATCACATAAAATGTAGTAAAAGGGATACATTGACTAGAAGACACATGTGTCTTGACCACGCAGTATTTTTCTAAATGTCAATTTATTTTCTAAAATGTTCCTCAGAATTATTTCTGTCCAATACTCATCATTATTAAAAAAAATTTTGCTTCAAAATTTAAAAAATAATGTTTTCAGATGATTGGGAAAGAGCAGGTGATAACAGCCTTCAAGAGCACTAAGCATCACTATAGACAATCATTGTATAACAAATTTGATAACTCATGTTGATTTAAAAAATAAGATATTTCTGATAAAAAGGTGATGCTTTTCCCGAAGCGCAACTTCTCGCTTAAACCCTCACCCTGGAGAAAATTAAAAATTAAGCCACCTTTAAAATACAAGACATTGACCAGTCGGGATCGATGCTGGCATGACCATGGGGAAGACGACGGAAAGTGAACACTCAAGTATGTGCCGTGTCTTTGCTGTTTATCAACCTTCCTGTGTCTCCTTGGTCACAACAAGACATCTTGACATCACTCTTTCGACTTTTGTGTTCTCTAATCAATTAAGGCACTCAGTGAATGGTCACTGTGTCGGACACTGTTCAAGGGACCCACGGTAAACAAGACCAAGTGTGAGTCTTGTTTTCCGGAAGCTTCCAGGCACGCAGGGTGCACTTGGACTTCCCAAACTCCCAAGGAGGCACCTGGACCAAGCTCCGGCCCTGCGTTCTAGAGGCCAGCCCAGCCATTCCTGTGTGTGTGTGTGTGTGTGTGTGTGTGTGTGTGTGTGTGTGTGAGGGTCTCACTCTGTTACCTGGGATGGAGGGCAGGGGCACGGACACCACAGCATCAGCCTCCTGGGGTCAGGCGATCCTCCCGCCTCAGCCTCCTGAGTCGCTGGGACGATACCACACACCACCACGCCTAATGTTCCCTTTTCTATTTTGTAGAGATGAGGTCTTGCTCTGTGGCCAGGTTGGTCTCGAGCTCCTGGGCTCAAGCGACTCTCCTCCCTCAGCCTCCAAAGGTGCTGGCCAACGCTGCTTGACGCTCTTTCTATCTGCTCGTTTGAGCAGGACTCTGCTTTGGAGCTCCGAAGGCTTGCGTCCGCTCTCCCCAGCTCTCTCTTTCCCCCTCGTTCTCTCTCTCTCTCCCCCTCTTTCTCCCCTCCCTTCCTTCCCTCCACCTGCGCTGTCTTCCTCCTCCTTCCTGCCCTCCTTCCCTCCCTCTTTCTACCCCCATCTCTTTCTCGTCTTTCCCTCTCTCCCCCTCTCTCTCCCCCTCCCTCCCTCCCTCTGTCTCTCTCCCCGCCTCTGCCTGTGTCGCTGGTTCTGTCTCTTGCCCTCTGGGTCTTGCTACCCACCTCCCTGAACCCCTTCCCGACGTGCGCCGCCCGCATGCGTCCCGGAGACACTCCGGGCAAGGCTGCGGCCCCCGGTCGGCCGGAGTTCAAGCTGTGTGCCCCTGGGGAGCCTCTACTTGACAGTCACACGTTGGTCATCGTATGACGCCTGCGTGGATTAAGGAAATCGGTTTTCACCTTCATTAAGCTAATGCTTCTGGTGAGAGACTGCATGACCCAGAGCTCGGAGAGGGACTCAAGCGAGGGCAAGCCAAACCCGTGACAGCTTCAGGCTGCTCCCCGGAGCGGGACTGGGTCCAAGCGCGGATTGGGGGCCACACTTCTGGCCTCCCTCTGTCCCCTGACTGCTGCTACGCTGTCACGCCTCAAGCTACTGCAGTTGGACTTCCTGAAACGGTTCTCACTGCGATCATTAAGGACTGCTTGATTTTGAGTCCAACAGCTCATAGTGAAGTCTCAGAGGAAAGGAAGTGACTCACTCTGGTGACAGAAATTCAACGGTCTTGTCCTGTTGTTCGTGGCACTTCGAAGCGATGCCCAATCGAACTTGTGTCTGTTCAGGATCTTTTTTACTCTTCTTAGGATATTTTACTGCTTCATCCTCCTTCCTCGGTGGGCCGAGCTAGCTTTCCACTTCCCGGGAAAACCGACGCCACCGCGACTCTGTCATCTTCGCCGCCTCGCAGCCTCCCTACAGGCTCTCCTACCGCTGTGCCAAGGCTTGTCTCCATCTGGCTGCACAACGGTTCTAAACCAGGTCTCCCGCCGTCTCTTCTGGAACTTCATTCCATCATTTATCAGCTCTCACTCATGTGACTTCAACCTTCGTCTCCTGGGGAGCATTCATACCTACGACAGCAGGAGGTGGCTGAGACACAGCGGGCTCTCCTAAGCTCTCCCAGACGGCAGGCCGGGGAAAGGCACGGGTGCGGGGCCTTCGGCTTGCCGGTGTATTCGGCGCACAACTGTTGAGCCGCCCCTTCCCTCCGGCACTGTTCCTGGGTTCTGCTAGACGTTAACGCCCAACACCAGTCCGGTCGAGGTTGGGAACGACGTGCCTGGAAAAGGCGCGATGACCAAGGCCTTCTGGCGAGATGCTCGAGTGTGGATTCCGAACTCACAAGGCAGCGGCGTCCAGCTAACCCTTCCTCCTTCTGTGTGAAAGCCTGCCACTTCCCACCTCCTTGAGTGTGAGTCAGGCCTCTCTGATGGGGAAGGAGGGCGCTTCATAAGAGTCAGAAGCACCTTCACGGTCTGCACCGAGGGAAGGGAGGCTGGTGACGGAAGTCATCGCAGGCTGTGATTTTACATGGTGAGTCTGACTCACAGCGTCCTCACTGTGCTTTTAAAAACACGTCCACCCAAACCGGTTTGGGAGGAAATCACTTTAAAGCGCCTGTTTGGAAGAAACTGTCTGTGTTCTTGTATGTTGTAAGGAGGAACCCGTACCTTTATTTCACAAAGACACGGCTTGTAGAAATGTGTTCCGTAGCTTTAGCACGAACAATGAGCAGATGCTTTTGGCTTTCTCTGGTGATAGTTAACTTCGGAGCGCCGATGACCGGTTTAGAACTTCAGCTACACAAAGCGTCCATCCTGCTGGTCTCTCTGCAGGGGACGGCGGCCATCCAGGGGTCAGCATGGCCTCCTGGGGCAGAGACCTCTTGAACACACTGCTATGTTGACTGCTCTGAGTAGAGGCTTTTAAACAGGGACTATCAGACTTTACAAAAACTCTCATCCAGCTAATAAAAGATGGTGGGGTCAGTAAACTGTGTTGACTCTGGAAAAAAAAATAGTAATTCTTGTGGATGGAGTCCGTCGGGACACACAGCTCACAGAGGCTGTTCCAGGACCCGTTCCTTGCGGTGCTGTGCTTAGCTGTGGCAATGGGCAGAGCTCAAAATAGAAGGCGATTACAGATTGTGTTAAGAAATGTGTGTTGAGCCGGGCTCGGTGGCTCAGCCTGTCATCCCGCGCCTTTGGGCGACTGAGGTGAGTGGGTTGCCTGCGCCCGCGGGTTCAAGACCCGCCTGAGCAACTTGGCAAGACCTCATCTCTACACTAAGTCAAAAACTCAGCCGGGCGTGGTAGCGCGCGCCTGTAGTTCCGGCTCCTCAGAAGGCGGAGGCGGAAGGATCGCCGGAGCCCAGCCGGTCGAGGCGGCGGTGGCCGGGAGTGGCCGCTGCACTCCGGTCTGGGCGACAGAGTGAGACTCCGGCTCAAAAAAAAAAGAAAAAAGAAAAGAAATGTGTGTTGATCCTGCGAAACAGGGAGAAAAGATCATCCCTCAATACGACTTTGAAGGAAGACAACGACGGGGTGTAGCTTCTTTCCCATGACTCTGGGGGGGAAACGGTCACCCGTGCTCGGGGATGTCTGGCCTTCTCAGCACCGCGCGGGGTGTGCATCCTCTTCAAGTTCCCTTTCGCTTGGCGCACGCGAGGGGTTAGAGCCAGTGGACCAGGAACTGAAGCATCGAAAGCTGCTCCTCAGGGGCCAACCTGGAGAAGAGAGGGGGAGACGGCCTCGCTTGCTCTCAGTGGCCTCCGTGCTCTGTCCACGTTTCCTTTTCCTGTTTGCTCCCGGGGAAGCTTGCTGACTTCCCTTTTTCTTACGGGAGAAAAAAAGTTTCAACGATTTCGTTCTTTTTGTATTTTAGTTATTTTCTCCATGTGATCGATCAGTGTTTTCCTGCTTCCGAAAGAAACAAGTTAACTATGGTCCACACACTATACACGTGGCTGAAATGCACAGGCACATTTTACGTGGTGGCATCTGCACACACTCAGCACGGTCACACCGAGGTGGTGACGTGGCGTGTGGCATCTGTGCTTGGGGTCCTCCTTTTCTCGCCCCAGCCACCTCCTGGGACTCGCAGACACCCCGCCCCTGGATCTTCGGTTCTTCTCTTCCAGGCCAGACGTGCTTCAGCTGGTCTTGTGATCTATTTGCCTCATCATTAACCTCTTTCTGACGCGAATGCCAATAGCGAGAATAACATTTAAACCAGGAATGTCCAACCCTTTGGCTTCCCTGGGCAGCACTGAGTAAAGAGAAATTGCTTTGGGTCACACATAAATGGTATCACACTGTGAGTGTATATACATACTAAGACTTCTCTTATTGCTTATATTTTTACTACAAAGTTTAAAAAATGAGAACGACATAAGACTAGTGGGAAGTTTGATCTTGCTTTTGTAAAACTGACTTGTTCGTTAGTTCTGGCTCAATGGGAGTGGTCGCAGTTCTTAGTGAGTTCTCAAGGAGCTCGCCAGAAACGTTTGTTTGAATTTTTTGCTGTCCATGGGTTTCATCCTTGAAAACAGCAGCTTGCACATGTGTGTGCTGTCAGAAATCAACGTCACGAATAAGATTTGACTGTGAACTTCAAGACGGAGCTACCCATGGGGTCACAAAGAAAATAAACACTAAAAAACGCAAGCTGTGAAAAGAGCTTGTAGGTCGCAAGACCAGCTGTCCTGGGTGGCAGGCGGCACGCAGGCTGCAGGTGTGACGTGCTTGATTTAGACGGTTGAATATGTTGCTGCTGAGAATGAAGGGCACTAGCACAGCACTGGGGTTGCCCTTCTGTCCCTCTCACGACCCCATAAAATGCGCTCCTTCGATGGTGTCTTTTTTGAGAAAGGGGAAAAATAAAGTCGATATTTATTTTGAGGCTCTCTGTTTAAACGCGTCAGTATTAGCAACTAGCATAAAGACTTTCCAGCCATGCCACTGGGGTGAGTGAGGAAGAACCATGAAAGACAATGGGGAAAACGCTTCCAAGTAGGTGGGAACCATCAAAGAACACAATGTGGCCAGAGCGGTGGCTCGCACCTGTCATCCCAGCACTTGGGGAGGCTGAGGTGGGAGGATTGCTTGAGCCAAGTCGTTCAAGACCCGCCTGGCCAACATAGCAAGACCTTGACTCTACAGAAAAGAGAAATTAGCCAGGTATAGTGATGCACGCCTGTAGTTTCAGATACTCGGAAGCCTGAGGCAGGAGGATCACCTGAGCCTAGGAAGCTGGGGCTGCAGTGAGCTGTGATCATGCCACTGCACTCCAGCCTGGGTGACAGAGTGAGACCGACTCACAAAACAAACAAACAAACAAAAAAATGAACAAAAAACAATCAAGAACACAATGTGAATCACCATCTATTTTGCCAAGAAAACAACTCATTTACTCTTTTTCTTTTAAAGTTTAGCAATGACATTTGCTAGCTCTGTATGGGAGCTTTAAACGCTGATATACAGTCACTATTCTTTGTTGTAAGCTATATTATTCAATATAGCTTTGAATTTTATTTTCAAGGTCTCACTATATGACATTAACTCACAACTTAAACTTACTAACACTCGGTTTCTGGCTTTTAATATCTTATTTGACGTGTTTATAAGCGATATATCACTGACACTTCTTTGTGCTCTCATACTTGCTTGCCTTAAACACACAGAAAGAAGCAAAAGAGGCTGAAAGTAGTTTTCTTACTTTTTCCCTGCCTGCCACTGCACGGCACGCCATTTTCTGAGAAGTTTCTTAACATGGGGACAATCTATGTAAACAGCACTGATATTAATTTTACCCTATTTCAGAATTTTATTGACAATATTTCGATCATGTCACTGTTAAAGACCGTCCATTCTTTAGATTAGAGAGAACGAGCTCAAAGTTCTTTGTGCTTCACATCAAGGAAAAGGTTGACATGGTGTTGGTGAGTGGGGTTAAGTGCACGATGCGACAAGTCTGGGGAAAGAAAACAAATGTCCACGGGTCTCTCCTCGCTTCTAGGGCACCACACTGCAGATGCCACTGAGCATGACTTCTCTCTCTGCCTTTCCCTGCATTTCTGTTTGCAAATGAAATTGAGCTTAACGTCGTTATTTGAAATCATTCTCACCGCACAATAAATGGAGCTGTCTACACGTTTTAAATAAAACCCTGAGTTAGTTGAGTTCTGTTGGATTTCACAGGATATAATTTTGTGGGGCTTTTATCTGAACTCAAAGCAGTGCAGGTGCCGATGGATTGAACACCAAGCGAATGGAGTTCCTGCGGCTCCACCCTCACGACCTGGCGACCTTACCAAGGCCCCACTTCGACACCGTCACGGGGGGGGGTCAGGATTCCAATGTACACATCTTAGGGGGCACAGACTTCTTCAGTACATCGCACTTGAACTTGATCGTTCATTTTCCTCTTTGCTCCTGACATTCTTTGTGACTTCCTCTCTACGCTCTCTTGTCTTATTATTTTTTTAAAAGCCTCTATTATTTTGAGCAATAAGTGAGGATAAGATGTCATAAAGTAGCGAATCCAACATGGGGATGCTTCTCTCCTGGGCCTATTTGATATGTGGCTTAGCAGGTGAAATGAATGATCCCACACAACTGCCTAGCATGAGATAAACAAGCCACTTTTCTCAAAAAAGCATGTATTTGAACAAGATAAAGGATCAATTTGTTTCTTGTGCATTGTTGTCCAGTTGTGTAAAGAAGTAAAAATCTTGAATTGTTTCTCATGGGAATCCATTAATAAGGCAATTCTGGGTAGTGTGTCCAAGAATGGACTTGAATAGTTCCTGCACGTGTGCTAATCTTCTTTGCTCTCATTTACAATCTACATACACGAGGTCATTTAATTAAACATATATATATATATATTTTTTTTTTTGAGTTAGAGCCTCACTCAGTCGCCCAGACTGGAGTGCAGTGGCCGCTCCCGGCCACCGCAGCCTCGATCCGCTGGGCTCCGGCGATCCTTCTGCCTCAGCCTTCCGAGTAGCTGGAATTACAGGCACGCACTACCATGCCCAGCTGATTTTTTGATTTATTGTAGAGATGAGGTCTTGCCAAGTGGACCAGACGGGTCTCGAACCCGCGGGCTCAGGCCATCCACTCACCTCAGCCTCCCAAAGCGCGGGATTACAGGCTGAGCCACCGAGCCCGGATAATTAAACATATTAAATACATTTCATGCTCACTGAATTCTTCTCCTCCTGCCCCCACAGTCCAGTGACTATTGATATTTGACAATCCACGATATAATTTAGTAGCTATTAATAGTCGCATCTTTTTTTCATGAGACAATGCAAATGTCAAGGTCAGTGAGAAGGGCTTTCTCATTCTTTTGGTGTTCAAAACTTTTGCACAGTGCCTGGAATTTAGCAGATATTCAATAGAATGCTAGTTGAATAGATGAATAAATGAAAAAATGTAAAAGATAATATTAGAGTTTTTTAGGGGGCTCCAGGAAGTGAAATCCTCCTTCCCTGCCGATGTCTTGAAGTGGTGACAACACAGAAAAGGCAGCATTTGGAAGGTGAGTTTCACCTCTGATGCTTCAAGCTGATGTTGCAGAACGCCACTTGGGTCCGCTAACATGTGACCTTCGAGACACTCAACCCCTTGGAGTAACCTGTCGCTGTGTAAGGGTTATCTTCCAACAGCAGAAACGCGATGAGACGACACCACGCAGTGTCTCCAGATGAGGAATCCAGGCGTGGCTTCAAAGTCGGTTCTGGCTCAGGGTCCCCGGTGAGACCCCAGCCAGGATCCCAGCCCGGGCTGCAGTCAGAAGCTCGACTGGGCTCAGTCACTGCACTGACACATGGGTGCCGGCTGTTGGCGGGAATTCTCAGGCCCTTCCTGAGGTCTGCTCCTGTGTCTCGGTGACATTGCAGCGGGCTTCTCCCAGAGCCGCACACCAGGCAAGAGTGAGGCCGGAGCCCAATGGCCTGATGGCTCAGCCTTGAGGGTCCCCACTGCCGTGTCTACACTACCCTACCGGTGTCACAAGCTAGCCAGATTCCACGTGGTGGGGGCCGCGCAAAGAAAGACCGTCAGGAGGCAGGAGCCGTGGTGCCGCGTGGGATGCGGCAGCCGAAGCACTCATCGCCAGCAGTTCTGGACCGGGGCTGGCTCTTCCACCAGAAGCCGGAGATGCCGGGGGCTCCTTGGGGTGGGAACACGTGCCTCTCCACAAAGTCCACCGCCCAAGAGGAGAATGACAGCGCTGAACGACGTGGGCCCGGCCTATCCTTCCAACCTAACCATCAGAATATCCATCTCAGTTTCCCTGGAGCAGAGAGAACAAGCCTGGCAAGAGGGCAGAAGTGTCACAGTGGGGAACAAAGCCTTAGGGTGGGATGGAAGAGTCGCCCCACTAACACATCGTCCAAACTTATGACCCTAAAGCCTCTGAGCGAGTACACGGAGAGGATAACGAGAACTACCTATCTCTGCAAAAATACCAAGATCATTCTTAGAGAGTTCAAAAGTTCTTTAACGCTCATTCCTTTTAAAAATTCTCACAGTGCATTATTAACCTCTGTTTTAGATGGGTAGAAAGAGGCCCTGAATTTAAATAATAGATTTAGTAATAGACGGTAGCACCAAGGATAAAATTCAGCACTTTGCCATTCTACCTGGATGTCTCAGAATTTTTTTTGTCACGGACGTCTCTGTCAGTGCAGGCAAAGCTGGTTGTTTTTGTTTGTTTGTTTTGTTTTATAAGTTGAAGTCTTACTCTGTCACCCAGGTGAAAAGCAGGGTCATGATCATGGCTCACTGAAGCCTCGATCTGCTGGACTCAGGCAATCCTTCCACCTTGGCCTGCCCAGTAGCTGTGACTACAGGGGCGTGCCACCACGCCTGGCTAATTTTTTGATTTTCTTCTTGTGGAGATGAGGTCTTGCCATGTTGCTCAGGCTAGTCTCAAATTCCTGGACTCGCGCAATCCTCTTGCCTTGGTCTCCCGAAGTGCTGGGATTACAGGTGTGAGCCACCCCCGAAGTGCTGGGGTTACAGGTGTGAGCCACCGTGCCTGGCCCAGCAGGCTGACTTTGATAAATACCAATAAAGCAGGCTTGACTGCATTGGTGGCACGGAACAACAGTTGACTGTAGAAGTCCAGCAGGTATTAGGCTGAACTCTTCGACTCTTAGGGTGGGGGAGGGGTGGTGGGAAATAGCCGTGCAGTGTTGTGTGAAGCCAGGGGCGTAACCAAAGCCACAGGTCTGTTTTAGGGGCTTCCAAGACATCTTTCTGCTCTGAGGCTCAACAATTCAAGAGAATGAAAGGGTTTGCTTTTTTCTTGAGATACTAATTTACTCAGTACAGTTCGTCTTCTGTGCTTTTATTTTGCAAGAATTATTTTGGCATTGGTAAAAAGTGAGATTTTTTTTGTCCTTCAACCAAAGATGAATGTTGCGAGCGAGTGTTTCCTTGTCTGTGCTTCTCACTGTCAGGACCTCTCCCTCTCGAGAAAGGTTTAAGCTGGAAATTAATAAGGATGGCATTGTAAAATAATCCCCTCAGGGTACTGACCTGGGTTACCCATCGACACTGCTTTGGGTGACACTGGGTTTTTTTTTATTATTTTAAAAATGTGGGGTACAATTCAGAGTTAGGTATGCAACGATCATTATGCAGGTACCCTTACTGATGACGTGTGCCCTGGCCCCTCCCCTGTTAGCTTTCCACTACTGCCAATCCCTTTCTTATAATAATATTATGATAATTGTATAAGGTCTGCTTATGAGTGAGAACATGTGGTGCCCAGTTCTTTGTTTCTGTGATAGGTCACTGAGTGTTATAGACTCGAAGTCTATCCAAGTTACTGCGAAGTTCATAATTGCGTCCTTTTTTGGGCTGCGTAATATTCCATCACGTACATGTATCACATTTAAGGAGGACAATTGTTTTAAAAGGTTTAAGTGGGGAAGATTAATATGTGCATGAAGATGTGTGTGGAGTAAAGTCACGAAGACGCCGAGGAGAGCTCTTTCCGTCCCAGAGGGGTCTCAGAAACGTCTGAGGGCAGACGCAGGCCCTGGCCACACTGACTTTTTATCCAAGGTTCAGCCAGAGCGTAGGGTGGCGCGCCCGGCTCTTGGGTGGGTGCTGGACGTCAGGTGATCGAGGCAGAAGGGCCCATGATCTTTGGGGAAGAAGCCATCGAGTAAGTGAACAGGTGGTTATGCGAGGACACATTAGGGCCGCTGCTGTAAAAGGAAAGGGAAGACGTGAGAGACTCGTTGTGGCCGCTTTAGTTTGAGGCTGGGAGAAGACCTTGCATCTGGAGGAGGGCTGGGGGCCGGCTGAGTCTGAGGAACACGTGAGCGCCAGCGTGAGCACTTCAGGCCGAGGTCTGGACGTGGACTCCCTGGGGCTGATGGCGCCTGTGGACGTGTGGCTAGACAGAATCGCGTGTGTATCGCCTCCGTTCCGAAAGCCTTTCCAGCGCCCGCCATGACATCGCCACACTGATCCCGTTCTGGGTCTTGCTCCACTGAGGAAGGAGGCGGGAGTTTAAACATGCACAGACGCAAAACATAAACCCATCAGAAGCATCTGAAAAGTGCATCATTTCCAAAATACCTTTTAGGTTGAAAACTGGAGGGTGTCCCATGGAATTTTCTTTTGAATTAAATGTTCTAATGTGTTAACCTTGCTCAGAGGAGCTGCTTTTCAAAATGTCTTTAACTTGATCTTAGGAATTTAAATCTTGCAAGTCCTTTTATTTTCATTCATGCAAGACCCCAAAGAAAGTCTCGATGTGTATACATCCTTAATTTTAAAAATTCTTATGCTTATTTTTAAAATTTAAGCAATATCATAAATTAAGCTTTGCATCTGTTGTCTTTAATAAAAGTATACCTTGAACAAAAAAAAATTAAATCTGGCCAGGCATGGTGGCTCATGTGTGTAATTCCAGCACTTTGGGGGGCTGAGATGGGAGGATTACTTGAACCCAGGAGTTTGAGACCAGCCTGGGCAATATAGTGAGACCTCATCTCTATTAAAATAATAATAATAATAAAAATAAATAAATAAACCTTGGCTTACATCGTTCATAAGATCTGCACCAGGTTTTCTTTTTTGTCTTCTGTGTGTACATTTTCAGAGATTAGGCTTTGTTATATTTATCTCAGCTTTCCCAACATTTTATGTGTTTATTGCTATGTCTTTGTTAACTTAAAAAGGTGAAGGGTGTGATTATCTTTTTAAAATAAAATATAACATATTTATACTAGAAAGGTGACTTTTAGGTTTCTATGCCAAATACTTGAATGACACATAAGCCTTGGTGCCATGATGGTGAAATCTGGGTAACATTTTCCTCTGGAGAAAACCCAAGAAAATGCTTTACACGGGTGATACCCGGCTTTGTTGGTGTGCTGTGGCTTTTTGCTCCAAAGACAGCAAGTGATGGTTGGAGTGAAGTGGACAGGCAGGGAGGTGAGGGGCGTGGCATGTGTCCAGCCGTCCTGTGGTGCTATGACCTTGGAACACACTTGGAGATTGTTGAAATCAAGCTTTCTCACCAGGAGCGTGAAGAGGGCTGCGTGCGGTCTCGATTTCATGGAGCAGAACCTCTCTTTCCTTCACAGAGTGAGCTTTTTCTTTTCCACGCATAACAATAATATCCCTATGTAATTTCGCTGGAAACGTTTAAGATCATGTGTGTTTGGAAACATCTAGATGGAAACAGATCTGGGCTGTTGGCCGCAGCTAGACGGCTAAGCTGGAATCCCACGAGGACACTGAGAAGCGTGAGGTCTGGGATGAGTCAGTTACCTCCCTGGGCCTCAGTGTCTTCGTAGATAGAGTGGAGATAATATCAGCACCTGCTTAGAGGTTGTCCCGGGAATCCAAGTGACACTTCAAGTGCAAAAATGCACGTCAAATACTAAGAACAGTATCTTGCCCATAGCACTATCAAGAGTTTGCTCAACGAATAATAATGAACACATATTAAAATGCAGGCGTGTCACCATGAATTGTAGACAAGGAAACTGAAGATCTTCATTGAATGCCCCGAATCATTGCGTGGGCTTCACGGCAGCTGTTCAGATTCAAAGCTTCTGAATCGAACCCATCGGCCACACATGTGCCGGCTTCCTTCTAATTAGGCCACACAGGAATAGAAACTCGCCACTACACAGGCCTGGAACGTAGAGAGAATTATATCTCGATCCTTGCAGGGTGGAGGCAGATCTCTGGGAAAAGCCAACTGTGTGCGTCTCGTAAGAAGCAGTCCTAGAATGTGGTGGTAGTCACTGTGGACCACACAGAATTGCAGGCGACCCTTTCTCTAATGAGGAACAAAAAGCATTAGGAAAAGGATTTCCAGCTCAGGAAAAAGACAGAAGGTTCCCTATGTCATGGAAATAAAAAGTGAGGCGCTATTTGCCACTTAAAATTATTTCTGCAATGAGCGAGACATAAATCAACATCAAATGGACTAGACCGCTCCTTAGAAGATACTTCAAAGAAGGCTTTAAAAACATTTTTTTTTAATTTTAAAGATGTGAAGTACAATTAGGTATACAGATGTCCCTTATGCAGGGACCCTTGTGGATGAGGCATGCCTCTCCGTTCCTAGGCAGATTCCCACTGCTGCCAATCCTTTTCTCACAGTATGAGGATAATTGTTCAAGGTCTGCTTAGGGGTGAGAACATGTGGTACTCAGTTCTTTGTTTCTGGGGAAGATCACTGAGTCCGATCGACTCTGAGTCCACCCAAGAATGCCTTGGAGGTCTAAATTCATGACGACTTTGAGAAGGTCGGAACAGAGCACACAAAGGCTTCCTCGGATGACACGCGGGCCAGTCCTGACACATGTGAGTCAGTGGCGGTGCCGACCAGCTCTGTGTCACGGCTTTTAACCCCTGTGTCATGAAGCTGGAACCAGAGCCGGCGTGCAGAACCCGCTGAGCAGATGGAGATGCTGAGGCCGAAGCCTCCTGCCGAGAAGCTCATCTGACGGATGGAGAGAGGAGTTTGCGAAACGACCTCTGCTTAATTAGCCACAGTTAATGATATTGTGAGTGGTCCAATGCTGCGCTGCTTGTCACGAAGGTGTCTTAGGGTGAGAGAGACAGCCAGGCGAGGGGGCTCACAGTGGTAATCTCGGCGCTTTGGGAGGCTGAGGCAGGAGGACGGCTCAAGCCCAGGCGCTCAAGACCAGGCTGAGCCACATAGAGAGACCTCGTTTCTGCGAAGTGAGTAAATACATAAATTCATAAGTAGCTGAGCATAATAGCTGATCCTGTAATTCAAGCACTTTGGGAGGCTGAGGCATGAAGATCACTTGAGCCCAGGAGTTCGAGACCAGCCTGAGCAGCATAGCAAGATCCTGTATCTACAACACATAAAATAATGAGCCAGGCGTGGTGGCCCGGGCCTGCAGTCCCAGGTACTTGGGAGGCAGAGGCAGGAGGATTGTCTGAGCCGAGGAGGTTGAGGCTGTGGTGAACCGTGAGCGTGCCCCTGCACTCCAACCTGGGCAACAGAGAGAGACTCGGACTCAAGCAAAAAAGCAAAAGAGAAGAAAAAGAAATTTGTGATATATATACACTGAACAGATCTGGAGATTTTGAGTAGTGTTGCTCCTACCAAAAAAACGAAGTGTGTAAAAATTGTCCACCCGTTCTTAACGCTGAGGTGCAAGCCCGTCGCGTCCTGGCAGGCGGAGGTGACCGTGGAGGTGGGCTGGGCTGGGGTCACTCATCCCTCTCCCGGCCGTTTGGTGCTCGGGTCGGACCCCGCTCCCTCCCGTTCTCACCTCAGCCTGGCTTTCTCAAAGGCTTCACTCTCCACATGTGTTTTTGGAGATTTGGGACTTTAACGACGTCAGCTCCTTCCAGGCCAGCACACACCAGATGGACAGATCGGAGAGGTGGCCCGGGGCCGGTGCCAGGGACTGCTGCTTCCATAGAGACGCCCACTCAGTCCTGGACTGGGAAGGTCAGAGCCGAACGGCCACAGGCCCTGGCGGAGCGCCTGGGCGGCGTGGACGGCGGTCGGGCACCATCTGGACGCGTCGATGGTGGACACGGGTGAGGACTAGGCATTCTCGCCTGATCCACACACCAGAGAAGTCTTTTCATGTTCAACGTGGGGCAACAGGGCCACCGTCTCTGCGGCACTTGTCACGTGTGTGCGTGTGTGTGTGTGTGTGTGTGTGTGTGTGTGTGTGTGTGTGCTCGTGCAGATGTGAGTGTGTGAGGCAGGGCTGAGTGTGTGAGTATGCATGTGTGTGTGTTTCTGCAGATGTGAAACAAGTGTGCATATGTGTGTGCGGCGAGCGTGTGAGTTGAGTGTGCATGTGTGGTGGGGGTGCATTTGTGTAATGCTGAGTGTGTGCAGGTGTGCCTCTGTGAGGTGAGTGTGTGTGTGAATATTTGTGCAGATGTGATTGGGGCAAGAGTGCATCTGTGTGTGTGAGGGGACTGTGTGAGTGTGCGTGTGTATGTGTATTTGTGTGGGCGTGGGTGTGTGCACGTGTGCCTCTGTGACGTGCGTGTGCGGTGACAGCCCGACGCTCAGGACCAGGAGACCGGACGCGTGCCACAGATCCTGCATCGCAATCAGATGTCCCCGATCACACGGCTCACAGCAACACGGATGTATCCCGAACACAAGGAATGTAGCAAAAGCAGGAGGCCGTGAACAGGTAAAAGCAACGCGGCACCATGAGTTTAAACACGCAGGCACCCAGGTCGTTTTCATTGTATGAGAATACACAAGCGGAACGGTGCTCCTGGGGCAGAACGAACGACTACCTACGGCGGAAGCGGAAAGCAGAAAGCGGAATGGGTGCGGAGCAGAAGGTAACAGGCACGTGTCTCACAGAGAGAAGGGCTTTCCCGGGCCAGGGAGGAGAACATGGGGGAAACCGAGACGTGTGTGCCGCGGTGTTGCCATTGTCAACTTTCTGTCTCCAAGAAAGAAGTTACGACAAAGGGAAAGTTTTCAGAATACGTACTCACTCTGCGTGCTTGCTGGAAGAACTCAGAGTGAGTACATGAGGGAGGGAGTGGGGGGGAGGCTGTAGGTGAGAGGGTTCGAGGGTGGACAGGGCGGTGGGTGGGGGGAGGGAAGGAAGGAGGAGAGACGAACTGTCCTGGAGGGGCGTCTGGGGGAAGAGGCTTGAGAGAGTTCTCTGTGGCTTTAGGAGTCGGCCAGGCCGGGTGGTGGGCAGGGAACGCCCACGGGAAGGAGAATGACACAGGACCTCACAACGTATGCATGAGAATCGCTCATGCATATCCCGAGCCAAGGGAGCTGCAGGTTCACCGGCCTGAAATCAAGGACGTATGCTTGTCCCTGTGGCAAGGGTGTGTGCTTCAAAGTGGAGTGGTGGTGATCGAGGGACAGAGAGGCCCGCGGGGCTTCGGTGACACAGGACCTCACAACATGTGTGTCCGTGAATGCACGGCATTCTGAGGGTTATGGGGAGGATTTCCAGCCAGGGAGTGGTGCCGTGCAGAGAGTCCCCTACACCCGAGCCTTCAAGTTATGAACTTTCCACGAGAACATGTGTTCTCGTGTCCAGTCATGTAGGTCAGTTCACGTGTCTGGTGTATAGGGTCATGTGTTTGCCTCCTCTTCACGCGGTTGTCCTTTGGTGAACTTTACTGTACAGGACTGTACAGAGTATGGTAATATGGTATCTTTATGTCAAGCCCGGGATGTATTCGATATCATAAACTTATCACAGTACAGTATGATAGAGCCGATTGTGTTAGGTGGGTACCCAGGCTAACTTTGTTGGACTTATGAGTACCTTGGACTTACAAACACGATTCACTATATTTTAAGTCATTGTCTCTCCAGTGAGGCCTGGCTCTATTCAATGCCCGCTCAAGTCTCATTTCATCTGCAAGCCTCTCTTTAGGTCAATTCCTAAATGAATTTTATTCAGTCTCTTCTTGCGAATCTTTACAGCATTTAGTAATTTAAAACAACAACAACAGCAACAACAAAACCCAGCACTCAGGGTATTTCTTTAATGATGTGACCTTCCTTATCTTAGTAAAGGCAGGCCACACTTTGTAAAATAGACCATACACTTACAGGCGTCAAAAAATGCCAGAATCTTCCGGTGTTTAGTATGGAGCGAATGGAGCCGATTCAGATGGGGAAATGGTTCAAAGATCGGAGAGGAAGTTCTCCTTAAGGGTGATGGATCAGATTTGGGCAACACATGACATAGGAAGACTCAAGAGCGTGCTCTTGGGGTGTGTTATCCAGGAGGAGTCCATGACGGTGTGGGTTAGGGGGCAGGGAGTAACGCTGGACGATAACTTTGTTTTCAGAGAGAGACTTCTGGTTTCAGAGAGAAATTTCCAATCTTCTGAGCATAGCTTAGGGCGGGTGACCATGGTCACCCTCCCTTGAGTTTTCATTTTATTGTAATAGTAATAGTTCTAATAATCTGGATCACAAAAATGTAGCAATTGCTGAATCAGTTGTCAACTGCAATTTCAAGAGAAAGCTTGGATTTAGCAGTGGATAGAGGACACAGCCTTCAAAAATACAGCATGCACTTTCCTGGTACACATCGAATTGTTGTGCTGTTGGGAAAAAAAAGGTTAATACTTCAGATTAGATAAAATTACTAAAGGAAAGCTTTCATTATTTGTTTGAGTTTCATTGATTTGCTACATACTATGATAATCTCTAGATCCATAACTTCTAAGCATACTCTTGCTGAAGTCTTTGATGAGTAAAGTGAATGTTCGGTAAATCAGCTTGGCAGTTGAATCCTTCCCTGCCAGCTCAACCACTGAACTCAGAAATAAACATGAATTTCAACTCAAAATTTTCCTAGAGGTTGTGTTAGCGCAGCAGCGAGTTCCAGATTATTGGGCACCAGACCAATGAAAATGTTTATTAGCTGTCACCCCATGTCCCCAAATCCCCATCACCTTTTCCTGCCCCACCTCTTTCTCCTCTAAACCTTCCGATCAGCTGGGAATTATCATGGGTTTTCAGTGGCTTTACATTAAAAATATTTATTTAAAAAACCTTCGCGTGGTTGCAGTGACGCAAGCACTTCCAAGGATTGGTGATTGGCTCTCTGTTTCCAGCAGCGACCCGCGGTTCTGAGTGAGCTTCTGAAGAGGTCCAGCCCCTGTTCACCACATTCCATCTGCCAGGACAAAGGCAGCCCTTGGCCAGATTTTGTCCCAGCAAAACGGAGGGCTGCCCGCATGCCTACTGCATGAAATATTCTAGCAGCCCCCAAGTCTTCAATCTCGGGACTTTCGTGTGGCTTCTAACTTGCCGTCTATTTAGGAAATCGCCTCGTTATGGAGGCTGGTTTCCAAGGGGAGGCAGTGACAGCATCACAGTTGGTCCCTGTTAAAACAAGATTAGCCAGCACGCTGGAAATTGTACAAACAGAAGAAACCTCACCCGTCCTAAAGCGTTCTTGTTTCTCTGCGAATTTATCTTTAAAATACACTGAAATGCTCTCCTTTTTAAAATTAGTTCTTGGAATGTTATCGTGAAGGTTTCTTGAAGTTGGGGCTGATAAGGTTTGCTTGGAACCGTGTTAAATAATTTTAAAAGAAAGACAAATTGGCTATTTAGAAATCTATGACAGAGATGTTAAAGTCATTGAGAACTTGTTTGAATGTCGAGGGTCATGCCTCAATTAAGGACCTTTTGCTTCAGTGGTAATTATCTCATCCATGCTAGCAAGCCGATACTCAAAGACATTCCATAGACTGGCATTTATCATGTGGAAGAAAGTACCACGTGTTTTACATCATATGTGCTGTCATACTGTGAATAAATAAGATAGACAATTTGTAAGCATGTTACGGGCCAACTAAAGATATCACGGATGAACTACAAGGATCTTTTGAGGTTACTGAGCTGATTTAAGTAGTGTGGCTTCAGAAGAGATTTAGCAATTAAGGAACGTTCTACTCTGGGGACAGAAGGTCATGTCTAACGGCATTACAGTTAACTTATTCTACGTGCAAGCATTAAATTACATATTATCCACATTACAGTCTGCCCATTCTGGTGCTGTTTCCCTTAGTTGCCAACATGGTTTGTTAAGAAGTTCAGCGATTGCTATTGGAAGGAACAAAGTATCACTAAGAGGTACTGTCTCTCTGATGGAAAGCCATTTGTCTGCATAAGGAAAGAATAACCTTGGCTTTATGACTGCATATTTTCTTTGGAAATGCTATTTGAGCATCCTGATGGGCGTAATGAATTTGCAAATTATTTTCAAAATGGTGTGTTGAGGTAAGATAAATCCAGCTTCTCCTTAATCTGAACAATCTTCTAAGTGCAATCATTGGATCACTTTTCACTTAGGCTGGTTCAATAATTTTAAAATACTGTGCACATGTTCTCACTGTGGTACACCTAATCTTTTTTAAAAAAATGAATCTGCTCTCAAATTAGATAGCTAGGCTTTCTGTTAAAGGAAACTGCACGTTTTGTGAATTCATCTTTTTATTTTGAATTTATCTTAGAATTTGGTGTCATAAGTGTTGAATACAGACTTTCTTTCAAAGCACAACTGCTTTCTGCTGTGCATATAGTGAGAAAAACTTCATTAATTGCTCCACTGATTTATTTATTTATTTATTATTATTATTATTTTTTTTGAGTTGGAGTCTCACTCCGTCGCCCAGACTGGAGTGCAATGGCTGCTCCCGGCCACCGCAGCCTCGACCTGCTGGGCGATCCTTCCGCCTCAGCCTTCCGAGTAGCCGGAATTACAGGCACGTGCTCCCACGCCCGGCTGATTTTTGGATTGATTGTAGAGATGAGGTCTCGCTGCCCAGGCGGGTCTTGAACCCGCGTCCACTGATATAAATGTGATGTTCTTTCATCCATTAGTTTGTGCAAAAGTAAAATAAGTAAACACTGATACCAGCTTGACCTGTTTTTTCTTGAACTTTCTAATAAATCCTACTATCAAAGTTTAGACAAAGCAGGTCATTGAAATGATCGTTTAGTAGTCATTAAGTAGTAAGAAATATTACGTTTTCTGCAGAACAGTAAACTTGCTTCATGGATGACCTAAAGACAGCACAGACATATTATTCTTGGGTTCTTTGAGGAGAATGACAAGCACAAACCTGCAGTTCCTTAGGCACTTTAACAGATATTTTCGTGGATAAGTTTTGCTTTTTCCTCTTTGTCTTATAAAATAGAATAACTTTGGCACGAACACTTTTTTTAATGCCATCCCTTGAAGGTTTTTTTAGGGGCCCAGAGATTTGAATTTGTTAATCTCCCTGTGTGATTCTTACTTTATTCAAGTTTAATAATCCCTGAACAAATTGATTTAAAAAAAAAAACCCTCTTGTGTTTTGAAGTGTAAATCCTTAGTAGGTAATTAGCATCTCGTTATGAGGAAGAGAGGGAGGGGAAGAGGAAGAGAGAGAGGAAGATTGATTTTGAGAATGTATTTGATGTTAATGAGGGTGAAATAAAACACCCGTGCACAGACACAGTATGTGATCTGCCGTAACTTGGTATAACCTTTCTTGAGGATGTGTTCACAAAAATTAGATAACTTGCATTGGTGCATCTATTTGGGCCCTTCAGTTTCTCTTCCGAGAAGTTATGCTCAGCTAGTCGTTGTGAAATTATACTCAGATTAAACTATAAGGATGCACAAGTGCTTTTTGAAAAACAATTGTGAAATGTTGGAAACAAAGTAATTGCTAAGAATTTGACTAAAGGAAATATATTATGATACTAGACTTCTCTTTCCTGACCCAGTTATCTTCTCTGACCTCTTAGCACTGAGCTCTTCTTAATACTCAGCATACTTGCTAATATTTCTTTGTTAGGGTTGGTTTTTCTCATTATATCTAAAGTCCATAATGACAGGGAGGACAGGGTCATTATATCTGTCATACTTAGAATAGGGTTTAGGAAGTAGACAACTCTAAATAAAAATATATTTATTGAATATAAATAAATGAATAAAGAGGAACCAGGCTGTTTTTAGTTGTTGGAAAACAATGATAAAATCGTGTTTACATTATGCTCCTGCCTTAGAACAAAAAGATATTTGGAAGTTTAATTATCAGAAAGATAGCATTGGTTACATTGTAGGCTTGGGCCTGTCACTCCATTTTGTAGCTTTCTTTTCAAATTTTGCTTGTCTGTAATTTTTAGAGTCTCAAAAAGAATGTATTACCTTTGAAATAAGAAGACGAACACTGTAGCATTTTGATACTGCTGCCTGAAATGAGTTATTAATATTTTAAAAATACACAGAGAAAGACTGTGCTGGTTCCCAGGACTTGGAAGCCCCAGGTGAAGAACTTAGAGCCTGAGGATTTGCTATTTGGTAGGTTGAACAGGGCAAGAGGGCGGGAGAGCCAGACGCCACGGGGAAGGGATTTTTACAATGGGACAGCCAGGAGAGAAGTGGACTCGTTCATGGGAAGAAGAGAGCATGACTTCAGCTTCCTGCTCCGTGGTGGGCAGTGCATAAGAGAAGGCACTTTTGAAACCTTTGATGAAAGTTGTAACTGAGGCCGGCACAGCTAGCATGGCTTGGATACAGATAAGAGAGCTTGCACAGGCAGGTGCAAGTTAGGTAAATGAGGAACAGGATGGTCAGCCTGCAGGCGTCTTCTTATCGGGACATCACTCTCTTGAACAACCCCCTCACTGACCAGCAACCTCAGACCCGGCCTTGGAGAATGGGGCAGCTGGCACAGTTAATCACAAAGGCAATACACAAAGGCAATAGTGAGTTACCAGAGACACAGACCGAAACAGTAACTGCTCCCATTATTTCGAATATTGCTTGCAACACAAGTAAGCTTAGGAGTTAGATGGTATGAATTGAAACTTGTGGTTGGTAACCTGTTGCAGCCCACGTAGTCCACAACTCTTAGCTTAAAAAACACGTTGCTTAGTCATTGTTTTGGACAATATATAAAGCTTTCTGCTACCAGTAATCCTGTGGCCTTTCTCTTTAAGGCATCTGTGTTTCCTCTTGAACATGCTTTCCTCTCTAATGAACTTTACTCTGGACTCGCTCTGAAATTCCTTCCTGTGGGCAAGTTGAGAACCCACAGAGCAACCACGCTCCACGCCACTCCACGTCATAGTCACACAGAGACACATACACACTCACGCTGACCAGTGCACGTGCGCGTTGGCTTTTCCCATCGTCACCTTTCTTGGAGTCCTCTCAAGGATGTGTGGTCACAGATGTGAGAACCAGCTTAGGTTCCTTCAGAAGCGGAACGTGAAGCAAAGGCTTTTGCGGAGTGATTGATTTGGGAAGTGACCTTGAGGCAGGAGCATGGGATAGGGGTGTGAATCAGGAGGGGAAGGGTGGCCATCATGGAGGTATGGAGTTGGCCATCCCTGTGGACAGCTGGTGCCCACCGTCTCGCACCTTCTGAAAAGACTCACAAAATAAAGTTTGTGTACCGGTTTCTCTTCCCACCGGCAAAGGGTAGCCCACAGGCATTAATCTCATGTTCCAGGGCTGTTCACTCATGGGCAAGCGTACAGTTCACGCCTAGGGGTCCAAGAAGCTCTGGGCAGGAAGCCAGAGGCGCGAGGCGCAGCCTTGGGACTGGCTTCTCAGCTGTGGCTGCTGAGGGGGTGGAGGCTATAAAGATGGGTGTGTCATGGGGGTGCCTCTCCTGCAAGGCCCCAGCAACACACAGCTGGAATCCCTCTGTTATCCCAGCCTTCTGCTCCCCCATCACACGCGCACGTGCTTAGCCAGGCTGTTTGTCCAAAACAGCCACACAGACCACCGCACGAGGCGCTAGTGAGTGGATTCTGGAACGTGCTCCTGCCGGGACCTTCCTTCCCTCCGGCAACTCAGCTTCTTCCCAGAAGGGGAGGAGAGGTGGGTGTGCAGCCCCATCCAAAGCGGCAGCCCTCCAGCAACGTGGGGCAGATTAAAAAAAATAGCAGAGCGTTCAATCAATCGAGCGCTCCTCTCAGGGGACAGAGTGATCTTAACAGGTGGATCCGCTCCAGGCACTTCCGGGGCCTATGCATGCTTGCGTTCCAGGGCCACCTCTTCCCGTTCCCTTCTCTGACCTCTGACCCAGCTGCTCTGTCCTGACGACCGGGGCCTTCCTCATGGCTCTCAGACGCCCCGAGTTTGTTCCCGTGCCAGGGGCTCGCTCTTCTCTCCAGCTGCAACCCTTGGGCTCCGATGACCGCGCAGCTCACCCCTGCACATTGTTTCTGTATCTTTAAAAGCCTCGCTTCCTTAAAACATACCACCTCTTCCTTTGCTCTTCATCCCATGACTTGCTTTATGCCTCTTCACAGAATGAGCCACTAGCTGACATTATGCTACAGTTGTCTATTTATTGGTTGACTGTCTAACCTACGTCTAGAGCGTAAGTTTCATGAGCGCTGGGTCTTTTCTGGCTCCCCGTGGTGTGCATGGCTCCCAAACCGTTCCTTGCACACTGCAAGTGCTAAAGAATTATTGAATCAATCAATCAAAGGTTTGAATCCCTTACAGTGTGGACATGTGGATTCAATAAAGTAATTCAGGGAAAGTGTCTGTGATAACACCTGACACAAAATTTGCACTCAACAAATGACAACTGCTTTTATTGCTAAAATCAAATTTTCTTTTCCCATGCAGTGTATCAAGTTATTCTCAGGATAAAACATACAAGACATACCTATTTTTTTCCTTTCTCAGTTGGGATGCTGGGATTGTTATTTGTATCTGTCAACCTGTCTGAGCCATGATGCCGAGATACGTGGTGAAATACTGTTCTGGCTGTTTCTGTGATGCTGTTTTGAGATGCGATGTACGTTTACATTGGCGAGACTTTTAGTAAGAAAGGTCATCCTCCATAATGGCGGCGGGCCTCATCCAGTCGTCTGAAGGCCTGAAACTAGAAGCCCAACCGCCTCCGACCCAGAGGGAATTCTTCGGCAGATCGCGTTTAGACGCCATCTGCAACAGCAGTTCTTTCTGCTTCTCCCGCAGACTGCTTGGGGACTCAGCCTGACACCCTTTCCTTGGGTCTCCAATCTGCCAGCTCTCCCACCAGATTTCGGGATTGCCAAGCCTCTGTCATCATGTGAGCCAGTTCTTTAACATTTCTTTCTTTTTATTTATTTCTCTCTCTCTCTCTCTCTCTCTCTCTCCTTCCTTCCTTCCTTTCCTTCTTTCTGCCCTTCTTTAGAAAAGAAAGAAAAAAAACAGTCTTTCCTTCTTTCTTTAAAAAAAAGAAAAAAAAATCTCACGTGTTCTCTCCCTCTCTCCCTCTTTCTTCCCTCTCTCCCTCTCTTCCCTCCTCTCCCTCTCTCCTTCTCTGTCTCCCTCTCCCCTGTTCTATTTCTCTGCAGAATGCCAGTACAGATGCTTGCAGGGCAGGTAGCATCTACCATCGAGTCTCTACCTTGTCTACCATTGCAAGAAGCTAAGACAGCAGAGAGGTCTTTTTTCACCTCACAGTGTGTCTGCGTATAAGCCGCCTGGTGCTGGCAGAGCTGAAGTTTGTCACCTTCATGGACACACGGTGGTGGCCGCGCTTTGGACCCATGAGATGGTCCACAATGACGCTGAAGGTAGAAAGAAGCAAACTGCGTCTCTTCACGCGGTTCCCCATGTCGAGGAGGAAAGTCTGTCCCTGGAGCCTCCTGAGTTGCCTCTCTTCATGCCTTGCCGGCTTGAATGTCTTCCCGTGTCCATGCCCTCACCTGTGGGGGAGGCTGAGGAAATGTTGTTCAGCAGGAAGAACCATGGGGGAATTGCCAGGTGGCAGCCACAGTGCTGGCCATGTGCCCTGGAGACATGTACCACCATATGATGGAATCATTCTAGGATTCTGAATGGGCTGCACCTGGCGCTTATGTTTGCTATCGCTGCCCAACAAATGGCCCCAGATTCAGTGGCGTCAAGCAACAGATGTTTAATATCTCATAGTGTCCGTGGGTCAGAGTACCAATGAACCAGGTCCCGTAATCAGGGTTCTAGGAGGCTGAAATGAAGCTGACGACCAGGATGATGATCCCAACTGCAGCTCCGGGTTTCCTTCCAAGCTCACTGGGTGTTGACAGAATTCTGTTCCTTGTGGTTGCAGGACTGATGTTCCCTGCCACACAGCCCTCTCAATACATGTCATTTTGCTCCTTCACTCGGAGAGAGCGCTTGCTGCTGCGGCTTTGGTCTCTCTCTTCCTTCTAGACCCTCTTCTAAAGGCCCCGCTTGATTAGGTCAGATCCACCCAAGCACACTTGTGATTGGCTTAAAGGGATCCCGACTCCATCCGCCCAATTTCTTCATCTTTTCCAGGTAACATGCCATCGTTAGAGAACCACGGGAATGCTGTCCTGTAGCCTGTGTCACTTTCTGAGGGTGAAAAGCCAGCTTGTCTTTTGTAAGTCTTTCTTATACCAGTGGGGAGGAAACTCTGCAATCCTGGGGACCAACGGACCATCCTGGAACTCTCCCGCCATGCCCAGGTGCACCCCGCTCTCTTCTGAATCACCTTGACCCAGTTGCTTAACTTCTTAGGTTCATCCTTCTGTGTGTAAAGTGGGGTCAATAAACTGTACGGATTGCTTAAGTACTGAGTGAGTATGAAAATGTGTGGAAATGCCTAGCTTCACAGTAGGCTCATAAAATGCAAATGCCACACTCCTGTCTCATAACCCACAGAGTTGTTAAATAAGATGAACTAAGTAAAGTGTGTAGACACTACCTGGTACTTAGAAATCATACAATAAATCTCAAATTCCTCTTTCTATTTTTACGTGGTGCTGTTTTAGAAGACATAGTGCCTCCATTTTTCTTAATGATGTGAACATCCTAAAAAGCGATTTACAACATAATTCTGAGCCAGTTATTTAATTTTATTGGGTTTTTATTACCCTAATTGAATCATAAAAGAATAACCAGAAGCACTAATCGGTTTGGCCTTCTGACACAATTTCAATTGAAAATAATTTTATGTCCGATAAGGTTTCTTTTTAAAAACTACAAATTGTCTGAATTTTTGTAGCAAGTTCTTTATTCTATACTATAATATTGTTGAATATTTTCGATGTCATAAAGATAATTTGATAGGCAGTTTGGGAGGAAAATATTATTATAAATATTAACAATCTCAATTTAAAATGTCACCTTTACAATGTCACCTCCTTCCACAAAGAATTTGAAGCAGCTTGCAATAAGAATAAACAGCAAAAACAGTTTTAAAAAAGACTGAAAAACAGAAAGTCAGAGGCCATTTATTCAGAGCAATAGAGGCATACCTGCCCCAGAAAATGTATTCCTGCAAGGGAACACAAGGTTGAGTTCTGTGCTGCTCAGCCGTTAAAGCAGAAAGGAAGGAGTGAGCGGTAAGTCAGGCCATTGATCTTCTGGTGTGAAGAGATACACGGGCCCCTTTGAACTCTTCCAGGGCAGGGAACCGACCATTCTTCTCCCTTACTGTTCCTTTGGCCTGGTCTAGTATCTTGGATCGTAGGCCCTAAGTACACGGTTGTTGAAACGAACTGAACCAGAAGCCAAACTATCTTTCACTTGACCATCAACAGAGAAAGCTTTCACGTGTCCACTGATGTCAGGGACACTAGCTAAAATGATGAGCAAGCTATTCCAATGCACGTTTGCAAAGATGAAAACACATTCTTCGTCCAGTGGTTTCTCAGGTCTAGTAGAGATAATTCAGTCTTGATAAAGTTATTTCCTTAAGGAGCTAAGCATGGCCTTTGGAAATCTTCTCATAGAATGGGCTGAGGCATCGCAGAGTTCAGTGTTTTAGATCTGGTTCCCATATTCTGGGAAATCACAAGGCAACTGATTTGGGACTGACTTCTCTGACAAGCTGAGAAGTGTGGACATTCTGGAGAGATTTTACTGAAGATAAATCAACATAGTTTTTTATCTGTTATTTGTTAACCACACCTCACATAGGCTTCACTCAGACAACAAGGGCCATCCACATTCTGCACCAGGGCGCCTGCAAGTTGGTCCAAGATTGCCTACAAAAAGATGACAGTGCTTGAATTCTTGACCTTGAGCCCAAAGTCTGTTGCACAGAGAATGCAAGAGAAAAGGTGGCCTAGATTTGTTGTGATGGGCAGTTTGAATCACTGCAGAGCCCCAGTGCTATGGTTTGGACGTGGTTTGTCTGCACCAAGACTAATGTTGAAATCTGATCCCCAGCTGGCTGTGCTAGGAAGAGGGGCCTGGTGGGGGCTTTGGATCCTGGGTGGATTCACCATGAATGGCTTGGTGAGTTCTTTCTCCTGCAGTTCTTGGGGGAATGGGCCAGTTCCCATGACAGTGGATTGCTCGAAGGTCAGGGTGTGGTTACATTTTGCCTCTTGGCACCCGTTGCCCTCTTTTTGACCCTCGGCCATGCTGGGAGGCAGCAGGAAAGCCCTCACCAGACGCTGCTCCCAAGCCGGCTCCATGCTGCTTGTACATCCAGGCTGCAGAGCTGTGAGCTAAGTCAGACTCTTTGCTTCATAAGCTGCCAGCCTCAGGTTGTCTGTCATAGCAACACAGAAGGGGCTCCCAGGGCAAACTACTTCTGAATAATATCACATAGCAATGACGTTCCCAAAATCAGTTGGTAGGAACGAGACTTCCACATTTGCCTTGACTTACTGGATGCAGTGTTAGTAGTGTTGCTACTTAAAATTGGTAGAATAGGGCACCAAAGCCAACGATGTCCGTTGCTGTCTCTTTTGCCAGCAACTTGTCAACAGTTCGGAGTGCTTCTGAAGGAAACGATTGGCTCATAATAGCAAAATATGTCAGCGACATTGTCAGGTACCCAGAAATCTAAAATCCCAGGCTTCCGGTATAGACACAGCTTCTACCTGTTTTTCAATTAAATACTGATTAGATACTGCTGTGAATTGATTGTGTTGCTTTAATTAATGTCCCAAACCAGCTGACTTTAATGAAGACTGATTATCCATGTGTGCCTGAGCGGATTGCATGAGGTCTTTAAAAGCAGAGCGTTGGTTACCAAGGAAGTGCGGGAGACACGCTTTAGCTGGCTTGGGGGGAAGCCAGCATCCATGTTCTAAATGCCATATGGGCCCACATGGCAACACACTGCAGGTTACATCCAGGAGAAGAGAGTGGTCCCTGGCCGAAAGCGGAAAACAAGTAGAGGCCTCCGTCCCACAACCATGAGGAAATGATTTCTTCAAAAACACAGTGAATGTGGAAGAGGCCCCCAAGTCTGGCCAATACCTTGATTTTACCCAAGTGAGACCCGAGCAGGGACTCCAGCCAAGCTCTACCTACGGAAACTGTGTGCGTTGGTAATGTTGTGATTTGTGACATGGTATGCATTTTAATTGGAACTAGTACAGAAAGCATTTAAGTAATCTAGAACAGACCCAAGTTATTAGACACACATTAAGAGGAGGGACAGTAGGGTTAGACTGGTCTGAACATCTTAGAATGTGTGTCTAAAATACAGAGGCAATTCCACCATCATCCTACCTTAATTCCATAGGAAGACACACAAAGAGTTGGAAAAGCATATAACTTATTTAAAGAACACCGGGTGGTATCATTAAGTTACTACGTTAGGTTTTTGAAAGAAGGTCATTGTGAACAATATCGAAAACCAAACCAAAATTAAAAAGTTTAATGTCATGGCAAGGAGGACCGTCAGTGGAGTTTAGTCACGGCTTAGCAGTGATGTGAGCCACTGGACATTTCTGGAAGGTTGAGAGGCTGATTAGAATTCCACAGCAGGAAGGCTGGCCCTCTAGCAGTGAGAGGCCTTCTGGGGAGTGGCCCTGAGGCTACTGTGATACACTCTGACCCGCAGGAAGGCAACACAAGTGAGAAAGATGAGTTGTGAGCAGATGGGAAAGCCAGTGAGCTTGAATTCTAAAGACTTGAGACCAGGTCTGGGGTTTTGCTGTCTAACCTTACAGTTTTCAAGCCCGAGTGATACTAGGGTGACCACAGCATCATGAACACAAGCATGTAAGTCACAAAGTAGCCAGGCTGAGGGTGAAGATGACAAACTTGGTCTGGATAAATAAAACTTGAGATGCTGGGAAATTATCCCAATGATGAGATGGTCAACTGTAGGGAATAAACAAAAACTCCAAAGGGAGATCGTTGGTGCAGAAACAGATCTGCGTTTTCAGGGTGTGTGGGCATGGCGGCCTCTCTACCCACGGGAAAGAGCACAGAGGAGCGGAGAATGCGAAAACCCAGGCGGGAAGATGTTAAATTCAGAAGGCAGGACGTTGGGCGCCAAAGTCGAAACGGCGCCTGTTCCTTGAGACCACATGAGGGTGAGGATCGCCCTGAGGGTCAAGAGGCTCTTAAAGGAGGCGAGGATAACTCATCCCAGTGGCTATGCCGTGAAGAGTGGCGACGCAAGACCTTGAATTTGGCACCCGAGATGTTGATGGGAGACTGCAAAAGAGCTTCAGTAAATCATAAGAGAAGTAAAACGTGCATCTCAGTAGACAGAGTTAGCTGCACAGATGTGTTGAATACATGTGCGTTGAAGAGAAAGAGCCACGGAAGAGCTGAGCTGGGAGGGGACCAGTCATCCACACACTCTTCCCTTAACACCCTCCAGGAACAGTGCTAGGCATGAGCGCCAGGTAAGAATAAGACACACTCACAGACGGCTACCTAAGGGTTAAGCCGAACTCTCTGGTAGGCTGCTTGTCAGGTTGCCACTGAGTGTGTCTTTTGCAATGATACACATACATACATACACAAACACACGTCCACATACATATTTTACAGGTATATGTATATATATGATATTCAAGTTAAGAAGCTAATTTAATTTGTTTTTGAAATATGCAATGAGATTATGTTTCATATTTTTCCTGGAGACTCAACATACTTTGCAAATATTGATTTATTAATTCCTGCTGTAATTTCCTGAAAAAAAAAATGCTTTATCATGAGTACTTTATTCAGCATAGAAATAGGCTTAGCCTCAGGCCTATTTCTTGAACTTTTATAGAACCAGCAAATGAATATATGTATGCTTTAAAATTTCAGGCACAATATTTGCACGGAAACAATTAAAACAGTAAATGCTTTGTTTTAAATCACGGTTATGATCAGGATAGCTTTCTTTGCGAAGAAACTGAAATGGTTGATGATAATCAGGGTAAATTCATTGTGGTCTAAGGAAAGACACTTGTATTCAAGTCCTTTAATATATTCACGTAAATCAAATAAATGTCCATTTCCCCTAACAGAAGAGGAGGCTTTTTCAATGCTGTGTTTGAAGAAAGACTATTCATAGCGTCAACGAGTGAAGACTGCATTCATTGAAGGGTATCTATAGAGGAAAAACAGGAAGCATCCTTTTGCTAAATATAGCACAAAAACTGCATTCAGGAGACGCATCTTAGATTCATAATATAGTGCATAAACATGACGGCTTAATCTTAAGAGTTCGTAGGAAAATAGGGCATTGTGTGCGAAGGTTAACGCAGGGCTAAAATTGGCATTTTCAGAATTCTAAGTCTTAACGATTCCTTAAAAATGCCTGTGATAAGAGAACCTTACAATTCAGCATTGTTCTGCATTGACTCCTCTGAGGGAGACTTCTGTTGGTTAGCAATCAGGGTGGAATTCTGCGTCTCATTTCAGAACTCATTACCCATCAGCCTCAGTAGTTTTGGTCTCCGCGTAACGGACACAAGTGGCGCTCTAGACAGCGTTCTTTCTACGTGCGGCTCAGACGCCCAAGGACATGGCCTTATTAAAGCTTCTCCCCACGTTGATTTATGCTTCGCGATGGGTCCTCCAGTGATGCCTCACCCTCCACCCCCCAGACAGAAACTGTGAAATCTTCCCCGACTCTCTACCTTCCAAGGTGATAAAGAGCATTTATGACAGCTGCGTCAGTGCTCACGGGTCGCTGCGGAGGTTACAACCCTGCAAGTTTTCAAAATCAGTCCGCTGGTTCCCAAACCCAAGTATCAAGATTTCTTTCAAAGTCTAAGTCTTTAAAACATTTTCATGTAAGAGTCGTTGTCTGTTAATACACATTTACTGAGAACATTCATCCGCCCTCGTGATAACTCATCACCCCTGTGGTTCAAAACCCCCAAGGTCAGAAGTCATCAATTGAATCCTTTTTTTTTTATTTTTTATTTTTTATTTATTTATTTATTTTTTTGAGTTGGAGTCTCACTCTGTCGCCCAGACTGGAGTGCAGTGGCCGCTTCTGGCCACCGCAGCCTCCACCTGCTGGGCTCCGGCGATCCTTCTGCCTCAGCCTTCCGAGTAGCCGGAATTACAGGCATGTGCTACCATGCCCGGCTGATTTTTTGATTTATTGTAGAGATGAGGTCTCGCTGCCCAGCCGGGTCTCGAACCCGCGGGCTCAGGCAATCCACTCACCTCAGCCTCCCAAAGGCGCGGGATTACAGGCTGAGCCACCGAGCCCGGCTCTTTTTTTTTTTTAATTTGTAAAAACTGAGGCTTAAAGAGGCGTAGTGAATTACTCAAGGCGTGACATTTATATAGGATGCAGAACTTGACTGGGACCCACGTCTCCTGACTCCCGGAGAATCAAGTACTGTAATGGTAACGCCAAGCCCGCCAATCAAAGACCACCAGGAGCACAGCTGTCATCCAGGATGCTTCCACCGCAAGAGAGAAGTGCTACAAGATGTTATTGTAAGGGGCAGTGCAAAAAGTCTTATTGTAAGACTTGGGGGCTGTGGGATTCCAAGGCTTTTCTAAATTGGATTCTGTCTGGAAGTGGGGACAGTTTGGGAATCGGGAATCCTGGTCGTTTTTGTCTGGAAGGAGGGAATGCTGCAGGAGCGTAGAATTGCCTTTGGCAAAGAAGCAGGAGCCACCTGTGTTCGTAAGAAGAGGAAGATGCTAGTCTTCGGGCTGCCGAAAGTCTCGCTCTTGTTTCAGACGTGGCCACTCAGTGGCGTGGCTTCTGTCTCGCTGCATTGCAGTCCTGTGTACGCTGTTTGGTGACTGTGTTGTTCATATCCTGTGATCAGGCTTATGTGCAGCTGGGAACATCGTGGCCTAGCTGGCGGCTGGCAGAGCCGCCACTCCCTCAGTCACTTATAGGACAGACTCTACTTACTCTGCACATTGATTCGGAGCGCAGCATTTGAACAGATACATGGAGGTCGTAAAAAAGAACATTCTGGTTCAATACAGGACACAATGTGGCATCTAAGGATAAGGTGAGTTGTCTCGCAAAGTTGTGCGTTTCCTGCTGCAAGAAATCTACATGCCAGAATCCTCTGGTAAGAGGATGAGTGGAATGAATGTGGTTTCCAGCTCTTAGATTTTAGGATTTAGGTCTGATCCACAAAGTTTTCTTTTCTTTTTTTTTTTTTTTTTTTGAGTTGGAGTCTCACTCTGTCGCCCAGACTGGAGTGCATTGGCCGCTCCCGGCCACCGCAGCCTCGACCCGCTGGGCTCCGGCGACCCTTCCGCCTCAGCCTTCCGAGTAGCCGGAACTACAGGCATGTGCTACCACGCCTGGCTGATTTTTTGATTTATTGTAGAGATGAGGTCTCGCTGCCCAGGTGGGTCTCGAACCCGCGGGTTCAGGCAATCCACTCACCTTGGCCTCCCAAAGGCGCGGGATGACAGGCTGAGCCACTGAGCCCGGCTCACAAGGTTTTCATAGCCATCAAGATTTGGAGTTGAGTTGGAAGAGACAGTCATGGCTGGTAGACTTTTTCATCCGATTGCCATAGACATCAGCGTTCATCTCATACTTTTCAGTAAGTTCCTTTGCCTTCATAAGCTCTTGCAATCTAGTCCAGCTGTTGGCCTTCAGTCACACGTGCTCTTGTCTCCTAGCTCCCACTCTGTGTTTCATGAAGAGAAGACCTTGTATAAGCAACTCACCTATTAGAATCAGAAGAACACAGACTGTTGGCCCGGTCTCTTGCAAAGATGAACTGCATGTCCATTCAGCATTTCCTTAACGTTCTGAAATATTTCCAACCCTTCCCATGCTCCCTGTATTCAATTAAGATATCTTCTAACTTCTTCCATCTCTGCCTGTTGGGTTGCTCTCCATCCAACAAGCTCCAGCTAAAGAATTCACATGCAAGCCTCTGAATGCAGCCTTGTCTGATTCTGGCCCCTCCACGATGAGGCAGGTCCTGAAACGAAAGCCAACTACTGCTTGTTCTCTTGACATCTGGTGATACGGGGAGCGGGGAGGCTCAGAGGGCCTAATTTTAGGTTCTCCTCTCCATGTGCTCCTGCAGGGAAAGTTCTTAGTCAAATAGTCCTCCCTGGGCTTCGACTCACAAAATTACCCAAACCAACCTCCCACAGGGACCGAGAAGCATGTTGCCCTCTTGAGATTCCCAAGGCTGCCCCCCACAGACACTGGCTGTTCACTGGGTGACCGTTGGGCGTCCCTGCGTGGTGCACAGAGTCGCCATCCCCAGGCTGCGCGTGTGCGTGGATGTCCTCTGCCCAGTGTTGGATGCTACGTGTCCGGCCAGCCCCATAACCCCGGCGTGGGAATCCCTCCTGCTCCCATGGGCTGAAGAAAGGGTGATTGACACATTTAACCTTGCTACTTTTTCTAAAGCAATAATATTTTCTATTGTTTTTCCTGAACACTCTTGTATTCCTCAGTACTATCATATCACAGTACGGAGCAAATGATAGTGACTGTTACTGAAACGTGACTCCTTACTGGAGCCTGGGCAGAAATTTGAGTCAGCTTTGTATTCTCTCTCGTTCTGTCATGGCATTTGACAGATTACAGTGAATTAGTTTATAACCTATTAGTACCTTTTTTTCCTCTCTAAATTATGTCTATTTGCGTCTGTGTTTTGAGCATGAGAAACATTTTTATTTGTGTCATCAACACCTCTATTTATTGTTTTTTTTTTAAAGTAAAGAGGACTCTTTCACTGGATTGGCCCCAAGGCTGCCAAGAACGCTGTGACTGAAAGCTTCGTCAGCCCACATTGAGCTGTGCATCTGGCCGCAGGCTCACCTCTCACCACCGCTCCTCCTGGAGGACACATTCCTCCTAAATGTCCTCCTTTATGTGGGCCCTCCTGGACGTCACCCACCGCCGATGAGGCCGACCGCCATGCCATTTGCTATGTCCAACGTGGAATTCAGAGCTTGACACTCCAAAGACGTGGAACTGAATTACAACGACTTAAATGTGAACTCTCTTATCAGTGATGGATACTTACAGGGTATTGCCATATTTCACAAACATATCTATGATTGTCTCCCAATTGATAGGCACACATTCTTAAATATTAGCATATACTTATTGGATGAACTGAGTTTTCCCCTTTTTTGTTTAAAAAGGATATTTTTACAAGCCCTCAATTTGTCGTTATTCTATTTCAGTGAACTTCTGAAATACAGAAGAAAGAACATTTTGATGACGTTATAGGGTAGCACAAAGGATTTTGCCAAAAATATTTCCCAAGCTTATCACCAAGACAGTGTACTTGGGAGATTCCCGTGGAATTTGTTACAGTGTTTTCAAATGAAAGCACTGAGAGGGAAAACACGCAGCTTTGCACCCCCGTGAGGGCCTGGAGTCGGCAGGTCCTGACGGCACGTCTGATCTGTGTACGTCCCTGTAAAATGAGGAGTCCTGTGGGCGAGGGTTTGCCTCATGTAAAATCAGAGCTGGCACAGGCCTGCTATGAAAGGCTGCTTTAAAATATGAGTCATTTAATTGAATGTGTAAGCCTTTCTGAGGAGAGGCATTTGTGTAAGTTACGATCATTGCTGTTTTCAGGTCACTTGGACTCACCAAAAACCAAAACCACAACTGACACAAGATCCAAGACTTGTCTGCTTTGCTCTCAAGTATTTTTTAGCCCCCAAAGAGGAGATGGTAAGAGCGACAGCAAGCGTCTCTGAGAGAAACCCCTCCATGGGTCCAGGTCCTCCAACTGTCCCCGAACCACGTGTTTGCGCTCCTCAGATCGGATGCAGGTGTGATCCGTCCCTGCCCTCAAAACCACATGACGCCTGAAAAAGGTGGAGCAAGCAGCGCCCAGTCTCGGGAAGCTGAAGCACCTGCACAGAGGCCCACCTCCAGCGCCCACACAGAAGACCACCTGGCCTCCTCACCGGCACACCCACTTGGGCTCCCTGGGTGTGGAATTCGGTCCCAGAGTCTTGGCTGCAGGGGGGAGCTGGTGAGGACCAGGAGAGCTTCAGCCCCTTGGAGCCATTCCATGGGACCTCTGCTAAAGGCATCTCCCCTCTTCCTTTCCAGGGGGAGGGCCAGGCCTAGGGTGGCACAGTTTGTCGGCTGAAGTAGTCTGTTTCACTAACATGGAACTATTTCGTGCTATACACGGGTGTAGAATACATTCTCGCATTCTGCACCCGAAATCCTTTTAGAATTGTCCCCTTTTGGGGAAGGATGAATTATATGATGACACTTCTGGGACTCTGAAAAGGCAGTCGCACAACAAGAAACAAGGAGAGCTTGTTCCAATTTCAAAGCTCACCAGCTTTGTTGATAAGTCCACGAGTCACCTAACTCTGAGCACACGGCGTGTTGTCTGTTTCATCATTGTGTTTCCTACACGATCCTGTCCCTCGGGAGCCATGTGACAGACGTGTCAGATAGGTCAAGTGAGAAGCCTTCCAAGAGGCAGGATGAGTTACTGAGACTCGTCTTTCTGTTTCTCTTGGCCTGCGAGTGTAGACCACTGTATCTGTCAGTTGTGTATTGGAACTCTCTGAACTTATTTTTTTGATTTTTGGTATCCTATTTCCACAATGGATTATAGGTTTCTAGAAAAACTCTGCAACGAGTTGCTTGATGAACAAAGCATTCTCAATTGCACGCTCATGTCAGCAAGATGATTCATGAGCAACGTTGGAGAGAAGAGAAACTGGAGCGACACTTGGAGAGCCCTTGGTTTTTCTTTTACTAGAGAAGCATCTTTAGAATGAATGATCCATCAGTGCAACTTGGGCGCTGTGCCCTCTGGACAATTTGGGGAATAGCACAAAGGCTTGTTTCCTGAAGTGTTCATGTGTATTCTCTCATAAAGCCATGCATTACTAGTTCTAGGCGCATGTCTATCTTTCATGGAGCTATGACCATATGCAAACTTTACTGCAGCTATGCATTCTTTTTCATTCTACCATTCATGTTGAAATATTTTAACATGAATCCTGCTCAAATTAGATATAAAAGTAATCTGCATTTAAGAAGATATTCTTGATGACCCCTGGAAGAGTCTCTCTCCGTCAGCATTTTGGTACAAGCACAGCAAGCTATCATTAATTTACTTTTGTTCCCAGGTTCATTTGAAGAGTAGGCTGTCATTTGCATCGTACTCTGTGTTAACTGTACATTTGCTTGTTGCAATTTAAGATGACATGTTGGAATATATTGGTTTTCTAATTCAGTAGACTAGCAATTTGGATCCGGAGCTCATGCATTCCTGAGATTAATGAATTACGACTTGAGCAAAGCATCGAACATTTGATTCTCAATCTGTATCCTTATTTGGAATGCAAACCCTGAGCCTGAATCCCGTGGGGGAAGAGGCCGAGTCAATACAGCCCGTCCAGGGGGGATGAAACAGCTCCCGGGCATCTGTAAATAGTCAGTCCACAATGTGACAGGCTCTTGGAAACTGTGACTGTAAGTGAAACATGTAACAAAACCAACTTTACCATAAGTTAGTGGACATAAAGAGTTAATTTCCTACCACATATTTCTGGTTATAAAAATATCACCAAACTTCTAAATAAAGACCAGAACATTTCTCCTACTAATTGTCGACCCGAGTATGAGCTATGCATACATTTAAGGAAGATTAAAAACAAAAACAAGAGAATTACCCAATTTTTAGAGGGTCAGCGAGTGAGGCAGTCAGAGTGGTAGTAGGGTAAATCAAGGACTCAGCGTTTGCAGAGTGAAGCTCGCAAGGCTCACCACCTACCACCAGGCAGTTAAAAAACAGAAACAACACGCTGCGGTTTTCCCACCACGTTGCCGACTGGTGCACGTCTGTGTGATTATTGTACACTTTACAAGAACTTGTGATTATTCGTTCCTTTTCCAACCCACTTATTCCAGTTCGGGGTTACAGGGGGCCAGAGCCTCCCCGGACAGCTCTGGCATAGGGTGGGCTCCCTATGTCGCAGGGAGCACCCACCCACACTCACACCGGAACTGTGCAGACATACCCAAGCACTCCCTGGCATCGCTTAACAAGATGTTAGGGGCGTTGATAGTGCTGTTGCCTCTACCTAAAGGCACAGAAGGAAGCTGGGAATTGTGGGCGTTTTATCCAAGCGTGGGCAGACCTCTACCCAAAGGAGAAGGAAGCTAGGAATTGTGGGAGCTTTGGAAGGCACCAACTGCACCCTGATGTGGCCCTGTCTGAGGATCTCTATGTCCATTCTTTTCCGTTCGCTGTTATGACCAAATGACGTCGAATGGAGAGACATGGCATTTGAGGACTTGCCGTGCAGGCTTTTTGTTTGTTTTGAGAGACAGGGTCTCCTTCTGTCGCCCAAGCTGGGTTGAATCCTCTCACCGTGTTTTCACACAGCAGGAAGGCCCTCTTCAGGTGCCCGTGCTGTGACCGTACACTGCCAGCCTCTAGAACTGTGAGCCAAGGCAGTTTTGCTTTTTATAAATTACTCTGGTAATTTATTCGTTATCCTGGTATTTTATACCTGGTACTTTTATACCCTGGTCACTTATAATTTACCTGGTGTTCTGTTCTTGCAGCACAAAATGAACCAAGACGATGGTTTAACCTTGCCCCCAGGGTTAAGTCAAAGCTTAATGAGAACTTATACCTCATGACTCTTCTCTAAATTTCCACGAATGTAAGCATCCTTCAGCTTATCAAGTGGGCCACTCTGCCACTCCTCTCCAGGGCTTTGCACATTTTTTTCATACAAAAAATATTCTTCTTTGAATCCTCGTGTCCTCCCAACATCCTCTCTTCCTTTGCTTAACTAATTCCTCCATCAATTTAAGTTCCAGTGTCTACATTTCTGGGAAGCTTTCTCTGATCCAGGCAGCTGGCTTAGGCACCCTCTCATTTTTTTTCTCTCATATTTCATGATAATTACTCATTTGTCTATTCTTTTCAGTAGAGTCTATGAACCCCGAGGGGAACAATCATGTCTGTCTTGCTCGTAAGTATCCTCAGTGTCTGACCTCTAGTTAGTGCTCAGTAATTATCTGCTTTGTGAATAAATGAATGGCTTAAGGTAAAACAGAGACTAAATTGGACACATACCAGTTGTAGCGTCAATTAGAACTAGAGGACACTGTCCTGCTGGGAAGTCATGGGAATGTTTGCGCATTCTGACGCCCCAAGGAGACTCTAGGCCTCGAGTGGTTCCCAATCTCTGTCCTTACAGCCTCAGCTAGCTTTTGTTTCCATCTATAAAGCTTCTTACAACCACTTTATTCTTTAGTATTTTTACCACCATGATCATATCTGCCTCTCCCAAAAAGCGTGTCAGTAATCCTTCTCTTTTAGGAAGGCAGTTATCAATAGCAATAAAAGTTGAAGAGTTATAGAAAATCTCAATTACAAAGCTCAAAGGGTCATGGTCCCTCATCAAATGTACTACCTTCTATTTGAAGTGGTAACTGAAAGTCCCCTTTGGACTTCTAGCTTTTGGGTCCATTTTAATTTCTATACTCAATAAATGTTTCATCCTTAAGTTCTGACTTAATGATAAGAATGTACTAATTTCTTTCTCTTCTTTATTCAACAAGAAATCAAGATAAAGCAATAAGTAGCTTTCTGTCTTACTGGGCAATTTGTATCTCTGAAGATCTCTGCTTTAATCAAGACCTTTACCCAGAGCAAACCTTTTGTATCATTTCTCTTGAATATTCCTTGGAATCACTGCTAAAATTCATTGTTATTAGCCTATCTAGTTAGGGTGTGAATAAACTGATTTTGGTTACAATATTTCAATGATACAGGACAATGGAACAATACATATTTAAATAACTAGCATACTTAGAGTTTCATAAAAATATTAAGTCAAATGAGACTTTCCTCTAGTGGCTAGAAATCAAGAATTATCAAATTAATGAAGCGATCCATTCACATTAGAAAACAGCCTGTCCTCTAACAAAGTAGGAGAATCATGCTTTTGTTATTTGTGCCGAATAAACTGTTCTCCACAAGTGAACTAACTGCAAGGGTGTCACACAACAGTCAGGTCTGGGGAAAAACAGGTTAAGCCAGAAGTAAATGAAAACCTCTGTACAGGGACTTCCCTTTCTTCTATATTATCTTACATTTGAAAAATTAAGACAATTGTCTTAATCTTCTAAAGTGTCAAGGGTTTCACACTAGAAAGTGAGTAAAAACGGTATCTTGTTTTCATAGCTGTCATTGCTTTCTTGATGGCATTTTTGAGTATTTTCTTTTTGCCACTTATCAACGTCAGATGACCTCACTGGTAAGAGGCTGCTTCCTTCTTTCCGGCTTCAGTGGCCAAATATAGAGATGCACATTTTCCTTTGCCTTTCATAATGAAGGATCTTCCGTGGCATGATTTATCTTAATATATAGAAGAGTCTTGGCCAGATCACAAGGATGACATTTTTAAATAACAAAGTCTTCAACGTTGGAAATAAATCACATGAGTCAGACCACTTAAGCTACATGCTAAATTAGAAATACTGCATCCCGGTAATAGCTATGAAATAGCTTATAGACTTATTTTCAACATCACCGTTTCCCCCCAGAGGATTCCAAGACTTTTGACAGGGACTTATAGGAAATATGCTGCATTTGACTGTTATAATCACATGCAGAGTCCTTGAAGTTCATTATCTAGCATCAGAGCAAGCATAAAAACCTTACAAAAGTAAAATCTGTTTTATGGTTATAATTTATTTTTAAAGCTTAATGTGAAATAATCCATTATGTGTATATCCAGCACAAGTTGTGTGTGTTCTGTGGACTGACCGGGCACTTAGAAGTCAGGAATTGGGAAATGAGACCTAAGCTCTGAGTTCAAATCCCAAATCTTTCACAGATTCAGTGTGATACCAATGCCTGTGGTCTCAACTTGGTTATTGTGGCCGAATCAAAATATGTACCAGCTGAACGGTTGACTTGAAGTTGTTAATGCTAGTGGTCCCCCCAACCCTGCTGAGTTAAGGAAGGAGGTCCTCAGTGTCATCCACACTGCCGATCCCTTGACAAGTTGAGTGACAAACTGCCAAATGAGGCAGGATCTCAGTAAAGGTCTTTAGCTTTACGGACAGGATTTTTAAAAATCCGGTTGTCAAAGCCCAAATACTGTAACCAACACTGTTTCACTCTTATACTTCTTCCACACTGACAATTCCTACCTTCTTTCAAAAAAAAAAAATATATCTATATAGAAACATCATGTAAATTGACTTGTTCAGTCTAAAGGGATATGCAAATGAAGAGGGGCCATCAAGTGTAATTGTTTGGTATGTGGTCTGCCCGTGCACTTTAAAACCATTTGATGTGGAAGAGCTATTATATAGTAAATTCCATGTAATGAGGAAGTATTCATAATCATATAAAGCTTCTATTCGGTTCATGCTAAAATAAATTATGGAGACGGATGTGGTGCTTGTATATACATATCTACTCCAGCGGAGATGCTTCCAATTTTAGAAAAGACGATCTGTTTAGACTTCTACCTGTTTTTTTTTTTTTTTCAGTTGGAGTCTCACTCTGTCGCCCAGACTGGAGGGCAGTGGCCGCTCCCGGCCACCGCAGCCTCGACCTGCTGGGCTCCGGCAATCCTTCTGCCTCAGCCTTCCAAGTAGCCGGAATTACAGGCGCGCTACCATGCCTGGCTAATTTTTTGATTTATTGTAGAGATGAGGTCTCACCAAGTTGCCCAGGCGGGTCTCGAACCCGCGGGCTCAGGCAATCCACTCACCTCAGCCTCCCAAAGCGCGGGATTACAGGCTGAGCCACCGAGCCCGGCTAGACTTCTACCTTTTAACTAGGATTTTACATCCATCTGCCTTTCCCTCCAAGTCTGTTGCAAATTGTCTTCTATTCTGTAACATCAACTTGTCGCGGTCTAGCTGGACACTGGAAAGCAAGCCTTGTGCTTCTCAAGCACTGAATTAGCAACCTGGCAACGTCCTCTGCCTCTGTCCCATCCTGACGTCCCCCTAATGTATCCATCTTGGCTTTAGAATTTATGTGTTTCTCAGATATGGGCATGACTCAATTTGGAGTGACAAAAAATCATGACACTACATTCTTATAGCCCTAGTGAATATCACTTCAACTGAGCAGAAATTAAGTTAATTAATTTCAGGATCTGTGCGTCCTTGCCTACGACATCCAACCTGATTAGAAGTAGTAATATTTTATAGTGAGCTAGAAATCTGTATGTTTGCCAAATAGCATATTCATTCTTGACAAGTTCTTTTCATGTGGAAGCAATACAATTCAGAATGTATAAAATCTAATCAGGAAGTAAGACCTGCTGGAAAAAAATCTCAATAGGTGATATGTTATGAACCATCATTTTGCCTGAAATTTTTATTGTAAAGATTCAGGCACTAACTTATTATATTAAGTAGATTGAACTCTACGGCTGCCATGTCTCTTACAGCAATTGCAGCTGATAGGAAATAATGGTGGCCTTTTCTCTCGAGATGACTCTTGCAGCTGGGAGGCGCTATGGTGCGTGGGATTGGAGTGACGGAGGGTCTGTAGTTCTCAGCACATCTAGGGTAAAATTCATGAATTCAGTAGACACAATTTTAGTTCAGAAACATCAGCAGGTATGCTGTTAGCTGACACTGTGACTAGGACAAAATCCAAGTCTGGACAGTCTTGGTGCTAAATCAGGGCTGAGCACGAGACCTGCCACATGATAGGCACCTCATTTGAATATTCGGAACAACAGTGTCACACATGCTCATCCTATTTGATAATATTTCTGAATGCACAGACACTCAGGGCAAAGCTGGCACGGTCGTGATGCGATAAATCATGGTTTTGCTATCAGTAAGTGCTTTTTGAAAGAGACCTTTTTAGCCGGCTTGGTGGCTCAGCCTGTCATCCTGCGCCTTTGGGAGGCTGAGGTGAGTGGATGGCCCGAGCCCGCAGGTTCGAGACCCGCCTGGGCAGCGAGACCTCATCTCTACAATAAATCAAAAATCAGCCGGGCGCGGTGGCGCGCGCCTGTAATTCCGGCTACTCGGAAGGCGGAGGCGGAAGGATCGCCGGAAGGACCGCGGGAGCCCAGCAGGCGAGGCTGCGGTGGCCGGGAGCGGCCACTACTCTCCAGTCTGGGCGACAGAGTGAGACTCCGACTCAAAAAAAAAAAAAAAAAAAAAAGAAAGAGACCTTTTTAGACACAAGTTCAAGACTTTGTTTACAAATAAGGTCTTGTAACGTTTTCAGCTTCTTCTGTTGGCTGGTTTTTGAGCTGGAGTCTCACTCGGTCGCCCAGGCTGGAGTGCAGTGGCACGGTCACGGCTCACCGCAGCCTCGACCTTCTAGGCTCAGGTGACTCTACCTCACCAGCGCTGGGATTACAGGCATGAGCTGGCATGCCTGGCCTTTCTGTTTCTTATGTTGCTACATTTTCAAGGCTCACTTAGAGAAAACACATTTCCTTCAACTTCAGCGTGGCAGCAGCAGGATTCTCTAAAATTGGGGGTTAGTTAGTAAACTGCTGTGTAGAGTAAGAGTTTGATACTAGCGGCAAAATCTTTGATGAATGATCAGTGGCCTACTACATATAATCACCTATTTCTCAGACAGGGGCATAAACTGGAAGATGTGTTCTCTGGGATTAATATTTGTTATAAACGCGGCGCTTGCTGATGAAAAAAGAAATTTGAATCTCATACAAATAGGATTATGCGTCTATTTTTTATTTACATAAAAATTTTAAAATTTAATATCACCGGAGAGAATTTTATTGTTATGAGTAGGTTGTATCATACTTCAAATTACATGTGATTATAATTAATCAAACTCAGTAGTTACAAATGTACTTGAAATTATTGTTCTATATGCCAAAGATAGTCTATCTTGTGCCTTATTTACAATCGCATGATATTTTAATGTCACTTCAGTTTAAAACTCAAAACGAACATCTTGTTTTGACTCAAGACGGAATAGACAACCAAAAAGACAAATTCTTTTTGTGGACGTCACAAGGAGGATGCATTTTTGTTTGCGTTATTTGGCTGAAGGTGTCCGGCTGAAGGGTCACCAAGCTGAAGATATCTTTCTCTCTCAACGAACCTCAGGACTTGCGGGTTAGAGGTAGGTGCTGCGAAGGGAGATGAGCACGTCTCTCTGCCACGTGCTCACACAGCAGTCGGGATGCTCAGGTATACACAGATCTCATCACAGGCAGACCGACGCTTAGGATTGTGGAATTGTGATGGAGAGAAATACGGAGCTCTTCTGAGGATTTTGAAAGGCTTCTTCGGGAAGGCAGGATTTGAGTGGTGACTTTTAGAGGGGACGGGCACGCGTGGGGAGTGTTCAGAGCAGAGAAACGGGCCAGAAGCGAAAACAATGCTTCTCACGGGGAAAAAGGGTGAATCCGTATTCCTCGTTCGGGACAACAGAGATGAAAAACATATGAAACGTCACTTTCACAAGTGTAGTTTTTTGGTGCCGAAGCCGCGTAATTTGTTATTGTCCTGATACAAAGAATTTGCATGTGGTAGTGGACGGTGGGAGGAGATAGCTGAGGACACTGTGTTTAAAACCCCACCATTTCTGATCATCGCTGCCATTTTCTGCCTGCTTCACGGACGCCTACTGGAGTCAGCATCACCTATGAAGTACAGTGGCGGGAAATGTCGCGTGCCTCAGCCCAATTACCATGGCTTAAGCCTCTAGATAAAACATTTATTCAAGCAAGTGTGTTTTCACTGTGTGTAGTCTACCAAGTGGAAAAGAGCATCATTCTCAAGTTACACTCCAGGAATTCTTTCCAAGACTGGAATAACAAGTACGTTATTTGGTCAAGAGAGTGCTTTGTACATTTCTCTTGCTTTCAGAAATCATGCCTCCGCAATTTTTTAGCAGTCTTAAGAGAACCAAAATATTTACCACTTATTTGACATTTCCCAAATTCCTATTACATCAAAAGATCACAAACTATCCCTAACTTCAGTTACAGTAAAGAGCAAAGCAGTTGCATTTGTTCATGCTCGATATAGAAGACATGATTGCTATTCAGCTTCCCCTGAACTTTAACCTTTCATAATGTATTGTATTTAGTAGTTTCACTAATATTAATAAGCCTCAATCTCCAAGCAGAAAATATAACTATCCCACTATAACAGGCATAAAGAATAATTAACACCATTTAATGTATATTATGTATCCTCAGTATTTCAAGTGATGATCTTATTGTTTCATCAGATTACAATTTATACGCATATGCATATATAGGTGTATGCAAAGATGTGCATATGGATATATTTTAATTAATGATGACTATTTATATTACTTGTAGAAGACTTGGAAAATCCAGAAAAGTGTGATGGATAAAAGGTATCCATAATAGCAGGCATCCAAAGATAACCCATACATACAAACCTACCTAATATTTAACTTGGGTGATGCCATTGGGAATCTCAGAATTAGAAATGGTATTTGATGATGTTATATCAGCATTCTCTCTATGTCTAAAATAATTGTAAAAGAAGCAATTTTAGACTATTATAAGCTAATATGGATTCCTTTTATGTAGAATTTTCTTCCTGAAAGAGAATTTGACCAAGGTCTCACCGTGCAATGACCACAACTTCTGTTAGCATGGACCAACTAATTTTGACACGCATAATGATGCTGTCTTTCAGACGTATGCGATTTCTTGTAATGACTACTTCCATCTAGTAAAAAATATTTGTGGCTGAAGTGCACAGGCTCTCAACTTTTGCACCATGACATGTTGCTCTTGGATGTTAGCATCTTCCGTTAAGTGTGTCGCAAGTAGTATGTTATTAATAGAAATCAAAATACTTACATATCTTAAGTACCAGGTACTATTCCAGAACAGCTTAAGACTTTCTCTTAAAACAATGTCACTTTTCCTTTCATTTTAGTGTCCTTTCTGGAATGTAGGAAAACGAGCACAGAAACAAGTAGAATGTACTTTATGCCACAGATTGTCCTATTTATGATATTAATTTATCAATTGGATCAATGACAACTTAGCAGTAGAAATAGCTAGCTATTAAAGCACTGGTTAAAATATTTTGGACGTTCTGTTAAAATCTTGTATGCTCACTGTATTATACTATGCTCCTTGTGAATGTTCATTATTCACAAGGGCCCTCAAAGGATCGACACCCTCAGGGTTCAGTACCCTGCATTGAACACACAAGTTTAGTTTCACAGTGTTCACCACTCTTGTCTAGTTTCAGATCAGGCTGTTTTGTTTGTCAGTTGCATTCTCACTAAAATGTGGAAAGTTCCTGGATAAGAAATAACGTCGTGGTGCTTTTTAATGTGTTATCTCTTTGAAAGCAGACATATTTATTATCTGACCGATGGTCTTTTATATTTTAGTTTCCTGTTCCATTACATGGTGGAGAAACGACAAGTGCTCCCTTCGTTTCAAGGTACCGAGACAGAATGTTCCTCCTGCCACTGGGTTATTAACCCCCCCAAAGCAAGGTTGATTTCATGACAGCCTCATCTCCATGTGAATCAGTCACAGCAAACTGAGAAAGGTAGTCCCTTCCTCTCTGATAGAAGAAGCCCAGCAGAGACCAACTCTGTTCTGGTTTTTCCACCACACTTGTTACTCAGTCATCAACTGGTGACTCTTACCAAATTTTGAGATTGGCTAGCCATTGAGACAGTCTCCTTTGCTCATCTTGGGTGTCGTCCCCTATTCTATATACGAGATTGTGTCAAGATAAAATGCAAAATTTATTATCTCCTTGGAAATCATTGAATGAATCAGTAAAGTTACACAGGTCTGTTCAGATTTTCTCTGCAAAACAATGTCAATGTGATGCTTCTTCTCTTAAAAGCACAGCTCGGGAAATGTTTCAAAACAAAACAAAATACCTCACTATTCCCCAAAAGCTAGTGATATAATAAATACATTGTAAAGGTATGGTCAGATAAAGAGGAAATGCTTTTCTTGAAAGATTTCTCTAGCAGATGGAAAATAAAGAGACTTCTTTTGTGGGTGTATACATGGTCTTTTGTATCATATTCCCAGAACTGTAGACACAGTTGGTGTCTCTATTATTCCCTCTGTCTCCTAGACTTAAAATATCGATCTAGAACACAGTGTTCTGGGTTATTAAAGGAAGACTTGTCATCAACTTCAAACTCATTCTGAATTTTTGGTAAGTTCAGGTCAGTTTAAGAAATATTTCTTAGTGTCTTTAGTTTGGTACCAGGTATTACTTTCAAGATATTGATATGTATTATAAAGATGTGGTCTCTGCCCTTACTATTCAAAAAGTACTTAATGAAAGGGTTTAAACATTATTCCACTGAACACTTTGCAAGTTAAGAACTGTCTGTGACTTACTTGCTTTAGTCTTAGATTTCTTTTTTTTCTTTCTTTTTTTTTTTTTTTTTTGAGTTGGAGTCTCACTCTGTCGCCCAGACTGGAGTGCAGTGGCCGCTCCGGCCCCCGCAGGCTCGACCTGCTGGGCTCCCGCGATCCTTCCGCCTCGGCCTTCCAAGTACCTGGAACTACAGGCGTGCGCTACCACACCCAGCTCATTTTTTGATTTATTGTAGAGATGAGGTCTCGCTGCCCAGGCGGGTCTCGAACCCGCGGGCTCAGGCAATCCACTCACCTCAGCCTCCCAAAGGTGCGGGATGACAGGCTGAGCCACTGAGCCCGGCTTTAGTCTTAGATTTCAGACACTGATAAAATAGAAGTTAACTCACATTTAGCAGAAATGAAACTGCCTTTACGTCTAGATACCATTTCAAGCAACTAGCAATGACTCAGCAGTCCCAAAGAAAGTCTACATATTTCTCCTTGACAGCTAAGGATTTTTAACTGGAATACCCAAGTTTAGAAAAAGACATGGTGCCAAATAGTACAGTTCTGAACACTGAACAGATGCTCCATAAATGATTGTTGAAGCTGACTTCAGATCTTTCCCTCTCAAGAGTCTAAGGGAATTTTCCCCAATATGGTCCCAACAACTGTGTTTTACCTCTTGCATCATATGTCTTACTTGGCTACACCCATAGTTCTCATCGAGGCTCATACTCAAAATTCGGAGTGCTCAGAGGCCGAAGGCATGTGCGGTTAAAGCCAGACATAAGGCTGAAGCATGGACGGTTTACACCTTCTAGGTGAGTACTTTTATGACATCTCCTCAGATGGGGCTAAGAAAACTAGGATTTATGAAATACGTCTCACGTGATTCGATCTGTCCTTTTGTATAAATAAATACGTAAGACAGTTTCAGGTGGTTAAAAAGATATATCAATATAGTCAGTAACTGAAGTGAATTTATAATCCATATTAGCTCAGTTTTACCTAATATCTAGCAACGTTAGCATGATCAATGTTTTTACCAATTTTTTCCACCTTTTTTCTGAATTACTTGTGAATATTTCTTGAAAAAAAATCTCACTCATAAAATGTGAATATTTAATCATTGAAGAATTTAAAAAAAACATTATGAAGGAAATTCTGGATGAGAATTTTCAAAGTTATTTGCATATGTTCACGTCATTGGCAGATCTGCCTAATATTCGAAGGTGATAACTGAAGGCAGACTGTACAGGTGTCTGTGTATGTGTTTTATTTATTTGTTTAGGGATAAATAAAGGCTTGAAAAAAATTGAACTTTTTGATTTCTAACCTCAAATATGAATAATGAGACAGCAAGATAGTTTTTTTCTTTTTTAAATAGACAATTTAAACAAATCTTTCTCCATAGGATGGAAAGGTAGCTAACATTCACTGTGCATCAATTATGTCAATGGTTCTATTGTACTTTTCACTTTACAAATACTTTTTCTTTTAATAATCATAGCAGGCAATTTTATCTCCATCTTACTGCTGAAGTCTCAGAAAGTTTTTATGGGTATTCATGGATTGTATGAGTAGCCACAATGAGTAACTGCTGGAGCCATGACTGACACTCAGGTGCTTTTGTATCAAAGACCCTTGTTCTTTGAAGCATCCCTTGTCACCCCTTGAAATTTGAATATATAAATAGTCCATAAGCATGCACTTTCTAATGGCTCCTGTAGCCTCATGATCTGATTATATAAGCACCATTTTATTTTTTTAGAATAATGGAGTATCGAAGAAGCAAAGCAATAGGATAAACAATCCTCATTAAAAAGTGAGCAAAAGACATGAATAGGCACTTCTAAAAGAAGATGTACAAGCATTCAACAGACATGGAAAAATGCTCAGCCTCACTCATCATTAGAGAAATACAAATCAAAACCTCAATGAGATATCACCTGACTCCACTAAGAATGGCCATCATTAATAAAACCAAAAACAGTAGTGGTGGTGAGGATGCAGAGAAAAGAGAATGCATCTACACTGTCGGTGGAAATGCAAACTAGTTCAACCTCTATGGAAAACAGTGTGGCGATTCCTAAATGAACTAGAAATTGACCTTCCATATCATCTAGCAATCCCCCTTCTGGGAATATACCTGAAGGAACTTAAATCACTCAGCAATTAATCCTATAATAATCTCATATCTCTATATGAAAATGAGTCAGCATGGCTAGAAGTAGAGCACAAACAAACACAACTATTCTGATATTTTAACTGAAATTCTTACGTGCCCAAAGCCAAGTTTCTTGTAGGTCTGAGACTATAGACTTATGCTAACTTGCCCACCTCTTGGATTTAGTTTCCTTTCAAGCAAGACAACTATAGGAGTAATATACTCCTGAGATCCTTTCACACACATGCCATCTGGGAAAACTGATGTATCAGCCTGTTTAGTTCAAATGTCATATCACATGTAAAAAAAAAAAAATCTGCTTTGAAATATACTGAGTGATTTAACATTCCCTTGGTAAAACTTGATTACAGTCCACACATCATACATATACAGTTCAGACTTCTATTTCTGTCTGTGTTAATCAACGATTTCTTGTTACTGATTGGGATTGTGGAATCTAAACCTAAAAAAGAAATTCGCATTTAAAGATTCCTTTTATTCCTATATGAACTGGAATACACATTTTAAATGTTCAGTAAAGAAGTTTGTTTTAAAATTGTGAAAGTGTTTACTAAAACAAGTCACATATTTTCCAGTTTTAAATGATGTCCTGAGTTCATGTTATTTTCCTATTAAGTTTAAAAATATTTTTCTTAAAGTCTTTCCTTTTTCTACAAGGAATTACTTTCCTATTTTTCTCCTGATTGTTAGAATAATTTTAACAGCCCCCATCAGGAAATTCCTTCTTTTTCCTAACTTCTCTAGCGCTTTGCTTGTTCTGTACCGCCAAATCATTACAAACTGTTTTTACACATCTCGAACACAGAAGCAGAACTCTGACTAAATATCTCTGACTAAAGTTGTCTCCTGAAGAAGGAACTACAGGATGAAATGAGCTATTGGGCTATAGGTTGTGTATCGCTAGCCTTTGAGGACGATGAAATTGTTTTGAATATCATATTTCTCTAGCGTTCAGGCTTCTGAAAATGCTGTTTATCCAAGAGAGAGTCTTTAACCCAGAAGAAGATAAAGAAGTACACTGGAAGCCAAGGCAAATCACTGTAGAGAGGAAAAAGTTAATCGCCGGGCAGCCAGCCATTCTCTAGGGTTTTGGACTTAGATCATATAGTGTACAGAATTATTTTTAGCTTTTAAGTACTTCAACTCAATGCTGTAAAATGATATTGTGGGGCTGGGCAGTGGAGAGGGGGTACTACCTGAAACCAATAAAATGATTGTGGAGAAAAGCCTATCTGAAGCTTGTCTGGGTTTTTACCTACATGTATGAGGTCCGACAATTAGGTTCGCGAACCATCCTAGACAAAGTGACACTTGCCTCATTTGCTGGGTATCACTACGGTCACCTTGGAAGTCCTCCCCTTGGGAAACTATGCACCAACACCAGCGCCCAGTCCACCCATTAAAGCAGTTTTGGAACTCTTTTTCAGGAATGGCCATCAGAGCTGTTGTCACTATTTGCTGAGGTCTGACAGTTAAGATTGCGAACTTGCCACGTGCGCTCACATGGCAGCACTGTCCAGATAACTACTGGAGCAGCCTCCCTACTCACCGGATCTGGCCCCTGATGACGTCTATCTTTACCCAGAGACAAAGGCATTATGGAAAGGACACTTAGGGCCTCCAGGGTGATATGACGACGGCTCTGAGGGCCGTTCCTGGAGAAGAGTCTCAGCGTTGCTCTGACGGGCGGACGCGGGTTTCGCTGCTCTCGTTCTCTTCAAACCACCCTGCTGCATTTAATGCTGATTTTTAGACCATTATCATTATTTTCCCCCTTCATGCCTCAACCGCCACTCTGTAGAGCACCGTTTCCAGTGTTCTGTTCTTCTCCGTGCTGTAAACAACAAAGTCTCTTTTATGTAGTTGTCTGTCAAATCTAAATTTCTGGTACAAACGTATAAGGAACTGGTGCATTTATATCTGTATGCACATATGTATAGTTACTTAAAATGCTCTCTATCTCTGCTTTGCAAATTTCTGCTTCACTAAGATTCAGATCAAGTAATGAAAACATCATTTTCCTTAGGAAGCCCCTCAGCTCACAGTTCTGTCTGTGTTCAGAGGCACAGCTCGGTCTTGTATTCTCAACACAAGGCACACTTACTTGTGTCTTCTTCTTCCTACCATATCAACTCTCCAAATATCAAATATGGGAATTACCCCATGAGGTTGTCATTCTGTTTGCAGTCTGTGTTGTGGACACCCGTCATCCCTTGAGACAAGCTGAGGCTTCACTGAATTCTGAATCGGCAGAACCTGGCTAGTTGTCTGACACCGAGTAGGCCCCCAGTTTTCAAGGGGAGACCTCCTCAGACCCATTAATTTATTTATTAAAAAAGCACTTACTTAGTCTCTCTCTGTCACTGTCATCTTAGCGACCTAGAATCAAAGACGTGGTCACACCTTCCACTCAGCTCTTTCTCTCGATATTTAATCCTTTTAGACAATCCCAACAGGTGTATCCTAGTTGAGGGGTTTTTCGTCTTCATTTCAACTACTGATAAATACTGTGGCATGCCTCTCCTTTCCCCCTCCAAAGTGGGCTACAAGAGGTTGTTAGAATAATCTTTCCAAATGCCGTCTGTATCTTGTCACTCTATAACCCCCCAAATAAAACTGTGGGCTACCTACTGCTTCAAAGATAAACGGGATTTGTTTAGCATGGTATTTAATATGCTCTACACTGAATCCATTGTTTAATTCCAGACTCATTTTCTTAGTACTCTGCAACATGAACACACTAATCCAAACAGAGGGGTCTTCCTTTTGCTTCTCGTAAATAGTTTATGTACTATAAGAAAGGGATTGGCAGTAGGCGGATACTGCCAGGGTGGGGATGGGGAGACAGCGTCAATAAGGGCACCTGACCTCAAACCATGCAAAGTGGGGACCACAGAGAGGCCCCAAATTTCCTGTACAACGTCCACGTGTACACCTAATCCTCGATCGTACCCCACATCTATTTTTTTTTTTTTTGAGTCGAAGTCTCACTCCGTTGCCCAGGCTGGAGGGCAGGGGCACACTCCCGGCCACCGCAGCCTCGACCCGCTGGGCTCCAGCGATCCTTCCGCCTCCGCCTTCCGAGTAGCCGGAACTACAGGCGCGCGCTACCACGCCCGGCTGATTTTTTGATTTATTGTAGAGAAGAGATCTTGCCAAGTTGCCCAGGCGGGTCTCGAACCCGCGGGCTCAGGCCATCCACGCACCTCAGCCTCCCAAAGGTGCGGGATGACAGGCTGAGCCACCGAGCCCGGCTTGTACCCCACATCTGTAAAACAAACAAAAAATAAACAATAACATACGCATCCCTTCAAGGAATACCTAGTGAAATCAATGCGTACCGGACGTTGTGCTCGTTTCTAGTGGCATAGATTTCTGTCCCCGCTGAGCTCTGCTTACAGCCAAGGGAGGATGGCAAGGGCCGGGGGTGAGGGTGCCTTCCCAGAGCCCCTCGGTGATGGTGACAGCCACAAGGAGGCACAGTTGCTTACTGACCGGGCACTGCCTGGCACGAAGTAAACACTCAGCAGTATCTATCTGTTGTATTGGAAGGGTTCACACTGCAAAAAAGAAGTGGGTTATCATGCGTCAACAAAGAACTGGAGGCTAGGGACGGGGACCACAGGGGTGCTGACCCCGCACACTGACCACGCCTGTCGCAGCCGTAGCCCGCTGTCCGCACGGAGGAGGGGCAGGCTGACCTTTTCTTCGGACACCGAGATCAGAAAAGGCTCTCGCGTGCCCTGGCATTTGAGCGGGGCCTTTGCAGGCACTGAGGACGTCGTGATGCTCCCGAGCTGCGAAAAGGCGGCGGGAGTCGCACGGAGAGGACCTGGACGTTGGAAACACAAAGCGCGCCGCCGTGTCCGGAAGGCTTGGCCTTGACGGGGCGGCCTCGGGTCAGGCTGGAATTCGGTTGAGAGCCAGGTTTTCAGCGTCCGGAGTGTCTTGAGGAAGCTTCCAGATGGTACCGGTTGGGTCCTGAGAAGTCTTTTTGTTTGTTTGTTTTTGAGTTGGAGTCTCACTCTGCCGCCCAGACTGGAGGGCAGCCCCGGCCACCGCAGCCTCGACCTGCTGGGCTCCGGCGATCCTTCCGCCTCAGCCTTCCATAAGCTGGAGCTACAGGTGTGCACTACCATGCCTGGCTAACATTATTATTTATTTATTGTAGAGACACAGTCTTGCCAAGTTGCCCAGGCTGGACTTGAACCCCTGGACTAAGGCAGTCCTCTCACCTCTATTATGGAGTATGCTTTTTTGTTTGTTTTTTTGGTTCTTTGGTTTTTTGAGTTGGAGTCTCACTGTCACCCAGACTGGAGCGCAGTGGCCGCTCCCAGCCACCGCAGCCTCGACCTGCTGGGCTCCGACGATCCTTCCGCCTCAGCCTTCCGAGCAGCCGGAACTACAGGGGTGCGCTACCAAGCCCAGCTGATTTTTGATTTGCTGTAGAGATGGGGGGTCTCACCAAGTTGCCCAGGCGGGCCTAGAACCTGCGGGCTCAGGCCATCCACTCACCTCAGCCTCCCAAAGTGCTGGGATTACAGGTTGAGCCACCGAGCCCGGCTTGAGAAGTCTTAAAGGAGTTAAAGCAAAGGCTGGAAGATCACAGCCTCAGCTTCCTTTTCCCACCCAAATATTTTCATGCAAGTTTCGTCTTCTCTCGGATGCGCCTAGAAAATTGTTTTGAGCAGTGGAGAAAGCTTCTCAATAGGTGTATTGCATCCAACAGAGAGTACTCTGAAGATGACTTAGTTTAAACGTGTAAGAAAATAAATGCACAATTTTAAAATAAGCAAACTCCATGTTTTGGGTCCCCCCATGCTTACATTTAAGTAAGATAAAAGCTAATTAAAAATACATTATGAAAGGCAAACTAAGACTCTACCAATTTGTGTCTGTCTGTTCACACACACAGATGCACAATGGGGAAATGTGAGAAGATAATTTTAGACAAGGGAAATCAGCATTTTAAAAAATTACGTGTAAAATCTCTGTATTTTGTTTAAAAGAAGACTCTGATTTAAGTTAGTTGTAAATAATCTCTCTCTCTTTTTAAAAGATGGGTGCAATTCAGTCAGGTACACAAGTGGTCATTGTACAGGGGAAGCTTGGGCCTCCCTTTGGTCCGCACTTCGCCTGGTTTGAGATCAGGCACCCTGATGGATGTTATGCGGCCCCTCTGCCCTGGCAGTTTCCAGCCACTCCAATCCCTTTGTTCCAGCATTATGGTAAATGTTCAGGGTCTGCGTATGAGTGAGAGCATGTGGTACTCAGTTCTTTGTTTCTGGGGAAGATCACTCAGAACGATGGACTCTAAACCCATCCAAGTTGCTGCCGAGTCCATATGTGTGCCCTTCTTTATGGCTGGTTAATAGTCCGTCATGAATATGCACCACGCTTTTTAAAATCCAGCCCGCTTCTGATGGGCCATAAGTAGAGAAGCGAGTGTTGGTCACATGGCCGTGGTGTGAGGAGGAACAAAGGAGTCGGCGCTAGGGAAGGGAGAGGAGAGCATACGCGGGGGCTCTAACGTGCACGGTTGCAGTCTATCCTCTCAGCCATAATCTCTGGGAAAGAAGAAAGAAGAGACAAAATTTCAGAGCTATGCATTCCTTGGAAAATTTTCTGACTATCATCAGCAACATGGAGAGTTAAAGAGACAATTATCTCTTTGGGTGTATTCCCGGAGTTCTGAAAGGCATGTTTTTAAAATTTAGCATATTAAAATTGTTTTATTTATGACTTTGCCATTTAGAAACTATCCAAACGTAAAGCTAGACTGCTTCTAATTTTGTTCGGTTTGCCCTATGACCAAGATTTGAAGCTTAAAATGTGGTTATTGTACCCTATCCCCGATCCATTTCATACAACTGTACATTGACCTAATGGCACTTCTACAGAAACAGAATGTAGAAATAGCATATTACTGGGAGGGAGTGAGCTTGTAACGCCAAAATAGTGTCATCATCATTTAAAATCTCATGCAAAGACAGGGTTCAAGAGACCACAATCATATGTGCAACAACGGTAGATTTTAGGGCCTTGGGAATGCCAACAGGAAACACAATATGATCAACTCTCTTATCGATTTACTCAAGATGAGCATGCATGTTCCTCTAGTGTTCAGTGTTTGAATCTGAGAACAGAGAGGCTTTGCAAGCATGAATTCAGAAAGTCAACCAGCCTGACCTTTTCAAGTCCACATCTCCTCATATGGAATTTATTTAACAAATATCAAGCAAAAAATACCTAGCTGTAAAACAGCATTTCAATAATTCTCAAAATTCTTTTTTTTTTTTTTTTTGAGTTGGAGTCTCACTCTGTCGCCCAGACTGGAGTGCAGTGGCCGCTCCCGGCCACCGCAGCCTCGACCTGCTGGGCTCCGGCGATCCTTCCGCCTCAGCCTTCCAAGTAGCCGGAACTACAGGCGCATGCTACCACGCCCGGCTGATTTCCTTATTTATTGTAGAGATGAGGTCTTGCTGCCCAGGCGGGTCTCGAACCCGCGGGCTCAGGCATTCCACTCACCTCAACCTCCCAAAGGCGCGGGATGACAGGCTGAGCCACCGAGCCCGGCCTCAAAATTCTTGTTAACTGACGCATCCTGCAGCAAAGATTTGGGTAACTGCCACAGTCATTATCAGGTATCTACTGCTCTGGGCCAGACATTTCAGGGTGCTAATAAAGATATGTTCTCCGATTGTTAGGAATTTGCTGGGTTTATTTTGCTAAAGTATATCTGTCTTCACTCTGAATTCAAATGCGTGAAGGCAAACTCTCCCTGGTATTGCTGTGTGATTTGTGGAAGGCGAAAGCATAGACAGATGTTGGAAGGAAGTGTGCTTTGGTGACTGGGCACTTGGAACTTGTAGAATTGCTTAATCATGTGTAATTAAGAGGTGTTGCTGTGACCCAAACACGGTTCATGAGAGTTCAGTTCATCTTTGTTCTTTTTCACCAGGAGTGAAGGATTTTTGTTTTCCGTAACTGTAGTGTCCGTTAAATTTATCTGAATCACTTGACAATGAATGGAACAGCTTTGATTCTATACAGCTGAATGTGTGTGTTGAAATACAGCTGGACACTTAGTGCTGCAGTGACTGGTGTCATTAACATAAATGTATGTGGCAAAGAGAAGAAAACAGAAAACTTGACAGTCGTTATTGCAATATTGAAAGGTTATTTTTAATAAGATATTCAGAGTAGTGTAGGTGTTTCAAGGGCATGACCAAAATCTGTATAGACAAAACCAAAAGCAATAAGTCATGTTTAGATGATCACAAAAGGGAATGGCACTTTAGAGTTTGCTAATATTATTGCAACGTTTAACAGTCATCTAACCCATAGGAAAAATGAGATTGATGAACATTGCTGTTGAGACAAGACATAATTTTTGTGGTGCTAAATGCATATTCTAGATGTCCATCAGACCATAGTAAGTCTGTTCCCTGATGTTTCTGCTGTAGCTGTTTTTTTCCCCATTATTTTCCTGTTGCTAAGAACACACATTCTGTAACTACGGTCTCTGTGACCACTTGCTGTCAATGCCAATTATAATTTAAATAGCCCAGGCAAAGAAAATTTAAATTTGAACCAGCAAATAGCTGTCATCAATACATTACACAAACAAAGTCATTTGGAGGACTCAGTGAAGTCCATTGACACTCAGCCTCAGCAGACTCAGAATTAAAATAGACTGAATTTAAAATAACAGATTTTTCTTCTTCTTTATCATGGCAAATGTGCTTCTAAGTAAGATAAGGAGACTGTGATCAATGAAAGAGAGTTATCCCTGGCATGAAATACATTCAGGGGGGAAATAAAGAGATTTAAGATGGAAATATTCAAGGAATGAAAATTAAGTCTATTAGTTTTTCAAACAAAACTCCTTCTGGTCCTTTATCTATTAAAAAACCTACTGGTTTTACACACAAAGAGGACGCTTTCAATCTGTCAGTAGTAGGACTGCCCCTTGTATTTTTTGTCCAGGAGGTGATAAATTTGCATTTGTCATCCCCAGTCTGAACCTGTTTTCTTCCCTGGATAGGGTTCTTGTGTGGGGGTGAGGGAAGTCATTCTTAGTTTTAAGTACACAGGGTGGAGAACGAAGGATGTCCCTAGCAGCTGTGGGGGGTGGCGGGGAGACTTCGTCATGAAGCAGTGGTCTATGAATATGTTGTTTGAACGTTATGTTTTGGCTTTAATATTTTCTCATGTTATATATGTAAGTAATTTCTAATTGGCAATACTTCTGTAAAGCTCATGTTAGTAAACAAACTCTATTCTTTGTTCCAAAGCTCTCTACTCTTCCTCTCTGGCCCCGCACCATTCCTTGGAGGTAGCAGTTACTGATAAAGTTGGCTTTGCTCCCCAAAATGGGGTTCTTTTCTGTCCGGTGTCGTGAAGCCAATATAGGAAACCCAAAGTGGAGGTCAAACAGAGCTGACTTTTATTCTACAGCCAAGAAATGGAGAAGTGGGAACCTGACCTGTAAATCAGCTTTGCCTATGGGCGGTGAGGGGGTTGACATATGGGGTTTCTTTAATGAGGGATTGGACATTAAAAGAGAGGGGAGGGACATTTATGTGTTTTCTGGGCATGAGCAAGAAGTTCTCTAGAATTCAGATCACACCCATCTCTTCTCTATTTTTGGTCTGACATTTCCTGTCATGGCTGCCGAGGGGTGTGACACTTAGTGTGGAAAGTATGTGACAAAGAGGTTAGAGGGTCTTTAGTGGTCAACAGGCTGCCATCTTGAATTTCACTGGGCTAGCTGGTCTGATGGAAAGGGGAGTTTGTGTTTGCAGGCCTTTCTGTCTTTGGTTTTGTTGAGTCGGAGTCTCACTCTGTCACCCAGGCTAGAGTGCAGTGGCATGCTCAGGGCCACTGCAACCTTGACCTGTTGAGCTCAGGTGACCCTTCTGCTTTAGTCTTTCAAGTAGCTGGAACCACAGGCACGTGCCTACCACACTTGGCTAATTTTTGATTTATTGTAGAGTCAAGGTCTTGCCATGTTGCCCAGGCTGGTCTTGAACCCCTGGGCTAAGGCAGTCCTCTCGCCTCTGCCTCCCAAAGTGCTGGAACTATGGGAGTGAGCTACCCTCCTGGTTTCTTTCTTCTCTTAAAAATAAGCAGGGTTTGACTGGGGTAGAAATTCAGCAATGTCATGTAGGCAATACACTGGGTAGAAGCCACGTTTGACTCTTGTTTCTCCTCTTATTTTCTGTAAATTCCTAAGAAATGTGTTTATGTTGATTCTTTAAAAGATGAGTTGTGTAGTTGTGTATGTTAACTTTTGGGTTTCACTGCAAAAGATAGAAATGCAGTCATCTCTCAACCATATCCTTCCCCATCTCCTGCCAATTGCTCTTTCTCACCTCTCAATCCAGTTATTTCTCATTTTAGTTATCGATGAGACATCTCCATTATTATTGAAGTCCACGCATTATGAAAATGTAATTATTGTATTACGTAGGCCTAATCATTTACATTGGTAGGCCTAGATAAATATGATTCAAAGTTGAGCTATATGATAACGATGTTTCTATTCTTGTACCCATCTCTATTTTTCCTTGAGCTTATGGGGGACGATTTTCATTCTTGGCTTGCTTGATTTCTTTATACCTATGGCTAAGTCATCGCAAACCCTCTCGCAGACTCGTGTCCTCTCTTTACGCTCAAGTGCTCTCCTCTTTGTTGGTGAACCTGGTGTCTCTCCTGAGACCCTCTAACTTCTTGCCAATTGGATAGGGGCTTTTCCTCTCCTTCATTCCTTCAATACAATGAATCTCTGCTATAAACTAGACGCTATGCTACACTTTGGAAATAAAAAGGTGAGCAAGATAGGGACGGATTTATGACGCTAATGGTCCAGTGAAGCAGAAAGTGTTAGGGATACATAAACAAACAAGGAACAGACCTAATAAAAAATGTCAAGGGACCAAGCGTCGTAAGGTAAACAACTAGAGATAAACACAGAAAAAATAACAGAGTGGCGAGTGCAGATTTCTTTTGTAGGACACGGCTGCTAGGCAGGCTGTCTCTGAAGACATTATTATCATTTTTTTTTTTTTGAGTTGGAGTCTCACTCGGTCACCCAGACTGGAGGGCAGCGGCCGCTCCCGACCACCGCAGCCTCGACCTGCTGGGCTCCGGCGATCCTTCCGCCTCCGCCTTCCGAGTAACCAGAACTACAGGCACACACTACCACGCCTGGTAGTTTTTTATTTATCTTAGAGACGAGGTCTCACCAAGTTGCCCGGGTGGGTCTCGAACCCGCAGGCTCAGGCAATCCACTCGCCTTGGCCTCCCAAAGTGCTGGGATGACAGACTGAGCCACCGAGCCCGGCCTCTGTCCCTATTTTAAAAAACACCAGGAGCCTATTTTGCTATCTCTGTGTTAACAGAGCTGACACCAAGCGAAGGTAACTTAGATGCTCACTCCGGGAAATGCCTGCCCCTGGACGTAAAGACTATGAACTAACTTGGTATGTCCCAAGGTGACATCTCTCCCATCAGGACTTGCTTCAAAACTTCTTGCTTTCTCTGCCTGCCCGTCCAAAGCCATTACATCATAAATGCTTCCCAGGTTCAGCCAGGTCTTATCTCATCAGGCTGGCCTTAACTGCCCAGGCTAGGTCCCAATTTTCCAAATTGAGACACTTTCAAGGGGCTGTCAAAGTGGTCTCCTTCATGTTGAAATAAATCTAATAGCCTTCGTTGTGCTAGTGGGCCTTGGGGGAGTCCACAGAGACAGTGACACGACAATAATCACAAAAAGAGTGTGTGGGGAGCCCAGCCTCCACCAGAACTAAGGGTGGGTCAAGTCTTCCTATCTACTGTCTGATTCAGCCTCTACCCAAGGGCCACAACTGCCTTCTGCTACCCTGTTTTATTGTACCTTTCTCCCACCGCCCTTGAGTTCTTGATGCCATGTTTTCCCAGTTCCTGAGCAGACTTTGATTTCAGCCTCTGCAGTCACTTAGTTAGAACTAGTTGTAATTGTCAGAATTCATTTCTAGAGCATAAATCCTCTTATCAGAAGTTATGTACAGAAAAATTTCCTGGGATGAAATTCACATTTTATGGCCTCATAATTGTGATTTCTATAATGCAATTGCAATTGTAATTTCTAAAACTGGATCTTTTCTGTGGTACTGAAATGTTTGCCGGGCTTGTCAGAAAATACAGATTGGCAAAGCGGGCTGAGCGCAGTAGGAGTGAGCGGGAACTGTGGGAAAACGGCAGCCCAGGGCTCCGTCCGAGGGTGGCCAGGCTCCATTTAGCCCAGTTTGTTTCTGCCCCGTGAGAACGAGGGCCAACCTTGTCAGATACTGTGAGAGCCGTGTCCAGTCTCCATGCTCAAGTTTTTAATTTTGTTTTTGTGATGTGAACAACTGGCAAATATATGAAAACCATTTCTGCTTGCCAAGCAATCCTCAATGGTGGAAGCCAGTCATGGGCTGCAACTCGCCCCCTTCTCAGTAAGACGCATGGATGGTGTTTTCCACTGGGAACGCTTCATCCCTGATGCTCAGCCGTTCTCTTGTCATTCAAGTGTTTCTCTTTGCTCTGAGTTTATTAGCATCCACCATCCTTCAAGTCCCAGGTCAATTCCACTCCCTCTCTTTTTTCTCTCCTGCTTCAATATCCTCTTCTAGGATGAGATACAGTTATTTCCTGAAGATTGAATCTGGGACTTTATCAGGCACTGCTTGTAACTTTTCATTAGTTCTGTCAGTGTTCTCAATTAAAGGCAAATCTTTTATGGAAAAATATATTAGGAGATTCTTAGTCAGAACCCTCATCGTGGAAAGATGTGGAAGGGTTGAGTAAATTTCCTAACATCAAATTAGTGGATGATAGCATCCATGGGCTTTTCAAATTGTCTTGCGTGTAGTGGACACTGGATACTCGTATGCTGATTTATTTTAAAATGTCTATCATTGAAAGGCCTTCTGTGGACTCCTTTTACCCTATCCTAGCCTTCAAACACAAAATTCTACATTCAGCAATGAAATTTATGTTTTATAGGGTATAATCTGTAAACTGCAATCTTCCTCTTAAGAAATGAATTATGTTTTCATTTCTCAAGAAAAAACTCTCCAAACCCAAAACAATGGTATGTGTTTGCATTCCACGGTAAGCCGAAGAAAATGATGTGCAAATTGCTTTTGTTTATAAAATGCAGCTGTGCCTCTGGTTATTTTTAGAGGTGGTTTAAACTGGATTCACCATTCTTCCCTCAGAAATTTGAAGTTGCTTACCTATTCAAAATGTTGGTACTTCATTTTTTTTTTCATGTGAATGTTGGATAGTGGTGGATTTTTTTAAAGTTAGGAAATATTTTTGATTACAGGAAACAAAATCATGTAACAGATACCCAGATAAACACTACCCAGCTTTAGTGCAAATTAAGATTTTCAATATTTGCTCCAATCTGAAACATTTAAGTGGGCAGTGTCATCCTAACTGATACTATCCTGAAACACATAACATGATTAACATGGAAATATCTGTTATAATGTTTAGGCACGAAAGGTTTTAAAATTCTCCGTCTTTTAGGATCTAATGTGATTTTTTACATATCAAGTACAAACTCCCTACTCCTTGACATATTATTGTCATTGTCTGTTGTAGACCTTCTCTTATTTAATCTGTGTATTTCCTGTCCTCTCACACCCTATGTCATTGGATGTGTCATTTCTCTTCCTCTAGAGGTCACGAGGGTTCAATACAGATGACTAAATCCTTTGCTACCTCGCCATAAGATGGGGTCTGCTTCTCCTCACCTTGACTCTGAGTTGGCCTGAGACCAACTGTGTGATTCCAACCATGATGAACGTGACGCTCTGTCGGCTTCGGGACTAGCCTCGAAGAGTGCTGGCAGTTTCTGTTTTTTTCGCGTGGTTTGCCTACCTTTATGGAGGATCCTCTATCGACAGACCCCGAAGACACCACGGAAGGGGAGAGATCCTACCAAGCCTTGGAGGGCCTGTGCTGAAGTATTGGACACGTGAATGGAGAGTCTTAAGCACGGCAAAGCAATTCAGCTGCCGCGGTCATGGAACGAGTGACCTTTGAGGATGCCGAGGGAGCAAGGCATCCCCTACCCCAGCCATGCCTGAGTTCTTGACTCAGGACCTTGTGGGCAAAATGAACGATTGTGGTTGTTTTGGCCACTAAGTTTTGGAATAGTTGGCGAATCACCAAAAGGTAACTGGAACAATACTCGTCCTATTGTGTTTAATTTGCATCTGTTTTATGTGTGCTCTTAAAAACTGTGTGGGAGTTTTGTGTGCAGTTATTTTGATTTATTTAAATGTTATTGTGAAATAAATCTGGTTCTGTTTTCAACTAAACACAAAGTTTTGGAGACTCATCTGTGTTGCAATACACATCTATCTATTGCTTCTGTTTGTTGTGTCAATGTCAATGAATGTATTCATCCACACATTTTATCTGTTGATTTCTCACAGAGATAGGCACCCAGGTTGCCTCTCAATCCCAGGAGCTACTCATCATGCTTTGAAGAATATTCAGGAAAATCCCCATTCTCTCTTCCTGTGGGAAACCCTTTGGGTTCATAAGAGCAGAAGAACTCTATCACTGATGCCCGTGTTGTCTCGACCTCAGCAATGCCTGATGCCTCTCCATCGTGGCTGTGCCAACACACCCTGCCACTAGCAAGGTTCAGCCATCTCACATCACCCGTCTCTCCAGGAATTGAAATGACTCGACTTTCTTATTTTTTCAGCATGATCATTCAAGATGAAATCTATTCTTGAATATGCCTTTTTCTGATGACAATTAAGGTGGAACTGCACTTTGTGTGCATGGTGGCCTTTCGGTTTTCCTGATCAGAAGTTACCCGACCAACTGCTGTTGTGACTTTTTAGGGTTGGCACCCTCTTCTTGTTAGTTTTCAGAAGTCTCTTGTGTATTGTAGAGATTAACGTCTTGTCTGTTTGAGACATTACCAATATCCTGGCCCATTCTTTCATTGGTCCAGTTGCTGTTTTCTTTTTTTTTTTTTCTTTTGAGTTGGAGTCCCACTCTGTTGCCCAGACTGGAGTGCAGTTGCCACTCCCGGCCACCGCAGCCTCGACCTGCTGGGCTCCAGCGATCATTCCGCCTCAGCCTTCCAGGTAGCTGGAATTACAGGCATGCGCTCCCACGCCCGGCTGATTTTTTTTTATTTATTGTAGAGATGAGGTCTCGCTGCCAGGTGGGTCTCGAACTCACGGGCTCAAGCAATCCACTCACCTCAGCCTCCCAAAGGCGCTGGATTACAGGCTGAGCCACCGAGCCTGGCTTGGTTGCTGTTTTCGTGATGTTTCCCCTTAAGCAGATATCCATAATTTGGTCTAATTAAATTGTTTAATTACTTCCCTTATGTACTTTATTTATTTTTATGCTTAGTCCTAGGATAAACACTTCTATTTTATTTTATTTATATTTTAGTTTAAAGATGTGGGGTACAATTCAGGGTTGGGTGTTCAAGTGGACATTGCACAGGTAAAGTTTGGGCTTCCCTTTGGTCCCCACTTTGCCTGATTTGAGATCAGGCACCTTTTTCGATGTTGTGTCCCCACCCCCACCCTGGCAGTATCGCGCTGCTACCAATCCCTTTCCTATAGCATTGTCATAAATGTTCAGGGTCCACTTATGAGTGAGAACATATGGTACTCTATTCTTTGTTTCTGTAATAGATCACTGAGTATTATAGACTCCTTCTTTATGACTGTGTAATATTCTATCAGGTGTACGTACTACATTTTTTTTTATCCAGTCCAGTTTCGATAGGCAGCATGGTTGGTTTCTTTTTTTGCTATTGTGAACAGTGCTGCAATAAACATGCTTGTGCAGATATCTTTTTTGTAGAATGATTTTAGTTCCTCTCAGTAGGGCGGATTGCTGGGTCATATGGAAGGTCAATTTCTAGTTGTTTTAGGAATCACCACACTGTCTTCCAAAGAGGTTGCACTGGTCTGCATTCCCACCAGCAGTGTAGAAGTGTTCCTTTTTCTCTGCATCCTCGCCAGCATCTGTTGCTGTTTGTCTTATTAACGATGGCCATTCTTACTGGGGTCAGATGGCATCTCAGTGTGGTTTTGATTTGCATTTCACTGATGATGAGTGAGGTTGAACACTTTTTCATGTGTCTGTTGGCTGCCCGTATGTCTTCTTTTGAGAAGTGTCTATTCATGTCTTCTGCCCGCTTTTTAATGGCTCAAAGACCTCAATGTAAAACCTCAAACTATAGGAATCTTAGAAAACGAAGGAGACACTTTTACAGAAATCAGAGTAGGCAGCCAACTCCTGATCAAAACCCCAGATGCTCATGCCATAAGAGATAAGATAGACAAGTGGGACCTCATCAATTTGAAAAGCTTCTGCAAAGTAACAGAAACCATCAAGAGAATGGGGAGACAGCCCACAGATTGGGAAAGTATTTGCCAACTGTATATCTGACAAAGGCCTCACATCCAGGATCTACAAGGAACTCAAACATGCCGAAAAGGAAAAAATTTCCCTATGTACTTTAAAAAATACCAGTCCTATGTTTCCCATTTGATTGAGATATAATTGACAATAATTATATGTATTTAAGGTGTACAACAGGATGTTCTGATAAACGGCTGTACTGTGAAATGACTACCATAGTCAAGCTAACATCCTCACCTCATAGATGTGTGTGTGTGTGTGTGTGTGTGTGTGTGTGTGTGTGTGTGTGAAAACAGTGTATACCTACTCTCTAAGAAAATTTCAAGCGTCCAATATAGTATTATGAACTACAGGCACCACGCTGTGTGCTGGAGCTCATTCCGATCTCATTCGTCCTGGCTAACTAAGCCTTCCACGATTTGGCCAACATTTCCCCCTCTCCCTACCACCCAGCCTGCCACCTAGAATGATGGTGTTCTGCTTCCATGAGTTGGCCTTTTTTAGATTCTACCTAGAAGTGAGATCATGCATTTGTCTTTCTGTGCCTAGCTTATCTCACTGAGTCTAGTGTCATCCAGGTTCAGCCATGTTGTTGTAAATGATAGGATTGCCTCCTTTTTAAAAGGCCGAATAATGTTCCGCTGTAAATGTTTCCTTTGTTCGTTCATTTGACCATAGACACTTAGGCTATCCCTGTGCCTTAGCTGTTGTGAATGAAGCTGCAAGAATTGAGAGCACAGATCTTTCTCTAAGATACTGATTTCATTTCCCCTGGACATATACCCAGAAGTGGGAATGTTAGCCTGCACGTCAGTCCTATTTTTAAGCTTTTGAGGTACTTTCATATTGTTTCTTATTGTTTTTTGTTTTTTTGAGTTGGAGTCTCACTCGGTCGCCCAGACTGGAGTGAGTGGCATGCTCCTGGGCACTGTAGCCTCGACCTGCTGGGCTCCAGCGATCCTTCCGCCTCAGTCTTCCAAGTAGCCAGAGCTACAGGTGCACGCTACCACCCCGGCTAATTTTTTGATTTATTGTAGAGATGAGGGCTCGTCAAGTTGACGTAGTGGGTCTCGAACTCGTGGGCTCAGGCAATCTACTCACCTCGTCCTCCCAAAGTGCTGTGATGACAGGCTGAGCCACCGAGCCCGGCCCATACTGGTTTTTTTTTATAATGCCTGCACCAATTTACACTCCTACCAGCAGTGTACAACAGTTTCATTTTTTGCACGTCCTCACCAACACTCATTACCTTTTGTATCTGGTGGTCTCTCCTTGTCCCTTTGACTTGCATTTCGCTGATGATTAGGGATGCTGAGCAGTTTCCATATTTCTGCTGGAAATTTGTATATTTTCTTTGGAGAAATGTCTACTTAGGTCCTGTGCCCATTTTTCAAAAAGGTTATTTGTTTTCTTGTCATCGAGTTCTTTGGGTTCCTTATATATTTTGGACACGAGGACCTTGTCAGAGGTGTAGTTTGGAAATACTTTCTCCCGTCCCTCTTTCTTGGCTGTGCAGAAGCATTTTAGTCCAATGTAATCAAATCCATCCATTTTGGTTCTTGTTGCCTGTGCTTTTGGGGCCATAACCAAGGGCGTGATTGCCCAAACCACTGTCGGGAAGGTTTCATTGGCTCCTAGTCGTTCTACAGTTTCGGGTCTCATGTTTAAGACTTCATTTCATTTTGCATATGGCATGGCATAGGGTGTAGTTTTATTCTTCTGCATGTGGATATCCAGTTTTCCCAACACAAATTATTGAAGAGACTGTCGTCTTCTTGTTGCGTGCTCTTGGCATCTCTGCTGAAATTCAAACTGGCTGTAAACGTGTCCGTTCATTTCTGGACTCTCTGTTCTTCATTTGTCTGCTTTTATGCCAATACCATACTATTTTGATTAAACAGTTTTACAGTATAGTTTGAAATCATACAGTGTCATGCATTTAGCTTTGTTCTTTAAGATTACTTTGGCTAGGTAGGGTCTTTTGGGGTTTTATTCTAGGAGCTTTTATTTCTATTTTTGTGAAAAATATCATTAGAATTTTGATATGGATTACATTGAATCTGTAGATTGCTTTGGGTAACAGTGACATTTTTAGCAATGCTAATTCTTCCTGTTCGTGAACACAAGATCTTTTCAATTTATTTGTGTCCTCTTCAATTTCTTTCATCTTTTTTTTTTTGAGTCAGTCTCACTCTGTCGCCCAGACTGGAGTGCCATGGTCACTCTCGGCCCCCACAGCCTCGACCTGCTGGGCTCCGATGATCCTTCCGCCTCAGCCTTCCAAGGAGCTGGAACTACAGGCGTGCGCTACCATGCCCGGCTGATTTTTTGATTTGTTGTAGAGATGAGGTCTCACCAAGCTGCCCAGGCGGGTCTCGAACCCACGGGATCAGGCCATCCACTCACCTCAGCCTCCCAAAGTGTGGGATTACAGGCTGAGCCACTGAGCCCGGCTTTCATCAATGTTTAATGATTTTTCAGTGTACAGGTATTTTACCTTCTTAATTAAATGTTTTAATTTCCAAGTATTTTTGTATGCCATTGAAAATGGAATTGCTTTACTAATATTTTTGGGGGGGAATTAGTGTACGCAAACACAGCTGATTTTTATGTGTTGGCTTTGCATCTTTCAATTTTACCGAATTTTAAAATGATTTCTAACAGTTTACTGGATTTATTTATTTTTTCTGATTTTTTTGGTGGAGTCTTTAGTGATTTCTATATTCAAAACCACGGTATCTGCAGAGATAATTCAGCTTCTTTTCCAATTTTGATGTTTTTAACTTATTTTTCTTGCCTAATTGCTCCGGTAGGATGCTGCTGACTGTGTTGACAAGAAGTGGTGAGACTGGTTACCCTGGCTTGCTCCCGATCTTGGATGAGAAGCTTATAGCTTTTCACCATGCAGTACGATGTTGCCTGTGGACCGGTCATATGTGGTTTATTATGTTGAGGTTCGTTCCTTTTGGAGCCTAATTTGTGGAGGGTTTTAATCAGGACAAAAGGGGATTTTCCCCATCCTTTCTCTGCATCTATGGAGGTGGTGACATATACAATCAGTACCCTTCATCACATGAATTGATTTGTATGTGTTGAACCATCCTTGCGTCTCAGGGAGAAACCCCACTTGATGACGGTATATGATCTTTTAGTAAGTATTTTGTTGAAGACTTTAGTTTCAATATTCAGCCTTGGCCTGAAATGTTCCCTTTTTGTCCTTGTCTGTCTTTGGCCTAAGAGTAATTCTGGAAGTGTTCCCTAGGCCTTAATCTTTTGGATGGCATATCATGTGGCATTGAAGACTCAACCTAAATCCATGTATATGCAGCCAAGGGAGGCATTAAAAAAGCACACATTCAGGACATTTGGTTAATTTATTAATAGTAAGCCTGCCGACTTCAAAATGCCCTAAAATCTTTTCTGACATTGAGATTTTGTGCTTCAAAAGTCCCATCTGCTGTGACAAACGAACAGTGTTTCTAAGTCTGCAGCCATTAGTCTAGTGACATGAGAGAGAGACAGGGGCCGTGTGCCCAAGTCTTAGTGCCTTCTAACCTCCAATAGCACGTTAGGAAATGAAAAATCTCTTTTCATTGTCAGATCTTTTGAATGTACACAAGTTTATGTGGGATTTATTCTTGATATTGCCATTTTTTTACATTTAAAAGGAAGAGAAGAAATACTGATATCCTTCTATGACATTAATTTCCAGAGAATAAAATATTCTTATCTTTGATGACTTTCGTGTTTTTCTGAGAATTATAATGTTTGAGGGCAACGAATATCAATAAAGCTAGAAACCAAAAACCTAGTCCTCTTTTAAATAGGTATAAATGTTTTAATCTTGGTAAGACTGTAATATTTTAGAATGTCTTTGATTTAATTTGCTATAGTATTTCTTCTTTAGATTTCTGTAGATTTAATATCAAACTGAAATCAAGGTAATGATAATAATCCTTCCCCATTAAAAACATTATATAGTATGTCTTCAATCTTGTGCTGAGGCTCAGCAAGTGACAGCAAGCTTGTGACGAGGTCTCTTTCCGTGGAAGTGTGCCATTACTTCCCATGGGCCTTTGCAACATTGCCACCTGTGCGTCTTCTTTGGCAACTTTTCCACAGAGCATCAAATTAGAGGATTTCTGTTTTATCATTATTGGCAGGGTTACAATTAAATAATAAAATCATATAAATGTGCAGTATATGGAAGTTATTTCAACATAGCCAATTTTACAGAATGTTTCCACAAGTATCTTTAAATTTGCAAAATAGTGTTCATTGTTTCTTAACATTATATGCTTTATGAATAACATTGATTTCTTTCCCTTTGCCGAGAAGCAATCCAAACTGAAACTGGCTTTATTTCAACACTTCAAAAGGAATTCTACCAAATGGCATATAAATCGAATTGCTCTCAGGAACAAAATCGCTTAGCTGCCATGAATCACAATTTGAGATGTGAAGGAGCAGAGTATTCTGATAAGCTGTGTGTTTTCTACCTTGTAATCCCACGTCAGCGCCTGGGTGAAGAATCGTGGATTGCCAACTGAACTCTGAAACTCATCTGGAATTCCACTTCTCCTGAAGAGGTATATTTGTTTTATCTTTGTCAGTGCTGATTTCGACAGCCAGAAATATTAATATGTGCTGATATTTATAAGAGCATCCTCTGTCTACTAATTTTCTAAGGTTTCATGTAATACATATTTTATTATAAACTCTGAAGTATTTAGGATGCAAATATCTTCAAATATACTTACTTCTTCCTCCTTTCCAGGTATTTAAATAAGCAAGTGTTCTTTAACTGATTGTATTATCAACTTTATTTACACACATATCATCCCAGGGGTTGAGAAATACAAATCTACTATCTATGAAGTATCTATATGTGATATTTAAAATAGCTGTTCCAAGAGTGAGATCTTGAAAAAATACTTATCTTTGTAGCAGTTGGAGGTATCTTTCCACTGTAGTGTCCTCGAAGGGATCTTTCTGGTTTTTTTCATTCTCTTTCTTGACAGAGTTAAAGGAACTGTTTAGAAGAGACTGTGAAACTTCCATCAATTTGTTGCTTGGTTTAATGATTTCAGCTCCTTAATCTGCCAGTGTCTGTGAAAACATATTGGAAACAGAATTAGGTGCTCATACATCCTTAGGTTTCATTTCAAACACGTCCTTCCTGATAATTCTTCACATGGCTTTTCTCTGCTTTATTTTCTACTCTCACTTTTCAGGTGATAATTTACATATACGTATTATTCGATACACAAAATACAAGATGCTGTTATGCAAATTTTTAACTTTTTTGTAGAAAATATATAGTGACTTTGGAACTCGTCTGTACAGTTATGCACCGCACGGTGATGTTTCAGTCAATGATGGACCGCACAGTGTTAGTGGTTTCCTAACACTGGAATGGAGACGAAAATTTCTATTGCTTAGTGATGTTATAGCTGCTGTGTCATCGTAGCTCAGAGCATTACTCATGCTTGTGATGCTGGTGTCAACCGACCTGTACTGCCAGTCAGATAAAAGTACAGCACGCACAACGATGCACTGTACCTAATACTTGATAAGAAGTAAATATGTTGGCCGGGCGTAGTGACTCAAGTCTGTCATCCCAGCACTTTGGGAGACCAAGGCAAGTGGATTGCCTGAACCCAGGGGTTCGAGACCCGCCCAGGCAACTTGGTGAGACCTTGTCTCTACAATAAATCCAAAAAATAAGCTTGGCATGGTAGCGTGCTCCTGTAGTTCCAGCTACTTGGAAGGCTGAGGCAGAAGGATCGCTTGAGCCCTCCACGTTTTCCATAGTACCATGGTCACAGTTTAGTCTCTTCAGATAATGCCACTGCCATTTCTGTGGGGGCCTCAAAACCACCGCATCTCAAATATCGTTTCTAAGGTGGCAAGAGAAGCCTGTTCCCAGCAGGTCAAGGCTGTGGTGGCTGCGAGCCTGCCACTGCACTCCAGCCTGGCTGACAGAGTGAGACTCCAACTCAAAAAAGACAAAACAAAAATCTGGTACCAGTAATCAGCGATTCTAGCATCTAACTGCAGCCCTCCTGGTAAAAATCCGGGTGAATCTGGGCTCACCCCTTATTTTTCCCGAACCTCAGTTAGTCCTCTACAAAATGATTGGTGTAGATGACGTCAGAAGTCCTTTCTAGTATTCAAATTCTACCTTTGTGATGATATATCAAGTTTACTCTGTCTTCTAAAGGATCACTTTCTCTAGGCCCTTTAAAAATGAACAGAAATAAAATGCCTATACCTTCTTCCAGTTTTTAATTTTATGATGGCCTGTGGGTTTTTACCAATTTTCTTTCTTAAAGTTACAAATGATCATATATTTTATATGACTTTTCAGGCAATTCCGCTGGTCTCAGAATTTTTCATGAACTGTCATTTAAGAAAAAAAATAATACACTATCGATGCACAAAACTCGGAGAGGTTTTCTCTTTGAGAGAGGCCAGATAAATAAAATTACATGAGGCCAATAATTCCAAAATCAGCTCTAAAGAAGCCGTATTTCAAAATAGTACGTATTGAGTTACTTGTTTTGAATATCTTGGAGACCAGCCCTGCTTTTGTTGACAGTATTTCTGAGAATGTTGACATTCCAGCAGCAGCACCCATCAATTTGGGGGTGAGCGTCTGGCGCATGGGACAGTGGAGGAGATTGTAACTCACCCTCTGCAAAGGCTGCTCGACTGGTTTTACCTGATTCTAGTTCTTATGAGGGTTTGAAGGGAAAGCCCAAGTGTCAGCCCTGAGCAAAATGTTAGGGCTCAACTACAAAGCCTTCAAAAACATACAGAATCATAATTATGATGATGAGTGAAATTTTAAATGGTTGAAGGCTCATTTTGCATAAGCGTGTTGAAACTTGATTTAAGCCATTTCTCCTAAAGCCAGAAAACTTTGCCATGTCAAATTTCTGATGTCACGCCCATTACCTCCTTTGGCTGGCCAAACACTTGGCAAAATTGCAATAAGCGATTAGCCCGAGTTCAAGAGTTATCCCTGGGAATAAGGTTGGAAAGTGGAAGAGACTGTGTGTGCTGTGCTCTCTGGGGGTCAACACTATATACATTTAGTCAAACAACAAACAGCTAGAGTGTTTTGATTTGTTTTTACTGCTAAAAGTCTTGGCAAGTGGGCTTATATCTTTCCTCATTTGAAAGGCTGGCATTACTGATTGGATGGCTAATATGCTGGGCTGCCTCGCCACTCCACACTCTGCCATGCTGGTCCTCTTGTCCAGACGGTGTCCAGGCCCTCCTACCTTCATCACCTCCTTCCTGTTTTCTCTGCACAACCGACTCCCATTCATTCTTCAAGATTCTCCTGGAAAGTTGCTTCTGGCTGGTGAAAACTCCAGATAGACCATTGTTTTTCCCACTAGGTTTTCATAGCTTTTTTTAAAATACTGATGATAACACATCCATCATATCCTGTTGTAATAGATCTCTTTTTGTCTTCCTTCCTCATTAGACTAAAAACTTAGTAAAGATAAAGCCATGTCACTTCCTGCCTTTCTCTTAGTGTCTTGAACAAAGTCAACACCCTATGTGATGTCTGAGTGAAAAACTTCTTTCATCGCTTGATCAAGGACTGGTTTTCACATTGCAGGAAGATGGTGAGGTTCATTGTGGCACTTAGTGATTGTAGTACTTGCCTACATAGAGTCTTGGGGTTGAAAAAGAAGGTGGAACAGCAAAGTGACTTAGGGCATGACTTCAATGAGTTTCAATACATGGATGGCGGTTAGGTTTGGAGTTGGAACCACCTAAGAGTACAGTCCTTGAACTTGGCATAAACCGCAATAATAAAATACAAGTCTTACACTAAATCTATAAAATCCAGTTCAATTCTTCCTTCTGGGGAACAACTTGAAGATCATCTGATTCGTTTTTCACATTCTTCTCCCCCAGAGGATATCTGAAGGTGGTTTAGTCTCTGAGGCGGACCAGTGGGTGAGTATCTGAAGCCCACGCATGTTTCCAGCAGAGAGGTCAACTTTTGTCAGTGGTTCTGGCTATTAGCCCAGGACTACCTCCCACTCGAAAGCCAAACAAAACTGACTCGTGCTCACACCAAGTCACGAGGTCCGGGTCGTTGAAAGCCTGCTAAGCACATCTGAAAATTCTTAGGGTTATCTCCAACTCTTCCCTTTTGGGTACTTACATGCCATTGCTGACTTCCATGGGCTGATAACCCTCATTGGTTTACACGTTAAATCATAGAATACAAGTGTTTGTGACTCGAGTACATCTCCTCTCCTTTTCCATTTCTTCCCAGATTGTCCAAGGAACTTGAATTTCTCTCCTTGCTCTTGCCAACACCCAAACCTTCTAGGGGGGGTGGGGGGAGCAGAGAACTTCCAAGCATTTGCCATATTGGTTTCTTTCTTAATGAAACACTTTATGAGACAAAAATTCACTTTATGAGACAAAAATGTAAAGATAATGATATTTTCCTTATCCAGTCCAATATGTTGGTCTTCAATCGGGATTTCTAGAGATCCAATAGAAGATTTCATTTGAAGAAAGAGTTTCATGGCTTCAAAATTTGAATATCTTTGCTTTAGGAATTTAGGTTGCAGGTCATAATTTCATTTGCACTAAATGTGCACGGCACGATAAAATATGTCGTTCTTTGCAGATTCAGTTATGGTGTGGACGTTCTATTTTCCGTAAGAAACAAGATCCCTAAAATAAAGATCTAAGCCGTACATGAGCAAAGGACACGGAAATCCTGTTACACAGCTGCTATTTATCCATGCTGTTCCAATTAAATCCTCCAGCCTTCCCCACCTGAGGACACAGATATTAAAATCCATACCTAAATCGTCTTAGCTTTGACATCTGCTCACGTCAGACCTCCGACCCCTGGAGGTTTTTAAATATGCTCAGAAGCAAGTCTGTTCCTACCCCTCAGTTGCTTCCTTGGGGACATCTGCTCTCTGCAGTCCACTTGCAGGTGGCTGTCACGTCCCCTGGGGCCCTGTGCTTGGGGGTGCCATCATCTGTTGGCTTTCTCATGAAGCTGGGTCCTGCCCTTCTCGCCTGCTGGCCACATTTGGCTCTCCGTACTGGAGGGATCTATGATGGCCGGGAAGCAGAGAGGGAGCCCGCCACCCCCATTCTGTCACGTGTTGCCACCTGAGCCAAGACACCATGCTGGCACTTAGAATTTCATGTAAGCACTTCCTTCAGTATCTGCTTTAATTCCCACCCCCACTGGGGACAGAAAGCTACTTATGCTGAGTAGGAAAAGACACGCTCACCTCCGTGTTTTTGCTTCTTTCTCCCAGATTTTAGCCCTAGTGTTCTGTTCTCTCCCTCACTCTTCCTTTCCCTCTGTCTCCCCTCTCCCCTCATCTCTGCCCCTCCCCTCCCCTCCCCTCCCCTCTCCTCCCCTCCCCTCTCCTCCCCTCCCCTCTCCTTCAGCCTGAAAATAAAGTGTCTCCTGCCCACCCACAACACATGCAAATAGCGCTCTGGAGTAGTCATCATCCCACTGATTAGGCAAAGGGATTCTAAATTCGTTCGGGCTGGAGCAACTGGAACACCCTGTTGCATTTCTCTTTTGAAGCCTTGCTTCCATTTATAAAGTGCTTTCACGTACTCAATTTGCTTATCAACCCCGAGAAAGACTGGGTCCTCGTCTGTCACCCACTTACAATGAGGACATTGCGGGGCCAGGAGGCCAAGGGGACGGCCCAAGTCGGGGATGCAGCTGACGGTGCCTCTGCCCCTTCAGCTTGGATCTCCCGGCACCCCAAGGCAGCGACGGCCACGGGGCCACCTGACGTGGAGCGGTCTTTAGGACTGGGTTCTTTCTCTTTCAGACTCGCTTTCTTTTTCCTTCCTTCCAGCCCCACACCCCTACCACCCCTGCTTCTTTTCTGAAGCTTAGCCACTCGGACGCCTGACTGAGGGGAGAGGAAGAGGAGGGAGGAGAGTCATCTGCTGGACCCAGAGTCCCGTATCCCTTGAATGTGGACTTGGCAGCTTCAGGCCTGCTCCTCTGAGCCCTGGAAGTCAGTCGGGTTGTGGCAGGCCGTGACGGTCCTCAGGGGCACTGGGGAGAGCCCAGCTAGTGGTGCCCGCGGGACATCTGCTGTGGGCGGACTCAGGTTTCTGGGGCCTGCTGTGAGTTCCCTGGGAGCCCCCTGCTGCAGCAGGGCTTTCCCACAATGCTGTGCACTAGTGCTGGGGCAGGTGAGGGTGGGGGAGGGTTGCTCTCGACAAGATCTGGAGAGTAAGAGCCCACGGCTGTGAAAACAGGCCAGATGCGTGTTATTCCTGTGTCATGAACACTAGGCTAAAAATCTCTACCGAACAGGTGTCCCTTAAAGGTCTTGGGAGAGAAAATGTATGATTTTTTGTGTATACTGCTGAAATAATTCAAAATAATAAGGTATGTGTAAAAGATATTTTCATTTCTTTAGAATAAACTCACGCAGAAAATTGGGGTCATGTAATTTTTATTGCTTGTTTTAAATGAGATGGATTGTTTTTTCTTTTTGAGGTATGTTTCTGTTGAAGCCCGCCGGTGAGCAAAAAGCGTGTTGGCCAAGCTGCTCTCAGAGTGTCCTGTCTTGCGCTGACGGTGCTAAGGAGATGCCTATGAGACACGCGAGGCGCCTTTCTTGCTCCTTGCTTTGACTTTTGACATAGTCATTATTTAATAACATATGCTAATTTATTATAAAAATCTGAACCACACGGAAGAGCAGGCGAAGAAAACGCTTTGGAAAGGCAGCCTGCTTCTGCTCAGTGCACATGTCTCTAAGTGGGAGACAGGGGCCGTCCAGGCGGTGGTCTCAGGACTCGGGTGGTTGTAGGAATTTGCACTGCTCTCTTTCTCTCTCTCTCTCTCTGTCTGTCTCTGTCTGTCTTTGTCTCTCTGTCTCTCCCTCTGTCTCTGTGTCTCTGTGTGTGTGTGTGTGTGTGTGTGTGTCTCTCTCTCTCTCTGAATGTGAGTCTTGTGGCCCCAATAGCTGCTGGTGCCCACCTTCCTACTATGGTGGAGAGCGTTTGAAGAAGATGCCAGCACACAGACTTGCAGAGGATTTTGTGGCCATGTCTGAGTGTGATTGTGGGAGGAAGGACCCCCAAGATTGTGCCTGAGGAGCCACACCCCCCGCCTGTCGTGTAAGAGCCCGCATTTTCCCCCTTCACCTGGCTGTTTGAGGTTTGTGGCTTCATTCGGTCTTGTTTCCTTATTTGGCTGATGCATGCAAAATAATCTCTGAGTATCTTTCTTCTTTGCTTCTTCACTTACGACTCTTTTCGCTCAGGGTGTTAGCTTGGGGAGGGTGAGTGTAAGACGCCGCACGACCCTGCCATCAACCCCAAACTCACGTTCCGTTCACGAAGCAGAAATGCAAAGCACATTGACATCTCCAGCATCGGTTTCGACCTGTGTTCTGCCTCTTTGGGGTCCGAGAATGATGTGGAACGACCGGACAAGCCAGGGGGAAAGGCTCTACCTGGCACCAGTCAAACTCTGACCAGCTGGAAGAGCACAGAGCCCATCGAACCCGTCTCCGAGCTCCACTGTTAACTTGGAAGGTCACAAGATTTCGGTGCTCAGCCCACACGTGCAGCGTGCTCGTGAGTAGTCTGAGCATGACATTCTGGGGGCCGTGGTCAGGGTGCAGATGGTGACACTGCCCACACTTCCCTCGGGGGAGGACAGGCCCCAGCAGCCAGGAGTCACCGCACCTGCTGGGAACACCAAAGTCTCACCTCCCCCCCACCCCCGCCACATCCTGCGGCTGGTCTGCGTGGGAGGATACAGGCCCACCCTCTTGACCCGGGAAGTCCCCCTGGCTTCAGCTCTCTTTGTGGGGTCGGGAACCTGTCATCAGGCCTGTGGCTCTGCCCACTCCCTTCCCCTCCTGCCTTTACAGGGGTGGATCCCAAGGGAAGCTCTAATAAAGAGAATTGATAAGGATGCTCATAAACTAAGCCTCGGGCTTCCGGGAAGCCCAGCCAAGGACAGAAAACACATGTCCATTCTCACCGGCGTCCTTCCTGTTCCGGGCAGCCTCGGGTGGGATTGGCCCAAAGCTTAGCTGGAGGGGGAAGTCCTTTAGCTCAGCCGGTCGGGGAATTCCTGGCTAATCTTGTCTAACCCCTGATGGTCCAAGGTAAGAGGACTCAGGACTAGTGAGTGAGTGGAGCACACTTGCCTGATTGTGGACCGATTTGAGAATGGTCCAGTTGGTGTGAATCTCAGGACTCTGGTGATTGTAGGAATTACCACCTCTCTCTCTCTCTGTGTCTCTCTCTCTCTGTCTCTCTCTCTCTCTCTCTCTCTCTCTCTCTCTCTCCCTCAATGTGGACCTTACTGCTCCCAGTGGCGGCTGGTGCCCACCTTCCACCTGTGGTGAAGCAGCTTGAAGAAGATGCTGACACACAGAGACCAGGACTGAAGGGGCACTGGGCAAGTGAGCCAGGCCCAGCTGGCACCCTGCCTGGGTCCAGTCCTGCCAGCGTGGGTGCAGAAGGCAAGTTTTCCTCCTAAGAAGCAGCATTTCAGAAGTTGTTTGTGTCTCTGTGCCCCCCAGGGGGCAACTGAGAAAGGGAAAATTTTGGCCTAAATTTTAGCTGGTTTAGGAAGCAACCCTGGTCCTGTGCAGAGTGATTCTCGTTGCTCCTTAGACCTACATAAAGAAGCGTCAGAAATGGGGTATCATGATCATCTCAAGCAATTGGGTCACACGTGTTTGTGGATGTTGGTCATGATTTTATTGCTTTTTGCTTGAAGCCATGGCAAATGCTTCGTGGTATTATGAGTGAGACAGTGGAAGATGTTTTTTAAATTCTCCTTTACCCACTAAAATGAATCAGTGGTATGGGAAATAAAAGGTTTAACCAAATATGGGTACATTATGATAATTTCTGTGAAATTGGGTGACACAAAGACAATGCAGTATGTGGCGTTTTCATTCTCAACCGAACTTTGCTTGAGGGAAAATTTACCGTTGAGTTTTTGTTTTTTGGGTGTCTGGGTCTCAATCTATCACCCAGGCTGGGTGCAGCGGCGTGATCGCAGCTCACCTTAGCCTTGACCTCCTGGGCTCAAGTGATCGATACTTCCACCTTAGCCTCCCGAGCAGCTGGGACTACAGGCCTGCACCACCACATCCAGATAATTAAAAACAATTTTTTGGGGTAGAGGCTAGGTCTTGGTATGTTTCCTGGGCTGGTCTCAAACTCCTGCTTCGAACACCCTGCCCACCTTAGCCTCCCAAAGGGATGGGACTGCAGGAGTGAGCCAACACATCTGGCTATTGCTGGGTTTTTATGTAGAGGAATGTGGAACATGGATACAGGTGTGAGAGCCTGGTCACCCTGTGGGTACATTCTGCAGTATCGTATCTCTAACTTTATTCGGTCTCACTTGTTATAAGAAAAGGCAGATACATATAAATGGAAAACTCTGGCGGTTGAGTAATATTCAGCTGAAAAAATGAGTATGATATTTCCGGAGGTCTAGCTCAAAAATTATGCATGTAAATGAACAAAGGACAGCAAGAAGACTACAAGTAGCAAGAACAGTAAAAATATTCATTTATTCTTGAGTGTGTGTGCATGTATATATTTCAGAAAGAACTATTTTCACTTTAACACCAACAAAGTACTAAAATCAGAGAGAAGCAATAACTTTTGCACACTGGTGAGTCAACCTCCTGCAAATAACTTCTCCACAACATACTGGGAATTTATAAACGGAAAATGGTTTCAATTCTTTTCTGAATGTGAGCTCTGACAGAATGAGGGAGAAAATCTAAAATGTCATTGACTACTGCCCAGAAAGCTTGAGAGCACATCAAATGTACAGTTTCTGAACGCCCCACCTTTATAGACTGTATTTTGTTTGCATTGGGGGAAAAATCTGGTTAACCACAAAGAGAAAATAAAAACTAAGGTGGTGTTGTTAGTACTTTAGAAGTTTGTGTCTTGTTTTGCTGCAATTTTTTTTGATTCTTGACAATAATATATTTTTTAAAATAAAAAAGCTACATCCAATATATTGGAAAGTAAATTTTCTGATAATTACATGAATTCATAAAAGTCACTCAAGAAACTTACTTTTCATTTCCTGTCAGTTTAGGACTGCTGTAGATAAAGGACAGAGAAGAGAAGACACAATACAATTCCTCCCATGGAGATTATGTATTATGACAGTGTTAATTATTGAGAATATATTTTAAGCATTGTTTACCAGCTTAACATAGAGAGGTTTACTCTACTTCTGCTACTCTCCCACCTGAAGTCCCTCCATGGTTTCTTCCTGTGAAACGCACTTCCAAGTCCGCCCCTGGACACGTGGGCTTCTCCCTCATATGATCCCACCCTGACCTTCCAGACGCGCCTCTCTGCAGACCCTCCTCTCCAGCTGTCCTCGTCCACCTGTTGCCCCCCAAACTGCCCGTGTCGCCCCTCCTCCGTGCCTTTACTTTCGCCGTCCCTTCTCTTGGTGAGGAAGTCTTAGGCAACCACCAGCCAGAACACTCTCTTCCTCCCCCTCCAAATGAGGGTAGCATGCCTGATAGGGAGAAAGAAACATTGTTTGACTATACGCTCTGGAATTCGTCCGAGGAAAAAATGGTCTTTGCCTGGAAAACAAAGAATCATTAATAAAATCACCGAGGAAAAAGGTGAGACCTCAAGATGTGGATTAGCGGAATTATAGAAACAGACCCATGAGCTAAAGGACTCTCATCAAGAAAAGCATCGTGATCAGAATTGAAAAAATAGAGAAAGAAAGAAAAAAGGAAGGGAGAGAGAAAAGAGAAGGGTATAATGGGGGGGTTACCTTTTGAATTTTTTATTATTTGTGTATTTATTTGGAGATGAATTTAAGATTTATTTAGAGAGAATAAGAAGTCTACGTTTGCTTAAATGGCAGGAGATCAAAGAAGAGCCTTAAAATTGTGGGCGAAAAACCAAAATTCACAGAGAGTAGGAAATAAAAGCAAGAGGTAGCTACTGAAATATGTTTTCCTTAGGATTTAGCCACATTCGTAGGGATGGCCTGGACTTTCCAGGAGAGGTACATGGGCAGGGTGCTTAGTCTCATTGTAGGGCGACTATTGTAGTCCATTTGGGCTGGTCTAGCAGAATCCCATAGACTGGGTAGCTCATGAACAGCTGAGATTTAATTCTCACAGTGGTAGAGAGTGGAAGGCCCAAGATCCAGGCCCTGGCAGGTTCAGGTTCGGGTGAGGCCCCACCTCCTGGTTCAAGATGGCCGACTTCCTGCGGCATCTCACATGGTAGAAGGGACTGGGCGCTTCTGGGGGCTTTTGTATAAGGATAGTCATCTCATTCATGACCTAATTCCCTCCCAAGGCCCCTCCCAATACTTTCACATTGGGGGCTAGGTTTCCACATATGAATTTCAGAAGGGGCATGTGTGTAAAGATTCAGTCTATAGCAATGACCCAATGGCTCAGTCAGCCTGGGGGCTTTAATCAATCAGGATTGAAACTAGGAAATCCCCAGGCAAACGGAAATGAGTTTTCCACCCTTGTAAGTGACAGAAAGACACTCACTGGCATCTATGTGTCACAGCACTCTCTGGCACACAAGTGGTAACTAACTCATAATATCATGAATCGTTAGTGATTACTTTTTTTGGTAAACTATGTGCTGAAAAGGTAATATGACTTTTTTTGTTAAAAGAAAAGCAATATCTATATTATACAATATATAATTTTATATAAAGTATATATATCAATCATATACAATGCATAGTATAGAACTATGTATGTTATGTAAATAGATACAATTATAGATACTGAAATCTGTACCCCTCAAAACAGTGATCTGAAGAGAGACTTTATTCTTGGTAGTTACTGTGCACGTTTTCGACACCCGTCTTCTGGAGTGACCCTGAGGCCACTGCTCTCAACTGGTAGTGATTATGGCCCATTGCCCAGAGGACATCTGTCCTTATGTGGAGGAACTGGGGTGGTCAAGACTTGTGGGAAGTGGGGGTGTGGCTGGAGTCCAGCAGGGAGAGGCTGGGCATGCGGCTTCACAGCCTACGAGGCACAAAACAGCCCCTTCCCGCAAGGGACCTCCTAGCCCCGGATGTCCAGAATACCTTGGCTGGGAATCCCCAATGCAGACCCCGAATCCATTTCTGAATTCCATGTTGGCAAATGCTTGTCTTGACATGAGGGTGTGATGTTTGCAGACCGTTCGAATCATTGGAGGAGGAGGTAGCACCGTGGGAGCCTGTTTTAAAACACCCTCTCCCTGCCAAACACAGCCGTGGCAGGTAAAATAATGTCAAAACATTAAAAGAAAGGCCCGTACACAAGACATGCATCTTTGGGAACCCCAGGTGGAAGAGAAATGCACTGTAGCTGAGCTTGCTGGGATCTAGCTCCCGCAGCAAACAGGGGCCCAGCTGGACTCCGGGAGAAAACCGCGTCCATGTGGCCACGCCCAGCAGTGAGCCAGAGCCAGGTGTGGCCCCTGAAGCAGTGCCTGAGAGGGGCAAAAGCCTCTGACACCGACGTGAGATCTTCCTGAGAATTCGTATTGGTCAGCACAATCAGGGTCATGCCCAGGTAGACAAGCCGCTCCAGGATCTACTGGCTTTAAAAACGACGGGGGTTGATGTCTTGCTCAGCTACGTGTGTACCTCAGCTAACAGTGTGCACTCACAGCAGCTTGTGTTCATTCCAGACCGGGTTGACAAAGAAGCCCCACCCTGACTTGGAGAGAAAGGACTGCTGCTTTGGCCGGCGAGGGAAAACCCCACGTGGCTCGAAAGCCAGGGGCTGACGCCAGGCGCCTCAGGGAGCACAACGCCAGCGCGTCCCTGGGAGGAGGCTCCGCCGTCCTAGTGAGGCCACAAAGCCCTTAGCAAGAGTTCTGAGAAGTCTAAGAAGCTGAGAACCGGGTGTACCAGGGTGCTTCTGTGTCCAGGGGCTCTGACAAGCCGTTTTGCGATAGGTTGGAAGCTGAGAGCTGTCGGCCTGAGCTCTCGTTACCATGTGAGGGCTTCAGTGAGGCCAGGACCCGGCCGCCTGCATGTCATGACGCAGGCAGGGAAAAGCGGAGAGAAAGAAAACGCCCCCCAGCGAGGCTCAGCCCCCCAGCGAGGCTCAGCCTTCAGCCTGCAATCTCCAGGCATAGGACACCACGGGGCAGTCTTCGCAGTTCTCCTTCAGCCTGGAAAATGACAGGATGAGTCTGTTCTCTCAAGTTCCTTATCTACTGAAAGCCTGGGCTTGCCAGGGAAGAAAACGATGACTGCCGGTCTCTTCTCCGAGTTTTCATTCTCGCGGGAAGAAAAAGTGAAGTCTATCAACAAACCTGGACAGACTTTTGTCACAGACAACGCGTTGTCTTCTCTGTGGGCCCAGCAGACTTTATGCATCACGGGCCATTTTATGTTCTTCACGCCCCTGGGATTTTCCTAAAAATCATTTCCTTTCCTCCTAAAATCATCCACACTGTCCCATCTCCCTTTCTCCTAAAAAATAAGGAAATAGAACCTTCAGTCCCCCCACGGGTGGGGTCCACTCACTCTGTGATTCTCCCCAGTGTGTGTCAATAAATTCACGTGTCTTTTCTTTTGTTCGTCTGCCTTTTGTCAGTTGATATTTAGTGACCCTTCAGAGGGAAGTTTTCCTTTGGCCTCTAATCAAGAAATATTTGGTGAGTGCTGAGGGATTTTCCAACTTGATGAACGTTAAGCCGGACTTCCTTTTTTAGATGGAGTGTCACTCTATTGCTCAGGCTGGTCTCAAACCCCTGGACCCAAGGGATCCTCCCGCCTCAGCCTCCTGAGTAGCTGGGATTAAAGGCATGCACCTATCACCTGAGTCCAAGCTCGACTTTTAAAAGAGTATTGAGTGTGAATTGGTGAAGATCGTGGTGGAAGTCGTTCAGGCACTTAGCGATCAGAGGTGGAGTCCTAGCCCAGTGTAAGGACTTGAGAGCACGGTTGAGGAGGTTTTGCTTGAGTGTGACACGAAGGTCGTCTGGAAAGAAAATTCCACGGAAGAAACAATAAGATGCAAATTATAGCAGGCAACTTGCATGAGCAGGGTGCCAATTAGTGAAGGACCTTGGTTCTATTTGAAGAATTTGAATCTTGCCCTCTTGAGAATACTTCAGGTTCTTTCAGAGATGAATGCCACACTGAATATTCATCTTAGATTTTGTCTTTAAGCGGTGATTAATCTAGCCGTCGTATCTGGGAGGGTTTAGGATATAGAGAAGTAAACTAAGAAATGATGATAATAAACTACATGTGAAAGGGTATGATTTGGATATTGATGGTGGGAAAGGTTCGAGAGTGATGGACACAAGGGAGTTTTATCAAGACATTTTGATGGGAACAAGTAAGAGAATTAGGAGGGACACGGGCTACAGAAACTAAGTCAGAATGAGCGCATTGTTTTGTTCTCAGGAGAAGACTGTACCTTGAAGTATAGATTTTGAAGTGGCTGGACATTCTTACAGTGCTATCTGCTTTGCAGTTATAATTCCATGGCTCATAGGAGCAGTTAAGACTGAAGGTATAGATTTATTTCCAAATCATTTCACTGATTCCATTGGCTTGTTCATATTCAGGAGGCAGACAAGTGAAAGTTACAATAAGTCATGAGGTACTCAACAAAAGTAAGAGCCATGCCAAGTGCAAAAAAATGGCTGCCATGCATGTAAGAGAGGAAGAGATTGCCAGAATACATGGACGTTTTACCATTTATACGTCCGATGGGTTCCTTTTATCCAGCTTCAGGGAGCTTAACTTTCAGCTATGGAATAGGCCTCAGGCTGATCTGAAGAAGAAATGAAAGCTTACCCTGGAGATCACCTTTTTTTATTAGCTCCTTGACAAGTTTTAGGTTATATGTGTGCACTGTGAGGTCTAGTCATTGCAGTTACTTCTTTAGAAAACTTTTGATTCTCTTATAATTCAAGCATAGACTCTAAATTATGACTCCCCAGAAATAGGCTGTGTTAAGTGAATTTCTATTTGAGTTCAGAAATATGAAGAAGATGGATATTCTCTTTTCAGGTCATGGCATTTTATTATCTCTGTTGCTATGGTTAGAAGCTGAGAAAAATAACATTACTTTATGTAAAGTACTTAATATAGACTAGTATAGTGTTAAAAGGGTTTCATGTCAACTTAATAGCATGGAACTAATTAGGAAGCAAGAAACTAATTCCTACATAATTTGTTATGCTCATAAGGGAACTAGCATTGTGGAGGCAATATATGGCAGCCAATACCAAAATAATTTTTATTATTTTTCATAATATTTTTACTGGATCAGAACGCAAGGAAATTATCTTATTAAGATTTCAGGGATCTTGACAAATACTGTACTAGCATATAATGGATAAAATAAACATGCTGACAATACCATTTAAGCTCAGTTATTGATGGTTAATTATGTGCCCATGATTAAACATCTATTAATTTTGTGCTTGAGGGGAACGGTATTTCTAATAGGAACATTGTAATTAGTGAAGAGGAAATTCTTATGAACTGTAAAACAAAACCAAACCAAACCTGTGCATGATGTACGCATTTAAGATTTCTAATTCAGCCTGTAATCCTACACCTTTGGGAGGCTGAGGTGAGTGGATTGCCTGAGCCCGTGGGTTTGAGACCCGCCTGGGCAGTGAGACTTCATCTCTACAATAAATCAAAAAATCAGCTGGGCGTGGTAGCGCATGCCTGTAATTCTGGCTACTTGGAAGGCTGAGGCAGAAGGGTCGCCGGAGCCTAGCAGGTCGAGGCTGCGGTGGCCGGGGTAGCCATTGCACTCCAGTCTGGGCGACAGAGTGAAACTCCAACTCAAAAAAAAATGGATTCCTAATTCAAACATTCTGCTGTGTTTTTGCATGTGATAAAATTTTTAAATAAGCTCAAAAATGTTTTTGCCTGTCGATATAGTCTCTAGACAGTGTGAACTTAAGGACTGCATATTTCCCCCTATTTTCTTAACAAGTTTATAATTGGCCATCAGGACAGTCGAGATGCTGCTGGGCACAGACAGACTGTGTCTGCACCTCAGTCACCCTCTAAGAATCATCTTTGGTTCACGTTGTCTGCAAATATATTTGGGGACTTTTAAAGTATTGAGAAAAAAGTGCTTAAGCCATGTCTGAAAGCAGATGTTTAAAAAACTGATGGCCAGCTTCTCATCCTATTTTGGATAATTCTTTGTGTGTGACATAGGTTGAATATTTTCTTTAGGAAGAGAAGCAGCCAGATGGAACATTTCAACTTCATGAAACACATATTTCCAAAGGGGGATTCCGAGCACTGTGGAATATATTTTCCTCCTTTACGGCAGAGGGAAAACATTTTCTTTTTTCTTCCTTTATTTAAACATTTTTTTAGTGTATTAAAAAATAACTAGACACACACATCTTTGTAGTATTTTTGTCCTAACAGCTTGAAACAAACAAACAAACAAACAAACAAACAAACAATAAACAGCTTCTACATGACTAGCATAAGCCTGGAGAAAAAAAAAACAACAACACCGCTGATTTTATACTTCAGGTATACTCATGGCTTAGGCTTCACATTGACTAAACTAGAAACCTGAAGACTATTCTGCCAGGACAAATTACCATGAAAGTCAAGAACCTGGCTGACGGCATAACGAGGTTCCCCGTTTGGGATCATGAAAACCATGTGGAACTTTGTCAAACATGACAGAAATAGAGAAACACCTTGTTCTCTTGCTGAGAGAGAAGCCTGGGTATTTAGACGGCTGCTGCTGGTTACCGTGGCAATGGGTGCAAGTTGCCAAGACTCTAATCTTGTGCACATAGAAGAGAGATTTTGACGTCCAAATCGGAATTTACTGATTACATAGTGCCTTCATAGCACTGCTGTAGGTTTCTGTTTGTTTGTTTTCTCATTTTTTGAGTCGGAGTCTCACTCTGCCACCCAGGCTGGAGTACAGTGGCATGATCACAGCTCACTGCAGCTTCAACCTCTTGGGTCTCAGGTGATCCTCCCACCTCAGCTTCCCAAGTAGCCAAGACTACAGATGTGTACCACCATGCCCAACTAACTTTTTGCAGCGATGAGGTCTTGCTATAGTTCCCAGAGTGTCTTGAACTCCTGGGATCAGTCAATCCTCCCACCTCAGCCTCCCAAAGTGCTAGGATTACAGGTGTGAACCACCATGCTTGGCCTTATTTTAAGTATTTTAACAAGTTACTATTTGAGAGGGGGAAGGGGCGGCTACTCAGGCCAACTACAGGTATCCTGCTTACATCATACAGTTAGAAACTGACAAAGTTGACATTCGAACTTGGGAGGCTGACTCTGAAGTCTGCATTCGTGACTGGGGTGTGCCACCCCTCAGAAGAGAGCTGGCGTGCACCGGACAACATGCGTGATCGTGTTCCTTGTCAGCACTCCTTCTTACGGCCCCATAGTTTTGTACACTCGAAGGGAACAATTGCTGTCAAACAATATAAAAAGCTTGTTTATTTTTGATCAGTGTGGAAAAGAAAACGACATCGTCAGTTTCCATTGGTCAGCAAAGGCAACCGAGAACGTGGTAAAGAATAAAAGTCCCCCTGACTCAGAGGGGCATGTCCAAGCCCGCCGGTGAATGTCTGAAACCGAGGCTCGTGTCCCATGTTTTCCTTGCACACGAATGGTGGTGGCATTCCCGGTGTGGACACACTGGACAGAGGCCAGATTCTCTTCCCAGGTCCGACGGAGCAGGTTGGAGCCGGGTTTCAGCACACTGCTCAGAAGAGGGTGTCATTTACAACTTATGGAGTTGGCATTTCTGGAATTGTCTATTTGATATTTTCAGACCATGGTGGGTCATGGCTGGCCACAATCGTGGAGAGCAAAACCGCAGATAAGGGGACTGCTGCATATGGAGAGATGTCACTTCGGAAGGAAGCGTCAAGTCTTGAAATTGCAAAATTACCTGGGGAGAATAGGGGAATTATGAAGTCCATCATCTCGGTGCCAGTCTTGGTGGAACTGTTGTTATCTGCAGCTGTTTCTGGCCCAGTGGAGAAGAGGGTATGAGTTGACTTTCATGTTAACACAGATGTCTAATTCACTGTATGTGGAGACTGGGACACACTCACTCAAAGCCTCATGCAATGCAATGCTTTTCAGTGAGCTTTGATGGACAATTTTTTGACAGAAGCTTCATTCTCATATATGTATCACATTGAGTGTTTTCTTTTGGTTCCAAGGACTGTAGTCTGAATTCATGTGCTAGTTGGATACTTACCAGAAAACAAAATGATTTCCAACACCTGAGAATATTTTGAGCCCCTGACACTCATGTTATATATGAAGGTTTTTATATATGAACTGTTTTGCAAAATATCTCTAGATGGAGCAGTGATTTATACAAACGGAAGTGGATCAGAACTAATTAGCTCACACAAAGGGCCTCATGTACCAGATGAATGCCATCTAGATAATTCTGCAGTTACAACTCCAGCAATCTAATGAAGCCAGAGAATCTGTCATATTGTTTAACCTAGAAGATTCATCATCCTTTTAAAAAGTGAAGTCCTTGTTCTCCCCATGTAGTGCGACTTCTCAGAGTACGGCAAGAGCAGGAAGAGATTCTTTTTTTGTTTTTCTTGGAACCGAACTGAGGAAAGAGTATGGCATCTATGTAGACCAACTTGTGAAAGCTGTTTCCTGGGAGTTCGGACACATGTTTATCTCAGGCTCTTACGAATAAACTGCAGACTAACAACAACAAAAAAAGTATCTGCCAATGAAACAAATGTGATCCAGAAATATTTAGTGGGAAAACTGAAACTATAATTCTGAAATAAGTGTGTGCGTATCGTCTATATGCTCACAAATAAAGCAGGTGTGGGAGGGAGCAGTGGCGGGGAGCATGGGTGTGCAGATGCAGGAAAGAAACTATTTTCTGCTTGTTTCTCGATTGGAAAGCCAGTCTTCTGATGCAAAGGTTCTCATCTCAGCATCTTGGCACAACACAGAAACAGTTGCTGAAGAAACGGACGCCCTAAAATTAGAGAAAGATGGAGACCGTGAGGACCACCCAAGCAGAAAGAGGACAGTGATTTCTGTGGTTATAAATATTTAGTGAGGAGCCTTTTTCAAAGAATGCCACCCATCCTTAAGAACGCATTAATAAAGCCTGCTATTAGTACACAACACTGGAAAACGTGTGAAACTTAAGAAAATGAAGAATTCTGCCCAAAGAGCTTCCACCTAGCAATACCAGGATGAGAGACAGAGAAAGAGCTAGTTTTAATTGATGGAGGGGAGCGCTAAAAACCAGAACCCATGGTGCATGCTCTGAAATTGGTGGCACACAGTTTTTCTTTTTTCTTTCTTTTTTGAGTCGGAGTCTCACTCTGTCGCCCAGACTGGAGTGCAGTGGCCACTCCCGGCCACCGCAGCCTCGACCCGCTGGGCTCCGGCGATCCTTCCGCCTCCGCCTTCCAAGTAGCTGGAACCACAGGTGCGCGCTGCCACGCCTGGCTCATTTTTGATTTATTGTAGAGATGAGGTCTCGCCAAGTTGCCCAGCCAGGTCTCGAACCCTTGGGCTCAGGCCATCCACTCACCTCAGCCTCCCAAAGTGCGGGATGACAGGCTGAGCCACTGAGTCCGGCTCTGTGGCACACAGTTTTTCTTATGTGAACTAGACAATACAACCTGTGTAGTTCTCTTCATTGTGAGAACCTTTTTCAAGGAGTTGCTCAGGGGCCCGGCGGTATCAGATGGCAGAGTCAGAAGGGATTGCCGGAGACAGTTTTGTAGAGCATCTATTTGTAAACTATGGCAAGGACCAGGGAAAGCCATCAACGAATAGCAAGGACCCAAGGTTGAGCGACCGCTGGCAAGTGGAGGCAGCAGTCGCCAGGACCCGTTCCTTGGAGCAAGTGGCCCTCCTGGGAGGGTGGCCACCCGGCAGGAGGAACGGGCCTAGCAAAAGAAAGTCAGCTACTGCAGAACGAAGGCAAGGTGAGAGGCGGCCAAGGAGAAAACGCCAAGACGCCGCTCTTTCTCTGATCACTTGCACGTGTCTCCTGTAATGTGCTGAATCGTGTCCCCCCCCGCATTCCCATGCTCCAACTCCCAGTACCTCCGAATGTGACCATATTTGGACATAAACAAAAGTAAGTTAAAATGAGGTCCTCAGGGTGGACCCTCATCCAACCTGACTGGTGCCCTCATGGGTGAGGCATTAGGACACAGGCACACACTGCGGAAGGCCACGTGAAGACACGGAAAGATGACGGCCAACCACAAGCCAAGGAGACAGGCCTCAGAGAAAATCAACCCCGGCCACAACTTGATCGCAGCCTTTCGGCCTCCAGCACTGTAAGAAGATGCATTTCTGTTGGTGAAGCCAGCCAGACTGTGGGACTCGGCTATGGCAGGATGGCAAGCGAACCCTTCTTACACTGCACGAACCCAGCCTGAAGCTGAAGGGAAAGGAACTTTGTTGGCACAGCAGTTGGAAGTCGGCCTGCTCAGGGCCAGAGGAAGCAGGAGAAGGCTAGGTGTCAACCTGGAGGGGAAGACAAATCTCAGATGCATTCAAAAAGGACTTTTGTAGTTTTCAAGTGTTGAATTAAGACAGGTTAGGCGAGGAAGTCCAGTGAATCAAGAGTCGGGTGCTCAGAATATGCAAACAGTTGCCAGTAACTTTCATAGAAAGTGTGCTTCGCCAAGACCCACTGCTTCATAGATGTACTCCTACACTCAGGGCCATATTCCATCCCCCAAAAGTCAGAATTCTACCTTAAGAATTCTGGGAATTCCGGCTACTCGGAAGGCTGAGGCGGAAGGATCGCCGGAGCCCAGCAGGTCGAGGCTGCGGTGGCCGGGAGCGGCCACTGCACTCCAGTCTGGGCGACAGAGTGAGACTCCGACTCAAAAAAAAAAAAAAAAAAAAAAATTCTGGGGGGAAAAAAATTCTAGTTCTGAGATTCTTTTTCACTTAAAAGCATGTTTAATTGACACGTTATAATTGAGGGTAACCTGTGAAGTTTTGAGCCATGTGTACATTGTGAGTAGATCAAGTAAGGGTAATTATCACATCTATCGCTTCAAACGCTTATCATGTATTTGTCATGGAAACATACAAAATCCCTTCTTCTAGCTATTTTGAGATCTACAATTCTGATAGTGTAGACAGGTTAAGTAAAGAAAGAGCAGGGTTGTAGGAGATTGTAGAAAAATTCAGAAACCAATGGAAATGCTTACAAACCTGCTTCAATTTTAAGATGGAAACCAAAAAAATTGCGGAATAACTGTCACCCAGCACACTTACTGTAGCCCACTTGGGATGTTTGTGCCTGGAGTCAAGCACCAGGGCAGGAACTATCCTAGAGATCCTTGGGGCATGACATTGATAGTCAGCGTTGACTCAAAATGACCATGACCCACTTTTGCCTTTATTATGTACTCATCAGCATACTAAATGACACACCCTCCAGGACTGTGGCAGTTCTGACACCCCCCATTTATAGTGATGAATTGGGTAGCACCCCAATTCCAGGAATTTCCCATTCATTTCTTAGATTGAGCCATCCCTTCATTATAGTAGCTCACAAAGCCCACAAGCCAAAGATCACCAGCTTGACACTTCCTTGTGTCCACCCACACTTTGTTCTGAAGTGTGAACTTTTCTGGTAAACCTGCTAACTACCTTGCTATGGTTGACTCACTCTGAAATTCTTTTCTGCAGCAAAGTCGAGGACCCAGAACAGAACACTGGTGACAGACACAGTATCCCAGTAACAGTAACTTATTGTTGACTAGTCTTTCACCAGTGCAATAGAACACCAGGACTTATTTATTCTTTCTAACTATAACTTTGTACCTGTTGACCATCCTCTCCTCACCCCTTCTGTCTTCCCTCCCCAGTCTCTAGTAACCACTGTTATATTTACTAATTCTATAAGATCAATTTTTTCTCAATTTCACATTAAGACAAGAGTCAGTGGAGTTTGTCTTTCTGTGTCTGGCTTATTGCATTTATATAATGTCCTCCAAGTTTATCCACATTGCTGCAAATAACAAAATTTTATTTTTTTATGACCGAATAATATTCTACTGTGTAAACATACCATATTGTCTTTATCCATTCATCTGCTGATGAATACTAGGTTGATTCTATATCTTGACTATGTGAATAGTGTTGCAATAAACTTGGGAGTGCAGATATGAGATTTTTTTCACTTTGATAAATATAGAAAAGGATTCTTTTTGATTGTTCAAAATAAACTACCAATTAACCAACAGAAATTCTCATTAAGACTGTCAGGGATAAGAACATTAAGAGCCAAGAAAGATATTTTTATAATATTATTAAATAATCCCTCAAGGCCCATATATAGCCACAAGTACATTTTTGTGCAGAGTAATTAATCAGGAAATTTTACCAAGAAAATTCAATCTGTTCACTAATTTAAATTATTTCTAAGGCACAATGTAGTGAAAAGTTCTGTATGAAGAACAGAGACCCCTGTGCCACTGTCTTAAAAAAATACCCTTTTGCCCTTAATAAAGTCCATGAAGATGACCTAAAAGATGCTTTCAAAAGACACACAAAACTTCCTGGAAACTCATTTTTTTGGTCCTTTTAAATCAATCTTACTATAGTGGTTGGTAGAGCGTTTTATCATCCATTTCAAGAAATGAGAACTTTCAAATAAAGTATGAAATGTTCCATCCCCCTTTTTTTCCGTAACTCTAGGCTCATGTCAGTGAAAGATGAGTCCCTTGTGGATGAGATACCTTGAGCCATTTTCTCGTCTGCATTCATTTGTTTCGGGTGATTCCTGACTACTTGACAGGGTTTCTCACCCTCTCCAATCAGGGAAACACACCGAATACGTCTTCGTGTTGTGTCATGATGCCTTCTATATGATCCACACCACTCTCCACTTGCCAGGTGACTCGAAATCTGTTCATCATTTCACCTGGCAACAATAGCGTTCTGTGTTTATTTTCACATCTACAATATCTACCCGAAACAATGAACAATTTTAGACTTACAGGCCTGAACACCTGTAGAAAGAGGTTAGAAAGAATGCCCTTTTCATCTTTTCATGAACCTAATGGTATTTCAGGTGTCTGCATCCTCGATAGCTCCTAAAAAACATCTCATGTGCAATTTGAAAATGCAAATGAATGCATGCAATATGTAGTTATATCAAAAGACATCTCCACTATTAACTGGAAGCGTTTTTGAATTCTGAACCGATGTGGTGTCAGAAGGGCACAAGAATAAAATAAAGTTTCCTTCTTATTCTAAACTCAGCTCTTAGGAAGTCGCTGGAATCACATATTGATAGGCGGCTGCAATGGGAAAGAAAAACCATCACGTTAAACTTGAAACTGTCTGTGGTCCTTTTTTTCCCCAGCAACTGAAATGAATCATCTGTAATTGGTCTCCTCTCTCTAAGTAGGAGAGTGAGGCTTGTGTTAAGGTTCGTGAGGCAGGTGGGGCTCAGAGCAGTGCCTGACAATTGTGGTTCCAAATCATGTGACCACCAGCCCCGTGACCTCTGTGCAGCTCAACTCTGGCAGTTTTCCTACACAATCGTTTGGAAAACAGAAGTTTTGAAGAACAAAGCATGAGATTTAAGACAACATAGCAGTTTTATGAAAAAGGCAGCTATTGCTGCCATGAAGAAGGTTTCATCTGTTTGGATAGTGTGTAGGTAGTGTGTAAGGAGAAGAGAAAACTTGGTTGTGAGTCGGCCATGCCTGTGTGGAAAGCCGTTTCCCCTGAGGGTTTAGAAAGATGTGTGCTGGGCAGGCAGCCCATGTGTGATAAGAAGAGTAAGCTGTTCGCAAATCAATTCCTAGAATCTGAGTAACATGTTTATGACAGCCATTTAAGTCCTGAGTGTATTTATATGACAATAGCCAGCTTTCATCCTTGCTCAAGGTATCACAATGATTGGGTAATATCAGGGGTCAAATCTCCTGTCTCTCTTTCATGGCACCACTGGTGCCATTCTATTTACATATATACAGTATCATTCTATTTACATATATACAAAGAGATAGCAACACTTTAAAATGCAAATCAGAATCTTCAGGATTCAGAAGTGTAAGCAAGTCTAGGAGAGAACTGGAGAATTTGGAGGACAGCTTTGCTCATCCGGAATTTCTCATCTTCTTTCGTCTGGTCTGATAAACAAGGAAAAAGGCATCTGATTCTTTCCATGGCTGCTACAAAATAATGAGGTGTTTGAGAGAATCGATAATGGAAATTATTCAATGTGTCACTCTGAAAGAGAAACAAAGGAAACAAGTTAAATGTACAGCAAATTAGGGTAAATTTTTGATAACTTGGGTGTGTTCTAACTTAGAATTTAAGTAGAGTCTCTGCAAATATAATTTTCATTTATTTAAAAATATTACTCCACACATGTAGATTTGAAGAAACTATTATTTTCTTTGTGTGTGTGTGTGTGTGTGTAACAAATGCTTTAAGTCCTAAATATGACAGAAAGAACCAACCTCATATTTAACTTCAATCACAAAAAACATGTCTTAACAAAAAAACAAAAAACAAAACAAAAACAAACAAAAAACATGTCTTAACAAAAAACATGTCTTAATGTCCTTAATTTAGTGCATTGTACTGCAAATACCTTTTGGATGTAGTGTTTCATATTCGAAAAGCCTCAAAGTTTGCTGAAGACAATGCCAGAGAATTATAACTGCAGTGAAGACCCTGAAGACTTCGTGTTGATTAAAGCACTGTCCTGTCCCAGGTGGGGCTTTGTGTCCCAGGGCATCTGGCTGGAGCATGTGGACTTGATTTCTCTAGCGGTTAGGTTGCTGTCTTTCCGACTTCTCGCCATCCTTAGCGCCCGTTTCAGATGCCTCTAAAGGGTTACCTCAGGAAAATGCATGATTTTCAAGTACTTTTGAATCAAGGCAAGCTCACATAGAACAAGTACACGAATCTTAGGCGTACTCCTTTATGGATTGTCACAACTGTGTGACCACCACGCAGATCAAGGAAAAGAACAACACCGTGACCCCCTGAAAACTCCTTCCGGCCTTCTCACAGTCAACATTCCAGACGCTAACGGTTCCTCTGGTCTCTACCATCATAGTTTGTTTGGGGGGGCCGGGACTGCATTTTAATTCTGTACACATGGAAGCGCGCAGTCTTTTGAGTCTGGCTTTCACTCAGCCTCACGTCTGGCACGTGGTCTTGGGAAGCTCCCCCTCTTGCCAGTTTTTTTTTTTAGATGAAACTAGGCTTTAATAAAGTCTGCTAACTTTTCTGATAGTGTCAAATACAAACCACACAATCCCTATATAAAGAAAAACTGTGCATTTAGCTGTGAGATTAAATTGTCGAGTGACTTCACTCTGCAGTGGTTAATATCAAGAGAAACTGTCTCAGACCCTTACCCACCCTGGTTTCCTCCCCTCATCACAGAGGAAACAGGCCGAGGCACCAAGGGCAGTTCTGGAAGGAACGCCATGGCTTCAGCTTGACGTGTAGAATCGTGACCGAGTCCCAGCCATCTCAAGTGCTTTGGCCATGGATTTGGGGAAAAGTGTGAGCAGAGGCTGGGTGGCTAAAGTCATCTGGAGCCCCGCCAGAGACATGGCTTGACTTTTCTTTAGACTGGCCCACAGTGCACCACAAACTGAGCTGTCAGAAAACTTCCTGGCCAGGCTCGGTGGCTCAGCCTGTCATCTCAGCACTTTGGGAGGCCAAGGCGAGAGGACTGCCTGAGTCCAGGGGTTCGAGACCCACCTGGCCAACTTGGCGAGACCTCGTCTCTACAATGAATCAAAAAATAGCCGGGCGTGGTAGCACATGCCTGTAGTTCCGGCTACCTGGAAGGGTGAGGCGGAAGGATGGCCGGGGCCCAGCAGGTCAAGGCTGCAGTGGCCATGAGTGTGCCACCGCCCTCCAGCCTGGGCGATGGAGTGAAACTTTGACTCAAAACAAAAAACGAAAAAAACAACTACCTGAATAACGTAACGGAAACCAGCCGGTTGGGCAAGAGAAGAAACTACTTTTCTAAAGACAGAGTGTGAAATTATGGTTGGGCATAGAGCAGGCTAGGAAAACAAAGTGGACCAGAATTAAAACATATATTGTCTTTCTCCAGGAAGTGTCTTTTATGAAGAGTTGATAGGCAGCAGGCCAGTTAGACTTGAGATGAGGTGAACTGAAATGCACTGGGTGTGAATAAAAATAGCACTGGCTGGGTGTGGTGGTGGCTGAGGCAGGAGGATTGCTTGAGCCCAAGAGCTCAAGGTCAGCCTGGACAACATAGTGAGACCTTGTCTCTACAAAAAATAAAAGATTAGATGCTGCATTCCTATAATTCCAGTTACTCTGGAAGCTGAGGCAGAATTGCCTGAGCCCAGGAGGTCAAGGCTATGGTGAGCCATGATCATGCCCCTGCACGCCAGCCTGGGCAATAGAGTAAGATCCTAGCTCAAAAAAAGAAAAAAAAAAGGAAAGAAAAGGACAGTTACTACTTCTTAAAGAATAGATTTCCATATTTAGAAAATTCTTAGAGAAATATATAAAAATATACTCTAAGAGGATATTCAGCAGAGAAGATATAGAAGTTAGTATTGAACTGGAAGGTATCCATAATTTTTTTCTATTAAAAGATTTGTCCTCTAATAATAGTATTACAAAATCATTTGACCAATTAGAAAGGAAGGCTAGTTTGAGTTAGGAAAAAAGTCTTAACTACACAGCTTTTAAGAGTAGATAGTTTTAAAGGTATAATCATAAATCGGCATGAAATTAAAATGATTTAACAATTGGTAACGCATGGCACCAACTAATTGGGGTGGACTCCGCTGCCCGTCACCAGGGCAGAGCTGCCCGGGGCCCTGGGACCAGATGATGGTCCTTGAGTGGCTCAGGCAGCTACATGGAGAGCCCAGATAGGGGAGCAGCCTTGAGAGGGTGGGGAACTCGGGCTTGAGGCTTCCAGAACAGAAGGACCCAGTATCTTAAACACGTGTTGGCCTTATCTGGGCATCGTGGTTGAGTGTCACACTACCTGAACGTCACTGTACGCATCTTCCTTACTAGTCTTCTTTTTCAGTCATTAGGTAAGGAGGAGCCTTAAAGTTGAGTCTTTCATTTCCTTTTCAGCACCAAAGTCCTTGGACAAGTTGATTTATTTAGATCGAATAAAACCCTCCTCTATAACCGTGTCCATTTATCTTTAAGCTTATTATCTTTTTTTTCTAGGTCGTGTAAAGAGCAACTTTGGCCGGACGCTGTGGCTCAAGCCTGTCATGCCAGCACTTTGGGAGGAGGAGGCGAGAGGATTGCCTGAGTCCAGGGTTCGAGACCAGCCTGGGCAACTCGGTGAGGCCTTGTCTCTACAGTAAATCAAAAAATTAGTCGGGCACGGTAGCGCACGCCTCAACTGCTTGGAAGGCTGAGGCAGAAGGACGGCCTGAGCCCAGCAGGCTGAGACTATGGTGGCTGTGAATGTGCCACTGCACTCCAGCCGGGCGACAAGAGTGAGACTCCAACTAAAAACAAAGCAAAACATAAAAAGAGCGACATTAGCTCTCCTCAGATAGAAACATCAGTTTCTTTATTAGAAAATGATATTTTTCTAAAGCTGTACATGCTCACTCACTCACTCATTCATTCAAGGATGCATATTTTTCCTGAAGCAATTCATGGGTTTAATACACTTTGAGAAAGGCAGAAATTCCTCAGTGCTGTCTTTGTTGGAATATTTAGTAATCTACTTTTAAAAATCTATTTTGCATTTAAAATATTTCCCTGATTATAAAACTAGTATGTTCCTCTTGTGGAAATATACGAGAAATACTGAAATAATTTAAGAAAATGAAAACAAATACTCCTACTAATACTTAATGATACTACCTGGTGAGCTTTTGATGTGTTTCAAAAATAAATTTGTAATTCAAATTGAATATAAAATGTTAACAGCATGAGAGTTTTATGGCACATGAAAAAGAGTAGACCACTGTTTTATATGTCATATAATTTTTCATAATATGAATGTTTCATTTACCTAGCTAATTCATGAATGTTGGACTTATAAGTGATTATAAGCAATAATATAATCGGTAATACTAATTGGCTATTACACAATTGAATATGTTATACATACGTGTGTACATGCATTTATAAATATCACATGAAGGGAATTATTTTAAATTTGATTTATTAATAAACATGATAAAACATTTCAATATCTTGTCACATAGCACAACATTTATTTCTAGAAAAGTTGTATTGATTCCTATATCTACTAGCAGGTTGCAGTTATGCTTACCCTGCTGTGTTCTCCCCAGATCTTGACCATTAGTAACAAAATTTAAAAATAATCTTTTGCATCTTTGTTATGTGATCATGATTTTTAACCCCGGTTGTTAATAAAGAAAGGTGATTTTGATGCAGTGCTTTGATTCTTTTATTTTGTTCTTATCATTTTCCAAACAGCTCAATCTCCTTATCTTCCACTGTGTTAAATACCGTAATGGATTTTTAAATCGTCTTCAACAGACCTAAGCTCTTTCTATGCCTTACTGTTTGATAATCTTTGTATTAGGTCTCTGTTCTTTCTTGCCAAGAATATGTTTTTAAACTCAATATGTTTGTTTAAAGAGTGAATACATGAATAATGAAATAAGAGGGTCACACATCACCAACTGAGTGACAAGATATTGCATGTTAGGGTCACATTTTTGTCGTATAACATTCCTTTAAGTCTTGAAACAATAAGAGGAAGCTGGGGTACTTAATTTTAGCTAGTTCTCCAAGACTTTTTAAAAAATACAATATTTATCTAACACATCTTTTAAAGATTTAAGCACAATGTCATTAGAGAGAAAAAAGCTCTACAAAAACACTGACTCACAAAAGAATACAAACTACCATAAGAAAAATATTTGCATTCCACAAAATCTGGAGTAATACATCTTCACAGTAATGTGTATATTCTTTTTATCATATTCCTTGAGAACATTTTGGTTCCAAGTAAAATTCTACTGGCTGCTTTTCTTTATGCTCTTGAAGAAAAAAAAAAGCTGCCAGAACATTTTTTTTTTTTTTTTAAAAAGGAGAAAAGATCACCTCTGACTTCTACCTTCTGTTTACATCTCTTCTTGGTGGACCCTGACAGTCCTCCCACCCCGACGAGTGTTTCAAGTGGATTGTAAATTATGCTTGCTGCCTTGGAATGCCCCGCTTAGCAGAGGACTTTTTGGATAATTCGGCATTTCTTCACATGTAGACAGTCACTGAAACGTAGGGCATTTTGACACATAGATTTCATTGTGACACATGAAGGGACATGATTAGTCCATTTTCTTTTAGGTCGCTATTCTTTGAAACTTGTCATGCTATCAGATCAATTTTTTGAAGGCAGTTGCATGGCATGCGTCAAGCATTTAGGTATCACTTCTTCCTTTTCTCTGAGTTGGAGTCTCAGTAGCACGCTCCCGGCCACCGCAGCCTCGACCTGCTGAGCTCTGGCGATCCTTCCGCCTCAGCCTGCCAAGCAGCTGGAATTACAGGTGCACACTACTACATCCGACTAATTTTTGATTTATTGTAGAGATGAGGTCTTGCCAATACATGCATATTATTTCATACACATGTGAAGGAAGCAGCAGGATGACAAAGCTGACTCAAAAGAGGACACAGACAACCACAAGATAAGGAGTCGTTTGCAAAGAGCTGAAATAAGGGATCAAAAAGAGGCTAAAAACCAGTTAATGCCCGGCAGTGCAACAAGCCCGTGGCTTGGGGGTTTTTGTTTTGGGGTACTTGTTTTACAAGAGGCTAAAAACCAGTTAATGCCCGGCAGTGCAACAAGCCCGTGGCTTGGGGGTTTTTGTTTTGGGGTACTTGTTTTACAAGAGGCTAAAAACCAGTTAATGCCCGGCAGTGCAACAAGCCCGTGGCTTGGGGGTTTTTGTTTGTGTTTTACTACCAAGTAGAAAATTTCTGCATTTCTACTTGTCAACATTTATCTACAACTTATCAATCTTTTGCAAGTTAAAGTCTGACTTTTACATATACGCAGCCCAGCAATTCAGTGCGGGAACTCATCCTAGAAAAAGTGCAGCTTACCCCCTTGCTGAATATCACCATGGTCACCTTCGAAGTCCTACTCTTGGGAAGCCATGCGCTGATGTCAGTGTCTAGTCCACCCATCAAAGCAATGTTGGACCTCTTTGTCTGGAATGATCATCAGAGCTGTCATCATATTACCCTTGATGTCCTGAATGTCATCAAATGACATCAAATTCTCCCTTTCAATATTTTCTTTACCTTTGGGTACAGAAAAAAGTCATCGGGGGCTGGATCAGGTGAGCAGGGAGGGTGTTCCAATACAGTTATTTGCTTACAGGCTAAAAACTCCCTCACAGACAGTGCTGTGTGACCTGGTGCATTGTCGTGATGCTAGCAGTTCTTTGGGACCATTTTTGCACACACCTTTCTCATGCCAAATTTTTCAGATAAGATTTTCCTGTTTCTCTGTAATCCCAATACATTGGGAGGCGGAGGTGAGAGGATTGCCTAAGTCCAGGGGTTCGAGACCAGCCTGGGCAACTTGGCAGGACCTCGACTCTACAATAAATAAAAAAAATTAGTGGTGCATGGTGGTATGTGCCTGTAGTTCTAGCTACTGGAAGGCTGAGGTGGAAGGATTGCAGGTAGATGCTGCAATGGCTATGAACATGGTTGACAGAGTGAGACTCCAACTATAAAAAAAATAATAAAGATTTTTCTATTTCTCTATTTATGTTTATTGTCTGTTATGCTTCTCACAGTCAGTCAATAACTTTGGCCCACAATTTGATGAATTTTTGCAATGTTTTCATCAGTTCTGCTCCTTGCTGGCCGTTCTGACCTCCCTTCATCAATGACACTTTCTCTCCTCTCAGAAAAACTTTTAATCCCTTCGGACACTGCCATTTTCTCCATGGTATTATCCCCATAAACTTGGACTAACATGTCCCTGATTTCACTTCCACTCTTGCCAAGTTGAACAAGAAACGTCATTTTTGTTCGTTGCTCTAATTCAAACTCTGACATTCTTGGGATGGCACATAAAAACACGCAGCAGCTACAACGAACGCCCTTCAGCAAAACACCGCCACACATTGACACGAACACACCTGTGAGACACTGATGTACCGAAGTTCGGAAGCCTTCCCGAGGTGTTTGCACAGCGCTGCCAACATAAGCACATGGTGGTAAGTTCGCAGACTTAATTTTCGAACCTCATATGTAACATCTATGTGATGTAAGTACTGATCCTAGTCTCATCTTTGGCATAATAAATACTCAATGCTTGATTCAAATTTGTAAATTTAAGGCACAAACTCAGCTGATTAAATGTATGTGCTCAGATCTTTATAAAATTTATTCCTCTCCCTGTAATCTATCTTCACAGGGCCTATTAAGACCCATTTTCTGACTGTAGGATAACTCTTGATGTGACAGAGCCTCTGGCTAACTCTCATTTTACTTTGTTTCAAAATTGTGAGATTTTTATATACTATAAAATATATTAGTATGTAACATAATAGAAAAAACAAACAAAAATCCAACATATATAATGCAATCTAACTCCAGGAAAATAACTGGTTTTTTTTTTTTGAGTTGGAGTCTCACTCCGTCACCCAGACAGGAGCGCAGCGGCCGCTCCCGGCCACCGCAGCCTCAACCTGCTGGGCTCGGGCGATCCTTCCGCCTCAGCCTTCCAAGTAGCTGGAACTACAGGTGCGTGCTACCATGCCTGGCTAATTTTTTTGACTTATTGTAGAGATGAGGTCTTGCCAAGTTGCTCAGGCGGATCTTGAACCCGCGGGCGCAGGCAATCTACTCACCTCAGTCGCCCAAAGTGTGGGATTACAGGCTGAGACACCAAGCCCAGCTGAAAATAACTGTTAATATCGTTATAGTTCCTTGTGTATTTTCTTCCAACCACAGCCACTTCTTATCTTCAGGTGATTACAATTTGTTTATAATTTCTTGTTTTTTCACAGTTTTAATAAATTGTTAGAATACATGCATATTTGAGCATATCATTAATTGTATCAGTATCATAATGTACCTGTTATTCTGACTTTTTAAAATTTAAATTTATCTTTGTAAAGATGCATTCACGTGAAGCATTTAGGTATTATTTCTTCCTTTTTTTTGAGTTGGAGTCTCAGTAGCACACTCCCAGCCACCGCAGCCTCGACCTGCTGAGCTCTGGTGATCCTTCCGCCTCAGCCTTCCAAGCAGCTGGAATTACAGGTGCACACTACTACATCTGACTAATTTTTGATTTATTGTAGAGATGAGGTCTTGCCAAGTTGCCCAGGAGGGTCTTGAACCCGCGGGCTCAGGCAATCCACTCACCTCGGCCGGGCATGGTAGCACGCACCTGTAGTTCCAGCTACTTGGAAGGCTGAGGCGGAAGGATCACCCGAGCCCAGCAGGTCGAGGCTGCGGTGGCTGGGAGCGGCCAGTGCACTCCAGTCTGGGTGACAGAGTGAAACTCCAACTCAAAAAAAAAAAAGAATAACACGTCATCCTTCTTATTATTATGGTGGAGACATTTGCAGCTACAAAGGTTGTGTGATGCGTAACTGTGGGCCCCACTCACCTAGAGCCTGGTATTACAGGCTGAGCCACCGAGCCCGGCCCATTTCTTCCTTTTTGTTTGAGTTCTCACTATTTGTGTGCTGTAACAAAAAAGTGACGTTATAAACATTTTTGTACCTGTCTCCTAGTTCAGCTCCTAGTATAAATATATGTTCGTCCTAGCCAGGCACGACGATACACGCCTGCAATCCCAGGCCATTGGAAGGCCGAGGCGGGAGGATTGCTTAAGCCTAGGCAACATATAGCAAGATCCTGTCGCTACAAAACATCAGAAAATTAGCTGGATGTAGTGGCCCATGCCTGTAGTCCCAGCTACTTGGAAGGCTGAGGTGGGAGGATTGCCTGAGCCGGGCATTTGAGGCTGCTGTGAGCGGTGAGTGTGCCATTGCACTCTAGCCTGGGTGACAGCGTGAAACTCCAACAACAACAATCACAAGGACATATATATTCTAGAGATGCGCAGGGGTCAAGGGTTTTACACATGTTCGATGTAATTGGACAATGATTTCCAGTTATTTTTAATGCAGTCTATCAATTTGTGCACCCACAAGTTAAGTAGGAGAATTATGTATGAGTATGTCTCTGATACACTAGGTTTTGTCAGGTCCTTTAACCTTGCCTATTTGGTGGTGAGAGAATCAGACTGTGTTTCAAGTCTTTGTTTCCCTTAATGCTGAGGTTCTACCTATTTCTAACCCCTTGATTATTGACTGGAAGGCGTTCCTGAGGTCTGCTTCTGCTACCTCTTTTTCGTTGATTTTGGGTAGCTTATCTGTTCACTTACTTCTTAAGTTCTCACATCATTTGATAATCAGAAAGTCTGTTAACTTTTTCAAAAAAGTGTTTTATTTTAAAGATGTGGGGTACAATCCAGGGTTAAGTATACGTATGTTCATTTTTTAACTTTTTGTTTGAAAATGGCTTCAAACCTCCAGGAAAGTTGTGAGGATATTGACATCGACTTCCGTGTCACTTCATCCGCTTTTCTCTGGCACCATCTCTATGGATGACGTGTTATTCCTCTTATTACTATGGTGGAGACATTTGCAGCTACAAAGGTTGTGTGATGCGTAACTGTGGGCCCCTCACCTAGACCCTGGTGAAAACACACCCTCTCTAGAGGTGACGTCTGGTGTCGCTAAATAAGTTATATGAGGGAGACCCCAAAACCCCGGAATTTACTCATACAAAATGGTGTATTTATTCTTTTTTTTTTTTGAGTCGGAGTCTCACTCTGTCGCCCAGACTGTAGTGCAGCGGCCGCTCCAGGCCACCACAGCCTCGACCTGCTGGGCTCGGGCGATCCTTCCGCCTCAGCCTTCCAAGTAGCTGGAACTACAGGCGTGCGCTACCACCCCCGGCTGATTTTTTTTATTTATTGTAGAGATGAGGTCTCGCTGCCCAGGCGGGTCTTGAACCTGCGGGCTCGGGCAATTCACTCACCTCAGCCTCCCAGGCGCGGGATGACAGGCTGAGCCACCGAGCCCAACTGTGTATTTATTCTTCCAAGTTTAAACCTCAGGCATCTTCAGAGCCCTCTTCATTTGATACAACGCACCTATCGAGACACTTTTTCCACGACTCAGAACAGTTTCCGAACTCGTCCTTTTGGATGCCCTTGAGCTCTTCTGCCCTGTTTTTGGTTTCACCTCTTCCACATCAGCAAAATGTTTTCCTTTGAGGACCTTTTTCATCCTGGGAAACAAACCAACAAAAAAAGTCGCTCAGGGTGTGATCGGTTGAATGGGGAAGACGGGGCACGGGGCCATGCTTTTTTGGTCAAAAACTGCTCAACACAGTGCAGTGTGGGCAGGTGCTCTCGTAAATCACCCGTCGTGGGGTGGGCAAACGTGTTGAGAGAATCTCCAAATAAACAAACTCACTGAAGCCGAACACAGGCTCTCACAGCACTAGCTGGTGCACCGATGCTGCTGGGTTTCTTGAACACTTGTCTAGTGGGGGTTAGTCTGTCCTACAAGGGGCCCTGCCCTCTAAAAGATAATCCCATTGGGGGAGTTTTTTTAGGGCTCACTCCCCACCCTGTATTTTCTCTCTTCTTGTCTAGATTAGTAACTGGTTATTGTCACAACAGAACGACTGATGATAGGAAGCCATGCCAGCTTGTCATCTAACAGGACAGCCTCACTCATACCGAGACAAAATGGGCTAAAGATAAGAAGCATGATTGTTGTACAGCTTGCATACTGTGAGGGAGTATTCAACCCTAAACCTTCGCTTTCTTATTTTAAAAATGACCCGAATCATGAAAACAATAACAGAAGAACACACTGCATCCCAGTCGCCCCTTGATGAGAAAGGTGGCAAAGCGCTGGGGTAAGGCTGAGCCTGGTGGAGACCATGCGTCCCGAGAGCAGGTCCGCTAGAGGAAACCAGTACTTGAGCTGGGTCAGAGTCTGGCCACAAGCAGAACTCTGTCTACAGCCAGGAGAGGCGGGGCTGGCTCTCGAGATTATGCTTCCTGCTCCCCGACATGGGCCGGAGGCAGGGGGAGCCAGACCCTGAGTGGCACACCCCCTGGTGCATCCCTCTAGTCAGAAGCAACAACCTGCATTTCAGTAAAACTCGCCCCTCTTTTCAGATGTCTGCAAATAATCAAATCTTATTCGCCCCTGAGGTTTACACGCTGGTGACTGAAACATGAGCAGCTGGTGACCCAGGGGACAGTGAACCGTGTAATTCAGGAGTCTGGGGCTTACGGGTCAGTCAACCCTCATCAGGTAGATGGTTCCTCCTCCTTGCCAGGCTCTGGAGGCCCAGTTCCATCTTGACAGGGAGGCCAACAATCTCCTTACACTTCACATGCAGATAAAGATGCTTTATGCGCTTCTGAAAGGTCACCAGGGCTATCAATTCTTGATTGTGTCAGAAGGGGAAAATCGAGGGAATTGGAGATGGCTGCAAGGAGAGGAGAACCTTGGGAGGGGGGACCTGGCATGAATCCCACCCTTTCCGACCTTGCTGCTGTCCCAAATGGACCCTGCTGCTTGCTGTCACCAGAAAGGATGAGCTGCCGTGCGCCTGCTTACCTACCGTGAAAGGGTGGGATGGAGGTGACAGCCTCACTCAGGACTGTCAAAGAGGCTACATCACAGATGGGGCAGGTTGAGAAGGATGCCTCATGCTTTTCAGTCTGATGTTTTTGTTTCTGTATTTACATGCATGTAGAAAATGGAGTCCTGGCCGGGCTTAGTGGCTCGGCCTGTAATCCCAGCGCTTTGGGAGGCTGAAGTGAGTGGATTGCCTGAGCCCGGGCAACTCGGCAAGACTTTGTCTCTACAATAAATAAAAAAATCAGCCGGGTGTGATCGTGCATGCCTGTAATTCTGGCTACTGTAATTCGGAAGGCTGAGGCGGAAGGATCGCCGGAGCCCAGCGGGTCAAGGCTGCGGTGGCCGGAAGCGGCCACAGCACTCCAGTCTGGGTGACAGAATGAGACTCCAACTAAAAAAAAGAAAATGGAGTCTTTAATGGAAATATTTATAGCTTTTTAAAATTAAAGATTTGCTTTGAAAAATCTTTATTTACTTATTTATTTTTGAGTTGGAGTCTCACTGTGTTGCCCTGGTTGGAGTACAGTGGCACTCTCACAGCCACCCCAGCATCGACCCACTGGGCTTAGGCAATCCTTCTGCCTCAGCTTTCCAAGTAGCCAAAACTGCAGGTGCGCACTACCATACCTGGCTAATTTTTTTATTTATTGTAGAGACAAGGTCTTGCCAAGTTGCCCGGGTTGTTCTCAAACCCACGGGTTCAGGCAATCTACTCACCTCAGCCTCCCAAAGTACTGGGATGACAGACTGAGCCATCAAGCCCTGCCAGTCTACATTTTTATAGCTCATTCTTGGTACTATCCCACATCAGCAAACAGAAACAAAAAACTTCCACTAAATGTCTCCTGGAAACCCAGTAATGTATGGTAGAAAGTCTTTTTATTGTTAAATTAATGTGATTCTAGAAACCCTTGCATTGATTGACTTAATATTATTGGTGGATTTTTCTAATATTCATAGGAAATTAATTGCTATAATACAATTTGCATATGTCCAGTGATTTGATGGAGAATATATAAATAAAATACAAAGGAAGAATAGGGTTGGTGAAGAAATTTTAAAAAATTATGTCATGCTTCAGACATTTTAAACATAGATCATAGAATTACTTAAGCCAGTGCTCTTGGCTCAGACGAGGATTGTCATCCTGAGTAGCTGAATACATTTATACTGCCAACTCATAAAACACATAAATCCTTGACTTGTGAAATTTATTACCTGAACTACACAGACTTGGGAAAAGTTGGTTTCTTAGAGCATTGGCATAAGAGGACTGGTTACTAGCTGAAAATAACTTCGGCTTTGTGAATTACCACACATCCTACAGCAAGGCAGGGATCAGGCTCCTAAGTTTCACAGACAGATTTCTTTCCTTAAATGTCCAGTGCTTGGGCAAATCAAGTTGCCAGAGCATTCCGAAACAGTCTTCCTTTTTGAAACACAGTTCGTTTCTCCCTCTTTATCTTTTTGCTCATTCTTTCCTTGGCATTTTAATAGTTCCAGGCTTTAATGTACGTCAGTTTAAAATTAGAGCACCATCTTTAATTAGGCAGTAGAATACCAAGGCTTTGTATTGAAAAGGGGACCAAACCTACTGCCCCTCTTGGCTTCCTGTCAGCATTAAATAGAGAATTCTCTGAAGTCATTGGATACATTGAGCACACATCTGAGCTAGATTATTGTCTAAATTTCCAACTACTTTGTTGAATTTAAGGTTGTCAATTAGATCATAAAGGAACTTAAAATTTCAGTTGAGAATTGTCAAAGCAGAATTTTAATGTGAGCAAGGGTTACCTAGTGACTACGGTGGTAGGTAGGCATAGTTTCGTATCTCCATGACATATTCATAAGGCTATTAAGTTCACCTCTTTCTGAAAACTTAGCTGTATTATTACTTGAAATTAGATGTTTGTATATGTACATTTTGGACAATGTCAAACACTTTAGACCTTGAGAACTTCCTAAACTTGGTATTGAATTATGGTTTACATTGCTTATTTAATATTATATTTATAATTGAATTTTGCACCTTATTTTTCAGCCTTTATGCATGCCTTTTGTCAAGATCAAAATCAAAATTTACAGAGCCTTGAAAAAAATGTAGAATCAAAATCTGCCTCTGCTAAAGAAGGCTAAACATTTTCATGGAAATAGCAGTTGAACAGCAAATCTTTGGAATCCAAACTAGCTGGAAGAGAGTTTAAAATAAATGGCTGTTTTTCATTTTCATTTTGGTACTATATAGTTGAGTACCAAACTATACTGTTTGTATGTGCCGTTGTTTTATTTTCTAAAAATGGAAGTGCCGTTGTTTTATTTTCTAAAAATGAGTCTTTAAGTTCTCTTAACTACTGTAGGGAGATATGTTTTGGCAGTAGAGATAATACCAGAAAAATAGGACTCTTGTAGGTCATACACTATTATCCCTGAAGATGTAGTTTTCTATTATAGAACAGAAATATTCTGCCAAGTTTACCTTATGCTTAAAAATTATGATAGTGTGTATTCAGGATCTCCAAAGAAATGGAATCAATAGGAGATGCTGGTTCTGAGCATGTTGAGTGTCAATATGAGAGAGGTGGGGAATGAGAGAGAGAGAGAGAGAGAGAGAGAGAGAGAGAGAAGAGATTGACTCCCGAGGCTGAGAAACCCCACGGTCTGTCATCTGCAAGCCAGAGACTCAGAAAGTGGGGGTGAGTGGTATAGTTCAGCCTGAGCTCTGAGGCCTGAGAAACAGAAGCGCCAGTTGTGTAAGTTCCACGTTTGGGGTCGGGAGAAGACCCATGTCCCAGTTTAGCAGTTTTGTTCTACTCAGGCCTTCGAGGGACTGGACGATGCCTGCTCATGATGGAAAGTTCTTTCCTCAGTCTACCTGTTCACATGCTAATCTCTTCCGGGATCATCACCAAAGAAACGCACAGGAACGATGGTTAACTAACTCACGACCCAGTCAAGCTGAGCCCTAGACTAACCATCACCTACTGGGTTTTTAAAGAAGTCAGACTTCAGGGGTTTCAAGTACAAAGCATTTCCAATTTTTAAAATCTATTATTTTTATGACACCTTCGTTATTTTAAACGTCTGGTTCACGTATAACTCGATCATGTGTTCACAGCAATGAATATTTGATAAGTTTCTCTTATGCGTACTTCTATCTACTTTTATCTAATTCATCGTTTCCTGGACAGTTAACTGGGAGTTAAATCTGGTAAATTGAAGCAGAGCAGTGTGGAAGTGGGGGCCGTGTCTCAGAGTGGCTGTGAGTGTAGCTCCCACAGGCTATAAAGGTCTGTGTTTGAATCTCAGCTCTAGGACCACAAGGTCTGTGCTCTCGTATCAGCCCGTGTGCCCGCCGCCTTCATGATGCTCTTCTGTGTCCTGGAGACAACAGCGGTTCTACTTCCTTGGGATGTTTTAAGGTACACACGAAACAGCCTTTGTACAGCCCTGAGCACGCTGCGTGCCCATACAGAAAGACGAACAGACTTGCCAAACGCCACGTGATCGGCTTTTAGTTTTCACCTGTGCTCTCCAGCCTCCTCTGAATGATGTTGAAGTTTCACTAGCACGAGCTCTGAATCAGGAGTGTTCATGAGAATTTGCTGGAAGGGCTTTTTTTCCCCCCCAAATACACAGGTCCTAGCAAATGGAAATCCCTGAAGATGGGGTTAGCCAGCAGTGCCCTGCTATTTCGACTACAAATAGGTTTTTATCAACATGAACTTTTTTCAGAAGATAGGGTTTCATTAGCATGAGCTCTGAATCGGGAGTGTCCATGAGAATTCGCCGAAGGACTTTTTATTCCCTCCAAAATACACAAGTCTCAGCAAATGGGAATCACTGAGGATGGGGTACGAGTACGTGTCGTTAGAGGAGGCTCCCCAAGTTATTGTTATGGGCACCATTCAGATCCAGGCTAAGTGGAAGAGAGCTCAAAATAGATCGTGTGCTTCATCGTAATACTATACAGCCACGCTTCACGGAAGTGCTCTTTTACTCTCATCTAAAAATGAATCTTTGGAACCCCCTAGCCACTCCTAGAGAGTTTCGTCATGTTTTTTGTTTGGTGTTGGGGACTACAAGAAATAGGGCCTAGAAAACCGAACACTTGCAGGTCATTCACAGCTGATTGACTCATAGCTCGTTTAAAGCCAAAACTTTAAAATATTTTTTACCATTTACAAATAGGCAGCACAATAAATGATTTCAAATGTACTTAGGTATGATATCCTGCAAAATTAAAACTATAGTTAAATAGGAAATGGCCAGCAATGTCCTGTTATTTCTACTACAAATAGGTTGTTATCAGCATGAACTTCTTTCAGACATAGATTTCACTTAGGGAAAAATGCTTGTGCTCTGGTTAGAGACCAAGAGAGACCGAGAGAGGGAGAGAGAGAGAGAGAGAGAGAGAGAGAGAGAGAGAGAGAGAGAGAGAGAGAGAGAGAGAGAAGAAAGGCAATAAAAGGTATCTGAAGTAGGTGCATCTGAGGTCAAGGACATTCTCCAGTTAGTATCTTTGACTCTAAATAGCCAAATAATGTAAAGTGCATGCTTTTAAACTAAATGCATCCCTTAAAGACAGAATTATTTCCCGGTTGAACCTGTTGTTTGGTTTGACGTTTGGCTTACATGTCAATGAAATTTCATTTTTAAACTTTAGTAAGCCCTAGAAGATACAGAATAGAAAACAAAAGCTAAAAAAATCCACATTCAGTAAAAGAATAAAAGAGTACATTTTTACATTCGTTAGACATAAGCCCTTTTATTTTAAATTTATTTTGCAGTATCTCAGCCATTCAGGAACACACGGCCAACACGGCTTTCCAGCATGTGACTGCTGGGCATTCTGGAAGACCCGGCTTCTGAGTTTCCTAGACCCAGGTGGACACGAAGCCCGGACCCCCCTGAGCAGCTGCAGGCGAGGGTCAGTAGGACTGTCTGTCCTTCGATGACAAATGGCTTTGGGCCCCATGTCTCTTCTGGATAATGTCCAGACTCCATTTTCTGCCCACCTATCGGTTTGGCTCCAAAAGCACCTCTGGATCTAATGTCATGTTGATTTTCACAAATAAAAGTTGGGGAGCCCTATACTGCTCCAGATATCCAATTGGCTAAAGGATCCACATCACCAAGAACCTGTCTTTTCTTTCCTATTTTATTTCCGACGGCCTCACAGAGTCCCTGGCACATAGTAGGTAAAATAAAAGTATGAATCAAACAAATGAGTATATGAGAAGTCTGAGGTGAGCGTTCTCTTCCTTCCTCAACAAAATAGAAATTGCGTATCCTGAGCGTGTGCTGACACCCACGCTCAATGTGTAAGAAATATCATTTCTGTCATTTTCTATTCTAAGGACCTCACTGGGAAGGAATGACAGAGACTGAGCTTTCTTTAACCTTTTACAACCTTATATGAAAAATTTTTCTTGAGCTTATTGAATGAAGCAAGTATCCATTGTGATGGGAACAGTCTTTTGTACGTTATCTAAATTAGGCCTCCACAAAATTTTGAAGAGGGAATGAAAAGGTATGTCTTCAAGATGAGAAATTTAAAACTTAAAAAGTTTAAGTTCTTCAAGTGAAACCCTTTTTTTTCTGTTTTTGAGTTGGAGTCTCACTCTGTCCCCAGGCTGGAGTGCAGTGGCACACTCATGGTCACCGCAACCTCAACCTGCTGTGCTCTGGTGATCCTTCCGTCTCAGTCTTCCAAGTAACTGGAACTACAGGCATGTGCTACCATGCCTAGCTTATTATTTATTTTTAAAAAATTTATTGTAGAGACGAGGTCTCACCAAGTAGCCTAGTCTTGGTCTTGAACCCCTGAGCTCAGGCAATCCTCTCACCTCGGCCTCCCAAAGTGCTGGGCTGGCAGGTGTAAGCCACCACGCCCGGCCCAAGTGAAACCTTTTATGTGATGGAGCTAAGACCAAGGCCCAGATGGAACAACTGCACCGCCCATGGGAGCCCAAGATCACTTGCTGCTTTGGCCAGCACTCATCAAGCAGGTAGTCCTCACCTCATTGCTGAAGTGTTTCTGTTCCTGAGACTCTTCAGCAGAGAACAGTGTAGTCCAACTTACGACTCTGAAGCATGACTATGTCCCGTCAAATCTTGAAAATAATCTGCTGAAACATAACTATGTACACTTATCTTCCAAATTCTTTCTAAAGCTTCATGCTTTTCGGGAAGTTATTTTGCTAAATTTTTTCTGTTTTATTTTCCTTTTTAAACTTGTTGCTTGATATACTGTTCTAAGTAGACACTTTCTAATTTTGCGATTCTAATTTGTACAATCTACAATTTGGATGACAGTCTCAGTTATGAGAACTAGCCAATACACTTCCCAGATTCATAGTTTATGTAGAAGCAAAACAGTCATGGATTAAAAAAAAAGACAATGTCAACATTTTCCACCAGTAGCTTCTCTGAATTATGGAAATTGTGGTAACAGTTGAGAAGAACAAAACTTCAGTTTGAAAATAAACTCATGGTTGTTCACCTACATATCTGAAAAGTCACATACGTGTTTCAACCAGCCCAAGTTGAAATACTGTCAGTGAGACCGGCAGTTGTTAGCTCAACTCATGCGCTCAAATGTAAATAGTCAAGATAAAAAGAAAATGACTGTTTAAGTTTGTGCTATAAGATTTGAGGTCAGATACCACTTAAATCCAATTCTTAACTCTGACAGTGCTTATCGACCTGCAGACTTAGGTTTTTAGGTGTCTTTTTAAAATCTAATACATCTGCTTGCCAACCTCAGTTTCCTGCTTTCTTTGTGAAACTGAGCACAATTTGATATGTGTTTAAAAAAAAAACAAACTAGGGCATTATTTCTTTGGAATTGGAATCAGCTTTAATCTTTCTGTCCTTGTCATGGACATGCCTTTTATAAAACATCTCCAAAGGACCCCATAAAGTTAGTATCTCATCTCAAAAATCAAAGTAAAAAAATAAATCTCCACACATCATACATGATGGATGTGTGACTATCTCGAAATTCTCATTCTTGGCTTGACAATGGATTTCCTTGAAATGTGGCCCTTGGGTGGGTGTCTGTGGTGTCTCTGATGGACCCTTGGGTGAGTGTAGTGTCTCTGATGTAACCCAGGGTGGGCGTCTGGGGTGTCCCTCATGTGACCCTTGGGTGGGTGTCGTGGTGCCCCTGATGTGACCCTCGGGTAGGCATCTGTGAAGTCTCCTGATGTGACCCTTGGGTGAGTGTCTGTGGTGTCTCTGATGTGAGCCAGGGTGGGCGTCTTTGGTGTCCCTCATGTGACCCTCGGGTAGGCATCTGTGAGGTCTCTTGATGTGACCCTTGGGTGAGTGTCTGTGGTGTCTCTGATGTGACCCTTGGGTGGGCATCCATAGTGTCCCTGATGTGGTCATTGGGTAGGTGTCTGTTTAGTCCCTGATGTGACCTTGGGTGGGTGTCTGTGGCCCTCTGACGTGGCTGAGGAAAGCCCTCTGACTGTGATCTGTTTGCTGTGCTGTCTGAGGACACCCAGTTCTCCTATAAGGACAAGAAAGCTAGTTGTGGGAAACTTCTGAGAACTATTAAGCATGGATAGCATGTAAATTTGCAGCTTATGAATCGCAGGCAAAATGTATAAGAAGTGATAGCATACATAGTAAAAATGTGGCAGCTTGTAAAAATAAGAGCAGTACTAATGTGTTAAAGATAAAAAATGAGTTAGTACAAGGGGAAACCCAAACAAACCTGGATTGGAGGGTAGACTTCTTTTTTTTTTTTTTTTTTGAGTTAGAGTCTCACTGTGTCGCCCAGGTTGGAGTGCAGTGGCATACTCACAGCCACTCCAGCGTCGACCTGCTGGGCTCCGACAATCCTTCCGCCCAGCCTTTTAAGTAGCCAGAACTACAGGCATACGCTACCATGCCCAGTGAATCTTTGATTTTTTTACTGTAGAGACAAGGTCTCGCCAAGTTGCCCGGGCTGATCTTGAACCTGCAATCAGGCAATCCACTCACCTCAGCTTCCCAAAGTGCTGGGATTACAGGCTGAGCCACTGAGCCGGCCCAGGCTTCTTATAGTACATCAGAATTTGTTCTTCCAGATCAAACAGTCAACCAAAGTATTTATCTGGAAGTTCTGAAAAGTTTACGTCATGATTTGCAGAAGAAACAGCCTGAGGTATGGCAAACAGGTGATTTGTTCCTCCCCCATGACAACACATCGACCCACATTGCACTGTTTGTTCAGCAGTTTAGACAGCTAACCGTAACCCTGAGCCCCACCCTCCCCGTTCACCTGGTCTCACCAGAAACTTTTTTTATTTCCCTTGATGAAAAAAATCCTCCAAGGAAAATGTGTTGCTGATGTGGAAAAGGTGAAACAAAAAATGGCAGAAGCATTAAATCCATTAACTTGGACGAGATCAAAAACTGTTTTGAGCAGTGGAAAAAGTGTCTCAATAAGTAGATTCCATTACACAGAGAGTTCTTGAAGGGGACACTTCAAACACATAATAAATACACAGTTTTTATAAATAAGTTCTGTTTTTTTTTTTAGGTCCCCCTCGTGTGTGAAACATACTAAAAATAAACAGTTGCAATAGAGAATACAGAAGGACAAAGGGTGAATGACAGGTGTTGCCACCTCGGGTGAAGGGATGGGGGAGAAGCCCACCCTTCCGCCCCGCTGCTGACAGCTGTGGTGTTCCTGTTCTGACGGACACATGCCCTATTCCAGACACAGAAACGAAACCCTGGGACGTTCAACCGTGCACGACAAGCTCTTTCTGCTTTGGGTTTCTGGTATGCAAGTGTGTGTCACCGGCTGGGGGACTCCCGGGTTTGGGACCCCTTCCCAATCTCTCCTGCTCCCGAGAAGGTGAATGCATCAGAGAGGCAGGACTGGGAACCCTAACCTCAGACTGAGGCGGCTGGTCCTCTCATGTGCTCTCCTACGGTCCCGTCGCCCCAGCTCCTCTGGCTTCTTGCAGAAGCTTGCATTGGTGTAACGGACTGCGTGGTAGGAGCCTTTTAACCGGGTGTGTGAGCCTTTCTGTTGTGGGTCTCTGGAATGGCTTACCTGTGGCATCCTTGGAAGGCACCATTGCTTCCGAGTAGGACGTTGACCTTAGGACGCTGACCACTGCTCAAAGCAGTTTTTGATCTCGTCCAAGTTGATGGCTTTTAGTGCTTCTGCTGTTTTTTGTTTCACTTTTTCCACTTGCCTCGGGGCGCTGACCTTGCTCACCTGTGCAGGACAGAAGGGTCTAGGCCGGGAGTGTAGCCCTGCACCATTCGATGGTTTAATGGTGATTTAGCTGCTGGGTAAATCTTGCTCAAACATGATGAGCCAGTATTACTTTTAGATCTCTTATATGCCTCCTTTAAGACAGATTCAGGGAAAACAAGCCTAAGATCCAATGCAACTGTAATTTGGGGATATAACTTGCTCCTTAACCACCACTTTGCTCATTATTATCTTTAACAACAGATCAAATTTATATACAATATACTATTATCAATTTTTTTTTTTTGAGTCAGAGTCTCACTCCGTCAGGCTGGAGTGCAGGGGCACACTCATGGCCACCCCACTATCAACCTGCTGGGCTCCGGCGATCTTTCCTCCTCAAGCCTTCCAGGTAGCCGGAACGACAGGTGCGCACTTCCACACCCAGCTAATTTTAGATTTATTGTAGAGATAAGGTCTTGCCAAGTTGCCCGGGTAGGCCTCAAACCTGCGGGCTCAGGCAATCCACTTGCCTCGGCCTCCCAAAGTGCTGAGATTACAGACGGAGTCACTGAGCCCGATCTGTCAGTGTTTTCTGGTTATGACTGAGGCCCACTCTTTAAAAAAGATTTGAGACTTTTTATTTTTACAGCTGTCACCAAATAATAATAGCAAAAACACGATGCTTCCCACGAGTCCTTTTTTTCCTCCAAAAGAATCAGAAGAGTTGATCTTTTCTGCTTTTGAACTTAATTATGAATCCTAACTAAAAGAACATGCATTTTAGCAGATTTTGCAGAACGGTAGCTCCAAGCCATAGGTCATGCTGTTTTTCTTGCATTATTTAGTAGCAGTACCGGTCTTCCTTCTAGAATAATATTTTTGCTTTTAATATGAATCCTGGCCTTGAAATATATGCAAACCATTTTGAATTGCAAGTATCCAGACTGAGATCAGTGTTACTTTTTCATGATGTAAGAAGAGAGCAGTGATCATACGGTGGACATTTTCTTCAAAAAATAGCCAAACAAAACACAAAAAAACCCCTAACGTAACACCCAGCAATTGCCCATCTGCACCTTTTCCCCAGAGGAATGAGGGCTTATGCTTACCAAAAATCTGTACATTTGTCATTGCCAAAAACTGGGACTGCCTTTTCAGAGGGTGATTGATTAAGGTTACAGTGGTATATCCATACCATGGAATACTACCCACAATAAGGAGGAACAAACTATGGTAACACACAAGATATGGACAAACCTCCAGAGATTTATGCTGGGTGAAAAAAGCCAGTCCCCAAAGGATACCCACTGTATAATTCATTTACACAACATTCTTAAAATAAGAAATTTAAGTGAAATTAGCCGGGCGTGGTAGCGCCCGCCTGTAGTTCCAGCTACTCGGAAGGCCGAGGTGGAAGGATCGCCGGAGCCCAGCAGGTCGAGGCTGCGGTGGCCGGGAGCGGCCACTGCACTCCGGTCTGGGCGACAGAGTGAGACTTCAACTCAAAAAAAAAAAAAGGAAAGAAATTTAGGTGGAGAACAGATCAGTGGTGACCAAGGACTGGAGGAAGGTGTGGAGAGGGTAAAGGGACTTCAAGGTAAGAGTGACATGAGATGCTCCCATGGCGATGCGAATCTTGTGTGTCTTGACTGTATCCTGACAGTTGTGATTTGGGCTGTAATTTTACCGGATGTTATTATGGGACTCTGGTCAAGGGCACAGGGGGACTTTCTATATTACTTCTTACAACTGCATATGAATCTATGATTATCTTAAAGTAAAAAGTTTAATTAGAATAATCTGATGGTGAACACAACATGGCTACAGATTGTCTGTTTATGGGGGGGGCACACACAAAAAAACCCCGGAATCATCTTTTGGAGGGTAGGTCCCTCGTATGTGTTCTAGGAACCTGTTGGCATCAGTGTACCAGACAGCACTGTCGTGAGAGGCTGTGTCTGGCTTCAGTGAATTTTTTTGGAGATCTTTTGGTGCGTGTGTCCATTTCATGGTGGGTGACTTACAAACACACCTGCTTACACACTGCGATGAGTGCAGTGTTCAGTTTTAGTTTTTGACTCCCCAAAATGGCATGATTCCCATGTTCCACTCTCGCTATTTACCCAATCTTGCTCCAAATGACTTTTTCTTTGTTTCCTGGATAAAAAAATCCTGAAGGGAAACATTTTGTCAATGTGGAAGAGGTGAAACAGAAAATGGCCAAGCACTAAATTCAGGCGTGAGAATTGACGATTTCAAAAGCTGTTTTGAGCAGTGAAAAAACATCTCGATAGGTGTATGGCATCACATGGAGAATATTTTGAAGGTGGCTGAAGTTTAAACCTGTAAGAATACATACACAATTTTTAATAAAAATATTCTGTGTTTTTGGGTTCTCCTCATATAATTTGTACCTTTGATTAACATTACTATTCAAATGGAGTATGTTTTATGTAATTTATAATTATCACTCACTTTCATAATTGTCAACTATTAATAATTACCAACCATAGGGTTTGGTCCCCATAATGAACAGTTTTACAGAAGGACAGAGTGACAAATTATGATACTGCAATGATGGACACCGAACTCAGGAGAAACACAAGTAATCCCACGAAATGTGGGTCCAGATGTATCCGGAAATTTTTTTTTCCTCCCTCTGCCTGTCAGAGATGATTCCACTTGAGTCCCAAGAGTGTGGCAAAGCCCAAGAAATAAAAATCAAAACCGGGGCGGTCAATGAAGGATCTACCACCTGGAATGCAGCTACTCCCTACACAGCCACTGCTCAGTGTTGAGAATCCATCAGAAATGGGGGCCGGGGGCTGAGCCGCTGGGAACTGGGATTGGAGGGAAGGGCTGGAGTGATCATACGCCACGAGGTTGGAGGGAACACAGAGCTAGGCCTGGGTGAAGGAGCCTGGTGCCCACAAGGACATGCCCTGCGTAAGGCGGTGCAGAACGCAGGCCATGTGGCCCATGCCGCGTTAGGCCTCTGGCCTGAAGCACCACTTACCTGAGAGGAGGCAGTGCCAGATGTGACCCAGGATAGAGCGGCAGTGGGTTTGAGGATGGACACAGCACTTGATGTGCTTCTGGACAGTCTTTTTAAATCACATATTTCTCCATAAGATGAAGCGTTTGGGTAAGATGGACTTTAGAATTCAGCCAACAAATCTCTATATAAATAAAATCCAGATTATTTTTAATGCATTTTATTGCGAACTGTGTGGAGTAGAATTACTTTGATCTGTTTCATTCTGTTTAGAAAGTTACAAGGGGTTGCAGAAAATAATACAAAATCCCAAATATCACAAAGCGAACGTGAATCGTAACACAGCGGTCAGTTCCTTCTCTCCATATCTGAGAGGCGTCAGCCAGAAGGGCGCAGGCTGGTTTCTAGTGTTTCTGGACATAACACAGGAAGTGCAGAGTGTCATTCACAAAGCATGATAGCTCTTGGGCTCCAAACATTTTATTGACAGGATGATACTGAAAGCCTAAGTCATGAATTATTAAAGGGTAACAATGCTTTATCATTTTTTACTTTGTAAAGCTCGTCTCTGATGCGACTCCAGAACTGGGAGCTGCAACCCTGTGTAGGGAGTGGCCTGTGCTGACTCTGTTCCATTTGTTACGCTGATTTTAGATTCACATTGTTAACTGCCCGGTGCTTTTCTCTTTTAAGTGCCGTGTGTTATGATGCAGAATTAATTTGAAAAATACCTTCTGAATCTTGCCAGTATTTATTCACGCAGAAAAACAGAAGGAAATAAGTCATAAATCATTTATTAAAGAGCTATTTTAGACCGGAGGGTAAGACAGGCAGCATGTGAATGTGTACGCACAGGCATCAAAATTCAAAGCAAAAATTAAAACATCCCAAACCAACCATCACTTTCCTTGGCTTTTCAGAGCGACCTAATCTTAGTTAGGCTTCTCCACGCTTATGAAGTGCGGGTTTAGTGTCCAAGGATCATCTTGTATCATTTTAAACACACCATCTGACAGCAGCACCGTGATTTATCTCTTAGTTTAACGAGCTTAAGGATATCATGTACTTTCCCCTCAGTATTCACTACTGTGTTGAAAGAAGACTTCATCGAGAGCTAAAAATCCAATTTTTCTTATCAGCTTAAATGCAGTTGTCAATGAGTTGGACATGGCTACCTTTCTTTGAAAATAGCATATTGATAGCAATTTACTTCAATATGCGAGGCGATCACAATGCCACTGAGCAGGCCGAGTGCCGTGCCGTGTCCCGGGCACAGATCTAAGTATTAACAGTTATTCACGCATTTAATCCTCCCAGCCAGAAAGCAGGTGCCGGTCTTCTCAACTTACAGAAAGGGAAAATCTGGCAGAGAGAAGAGAAGAGAGAAGAGAAGTCACTTGTGTGAGGTACGAGAGTCAGTGAGCTGGGAGTTCTGATGTCTTCTGGTGACAGAACTGACTATTCTGACCACAGTCCATTCTCAGGCAACACATTAAGAGAAAAGGGGAGACAGACCTCCCCTGAAAGGGCTAACTCTATGCTTGAGACGAATTTCTAAGTCTCCTGTTGGGAATTATATTGAAGCATAATATTTCCCCCACCATTTTTGCGGTCAAATTTTACACTTACAGATTGTGAATAAAATACAATCAAGACCGAGTCAGCCTACAAAAAAGATTTTCATCTTTCTCTCAGGTGGTGAAATTGAATAAGCTCGTGGATAGATCCTGGGTGGTTACCTGTCTTTCCCTGGTAAGGAGAAGATGATTTTGAATATGGGTATTAAGAAATGATGCCAGCCCGTCGGTCAAGGTCCTTACGATATGGTGACCACACTCTTGCCTGCAGTCAAGCTAGGATATTTTGGTGCATGCTAGTCAGATGGATTTTTCTCTCTTCTTCTGAGGCGAAGAGTTGTTTTAGACTGGAGGGTAAGACAGGTAAGCATGTGAATGTGTACGTACAGGCATCAAAATGCAAAGCAAAAATTAAAACATCCAAAACCACCCGTCACTTTCCTTGGCTTTTCAATGCTACCTAAACTGGAGGACACACAGTGGCGGAGAGGCAGGTTCGGTAACTCAGAGCCCCTGTCTCAAACGTCCCACGCGAAGACCTCTCTGAAGGTCATGAACTAATCGCAACAGCTGCTTAGTTACCCAGCAGAAGAATAAACACTTCCCAACACAGTCTCTGCCTGCAGGGGTGCTGGGTGCAGTTGAAGGTGAATTGGAAGTGTGCCCGTTCCCCGTGCAGATGTGTATTAACGGCGCGCTATTTACAGCGCCTCGGCGGATGTCAGAGCTTGTGTTTGCCTGCCTTGCAGACTCCTTATCAACACCGCTGCGGAGACAGCCTGTGAAATGTCTGACACCTTGCCGAGAGCTGCTCCTGGGGGGCACGTCCTCGGTGCAGAAATCAATATCAGGGAAACGCAGCTCGCCATGAGGTCTTTGTTTCAGCTTTCCACCTGCTCCCCTAATCCAGAGAGAACACCATACTCACTTTCCAGGCATACGCCAGAGCCTCCCTCCTTCCAAGATGAAACGAGGCCATCCATACCAATTGTCTCCACTGCCCGGAGCAAGGACTGTTCTGTAGGTGACAGATCTCAGGACATGTGGCATTGATGGCTCTGGCCAGGACAGGAAGCCCGCTGGAGCACCAGGGCTGTGTTAAAGCTTCCCGTGAAGGACAAATACATGGAATTTGCAGCAAATTGGATGGACCTGGAGTCGATCATACTCAGTGACTTATCACAGAAACAAAGAGCTGAGTTCCATATGTTCTCACTCATAAGGTGACCTTGAACAATTATCATGCTGTAAGAAAGCGATTGGCAGTAGTAGAAAACTATCAGGGGAAGGGGGATCGGACTGGCAGCTGAGGGAAACTGCCAGGCGAGGGAGGGGCACACCTCATCAACAAGGGTAGCTGCATGATCAATGTTTGTATACCTGACCCTGAATGGTACCCCACATCTTTATAATAAATAAATAAATTTTTAAAAAAAGCTTCCTGTGTGTCCTGCAGAGAAAGGACCTCTCCAGCAGATAAAGCATCATGGCAGGCAGCAGCCCCCGCTGGCGATAAAGAAAGGAGCCTTGCTTTCGAAGTAGGCGCATCTGCCATTTAATTTGGACAGGGATAGAGCCGAGTCCGCGTGGGCTCTTCCATGGGAACACACAGCACACACAAAGAGTCAGCAACCGCTCTCGAGATCTGACCCAGTCCATATCCCAACACAGGGTGGATCACGTCTAGGTTGAACTGGCTTACTCAGCTGTGGTCATACCAAAAGCGTGACTTTAGGAAACTTTCGGATTTCTTTTTCCTGCGGGTACTAGTCTAAGGCTTCTGCAACATTCAAAGGACAAAACGCCCTCGCCCGTGCTGCAATAGACTGTAATCGTAAAATGACGGAGAGTGCTATTCGTAGTTGTCATCATTTGAAGCTGTATTTATTCCTGTGAGTTTTGTTCACCGAGGCCACTGCAGATGTGCGTCAGAATGAAACCAGAGCAGGGCCAAGGGAGCACCAAGGTCTACGAGGTGTGGCAACCCTGGAGATTCTCGAGCCACTTCCTGCTTACCATAGAGTAAAAGTAAAACGTAAATATGAAGACATTCCTCTTATTTCAATTTTGATTCTTGATATCAAGTGAATTAAAACAGAGCTAAAGTACAATGCAAAAAAAAAAAAAAGTTTGGGTGCAGTGGCATGCCTGTAATCCCAGCATTTTGGGAGGCTGAGGTGGAAGGATCTCTTGAACGCAGGAGTTCGAGTCCAACTTGGGCAACACAGCAAGACCTTGTCTCTACAAAAAAATAAATAACATTAGCCAGCTGTGGTGGTGTACGCCTGGAGTCCCAGCTACTCAGGAGGCTGAGGCAGGAGGCTGGCTTCAGCACAAGAGGTTGAGGCTGCTGTGGGCTGTGACTGAGCCACTGCACGCCAGCCTGAAGTGACAGAATGACGCTCCCACTGGAGGGAGAGGGGGAAGGGAAGAGATCAGTTCTCTGGTGTCTCTCCCTTCCCCAGGCAAGGGGCTAAAACCGAGAGGTCCCGGCTGGCTGGATTTCCCAGTTCCCCAGGCGCAGCTGGACCGCAGAGCCCAACTCCTGTGCTGCCAGGCATGCTCTTTGCCCTGGCGCTGTGATGGCTCTGATGCTCTGAAGCTCTGGCTGGATTTGCCGCTCTTCACGGCTGTGAAAACACTTGTCACTTCGGTGAAGTCCTTACTTTCCGAGTGTTCTCCATCACTGAGAATTAGTTCATGCCCGGCGAGCGTTTCCTTTCCGTGTGCTCCAAGGCCCAGGTTTCTGTTTGGGGGGGAGCAGGCAGCTGCCGGGGGCGTGGGGTGGGGTGGGGTGGGGTGGGGCGGGGTGGGGGGTGTCACTTCAGAGGCAGCTCCCACCCCTCCTCCTCCCACGGCCCTTTCCCAAACCTGCTCCCCGCACCTGTCCGTGGGCTTAGGACATTCCTTTGACAGGGCTAAGGCTGTCGGGTTATAAACAGAAGCAGGACCTGCAAAGGCCTCTGCTGGAGTCCGAGCACGGCACCCCGTTCCTCTGTGGTGTCAAGTTTCTCGTGGCGCTGGCTGCCACCCAGAATCCGGAGGAATCTTTCCACTGTGCCGCTGGGAGCCCATCACCATCTCCTTGAAGCGTCGGGACACGGCAGCCACGGCGTGTGTGTCAGCGAGACGCTTTACAGAAACGCAAAATTCAAGAGTGTCACGCAGCCTTCAAGTGGCACGTCACACTCTGCAGAGCCCCCAGGATGACGGCCCAGTGTGATGAAGGTGCAGCCTTTCAGGAAACCCCTCTGCGGGCCGGTGACACGAAGTCCAGGGGGTGCCTGTGGCGTCAGCCTTCCGTCCCCAGGACCTGCCTCCCTTGTTCTGCATCGGAGGGTTCAGAGGCTGTGACTGCAGCCAACTTCCAAACATAAGTTTTTGTGGACGTATTTGAAGAATGTAAAAGTTTCACGCCGGCTTGTAAAGGGTTTCATAAAAGCGAAGGTTAAAAAAAACTTCCAGGGTTTTTGGAAACCCGCAGTCACTCACAGCCCTGGTTTATAGTTTGTGGAGAACGGCACACTTCCCTGACCGTGCGCTTCTGGGAGTCCGGAAACTATGCCACCGAGTGTCTCCGGAAACACATGACTTCGCTTTGTGTGTGTGTGTGGTTTTTAGATTTTAAATTTGGATTCAAGGGGTACACGTGTGTATTCATGACATGGACATCATATCGTGTAGTGATGGGATTGGGCCTCAGGGGGCCCATTCCCCAGAGGGTGGACACTGTGCCCTGTAGGTAACTTCTGAACCCTCGCCCCCTCTTCCTCCCCCTTATTGGTGTCCCCAGTCTACTCTTTCCATCTTCGTGACCGTTGGGCTCCCACATGTCAGTGAGAACATGCGGTGTTTGGTTTTCTGTTTCTGAGTCAGTTCTCTTAGGAGGACGAGCTCCAGCTCCATTCGTGTTGCTGCAAAAGACATGGTTTCATTCTTTTTGAAGGCTGAGTCATATTTCACAGTGTATCTATACCATTTTCATCGTCCACTGATTGTTGATGGGTGCTAGGTTGACTCCACATCTTTGCAGTTGTGACTTGAGCTGCGGTCAACCTGCGGGTGCTGACTTCTCATGTGGGCTGGCTTGACCCTTGTCCACACAGCAAGCTACGTCCACTCGACCCTGTATCAGCCAGCCCATGCAGTTAGACGGCATTAGGACACATTACTTTTCCTATTGATTGACTTTTGCTGGCCCATGCGAGGAGGGTTTCAGAAAGTAGCTCAGCATGGCTGAGTATCCTTGTGGTGTGTACCTCACTGGGGTCCTGGCCTTGTGACCCGATCCAGGGGTGGATCTCCCCGTTCTGGCAGCTCTAGCCACACATTTTTTTTACCAGGACTTTCTGGCTTGAGGCTCTTTCAATGTCATCGTCACCAGTATAAAGACACAAGGCCCTCGAGTCACTTTTGCATCTCCCTTCTTGCCGAGAGTTCTTCTGCTCCAAACGAAGGGAGTCTCAGGAGCGCCTGCCGACCGGCCCAGCTTGGCTGAAATCTGGTCCCACCTGATGCCGTTTGCCTCTCCCTAAAACAAAGAAACGTCTTCCTTCTCCCCGACAGACTTTTTATCAGTTTACGCTGGGCTCACAAGTCTCCCCACTTACGTCCCATCCGATATCCTCATTAGACGCTGAGTTGGGGGAAAAACAAAAACAAAAACGAAAGCAAACAAAAAAACACGAAGCAGACTCCCAATAAGGAGCGGTCCTCATGACGGCTACCCATTCCAGGTGACTCCATGCTTTTGCCGGCTCCTGCGGTCTGCATAGGCTGAAGCGTCCTTTTCCGTATGGACATGGAGAAGGCAAAGCTGTTGCAAATATTCGGGTCTCCGGTGGGGATGGATAATAACTCATCATTGTTATTATTGTTGTTTTTGTGAGGGAGCTTCCTTTGAGGGCTGCTGTCAGTTTTCCCTTCCTGCAGGCGGAGGCTTTGCTGACTTCCGTATCACTCACCCTTTGTTTTGGGAAAATTACTGGGCTAGGTAAAGCAAACAGTGCGCAATTTAGAATCTAAGCGGAGCAAATCATCAGCTGGGCTGTTATCTGCTCTCTTTTTCCTCTGGTGAATAACTGTCAGAGCCACTCGTCAACATGGAGATGTGGTCTTATTCGCAAGCTAATCTTCCCACCAATGTTTTTAGGTCTACCAACTTTTAGTTGTGTGTTTCCCCCCCTGTAATCAAACTATACTATGGGAGGGTCCCACGCTTGGTGTGATTTATGATTTGATCAGCCAGATGTTGAAAAATAACTGTTCCTTATATCTCCTCTAGTTGGCTACAGAAATTGGATCATCTTCTAGGGCTGGGGTTGGAAGTGGAAACTGGAAATGGGAACATTCCCTGAAGGGAATGCTCTGCTCGTAGACTGTGAAGAAGGCTGTCTCTGGTTTTGCAACTCAACAGTAAAGAGTTGGTGAATTCCAGACTTAAATGCCCTGGAGAAGCTTGCTGACAGGCACCCTCAAGAGGTGGGCCAGAACTTGAGACTAAGTTGGGTTTCTCTGGGCTGTAGGAGTAACTGGTGATATCGATCAAATTTTTTTTTTTTTTTTTTTTGAGTTGGAGTCTCACTCGGTCGCCCAGACTGGAGTGCAGCAGCCGCTCCCAGCCACCGCAGCCTCGACCTGCTGGGCTCCGGCAATCCTTCCTCCTCAGCCTTCCAAGTAGCCGGAATTACAGGCATGCACTACCACCCCCGGCTGATTTTTTGATTGATTGTAGAGATGAGGTCTCGCTGCCCAGGTGGGGCTCAAACCCGCAGGCTCAGGCAATCTACTCACCTCAGCCTCCCAAAGGCGCGGGATTACAGGCTGAGCTACCGAGCCCGTAGATGTTCTTGAAATAAAAGAAAAGCTCTATAATCTGCCCTCATCTTGGCTTTGACATTTAAGAACTACAGCTCTTGGAAAATACTTTTTCCCAGTTTGTAGGCTGTCTCCCCGCACCAACTGTATATCTGACAAAGGCCTAACATCTAGGATCCACAAGGAACTCAAACATGCTGAAAAGAAAAAAGCCAACAGCCCTAGTACAAAGTAGGCAAAATGTATGAATAGACACTTCTCAAAAGAAGACATATGAGCAGCCAAGAGATACATGAAAAAATGCTTAGTCTCACTAGTCATCAAAGAGATGCAAATTGAAACCACACTGAGATACCACCTAACTCCAGTCAGGATGGCCATCATCCATAACTCAAAACACGACAGGTGCTGGAGAGGATGCAGCGAAAAGGGAACACTTCTACACTGTTGGTGGGAGGGTAAACTAGTACAGCCTCTGTGGAAAACAGTGCGGCGATTCCTAAAAGCTCTAAATATCGACCTCCCACATGACCCCGCAATCCCCCTACTGGGATTATGCCTGGAAGAACTCAAATCACTCTGTGAAAAAGATACTTGTACATGCATGTTTATTGCAGCATTATTCATGATAGCAAAAACATGGAACCAACCGTTCTGCCCATTGAAAGAGGATTGGATAAAAAAAAAAAAAGTGGTATATATACATGATGGACTATTATGCAGCCACAAAATAGGACAAAATTATGAACTTTGCAGAAAATTGGATGGACTTAAGAGTTTGTAATATGAGTGATCTTTCACAGAAACACAGAACTGAGTATCATATGTTCTCATTCATAAATGGACCTTGAACAATTTTCACAATACTATAAGAAAAGGATTGGCAGTAGTGGGAAACTGCCGGGGGTGGGGGTGGCACACCTCATCAGCAAGGGTACCTGCATAATGAACATTTGTATTCCTAAACCTGAATTGTACACCACACCTCTAAAATAAAAAAATTAAAAAAAAAAAAAAGCTGCAACTCTGTCCATCCTTAGAGTAAACACCAGTGAAGAATAGTGTTTAACAATGAGGACATCAATAAGGAAAACTGAGTTTAACAACTCCTCCCAACAATCTTATCAGGCAAGTGATATTACTATCTTTATTTTATTGGTAGGGAAACAAAAGGAAAAAGAGGTTGAATAACTTCCTGTAGGCTACACGGATGTGTTAAATGAATTTTAGTTTTCAAAAGCAAGGCTTTACTGGTTCATCCTTTCATTTATACATTTATTTTGTGCGCTCAAATGCCAATCATCATTTAAATGACTTGTAACAGAGTGAGAAACAAGATCTAAAATTTCCTTGCTCTTCTGGATCTTATATTGAACCAATGGCAGGGAAGAAAGAACCATCCACCTCATGGAATTTATTGACTAGAGAAGAATGCCTCAGAGATTCTAAGAAACTACTCCTGGAAGGAAATGCTAGAATGAATACATGTGAATCTGAGCATGCGGAAACTTGCAGTTTGAATATGAAAATAAATTTGATTAAAATTAGAATCTGATATCCTTACAAGTTAATGTTTAAAATGCAAGAATATGTAATACAGGTAATTCATACATTACTCTTCACGTTGATTTGTGTATGTGTGTACATACGTGTGCGTGTGCATAAATCGACCTTAGTTCCTTTCTGAGAACTGCTTTTTTGAAGAAAAGAGTGTATATTTAAAAAAAAAAAGAAAAATTGGGGGTGGGAATAACAAGAATTAGAGAAGGATAGGTTATGTATTCTGGTATAACAGTTGTCGTTTAGAGACATTAAGTGGTTTTTTTCCCAGGTTTATTGAGAATAATTGACAAATAAAAATTGTAGACATTGGCCGGGCTTGGTGGCTCAGCCTGTAATCCTGCGCCTTGGGAGGCCGAGGTGAGTGAATTGCCTGAGCCCGCGGGTTCGAGACCCGCCTGGGCAACTTGGCGAGATCTCATCTCTCCAATAAATCAAAAAATTAGCCGGGCGTGGTAGCGCACGCCTGTAGTTCCAGCTACTCGGAAGGCTGAGGTGGAAGGATCGTCGGAGCCCAGCAGGTCGAGGCTGTGGTGGCCGGGAGTGGCCACTGCACTCCAGTCTGGGCAACCGAGTGAGACTCCAACTCAAAAAAAAAAAAAAAAAAAGGTTGTACTGCTGAGTAAACAATACAGTATTAACCTCAGCCACCATGCTGTGCATTAAATTCCCCAGAATTTATTTATTTCATAGCTAAAAGTTCGTACACTTTGAAAAATATCTCCCTATCCCCTCCCATCCCCAGCCCCTGGTTACTACTGTCCACTGTCTGAGTCTTGAGTTTCAGGTTTTTTGGAATTCACACATAAGTGAGTTCACAGTGTGTTTGTCTTCTGTGTCTGGCTGACTTCACTCAGCATCATGTCCTCTAGGTTCATCCATGTTTTCACAAATGGCAAGAGTTTCTTCTTTATTATGGCTGAATAGTATCCCATTGCACATATGCACCAAAATTAATTTGCCCATTCATCAGTTGTCGGACACAGGCTGCTTCCATGTCTTGGCTGTTGTGAATAATGCCGCAATACGCGTGGGGGAATGAGTAGATATCTCTTCCAGATACTGATTTAATATTCTTTGCATATATGCCCAGAAGTGAGATTCCTTCCATAGGAAAGCTCTATTTTTAATTTTTTGAGGGGTCCCCGTGCTGTTTTCCGTAATAGCTCTACCAGTTTGCATTCTCACCTACAGTGCTCAAGGGTTTCCTTTTTCCAGAGCCCATCGACACTTGTCACTTGTCTTTTTGGCAGTAGGCATCTGACAGGTGTGAAGTGACATCTCATTGTGGTTTTGGTTAGTATTTCCCTGATGATTAGTGATGTTTAATACCTTTACATATGCATACCTATTGGCTATCTGTCTTTTTTTTTTTTTTTTTAGGAAAAAATGTATATTCAGATACCTTGCCTATTTTTAGTGTGTGTGTGTCTTTGTTATAAAGTTGTGTGAATTCATAATGTAAATGTATTGGATATTAACCTTCAATGAGATACATGGTTTACAAGTATTTTCGCCTATTTCATGGATTGCTGTTTCATTTTGTTGACAGTTTCCTTAGCACAAAAGCTTTTTACTTTGATGTACTCTCATTTATTTTTGCTTGTGTTGCCTGAGCTTTTGACAGCCAAAACATCATTTCCTAGATCAACGTCAGAGAGCATTTTCCCCAGTTTTCTACTGGGAGCTTTATAGTTACGGGTCTTACATTTAAATCTTTAATCCATTTAAGTTAATTGTTAAATACAATGTGTCATAAGGGAATAATTTCACTCTTTTGCATGGGAATATCCAGTTTTTCCAACATCATTTACATATTAAAGAGACTTTTTCCTAATTATATATTCTTGCCACCACTGACAAATATTAGTTGGCTGTATATGCATGGGATTACTTCTGCGTTATCTATTTTGTTATTTTGGCCTCTCTGTCTGTTTTTATGATATACTATCTGAATTAGCATCAGAAAATGTGATGCCTCCAGCTTTATTCTTTCTCAAGATTCCTTCAGGCTTTTGGGATATTTTGTGGCTCTATAAGAGTTTTAGAATTGTTTTTCTATTTCTGTAAAAATATTGTTGGAATCTTGATAGAGATTGCATTAAATCTTGAGATTGTTTTCAATAGAATGGAAAATTTAATTAAGTCATTTTTTTCTAGTCCATGAACATGGGATACTTTTCCATTTATTTTTGACTTCAGCTTCTTTTATCAATGTCTTGTAGTATTCAGTGTACAGATTTTTTACTTCCTTGTTTAAATTTGTTTCTAAGTATTTTTAAAAATGCTATTCTAAATGGGATCATTTTAAAGTTGTTTTTCCAGATAGTTTATTGTTAATGTATAGAAACACACCTGATATTTGTATGTTGATTTTGTGTCCTGCAACTTTACTGAATTTGTTTATTAGCTCTTACAATTTTTTGGTGGAGATTTTAAAGTTTTCTATAGCTGGGCTCGGTGGCTCAGCCTGTAATCCCAGCACTTTGGGAGGCTGAGGTGAGTGGATTGCCTGAGCCCGCAGATTTGAGACATGCCTAGGCAACTTGGTGAGACCTCATCTCTACAATAAATCAAAAATTAGTTGGGTGTGGTAGCGTGCACCTGTAGTTCCAGCTACTCGGAAGGCTGAGGTGGAAGAATCGCTGGAGCCCAGCATGTCGAGGCTTTAACTCAATCAGATTTTTTGATAGTGCAGGAGGCCCATTCCCCTAACCCCTGCAGTGTTTAAGGGTCTGCTATATACCTAATTAGTAAAAGTTTTTGCTATGAAAAGATGTTGAATTTGTCAAATGCCTTTTTTTCTGTATCTCCTGAGATGATCATATTGTTCTTGTCTTTTATTCTGTTAATGTAGTATATCAGATTTATTGATTTACATACGTTGAAACTTCCTTGCATCCCACTTGATCACAATGTGTGATCATTTTTATTTGCTATTAAATTCTGTTTTCTAGTATTTTTGAAGATTTTGCATCTATGCCTATCAAGTATTTATTTGGCCTCTAATTTTCTTTTCTTGTAGTGTTGTTGTCTGGCTTTGATATTAAGGTAAAGCTCATCTTACAAAATTAGTTTGGAAGTATTTCCCACCCTTTAATTTTTTTGGAAGACTTTGGGAAATACTGGCATAAATTCTTCTTTAAGTGTTTCATAGAGTCACCTGTGAAGCCAAAAAATTTTGGCTTTTCTTTGTTGGAAAATTTCTGGTTACTGGTTTAATCTCTTTAATTATTTTTTTTATGATTATTTTTTTTTGAGTTGGAGTCTCACTCTGTCGCCCAGACTGGAGTGCAGTGGCCACTTCTGGCCACCGCAGCCTCGCCTGCTGGGCTCCGGCGATCCTTCCGCTTCTGCCTTCCGAGTAGCCAGAATTACAGGCACGCGCTACCATGCCCGGCTGATTTTTTTGATTTATTGTAGAGATGAGGTCTCGCCTGCCCAGGCGGGTCTCGAACCCACGGGCTCAGGCAATCCACTCACCTCAGCCTCCCAAAGGCTGCGGGATTACAGGCTGAGCCACCAAGCCCGGCTTAATCTCTTTAATTATTATAAGTCTATTCAGATTTTCTTTATCTTCATGATTCAGCTATGACATGTTGCATGTAGCTAGAATTTCACCTCTTTTTTCTAGGCTATCTAATTTGTTGAGTATAATTGTAGTGTCTTAAGATCCTTTGTATTTCTGTGGTATTGGGTTGTAATGACTCCTCTTTCATTTATAATTTAATTTATTTGAGTCCTCTTTCTCCCCCTTGGTTAACTTAGCTAAAGCTTTGTTAATTTTATCTTTTTTTAAAAAAAAATCAACCTTAGTTCTGTTAATCTTTTAAAATTGTTCTTTTTAGTCTCTATTTTTGCTCTTATCTGTTTTTATCCTGCTGACTTTGGACTTAGTTTGCTTTTTTTTCCTTGTTTATCTGAGAACTTCACATTTTCCTAATGTAATTGTTTATCATGATAAACTTCTTTCTTGGAAAAGTGTGTAGTAACATGCTTTTACTGCATGCCATAAACTTTGAGATGTTGTGGCTCCATTTTCAGTGTCTCAAAGTGCTTAATGATTTTCCTATTAATTTGTTCTTTAACTCATTGGTTGTTCAGGAGTACATTTGATTTAATTTCCATGTTTTTGTGAATTTTCTAAAATTCCTCCTGGTATTGATTTCAGTTTCATATCTATGTGGTTGCAAAAGACACATGATATTATTTTAATCTTGTTAAGTTTGTTAAGACTTGTTTTGTGACCTAGCATATGATCTATCTTGAAATACATTCTGTGTGCACTTGAGAAGGATGTGCATTCTGCTGCTGGTGAATGGAATGTTCTGTATATATCTGTTAGATCCATTTGGTCTAAAGTTTAGTTCAAGTCCAATGTTTTCTTATTAATTTTCTGTCTAGATGATTTTGTCCATTGTTGAGAGTGGGTTATTGTAGTCTTCTACTATTATTAATTATAGGTTGTCTCTTTCTTCATATCTACTAATATTTGCTTTTTATATTTAGATGTTCCCATGTTGGGTGTATGCTCATTTACATTTGTTATAACCTCTTGCAGGATTGACCTTTTTATTATTATAGAGTCTTTTTGTCTCTTTGTAATTTATAAATCATCTTCATTATAGTATTAGAGTATTCTGAATTTGACTATATATTTACCTTTATCAGTGAGTTTTATACTTTCTTGTGCTTTATATTTTTACTTAGTATCCTTTTATTTCAATATAAAGAACTCTAGTATTTCTTTTAAGTCAGGTTCAGTGACGATAAATTGCCTTAGCTTCTTTTTGTCCTGGACTCTGTTCTTCATTTCTGAATGACAGCTTTTCCTGAGTATATTTTTGGTGGCATAGTTTTTCTTTTGTCACTTGGAATGCATTATCTTACTCCTTCTGTTCTGGAAGTTTTCGCTGAGAAGATTGCTGATAGATAGCCTAAAGTTACCTTGCATGTCCCATGTCTCTTATATTCCTGAACCTTTCAAGATCCTCTCTTTGTCTTTTACTTTTCACAATTTGATTATACTCTGACTTGGACTGTTCTTTGTTGAGTTGATACTGCTTAGAATTCTTAAAGCTTAATGAATTTGAATATCAATATTCCTCTCAAATTTTGGAAATATTTTAGCCATTATTTTGATAAATACGTTGTTTACCTCTTTCCATTCTTTCTTTTTTCGGAGACCTCCATAATTAATATATTCATTTACTTTTTGATGCTCATAGATTCTTTATGCTTTCTTCATTTTTAAAAAAATTATTGTCTCTTTATTTTCCCCTCTACTGGCTAATTTCAAATGAACTGTTTTTAAGTTTGCCACCTCTTTCTTCTGACTGGTTAAGTCTGCAACTCTCTCAATGTATTTTTCATTTCTGTCACTGAATTTTTAAGCTTCAGAATTTTTCATTTTCTTATGATTTTCATCTCTTCATTAAACATCTTCTTTTGTTCATGTATTGTTTTCATGTTATATTGTATCGAGCTGTTTCAAGACTAGTTTTTTGAATTTATTTCATGCACTCTTAGATATTCTTTTCCTTTACAGTCAGTTTCTTTGGTAGTGGAATGTTGCCTGATTATTCATTTTTGGGGCAGCCTTGGGTGATTATTCATTTTTTGAGTGTCTATGTATTTAAAAGAGCAAACAACTCTCCCAGTCCTTATAGGCTGGTTTCTGCAAGCAACGACTTTCTCCTATTGGGTCCCCATTCCAATGGACTACCCTCCAGGGTCATAGTCAGTTGTGGTTGGAGCTTGGTCATGTGGTTGCTGTTGGGTCTGTAGTAGAGTCCACTACTGAGGAGCCTGTTATCAGGTGCATATATAGGAGTGGCTCCCTCCAGGTCCCTGGAAGGGCTCCTGCTCTGTCAACAGGTAGCTCCCTGGGCAGGCAGGAATGGTGCTGGGCTGAACCTGTAAGGATTCATAGGGTTGCTGCAGGGTCAAGGGCAAAGACGAGGATTTGCAGGCTCATGTCTAGGGATGCAAATGAGCATGCTTCTTGCTGGGTTCCAGAGTGGTGAGGACTGCCCATAGATATCTGGGAGGTCATAAATTTGGGTTGCAAGGCTGCTTCAATATTCACAGTGGGTTTGAAGTTAGTGAACATGGTTGGGGGTCTCTCCCCATTGCCTCCTGGGCAGGCAGTGTTGCTCTCAAAATGCAGCCGAGAAGGGCTGGAACTAAATTACACAGCCATTTCAGGATCTTGATTGACATGCCTGGTTTTGGGCATGACTCATAACCAGAACTGCTCTCCTCCCACAGCTGAATTACAGGGATGCTTCAGGGTCCACAGCCAGGACTGAGGTTTATGGGCATACCTTGGATGCAAGGTATGGGTGGGTGTGACTCTTAAATCCCTTGGCTGATGGTTTTGGTGGCAGGACCAAGGCCAAATGGGGCTGTAGCTGAGTCCACAGAGGTACAAGTCTGTTTCCAGATTTGGAGCCAGAACCACAGTCAGTGAGTGTGCCGTCTGGGTACAGGCCTACCCTCTCCAAACAGTCTTTCTATGTCTTGAGCTCAACCTAGTTTTTCTCAACCATCCTTCTGGTCCCAAAGCTCACACAAAGACATTTTTGTCCATAAATTGATTGTTCAAATTCTTGTCATTTTGCGGGGATATAAACAAATATATACCATTTTTCTGATGTCACTCCCCCTCAAATGATTTTATATAAACTTTTCATTATTTGTTTTATGACATTTGGATATTGTTCTCTTCTTGTTTATCTTTTTCTCTCTTTCTGGTTGAATGGATATAACAATTGTTAGTCTCATGAGGTATATTATGGTGTTTTCACCCTCATCATAGTTTTCTACCCTAAATCTTTAAATCTACCAATCTTCCCATTTCTTTCTTTTTTTCCCCTCAATTATTTTTTTCCCAAATGTTGTAGAGGGCTTAGTTTTATCAAGTGTACACTTTTATTTTATGATGTGGACAAAGCCATGGAAATTTCATAACAATTTTATTAAGAAAAAACTGAATCATTATGTTCATAATGTCTTTGTATTTTCTTTCTACCTGACAGCTATAAATGGCTTCAATATACGGTGAATACATTTTTTAAAAACCAGAACTATTGTGGAGAAAATGAATAACTTCAGGAAATGACTGGAATGGCCTAATTCATAGTAGGACTTTGCATTTTCTAAGGAATTTATCTTCAGCTCTGCATTTTTAATATATTTCTTTGAAGAATATCAATTCGGTTTTTGCAATAAAAATTGGAACAGAGTTTTTAAAATGGAATTATCTAGACTTACCTAGTGGTAAAAATGTAATATGTATCCTTTCTAGATTATGTTCATGTAACTTACCCATTTCTCATTAATGTGTAATTGCTTTTTAGTATTATGTGAGTATTCACCTTCTCCTATTCTCAGAACTCAGAACTATTCTCAGAACTCAGAACTATTCTCACAGTCTTTTCCCTTTATCATTTAGTAGCATGATTACTGAAAGTACATATCCTTCTCTGCAAACCACAGGCTTATAAACTCCATAAATACTTTTTTCCCCACTCTACTAAATACAGTAAAAGAAAAAAAAAACCCAAAAATGTTAGAGATTTCAGATATCTTTGCTGAGAAAAATAGAAGTATTTACTTTGTATTTAAAATTGTACTTCTACATAAGAGTATATTTATAGAGAAGTTCAGAAACCCACATGGAAAGCTCAGAAGACAGTGCATATTTAGAAGAAGCTCAGAAAATTATAATGACAATCTGGTAACATTTCTGCTAAAGATCACAACTAGTAAGCACATCATTAGCAGTTCTTATATGTCAGTATATGTCCTATCTTAGTGAACACGGCATGTGCATTATCAAATGAATATATATTCTAGTTATTAAGTCAAGTTGATAGTGTGGTTCAAATCTTTTTTATTTTTTAATTTTAGTTTAAAGACATGGGGTACAATTCAGGCATGCAAGTGGTTATCGTGCAGGTAAAGGTTGGGCCTCCCTTTGTTCCCCACTTTGCCTGCTTCGAGATCAGGCACCCTCATTAATGTTATGTGACTCCCCTCCCTCCTCTGGCAGTTTCTGGCTACTGTCAATCTCTTTCTTGTAGAAGGGATTTCTTATGGAAAATGTCCAAGTCCACTTATGGGTGAGAACATATTGTACTCAGTTCTTTGTTTCTGTGATAAATCACTAAGTATTATAAACTCCAAATCCATCCAAGTTCCTAAGAAATCCACAATTTTGTTCTTTATGACTGTGCAATATTCCATTATGTATATGTACCATATTTTTTATCCAGTCCAGTTTTGATGACAACATAGTTGGCTCCATGCTTTTGCTATTGTAAATAGTGCTGTAATAACATGCATGTACAGGTATCTTTTTTGTAGAATTATTTGAGTTCCTCTGGGTATATTCCCAAAAGGAAGATTGCTGGATTACATGGAAAGTCAATTTCCAGTTCTTTAGGAATCACCACACTACTCTCCATAGAGGTTGAACTGGTTTGCATTCCCATCAACAGTGCAGAAGTGTTCCATTTTCTCCACATCCTTGCTAGCATCTGTTGTTGTCTGTTTTATTAATGATGACCATCTTACTGGAGTTAGGTGGTATTTCAATGCGGTTTTCCTTTGCATTTCTCTGATGACTGGTGAAGCTGACCATTTTAACACGTGTCTGTTGACTGCTCATATGTCTTCTTTTGAGCAGTATCTATTTATGTCTTTTGCCTACTTTTTAATAGGGCTATTTAGTTTTTCCTTTTCTCATGTTTGAGTTCCTGGTAGATCCTGGATGCCAGCCCCCTTCTGTGGACTGTCTCCCCACTATCTTGATGGTTTATTTTGTTTTGCAGAAGCTCTTCAATTTGATGAGGTCCCACTTGGCTATCTTATATCTTATGGCATGGGCTTTTGGGGTTTTGATCAGGAATTGGTTGCCTGTTCCAATTTCTGTAATGGTGTCTTTTGCATTTTCTAAGATTCTTACAGCTTGAGGTTTTACATTTAGGTCTTTGATCCATTCGGAGTGGATTTTTGTGTATGGTGATAAGTAGGGATCCTGTTTCATTGTTTTGCCTGTGATCAGCTAGTTTTCACAGCACCATTACCTGAATCAGTTCTCCTCTCCCCAGTGGTTATGGGTGGAGACTTTGTTGAAGATGAGTTGGCTGACAAATTGAGGTTTTGCTTCCAGAATACTTTTCTGTTCCACTGGTCTATATGCCTGTTCTTGTACCAATACCAGGTTGCTTTGATTATTGTAGCCTTATAATAAAGTTTAAAGTCTGGAAGTGAACTGGGCTCGGTGGCTCAGCCTGTAATCCCGCGCCTTTGGGAGGCTGAGGAGAGTGGATTGCCTGAGCCTGCAGGTTCGAGACCTGCCTGGGCAGCGAGACCTCATCTCTACAATAAATAAAAAAATCTGCCGTGCGTGGTAGCGCATGCCTGTAATTCCGGCTACTCGGAAGGCTGAGGTGGAAGATCGCTGGAGCCCAGCAGGTCGAGGCTACGGTGGCTGGGAGCGGCCACTGCACTCCAGTCTGGGCGACAGAGTGAGACTCCAACTCAAAAAAAAAAAAAAAAGTCTGTAAGTGCAATACCTTCCACTTTGGTTCTTTTGCTAAGGATTGTTTTGGTTATTCATGTTTATTTATGTTTCCATATGAATTTCAGCATTGTAGTTTCCAGGTCTGAGGAGAATGATGTTGCTAATTTAACGGGAATTGTGTTGAATCTGTAGATTGCCTTTAGTAGGATGGACATCCTAACAATGTTGATTCTTCCAATCCATGAGCATGGGATAGATTTCCAGTTTTTGTGTCTTCTTGGATTTCTTTGAGCAGTGTCTTGTAGATTTCATTGTAAAGATCTTTCACTTCTCTGGTTAGGAAGATGCCAAGATATTTTATTTTTTGTGGCTATTGTGAATGGAATTTTTTTATTTGGCTCTCTGTCTGTTTATTGTTGGTGTAAAAGAATGAAACCATCTTTTGTGTATTAATTTTGTATACTGAGACTTTGCCAAAGTCCTTTATCAGTGCAAGGAGTTTTTGAGAGATTCTTTGGATTTTTGAGGTTTAGTATCATATCTTCAGCATAGAGGGATAACTGAACTTCTTCTTTTCCTGTTTGGGTACCCCTGATTTCCTTCTCTTGTCTGGTTGCTCCAGCTAGGACTTCCAACACTGTGTTCCAGTTTCTGTCCATTTAGCAATATGTTGGCTGTGGGTTTATTGAGGATAGCTCCTACTATTTTGAAGTATGTTTTCTCTATCCCTAGGTGTTTGCGGATTTTTATTAAGAAGAGATGCTGAATTTTATCAAAAGTTTTTACATATCTAGTTATATAATCATGTGACTCTTGTTTTTACATCTGTTGAGGTATTTAATTACATTTATGGTCTTGTGGATGTTGAACCAGCCCTGCATCCCTGGATGAAGCCTACTTGGTCATGGTGAATGGTTTTTGATCCAATTTGCTAGAATCTTGTTGAGAATTTTTGCATCTATGCTCATCAGTGATATTGACTTGTAGTTCTTTCTTTGTTGGATCTTAACCCTGTTTGGGTATCAGTATGATGTTAGTTTCATCAGATGATTTGGGGAGAGTTCTCTTTCTCAATTGCCTGGAATGCTTTTAATAGGATTGGTATCAGCTCCTGCTTGTATGTTTTGCCGAATTCAGCTGGAAATTTGCCTGGTCCAGGGCTTTTTTTTTTTTTTGTAGGTAGTTTTCTTATGAAAACTCAGTTGTTATCGGTCTATTTAGGATCTCAATTTCTTCTTGTGTAAAACTTTGTGCAATGTTAGAAAGTCCTCCATTCCATTTAGGCTATTGGGTTTTTTTCCATACAGGTGTGGATAGTAATTTCTGATAATGCTTTGTATTTTTTCAGGTTCAGTTGAGGCTTGATCTTTTGAATTTCTGATCATGTTTATTTGGGTTGTTTCTCTCTTTTTCTTGGTCATTCAGTGTAGGGACCAAGAAAGAATCTTGTTTATCCTCTCAAAGAACCAGCTTTTTGTTTCCTTGATCTTTATTACGGTATTTTTGTCTTCTATGTCCTGTATTTTAGCTTTTACTTTAGTAATCTGTATTCTTTTGCTGAAATTAGGGTTTTGGTGGTCTTGCCTTTCCAGCTTCCTTAGGTGATTTGTTAAGCTTTCAATTTGTTCTCTTTCTATTTTCTTGATGTGTATTCATAGAAATATAAATTCCCCTTAGTATTGATTTCATGGCATCCCAGAGGTTTTAGTATGTTGTTTCTTCATTTTCATCTGTTTCCAGGAATCTTTTAGTTTCTATTTTGATTTCTCTATTGACCCAGGAGTTTTTCAGCGTCATGCTATTTAGTATCCATTTCTTTGTGGGTTTTGGGGGAATTTTGTTGATGTTGATGTTTATTTTTATTCCACTGTGGTCTGAAATGGTATGTGACAGTATTTCCATTTTGTGAAAATTTGTTTATGCTTGATTTATGATTGAGGATGTGGTTGATCTTGGAGTATGTTTCATGTGATGATGAGTAGAATGTATATGCTGTGGTCATTGGTTGGAGTGTTCTGTAGGTTTCTACTAAGTCCATTTGGTCATACTTCAAGTTGAGGTTCTGGATCTCTTTGTTGCTTTTTTGCCTTGTTGCTCTATCTAAGGTTGTTAGTGGGGCATTTAAGTCCCCAGCTATGATAGTGTTAGACTCAACATCTTCTTAGTTTACTTAGCAGCTGCTTTATAAAATCTGGTGCTCCTGTGTTGAGTGCATATATGTTTAGGATAGATATTTCTTGTTGAAGGATTGAAACTTTTATCATTATGTAGTGTCTTTTGTATCTTTTAAAATTTTTGATAGCTTAAAAGTTGTTTTGTCTGATATTAAGATTGTGACTTCTGCCTTCTTTTGTGATCTGTTCACATGAAAATTTATTTTCCATTCTCTAACTTTGAATCTGTGGGCATCCTTTGTGGTGAGATGAGTTTCCTGGAGCCAGCAAATTACTGGGTCATGTGTTTTTATCCAGTATGCCACACTATGTCTTTTCAGTGGAGCATTTAGTCCATTCACATTCAGGCTGATTATTGAAATGTGAGAGTTTGTCCCTGATACAATGCTCTTATAAGGCTGCTTCGTTTTTTATTAGCTTTTGTGTTCATATATGTGTGTATTTTCATTTTCACGAGTGTGCTGTGTGTTCTGCTGCTTTTAAGTTTGTTTGTGATCTTGTGAATTCTATCTTTCTTTTGTTTTCGTTTTCTTCTGTGCATAGCCCCCTTTTAAGCATCTCCTGTCGAGCTGATCTTGAAGCAGCATATTCTCTTAGGCTCGGATGTCTGGAAAGAACTTTAATTCTCTGTTGCTGATAAAACTTCACTTGGCTGGGTGGGAAATTCCTGGTTGAAATTTCTTCTTTGAGAACATTAGAGCTTGTGATCCAATTCCTTCTGGCCTCTAGTGTTTTTGCAGATAAGTCTGCAGCGATTCTGATTGGCCTCCCCTGGTAGGTAGTCTGACCATTTTCCCTTACTGCTCTTAGCATTTTTTATTTTATACCTACGTTGTGTAGGCAAATTACTGTGGATCTAGGGATTGGTCTCCTCATGCGACGTCTTGCAGGGGTTCTCCGGATCGCCTGTGCTTCTGCATTCATCTCCATGCCAGATGAGGGAGGTTTTCTTGAATGACCTCATGGAATGTTGGTTCCAAGGTGTTTTCCAACACTCTTTCTATTGTAGGTGGATTCTCATCAGATGTAGTTTGGTTTCTTGATAAAATCGCACACCTTCTGGGGATTTCTCTCTCCTTTTAAGTTTGTTTTCTATATTTTTAATAGATTGGGCTAATTCCATATTTTGGTCTTCCAGTTCTGAGATTATTTCTTCTGTTTGGTCAATTCTGCTTCCTATGCTTGCCAGTTTGTTGTTTATTTATTAGACAGAGTTCTTTATTTCTAAGTATGCTTTCTTGTGGCTGTGTAGCTCCATTGCAATTTCATTTAGTTTTAGCCCTTGCATTTCATGATTTTTATTAATTCTATTCGACAATTATCAGATCTCTGTATCTGATCCACCCTCCACCCTGAGCCAACTGCTGTGTGATAGGCACAGACAGCAGAAGTGCCCCAAAAGGAGACTTGTGAGTGCCTAATTGACTCCCCTCACTCCAACCAGCAACAAGTGAAAGTGATTGGGAGGGCAGAGCAGAGACAGGAGGCCCCATTCCCCTGCCATGAACTGGATGACCTGGGAGCTGGGACAAAGCTGGGAGAAGAAGGAAGGATGTGAGATCCCGAGAGATGTTGTGCCAAGTTATTTTAGTTCCCTCCCCTCACATGGGCATTCAACGGGATGCCAATCACAGGCAGCAGGGGGTGAAGGTTCTAACATTTTAAGTTCCAACAATGAAGAGAGAACCTGCAGTAACAGCCCTGCAGTCGCAGAACCTGTCACTAGAGGAAGCCTCCCTTCTCAAAGAGACATATTAAAGCTGAGAACTCTTTGTCAACATTTTTTTTTGGGGGGTAAGGAGTATTGGTTTGTTTGTTTGATTATCTCATTTGGTTGCTTTGTTTGTTGGTCGGTTTTCTCTTTTCTTTCCTTCTTCTATTTATCTTTCTTTGTTCTTTCTCTTTTTTTTTTAATTTTTAAAATTTAATTTATTTATTTTTATTTTTTGGGTTGAAGTCTCACTCTGTTACCCAGACTGGAGTGCAGTGGCCACTCCTGGCCACCGCAGCCTCAACCTGCTGGGGTCTAGCGATCCTTCCACCTCAGCCTTCCAAGTAGCTAGAACTACAGGTGCACGCTTTTTATTTATCGTAGAGATAAGGTCTCACCAAGTTGCCCAGGTGGGTCTCAAACAATCAGGCAATCCACTCACCTCAGCCTCCCAAAGTGCTGGGATTGCAGGCTGAGCCACCGAGCCCAGCTTCTTTCTCTGTTTTTAAATGTTTTTTCTTTCTTTATTTTTCCTTCCTGTTTTTCTCTCTGTCTTCTCCTTTCTCTTTTTTCCCCTCTAATACCTTGCCTTGGACTTAGGGGTTATGCAAGCATACCCACTGTAAGGTCGTATTGTGCAGAGACGAAGAGCGAATCCCAGCTGGCCCATTCACCAGATAGCAAACGTTATGACCTGCTAATGGGCTCTGAGTCCTTGTATCCACTCCACCTCCTCATAAGTGCTCAAAATTGTAAAGAAACAGCACAATGCCCCAACCCCAGCCCTACTCCATAACTGAACAAACCGAGAGCCCCAGCTCAAGGAAGGACAAAAGGAAGAGCAAATATCAGAATAACTGCTTCTCCATTTTCCACCGAGCAATGGAATTAACGAGAAGTACTACAAATGAAAAAACAAAAACAAAAAACCAGCGAAGAACTGCTGGTACCCATCTTAGCCCCAGCAAAGAGTGCTAGAAACAACAGCTACTGGGACATGAACCATGGCTATCTCCCAGAACGATTGTACCCTGATTCTTATGAATTCTATTCAATAATTGGTAGCCATTGAATGTCCATGTGAGGGGAAGGGGATAAAATAACTTGACACAGCATCCCTTGGGATCTCAGTCCTTTCCTTCTTCTCCCAGCTTTGTCATAGCTCCCAGGGCATCCAGTTCATGGCAGGGGAATGGGGCATCCTGTCTCTGCTCTGCCCTCCCGATCTCTTTCACTTGTTGCTGGTCGGGATGAGGGGAGTCAATTGGGCACTCACAAGCCTCTTTTTTGGGCAGTTCTGCTGTCTGTGTCTATCACCCAGCAGCTGGCTCAGGGTGGAGGGTGTATCATCTGGAGTTCCTCATCTGCCATGACCCGCCAGGGCTTCTGCACTGGAGACAATGTTCTCGGAGGTTGCCAGTAGCAGCTCCAATGCCACATGATGATAGTGTCTGGTCTCAGGATGCAGTTCTGTCCCACAGATGCCGCCCTGGAGCACTTCTCTGCCCAGGCATTAGAGAGTCTGCTCAGTTTCTCTGCTGGTTGCTGTTTCTGTCACCAGTGGGGGTCGATGGCTCCCTCTCCAGCTGTTACCACAGTCTCCAGGACTCAGGACCCAGTGGCAAGGTTCGGAGCCCAGTCCAGTCTCAGGGTGGCTTCTTCCCACTGTTTCCTGGGGACTCTGCCTCAGACTCCCTCACTGCACTCCGTCTGCAGCCCTCACTGCCAGTGTTCAGCCCAACTGCTGTGATGCTGGGGTTGGCAACCCCTGCAGCAGTTTTTCCAGGAAAAGCTCTGCTGACTTTAGAAGATGGCACTCAGCTTCTGCACTCCAGAAAGCACTAGGGTCCAAGCAGAGCAGCTGCAGCACCAGTGGCTTCACCAGGAGGGCCCTGGCCACTTGCTCTGGAGTCTCCACTCAGTTAGCCTCTCACACCCCCACTTACACGCAGAAACACACACAGAATTGTCCGTACAATCACTCACACACACAGGAACTTGGACGAATGGTTGCATTGCCATCTTCCCAGAAAAATTCTGTCCAAATCTTTGTCTAATTTTCTTCTATTAATTTTTAAGAAGGAGGTGACTGTGGATTTATTTATTTATCCCTTTTATTTCTTTATGCTTTTCTTCATATATTTCAAGCTTTGCATATACATTTAGGATTATTATATGTACTTGATGAATTGACCCTTTTAACCTCAGCCATGTAATTCATATTCATAATGAATTCATTATGAATAATTGGTAATTAATATTGTTTGGAAATTTACGTTGCCCCTTCTCCTACCTTGGAGAGGTGAATCTCCTCTCTCTCTCTCTCTAATTTACTTTCTAAATAAACTATATTTTCTAACCTAAAAAAAAGGAATTGACTTCCATATTAATATTGCAGCACCAGTGTATTTATGCTTAGTGTTCCTTGGCATTTCCTTTTTCTTCTTTTACTTTTAGCAGGTCTAAGTATGCATATTTAGGTTTCATCTCCTGGCTAAGCATATAGTTAGGTTTTTCTCTAGGGATTTCATAAACAACCTTAGTTTATCAAAATCTACCTTTAATTAATGTAGCACATGTAAAATGTAAGACATATACTTTTTTAAATGCTATTTTTATCATGTTTTATTTCTTAAAAGGTTATGAACCCCATGATATATTATTATTATTGCTTAGTAAGTCAACTGACATTTCTGTTTTCTGTTTCAAAATAGATTTTAATAACTCAACAAAAAAAAGAAAAATAACGTTTATTTTTTAAATTTACTCACATATTTACCTCTTAGTGCTCTTCATTTTTGACCACAGATCAGAATTTTCCCCTGCAACCATTTACCTACTTTTCGAAGAAATTCATTCCGAGTATTTTGTGGAGTGGACATGTCTGCTAGCAAATAATTATTGGCTTTTGTTGATCTAAAATGTCTTGATTTTATTTCGAATTTTTAGAGATATTTTTGAGTACTATAGAATGTTATGTGACAGATTTTTTCCAGCATTTTAAATTTGATTCTGTCATCATTGCTTCAAATAAGCCAACAACCATCATCATTCTTCTTATTGTCCCTCTATGTGTTATTTTTTTTATTATCTGGATGTTTTTAAGATTTTCTCTTAACCTTTGGTTTTCCACAGTTTGATGTGATTTTTGTACGAGTAGTTTTGTTACTGTTGTTGCTATATGTTTTCATCCTGCTGGAGTTGAATTTTACTTAGCTTCCTGAAAACTGCAATAAAAAATTAAGCATTTTAGTCAATATTTCCACAAATGTTTTCTGTTCTATGAATTGCCCTTTCTCTTTCAGTAACGACAGGGACATTTATATTAGACCAGTTCCTTTTCAATTTCCCCCCATCTTCAGTTTGTATGATTTCTGTGGATCTGTTTTCAGATTCTGAGGTCCTTTCCCTTACTTTCTTAATTGTGATTATGTCATTCAGAGCCTTTTAAATTTAGTTATTGCAGAGGTGCTCTGTATGCTTTTAAAAATAAATTTGCAAATCTCAAAATCATTCCTGCTAATTCCAAAACATGGGATATCTGGAGGTCTATTTCCTTTGATTATATTTTCTCTTAAGTTTGAGTCATACTTTCTTGCAACTTCTCATGTGTGTGGATTTTTTTTTTAAATGTGGACATTTGAGAGATGCATCCAGTGACATTGGGTTCTTCTGAAGAATGTTTACTTTGGTTTCAGTAGTGAGTTAAGTTTCCACTGATCACTATGGGGTTTGTCATGGCTGGAATTTAGGCCACGTCAAAGTATGTCTACTTCAGTTTTATCCTTACCCCTGGGATGTGATCCTTATTTGTAAAACATGGCTTTTCTCAGGATTGAATGGAAAGCCTGATTTGTTTACTACTGTCTCACCTGTGAAATCTTGGACAGTGGTGTGCCCTCAGGGGAAGAGCTCATATAAATGTGAATTTTCCCAGTGTGCTTTCTGTTTCAAGAAGATTCTTCAATTTATCTGCTTTTTGTTTTGTCTTCTGGGCATCCAAATTCCTGTATTTTATATTTTCTTCAAAGGTCATAATTGTTATTATAAGATTATGAGAAGCTACTTAGCTGTTACTAGGAACAGAAATCAGAGCTCTCTTTGTAGAAAGTCTGTATCGGCCCCAATTATCACATAGCTCTGATGTGAAGTACAGCCGCTTGCACGGAGTACTTCCCACTACTGGCAATAGGACCCTGTCAACTGAATTAGCCTTAATGTCCATCAGTGCCTTACATTGGTCCACCATACCTTGAGCGTCAGGTATGTGGTGACCCATGACATGAAGAAAGTTGTCACTTTTAAATAATGTTCAAAACCAGGCATCTACCTTCTGAAATGGCACTTTGAGCAACATGACATAATATAACATAGCCATGGAGAATAAGAACAAAGCCACGTGGGTGTACTTGTCACAATGCCCTAAATCATCAAAGCTGTAATGTATGAGTCAAATATTTCCTATTCTGGTCCTTAAAAAAGGAATATATTTTTAAAAGTTAATATTAGTGTATACAATGCTTTGTGTTTCTAGTACTTTGATTTTAGAGAGCTGAGTTCTCTGAGCTTTGGTTTCCTTATTTTCACAGGGGTTTGGTATGAAAAGCCTAGCTGAGAAGTAGTTAGTGAGGAGTAATGAAAAGTGCACTTGTAAATCTCTGAGCACGGGCCCAGCACAGAGTGAGCCTCATAGAACGCTGTGGTTATTAGCATTGGATCAGTAATCAGGGTGTGTCAAATATCTTCCCAAGTAAAACAAAGTGACCCGAATATAACACAAACTGGAAAATTAATTGTTACGGACTGAATTATGACCTCTCAAATTCACACGTTGAAGTTTCAGTTCTCAGTGCCTCAGAAGGAAATTCTGTTTGGAGATAAGGTCTATAAAGGACTTACGAAGTTAAAACAATGCTGCTGGAGGATTGGCCCTAGTCGCATATAACCTATGTCCTATAAAAGGCAGAAAGCCCAGGGGCCTCGTGAATGCAGGGATGACGGTGTGTAGGGCCAGCAAGAGGGCAACCCCTGCAAGTGAGGAGAGAGCCCTTGGAGGACTCTGACCCCGCCGGCATCCTGGACTTCCAGCCTCCAGATCTATGAGAAAAATCACGTTTCTGTTCCTTAAGACAACCACTCTGCATCATTTCCTCACAGCAGCCTTACACACAAACTCACACACAAATATTCGGGACTTTATTTTGGGGGGCAGCCTTTTTTTTAATGGAGATGCTCTCGGCTGAGCTTCTAGATGAGGAGAGAACTGGAATTGCCAAGACAGGTCAGGAATCGATTTCGAATGTTCCCAGAAGAACATATTTCAGATACCGTTTTTATTTTTTCTTGTATTTTTAAAATAAAAAATGTCACTCGCTGTGCCATTACCGTACACAGTCATGAGGTACAGGGATGCTGTTATTCGTGTCATGTGTGGCGATCGATCGGGGTAGTCAGCATGCCCATTGTCTCAAATACAGATCACATCCTTGTGTGGGGGGACATTTGGCATTCTCCTCCTTGCTCTTTGAAGTTGCATAATAATTTGTCATTAACCACAGTTGTGCTAAAGTGCCACAGAACGCTGGTAGTTATTCCCATGGTCGCTTTTAGCAATAAGGATAACTATGATTACAATCACTGCACTGATTTTATTGCCACTGTATTGATTTCTTCACGCTCAGTGCTTCACTTGATTTTGCCAACGTCCTGTACAAAAGTTGTTAACCGGCCTGGGTTGGTGGCTCAGCCTGTCATCCCAGCATTTTGGGAGGCCGAAGCGGGTGGATTGCCTGAGCCCGCGGGTTCGAGACCCGCCCGGGCAACTTGGTGAGACCGCGTCTCCACAATAAATAAAAAAAATTAGCCGGGCATGGTAGCGCGTGCCTGTAGCTCCGGCTCCTTGGAAGGCTGAAGCGGAAGGATCGCCTGAGCCCAGCAAGTCGAGGCTGCGGTGGCTGCGAGCCACCACTGCACTCCAGTCTGGGCGAAAGAGTGAGACTCCAACTCAGAAAAAAGAAAGAAAGAAAAGTTGTTAACCATGTTTTTACCAGAAGGAAACTGAGGCTTAGATGGTTTTAAAACCATGGGATACATAAGATTGTGGGCTGCGATATGAACTAAGGCATATCTGACTGTAGACTTTATACTCTGAACAATTCGATTACTTTAATATTTTTAACACACTATAAATCTCATAACTAAAAATTTTTCGGGACTTCTATCCTGAATTTTGGTTCAGAAATTATGATCACTATACACTTTTCTTAAAATTGTATTGATGAGGTACACAGGGGAAGTTTCAGCCCCTCTTTTGGGAGTTAGTTGGTGATTAAATATTAAATATTAATTTCATTTACTTCTAAATATGTTTAAAAGTAAATGAAATTAGGTAACACTACAAGCAGCTAGTCAAAAAAGAGATTTAAATGTGCACATCAATCACACACACACACACACACACACATGCATAGGTGCTAAGAGTTTGTTATAACGTTAAACGTGTCTGAAACCAAATAACTGATGTGCGAAAAAAGCCAAACCTACAAAATCAAACCTAAGAAAGAAAGAAAGAAAGAGAGAAAGGAGGGAAGGAAGGAAGGAAGGAAGAAAGAAATCCAGCAGTATTTTAAAGACAGTCATGGTCTAGAGGAGGCAAGGAGTAAGTTTTCTGAGCAAAAAGTGCAGAACGCACAGAAATTCCCTTCGGTCAACTTGATTTTCAGTCATACTTCAAGTGTACTTAGAGGACTGAAATGGCTCCCCGCTCTCGTATCTTAAAACACAACCCTATGGACATGCACTTTAACAACACTTTCCTCTTAAACAACTCTGCTTATTTTCTCTGCCTTTCTGCTAAGGGGTATATTTCTTAGAACATTTCATGCAATCTACGAACCAAGGAGAGTCTTAGCTCAACATTTCTCCTGTCTCTGGAGTAACATACCTCTGATGCTTTAGCGATGTAATTACATTTTGCTTCTCTCTTAATGAGCAAATCTGGTTGAATTTTTCTGGTTAATGAGGGACTCTAGTGGTTCATGATACTCTCTTGCTTTCATTGAAAGAAGGAAAATGGAGGAACAACAATGAATGAGTATCCTTTTCTGCTAATATCTCCAAAGCCTCAAAACTCTAAATATGCATTGGGAAAGTTGTACAAAGAAGAGAATTTTAGGGGGGCAGATTGTTTCTCACCAAAATGCAAAAGTATACATTTATCTACAGTCAGCCTATACAGGCATCATAGTGCAAAATTTATTGATCATGCAATTCCTATCAAGAGAAACTGGACTGGACCTAGACTGTGTTGCATATTATCTCTGGAAATTGCATGTGAATGAGAATGGCAGGTAGTCAGGCTTTTGTCCAAGGATTAAGGATAAGTGATGCTGACAGGCACTAAAATGAGTGATGCTCACTTATCAAAGGAGACTAGCTGTGCTGGGCTATTAAATGCTTTAAGATCAGGCTTTTCGGGGGGGGGAGGTGGGATTAACGGTAGCAAATATTTGTCTGGGGACGGGGAAACACCTCTTACCAACAGGGTGCCCGAATGAAACGTATTTGTATACTAACCCTTAACTGTACCCCACAAAGTCATAATAAAAAATATTGATTATTGATTAAAAACAACAAAAAAACTAAAAAAATAAAATAAAATAAAAATAAGCTTAATAAAAATTTATAAATTTAATAACAACAACAACAAAAAAAGATGAAAGGCTTTTCATCTTCCATACCAATGTGGGTGACAGTCCAAGGAGTTGGACACCATAAAGGAATTATAGGTCCAAGGGTAAAGTTCAACTGATGCATAAAACATTTCTGTATTTGAGGAACAAAGAAAACATGTTGCAAAATATTAATTTGTTTTAATTAAAATGATAAATTATAGTTATAGGTTGTGGAATTTTTTTTGTTATTCTTAAGATTAGTCACTTTTAAAAACCATGTATTGACTTTTGAAAAATGATATATTATCTGTGTTTGTGATTATTGCTGAGTAATGAAATTGTTGATGAGTTTTAATTTATCTTTATACCCTGGTTTGTTTCAACATAGAAATATAAATACTTGATATATGTTTTATTAATATAATTAAAAACATAAAGCTATTTTGGGGGAGATGCAGAGACACAAATAAATAGATAATTGTATTTTTAAACACATCTGACTTATTTATCTTATTTTTATTCATTGAATTTTTATGTTATTAATTGGGGGATATTTCTAAATCTTTCAGATAAGACTAATTGTTAAGTAATTAAATGCATCAGACATATTATTTTTATCTACCTAACAATATGGGAGTATTTCTTTAGATTTTCACTGAATGAAAAAATGTGTTGGGGGATAGTGCCACATGTTTGTATTCCTACGTCTGTGCTCTTCAATATCTGGCAAAATAACAGTGTTAGCAGTATGATGTTTTTAGTTTCTTTTTACTTCTTCATATTTTCTATTTTTCTCGTGAAATGTCATAAATCTATAGCAAAAACCTGTTTTAATAAGAAATCAAAAGGATGGTAAACAAAACAAACAAAAGAGGAAAGCCCTTATTTCATACATTAGATGAAGGAGAGTAATTTAACATGGCAAGGCTGGAGTGTCCCGGAAAAGCGTGCGTGCTTCTTCTTATCCTGTGATTGGGAAGCAGGCACTGCCAGTTGCCTGGTCAATGCATCCATTCCTTCTTCCTGCTGGACCGTGGAATCGCAACTTTCTCTGGGTGTCACCGCACCCTGTTGAGAGCGCCGTTGTCTCGGGCACGTGGTGCAGCGTCAGCAAATCAGCTGTGTGTCCTGAAGGTCTGGGATGGCTTTGCCCTCTTCCTGTGGGCGCTGCCCCTTTCTCCTCGTCACTCCTTATCCTGTTGCCTAAATGTGAATGCAACACCTGGAACGCTAGCAGCCACCTTGTCACCCAAGGGAAAGGGCCACACACCAGGGAAGGGGAAGAAACAGACAACGGGACGGGCTCTTGCCCTCTTTCCGAGCTGAGACCTCCTCTAGACGTCCATGTATGGGGAGACATCAATGCAGGTTGCCTTTCTCGCAGCTCTGGAGAAGTCAGAGTGGAACACAGTCCCTGCTAGTAAGTGCCAACCTGGCTACTCCCACAGGAAGTCCCACAGGAAGCCTGTGGTGCCTGGGCACCAAGGTTTCCAGAAGGTTATTGGCTCTGTCTGAGTCTTGCCTTTCTTTCAGAGAGACAGGCACCCGTGAGCCCCAGGCAAGGCTTCCCCTCCCTTGACCTGTGTCCTTAAAATAAAAAGTGACTGTGTCTGAATCCCGTGAAGGGGTTCGCCTGGCACCCAAGCCAGCTGTGAAGAGGACGCTGCTTTGGCATCAGACGGCACATGGGCAGTGGAACCAAAGTCACTGAAGTGGAGCAAACATAAACCAGTTAACTTGTCAAATGTGGTTTCTCAACCAGCATCCATAGGCACACTTTTCCACATGAAAATGTGTTTTTCCAGCACCTCTGAGTATCCATTTTCTAGCTTCTTTCCTCATTCTAAATCATGGCTCTGGAGACTTTCACAGATTTGTGTGTGATTCAAAACAGGTGCACGTGGCAACAGAGGTGCATTTGCAATATTAAGCATTTTTATATTTCTCTCCAATTTGTGTATCTGTAACTGCAAGCAAAGCTTCAAGTGTGACCCCAATTCTAAATGTTGGCAACTAAAGAGATATTAAACGTCAGATTTAAGAATATTTTTATTTTACACAGAATTTTAGTCGCATTGATTGATTTTTTGAAAAATAAATGGAAATGTTCAGCTTTTTATTACGAGGCCATTGATGCGAGTCCATGAGGTGGCTGCCCACATGGTTAGTAGAGTAAATGACAGCCCACATTCTGGCCAAGACCCACCACATCCTGCGTGCTCTGTAGAGTGTGTCCTTGGAGTTTTTGCTAGAAGGTGTGCCTTCAGTTGTGCCAGAGTTGATGATATTTGGGGAAAAATGTAAAGTTTACAGTCAAAGTCTTCTAGACCTTTCCAACTATAGAAATCGTAATACATCTCGTATCAAATATGATCTTATAACTACCCTTGGGCTTATGACTGAAATATCACCTAAGTGCTATTAAAGCTGCTTGAATCAATACAGACAAGATGTAAGATGCACACAAAGATATTCAACTAAAGATGTCACTTTTTTATTTGAAAACTGAAATTAATTTTGAATCTGTATAAACAATATTTTAAAATATAAACTGTTGCTTATAATTACTGGTTTAGTTATAGCTTACACAAAACTCAGAGATCTACTTTTGGCTAGCTCAATTTTAAAGGGATTAACTGTTACAAAATTTCTAAATAAATGTTTTTTTCCCTTCTGTCAAAATAGTCTGCATGTGAAATATCCATCAATAACAGCGTTCTATTAAGATCTAACAAAATTAGAACAAGGGAACTAACTGCTTTGCATGACCATGAAGAAGAATATTTGTATACAAGTGAACTCCAAACTAATATTTAGCAATTATGTTACGATCAATATAGTTCAACGAAGAGTCATGACTACTGTTTTTGTTTCCTTTACATTTTCTAATCATTGAAAACTTTGGAGGAGGAAGAATTTAAGAAATACTGTATGTATCTTGGGCAGGGTGCAGTGGCTCACACCAGTAATCCCAACACTTGGGAGGCTGAGATAGGAGGAACGCTTGAGCCAAGGGGTTCAAGACCAGCCTGGGCACCATGGTGAGACCTCATCTCTACAAAATCAAGCTGAGTGTCGTTGTGTGTACCTGTAGTTTCAGCTACTCAGGAAACTGAGGAGGAAGAATTACTTGAGCTCAGGAATTTAAGGCTGTGGTGAGCTGTGATCCTGCATTTCAGCCTGGGCAACAGAACGGGACTCAAGTATGTATCGAGATATTGCTATAAAGAATAGTCAAATTACTCTTATTGAGTGATAGCAATGTAGATGGTATGATAAAATATTTTGCAGCTTACATGTGAAAAATGTATCATTTGAGTTCCTATGTTATACGTATTAATCAAGGATCATTCATGAATCACAGTATTAATTTTTTTTTTTTTTTGAGTTGGAGTCTCACTCGGTCACCCAGACTGCTGGGCTCTGGCCATCCTTCTGCTTCAGCCTTCCGAGTAGCTGGAACTACAGGCATGCGCTACCATGCCTGGCTGATTTAATTATTTATTTATTTATTGTAGAGATGAGGTCTTGCTGCCCAGGTGGGTCTCGAACCCGCGGGCTCAGGCAATCCACTCACCTCAGCCTCCCAAAGGCACGGGATTACAGGCTGAGCCACCGAGCCCGGCCACAGTATTAATATAAGAACTTTATTGATATTTCCAAACGCTGCTGTCTCAGGAAAACAAGATTTTTTTAAATTAAAAAATTAATAAACTAATTAATAAAAGTAACAATTCAATAAATAATTAATTTGCCATTGTCAAATTATGTAAAAAAAGAAAACCTTTCTTAATCATAACATGACCTGTGATTTTTACTACAATAGAGATAAGAAAAGAAATTGTATGAGATACATACTAATTCAAACTATGTTGATCTTTAATAATTTACTTATCAAAACATTTCAGCTATATCTTTCCACAGAATACACAGACATGAACAATAACTATTGATTTTAGACTACTGAATGCTTTGTTAACTTTCAGTTAGACAAAAGACAGCTTGCCTCTAGTTTTCAAGTTTGTTCTTATGAAATACATTTAGTATATACGTATAGTACACGGACTGCATTTCTGTTCTTGTCCGGGGCCCTGGAAATGCCAGAGGACAGTCCGTCTCCATCACACAGAGAGCCACTCGGGAATAAAGGTGGCCTCAGCCCAGTACCCTTACGGGCGAGGGAGAGAGAAAAGACGGGAAATCAGAGAAACTAATATTTGTTGAGCAGCTAATATGTGTCAAGGACTATTTTGTGTCACTTAATTTCTATAATTGCTTAAGATAGGTGGAGTGGGTCTGTTTTAGAAATGAGAAATCTGAGATCACAACATATTTCCCAGTTTTCCAAGTTCGCTTCGCCGGTTGTACAGAATTGCTGGAATTCAGAGCAAGGACAGTCTGAGCTGGCTCCAGTCGCACAGCTGTTTCTAAGCTTAGTTGCAGAAATAAATGCAACTTGTCACAGCGGAGGACAGACATCAGTAGACACAGACATTCCAGATTATAGAAAATTACTAGGAATAGAAAAAAAAAATCAGTAGGAAAAAAGAAAATAGACTGTCTTAGAGTTCTGGAAATGTGAGGTCTCTAAATTCCAGTAGGAGAATTAACGCACGAAGCAAATTTCAAATGAATCTGCAAACTCTCCCAACAACGTAGGAATATGATAGAGGCATAACGTAGGGAGTGTGGCGGGGGGGACCAGTCCGTACACAGTGCTGTACTCAGTTTTATTTTGACGTTGATTGTAATAAGTTGAGAATGACTAAGATGTGTATGGGAGACATTTAATTACACAAAAATGAAGACTGAAAACTTTTTTATGCTTTTAAGGTGAAAAATGTTTTCAGGAGATGACACCATGTCAAGAGCCATGAAGTCAACAAAAAATATTAGAGTATGTTTCTTTTTAGCTAAACTGGAACAATATTTTCAATATTTATGGCTGTCCAGGATTCAGATTATTTATTTGCTAAAAAAAAATCTACAAATGAATCTATACAGATGACTCTCTCCACTGCTTACGCCTTCATCTCATGAGCAAATGGCACCAACGGGAAATTTATACGAACACAAATAAGATGCTACTATCAGGAAACTAATTTGCTGTATCTCTCTCTCAGTTTTTGTAGTTTGGCCTTTTCAGGATATTATTGCAAAGTCCCTAAAGAGCGGAGATATCAATATGGATGTAGATTTATGTCACAGTTGTTAGAATAGGTTTATATTGAGCTGCTTTTAAAATCTTTAATTTATTCATAGTGTGATATTTGTTTATAGAAATGCACATTGGACGGCTGCTAGGACGCTCCAGTCTGAGGATTTTTACCGGAGCTTTGGGTATAAAGCCAAAGGTACATGGATGCTACCAGCTTTCTGGTTACTGGTCCAAACCCTAGGCTGAGTCAGATGATCACTGAGTGGCTTATTGTTGTGTCCTCCCAGTGAGCATGGTGGGGTGGGGGTGAAGGCCATATGATTGGCCTGTGAACCGGAGACTTCACAGCGGACTCTCAGGAGAGGACCTTCACAGGGTCACGCAGGGCCGTGCACCCCAACGCCCGAATCACAAGGAGGTGTGATGCATTTCCTCACCTAAGGAAATTTGCGTTTCGACAAGTAATAAAGGACTGGGCCTATTAAGGAAGAAGCAGTCGTAAGGCTGGGACTTCACGCAGCCTTGAAACTCGTGTTTAGGTGCCCAGGAGGCCAGGAGGCCTCGTAAGGTCTCCAAACCTCCCAGGGAAATGCATGCTTCCCCTGGCCGCCCCGGTAAGTCGACGGCAATGCTGAGAGCGTCTCCCGCTGGCCGCGGACCGTTCTGTAAGCCTGCGGGAGGAGGCCACAGAAGCCATGTGTGCCTCCACCATTCAGCCGACCCCGGTTCTACTCTCTCCTCTGGATACTGACCCCTTCCCCCCACGCTTTAACACTCCTTTTGGAGGGGCAAAGCCATATCTACTGATAATCCCCAAGTGATTATTTTTCCCAAGCAAGCAGTGAGAAATATCTGATATAGCATAGCCAATAGCTGCTTGATAAAGAGAGGTGAGCCAAAAGTAGTGATCAATGTGCAGATCAATCAAGTTGTTTAGCCTTTACAGTACTAACAGCTATGCATGATAAAGATATCTTTCCTTGCGTAAAAGTCACATCATTTTCTAAACGAGCTCTAATCAGTGAAGACCTTCGGCAATCTCACAGGGCACCCGGAATGGACCTGATGGCTGAATATTTCTCCTTTGCTGCAGACACATTGCTGCCGATGTCCCAAGTTTCTGCTGAGACTTGATCTCTGCAGAGCGCTTAGGTGATCAGTATCAGTGGCTCAGAACAAATTTCGCCTTTCAGAAAATCCTCACTATGGCTTCCGACCAGTTTTTGCGCTCTTCTGTGCCTCTTTGGCTGCATACAGAGTGCAGAATATTTAAACTAGCAACTACTTGGCCAGACGTAATAAATAGTGTCAAGCATTTTTTAAAACAGAATAGAACATTTAGAGTAAGTCAAAGTACTGATTTGATCTTCACTGCTTGGACCGCACATGAAAATCTGAGTCTGGCAGTTCACTGGACCTAGGATCTCACTTTAGAATATAATTTTTGTAGTATTTTATCAGAGAGAAGATGTTTTGTGATTCTCATAGAAATATGAAAGGTAGAAAGATAGAAGTAAATATAAAAATAGAAGTTTATATGCATATATAAGTATGTATAAACAGGAATATACATGTCTGTATATATAATAAGTGTGTGTATATATATAAATCATAACAGCACTCACATGAATAGTCACTCAGCCACACGGATGACGTAATCCCTCCCTTTGCATTTTGCTACTGATAAGGCATAAACATATCTGGTACAGTGTGTGGAAAGTGCTTTACAGTGTGAGTCAGAAGACCTTAATTCAAATAGGCACAGAGAATCTTTTTTATTCTCATCTCTAAAAGTAGATGAGATTTTAGAGGACCCTGGGCTCCAACACACTGTCATACATTTTACAATCTGGCATTTGCATCGCTCTGTATGTAAAGAAAAGTGAATCCAGCATGGGCAGTTCTGAAAATAATCATTACACTTGTGGTGAGTGAAATATGCATTTAAATCAGCTTTGGAATAATACTTAGGGACTGAAAAATAATTTTTTAAATAGAAGAAAATGTTGCCTAAAAACGCAGCCTGCCTGCACTCATGTAAAATTATAAGACCACTATGATTATACCTGCAAAAAAACACGAACATGTCAGTGTTTAATGGAAAGAGAAACTAGAAATAAATCAGCCAGGCATCGGGTTATGGAGACTTCCAAAAGGTTTATTTTTCATCTCAATCTTCTTTTTATTATGCTTGTTCATTTTTAATCCATATAAAAAAGGCAAAGGATAAAGGATTTGGGAACTGGCAAATATTACACTTTGCACAAAAATATTGGTGAGGTGGGTTGGTCTTCCAAGTAGCTTCTTGAAAACCATTCAATTTAGAAAGTCATTCTTTAGTTTTATATTTAAAAAAAAAATCTATCTGTATCCTTTTATGTAGACACATCAGTATGCATTTTCTTTCCCAAGAATTTCAGCAGACTTGTGAAAACTGGCGAAGGGTTCCCCATGGAGAACAGCCACCATGAGCGCAGGAAGGGGCAGACCCCGCTGGTGGCTCAAGACCTTCTGGCTGCCTGGGGAATTGCGGACTAGAAGCGAGTCTGAATTTGTGGAGATGGCTTGACCCCACTGGGGCTGAGGACCCTCTTGTTTCTCAGTCTGGAATCTCTGTGAATATTGGACAAGAGAGAAGTCAGTTTGGGGTCAGTAAGTGAGAATGCACTACGTTTAATTGGTGTGTATGTCAACACATATTTGTTGGTAGAAAAGGTTTAGTGATCTATAAAAACGTTGACAAAGATGTTGTCAATTCCACATAAAATGAAAAAATGCAAACTTCGTAAGGCACTTTTCTGGGGGACTAGAATACATTTCACACCATCTGTATGATATTTAGAATTTGAGACATGAAGAAAAGCAGGACTTAAGCTGAAACCCTAAGTGTTGCCCAGTATTTGTGCAGAATTATTAATTGGCCCGGGTTTGGCATGCCAGCAAAGTTTGCATGAAACTTAACTAGGGTTAGCTAAAAACCTGGCATTTGTCCTTGGAAAAAATTCATCTTGAGTTTGCTTAAAGGTCTGTGAACCTCAGGAAACCTCTCAGTGACCCTTCCTGCAGTGTGGAGGCTTCCAGTGACATCTGAAACCAAGAATGTTTTGTGAAGGGTTTGGGTTTCATCTGGAAAGCCATATCTAATCCTAGGCACTGCCTAATGAATTAAGAGGCTGGTTCTCCTTGGAACCTCATCAAGGTGCTGCTGTGCATAAAATCCATGACTCTTACTGCAGAGCAAAATGACGCCTCTTAATTAGTCAAGTAAAAATGCCTTATGTGGATGTTTAGTGTTCTCCTGTGTGTGATTTATTTATTCTATCATCACAGTTATCTAAAGCCAGCATCACTGAGTCTACCATTTGAAGCTGCAGCATGATTTCTGTTAAACACAGACAATTATCATGGCAGATAACAACTCTTAAGTATCATCACACATTCTAAAACTGTTGCGTGTATTTAGTAGACCAAGGCAAGCCTAAGAACGGCAAGTTTTGGCCACGTGGGACCAGGCAAAGAAACTCCCTTCCAGATAATACCAACTGGCTGATGTCCAGGGTGTTGTGTGGAGCTCTGGGGTTTGGAGCTTCTTTCTCACATAAGGGCACACACAGGCCACACAGACACACAGCTGCAGTGGGAATTATCCCTGCTCCCCCATGGAGAAAATGAGTCAGTGAACATCAGCATCAAAAAATTTTTAAAAAGTATAAAAGACACTGAAAAAATTACGTCTAGGGCTGACTTTCAAGGAGGGTATGCATGATTAAAAAGTGGGTTAGGTACACAAATTGCAATAACCTTCTTTGTTTTCCATTTTGAATCAGCTTTGGAGGTGTGTGTGTGTGTGTGTGTGTGTGTGTGTGTGTGTGTGTGTGTGTGTCTGTGTGTGTTTGGGCTGGGTGAATTTTTAAATTTTTTTATTCTAAGGATTGACTGTTCGTATTTTTTTGACTGTTTTCATATCTCAAATTCTTAAAATGCACAAGACATTTTGACATTCTCTGCGCTTCTAAATTTGTTTAGACACTGATATCATAGGACCTGTTTCTATTTTAGGAGTCAGTAGAAAACATCTTAGGAAAAGTAATCACTGTTAAGAAAATGTATGCGCCCATATTTTTTTCAGTTGTTTTGAGTCACTTTGTAACCATAGAGAAAAAATTGTGTATACCAGGGAATTAAGGACAAGTTCTACTGGGGTTAGAGAAGAAAATGAAATTCTAATGAGGTAAGAAATAATTTTCTAACTTTAATCTGTAGGCAGTAATACTTGCTTTTCTTCTGATTGTTCCTGATCCTGTATAACCATGCACAGCTAATTGCTTAACTTTTTTTTTAACATTTGAAAGTTTTCACAATGAAATAGATATGCCAATTGATACATGATGTGCTCTCTAGTTATGCAAAGCACTTTCCACTCGGGTGACATATCTATGAACAGACTTGCCGGGGCACGGTGTCCGTTTTTAGTAGGTCCACTTAGGCGTTCATTCTTGACCCACGTGACTTCATGAGTAGGTAGAAGCCAACATCACAAGCCTGCTAGGCTCCCCTGAGAGACAGAACCCTGACCATGATCTGCATGACACGGTCTGCTATCACAGTTGGCATAAGGAGCACAATGTGTTTCTTATACATTTTTTTTAATCAGTATTTTTTATTATCGTTTTGTGGGGTACAGTTAAGGGTTAGGTGTACAATTACGTTTCATTCAGGCACCCTATTGATAAGAGGTGTTTTCCCAGTCCCAGATAGATATTAGCTACTGTTAATCCCATCCCCCTCCCCCCCCATAATTTCCCAGTACCATCAGTCATTTTCTTATAGTATTACATTGGATGTTCAAGGTCCATTATATGAGTGAGAACATGTGATATTCTGATCTTTGTTTCTGTGAGAGGTCACTCAGTACTATAGACTCTAGTTCCATCCAGGTTGCTGCAAAATTCATGATTTTGTTCTTTTTCATGGCTGCGTAGTATTCCATCGTGTATATGTACCACATTTTTCTAATCCAGTCCTCTTTTGATGGGCAGCATGGTTGTTTCCAGGTTCTTGCTATTGTGAACAACGCTGCGAAGACATCCGAGCAGCCAACAAACACATGAAGAAATGCTCAACCTCACTAATCATCAGGGAGATGCAAATCAAAACCACACTGAGATACCACCTAACTCCAGTCAGAATGGCAATTATCAACAACTCAAAAAATAACAGCTGCTGGAGAGGCTGTGGTGAAAAGGGAACACTTCTACACTGTTGGTGGGAGTAAGCTAGTGCAACCTCTGTGGAAAGCAGTGTGGCGATTCCTGAAAGCTCTAAAAAATTGACCTTCCATATGACCCTGCAATCCCCCTACTGGGAATATACCCTGAAGAACACAAATCACTCTATAAAAAAGATACCTGCACACGTATGTTCCTATACATTTTTAAGGGCAAAGACACGTCTCTCTTTTCAATTGTAAGGCAGTTGCTCGCAAAGGCCAACACATAATGAAGCCAATGGAACGCGGTCCATGAGGTTTGGACCACACAGTACTCCAGCAGATGCCTGGAGGGAGGCTAAGCCACGTCTCGGCAGTGAGAGTACACTCCAGCCGCCACGATGACTACAGATCATTCTAAACCAGGTCTGAACCACCACTCATGCATTTTAGGTCTTCTGATGAGCAGTTAGCTTTTGGGGAAGGGCCATGTCATGTGAATCTGCAAGTTTATTTTATAACATCTTAAGCAAATCGTTTTTTATTTTTATTTCACATAGAGATGAGGTCTCGCTATGTTGCCCAGGCGGGTCCTGAACCTCAGGGCCCAAGTGATCCTCCTGCCTTGGCCTCTCAAAGCACTGGGATTGCAGGAGCCTGGCCAGCAAATCACTTTTGATTTTACTTCTCACTATGTTGCCAAGGCAAGCGACTTGCCGTCCACGGTAACGTCATCTATCTGCCTCTCTGACCGCCACTGGGTCTTAAGTCCTGTTACGCTACAGTCTCCTGTTGAAAACACTCATATAGACCAGTAGCTTCATGCCTTCTTCTGCTTCGTTGGCGTAACCATCCCATCGTCATGTTTCTATACAACCCGTTCATGAGTTGCTTGTATGGGTTACTGTTTCTATCCCAAAGTTGTTGTCTTTATTCTGTTTATTCATGCAATTAAGCACTTTATTTATAAGCCGTCTTCTCACAGCTACTTTTTCAGAGCATGGTGAATTGATATAAATTATAATACGGTACTGCGTTTTGCTAAGAGACAAAGTTATTTCTCATGAAATAATTTTATCATAGAATGTTAGGAAATTTGCAGGAATGGCAAGTTACCTTCTTGAAGAAAACATAAGAGGATGAGGATATATGATATGATGTTGTATAGAAAACAGATGAGTCCTTCTAAATTGTTTTTGCTGATAAAGCTCCCAGATCACATCAAAGAGTAGATCAGCCGTGTCAAAATGTCAAAGTCAATGATGTTATTGTTATTTCTTGTGGCAGTCACTATCAAAAGTGATTTCATTTTGAGAAAAATAATAGCACTCTTTTTTCAGTATGCTATCATTAAACTACCCCCCAAAATACTTTCTCTTCTTATTTTTCCTTGAAGGCAAATGTGCGTCTCCATAGTAAATGTCGCCCGTTTTCCTCTGAGTACCCAGAATCTGAAACATGATTGACAAAAGGAATCAAGATCACCACAAATACAAGTCTGCAGAGAGTGTTTCTCAAGGGAGAATGTTCACGTTCAATGCCAAGATGGCATGGCTCCCAAGAGATGGGTCTCGAAGGAGCTTGTCCCTGGAGTCATCTGCCAAGAGGACCCCGTGCATTGTTGGTAGGTTTTGAGCAAGTTACTTACCCACACTTCTCAGAACCTGGGAAGGTTCCTGGGAGGGAAGGGGTGGTAATTTAAGAACTCTTCTGCTTCTCTTCAGCTAGTTCCCTCTTGTTCCAGAAGATGTTGTGAGATAAGAACAGGCAAATTATATATAATTTATTAAGCATAGCTAAGTGGAAGCAGAGTCTAGGAAGCTTCTCATACATTTTTTTCACTTAACTCACAAGGCTGTCTCTTGGGATAGCTTTGCTACTGTTATCATGTCCCTTTCAGAGATGAAGAAACTGATGTACTCCAAGTTTAAGAGGCTTGTTTAAGGAGATACAATTGTGAGTGTTGGAACAAGAAGTGCAATTTAAGTCTTTAGGATTTTGCACAAATGTAGCATTGAGGAGCATGGGTTCGAGAGCTGTGTGCAACGTTAAGACTCAAGTATATCAAAACGTCATGCAGCACACCTTACGTATTACAATTGAAAAATAAAAACAGGGCAACCCCTTTGGGTCCTCTCCCACTGTGGGAGCTTTTCTGTCCTCTTAATAAATCCTGCTTTCTAAAAAAATAATAATTAAAAATATTAAAACATCTTGTCCTTTGAGGTCTTTCATTTCTTAAGTGTGTCACTTTGGGTAAATTGCTTCACTTGTCTGTGTCTTAGCATCCTCTGATGGGAATAATAATTATTTAACACATGTAGAATATTTAGGACTTAGCACATAGAAAGTGTTTAATAAATACTTATTATAATGCTAAAATTTCTCAAAATTTTATTATGTATTAATTCAGACATACAAATTACATGCACAAGTATTCAGATTTGCATATTTGAAATATTTCAAGGAGGGCTTTATTATTACCTAGACATAATACTCGTCTTCTCTTTTGATGCTGAAAACATGAAGAATGCTGGGTTTTCGTCCATCACATAGAATGTCATGTTTCCAAACAACACACAAATCTTTGTCTCCAAAGGCCAAATCTGCCTTACTTGATTCATTGGGGCCTGTTTTAATCAGGACTGCTTTGCCACACAGACTGAGTTGCTTCCAGAGGATCTTTCTCTGGGAGGGGGCTATCAGCCTGGTGTGGCGTGTCTGTTGAGGGGGCCTCATTGATGCTCACCCGGCAGGATGCTTCCTTCCCTGTAACGGGGCTGCTTGGAGCTCCTTTTGTATGTAGAGGGCAGGACATGGGGGGGAAAGAAGGCACAAATAGGCCCCGGAAGAAGGAGCAGCTGGCCTCCAGAGACCAGCACAACGGCAAGTTCAAGAGTCGTTAATAGAACTCAGGAGCAGGTTGCTGATGGTTGTCGTCCGAAGCAAGCTGACCTGTGCCAATGGTTGAGACCATAGAATCGGAATAGCCAGGAGTCAGAAACACTGCATGGAATTTGCTAGAACTTGCAGCCTCCACCCAAGTCTTTGTCTCACGGCATTCTAAGAAGCAGTAGCTATCTTGAGTTAAAAGGAAAACCTTAGGCCAGTTAAACTGAACAGAGTTTAATCGAGCAAAGTGAATTTCGTGAATTGGGCAGCCCCTGAACCAGAATGGGTTCCAGTTCTACTGCATGGTCAAGTAAGATTTATGGACAGAAGAAGAAAAGTGACCTACGGAAACAGAAGCGAGGCGCAGAAGTGACAGGACCTACGGAAACGGCGACAGAGAACAGAAGTTGGGGCAGAAGTGGCAGGGCATACGAAAACAGCGAGGGGCAGAAACAGTGACGAACAGAGAACAGGTGAGGGGCAGAGACAGCAGACTGGGGGCAGCTCCCGGTTTGCCGTGTTCAAGCCTGGTGGGAACAGTTGGCGACCTTTGATTGGCTGGACCTTGGTGCCTGGGATAAGAGCAGATGTCTGTTGACTTGGTATGGTGCACCCTTCAAGCAGAACTTAACAGGTGAGTGGGCCGCGGCAGGCTAAACGTAATGTTTGAACTGCTCAGCAGCACTAGTTGGAGAGCATGGAAGGGCCTCGTCTGAGCTTCTGCCCCTGACTAGGGAGTGGGAGAGTCATGGATACCCAAGCCCTGGTCTTTCCCTTGGGAATCCTCCCTCTGATCAGCATTTGAAATGCCTCGGAATCGCTAGCGAAAGAGCCAGTACTTGTGGGTGGTTGGCAGGCAAGATGAAGCGGTCGGGGACTGTTTCCTGGGGCGTCCAGTCTGTGGGCCATGCTGAGCATGGACAGACCCTTGGGGACAGATGGGATAGAGGGCAAAGGCCATAGACGCACCTCGGCCTTTGCACCGTGAGCGCTGATCTGAGCGAGCAAGATTGTCGCGAAAATTGGCAGCTCCTGGAAGAGAGAGTGGACATGTCTGAAAATCACATGGAGACTTGGGTGGCTGCCGTTGGCCGTGCACCTTGACAAGCGCCAGAGAGAAGTAGGCGGCTTTCTCTGCTTACTCCTTGGGTCTCCTGTCTCCGAGGGGACATGTGGAGACCCTGGTGGACTAGAGAGGCCATGACTCAACCATGCCACTTGGATAAGTAGCGGACGCCGCTCTAAAAGCGAGCGAGATTCTTTCTTCGTGTGTGCTTAAATCTAGATGCCATAGGGTGAATATATGTCTCAAGTTTGCCAAACTGGAAGACAAAATAAACAACTACCAACTATTCCATATACCCCAGGACCGTAACATGGAAAGAGCCAGAGAGTTCAGGAGGATGAGTCTAAGGGGCTATGGTGCGTTATCAAGCACCTTGTGACCCAACACAGTGAATGGGAAGGGTGACATTCTCACACAGGGCCACCTCTGTGTTCAAGACCTGTGGCAGGTGAAGCATAGCCATTGTTCCCTTATCTCTAGTCCGTCTTCCTTTCTTCAAAGTACAGAATAAGATAAAAGCATTCATACCACAAGAGAAAACCCCGAGGGGACATACCCACCCCCAGAACCAGATAGGGACAGTTGCTGCTGGCCGTGCCCGTTTCCCAGCTTGGCGTTCGTTTCTGCAGCTGCCAGGTCTCCTGAGCGTGACTATAAACGCCATGGGCTGGTGGCGTGAGGGGTCCAGAAGGCTGGCATGTCCAGGAACTGAGTGCCACTGGGGACTGGGGTGGTGCCAAATTCCGACTGCATTGCACCCGTGTGACACTTCCGACTGTAAGCACACCCGGCTTTTGCAGCGGCCAGGCTGAGACCAGAAAAGCAACCACTGCGAGTCAGTGCCATTAGAGACAGGAGGTTTCAGGGCAGGGCCCAACCCCGCAGTTGTCGTGAGAGCTGGATCCGGGACCTGCGTGCTCAAAGGGGCTCCCTGAACAGGCTGTCTCGGAGAACAGATGGAGGAGAGACAGGTGTTTTCCCAGAAATGTGCCCGATGCTAAGTAACAATTAGCCTTTAATGAGCTGCAGCAAAAATAAAATGCTTTTAAAGGGATAAGGGTCTTGAAAAGTCTCACTGGGCAGGGCACATATAAATACATGAAGCAACACCGGGAGGGGCGGCTTGGTTTCTTACTGTTCAGTGTAGTAAGGAAAGATTCCAAGTTCAAGATGACTCCGGATCATTGTCTTTCAAGTATTTTTAGACATGCACCCTCAGAGTTCCACCTCCTTTTTCTCTGAATCCCTCCTTTTACTTAACCCAGCTGTGGTGTTCCAATCCTGGGAATGATGTCATTAAGCCAGAACATTCCCCGAGCTGGCAAGTGTGTGCGCAGCAGGGAGCTTGACAGTTGCACACCAGGCCTGACACCGAGTTTACAGTAGACTCAACTGGGGAATGGAAAAGGCGTTTTTCATGTCAAACCTCAGCCGTGAATTAACTCTTGCCTCACAAAGGATGATTGGTGACGGCAGGGAGCGGAAGGACAGAAGGCAGAGACAGTTTTCAACTTACAAAGAAGTTGCTCTCGGCTGGGTTTGCTTCCTAGCAAAATGCTGGTTGTCTCTTACCTTAAAACTGGTTTTTTCACCTTGACTGTCTTGTCACTTTCTATTAAGTTTCCTTTCTTCATGTTTTTGTAGCTGCATACAAGCATCACTGCCAATATTTTGCCAGGAAGCTAGACAACCGACGTTTACTGGGAAGAAAGGTGTCCACACAAACTAATAACAGCATATTTAATTGAAAGCTGTCTTAATGATTACACTAACAAAGACAGAAAAGAGACCGCAGACAATAAAGACCATTAAAAGGAAGCACATGTTTAAACAGCGAATGTGAATAATGGATGGGGGTGGGGGGGACAGAGAGGCAGCAGCTAATTTGAAGGACCCGCCTGGATGGTTTGGGGCCTCACATGTGGAGGTTTCACGTTTCCTCGTTTCCTCACTTACTGATGTTTATTGGGAGGTCAAATCCCCATGATGTTGGTGCGGGACTTGATGGCATTCCAAGCTAAGTAAGCCCTTCCATGATTGCTCTACTAGAGATTTGCGTTTGTGACTGGGTCCCAGGTGGTCCCGGGAGTCATTCTGATGAACCTCACCGTGCTTGTTGGAGTGTGGCTTGCAGACCACCCGATCCATCACACAGCGAGTACAGAAGTTGAGGGTATGCAGGTAGACAGTTTGAGAGAAATCTGAGTGAATAGTTTAATGTCTGCTGAATCACAGGGTAGATAACTTGGGCTTGTGTTTGCTGTGTCGATTTTAATTTTTTTAGAAGTTCATTTTTATGAGATTTTTACAAAATTATCAATCCATGAAGGATAGGGTATAAAACACGTCCATAGTCCTTTGCATAAAGCTAACATCATAAGGCTTCGCTCTGACTGTGCGTTCCACAATTGCCTGTGCACGTGTGCACGCTTATTTCAAAGGCCAGTGTTTAAAGAAGAAAGCCAAGAGGCAATGTATCATGTCACGAGCTTTTGAAACAGGTGTTAAGGAGTACCAGATCTGTTTCCTAAGGCTGTCGCTGAGGAAGCTCAACAGTGTTGGGGGAAAAAAATGAATGTTAAACCTATTAAACCAGAGGGTCTGACAAAGTGGTCAGTATTTAATGATACAAGCAACCACGCATGTGAAAACCTCTGTCGTGTGACCTGCCCACACTCGGGAGAACACTTTGTGTTACTGGGGGAGGGGCTTCAGCTTATGTCATGTGACGCTGGGGACACCAACTTTAGTGCACAGTGGATGCTTTTGTTTTCTGGGTGTCCATTGGGTTTACTTCTGGCTTAGCAATCTGTCATTCTCTTTTCGTCATGTCACTTTTCTTTCCCCTCTTCAGAGCTGTTTTCACTCCCTCTCCTGTACTTTCCTGTCTCTTTTCCTTCCTTCCCTCCTGGGTCATTGCTGAGCATTTGGGAGTTGGGGAATTATGGGATTAACTTCTTATTGTTCACCAGAAATATATTTGGACTCGATTGCCATTCGCTGAAAATGGCCTAAGTTGCACACAGTTTCACATTTGTAGGCTCATAACTGTAGATTAGTATATGTTTTGATGTTTTCCAGTTTGCTTACAACCACATCAATCTCTCACGTGGACCCCATGTCAGTCCTTTGGAGGATGTAGAAGCATTTACAATAACATTACGAAAAGCAGCATAGAGAGCATCAAGAAAAGGTGAGAGAAATTAGTTTTTAAAATAAGAGCCACTTAATTTCAACTTAACAAAAGATCCAGGAATTCTATCTATTTTGACATATAGACTTGCAAATGCGAGGACTTGGTTCTTAGCTTTGTACAGACTGGGCTTGTGGAACTTTGCAGAGTTACTTTTTATTTCTGGTCAAACAAGTTTTTCTGTTACCGTTCGAACCATCTCCAGAAAGTTGTTCCCAGGCCTGGCTCATGATCAGAATTGCCTGGGGAGTTGCCAAATATAAACCCTTGGAGGTGAGAGCTGGGAATTCTTAAACTTCTAATTCTTACGGTCCTCTGCAGGTGATTTTGATGAATTGTCAGTTTGAAGCATTTGTCTGGAGGCAAAAGTCCCCAAAGAGGTGAAAGCTAATTTAACATTGTTATAAGCATCCTAATTCAAAGATAGGCAGTTCCATCCCTACTCAAAGTTCTACAGCACTTGCTAAAACATTGACCACGAGTTCTGTGTGAACCGCTGTGTCATGATCTCCTTCAGAGGGAGGACAGAGTTGTCTTCTGCTGTTCTCTGCACCTGGCTATGATAGTGCACTCAGGGGAGCCATTCAGTTAAACAGAATAAAATGACATATTGTAGGGTATTGTCTGGACGTAGATACTTCCCCTTACACCCGGTCGTCGTCATAGACATAGACATAGACATTCCCCCTGACACGGACATAGATACAGACATGGCATAGTTATAGACAGAGACATGACGTAGACAGACATGGTATAGCAATAGGCGTTCCCTTTGATATAGACATAGACATAGACATAGACATGGCATAGACACAGACATTCCCTCTGACATAGACACAGACACAGACATAGACATGACATAGATATGACATAGACATAGACATGACATAGACATAGACATAGACATGACATAGACATAGACATGACATAGACATAAACTTCCCCCTGACATAGACATAGACATAGACATGGCATAGACAGACATGACATAGACAGACATGGTATAGACACAGGCATTCCCTCTGACATAGACGTAGGCATGGCATAGACACAGACATTCCCCCTGACAGAGACACAGACATGGACACAGACATAGACATAAGCATAGACATAGACATTGACAAGACGTAGACAGACATGATATAGTCGTAGACATTCCCTCTGACATAGACATAGACATGACATAGATATGACATAGACATAGACGTGACATAGACATAGACATTCTCTCTGACACATAGACACAGACATTCCCCCTGACATAGACATGGCATAGACACAGACATAGACATGACATAGACACAGCCCCTCGGACCGAGACACTTCCCCCTAGACTGGGCTTCCTCCTGCCTCCTTTCTTGGAAGTGGCCTCTGGTCAAGACTGGTCCCTGAAGGGGACGCATATTCCCAGGAAGGAGTCATGGGATGCGGGAGACCAAGCAAAGCTGAAAGCAATGCCCTTGTCACTCTTTCAATGTAATTGCACACACCAGTTAGGAATTCGGTTAACTTGATTGCCTCGATTGTAAAACTGCTCGCTGTACTGTCCCGGATGAGGATTCTTCACCAACCTGATGGTGTCAGTGCCTCCCGGTGAGTTGTGATAAACCAGTGTCTCTCCCTGCTGAACCTCTGGGTGACTTCTTTGGAACATGGAACAGGTAAACATTGCACACAAGCCCTCTCAGATTTGGGGGTTACTGCATTGCACGTGCCTGAGAGAATGTGGCTAAGGAGAGGATTAGAACATGCACAGGAGGTAGCATACATACCAGAGGTAACTTTAGGAGGTCCAGTGCTGTTGGAGACTGTGGCTTCTCTGAGAACTCCTTACTAAAGGGAACCTCTCAGTGTTCTGCATGTGCTATGAAACTCATAGATAGCTCAGAAGTAGGACAGAGATTTATGAGAACCCTGAGATTAACCAAGGTACTGTCTACGGGAAAACACACACACACACACACACACACACACACACACACACACACACACACACACACATTTTTAAGTCAACAGGTTCGTAACTTGTATACTCTAACTTGAAAGGCCTCCAGACAAAAATTCTCAAACTCACGCAAGCACTGTTTCCAAGTGTCTATGTGCAATTGTCATTATTTAAAAGGCAAGCCCACTGTCGGTGAATTCCACATGTACAACAGTCATTGGGGCAGACATTTTAAGAATATCTCCTAATTTCTAAAGCAACCATGATTGTATTTAATGTTTTAGTTGACACATAGCTTTTTCAGCTCTGAGGTTACTATTTCTATTAAAAAACATTAGGCTAACCAATTTAAAAATTCTTCCACTATTATTAATTTATCATAAATATGTTTATTATGACTGATCGCACTACTTAATATGATCATAATGAGAAATTTACAACTGGGATCTATCATTTAAGGAAACTTTATTTCAAGGTATCAGGCCCAATTTAAGAGCACTGGAAAGAAAAAAAATGCATTGCCATTAAAAACCGTAAAAAAAAAATGCCAGGTAGAGTCAGTGAGCTGCATTTTACAAGCCTCTTCTTTTAACGTATTTGTAGAATTATGTCTTAAAAGGTGACCTTGATCTTTTGTTCCTGCTCCCAATATAAAGATTAATCAACTCTCAGTGCCTTGTAGAATGACCAGGCAGGTCACATCCTGTCCCGAGCAGCCCTTCCGCCGCACCAGCACTCATGAATCTAAATGTTTATCCTACTCTCAGGTAGTGTAAGTGATGGGTCTACCCTGCCCAGAAGCAACCTCCGTAAGACACCTGGCAAGTGACAGGTCTACGTTCCTTACAAGCAACCCATGGAAAACACCTGACTATATCAAGGTTTCCCAACTTAAACGCGTCAGTTGGGTGTGGTGGCCTCTCCCTTGCTGCGAATTGGATGGCCCTTCCCAGGCCATCCTCGCCCCGCCTACTCTCCAAGTCTAGGCTTCTTGTCACACCCCGAGAGGACCTGCCTTTGGCTCATCGTGTTAACCGGCTCATCCTCCTCCTCTGTGCCGTGTCTTTAAACAGCAGTTTGTGGTCTGTGATCCCCAATTCCTGCATGCATCTTATTTCACTTTTCAAGTATCTTTCTTACGAAAGCAATATAAGCCCATGCTTATATTATGTGAATATAATATATATGTGAAATTAACACACATATAATATATATGTGAAATTAACATGCTATGGAAGGATTTAAGCTGGAAACCAAGCATATGTTTTCCCAAATCCTTCTCACCGCTGTCCTGCTCCTGGGGCAAGCATCTTTACACGTGTCCGCATTTTGCTAATATTATAATTATTTTGGTATCTCTTAAATACACTCTAATTACTGTATCTTTATCAAATTTATACTTTATTTTAACTTATTGTTCTCTTTTGGGGTGAGGACTGATCTTACTGCCCCAAGCCCCATCTTTCCTAATACCTTACCAGCTAACAGTCATTTTTCTATTCTAGTTCTTTTATTGTTACTTTTCTAAGTTTAAAGAATTATGGAAAACTGTCTTCCTATCCTGTTATAAATGAGCAGACCCTAGGCTTACGAAAGAAGCACAGTGGCTCCCTCACCTTCTCTGGCATCTCTCCTTCCTGCACTTTCCTCTATTGTCTACTCGCTGCACGTTTTTTATTGCCATGTTGATACCGTTTATAGTCGGTTCTGTAGTTCAAATCCAGTTGTATAGGTTTTACCTATAGGATAACTTTAAAATGTGAAAATCAGTAAGCTAACTAAGTTTTGCTATTTTTTATTTTCTTCATTATTTTGACCATGGACATTTCACTAACTGTACGGTAAAGTACTGGGCTAGGATTACATTTCATTCCTAGGAGTTCTCATTTGTCTATTTTGGTGTCATCAGAAGAGAACATTTCTACAATTGTTTTCAAATGTAATAACATTGGTTATAATAAATCAATTGTTCAAAATCATGTTTAATTGGATTCATATTCAGCTACGGATTTTTTGTTTGATCTTCCAACATTTCCCTAGAGTTTCTCTCGCCTTTATTTCTTCTTCCTGGGAAAAAAGACACATGTTGCTTCTAATCCATCCCTAGTATGATTCAGACTCTTGTTCATTTTGGATATTTCAAAATGCAAATTGGATGGTCCTTTCCAGGCCAGAAGCGCATTATTAACTTCTTTTTGTAGGCATTCTCCCTGGTGGCCACTGCCTTGCTTTTTACTTTGAATTATTGTTTTTTAGTTCTGTGTTGAATAAATCAGAGTCGTCCTAATACTTAGCCTTTCTGCTGGTACTTACATGGCAGCAAGGCGCTTTCCTAACTTGAAGTGGTGCATGACAGCGTGAGCAGCTTGGGGTCATGGTGTCGGAGTGGGAGGCCTTGCAAGCCTGTGGGTAGCCAGCTGCACTCTTTTCCTCTGCCCCACGAGGAAGGACAGAGGTTGCACATTCCAGATCCCTAGGGGGAAGGCATAAAACAGGATGCCAGCCGACTACTCAACAGATGTTCCCATAGGGAATACGTGTAGAGTCATCCCTCATCTGTGGGAGATGCACGCCCAGAGCCCCGGTGGCGCCCGGGGCCAGGGCTAGTGCCCAGCCCTGTATATACCATGCTCTACACGTTCACAAATAGATGATTCGTTCTTACTTGAGATCTCAGCAACCTCATCACGGATTTTTCTTTCCCTCGAAGTCGAGAACTTTCACCTTCTCGTTTCCAGAAGTACTTTATGACTTCTCTTTGGCATCTCTGAATTGCCGACATCACCACCCTCGCACTTTGGGGCCATGATCAAGTAAGACAAGGGCTGCTAAGTGACTACCGGGTGGGGAGAGTGTCCAGGGTGGACCCCCTGGACAAAAGGATGATTCATATCCTGGGCAGGATGGCCCGAGGCTTTGTCAACTCAGGATGGTGTACAGTGTAAGACTTATGACATTCATTTCTGGCGTTTTCCGACTGCTGCTGATTGTGGGTAACTGAAACCACAGAAGGTGAGACTGCAGGTGTGGGGATTATTGCGCCCCAGTATTATCCAGAAGGCGGGGACACGCAGCCGGGATTGGAACGGCCGACGCATCAACGGTGCGGTCTAGGTTCCAGCTAGGAGGAGAGAGAGGAAACACATACATGGTACATCGGGCAGGGAGCCGGCCACCGAGAGTCAAATAGGGTAGGTGGCAGAGTGGGTGCAGTCGGAGAAGGCGTTCTAAGACCGTGGCACTGAGTGGAGACCAGAGGCCGTAAGGGAGCAGGTTGTCCCATGTTCCAAGAGAGGGTTCGAGACCGCGGGAACTCCAGCTGTGATGGCCGAGTCAGGCCCTGCTTGGCTGAGACCAGGAGGCTGGTGAGGCCAATCCAAGGGCAGACCCTCGTGGAGGGTCGCCCAGGGCCGGGTCAGGAAGGCGCTCACGGGCCCTGGCGAAGTTTGGGTTCTGCGCATCCTGGAGGATTCTCAACGGAGCATGGCGTGATCTGACTTGCATCTTCAGAAGAGATGACGGGAGGCAGGAGGCAGGAAGACCCAAGTTCAAGTTCATTGCTCCTCGGGATGGCGAGTCTCTCTCGGCTGCACCGGTGCAGCCTCTTGCGGACAAATTCGGTTTATGTTTTATTTTCATCCTTTTATGCAGCGGTTTTAAAAAAATCACTGATAAGATATTCTCCTTGTTTTTGTGCTCTGAGCACCATAATGATGTGTTTTTTGGAGGTAACGATGAGCTTGCATTTAAAATATATCTTGGTCAGCGTTTTGTGGGTATTTTAGTGTAAATACTATGTCCCTTCAGCTCTGAAAACTACTTCCTATCATTTCTTTAAAAAGATTTGCTTTTCATTTTCCTTAATTGTTTTCTAAAAATTTTTTTTTTCTTTTTTTACAAAACATATAACTTTCTGCCGGATGCAGTGACTCACACTTGTAATCCCAGCGCTTGGGAGGCTGGGGCAGGAGGACGGCTTGAGGCCAGAAGTTTGAGACCAGCCTGGGCCATATAGTAAGACCTCGTCTCCACACACACAAAAAACAAACTAGCTGAGTGTGGTGATACGCACCTTTAGTCCCAGTTACTGGGGAGGCTGAGGCAGAAGAACCACCTGAGACCAGGAGGTTGAAGCTACGGTGAGCTGTGATCATGCCGCTGCACTCCAGTCTGGGCGGCGGGGTGGACCTTGATTCAACACACAAACACACACACACACACACACACACACACACACACACACACACACACACATTTTAATGTTCTTTGTCTTTTGAATTTTTCTTACAAACTTTAGAAAATTTTTTGTGTCTCTAAATTTATCAAAGTAGAAAGTCCAAAGGTAAAATATAAAGACTATGTTTTAAAGAAAAGTAGGAGCATCTTTATTTTTGTGTATGAAATTGGTGAGCCCAGTGTGCTAACCTGTGCCAGCCCACTCCTTTCTGATTCTGAATTTATATTCTTCCTTCTCCTGAATTTTAAATTATTTCACTGGGATCTCAAAAAATAAGGGACAAGTTTGCTCTGTGACTCTAACTCGTTTTAATGATGTCACTGTCTTTAAGGAAGGAGACAAGATGTGTATGCTCATCCATTTCAGACTAGTTGGACAAACCTACAAGCTTCTTTTGACTAAAGTCACCCCTGAATTGTGCCTGTGTCTTCCAACTCTGACCTATCGATTTCTGGAAGATCACCACTTCATCCGATAGCTCTTTGAAGTGTGAACTGAAAACCATTCACTACAGAATTTTGAAAGAGAGAGTCTGGGAGTTTGAGCCTGAGCCTCACTGTCACATCTGTGATTTCTGATGTGAACTTACCACTTAATTGACTTACCATTTAATAAAAAAAGAAAAAAAATAGGAGCCATTCTCATTTTCAATAGTGTATAGGATTTGAAACTGAGTAGGCAAATAAAGAGAGTAAACCTAGGATAGCTTTTTCAAAAAGTGAATTAGGCTTAAAATATAGATACATATTGCTATATACATGCAACATAGCTATAGTTAGTCCGTCGGTGATGATTATAATCTTTGGATATGCAACATTTTATAAATGATTGCTTTCGAGTTTATGGAGACTTGATTATGGAGAAAATAAACAGATTAATTTGCCAAGGATCCCCTGGCTGTAAGCGAGCCCCTGTTTTAAGTTTGTGAAGGTCTGTCAACATAGCGCTCACCTGCTAGAGAACTGGGTGAATGACCTGAAAATTCACTGTTATAACTTAAAGAAGAGTAATATCGGGACAGGCACTACAGACTAACCAGCTCAAAAATTCAACTGATTCTGTCTTCACCTATCACCACAAGGCAGCGCCTGGTCTGGGATACCCAACCGAGTTTTAGTTCTGGTCATAAGAACAGCTATGAAATGGTATTAACTCCTAGTATAAGAGGCTCTCCAGACTCCTATAGAGGCTCTATAAAATGTGTCCCTTTTTCCCAAGCAGTAACTACGTAAAAAATAAAAGTGCTATTTTCAGTTTTCTTAAACTGAAAATTCAAAATCCAAAATGTTCCCAAATATGAAGGTTTTTGTGTACCAACATGACACCACAAGTGAAAAATCCCACACATAAGTACTTAACACAAACATTGTATCATGCACCGAATTACTTAAAAAATTGTGTCAGATCACCTTCAGGCCGATGTATGAAGCCTATGCGACACATAAATGCATTTTGAGCTCAGACCTGTGTCCCTCCTCCGAGATATCTCATTACGTACATGCACATGTTCCCAAATCTAAAAAACCTGAAATCTGAAACAGTTCTGGTCATGAGTATTTCAGGTAAGGAATACTCAATCTGTAGTAGACATGTATTTAGGCTAAAAAACAAAACTCTACATGTCTTGGTACAATTAAAATTGCCATAAGAATGATATAATATTCTTAACAGTTTTCTAAGAGACTTTTCCAGTGATGATATAATAAATGGATAAAACTCTGAATCTCTTTTAAGCATTCTTCATTTTAATTCTCATAAAAATTATGTAAGTACAAGGGGAGAACCCTCAAAAAACAGAACTGATTTATACAAAAACTGTGTCTTTATTCTCACATGTTTAAACTTCAGTCACCTTCAGAGTACTCTCTGTGTGATGCCTTTCACTGACTGAGAAGCTTTTCCACTGCCCCAAACAGTTTTTGGACTCATTCATTTTGATGCCTTTTCGTGCTTCTGCCATTTTTTGTTTCTCCTCTTCCACCTCAGCAAAATGTTTCCCTTTGAGGACTTTTTTCATTGGGGAAACAAAAAAATGGTGCTCAGGGTGAGATCGGGTGAATAGGAATGGTGGGGCACGGGGTCAAAAACTGCGGAACACTCAGCACGGGCAGGTGTGCTCATAAATCACCCATCATGAAATGGGCAAACGCGTTGAAAGAATCTCCCCCCCCCAAAAAAAAAATCCACTGGATTTGAACGCAGCCTCTCACAATAACGCCTCTCACAACAACGCCAGCTGGTCCACTGATGCTGATGGGTTCCTAGAACCCTCACCCAGGGGGAAGCCTGTATGACAAGGGACCTGCCCTCCAAGAGGTAATTCTAGGTTTAGGGAGTCTCCTCGTATATGATTTAAAGATATTAATCTATTCTCGCCAGCCATTTCACAATTCCAAACAGGATTCTCAAGGGATCACTCTTTTACTTCCTAGACCCATGTCGAGAACTCCACACGGGCGCCCATCGTTTAATTTCACTCTTGATAGCATCATCATCATATCAGAGCTGCACCTGCGTGCGCATATCTGCCTGCTCCACCTTTTCAGATGATCTCTGCTGAACGGAGAATGAGGATATCAGTCACACACTGTCAGCAGGAACCTGCAGTACACTCAGGAATGAAACCGGCTGGGTGGCCTCGGGGGTGAGCAGAAGAGCCCGGCAGCCTGAGCTGTGTCTGACACGGTGATCCTGGGCCCTGTGGCGAGTGAATTTGGTCCCAGTGTTGTCAGCTCTGTGGGGCCCCAAGGCAAACCAGAAACATGGATGCTTTTCAAGTTGGCGTGGCCGTTTAATTTGGTTTCTTATTATTGTGGTGCTTCTAATATGCTATCATTTCTTTAAAGGTCATAAAAATAATTTTAAGACGGTATCTGATAATGTTCATTGTTTTAGACTTTGTTGTGTTTTTGCATGTTTGTTTTTTGATGACTTCAGTCATGGTGGCTTATTTTCTTATGTGCTCTGTGGTTTTTTTTTACTTCTGCGTTATATTATCTGAACATTATTCTGTAGAGATTTCTTGAGGTCTAGATGTAAAGTGTCCCCTGGAGGGTACAGAATCTCTGCTCACATGTGAGATGTGTTGCTGTTTCTGCTTTTAAGCGTTTCTGCCATTCGTCATGAGCTCAGTTGTCTTTTCATGCATACACTTTAATTTCGTCAACCAACTATAAAGTGCTCTTTACTATGGGTATTTTTAGGGGTGTGCAGTCTGCCATATCGGTGGAAACAGAAACCAGGGCAACAGTGAACTCCTCCAGTTAGTGAATTTCGGGGAGGAACGAACCATCCAGACTCCACTACTCTAGCCCGTGGACCCGAAACCTGGTGAGAGGTGCATGCTGGGATCCTCTCTGGTCGGCAGCAAGCCGAGGGAGAGCTGGCTGTGCTCCATCTCCGTTCAGATCTGCCTGTGATGGGGGAGGGCTCTGGGGGCGTCCTTTGGTTTGTTTGGTTTCTAATGCATGGGAAATGGAGGGAAGTAGCTTGAGCAAAACCAAAAGCATTCTCTCCAATTGTCTTTGTGATTTATAAAGATGATAACTCTAGCTTGCTGAGTTCTATGACCATCTCTCGATTGATTCTGAACATAAGAGAAGAAAGGGGTGAATAATTTTAGCAATTTCTCCCTTAAATCATATTTGTTCAAAATGAACAGTGCTGTATAGGTAAACTTTGGTTAAACGTTTTCCATTATATTCTTCTTATTTCTATTTTCAGTAATTCTGTGCCATAATTTTTAGGATTGTATTTTGCAAATATTGCATTTCTGAATTTTAAAAAAATTGATCTGTGTTTCTATCTTCTAACTGCTATGCTTACTCCAGTCACATTTAATGAGATTACAGATATATGTGGACTTACTTTTATCATCATGTTTTGTGTTTTTCATTTACCAAAATTTTCTTAGCTTAGTTGATTTGTTTTCTTCTACTAATTTCTTCTATTTCTTCACTCCTTTTATTTTCTCCACTCATTTGATTTTTTTATCTTTTAGTGGTTAACCTTAAATGGTTAGCATTTTAATACAGCACAACTTATGTTAGTCTTAATACAATAACAGTCAGTATCTCTATCATTTTTTCTATTTTTATTATTTTTATAAAACCACCTTATCATTCTTTAGAATGTGAACTGTCTCACTGCTCTCGTTTAAGAGGAGTCATTCATTAACTGCACACTTGTTGAGTGCTTGCTATATACCTGGCACGGCTCAAAATGCTGGCACCACGGCTGTGAAAGTTAACAGGAAAATTCAAGCACTCATGGGTGTTACACTCTAGCGGAGGTGGACGGGCTCTCTGTCGATTGTTTCGACTCTACTTTGCTTTAATTTCCCCAGTAATTATTGCTATTAATCTCAGGATTTATTCATCTTTATCAACGTATTACCGATTTCTCGTTGACAGTCTTTCTTACCACTCCTTTCTTATGATTTTAATTATCTTTTTGCAGAGTTAGAGTTTCAATGTTCCTTCAGTGAGAGCTTTTGAGTCATAAATTCTCTCAGAATCTATTTTGAAATGTTCTGTTTTCCCTGCTTTCTTGTCTGAAAGTTGAACCCGGCTTAGACTTCTAGGCAGATACTTTTGCACTGCCTTCTGGCTTTGTTGTTGATTAGAGGTCTACTCATTTTAATTGTCATTCGTGGGAGGAAATACTCTTTTTCTCTCTGACAATGTTTGAATTTTCTCCTCCGTTTTTGTTTTCGCAGCTTTTTCTTTTGTTTCTGGGTGATACATTTGTGCTTGGTCGTCTTGCTCAGGACTGAATGTGGTTCTTCTTACTCAAATCTTTCCTCAGTTGTGAAAATCTCTCAGCTGTGGCTTCTATATGTTGTCTTTCTCTGGTGATTTCATGAATTCAGACTTCATTTTAGATTCCCTCCTTCTATCCTTAATGTAACTGATTGTATTAAGCTCACAGTTTTCATCTTTATATCTGCGAGTGATCCATAAGTAGATCCATATATCTATTGCTTAAAGCCACCAGGGTTTGGTGTCCTGTCCATGTAGGTTCTCGAATCCACATGTTGTGAGTTTTTTCTCCTCTGTCACCCAATTCCTCTCTTCAAATATCCTAGTCCGTTCTGTACACACACACACACACACACACACACACATATTTTGAATTAGAGTCTCACTCTGTTGCCCAGGCTGGAGAGCAGGGGCACACTCACAGCCACCCCAGCCTCGACCTGCTGGGCTCTGGCGATCCTTCCACCTCAGTTTCGAGTAGTCAGAACTACAGGTGTGTGCTACCATGCTCAGCTTATTTTTTGATTTATTGTAGAGGTGAGGTCTCACCAAGTTGTCTGGACTGGTCTCGAACCCTTGGGTTCAGGCGATCCTCTCACCTCGGCCTCCCAAAGTCCTGGGTGGACAGGCTTGAGCCACGGCACCCGGTCTACATATGTTTTTAAAGGTAATTTTTCATTCTACTGGTTGTGTTTTTATATTTTCTAAACTTCTTCTCGGTTCTACTGTAAGTTCGACTTTTTCTTCTTGACTTTTTTCACCAGCCTGCTGGTGTCTTCTGGTCTTACTCCCTTCTTCTGTCTCTTTTCTTCAAGGTGCTCTTCAGATTTCTGTATAATCTGCCATTCTCCCATTTGTGGTTTTATGCTGATTTCCTGATTATAATTCAGGTACTTTCAACTTTTTGACTATTACTTGAACACAGGTTACTGGCTGTGTTTTCAAGTCCAGGACAGCACGGGTAAACCTTAAAAGGATGGTTTGGAGTTTGACTCTTTTCCAGAACGGTTTTTACATTCATGCCGCACCCCGACGGTTCCACCTGGCATGGGCGACATCCTAAAACCTAGCGACTTTAAGCCATGGCATCTCTTAACGTGTCTCACGATTTTATGGGTTGGCAGTGTGTGCGGGGCTTCACAGTGCCATTCCTCTGGTGGTCCCAGCTGAACTCACTTTGGCGTCTGTGGCCAGAACCCAGGTCCCTGGAGTTGCATTTCCGTGGGGCGGTTCAGCTGTGATGGGCGGAATCTGCTGCCGTGGCCTGTCGCCCTCGCTAGCTAGTCTAGCTTCACAGAGCAGCTGCCAGTGAAGAAAGATGGGGCTCCCCCAGGGAGCAAACCCTCTTCAAGTTTCTGCAGGTGTCATGCTTACCGCTGTCCTCTTATTCAAAGTCTGTGATGTGGCCAAGCCCAACTTCCAACCAAGAGGAAAAGACTTCACCTTCGCAGGCAGAGCTGCTCAATATAGGGGCAGCTTTTGTGCCTGTACCAAGATTGGGCCCTTGGTGTCTGAAGAGCAAAAGCGTTCTGCTCTGATGTCTCAGAGGGCATTGCTTTTTCTCCTGCGGCTTTAAACACACAGCCAGGTTTGCCACAGAGTTTTAGTCTCTGTTTTTGTTTCATGTTTAAGAAATTTTAATCGTTCTAGGGGTACATGGATCAATTGTACAGTGGTGAAGTCTGGGCTTTTAGTATACCTGTCACCTGAGTAGAGTCCATTGTACCTGGTAGGTCATTTTTCACCCCTTCCTTCCCTTTCCTCCCTCTCACTTCTGAGTCCTCGGTGTCCGCTATACTATTCTGTATGCCCTTGGCAGACACATAGCTTAGCTTCTACACACATGCGAACATGCAGTGTTTGGTTTTTTATTCCTTAGTCTCTTCACTTAGGAAAAAGACCTTGAATTCCTTGCAAGTTGATGCAAAAGACATTATTTTATTCCTAATGATGGCTGAACAGTATTTCATTGCATATATATCACATGGTATATATATCTATATATCACAGATATATACATCTCATATTTTCTTCATCCTCTCACTGGTTGACAAACACTTAGGCTTATTCCATATCTTTGCAACTGTGAATTGTCCTGCAATGAACATAAGCATGCAGGTGTCTTCTTGGTGTAATAACTTCTTTCTTTTGAGTGGATACAAGTAGTGGGATTGCTGGATCGAATGGTAGATCTACTTTTAGCTCTTTGAGAAATCATACCAACTTCCGGAGAGGTTGCACTAATTTACACCTGCACCAACAGTGTATAAGTGTTCCCTTTTCAACACATTCACACTGTCCATTGTTTTTTGATTTTTAAAATAATGGTCATTCTTACTGAAGTAAGGTGGTATCTCTTGTGGTTTTAACTTGCATTTCCCTGATGAAAAGTAATACTGAGCATGTTTTCATTTGTTTGTTGGCCTTTTGTATACCTTCTTTGGAGAGATGTCTCTTCACATTGTCTGCTCGCATTGTAACAGGATTATTCGCTTGCTGATTTGTTTGAGTTATTTGTAGATTCTGGATATTAGTCCTTTATCCAATGTATAGTTTGTAAATATTTTCTCTTATCCTTTAGGTTGCCTATTTACTTTGCTGATTACTTCTGCTGTGCACAAGTTTTTTTAGTTTAATTTTTAAAAGCTTGTGCTTTTTCGGTTTTGCTACATTTGCTTTTGGGGTCTTAGGCATAAATTCTTTGCCTAGGCCAATGTCCAGAAGACATTTCCTAGGTGTTCTTCTAAAATTGCTAGGGTTTCAGGTTTTACATGTAAGTCTCTATTCCACTCGAGTTAATTATTGGATGTGGTGATAGATAGGGAGTCAGTTTCATGCTGCATGTAGCTATCCAATTTTCTTGAATCGCTTGTCCCTTTAGCATTGTGTATTTTTGTCCGCTTTGTCAAAGATCAGTTGGTTGTAGGTATTTGACTTTATTTCTGAATTCTCTGTTCTGTTCCCTTGATCTCTGTATCTACTTTAACACCAGTACAGTGTGTTTTTGTTACTACAGATTTGTAGTACAGTTTGAAGTCAGGTGATGTGATGCTTCTAGCTTTGTTCTTTTTGCCTAGGACGACTTTGGCTATTCAGGCTCTTTTCGGGTTTCATATGAATTTTAGGACTGTTCTAATTGTGACCTGAGTAACAATTTCCGCTATGGACTAAATTGTGTCCTCTCAAAATTCAATTGGTGAAGGCCTAACCCCCAATGCAATGATTTATGTGAGCTAATTAGGTTTAGACGGATGAGATCATGACAATGGGACCCTCATAATGGGATTAGAGTCCTTATAGGAAGAGACACTGGAGAACTTGAGCCATGTGAGCTCCCAGTGAGATGGCAGCCACCCGCATAAGTGCAATAAGAGGACTCTCACCAGAATCCAACCATGCTGGCACCTTGATCTTAGACGAGCAGCCTTCAGCATGGTAGGAAAATAAATGCTGGAGCTGAAGCCACTCAGGCTGGCCTTTTCCCCTGCAGACTGAACTGACCAATACCGTCTTCCACTCTGCAGCAGCTTAAGTGCCCTGTTTTCTTTCTCTGTTTTGGCTCTAACGCTCCTCTTACTCCAGTTATTTGACTCTCCCAGTGAGCCCTACGGTTCAGTAACTGTTCATATCTCTGACTTTTGTCTTCACGTCTGGCATCTGAAGATCTCCTTTCTTTTTTTCCTTCTAACATTCGGTTAACAGTGTATTTAAAAAAACACGTCCTATTTTGCTACGGCTTTTCGGTGTGTTTCAGTTGTCTTGAACATGTCCATCCGATAGAGTCACTGAAGATCTGGTCTGGCCCTATCACTTATCATCCAGGGATGGTGGCTTCTGCGGCCTCTTGTTGGGCGGGCGACACAGTCATAGAAAGCACATGTGGCAGACAGTGTGATCAAACAGGCAGGCGGACCGTCACGTTGGGGAATATCGACAAGCATTCTGGGAGTTTCTAGTGCTGTACTGTCCACTGCAGTAGCTACTAGGTATAGGTGACCATTTAAAATTCATTAAAACGAAATGTCATCACCATCCTGTTCTTCAGGTTAACAGTCCGACTTCCCAGGGCTCGAGGGCCATCTGTAGTTCCCATTGAACAGCCCATGGGATCGTCTCCATCATGAGAGAGCTCTGATGGCTGATGAGGCGCCATTGTCCCTGCTGAGTGCCAAATACAGACATCACTGGGACAATATAGCCACACTGGAAGAGGATTAACCCAAAGCCCCGAGGAGAGATGGTGAGGCATGGTCTGAATTGTGGGTGTTCTTCTTCTGTCTTGATGAATATTGACTCTGGCGATGGGGAGAGACTGAGTCTGGCCGAGAGTGACAATTGAAGCTTGAATGACACAGAGTTGGCGCAAAGCAGAGACAGAATCAAAAGCGAAATAAAAAGGAATACCAGACAAAAACTTGCAAGCTCTCCCACTTTGTGTGTGTGCGTGTTTCTGATCATAAAAGTAATCTACGAGCACTGAGGAAGATCTGAACGTCACAACTTTCTTGCCTTCCGGTGCAGAATATACTGAACATTTTATCTCTCCCCGAATGACTGGGAGTCATCATTATTGAATTGCAGAACGCGGCATCTAGAAGGGAATGGGGCGTGCTGTTCTCCTGACTCTCGGGACACACAGGGAGATTGAAGGGATGCTTTTCCCCCTCGTTTTGGGTAACTCTACTATGTAGCTATGTCTTAATCTCGCCCTTCTTTTGCCTCATGCCTGATTATTATATATGACTCCCTACGTGTCCAGGAGTTGCTTGCTTCTGGAAGTCCCCACTGCAGCATTTTTGTTCCTTACTTTTTATAACCCGATACACAATGAAACGTATTAGAAATGATCAGACGATCAAGCTTGTCCATTGTCCAATGAAATGTTAACGGTGCTGTCTAAAGGCCCCTGCCCGGCTCTGCTGCTGAGTGCTGAGTCGAGGGTGTGAATATTATGTCAGCTAGTTCCCCAGACATCATACCCCGCCTTCTCCTTGGAGATCATCAGCGAGACATAATTGAAAGATCGGAAGAGCACGGGGAGCTTGGCGTGGCGCGGCTGCAGGACTTGAGTCGCGAGCAGATCTCACATCTCTGTCTGGATCAGCCTCCCCAGCTCTCCACCGTCATCGCCACTGCTAACACTGATAAGGCATGCAGTGGTGTCAAGTAATGATCTGAGTGTCTTCTGTGCATCAGCTCGTTTTGATCTTTCTAATACTTTACGAATGAGGTAAGGTACTATGATTTAACCACAATTTACACATGAAGAAAATGAGGTGTGCCCAGATTACGGAACCAGCTCCCATATGTATGTTTCTAAGTTGCAGGAGTTATATTTGAGAAGTATTCGGTTGTGTTTTGGGTTTGTTATTTTATCTTGAATGATTGAAGCTTTGGGGGGCTAGTTTCCAGAGAGTAGAATGTTGTACGGAACTTAGTATTTTGGAGAAACTGTGCAGCACAGCACCCACTAGCCAATAAACTCAGTGGAAGATTATTCATCTCCGGTGAAGAAGCAGTCAGAACCATGTAGCCTAGCGACAAGTAAAAAAAAAAAATCAGTTTGGCTAAAACTGTCAGGTTTTTATGAAAACTGTGTGTGCTAGTTATTTACACTTAAGATTTGGAAAGAGTCAAGACAAGGTTTGCATAACAAGAAGAAAAATCATTGCATTGCCTTACATGTGAAAATCAAGGTTGAGTAGGATTTTTGTTCAATTTGGTTTTTACAAAAACATTTCCAAGATTTTATTTTGAAACTAAATATTTATGTTAATATGTTATCTTAATGTGGGCTTTACAGCCTTGTTCTGAAATAGACTTGTCTTTTTTAATGATATTTCTATGGTGATTCTCCCAAACACAATTTGATGGTCAAATATAGTTCAGAGTATCTAAATGACTTTCAAATTATTTGCCTCTGTTTATAAAGCTAGGGACTTTTTACTAAGAGGAAATCATACCCAGTTTCTTGTATTTTGGGAACGGGAGAGACTCTTTGATGAGATACCATTATCCCATCAGACATCAGCACTGGGGGCTATCTTTGTCTGGAAAAAGGCTCTCAGTAAAAGTCAGGTACGTAGAAGTTTCTACTAAGCTAGAAGCTGTTGATGAGTTTACTACAGAAGACTCATATGGGCTCCAGTTTATATGAAATCCATGGAAAAATATCAAAATCAATAACGATTTTCCAAAAGCCTGCTGAGTTTGCTCAGAGGCTTGAAGGTGTTTTAGCAGCTTCCTATGGCTCTCTTGCATATGTGTCCTCTCGCCTTGCCCACCCTCATATCATACCCCCCAAAACACACAGGCTTATTCTAGTATTCACATTTTTAGACAAGCTTAGTGTTTTTCTTTTCCTTTTTCTTTTAAATCATACTAGATTTTAGTTCAGCTGAAAGAAAAGCTGTATGTCAGGTCTGGCAGCATTTCCTCCAAATTGACTGTCATAAAATCGAATTCCCCCAGCAGAGAATTACAGAAGCAATTTGCAGTAATGTGTGATTTTCATCCTCTGAGAAGCCATGAACCTTGCAATTTGGGGGCCTTCATTATGCCATGCCAGAAGACAGAAGCACCCCATTAGTGCCGCTGGTGGACCACTCGTGCCCGGCTTGGCTGGGAGGGGGCTGCTCAGATGTGTTTGGGGCGGTTTTCCTCATAACTCATTTTCCTTTGCAGATTTGAGAGTAGCAGCTAACGACACATCAGCAAAGCCAACCTGTGTTCGCAGGAATGTGGCTGGGCTTCTAAGGCTGGCCAGGAACTCATCCTGCTGGAAATTCTTCCTCATGCTTTCTTTAAGGTATATGCAACCTGATTAGTAATAGGGCAGTTACTGTTAATGACAGTGACATGGCTAAAATCCTATAGTTGCCGACATTCAGAATAATTTGGGTGACAAAGAATCCACAGGGCACAAATACAAATTTTTGCACTAACATGATATTGAAACCTTAACAGTATTATTTAAGGTCTTTAGAAAATTGTGGAAAGGAAGCAGAAAAGCAAACAACCCCATAAAATACAGCGGTACAATGGGGGCACAGGAACTGAAGGTTGTGGCGGCAGTGTGCGAAAAATAAAGCTGTTTGAGTTCTAGTTTGCATGGCGTTGCCTAAACGCTGGGTTCATGTCACAGGCTCATTTGTAAGTGAAAGACATGCTGGACCATTTGGACTGAAGTTTTCTGCCCTGAAAGTGTTCTGTATTGTGGTTCCCATGAATACACATGTTCTTTTTTTTCTTTTTGACATGGTATCCATAGTTTTAATAAAGAAAATATAAACGCCATCATTATGACCATCCAGAAGGATGAACTAAACTGATTTATGAAAACAAAATTAAAGCATACTAAGATACTAACTTTACCTTTTAAAAATATCTGTTTAAATGAGATTCCAGTTCATTAACAAAGGCATATACATCTATGCAAATCAGAGTTCTCAAATAAAAATGTCTAGTTCAAAACTTCTAAATATTCAACTTACTGTAACTTTACTTAAACAATTCTTTCCACAACCATATGCATTTTACCATTTAACTCCTTAACCTCTTGAAGGTGGTCATCAATTCCCTTGCTTTAAGTGTTACTAAGGTTTTTCCTGTGTAGTACATTGTTTGCAATCTCTTTGTGCAGGCAATTATAGATTCTTTCTTTATAATGATGTGATTACCTACTTTACATAACATTAGTACAAAAATCAAATTTACTTTCTATCTTGAGAGAGGTGATCAAAGAAAGAAGATGTTCTCCTTTTCAAATCCCAAGATCATGAGTTTCTGAACATAAGCCTCGAGGAAATAAAACTTATTAACAGTAATTTCCTTCTCTGTTAAAATTACAGGCGTCTCTACCATTCATTGGTTGACAACATTTTATAAAACAAAGTTCTGGAAGTCAGCAAATACATCTGGATTAATAATGTATACAGTCTAAACAAAATGTACAAGATAGACTAAACTTCAAGGCATAATGTTAGGTAAAGAGAGTTGTAAAGAAGAAAAGCAATTATGAACTCTGACAAGAAATTATGGACAAGGCTCCTTCTAAGAAAAGAACCGATAGCCTTGTCTTGTGGCTAGACACCAAGAGGTAAACCTGATTTTATCTTTAGAAGCCATGCTAGAAAATTGTGTAAAGTTAAATTTGCACATCTACGCTACTTTTCAGTTTTTAACCCTCAAGTCTGTCATTAAAAAAAAAAATTGAGAGTGGAATACAAACAAAAATGGATTCCTTTTTGTGTCTTTGATTAAAATCCACTCATCTATTTTTACAATCTTTGAATATGGGAAGAAAAAGATTTATCAGATTCACACCATATAACTCATATACCTAAAAACCAGCTTTCTGCTCATGTTTCAGGCCTGACATACAGGGAATAAAGAATGTGAGCTTGGCCTCTTCGGAAGAAACTTTGTATTAAGACAACAAGGGATGACACTTTCTAACTTTTTTGGGAGCACAGGCATGGATTGATCAGAGTTCTCAAATAAAAATGTCTAGTTCAAAACTTCTAAATATTCAACTTACTGTAACTTTACTTAAACAATTCTTTCCACAACCATATGCATTTGGAAACCAGGCACCGGAAATCACAGTGTTTCTGGGAACAACAGGGCTTGAGGCGTTACTTCCCCAAACCCACGCAACTTTGTGACCAAAGCGCTAATAAAACCATTATTGGTGTGCCATAAAATAACTTAGCTCAGGGATGCCACTGGAGGGACATCAAACAGGTACAAAAACGATAAAGCAGGCACGCTGGGTGCAGACGCAAGTGAAGCCCTGAGCTCCTGGAGGAAGTTGGATCGGCTGTGTGGGTCCTGCTAAGTCCCAGGAGAGTTGTTCTGGGATCAGGGCTCCAGGCTGGAGTTTTAGTTTTCTTAAAATTAACTAGAGATGTTCTTCCCTGTGTAATGACCAAGCCGAGGTCTTTGTCCTTTCCTAAGCAAGGTTATGCATCTACTTCTGGGGTACCCGCCTCTCTTGCTGAGGGAAAATTGCTTATGCAATACTTAGTGTCGCCTTACACTGATGTCATCTCTTCCACTTACCAATCATGTATGAGCTCATTCATGTGAAAGAAATGCATGATTTAGCGCAACGGACTCTAGGCATCTCGGGAGCTGTCTCTGTTTTTTCATTACAGTCGTGCACTGCTTAAAGATGGGACTAAAATCTGAGAAGCTGCATCATTAGGTGACTCTATGGTTTCGTTGTGTGAACAACGTAGAGAATGATTACAGTTGCCCAGAGAGCATGACCTATTTTGGAACTGAGCTGTGTATGGTATGGTCTATTGCGCCCTGGTTTCACAGACCTGTACTGCCCATCACCGTACTGAATACTGCAGGCAGTTGTAACACAATGGTAAGTACCTGTGTATCTAAACATAGACGAGGGACAGTAAAAATATAGCATTATAATCTCATGGAGCCACTGTTGTATATATGGTCCATTGTTGACCAAAATGTCATTATGTGGCTCATGACTGTACTTTATTGAGCTATTGATCTTCATGGCTATGTATTTCTCTCTCAGTCTTATTAACCCTAGTGTGGCCTGAAGAACCTCTTCACATAGCCTCTCCCTTTCACTCACATCAGTAGTCCTGCTATACACCAATAACAATCCAGCTGAAAATCAAGTTAAGAACTCAATCCCATTTTCAATAGCTGCCAAAACCAGCAAAATACCTGGGAATATATTTAATCAAGGAGGTAAACAGTCTCTATCAGAGGAACTAAAAAACACTGATGAAAGAAATCATAGACACAAGCCAATGGAAAAACATCCCATGCTCATGGATTGGAAGAATCAACATTGTTATAATGACCATACGACCGTATGTAATCTACAGATTTAACGCAATCAGTATTAAACTACCAAGATCATTTTCCACAGGAAAAACAATTTAGAAAAAACAGTTCTAAAATTTATATGTAACAACAACAGCAAAAAGAACCCAAATAGCCAAGGCAGTCCTAAGCTGGAGGCGGCATATTACCTGACTTCCTTTGTAGTATGGGTTTCCCTTGCTAGGTAAAGTGTTCTAGGAACTCACGGGCATCACTGGTGAGCATTGTTATGAGAGGCTGAGTTCTGCTTCAGTGGATTTATATTTTTGTTTATTTTTTATTTTATTTTATTTATTTTTGTTTTTGAGTTGGAGTCTCACTCGGTTGCCCAGACTGGAGTGCCGTGGCCGCTCCCGGCCACCACAGCCTCGACCCGCTTGGCTCTGGCAATCTTTCTGCCTCAGCCTTCAGAGTAGCCGGAATTACAGGTGCACCCTACCACGCCCGGCTGATTTTTTGATTTATTGTAGAGATGAGGTCTCGCTGCCCAAGCAGGTCTCGAACCCGCGGACTCAGGCAATCCACTCACCTCAGCCTCCCAAAGGTGTGGGATGACAGGCTGAGCCTCCAAGTCTGGCTTCTTCTTTTATTTTTGCAATCCATTTTTTCAGTGCAATTGCCCCTTTCAAGATGGGCAATTCATGAGCGCACCTGCCCATGCTGAGTGTTCAGCAGTCTTTGACCCAAAACAGCATGATTCCCACACTCCACCCTCTCTATTCATTTGATCTTGCCTTCAGCAATATTTTTTGTTGTTTCCCTGAACGAAAAAAGTCCTCAAAAAGAAGCGTGTTGCTGATGTGGGAGAGGTGGAACAACAAAACAGCAGAAGTACTAAATGGCACCAAAATGGACGAGTTCAAACACTGTTCTGAGCAGGAGAAAATGTGTCTCAAGAGGTGTGCTGCATCCAACGGAGAGGACTTTAAAGGTGGCTGAAACTTAAACATGGAAGAATGCATATAAATTCCAGGTTTCTTGGGCCCCTCTCGCACACATATACAATGAAATGCTATTTAGTCCCAAGAAATAACAAAATCGTGTCCTTTTTCTGCAACTTGAATGGAATCGGAGATCGTCACCTTCCATGAAATAGCGCAGGAATGGAAAGCAAAACGCCACATGTTCTCCCTGCTAGGTGGGAGCTAGGCTGGGGTCTGAAAAGGCATAGGGAATGACATCCTGGATGCTGGAGACTCAGAGGGATGGAGAGCAGGAAGGGTAGCGGATGACAGATTTCCTGTCGGGTACAAGACGCACTCAGGGGGGCAGCGGGTACACTCCACACCCAGACCTCTTCACCACTACACAAAGCAGCCACGTAACCCCAAACCATTTGTACTCCTAAAGCTATTAAAACAAAAAGTCTCTATAAATGGGCGAGAGCGATCTTAAGTAAAAGCTTGCAAGACACACGAGATAAGTAAATACTATGTGAAACTGTGTGTATAGAAAATGTATGCATTTCCCTCCATCTGAAGCCTAATGCAAGCACGTACACACTTTCACTCTCCCTAGCCGCTTCTCCCAGAGCCTTCAAGACTGTGCTGCACATGCAATGGAGGCAGTGCGCCTCAGAGCTGGGAGGACAGTCCTGAGTGTTCAGGGACAAGCCCAGGCAAGAGCGTGTGGCAGAGGAAGGGAGACTCAGCCCTGAGTGCATGCACCGTGAAGGCCTCTGGGGACAAGTTCTTTGGATCTAACAGTGATGAGCTTGGCGGTGACATTCTCAAGAGTAGTTTCAGTAGCGTAGTGTGGCCAGAGCCAGGAATCTAGAGACTAACTGAAAAATGCAACTAGAGAGAGTGGATCGACTCTTCTGTAAAATTTAATTGCAAAATGGAAGAGAGAGAAAAGGGGGCAGCTAGAGGAGGGTGTGGCCTTGCTTATTCATGTATCACAGGAATGCAAAGTGGGGGTGCCGGTCTTGGATGCAAGCTAGAAAGTGAGCACATCGTAGAAGGCTGTCCCAGGATGGCAGGCTGGATAAGTGTGTGGCATCGGCAGAAGGAAGCTAAACGGGGCTTTATCTGACACTTTCTATTTTCTCCTTTTTTTTTTTTGAGGTGGAGTCTCACTCTGTCGCTCAGACTGCTGGAGTGCAGTGGCCGCTCCCAGCCACCGCAGCCTCGACCCGCTGGGCTCCGGCGATGGAAGCCGGAACTACAGGCGTATGCTACCACACCCGGCTGATTTTTTGATTTATTGTAGAGCTGAGGTCTCGCTGCCCAGGCGGGTCTCGAACCCGCGGGCTCAGGCCATCCACTCGCCTCAGCCTCCCAAAGGCGCGGGATGACAGGCTGAGCCACCGAGCCCGGCTTCTATTTTCTTTACAAAAGAAGAGAAAAGAAGGTGATGGTGTTGGATGTTTGAAATAGCTGCTGTCAAGGTTGGGAAACAGATGAGTCTGTGAGAGGGCTCAAGACGCCATGCCACAGTCACTGATGTACGTGGTTCTTCCCTTTCCCTATTGTCCTGAAACTCAGTCTGAACTGGCCCACATGTGACAGACATGCTTCAGGAAGGGGATTTAACACCCATGTGTTCCTGCAGAACAATCCCTTTCTGTAGATCACTGGTCCCTAACTGTTTTGGCATCAGGGACTGGTTTCATGGAAGACAAGTTTTTCACAGACGGGGTTGAGAAGGGAGAATGGTTTCAGGATGACTCAAGCATATTACATTGATCGTACACTTAATTTCTATGATTATTGCATTGTAATACATGGTGAAATAATGACACAAGCCACCGTAATGCAGAATCAGTGGGAGCCCTGCGCTTGTTTTCCGGTAACGAGATGGCTCCATCTGGGGGAGATGGGAGACCGCGCTGGCATCACCGCCTAGGCTCCACCTTAAATCATCTGGCATTCGATTCCCCTAAGGCCCGTGCCACCTAGATCCCTCGCAAGCACAGTTCACACTAGAGTTCATATGCCTATGAGAATCTAATGTCACCACTGATAGGACAGAATGTGGAGCTCAGGCGCTCATGCAGACGATGGAGAGTGGCTGTTCATCCAGAGGAAGTTTTGCTCGCTCACCTGCTGCTCAGCTCCTGCTGTGCAGCCCTGTTCCTAAAGGCCGTGGACCGGTACCAATTCATGGCCTGGGGGATTAAAGACCTCTGGTGTGTATGATTCAAATGTGACCCAACCTCTGAGGAAACGGTCTGCCAACCTCAGCAGCTCTTCTATGCCTAGCTCACTGAGGCAAAACACAGTCTTCGGTACAAGGCAGACCCAGAAGGGCTTCATGGTGTCTTTGTTTCCTAGTGGTTCAGCCAGGGCTTCATCCTCTGGATCTAGTTTTCTACACAAAGCAGAGTTAAGCATCTGCCTTTCAGCAGTCATGACAAGGATTACACGAGAAAGTACGTGCAAAGCTTCTGGCACCAAGTAGAGGCTCAGCAAAGATACGGTCTCTTGCTTGCGTTGTTAAGTGCCACATTGGTTGTGAAACGCAACATTGGGACGTTGTCGGGCTGTTCACGTAAGAAGAGGAGAGCGATCTGGGCTGAGTACGTAGGGCAAATGTCTGCCAATGTTTAACACCTTTCTTTGCTTTCCATAATTAGACTGTCAAACGGTACTCCTGGAAGACGTTTGCTTTGTGTCTTTAGGTCTCGCAAGTCAATAATCAGAGTGTGTTTGAGAAAGGAGCGGCATCGCAGGTCACTGAACCCCGTGGGTTGGTCCTCATGCTGGGAGGCCAAAAGGAGAACCAGCGGTCTGACTGGGATCAAGACGAATTCCACCTACCTACCCATGTTTCCAGATCTCGACAGAACCCCGCCAGTAGATTAAAAAACAACTGATAAGATGAGATAAAACTGCTTATCAATGACAGCAGTTTCCTCAGAGTCAAGTTCCAGCGGCTTGGGTTCTTATTTGACGCATCCGGTATAACCTGGTAAGTTTTTCAGGCCAAGGGGCCTTTTTAGGTTTCTCCACCAAGCAAGTCCAGCACCAACTAGAAGGCGTCAGGCAGGCGTCAGGGTTTTTCTTTGTGTCACATTCTAGCATGTTTTGGGTTCTATTTCAAGGGGTAGAGTTGTAGCTCAGGAGGCTGAATACCTGATGCAGTTTTCGACAGATGTCACAGCAGCTCGCACACACAAAATTTTAGAGTGTTTTAATAGTTATTTTTTATTTTGATGGAAATGTCTGTTTGTTTATTAACCCTTGGATGGAAGACTTCATGTTTTGTTTGCCTGTTTGTGATGGCACGTGCCCCCTCACAGAAGTGGAAGCAATACTCAAGCCATCTCTCTTGGCTACCCTCGTGGACTGCGTGGCTCTCCCTGCTGAGAAATATTTTTGAATTGCCAGAGAAATCAACATACAACGTAAGCAAGGGTCCAACCGCAAAAGGGTGGTGATAGTGTGAGGCTGTGACAGCTGTAAAGGTGGTTTAGCACGTCCCCTGAACACACAGAAGACTGAGCTCACCCAGAAGGTCTGTTGCTCTCAACTGAAGAGGAATTCTGTCTGTGCTACAGGCTGACCCCGGGACTGTGGTGCCATCTGCCCCAACGACAGAGCCTCCAGCATGGAGGAGGGACAGAGGGCCTCTATTACCCTGTGCAATTGTCAACTTGTAAAGTCCTTTGGAAAGGTCCATCCTGTGAAACAACTTCACACACAGGGAAAAAAAAAATCTTTCAGATGATAAGTACTTTGTTCTTTCAAGGTTTACCAGCATCTTTTCCAGGAGACTGGCCACACAGTAAGAGTAAGTATGCATATGCAATCATGCCTAAAAGACATCTATTAAACATTTAAAAGATTTCTCCTGTGGATATCACTATATTCTACACACTAATGATTTGGAGCAGAGCATATGAATTGGATCTTGTGGATAAATGGATTCTAAAACTTAAAAATTGCAAAAACTAATTTCTGCCTTTGCAAATTATAGTGAAAATACCTTGGAAGATACACAAGTCTTGAGACGTCAAAGAAAAAAAAAATGGGAGAGTGAGGAAGACAAAGGCTCTGAACCCTTGATGGCGGCTCACAAGGACTCGGAAAAGCTATTAGAGGCTGACATTTAATACTCCACGCCGAAGAACTAGCGACGGTGAAAAAGCCTTAAATTATCAGTCAAATGGGCAAATGGGAATTGCTCTAAATAACAGAATGGCGAGTGATCTAATTTAGAATGTATTTCTTTTCTCTGATGTCAGTGAAAAGCTCCAGTGATCAAAACAGTGGTGAATCAGCCTCCTGGACACCGTGAAGGGTTTTAGATGTTGACGTCATTCTTCTTTATTATCTCTAATTTAAAATGTGTTGTTTTCTTTTCCTTAACACTTGTGCCAATTTTTCTTTTTCCTGTTATAGGTGAATACCACTCAGGCCAGGTGAGAGGTGGTAGGCCGGCATTTCAGAAGCAACAGTGAGAGTTGAGGAAAGGAACCGATTAAAGGTATCCTCGTCAAAGTCTGCATCTTTATCAAAGAGATGAATATAATTCATTGGCTATAGGAGGAAAGGCGGGGAGGTTACTTGTAGACTTTTTGTTTGGATGATTTGTTAAATGGCAACATCTTTTGTGGAAACTGGGTATATTACACAAGAGGGAGGTTTGAAGGAAGAAAGGAAATTTATTTTGCAAGGTTTGGTATAAATTGCTCACCTGGTGGGATGTCAAAGAGGTTGTCAAACAGATTTGGAGCTTGGGGGGAGATAATGTCTTGGCTGTCATGGGTGAAGAGCTGGTAGCTGAAGTCATAACAATAAATTCGATGGCTCAGAAAAAATAAGAAGCGTGAGAGAAGGACAAAGATAAAACTCCAAGGAAATGTGAAAATTAGAGCAAGCCACAGAGGAGACACACTGAACAGTGCTTGGATTAAATTTGAGAAATGAGTGCATTTAAGAGAAGTGAAAGGAGACCAAAGAAGGAATGGTCACTATGGAACAGGGCCACAAAATGAGAAAGGCACTATTGAATTTTGCAACTAGGAGTCTACAGGTGACCTTAGAAAGAACGTTTTCTATGGAATGGGATTCAATCTGAAGTGTGAGGTAAGTAGAGGCAGATACTTCTCTTTTTGTACAGAGAGCATTTTCGATGTGGACAGGAGTCCAAGACCTGGGGGAAGTTTTCTTTTCCTTTTTTTTTAAGTTTAGGAGAGCTGAACTAAATTATATATAGAAGAAAATGACCAGTACAGAGGGAAGGGGCGAAAAATCAGACAAAAGAAAAAAAAGCAACCGTGAAAGCAAAATTCACGAGCAGACCAGATACCATACGATCTGGCAGAAAGGTCGAAAGGATTGGATTTGAACAGAATGAGAGCAGCAGCCTTCCCTCAGGAGGAGAATGTGTCTTCAAAAGCAAATACAACGTCTAAGTTCTTTTATTTTTGGTGGATAACAGGACTACTGATGCACTCTCCAACACAGAGAGGAAACTAGTAAACACTTAGTAGGTGAAGCTCAATAAGCCAGTCGTTCTAATTAAAACAATAACAACAAACAGCTGTTTGTAAGAAGCAAGATGCACAAATCTGACGCACACGTGTGATTAACTTGTCTAAATAGAAGGATGGTCAGCATGGGATAGAATTGAGGCAGGTTATTCAGTAATAGGTCAGACATAGATGGATACATTTCTTGTAGGTAGTTTTAAAATAGGGTAAGAGTTCAGACATTTTTCTTTTTTTTTTTTTTTTTGAGTTGGAGTCTCACTGTCTAGGCTGGCGTGCAGTGGCCACTCCCGGCCACCACAGCCTCGACCTGCTGGGCTCCGGCGATCCTTCCGCCTCAACCTTCCAAATAGCCGGAATTACAGGCGCACGCTACCACGCCCGGCTGATTTTTTGATTTATTGTAGAGACGAGGTCTCGCTGCCCAGGCGGGTCTCGAACCCGCGGGCTCAGGCAATCCACTCACCTCGGCCTCCCAAGGTGCGGGATTACAGGCTGAGCCACCGAGCCCGGCTCAGACATTTTTCTTATCGGCACACCAGATCCGAACACCCTGTGGGCTGGAATATGGACTTACCAGTGCAACTCACCCTTTCAGTTCATGGTTAACAATCATGGTAAAAGTCTATCAAGTTTTCTGTAAAAAGCAAATGTTCATTCAGAAAAGCCCACCAAAAGTGGAGAAATGTTTATCAGCCCACCTTTTAGTTCATGGTTAGCATAATAATCATGGTAAAAATCTGCCAAGTTTCCTGTCCAAAGCAAATGCTTGTCCCTCAGCACATCAAAGGTTGGGAGATGGTCATCAAAACTTGGGACCAGATACCTACAGCCCACCTTTTAGTTCATGGTTAGCATAATAATGACTGTAAGTTATATCGAGATTCTTGTCAAAAGCAAAATGTGCAGTCTTTCTCTTCAGATGGCCAAGCCTATTGGGATGTCTCCTTCTCTCTCTGTCTCTGTCTCTCATAAATTCTGTCTTGAAATCATACATGCTTCCACTCTGAAATTCTTTCCTGTGGTGGGTCAAAGAACCTGTGGAACATCACACTGTACCTCACTTGACCACAGAATCAGAGAGTAGGTGTTTGGCCCGTTCTATCTAGGGGAGTTACATCAGTACATTCTGTAGTTATCATTAATTCCATGCAGCAGCCATAGGACCGTAGTGGGAAGGAACACATCAGGTGAGAGGCTGGAGTCACTGAGTCATGCAGCTCATTCCACCTTCTCCGGTTCCATGTCTGCCACACAACGTCCTCTGTGTAATTCAGCTTCTACCATACCCTCCCTGCAAACGATGTTCCAATGACCACAGTAATCCATTCCCCTAGACAGTTCTAATTCTTTTTTTAAAATCTGTCTGGTGAGAGCCAGTGTTCAAGAGACTAATCACCATTGGCTGCAATACTAAGATTGTTTCTGGACTTGTTACTTCACTCGGTAGTTTCTCAGCTCCCCTGAATGATGTCCGTGTCATTATCTTTGAGCTCAAAAGACTTTTTAGTGACTCCAGATGTTCAAAAGAAAAAAAAAGAAATAGCAGATAATTGCAGAATTTACACATTTATTCAAAACCCCAGGCCTTAGACTTCTCCCAGCATTAGTAAATATCTGAGTGCACAGGTGTGGGCTACCCTTCATGGCTGTGACGTACCCAGTAGCTAGGTCAAAGCTGTGCATTGCTGATACTTAATTCAGTCCTTAAAATGTCTTTCAGTTTCTCTTATCCTAAAATTTTTTTATGGTAAGGGGAATATAACCAAAACATAATTTCTTTATTTCTCCTTTAAAAGCAAGAGGCAAAACAAAGATCTAGTCATGACTAGAGGCCCTCTCTTCCGTAGACATTTAATGTATTTGATGATATAAAAGCTTTGTTTTTTACAGTTCAATTACAACTGTGGTTGAAATCTAAGGATGAAAATTATATTTTACAAGCCCTATAAACACTAGAGTGGTGAATTAAGTTCAGAGTAAGCAAGAATTGAGAGTTCCAGCAAGAGAAGATAAAATGTTTACTGATTTTAAAAAAGGAAAGAAATGTTAACTTTTAAAGAATAGCTTATGGGAAATGGATAATAATCTAGAAGATAAATTTTTTCTCAAAGTACTCTTTTAGTGTTTTTTCTCCCCTTTTCAGATTTTAGTTAAATTTATTTTTCATCCCTTTGTAATTTTATTTCAGAGTTTTAGCATGGCCTCGTGGCAGTCATTCGAAGACTGGTAACATCGGGTAGATTTGGGTAGATCTACAGCCACAGAACCCGTTTTGGTGGGTCTTAATTTAGCGCCAGATGGTATTAGGAGGACACACCTGTGGGGGAAAAACAGGGATTTTTGTGTAGCTGTTTGAGTTTATGGCCCTCAAAACCGTGCAGTTGATCATAGCCACTGTCCTCTCCCCACAGTGGCGCTGGCAAACCGTAGGGGGCAGTGGTGTCAGCATTACAGCTAGTGTACACAGGGTCAAAGCTTCCATCTGTCTCATGCATGTAGACACACACAAACACACACATTCGCACACAGGAAAGAGAAACGTGTTCACTAGAGTGAGGTCAACTGTGAAAATAAAGAGAAGCAAAAAAGTGAATAAAACTATCAATTTATTTAGCTTCCTCAGCAAGCACTGATGTTCAGTTGCTAGTAATGTAAGATCACGTCACATTTTTAGATCATATTTTTCTGGAATGTTTATGGCAATATTGAGGAATAAAGAGACAAAACTGAGATTTAGCAGGGCCAGGTGGTGTGAAGCCTAGAGAAGTGTCTCATATTTATTTTATGAATAACAAGGAAAGCGCTAACAAGGAAAGTGCGTGTTCCTAGTTGAGAAGTCAACACAGAATTCCACGTTAAGTTAAGAAAAGGATTCGATTTCAGTTACCTTTGTAGTCACAGATCCTATCCGTTGGAAGTCAGAAGATGTCTGTTCGTCGTAATACGGCACTATTGTCAAGATGTGCCATAGGCCGCCATTCTAATGCAGTGCGCATAAAATACCTTAGGATTGGAACAAAGAGGGGCCTCAGAGCCAGGCTCCTGCTTGGCTTTGGAAGGCCTACAGTTTGAGTAGAATAAAGGGAGGTTGCCTTCATAAAACCAGGTGTTCACCTCCCAGTCCTCACCCCAGCCTCCAACCCAAACTCAGAGTGTGTGTTTATAGTTTGGTTCTTGTTTTCTGCCCCTTTTTAAAAGGACTTTCATTTGGGCTAAGTTAACGAAGGCTCCCCAAGAAAGGCACTCGTCTTGTGTTCAAAACTATCTGGAGCTTCCTTCATCTTCATGCATCTTTCTGGCATTTGGACGGGAGGCGGTGAGAAGGTGTATCAGGCGCTGCCTGGCTTCCGCCGGTCCTAACTCGGAGCTTTTAAGTTTCTGAATTCCTAGTCAATCTTTTGGGCGCAAAGCCTTCTGTGTCTCTGGGGTAGGAGAGGGCGGTGGGGGCAGGTGGATAAGTGTGACATGAGAAATGGTGTGAAACGAAAAGGATCATTGCTCCAAGAAGTAGACAGCACAGGATAAAAGCCAACCGCTCCCTAATAAGCCCTAATTATCAGCAAAGCCCTTGCCTGGAGATAGCTCACTTACTTATGCAAAAGAATTTGTCATAGCAATAATCGGCTCATTTTTTTAATGCTCATTATTGGAGTTTAAAGCACAGGATTCTCAGCTTCCACACTAATTTAACTTTCAGGACTCCACTCTGTCTTCGTTTTAACTCTCCAACACCTATTACCATGTTTTGAGATTACTCTCCAGGGCCCTGTTTTCTGCGACGCAGACTATAATGGTGCCATAAATGTGTAGTCATTATTTTACAGAAATACCCAATTCATAATTTTATTTTGTTTTGTACACTGATATTTTAAGTAAAGTACACAAGCATGATCTTCATGCTTTTAATAACCCTATTCAGGAATTTCATTAAGGATATTAGTGTGAGATTTTCTAATGGGCAGAGCAGCATATAAGCATGAGATATCTTCTGGATCTGGGCTGATGGAATCTAAGGTATTATTAGTCTTGCAGGATGATAATATAAAATCTCTTTATTACTCATAGACCCATGGCACCCAGCTGTCAATATCTATCTACTTATCGTCCCATTTGATATCCCAAACGGGTGAGCATTATTTACATTTAAACAGTGTTAAGTATATTTCAATGCACATATTGTCAAGAACCCATATGAAATTAATATTAGCTAATTGATTCCAGTAATTGTATGGAAAGAACAATATTTGCTTACAAGAGTGATGTCAAGTCTCTATAATCACGGAAGAGATCTCCCGGTTTGAACCTCAGCTGTGTTTCTCGTAGATTGCAGGCGTGTCCGGGGAAGTCCAGAGGATTGATGGGTAGCTCAGCTAGGGTTCTTGGGCGCAAAAGTCTGGGACACTTTTAAAAGAAGGGAAGAGAGAATCATGGAGCCAAAGGTGTTTGGGGGTCAATGTCTGCAGGAAAGGATATTGTGAGAACAGTGCAGTGTCTTTACTTCAGATCACCCTCTGGTCTGGTCCCTAGAGATTCATGCCTGAATGCTAGTGAAGTGAGCGGCAAAAAAAACGTATGGTCGGTGTTTAAAAAGCAAGGAAACTTACATGTCCATGGGACACAAAGGGTGCAAGGTGTCTTCTGCCCGGGCAGCGGGTGCCAGCATGGCAACGGGAGACAGTCTTTGGGGAAAGATGCCAGAACCTTTCCAGGGTTCCCCACCAGCTTCCTTGGCCCATGAACAGGCATGAAGAGGCGGGACAGCAGCTTTGAGGCAGAAGTGTGGCTTTCGCCTGGGCACAATATCTGAAATCAAAGAGGTGAAAAGAACGGAGGAGGTCCATGATGGTGAAGAAGGCAGGTTTGTAGCTCACAGCAGAGCTTCTAGAAAGGCTCGGGAAGACTTTGTGGAAGAAGACCGTCGCAGCACTTAAAAAGCAGATGAAGACAGGGCCAGACATCATGTAGTTGTGCTATTTTTACCCCGACTAGTATGTTTTTCTTGACTGAGTTTACTTGAGAAAGAGGATTGATTTATCTATTTCAATTTGGTGTCCATTTTAATGTAGCTTCCTACTCCTATATTCAAATAAAAATATTTTCTGTGTTATGAAACTACTTGCAGATAACTTCAAGAACCCAGAGATGTAGCAAATTATTTTAAAGTAATAGGATTTTCAGATGTATTCCTAAAATGGTGTCATAGAAACATGTATACAAAACTCCGTCCAACCTCACACTCAGATAAATGCATTACTCTTTGCAACTAACATTCTTTTTGTTAAACGACTGTGATCGTCAGCTTCAACACAGCCTTCCACTGTCTTGCCTACTGATATTGCTCATGCTCGGTTTAGTCTCTTCCTCGAATTCTTGTGGGCTGGACCTAGCGACTACTTTCTTGTCACTATCCTTCACATTTATATTACTTTCTATTAGTGATGAACATTTTCTAATGTTCCAGCAGTTGAATAAAATCTAATTCCATAGTGAATCGACACTGTTCTTTGTATCCCGGTAATTAGTATAAAAGATACATTTATGGACTGTGTAAATCTGTTTTATGGAATACTCTCAGCAAATTAGATGTTTATAGAACAAATGCATTCAATCTTGACCTTGACCAGATATTTATGGTTTAAAAAACCAAGAAGAACAAGCACACCATCTACAGCCGACTGCAATTGTGCGGCAAAAGGAAGTTGAAAACGTTAATAGAGCCAAGAAATGAAGTAACTTGTGTCTTAGAGACAAGAATATGCTCTTTTGACCCTAAAGTAATGAAAATAAATTTCCTGGAGGAAACAAAGGTTTACACGGACTTGTAGATCAAAGAGTCTTTGTCCGGCAGATCATTCCAGAGGGAAAGAACACTCTGCAAATTGGCTTTTTTTTGTTGTTTTCTCGAAACCAATCCAGACAGGAATCTGACAAGGTACCTCTTTTTGTCTCCCTGAGCCTGACCTTGGCTTTGTCTGTGAGTCTTTTAGTCTTCCATATTTGCTAACTGCTCACAGTTCTACTAGTCCATCGAAGTAGAACTGACTATCCTTCTGCAGTCAGTCCGAAGAGATGGAAGATTCTGCTGAGGTTTTAAATGTGCATGTTTGCCAACATAAAGAAACACGTTTTTGGAGCCCCTCGAAGGCAGAGATTCGATTCATCTACTTCTTTATTCTCAGCACTAGAAGAGTGCCGTCATGTGGCAGGTCCCCGTGACACTTGCTCAAGTCCTACTCCAGCCCTGGAGTGTCGGGAAACATGGGAAAGACCTTTGGGGTTTCCTCACGTGCATTCAGAGCAGGATGCCCGTTATGCAAACCCTAGCTTGCGTTCACAATCCCATGTCCTACACCTGCCCTTCTTTGACCGGGACTAGGCAAGCAGGCCTGCCATCGTCTCTGCTATTTCATGGGCAACTTAAAATCTAAAGTCTCCGGCCATCCTTTCTTCCTTTGCTTATACTTTATGGCAGCGGTCTCCGACCTTTTTGGCATCAGGAACAGGGTTCGTGGAAGATGAGTTTTCCACAGACAAGGCAGCAAGGAATCATCAGGCATTGGGCTCTCTTAAGGAGGGCGTCACCTCGATCCTTCGCATGCAGCTCACAATCAGGTCGGGCTCCTGTGAGAACCTAATGCCGCAGCTGATCTGACAGCAGATGGAGTGCCACTTGCCTGCCGCACACCTTCTGCTGTGTGGCCAGGCTCCCAACAGGCTACCGACGGGTACTGGTCTGCAGGGGTTTGGGGGTTCTTGCTTGACGGTGCCTCCTGCTTTCTTCTCTTCTACCCTTTCTGTGACTCATCCCACGATTTATTTTTTATTCCATAGAATCACAGAAGCTGGACTAACACTTAGAGTAGGACAGACGTGGCCATCAAAAAGAGAAGGGAAGAGAAATGAGGCCTGTAAGGAAGCTGTGGACCTGGGGCAAAAGGGGACCGGAGCCAGGCCAAGAAGATGCGAGGGGACCCAGGGCCAAGGAGGCGAGGAAAAGGTCGCCTCTCCTCGGAGCCTGCTCAGCTGACACGCTGAATCCCCCAGAGGTCTCGCCATGACTTTACTCCACAGAGAAATGGAGGCATGATATCTGAGGCGACTGATCAAGTGGGTTCTGTGGACGGGTTTGGTCTGTGGACACCGACTTTCTCTGGCTTGTTCTACATGTTGCAAGCAGATTGGGCTGTCTTGGCACTCCACCTGTCTCTCTTCACAAACTCTGGAATCTTTGAAAAGAGAAACAAGAGAACAGTGTATCATGGATCTACTAGTCCCTCGTTAAAGAGCACAGGACTTATTTTTAGCCACCAGCTAGATGTTTCGCTCAGTGCTTCATGTTAAGGAAGTCTTGTAGCGTGGGTTTAAAGGTTGTAGGATTTAAAAAACATGAATTTTTCTGTCAGTTTGAGGATTTCAAAGTCATGAATTTAGGGTGTGTCTGTATGTACATGTGAGTGTATATATGTGTGTGTTTGTGTGTGTACATATACATATATTCATATATGATGGTGAAACATGAGGCTTATTTTTATTCCTTCAATTAAGCCTATTGGTCCTATAAGACCCTAATTTAGCCTAATAAAGGACTCAATTTTTATCTGAGGGTAAGCAACACCATGCATCAAAAACACCCCGGAGGGAAGGCGGCCATAGGAGAAAAGACTTTGCAGACCTATTTAAATTGAGCAGGTCACCACCTCATTGGAATTCCAGTCTTATTAACTCAGTGGGTTCAAGAGTTCATAGGAGCATAAAATCCCCACATAATATTTGAAGTGAGTTATGTTGCTGTTCGAGGCAACAGTCTGCTGGCAGACGTTGTATCCAGTCCTAAGATTTTTGTCCCATGTTATCAAACAGTATAACAGTTATGTGCTATAAGATCAGATTTTGTACATCAGACAAACTCAGAATAGAGTAAGATACAAAACATTATATGGTTAATAACCTGGATTTTCCTGTAGTTTTAAAACTGGAATACTTACCTAAAAACTCAGATATAACATGACAGACGATTGGTGTAAAACTGAATTTAACAATGAAATGTAATTTATTTATATAAATATAAATCAGTTTATTCACTCACTGCTTTAATATAAAAAGCTGGGACTTATACAAGTAAATTGTATGTGAACAATTGAGGGGGAGGGCAACCCCCTCAGACCCCCTCCCACTGTGGGAATTTTCTGTCCTCTCAATAAATCTTGCTTTCAAAAAAAAAAAATTGAGGGGAAAGTTATCAAGGAATAATCGATTAAGCTTTATTAGATGTCCTTCAGACGACAGAAACCCTTTCTTCATTTCACCCACTCCACATCCTGGCAGGCTTGTTTTTTAGTTGTTGGAGGACACTGGAGCTCACCTAGGTGTAGTCACTTATTTACCCATTATCAAAGAAGAGTCGGTGGCAGAGTTTTGGTTCATGCCAGGACCGTCTATGACTCTGTAATGGTTTCCCCAGGACTTCACCATTATGCTGTCGTTCGCTTAGAATCATGGTCAAAATTATGACTTTCAACCTATCCAAAGACTAGGAGTAGGACAACATGTCTTGGTGAGAAAAGTAGAAAAATGCAGCTTCAATCATCACCAAATTTAACAAATCTGGGGTGGAGGTGAAGCAATTCTACAAATACATGTTCTCTCTAAAGGTGAATTTTACTCTAAGGTGGCTCACTCACTATCATAAATTACTGTTTTTGAAACTGTCCAAACATGATTTATTGAGTGCCAGCTCTGTGCCAGATACTTTTCTAGGCATTTGAAGTGCTTCAGTGATTAAAAAAAAAAGTGACTGTCTTCATTGAGACTACATTAAATATTTTTATATTTTCCAATCTTTACATAATATAAACATGTTACTGCAGTTATTAATATTGCCATGTGCTAAGCTTATGGAGTTAGCAATTTCTCTTTTTTTCTTTTTATTATATATTTTAAAACAGAGATGGGGTCTCACTATGTTGCCCAGTCTCCTGCAGAACTCCTGGGCTCAAGCTATCCTCTTGCCTGATTGGCCTCCAGTTTGTCACCCAGTGCTATCAATAGGGTCTCTCTCATGCTGATTATTTAGTTCCGTAGTTCCAGATAGTATCTGTTCATCTTTTACATTATTCTTCCCGTCATCCCTTATTACGGAAATGACTCTAAATGTGCAAATGTCATAGATTTACTGAAAGCAAGTGTCATGTGAATCATTAAAACAAAAAGCATTTTTGCAAGAATTGACATAAACATTAGTGTGCCAGGATTAGCAAAATAAATATATTTTAACAAAAGACAAAATTTTAAATCCTCTTTTTTCACAACTCTATTGAAATTGTCAATTTTTTTTTAGCAACAACTAGTCTCTACAAGATACTGAAGGAAGGTAATGGTTTTGTGAGATCGTTTTCTATAAGAAAAATGGAAGTCAACTTTTTTCTGTTGGGAACAATAAACTTTTTGTTGGGAACATGGCTTTAGTAGAAAAAGTCTTTTGAAGAAAACTTTTTAATTGAGCTTTTTCTAAACACAGTACAGTAAATTCTGCTGTAACATGATATATGCATTCTTCTTAGTCTCATACTTTGCGAAATACTGCAGTAAAACCACAGGGCTTGCCAAAAAAAATAAAGTTAGGACACAACACTCCAAAACGTTGTCAGTGGCTCCTAAAAAAAGATAGGAGCTGAACAAAAATGGCAGCAAAATTACACCCGTGCGAAATCCTTAAGAAATATAGGGACACCAGAATAAATATAAGTTTACATTGATAAAACCCTGAAGTTTTCTTGTGGAAGTGGTCATCAGAGGTGCTGCAGATTTCGAGTTATGATGAAGTGGCGGAAGAAAGTTATCTGAGATGGAAAGGAAGGGGTAACATCAGCTGTAGATGGGTGAGGTCATGACGCACACCATCAAGCTGGAGATGTCTGAGCCGTGTGTCTGTGTCGTTTTGCACATTTAAAACACGCCTGATCCATTGAGTACATTTTTGCATTTGCCTAGTGTTTCTCAAGGACGATGTTGTGGTAAGAAAACATAAAATGCTCAAATAATCACTTAAGAGTTTTTAAAAAAATCAAATCACTTATTTATTTACAGTAAAAGCAGAACCTCTTTGCTATTTCTGCTTATATCTCTGGAGCTCAGGGACGTAAGGCCCATTTGCAGAATCTGAAGTGGCCAGGCTTCCGCTATCAAAGCAAGACAAAAATCGTCCTAGCTAACTCAGAAAGATATTACGAGGTCACATCGACCCAGAGAAAAGTATTTCTCGGTCCTTTGCAAATAAGAAATCGACAGTACTGGAGGGCCGTCTGTGATTATTAGCATTCATCCAGTATATCATTGAGAAACTCTCCAAGAATCACACCTGTTCTCTAATTTCCTTTGAACTTGGTTTGCAATATGTTAATGTTTTGTTTTTTACTCATCAGTTAACAGAAATGGCAGCCTTCATGCATTGTGATGCAAAATATTCTCTTCTTATTAATGATTTTTTGAATTATGGAAGTAAAAGAAAAATAAGAAGGAACACTGGCTCAGCAATGCATTAATATTTTGTTAAAAATAAATTAATTTTGTGCTCCCTCAAGAATGAGTTACAGAATTCTTCGGAATAACAGGATATCACATTCAAACAGTGGAACACGTTTTTCTAGCATTCATTGTTATCCTTTTTGTAAGTACTGCAAATACTCTACTAAAAACAACAACAAAAAAGTTTACTGATGAAGGTAGTTCAGAAAGTAAAAGACATGCTATTAACATTCTTTATTTTATAATAACCTAGAATTTGTTATTACAATTAAGTATTAATAAATTGTTGCAAAGACAAACAAATATATATATATATATATATATATATTTTGAGTTGGCGTCTTACTCTGTTGTCCAGACTGGAGTGCAGTGGCCACTCCTGGCCACCGCAGCCTCGACCTGCTGGGCTCCGGCGATCCTTCCGCCTCTGCCTTCCAAGCAGCTGGAGCTACAGACGTGCACTACCACGCCCGGCTAATTTTTTATTTATTGTAGAGATGAGGTCTCGCCAAGTTGCCCAGGCGGGTCTCGAACCCGTGGGCTCAGGCAATCCACTCACCTCAGCCTCCCAAATGCGCGGGATCACAGGCTGAGCCACCGAGCCCGGTTGAAAATTTTAATAATGGTATTTTGAATTAGAAACACGAATCTTGTATTAATGGTCATGATCAGTAACAAAATCTTTACCTGATTAACAAGTAAAATCTAGAGATAATTATTGCTTAGAAAGAAAAAACGGATTGGTCACTTTTAAAGGAAAATCAAGATGCTAATTTAAAAATAAAACTCTGATTATCCCTTATTAATTTGTGCTTACCCTTTCTGATCCCGCTTATGATATTGTATCAAGAGTTATGACTCAATAACTATTTTTAGCAACAAGCCTTTTAAAAACAAATTAAGCGTGCATAAATACTTCTTATATTTCTGTGTTTCTTTGCATAGAAGAAAGATTCTCTGACAGGCGAGTTGTCAGAGCCATTGCTGTGATATGTTCGTCTTGGCTCAGACCCTGCCCTTCGTGGTCTCAGACAAGGCCAGGGCTTCTTTAAACGGCGGTGCTCAAGTGCAGGAACGAGGAACTTGAACTCTGCAGCCGCCTCCAGCTCCACCCCGTGGGTGAGTTGCTTAGTCTCTCTGTGTCTCATCGTCATGGAGTGGAATGGGGTTGGTGGCAGCATCTGCCTCTCATGGTTCCATAAGGACTAAGGGAGTTAAGGATGTGTGCTGTGTCAAGGGAGCCCGTCAAGCCTGAAACTCCAGGCGATCTTGACGGTGACCCAGAGGACTCAGTAGACCTGGCCCTTCCTCCTCCGGGCTCTGAGTTGACCCTCTGGTGCCGTTTTTCCTCAAGACGGACTTATCATTCCATCTGATGTTGCCTAACTACGACTCCAGTTTTATTTTAAACGATGGCGTTTAAAATATTCCACTGCAGGGTTGGGAAGCCGTTTGAAAACAAACACTTCACGTAGGCTCACGTGTCCAGATTCTGAAGTATGAACTAAAAAGTGAAGAGCGCTCTGTTGTTTTCTTTCTTAACATTTTGGCCTAACTTTAAGACTGAGCAATCTTCATTTGCTAGCTTTGGACTAGAGCTCACAAAAAACCTGTAGACAAAAATCTATTGATTTTCTCTCTCTTTTTTCCAAATACCTCAAGTAAGTGATCTCCTCTTTCCTTTCAAAAAGAAGATGGCTTGCCTGACCCAATACTATGGGATGGAATATTTATTCTCCATTTATTATCCTGACGTCAGCTATTTAGATTGCTCATCCATCTAGGCAGGAAGTTTTCATGTCATTACAATAATTAACGTAAGGTTTTCCCCGATAGCTAGAACAGCTTACATGATCAATTTTTAAGTGACCCAGTACCGTAAAAATCTGAGTCAAAGCAAGTAGATGGTGTGGGAAAATGAAAGTTGAAAAAAAAAAAAAAGGGGATAAGGCAAGAGAAATGCAGTTGAATGATCTCACTCATAAGCGGACCCTGAACATTTACCATAATACTATAAAAAAGGGATTGGCAGTAGCAGGATACTGTCCGGGAGAGTGGAGTGCAAGAGTACGACCTCCAAAAAGGCACCTGATCTCAAAGCAGGCAAAGTGGGGACCAAAAGGAGTTCCCAACTTTACCTGTACGACGCCCACTTGTTTACCTAATCCTGAATTGTACCCCACATTTTTAAAATAAATAGAAAATAAATTGAAATACAGGTGAAGCCTAAGGTAACCACAAGGGTGTGATCTGAGTCCCTCAAGAAGACATCTGTCAGTGGTGGGGTTAGTAACATGTAGAGCCTAAGAAGAGAGAGGAAAAAAACCAGCAAACCCTTTTGTCTGTGATGCACTTTTTTCTGGAGGTTTCTAATTCTCTATTCTTATTCTAATTGTATGAGTTATCTACAGCTGCATAACGAAACACCCCAGGCTTAATATTTGAAGGCATCAGGCGTTCGTCATCCCACCGTTTCCATGAGTGAGGGCGCTCAGAGGGACAAGGCTGGGTGCGTCTGACTCAGGGTGTTCCTTTCACAAAGTGGATCAAGCTCTTGGCTGGGTGCTGTCATGGCGGCTTCCCCTGCGTGAGGATCTGCTTCTGAACTCACTCACATGGCGTTGGGCAGGCCACCGAAGCTCTCCCTCCGCGCTTACACTAGCCTCTCTGCAGGGCTGATTCACGTTCCGACAGTGGCTTTCTCCAGAAGCAAGTGGTCTGAGAGGGTGACAGCCAGTCACAGCATCCAAGAGGAAAGCCACAGCCATCTATAATCCAACCTCAGAAATGGCATCTCATCACTTCTGCCTATTCTACTAATTGAAAACAAGCTATTAAATCCAGTCCACACTCAAAGGGAGGGTACTGCACAAAGACACGAATTCTGGGAGGTGAAGATTATGAAAGGCCATGTCAAAAGCCATGTTAGAGGCTGTCACCAGTGCTGTCCTTCGGGCCAACCCCACATCTGGATGCAGGAGACCGTGAGCTCAAAGATCCCTCTATAAAGTGATAGCGGTGTGAAGGAAAAACGAGTTGAAATTCTACTCTTCATCTAACTATTCACAACAATGCCGACAACAACAAAGATGCCTCCTGTCTTAGAGGCATGCATAGAATTCTTTGCAAATAATTAATCTGCGACATCTGCTATTTGCTTTAAAATATCTCAATTTCAATACCTTGGAATTTAGAAGAAGCAAGATGGCAAAGATGGGTTAACCCCGTTTACCTGGATGATGGATACTCTCTAAAATAACAATAATCCCAGAGTAAGTTATCACTAACAAATTTCATAATTCCCTAGATGAATGCAATGCCCAGGAAATAGTCAAAGTCACCTGGGTGCTGCAAAATATCTTTTTACGATTGGTTTTCTTTATCAAGATCCAGACTAAGACGAAGGCCAGCCGTGCTGATTTAGCTGAGGGTGTGCTTGTAGTGTCCTTGATGTCTACCTGTGTTATTTTCTGTGAACTGCATTTTATTTCTAGTGACTTGACTAAATTCAAGGTTTAGTTCTGTCGGCAAGAATACTTCACAGGTTATTCTGTGTCCTTTTTATTCTATGACATCAGGAGATACACAGTGATGTTAAAATCAGTCTTTTTATCCCTAGGTGTTGTTCACTTGAATAACCATTACTCAATTCTCAATCTTTCACTGAATCACTTTAGCGTTATGATTCTTTCTCGGATGAATTATTTCACTCTTTGCTGCAAAATAAATGCTTTTCTGATGAGATCATCTCTGAGATTTCTAAGTTAGCATTCTTCTAAAAGGAATATATTCTTCATCACGAATCTGGTTTTCCTGGAATATAGTTTATAAAAGAAAGGCAAGATTAATGATTGATTTTTGCCTGTGTCGATCAATTTTGCTAGTAATTTATTGCCCTCATCTCTGAAATTAATCAGAGAGATTTTTTTTATATATCATTGGTTTTCATATAGTTGATACATTTAATCATTATAAGTCTTGAGTTTCATAACTCCTTCCCTGTCCATGTTTTTTCTCAGTTGGGCTTATCCCCATGTACTGTACTGAATATTTTATTTGTGCTCTTTGTTATCTTTCTTCTCTGCTAGAATAAGCTTCTTTAGAGATGGAGTTTTGTTTTGTGTTTATTGAAATATTTCAGATCTTAGAAGAGTTGCTGGTACACATTAAATGGTTCGATAAACATTTGTTGACAGTGGATCAGTGAGACTAGGGAGTCACCTGCAGATTGTGCGTGTGTGTGCGTGTGTGTGTGTGTGTGAGAGAGAGAGAGAGAGAGAGAGAGAGAGAGAGAGAGAGAGAGAGAGAGAGGCAAAGAAAAACTATGTACCACTATGGCCCACTAATATTTAAGCACCAGATTTGAAGCCAATCAAGAAATGACTGTGAAGCAGGAAAATCAGACAAACGAGTTTTCAAAATTATAAAAGAAAAAGAGTGTTTTAAGAGAGAGGGGGACATGAACTATCGGGTAAAAGTGTTCCTGGGAGGCTTCCTAAGATAAAAGCAAAAGTTGATTTTTTTGTTCTTTGGAGTTGGAGTCTCACTCCATCTCCCAGACTGGAGTGCGGTGGCACGCCCCCGGCCACCCCATCCTCGACCGCTGGGCTCCAGCGATTTTCCGCCTCAGCCTTTCAGGGAGTCAGAACTACAGGTGCGCACTACCACACCCGGCTAATTTTTTATTTATTGTAGAGAGGAGGTCTTGCCAAGTTCCCCAGGCGGGTCTCGAACCCGTGGGCTCAGGTCATCCACTCGCCTCGGCCTCCCAAAGTGCTGAGATCACAGGCTGAGCCACCGAGCCCGGTCAGAAGTCGATTCTTAGAATTTGGCAACATGTTGTCAGGGTGGCCCAGGACTGGGCATTTAAATCTTTTTCCGTCTCTACTCACTTCCTTGGCAACTTTGTCCAGATTTTAAACTAAATATTATAATTTACAGATGACTTTCAAATAGGTATCTCTATAAATACTGAAATTCAGACTCTATCAAGTTCATGTATTCAACTCAACCTTTCCACCTAGATATCCAGTAAACATCTCAATACTTTCAGAATTGAGTATGTTTCTCCCCCAACTCTGTAACCGGCTCTACCCATAGAATTAGAGGTAAGTCCATCCTTCCACTTGATCAAGCCAACGTGTCCTGAACTATACAAGGGTACTTTTATTTCTGTAGCACCTGGGAACACATGGGCGGGGTTTGTAGAAATTTGTATCTACTTTACAAATACTCATCAGATGCAAGTTATTATCTGGGAGACAATTTTAGTATTTGGACTTAGAATTTTAGACTTTTCATTTATTCATTTACCCCTTCTAAATGCATCACTTACCTTGACCATTTTTGTTTCTGTATCCAAGCTAGAGAAATTTTTGAAAGGTTCTGCTTAGACGTATTGTCCATTTATTTCTCTGAATCTTTGTTCATGTCATTCTTACCAGTAAAATGAAGAATTCAGTTCCCTACAACAATCCAAATGCATTAAATCTCAGACTGCTGAAGACAGTTCTCTCGTTCAACCTGGCCAACATTGGCTCTTCCTCAGGAACACATTTGTTTTTCCACCGTATTCTGCCATTATTTTCGAGTGAGTTCAGTTCTTCACAGATGTATATTTTATACTCCTGCTAGCTCATCATCGCTTTAAGGGGAATAATTGTACCTTCCGTTTTTTTCAGTCACCATGGTACTTAGAAAAGTTCTATTTGTATAACAGATGTTCAGCTCATGTATGAAGAATTATAGTCTTTAAATTATTTCAGAAATTTCTTGCTTCATTTTTGCCCCCAAGTATACATGGTAAATTTATTTATCCTCCAATAATTGTGTAAATAAACAAAGCCATATTTACTGTCTACTAAATGAAATTTCCATGCGAATCTTTGCCAATAGCATGCATACTTGATTTGAAATTTAATGCTGTTTAAACAAAAATTCCAAAGCAGATGTTGGACAAATTTGTGTAACTAATAAAAATAAACTACCGTATCTCCACAGTCATTGAACGAGAGTTGCCTTTGCTGGTACTTTTTGCTTCAGAGAAGATTTCTTTTAAAGAGAACGATTTAAAGCAAACAGCTCTGAAAGAGTAAATAAAGAATATAAAATTAATATTATTTCTTAACCAGGAAAAGCATATCACAAATGTTATATGTTCACTGTATGAATTTTTTGAGACACAGTTTCTTTAACAGAGGAGAAAAGACAGAATGAAATGTCTTACTTATTTCTGTTTCTGAGCTTTCCTGCCATTGAAAGCCTTTTTCATTATGCTTCAAATGACTTGTGGGAGAATGAGGATAGATTTGCAAATAGACAACAATTTTGGAATGATATCTTATAAAACCGTACTTGGCTCAGTACTTAAAAAACACTGCAAATTTGCATGATTAGAGAATAATGCTACAGTTCTTCAGATTTTTATTATTTATTTTGGGGCAATATTATTTACCATACTTTGCCAAGTTTGATGTATTTAACAAACATCCATTCATTAAGTCTTCACTAGGTCTGAAGCACTGGTCTAGGGGCTGTCAGCATTGGAGACGTATATGGCATGATGCTTCCTTTCAGAAAATCCCCTCCTACTGGAAGTCACAGACACAGATACACTGCAAGCATTGAGGTGGGAGATGGAAGGGGGCATGAGCTCTTGGCTCTGAGAAGGGCACCGAGTGAAGCTAGAAAATGACAAATGTCCCATGTGCCTTCTAAAATTGAGGTGACCTAATAAGAATAGAGCTATTCAACCTCACTCATGAGAGCCTGTCTGTCTTGGACAGTAAATTAATATTCTCTATTCTTTCTTTTTCCATTTTTTTTTTACTTTTAAAATCAGTAGTTAGGTACAATCTGTCTCATTAGTTGACTTAATTGAACTCTCATGCTAACAAAAAACGAATGTCTCCTCCACTCCTTAGAGATAACACTGGCACTGGGAAAAATAGGATTTATTGTTTGACCTTAGCAGCAAATCCTTGCCTTTTTCTCGGAGTGACATTTGTGATAATGATTTGACTTATGCTGGTTTTTCAGAAATTGTATTTTATGATTTTGTTTTTCTCCTTTATTTGAAGCGAGAGAGAGTAACTTTTCACAAGACTCTAACTTCAGTGTGGATGGTTTAGTTGTCAACTCTTGAATTGATGATAGCCATTTACTAACAGGGAACATAAAACAGCATGCAATACCACAAACAGAATGCAGAATTTTTAATTTGGAAAGTTTCTGCTCCATTAGCTTGTGATGGAACTGTGGAATACCACACCTTGACACTTCCACGATAGCTGTTTACTGCTCTCAAGTTGAAAGGCCAAAAGTGGGGTCACTGCCCAGTTGGTTGTTGGCAGAGTGGCGTGGACCCGTTTTCTGTGACTATTCTTACACGTTCTGCTGTTTACAATCAAGAAGAAAGTAATTGCTGCCATAAAACTTCGTCTCACACAACCTGTTAGGCCTCTATAAACCTGGGGAAGGACAGATGTGTTTGGACCAGGTGTCCCGGGACGGAGGAATGAACCTCGGCCATGCAATTGAAGCAGGTCATCTAAGCGGAATGGGAGGTGGGTTCTTGTCGTAAATACCCCTTGCCCGTGATGGATGTTGACCTGAGAAACCCGCAGACACACCTGCTATGTTATGGCCCCATTCCCGCCTGAATTGCTCTTAGTGCCTGTCTGTGGAGTCCAATCGAAAAGAGAAGGAAACCGTGAAAGCATTCCGGTTTGGCTTTTGATTTTAAAGCTGCCAGTTGACAGCCAACATCAAGTGGCCTATTTATTTGTTCTAGAGCACTATGTTAGCGAGTTAACGTAAACACTGAATTCCACTGACTTCCTTCTCAACTTGATATTCCTGCAGGCTATCATGTTCCAGCACTGCATCTTTAATGCAAAAACAAAGCCTTGGTCATGCTTTTGACTTTAATATCGATGCCCAAGTCATGTAGCTGAAACTTGAAGTTAGCAAGTTAGCAAGGAATATGGTCTCTTCATTTCTTGCATTTGTTGTTGTTTTGGACTTTATTTGACAAGCACTTTCAAGTAACTTGGACCTTGTTTTTTGACATAAAATGGGGTTTTTCAATCAATGTTCCGTCTAGACACTTTTTAAAAAAATGGATGACTTTATAAGTTAATCAGTGGCTTACAAACAATATATATTCTTGAATTTTGTGGTCATCAGAGAGGCCTAGTCCCCTAGAAAGATGCTATTGGCTGAGCCGACTGAGTTGGTGGGATGCTGGTGTGTACATTCACCGGCAGCTGTGGCGCTACCCTGCCCCTTCCACGCGCTGAGACGCTCTCTCCTTCCAGGCCAGGCTGCACCCCGCCGTGGGTGTGCTGCCCGCAAGACTCAAAGGACTGTGGTCCTGAGTATACCGGGGTATGCGGGTAGAAACTCTTTGGAAGAAAACTGGGAAGAGGGAACAGTACCGAAAGAAGAAAAAAAAGGGTAACTGACAGCTGTTGAAAGTTTCCAATTTTATGCTAATAACGTAAACTTACAAGGAAGTTTTAACAGTGGGTTTATACTGGGGCCTCTGTAGGTCACAGGGCCTCTGGGCTTCTTAATTTCTTTATTAGTTGATTGCCTTTTAACAGTCAATTGCCATTAATTTAATAGCTGACATCCACAAATGTAAAGTTAACTTGAAGACTTATAGATTGTCATGTATATGAAAATAAGAAAAGCTTCACTGGTCTTTGGATACAACGAGTAGTATCAATTGAAAATTAAGCCAATGGTCACAGTATTAACATTTACATCACATTTTCAGTCTTTTTATACTTAAAGAAAAGCAGGAATATGAGCATTGTTATTGATATGAGCATTCTGTGATTTTTTTTCTGGGAATTTCAGAGCTAACAGGGACTATGTAAGAAATAATAAAACTATTTTTTTAAATCAACATGAGAATACGAAAGGAAAAAATAACAATAATGCTCAGGGCAATGCTTAGTGACCACAGTACTTTGCTGTAGGCTGTTTATTGGTGAAACCCTTCTGCTTTATGAGGTCTAGGATTCATTTTATGGTTGCTTGTGCCAACTTCGGAAGGCTCTTATGAGGTCATGAGCACACATTCAGGGTCCTCACTCTTACACCAAAATCAAGTCTGTGAAACATCATTTAATGATCACCAATTCAATGGAATAAAGTGAACTTTCGTAATAAGAGTGAGTTCTGGCTCGGAGGATGACGCAGCATTACCACAAACAATACATAAGAAGATGATTCTATGTATTCCTTAAGTTACCTAATTAATTTGTGAACTTGCTACTCATAGTTAAAACTATCCTTAAAAGTGAGATTGTCCATCCCATGTAAACATGGTCACAATCAACTATTTGTCTAGCCTGTCACCAGCTTTTATACCTTTAAAATAAATTGTGATCAATTACGGTGCATGTGATTATATATGTATGTAGTTTGCATGCATAAAATAAATTTTATACTGACTGATGCCTTGGGCAGTTTTTAGAGGGTGTTTTAAAGAGCAAGTTACTAAACTATTCCAACAAATCTTTATTAGTGTCATCAAGTTAAATGAATAATATAATTTTGCTTTTAAGAAATTGTATCCTGAAGTAAATTAACATACAGATTAAAAACACCTGGTATGCTAAAAGAGAAGATAAGCCAGCTATGAACGAAATTTTTATTAGAGGATATTGGAAGGCAGGATGATATTTTTGTTCTTGGGGTTTAGTATGTTTGTCTCTTTTTAAGATGAGTAAGATAGGAGATAAAATGTTATCTGGCACAACATAGTATTAGTAGAATGATGGGAATATCTTTTCCAACACTACTTTTTGTGAAGAAGGACATAACTTTTCATTGAGACTTCATTTCAAACATTCCGCCATGTCTTCAGCAAATGTTGAGAGCCGGGTGGCTGACCATGGCGTACCCGCTGGTGTCCTGCAGAAATAACCTTCTGCATTTAGAGACAGTGCTCCTGAAAATAATGTGAACAAGTGATTTTCAGACGCAGGACACAGGCCATCGGCTTTTCTAGTGATATCCAATCACACTTGTGCCAAGTTTGTCTTCCAGTCCTGGCATCATTCTCCATCCAAGAGGATTTCATGTATTTTCGTTGCCTCAAAAATGTTGATGTTATTCAAGAAAATAGGAACAGGTGATTTTGATTCTTCATCTTGTCCTTTCTTCCTTGTTCCTAGCATCCAGACTCCTTGAATATCTTACACATCAAAGCTTCGTTGCTTAATTGTACAGTTAGTGCTACAGACCCTTTATATGATCTGTGTCTTTTTACTTTAGAAAACTTATGGAGCTGGACGTGATGGCTCACGCATGTGATCCCAGCACTTTGGGAAGCCGAAGTGGGAGGATTACTTGAGCTCAGGAGTTTGAGACCAGCATGGGCAACACAGCAAGACCTCGTCTCTACAAAAAAGAAATTAAAAAATCAGCCGGTCGTGGTGGTGTGCTACTTGGAAGGCTGAGGTGACCCGGGAGGTCAAAGCTGCAGTGAGCCATGATCTTGCCACTGTACTCTAGCCTGGGCGAAAGAATGAGACTCCAACTCAAAAAAACAGGGGGGTAGGGAATTAACATTAAATACTAAGTTGAAAGGGATTGCCAGCAAGCAAACATCTTATTGAACACACTCAGGTGGCAGAGATTATCAGCAGTGCTCACACATCACTTAATAATTTTAATTCCTGTAACGAACAGTCTGAGCATAAAATATACATGACTATAACTGAATCTGAGCTATACTATCTTGCTCTAAGGCTAACTGGAAAAGCCTGAAGCTGTGGTAACGATTCAAAGTGTGTATTGCCACCTCCAGGGAAAGTGGCATTGGATGGTGTTTCCATAAATCGAACTTAAATACACTGTGGGATGAGGGTAAGAACCTCTAAAAACAGATGATGGCTTTCCACATTAAATATACAAGCACAAACACCAGTGGTTGTTGGGTGGATTATTGATCACAGCAACAAAGTACATTATATAATTTAAAAAGAAACACTAAACCCGAACTTCTTCACATGAATGCACACACACAAGCACATGCGGTGCTGTATTGATGCACGATCGTTTGAGTAGACTTGAGTCTAGCCTTTGGTTCAAACCTGATGATAGCATGTTCCCAGCTTGAACACACAAATCTATGTTGGTTATGGATGTCTTTTAATGGATTTTGGAAGACTGAGCCATATTTTGAAAGCTGCCTCAAACCCTTGGCAGATTTTATGAGATTTAAAAAAGATATGTATGTTAGTGCTATGTAAATGGTGATATCTTTGATCAACTGGAAACTCTTATCATAAGAAAATTATTAGTAATTTTTATGTGGACCCTCCCTGGATGAGAAATGTCATTTAGATTAGAGAAAAAAAAAATGGGCAAAGATTATTGGGTTGCCATATTTTAAACTATTTTACATTTAGATAAAACCGATATCCAAATGATAATTTTGAAGCCATAACCATGCCTTCAATGTAATTGCTCAGATCGTAACCGTCATCTACCTTTCTGCCTATCAATTTTCCCAATCACGTCCCATTCTGGCTGCCACATTTCTTTCTCTACTCTTCTGCCTCCATGTGGGTCAGGATTGTTGGCAAACTTCTACATGTTTGCCGTGGATACTTGCTCATGGTGGAAGCTGAAAGTTTTGCTTTTGGAGAATATACACCATTCTTTGTGGTCTGAAGATGCACTAGGTTTTCCAAACCTAGACATGGACACTGTTTTTTTTAAAACTTCAGCACTGTAAAATAACAGAGTAAAAAAAATAAGAAATTAGTTTCCATTTCTCTATTTATAAGATCTTGAACAATTTGTTATATTTCTTTGGTTCCCAGTATCTGTCTAGAAAATGAGTGAGTTGGCTGAAGGAAGTGGGGTGAACTAGATTTTTGACAGAATTCTATTCAGCTAGAAAATGGTGTGATTTCAGGGCCTGGCTTTAGAAATGGCTGTTTTTGATGTTTATTGAAGAAGGAGTTGGAGGGGGAAGAGGAAGAGGAGGAGAAGGAAGGAAGGAAGGAAGGAAGGAAGGAAGGAGGAGATGCAACTTCATATTAAACCTCTAGCATAGCTTACTTGCTGTTTCTATTTGTTGGGTGATGTCATATAAAACATACATGAGAGCTTTAAGCCATAGGTTCAGAAAATCAATTTTAGGGTAAGTTAGAGAACATGAAACATGCAAATCCTGTTTCATGCTTTAAGCCTAAGATGAAGATGAGAACACAACTGCCTTAAGCATGACCTAGGGTGAAATATTGACTGCTGCCTCAAAGTGAAAATGCAGCAATGAATTGCTGTGGTTTTGGACAGTAGGGAATTTTTTTCATTGCTGAGGAGGTGATTACATTAAAAGGAGAATGATTTATAATTTTAAGAAAAAAAAAACAGGTGAGAATTGCAGCAGGTCTTAATTATCTCGTGGGCCAAATAATCAGTCTGTTAGCCACAAAACTTAATTATTTCTTTTTAATTGAATTGGTTTCTCGTTTTGGTGTCAGTAACTAAATTATATTTATATTAAATCAAATTTAAGGGCAATGTGGTTAACTAGGTGGAATAGAACAAAGGGCATTTTTCCTATAAAGCAAATTCTGCATTATAAAATAAATCAGGGCAAAAATTCTAGAATCACTTTATGATTGTAATGGCTATAGGCATGTCTAGCAACATTGGGTTCATTTAATTTGTATTAATTTCTAGTAACAGGAAGAAGAAGAGTGATCAGGGATGTATAATTGGAAGGGAAAGTTCAGAGTCATAGCAGTAAAATAGCAAAATCCTTCTCTATGTCATCTTTGGAATATCAGTCTGGATTGTAGTGGATTTGACAGAATATGAAGGAAAGATGATAACAGAAACCTGAAACATTTAAATCATTCGATTACACTTAGCGAGTTTCAAATTTTGGTTCTATATTTGAACATAACTGAAACACCATAACAACTGGTACTTCAACAAAAAGGCCATTATATCGAGCAATAGAATATTAATGAATGTTTGGTTGTAAAATAAAAAGGAAAATCACAGACTATAAATGAAATATTTGCAAAAAAGTTTAAGTTGTAAAAGAAAGTAAATTATCTTTATTAATGTACTGATAGGAAAAGATGTAGTGTTAAGTAAAAAGCCACAGGGTGTACAATGCTGTGATTAGTGTTATTCCTTTTGTCTATTTTTTTAAAAAACATATAAAATTATGCTGGTGTATGTATTTTTGAAAGAAACAAAAGAGAATAGTATTAATAGAATATAGCAGAGAACAGATTTGCACCTTTTACATCATATCTTTATTTACTATCTAAATTTCCTAAGCATTAACATATTTTTTCTATGCTTTAATTATACTTTATGCTATAACTTCCTCACAAAGATTCACAACGTACATTAATACATTAAGAATTCTAGGCCGGGCTCGGTGGCTCAGCCTGTCATCCTAGCACTTTGGGAGGCCGAGGTGAGGGGATTGCCTGAGCCCGCGGGTTCGAGACCTGCCTGGGCAACTTGGCGAGGCCTCATCTCTACAATAAATAAAAAATTAGCTGGGCATGGTAGCACATGCCTGTAGTTCCAGCTACTTGGAAGGCTGAGGCGGAAGGATCGCCAGAGCCCAGCAGGTCGAGGCTGCAGTGGTCGGGAGTGGCCACTGCACTCCAGTCGGGTGACAGAGTGATGCCAACTCAAAATAAAAGAAAAGAATTCGGAGTAGTTCCTTTGGTAAAGATAATTTTGGTGTTTGTTTAACTAAACAAGTTAACTACTTACCTGCAGTAAAAACACTTTGGAAAATACTGTTTTTTGTGATGCCTATACAACTTCAAGAAAATCTAAGTCATTATGAGACATCGCATTGGTATGAGCAATCACATTTTACAAATAGCACTTAATAGCATATTTCACAAGTAGCCCTGAATTTTAAATTTCCCAGTTGGATAGGTAAGTAGGCAGGTAAGTAGAGAGATAGAAGATAAATAGATGGCAGATAGATAGGGAGATAGGGGGAGAGAGAGAGAGAGAGAGAATGAACAAATTCCAAATTATCAGTTTCACCCTCTAGGTTGACGTCACCTAAGTGACAACGAACAGCAGAAATTAGGAAGGCGGGTTCGCCTAATATTAAAATCAAGTTATATGAACATTCTCTGAAAATCAGATGTATCTGCGGATGAACAGTGTGTAAATACCACACACACACACACACACACACACACACACACACACACACACACACACACTCAGGTTCTAGCAAGATGACAATCAGCTGAGGCTATTGGCTTTCTCACTGAAACACAAAAGCTACAGGAGAGATGAGGCCCCATTTCAGCAAGTAACAATTTATTTTCAGACCACAAATGACCACAGTGCTGGGATGGGAGGAGCTTTTCAGATAATTCATTTCTAGGCCCATTTCTCCTTCTGCTTCAGTGTGACATCAAGGCCATGTCTGGGTCTGACTGGGATGGCATCTACAAGTTGAGGGAAGTCAGCCAGCCACTCGATGGCCGCTTCTGCTGCTTCCTCTGGACTGGGAAATGATATCAGCCACTAGTGGTTTCAAGAAAACAGCAGAGCCCAAGCTAGAAAGCCCGAAAGTACTTGCAGATAAGGGAAATGGCGTAGGTGGTCAAGCACAGAAGTTCATTGGAATTCTCTCTGCCCTGAAATGTGCCCTCACTTCCACTCTGCAAATTTACTCCTGGATGCATATGCCAGGGCCCAGGGTTTCATCTTCTCCTTTAGAAACCAGGATTTTTAGACAACTGATAGTACCCAAACCAGCTCACAGTGAAGTCTGAGTGTAACTGCTGTGTAAGAAATCAAAGTTGGTGAACAACCCTTCCCAGCGGATGGGCGTAGTACACACACACAGCAAGGTAGGAAGAGTACTGGAAACATGAAGCAGAGATCAAGAGTTATAAGCAAGAGTCTACTGGAGATGGTGTTATGAAGAGATAACTTTTGAAATAAAGAATTCAATGAATGGGTTTAATAGTAATTGGATTTGGTTAAAGGAAGAAACATCAGTGAGTAAAAAGCTATTCTAAAAAGTGTTCATGCATAAAGAGTCAGAAAAACAAATAAACAAAATGCTCATGGAAGCAGAATTTAGCCATCAGTCATGAGGAGACTTTTGAAGCAGAAAGTACATGAAGAGAGGAAAATGTTGGCAGAAATAGTAATCTAGAATCCTCTCCAAAACAGATCTGAGTTCTCAGTTTGGAAAAGTACCTGGGATGCTAAAAATAGATAAATAAACAGCTGTCCATTCAGACACAGAAGAACATCAAGGTCAAGACGACATTTCACAAAATACTAGAGAGAAACACAGATCACTGTAAATGATTGAGGATGAGACATCAGGCTGATGCTAATTTCCTTTTAGGTTTCCATGGAATCAGAATATTCACCATAAAAAGACTATATTGGAGTCTATAAGACTATATTGGAGAGCACTGGAGAGACTATATTATACCTAGAAGATAAGACTAGGTAAAATGAATTAGGATATGAGGAGAAGATTCATATAGAACTTCCTGAAGTTTATTTTTGCCTAAGGAAACAATTTCTAATAAGTCCATACCCATAGCAATCCATAAACTTCTGTAGTAGCTGAGGAGTTTTTGAGAGAAAGTAGATCAGAAGACAGTGAAAGCAGAAAAAGAGTCTTGTCTTGTTCCAGATTTGGACATATATATAGAAAATAGCATAAGAGACTGTGAAAAATACAAATATGTAACATAAAAACATATAAGTATTCACCACAAGAAAAAAAAAGCTGAAGAAAATACATCTACCTAGGGCAAATCTTGAAAGGCAGCAAGTCATGAAAGGTGAAAGAATTAAACCAAGTAGAATGCAGTGAATATAAAAAGAGAAATTAGATGAAAGAAAAACCCAGTAGTAATCATCACAGTGTAAATGGCTAAATTAAGCAATTAAAAGAAAATATTTCATTCCCGTATTGGCCAAAATCCAAGATTCAGCAATACATTTTTAACAAGAACAGTATTTCAGACAGATTTGCACAAGAGACTTAGAAAGTAAAGATAGGTCAGAAAGGTCAATGATAAAGCGAGGGAAGAAATGCCAGAAAAATATATTTCCAAAAATAGTCATAAAATGAATTTTGATATCAAACAAAATATCACTTAGGGAGAAACACACCATAAGAGCAAAGAAGTGTTATTCCCTAGTGGAAGGCTGTATAACTGTGTCATGGGTGAGAAGGTCAGTATCTGCTGCGACTGACAGATCATGAACAGAAGCATGTGTTTTCAGAAGCACATGTGATCCTTCCAAGCAGCCCTCTCTCAGACATGAGCCGTTCTGTAAGGCCCTAGTATGGCAAGGAGAGGATTTGCCACCTACCCATGATGAAGGTTTGTATGAAAGTTGTGAGATGCACACAGTCATAGATTTAAGTTATAAGATCTCGATATGGATGCTGGACCTAGGCACTGGATCTTGAATGATTCCATCAGAACTTATAGGTTAACTACTTGTTCAACCTGTTACAGTAAGGGGACTTTTCAAGACTACGTTTTTTCTTGCCATGAGTAATTGCAACTTCTCTTTCATTAAATACAAATCAGTATCATAACCTGCATAATAACTTGTAATGGACTGATTTGATTTGATGAAGTGTTCTAATCCCTGGTGGCTACATCTATTTACTGCCTGTTTGGATCCTGCGCCTTATTTACTCACCAGCTAGCAATCTGAAGCTGTTGTATTGACAATTTCATCATCTTGGAAGGCTTCCTCCAGTGAATGTGGCCAAGGAAGAATGGAAAGTTAATAACCACTGTGAACTTTAACTAAATTGTTTGGGGCCTTTGACGATTTATTTTCTTGTTGCTGAGCTTACTTGCAGGAAGAAGCAGGAGTTAGAGTTCCCCGATTATGTTGACGGGTTAGTGACATATGATAGATTTATGACACCTTGACTGGGAATTTGCCCATTTAAATACTCCTTTCTACCTGTACCCTGAATGATTTTCCAATATCCTCAGTCTCATTATGTCAATCAGAGATTGTTCTAGCCAGTACCTTTTTCACAAAACTGAAGTAATGCAACCTGGAACTTTCATCTCATCAGCTGAATTCTTCCTAAGACCCAGTTTGAGATCCATTGTTTTGGGCAAGGGTATTTTACAGTACTTAGGCATGCAAGATTGGAAATAAAGGTAAAAGAAATCAAAATATATCTCTGGGCAAAACACACTGACCAAATAGAAATTTGTCTTTTAGCAATTGTTCATTTTAGACCAAAACAAAGTCACTGCCTGAACAAAATACATATTTAGTATTACTATTAGTGCAACACTATTAGTTACAACATTGTGTAAGAAAATTCCAAAATGTAGGCTAATTCTACTTTAACACTTTCTTTATCCAAAATTAGATAATTGCAGAACAAATTTCGAGAAAACCTCTAGAAACCAGATGAACCCAATGGTTTATGAGATGTGCAGTATTTGGTTTCACTTTCCACTTTTGTAAGGTCTCATAGAAAGATTTCCCTCAATATGCAAAGGAAAAAGTGAAGTTAGTTGAAACAGTTTAAGCTATCATTTGAATGATGGCAAAGATAAACACCTCAAATTTATTTTTCCTCCTCATTTTGTTTAATCATATTTGTTTTAAGTGAATTTCTCTTTCTTTAAATCTCCTCAAAGTTTGCTGGCATCCTATCAATCAGTAGCCGAGAACAGAGAAATTATTGGATTCTCTACTGGAATGAACTAGAGGCAGTATGGAAAATAGTGTTGCCAAGTCAACCAAGCACTCAAAATAGAATTAAAAATCATGATAACTACAGCCACAATATGCCAAGAGAGAAACAAAAAAGAAATTGTTCCCAAATGAGAGGGGAGAGAAAGCAGCATGGAGTAGTAATACACTCCGACTTTGAATAACTCGCTTTATGTCCTTGGGTGATTCACTCAATTTCCCCGAGTTTTGGATTCCTCTGTGTAAAATGAGAGAGTTGGACTAAATCAGTAGTTTCCAAATGTTGAGCCTTGGAATCATTGCAAGGAGGCCTTGGATTCATGAGCTTTATACACTTCCGTGATCACCAGCATCCAAAAGTCCGACTGCAGTCATATGGAAGCTGGAAAAACACTTTTAAATTTTGCAAATCGGCACTCGTTTAGGACAAGTGGAATGACATACGAGGCCTTTCAGACTACAGAGTGCCAGTATCTTATGAGTGAGATATCCAGATGTCGAAGTGTACGATTCCGGACTGAAGTCCTTCTCCCGAAAGCATGACTGTTATTGCAAGGGACGGTGAATGCAATCAGGAGTCTGGTTTCGAGGCCAGACTTTCATTCATTGATTTTGTGACCTTGGGCGAGTCATTTAAATTTTCAGTTCCTTCATTTCAGATAGCCATTGGAAAAGGCAGGACACGTTTAAAGTGTTCTTCGAATAAAGATGGTTTTGTTGCTTTTATTCATCAACTGCAGCCAGCCTTATGATGCTGAATTTACAGAGCAGGAATCAGAATGAGCTGTCAGGTCTGTTCATCACTGTAGCTGTTCTCATTGTTCCCACTCTTCTGCCTCTTCCACCTCTGTGTGCCACTTCTCCGTGGTTCTTTTTCCACTCTTAGGTTGATGGCTTACTTGTGGCTGAAGAATTTTTAATGCTTACGTGGTAACTCAAGCCATGATGCTTGTTATTTTTGGGAAGAGACATCATAAAGATTCTTATAGACAACTACAAGCCAGCTACTAGTTTACTTGAATATAATTTTGTTTTCAAGTAATTTTGTCTTCTTTACCTTTGTCAATCTCTTGAAATACCATCATGCATAGACACTCGAACGATGAGGATACTTCTGAGAAATGCATTGTTAGGTGATTTTTCCTTTGTGCAAACATCATGGGGTGTTACTTACACCAACCTAGATGGTTTAGCCTGACACACGCTTAGGCTACATGGTATCTATCTGTGGCTCCTGGGCTACACACCTGCACAGCATGAATACGGTAAGCAATTGTACTGCACTGCGAGTGTTTGCGTATCTACACATAGAAAAGGTAAAGCACTGTACTAGGTAATCGTGCAGTGCATTACCTTTTCTATGTGTAGATATGCAAACACTCGCAGTGCAGTACAATTGCCACCGTAGCTGCACGTGCAGCTATGAGGAAGTGACGGGATGCTTTCAACTGCATTATAACCTGTGAGATCACCATCTTACTACGACTGTTGACTGAATCGTCGTGATGTAGAGCATGACAGCCTGTGAGTTTTTGCTGGGCCCTCCATCAGCAGTGGGCCTGTGTGAGTTCTTGCATACACGCATTTATCCCTCCATCAGAGTCGTGTGCTTACTCAAAAGCTCCCATTTCTAGTCTCATCAGCTGCTAACTGACCTCTCTGAGCCTCCGGTGACTGCTCTGTGGTCACCGAAGCTGCTGCCGTCCTGGGATGGACGCCCATTTTGCTGAGTCACTGACGGAAGTGCACCCCAGTCCAGTTATTGGGTTCCCTCTTGCACTCAGACCACGGGAGCAGATGGACTCGCTCGGAAGTGGAAACAAGTGGTCATCTCTTGAGACAGAAGGGATTAGGGCTCCACACGTCTGGATGCTCGAAGTGCCTGGCGTCCAGCGTTGTTAGGCCTGGTCCTGGAAAGCCACACTGATTCCCCAGTGCCCAGCAGTCTTTCTCTTCATATGGACTTTTGATCTGCTTTTTAGCAATGTTTTACAGACGTGGATGGATGTTACATAAGGTCAACCGATTTCATATTCATTAGAAAATGCTAGATGAAATCATAGAAAGCAATTTTTGTTTTATGGCAGAAAAACACATGAAGCTCATTTAAAGGAAAGAAGAGTCTTCTATACATTAAAAATAAAGGATGAGTTTTTCTATATCCAGCATGCTTGGGAAGCAAACACATGATTATTTTAGCAAATTGACATGTTGTTCTTAAACATGATGATTTGACAATAACATTCTAAAAGTAAAAACAAAGCAAAAACGCGTCTTGAATAAAATGCTAGAGTAAGATGATTGCTTTTGACATTTATGGTAGACTGATTTTAAAGGATTACTTTAATCAAAATAATCTTTAAAAATTTCTCATGAAAAGTAGTAGCATGTTTTAGGACATTTGTGTGGGTAGATTTTTCAGAGATCTACGGATATTCTTGTCCTTTTTAATTTCTTTAACTTAGCTCTCAAGCTATCTAAATGTGGTATTTGTATCTTTTCAGATCTCGCAAATTTTCCCCTAATTAAGTGTTCTTATTTTGGTCTAGTCTGAAGAAATGTGCTGTTCTGCTATTGACAAAACGAGCCTCCAGTTATGATCATGGGGGTGCATGCAAGATAATTTGGGATCCTCTGTCAGGGAGCTCAAAGCACATTGCTCCAGGAGTTGGAGAAGCAGAAGGAGGATGTGGCAGAGAAGAGGAAGCTCGAGTTCTAGCGGCTGTCCACACAGCGAGATGGGCCAGCCACAGTGATAAAATGCACGGGGGCCTTGGCACCTGGCAGCCTGCAATGAGCTTAGCTGAAGAAAGTGGGACCGCTGCTTCACTGCCTCCGTCCTCATCCTGGGCAAAATGGCCACGGTCATCCCCACTCGGAAACAGCCAGGAAGAGAACTGTGGGGAATTAGTCCTAGCTCAGCTTAATCGACCCAATACAATCCGTCACCCCATGATCCAAACACAAACCTTTTCCAATACCAGATCCTATAGATGTTCCTGCAAGGACATATTATCCAATCCTCTTATGGAGTATTAATTTTCTTTTAATTAATTTTTCTTGGTTGTTTTTGGTACTGCAGCCAGCTGCGCTCCCAATTTTTCTCATCCACGATACTCTTGTGTAACTCTACATAGTATACGGGGAAGAAAGTAAGGCTGAAGGTACACTCAGTTTTCACTGGTCAGAAAGAAAAATCTCTAAAAATAAAAATATCGCCCTATTTTTGGCAGCAAAATACAAACAATTTACACGGACATCACCTCCCCCTGCCCTCCACGCCTCTTTTGACTGGGTCAAGAGAAGTGCAGAACAGAATCAGCCCCAAGAAAGACCCACATTCCTCCTTTCCCCAAAGCCAGCGCACCAGTCTGGTGTCAGGAGTCACCCAACCATTCTCTGTATTCTTGCTTTCATTTGTAGCCTTGTGATGTTCAGGACCACCACATGATTCTTTCTCCCCAGACTTTGATCCTCACCTGACTCTGTAACATTATTTTGTGTATCGCTCCGTCACCTCTCCACGACATCAGTAGACCCATCCATCGTCAGTCTTCAGCAATATTGTCAGCCTTGGGCTCAGTGGCTTCCCTCCTGTTGTTCTCACTATAACAGGAAGATGGCTCCCTGGAGATTCACAATGCCCACGTTCCTCTCAGTGACTTTTCCAGGTCTCTTGCTCGCTGGGCATGGGGTGAAGCAGATGGTCTTTCTGTTCTGCTCAGGCACTGCCAAGCTACTTTCCTTTTCTTCTCGGTAAGTTCTTCCCCTTTGAGTTTCACGCCATCGGGCCATAGCAAATACCGCGGGCACACCTTTTGTATCACACCGAGGCCACTTTCCACTCTTCTCCGAAGAGTTTTATCCATGCCTCATCGCCACTTCTTCTACAGTGCTCTGGGCCAATTCCTAGTGACTTCTTTATTCGCTTGGATAAAACACGCACTCTTCTAGTCTTCCAATACTTTAACCTTTGTTCCCCTACAATAACCATGTTCTTAATCCTACTTAAACTCACTTTCTTGAAGTCACAGTTCTTTCCATTTTTGACTACAATCATTCCGTGATCTCAATTTTGAGGATCTCGTTCTCAGAACACGAGTTTTTCTCTCTGGTTCACGCTGGTATCCTGACTCCGATCATCTCCCTATCCTATAGATGTTCCTGCAAGGACATATTGTCCAATCCTCTTATGGAATATTAATTTTCTTTTAATTAATTTTTCTTTTTGGTACTGCAGCCAGCTGTGCTCCCAGTTTTTCTCATCCACGATACTCTTGTGTAACTCTACATAGTATACGGGGAAGAAAGTAAGGCTGAAGGTACACTCAGTTTTCACTGGTCAGAAAGGAAATCTCTAAAAATAAAAATATCGCCCTATTTTTGGCAGCAAAAATACCATCACACCCAGCACTACACTGCTGTTCTTTTCTTGTCTGTACTCACTACTCTGAGGATCTCATGAGTCTTATGGATTCACATACCCTTTACATGCGGGTGACTTCTGTTTGTTCTTCCACCTGTGAATTTCTCCTGAACTTCGGATTTCCGTGTCCCAGCGCCAGACGCCTCAAGGTCGTCATGCTGGCTTTCCTCTCCCCCCCTCCCAAAACCTCCTGCCCTCACCACCTTTGACGTTTCGGTGAATGGCCACTCCGCCTTTCTGATGGCAACAGCCAAAGCCTTGGCGTCATCCTGGATTACCCTCTTTTTTTGTTCTCACAACTGACACAAAATCTAAAGGTAAATTCTGTCAGCCCTATGTTCAAAATACAGCCAGAAGGTGACCTCTTCTCACTTTCAGTGGCACCATTTTTAGGAAGGCTTACTTTTTGTTTCACTCTTTCCACCCTTCCTTGCCTATTTTCAGGGCAGCAGTCAACGTGTTCTAGTAAAACATTATTAGCCAAACTATGTCACGCCTCTCTCTGACAGTCTTCAGTGATTTCCGATACTGCTTGGAGAATAAAACCAAAGTCATTAAAGAGCCCGTGCCTCTCTATGTAATCAGACCCCTTGCTTCTTCTCAGAGACCATTTCCTGTTCATTTTCATCTGACAGAACTTGGAGATCTCAGCTTCGATTCCATCCTCATTTCGTCTGGAGAAGTTAGAGAGCTAAAAAAGTCGATGTCTCCTGGACTCCCTGGGGTCTAGGTTGCAATTCCACCAGCTATACACACGTGCGCACAGTTTCAATCTTGGAAGCCAGGCAGAGACTACCTTCCCGGCCCTCCTGTTTCCTCACCCAGCTGTGTGACCTGAGGCAGCTGCCATGGTGACCTCTGGGTCCTGTGTGTGTCCTCAGCTGCACTGCGGGGTCAGGAAGCCTGCTGGGAGTGGACACCACTTGCTGTCCTCGCCATCACAGCTAAGCCGGTGAGTCCTTCATCTCCCTAAACCAGGGGCGGACCTTTCATTGGTTCTGTAAGCATGTCATTCCTGTATTTGGTATTTTGCTCAGTTTGGGATATCAAGAGCAGCTTTTGTTTCTTGTATTAAACACCTATTGATACACACACACTCTCTCGTTTAGATCTTTAGGAAAATGTCATTGTTTCAGCGGGATCTTTGTGGGGGCCACCCTGTCTAAAACGTCACCTCCTGCAACACGGTGCCTCTTTCCTGTCTGTGGTTTGCTTTTTGGCACTTTCCATTTTTTAGCACACAATTGATTTCATCTATTGTACCTATGTGTCTCATCTCTCTCCTAATATTAAGAATAAAAGTTGCTACCGGTGGACGAATGTGAACTTAAAATGGACGTCAAAGAGCGTGTGTCAGGGATAGGCGGGCTGGGCCATGCAGCTTATTCTGTCCACGATTCTCCCAGAACATTCCATGGCCGTTCCTTTGCTGATCACTGTACCTTGACATGCAGAAGCTGCACATGAGACTGCTCAGGGCCCCTTCAAGAGTGAACGGTGGCTGTCGGGCCACCTCTCAGTGGCCCTGGTGGGCCGGCCCCCTGAGAGGGCCCTCGACCCCCACTGCTGGCTAGTTCCTTCCTATCCGTTTCGGCATCAGACTGATTCTAGCACCACTCATTCCGAGAAGGATAGGACTTGTGTGTCAAGTTTGAAGTACGCGTAAATTCAAAACTATACAAGAAACCAGTAGTAAGGTCGTCATCATACATCATGCTTTGTAGTTTATATTTCAGAGTACGTTTTAGAGGCACTTAGAGGTACATATGTGTATATCTGCTGCATTCGCGTGTGTTATCTAAATAAAAATTGCCATTGCAAAGAAAAAGAACAAACTAAAATAATATCTTTAACAACCCGCCCTGTGAAGTTTCTTAAGCCCATCATATTTTTGATTCGAGTTTGTTATGCAGCCACGAAATACGTACTCCTTGCCTGTCTAGTTGAGCATATTTCTTTCGTGGCAGCCTGAGGAATGTCCTCTTCAGATTTCCGAATTTTTGATCCTTTTCTCTTCCCTCAATGTTGTTTTGCTGGTTTCCCCAAAGTCTCAACTTTTACTCTTTCTGGAATTTGAAAAACAAACAAACAAAAACCCTTTCTCTGCTAAAAGAAAAGAAAAAGAAAAGAAAAGAAAGGGCCGGCACTTTGTTTTTAATTGCTGCTTCACAGTTACTCCCTCTAACAGTGCCTAGTATATTGGAGATACTCTGAAAATACTTGCTGAATGAATGAATTTGAGCAGGAACCGTGACTGCTTCTTCCGTGCTTGTGTGTGATTCTTCCTGTACCTGTGCAAACGTGTAAGAGCATTTATGCACACGGGATTGCTCAGGGCATGCATTATTTATAAAAAGGCAGGTTTCTTGACATCCGTTTTGTGTCATGGAGCGAGTGAAATGGCATTCAGCACTTCAGCACAGTTTCTCCGCCTTTCCCGAGGGCGACAAAGCAGGGGCTGTTTCAGAATTCTACGGAGAGACTGAAACAATAGCTACACAATCTGAGAAGCGTCCTGGATGGAAGAAGGAGGTCATTGTGAGGCGCGTTGACCTCAGATTCCATTTGAAATAACACCCGCGAAGCGTTGTAGCTTTCCAGTTGACCCCAGATATTTGGAGGGTTTGATCAGGCTTTAAAGGCTTCCATTTTCAGCTGCTTGGCTGCATTAAGTCGAAATTTCCAGATTCTTCTGACGTGTCCTCTACCCAGTGAACACATGGCTGGGACCGAGTCTACAGGGCGATCAGCATCACGGATGCAACCTTGCTCCTCCCGTTCCTTGTCTTCCTCCTGCCCTCAGTGGCTGTTTCCAAGGCCAGGAGGACCTCTGCTGCAGATGATTGGGTACCACCTCCCCCCACATCCCCACAGACACACAGAAACAAATATACTCAGGCATGCGTTCATACTGGTGTGCACACCAAAAAGGATACACCCTCTTCCTCCAACCACTAAAAAAAAAAAAAAAAAAAAGGAAAATCAGTCCTTGACCTTTCCGAGCGGTGAAGACATGCTGGCTTCTGGTTCTGCTCTCTGATTCTCACCCTGGAATTCCATCTTTGGAATTAGAAGAGATCGGCGGTGCATTTCATTATTCCCAGGCATCACAGAAGCTGAAAAATATCTCAGGGGGTTATTACAGGGTAGGGCGTCCCAAGGAAGAAATGATTTTGTGTTCCGCAGGTGGATTGAGTTGAGGAGTCGCTGCTTTCTCTTCCCATAGCCGGGCATCATCATTAGAACGAAAGCTAGAGCCTTCATTCCCTCGAGTGCTTTGGAATTGCAGTTATTGGCCTTCCTGTCTTCCTCCCTTTCCCGCTGGGTTTTTTTGGCTCTTTAGATGCCTAAGAACCTGCCTATATCATTTTCAGAGAAATAGATCAAAGCCGCTGGGATCAATGAAACTTTCGGAACGTGAAGAAGATTAAGGAATCCTAAAACTGGCATAATATTATTCTTTATAGCAACGTAAAGCTATTTTTAAAGAGTGAATGTTACGGGGCCATGATGTTTTTGTTTTGTAAGAGTATTTTTAAGGTGTGACAGGGGGTTTTCTCTTTTAGGAAAGTGCTTCGCATCCAGAATACAGGAGCCTCTCTTGTGCTCACTCTCAAGCTTGGGCTCACCCGAGCTCTCTGTGTGTGTGTGTGTGTGTGTGTGTGTGTGTGTGTGTGTGTGTGTGAATATTTCACTGCATTGATTTTAGGTTGCCAACCAAAAGTTTAAAACCCTTGCTTGTTTTGGTCAATTTATTACACATTATTTACTTATATATAAATTACATAAATGCATATTTAAATATTATTTAATAATTTCGTATTTTTATATATTGAATGCTATTTTATTTTTTTGACCTGTTGGGGTGTACAAGTCTTTTAATTTTTTTCATGTTTTGTATTTTTTAAATTTTAAAGATGTGGGGTAAGATGCAGGATTAACTATACAAGTGGTCATCGTACAGGTGAAATTGAGCCTTCCTCTGGTCCCCACTTTTCGTGGTTTGAGATCAGGTACCCTGACTGATGCTGTGTCCCCCACTGCCAACCCAGCAGTATCTCACTACTGCCAAACCCTTTCTTATAGTACTATGGCAAATGTTCAGGGTCTGCTTATAGCTTACATATTTTTCATATAAAAAAGGCAAAGAAAATTAACTTTAAAAATGAAATATGGTCATCTATTGGAAGCATTTAGTTTGCAGCAACAGAAATTCCCTAGATAAAATTATTATAGAAGCAGCATAACTGACCTTTCTTTATGGGATTTTAAAAAAGTTGACCCTGAAGAAATACAGTTAATTAATTCATGTGTTTATCCATCCATTCACCCACTCACTATGGTAAGCTTTTATTGAATATCTACTACCTATTTAGTACTATGAAAGAAGCAAAGAATACAAAACCAGTGACCCATTTTTTTCTCAGTGAGTAACAGAGAGATAGACACACAAAATCATCCCTGTATAATAGGTACAACAATCAAAAGATATGTGGGGATACAGACAATGGCTTCCAAGTTAATTCTAGCTAGCTTTTTCTGCCTATTTAATATTTAACCTGTATTTTTGCCTTTGTTTAAAATCTCAAGACCTACCTTAATGAAAACAAAATCTTTCCCGCTGGGAATTGTTCTAAAGCCTCAGTTTTTTTTTTTCTTTTATAATTGTGTCAAATCACAGCTTGAGCTAAAATGTTGCTAGTATGACTTGAGGAAACAAGATTTGGTCTGCTGTATATTCCTGAGAAGGACTGAGACTTAATGAGAGTGTTTCTTTCCAGCATTGCCTTCTTCAGAAAAGGTGGTATAATATGAGTGTGCAGGAACTAGCCAGTTGGTTGTGTGTCACGACACGGCAATGACTGTAATTTCATGAGAAGACGATCGTCTTATCAATCCGGAAAGTGACAAAGGGCAAAACTTCAAACAGGTTCTTTGGGGTAAAAGCATTATTTACTATCCTCCTGTTGGCGACATGTTCTGAAAATCGAATTATTGTTTGAATCTATATTTTCACTATAATGATATAATCTTATCAACATAATTCAATTTTAAATTAATGTGCTTCCAATAAAAAATATACTATTTCAGAGAACACTTGTCTTTTAGGATACACTTCTAAATTTATCTGGTATTCAGTTACAGTAGTGAAGGTCTCCTGACTTACAATGGTTCAAACCACAATTTTTTGACTTTCTAATGGTGCAAAAGTGATATGCATTCAGCAGAAACCAAGTTCAGATTCTGAGTTTTTATCTTTTTCTAGGCAAACAATATGTGGTGTGATACTCTCTGAAGGTGCTGGGCAGGACAGTGGGCCACAGCTCCCAGCCAAACAAGCCATCACGCAGGTGAACCAACGATCAACTCTATGGTGTACCGTAATTAACAAATTGCACGAGATGCTTAACATTGATTATAAAATAGGCTTTGTATTAGAAGATTTTGCCCAATTGTAGGTTAATGTAAGTGTTCTGATCACACTTAAGGTAGTCTGGGCTAGGTAAAGCCGTGGGTCACATGTGTTAAATTCATTTTTGGATTACAATATCTTAACTTACAATGGATTTGCTGAGAGGTGATTCTGCCATACACTGAGAAGATCTGTACTTTGGAAATCTTGCAAAATAGACTTGTTGAACATTGGGAAATAATGCTGAAGTTGTTCATTATTTCTTGGCTTAGGAATTATGTGATTTTTGCTAAATATGCACATGTAAGTTGCAAAGCAGAATAAAAAACATTTAGGGAAATTCTACCCACTCTTTTTGAATTGTATGGCATTTCATCACATGTATATGAAATTTATGAATATATAGCAGGAAACACATTGCTTAATTTTTATTGAAGGTGACATTTGAAAAAATTGTATGCACTAGTCTTCCACATTTTCACGCATTATTATATTCCTGAGATTCATGAATGCAGTTAATTATTTTTCATTGACATATAGTATTTCATTGGTTCAACAAACCACAGTTTACTTTCAACTCTCCTGTGATTGATACTTGAAGTAGCTCCTTTGGGGTAGATGGATTACTCACAGTGCTGTAATTGATATTTCTGCATTTATTTTCAGTAGTACATCTGCAGAAGTTTCTGTGGGGTATGGAGTTAAGAGGAAATTTTTGAATCATGTGCTATGTTCACATTTAGCTAGATAAGTTATTTCAAAAACGTTCTACCCATCTGATTCTGCCCTCCATAAATGACAGTTTCCACTGATCCAATGGGTTTTGCCAACGTTCAATATTGCCAATTTTTGTATTTTTGTCAATCTTTCTTATTTGAGAGAGCACAGGGAAATATTTTTTAAGCACATCATAAAATAAGTGGGTGACGGCCACCAACAAAAAGGAAGAAAATGTATTTATATATCAATATTGGAATTCATTTGAAAGCATGTTTCTAAAATTTTAATATATAAACATTATTTCTTGGCAAAACCTTACAAGCACATAAATTGAAAACTATTTCAAACTTTATAAACCAGTATAAAATTTTTCAAAGCAGTAATGAATTTAGTATAGAAAATACAAAATATGACTTTACTAAGTGCATATTTTATTTTATGCCTCTATTATGAATTGAACAACACAGTAAAGCATTGTAACAGAACTAATTTTCCCAGTTATTTTGCAACACTGTTATTTTGAGCTTAATGAGTATACCTGTTATCAGCTTGACAATATCATATAAATATTAGCTACAACTGTTTTGTTCAAGCAGAGCAACTTGTGTTTACTAACTACTGAGATAATTGGCCACCTTTGGGTATCTCTTCCATTGAAGTCAATGGTTGAATTCATAGACATCACACATTCTATACAAAATGTAAGATCAAGGAAATGTATATATACAGTAGATGCTATTATTTTTGTAATGCGATTTCTTTGAATTTCTAATATAAATTTGTATTTTTGAAGCCATTAATCTTACCTGTTTTGGTAAGGAATTCAAAAAAGAAAAAGCCCTTCAATGAAAATAGCCCTTAAAGATAAATTTAACAGTAGATCTATTCCTCCATATGCTCTCTATCCAAAGAAAAAGCCAAGCCATCAAGGTCTTTTACAGAAGCATCTCATTGCATCTACTAGGTCAGAATTTTACCCACAACAGGAAATCACTTTCTATACTCTCAACATTTATATACATTTCTTTAAACAAAAGGTTTTGCATTCCATTTGCAGACAAAGAAGTCTGTGCAAAGGCAAGGAGTTTCTAACATTAAAATGTGAGTGTCTGAAAATACAGAGGTTCCAGGCTTATGTCAAAGTGTCCAGGAAGAGAAATTAAATAATGAGGAATGATCTGTTTGAGTCACTAAAATAAAACGAATTGTCATTCCCCGGGTCACATTTATCCTCCTTTATCAAGTAGGTTGTTTTTCCAAAATCAATCTGCATTTTTTCTGTGAGAATGACCCCATCACAAGTATCCTTGAACTTCTTTTTTATCTGAGAAAATAAATTTACATACTTTTAAAATAAAAAAGTATTATTATGCTAAAAACAGAATACAAATTTTTCTATGTATTTGTTACTTCACAAAAAAATGAGTAGCGATTACATTTCTTCAAAGGTTCACCAAGTCACCATCACTGGGACCCTTGTCCCCCGTGCCAAGGCAAAGGGAGGAGTAGCATAATTTTCCTGTAATAATATGTGCCTGGAAGCCAGTCCATGACACTGGAGCCAAAGCAGATTTCTTTTATTAGATTGCTAGATAACTGTTTAAGCCGCTGCATTGATAGTTATGGGAAATTTGCCTTATAAAATAAAGCGAGCTCAATAGCAGCAGGACAAAAATGTCGGTAATTTTCTTGGCACAAAGTATCATCTAGATTTGGGGGTTTATTCTTGGTATACAAATACGGTCTAAAATAAAAACCTTTCATATCTAGAGCTGTTGCCCATGGCTGTTTCTGTTCGGCTCAGAGTCGTACGCTTCCTGCTGTGGTCATGGGCTTTGCTGAGTATCTAAGGAGCATTTAGGACAGTCTGCGTTAGTAATGATCTTGGGCAAAGATACGTAAGTGACCAGGAGACTGTTCTTGGTAGCTATCCTAATTTTCCAAATATCATGCAGCCCAAAGGCCATGAAACAGTCGCTGCTTCCTAGCAGCCCAGCGTGTGAGCACCAAATACTGTCCTGTCTAAAACCACCAGTGAAGGCTACAGTGAACTAAACTTGGATTAATAACCGGACACAAGCAATACTCTCAGGTTTGGAGTACTCTGTCGTGATAAAAGATAAGAATATGTACATGAACCACTGAAGATTTTTGCATGCTGGAAAATGGTGACTACAATACTTCAGATCCTTTTCAAACTTTTATTGACTTTATTAAACTTAGAGTTTTTACGTTATTTGTGGTTTTTGTTTAAAATTCTTTCATCAGATGCAGATAAGCTATATTCTCTACAGGCAGACTTTTCCCCTCAAAGCTTTAAGAATAATTGTACTATTTTATTTTTGATGCAACTTATGTTTGAAATTTATAGCATATGCCACTCATTTGGAAATAATTAGTGCATGTAATATTTTATGTAAATGTTTATTGAATAATGGATTGCCAAGAATTCAGTAAGCATTTACATAAAATATTACATGCACTAATTAAAAACTGAACTTCAAATGATTTTCCACTTTAAATAAAAAGTTAAATTCCCAAAGGGCACTGCTTTTAGATAGTAAATCTGACATTTAAGTCTGCCATATTATTTTCTAACCTTTTACATTTAAGAGACTCTAGACTACTTTTTTGGACATCATTCATTAACCAAACAACTGAATAATATTGCTTGCTTTCTGTAATAAGCAATCATCGCATCGACTCACTAAGTCACATAATGTGGAATAACAGTTTTTCAGATTCAAATATATCATTTATGAGCTTCATGATCTTAGACAAATTACTGAACAATCTGCAAACCAGCACTAGGCCACAGAGATGCTGTGAGCTCCTACTGGATTTCAAGCACTTTGTAGCTAACATTCCTTTTTTTTTTTTTAAAGCATAGTTAATAACTGGTGCCAAAATTCTCTTTCTGAAAGAACCGTCTTCTTGAAAAAAAGGATTTCAAGGGTCTAACTGGATGCAGAATGTAGAAGGAAACTGCAAAGCAATTGCTGAATTGTTATATACAGCAAAATGTAAATAATTTGGTTTAAGAAAAAGGAACACAGTTTTTTTAATGATGGTAAATAGGCAGAAACACTTTATCATTATATTGATGAAACTGTAGCCATGTATGGTTGGTAATGGCTGAAGGAGTTTAGGCATAGTGATTTTAACACTCAAGTTTAGCTTTTTTAATATGTTAACTGCAATCTCCAATTTCAGCGTGTGCTTTTGAGCGGTATATCCCTCCTTCTCCACAAGCCTTCCGTCAGAGTGTCCACACACATGCATACGCAGAGACGTTGCGGCCATCCTCCCCCTCCACGCCCTGCCACACGCATCAAGAAAGTGCCGGGTAATGCACCGTTGAACAAGGATATGCCACAGCCTGGCGATATCACTATGAAAAATGCTACTGGAAACTGTAACAGCTCCAGAAGAGATTGAAGACCTTGCTGGTATGAGATACTTTACCAATAACACAGATCTCACATCCCTGCAAGTTGTGTGTGTGTGTGTGTGTGTGTGTGTGTGTGTGTGTGTGTGTGTGTGTGGGTGTGGGTGTGTTGTGTTTCTTTTTTGGTTGTTTGTTTGTTTTGTTTTTGTCAGCATCTCATTTTGTCACCCAGGTTAGAGTGCAATGTAGCTAACATGACTCTCCACAGACTCGACCTCCTGGGCTGAAGTAATCCACCCACCTCAGCCTCCCAAGTAGCTGGGACTCCAGGCATGTGCCAAAATGTCCAGTTAATTTTTTTGTAGAGATGAGGTTTCACTATGTTGCCCAGGGTGATCTCAAACTTCTGGGCTCAAGCAACCCTCCCTCTTGCTTTCCCAAAGTGCTGGAATTACAGGCGTGAGCCACTGGGCCCAGTCCCCTACAAGATTTCAACAGGGAAGAAATACACGCAGACATCAGAAGTTAAAATACTGGTACTGCTTTCTGTATTTTATAGCTGGCTTGTCTTGTGCTGGGGCCGGAATCCTGCTTCCTGTGGCCTTCTCTGCTCACAGCTAGGCACCTCTCCTTGGTGGGCCTGACAGTCCCCTGGAAGCTTCCCCACTGGAGGGCAGAGAAGGAATCCATCCTGAGGACAGGACGTTTCTGAAGGGAGAACCAGGCTGGGGTTTCCTTACACGCTTAGCTCCTTATTTTTGGTCATGCTGTTGAGCCGATTTGTTTGTCTGATAGGAAGAGACTAGAAAATCTCCAGGAAATCTTCTCATAAAACCATTGTCGGCCAGGCTCAGTGGCTCAGCCTGTCATCCCAGCACTTTGGGAGGCCAAGGCAAGTGGATTGCCTGAGCCCGCAGGTTCAAGACTCACCCAGGCAACTTGGAGACACCTTGTCTTTACAATAAATCAAAAATTAGCCGGGTGTGGTAGCATGTGCCTGTAGTTCCAGCTACTTGAAAGGCTGAGGGGGCAGGGTCGCCAGAGCCCAGCGGGTCGAGGCTGTGGTGGCCAGGAGCGGCCACTGCACTCCAGTCTGGGCGACAGAGTGAGGTTCCGACTCACAAACAAAACAAAACAAAACAAAACACATTGTCTAAGAGGACTGGTATTCTTCATACTATTACTCAGATGCAAGGTGGATCCCCCCTAAATGGAACTCGTTTATTAAAAACTGTGTATTTATTCTTACACATTGAAACTTCAGTCAGCCTTCTACGTCCTCTTTGTTTGAAGCAATACACATACCGAGACGCTTTGTCAGTTTTTTTCCAGTGTTTGAACTCTTCCATTTTGATGCCTTGCAGTGCTTCTGTTGTTTTTTGTTTCACCTCTTGCACGTTGGCAAAATGTCTCCCTTTGAGGATTTTTCCATCTGGGGAAATAAAAGAACGTTACTCAGGGAGAGACCACGTGAATAGGCAGGGTGGGGCACGAGAACCTTGCCATTTTTGGTAGAATGCTACTGAACAATCAGCACAGCGTGCGCGTGGAAATCGCCCACCATAAAATGGGCAAACAGGCTGAAAGAACCTCCACAAATTTCGCGGAAGCCGAGCACAGCCTTTTGCAACACTGGCAGGTCCTGGGACGACGATGGGCTCCCAGAACGCTCACCTCGCGGGGGAAGCCTGTACGACAAGGGCCCCACCCCACACGAAATAATTCTGGCTTCTCGGGGCCCCCCTTTTCTTGTCTTTCTGAGGTCCTGGGAGCTGACACTCAAGGCCCTGGGATCCCGGCATGTGGCCATCCTGCGGAGGGGAGGGAGCAACCAGGTTCTCGAGCCACCGCTCCTGCTTTGTGTCTTTTCCTGGGTCCAGGGTGAGCATCAGCGAATTGCCTGTTCCCCATTTCGCACATTTATAGCGGGAAGGGCATTTCCACTAAGCAGGAGTAACAGGGTAGGGAAATCGTGGGCGATTTTTCCAGGGAAGACTGAGGTCACTGACGAGGAGACCAGGCACACGTGGCCGGATCCTGCCTCTCCGGCTCAGAGAAACCCGTGCTGGGAGGCGGCCACTCCCTGCCCGTCCGTGAGGCATATTTCCCAGGTGGACCAGACATCTTTCGTTCAGTCCTGCAGGCCCACCCTTTCGCCCTGGCGTCCACCCAGCAGGCTAACTTGGTTGTCCAATATCAAGTGTTATTTTTACCCCCTCTGGCTTCTGGGTGGACGTGGCCCACGGGGGTCCTGGCAAGCAGATCAGATACAAGCAGGAAATTGCTTGCTTTGGGTTGTCTCTCTGCAGGGCTTCTCATCTCCTCTCAAGATGGCCGTTTCTACGTCTCTGCATGATTCTCCCTCAGAGTTTTGTAACTGCTTGGTGCCTTGGTACTCGAAATAGCTCTGCTGGCACCAGCCTGTGGGTTTTTCACATTCCTATGTCTTGTCCGCACATTTCTGAATAGTTCCTTTATTTGACCTTCCTTGAATGGCTCCCGCTGCCTTCTGAGAGCAGAGCCGATGCCCAGAGCATAATGAGGAGGCCGCCTTCATTTAGAGAAATGTCAGAAACGTGACTGCGGCTCTAATTTCAGCGCTCATCTCTAATTTCATCACACTTACAATGACATTGACAATAGATCTCCGTTTATTAGAGACATGAATGTCTAATTCCAGGGTTGGTCAGAACTCAAAGGAGAAGAGAGGAGAGTATGCCTTACATCTCCCCCCACAAATCTCTGCTGTATTGGTGTGTGGCCAGTCCTTGAAGAATGAAGCCCTGGCGTTTGAGGCCCAAAAGAATAAGGGGCGTGTGAGGTGTCAGCTGTGGCCAAGGGAAAGGTTTTCAGACTCACATAGCCTATGCTATGTGGACTTGGCCATTTTTCTCCCTTAAAGAGTTTGCCGTGGCATATTTTGAGCTTGCACGGCTGTGCATATTTTTTAAACGGGCACCATCTTCAGGAAGACACCTTGGCCCTAGTATGTGCACTGCTGTGGTGAACTGTGAAGCCAAAGATATATGCGGCCAAGGTGAGGCTTCGATCAAAGTACAGTCTCCCCTCAAAACGGGCAGGGCTCCAGCTTGCAGACCATTTGGGCGTCGGCGGTGGCATACGTGTCTTGTACTCTCTGCAGGATGCATCTTAGTTCTTCAGCTGGCCAGGACTCTGAAGGTCAAAAGGTTCTTCAGCTCCACAGCTCCAGGGTAGGGCCCTGAAAAGTAGGAGGAGACTAAATGTCTACCCTGTGAAGGCGCTGGACATCCAGGGATGGCGGAAGGCGTGCTGACCGCTCTCTCGGTCTTCCTTGCACCCGAGTCCTGCAGGCTGCGACTGGCCTCGGACACACAGCCCCCCGCCCTCCACACAACCTCAGCCTGGGGATGTGTTCATAGTATGACCTAGGACCAAAGTTTTGAATTCGGGTGATCACATCTTCACTCACAACACAGAAATTCATCCTCCTGAAAAGACAAATCAGGAACATAAAACTTACTGGACAGAAAGTATTCTGTTTTCTTGGAGTGAGAGTACCATGAAAGCATCATGAACTCAAAGCCAAAAAGAAACTGAAAAGTCAGTTGAGGGAAGACTTGCATTGGTTTTGAGCGGCATGCTTTCGTTTGTTGTCAGAAGAAAAGAAAGAGACGGGGAAAACGAAGAGAACAGGTGATCCCATTGGAAGAACTGTTTTATTTATCCTGTACGTGCTAGGCTGTGGGCTCACAGTAGCCAACACACAGCTTCTGCCCTCCTGGGCCTTATACTCTAGTGAAGAGACAGTCAACACACATGCCACATCAAACTTCAGTACGTGTACAATCGAGTATCTGAGACAGTATACTTCACCAAGAACAATTAAGCAGAAGAAGGAGAAAGGGAATTGGGAGGCCAGTGCTCTTTTAGCAGGAGGCAGAAAAGAAGAAAAACCAAAAATCCTCTCTGAGGATGTGGCCTTTGAGGAGACACTTGAAGGAGCAAGAGGGCTGGGCACGAAGCATCGTGCGGAATGTAATTCAGGCAAAAGGAACACAAGGGCAACCATCCCGAGACAGGAAGACATCTGTGTCGCACCAGCTACAGAGAAGGCTGCTGTGATTTTGCCAGTGGATGTGGGGCGGACGGGCGGGCTTGTGCCCCGGATGCTTCCGGCCTGGGCGTGCTCCCCGGGGAGGATGCCGAGACCCTCCTCCTCAGGCAGTGCTTTTCCTCAGGCAGCCCTCCTCGGGCAGTCCTGCTATTGATCAGTCTCACGACGGTGCCAGGCACAAGCGGGCAGCTGTGAGCCAGAAAGTTCCAAGATGCCAAACGCCCACCCCCACGAGTCACCAAAGCCATCTATCTTAGTCCCACCTGAAAGTGCAGCCCTCAGCCTGTCGTGAAGACCTCCCAAGAAAGCTTCTATATATCTAATCATTTCTTGGTCCGTTAACAGAAGCCACGTCCTCCTCTTTAATTTCGGACCTAGTGGAAAACAAGACTGCAATCAGAGCCATAAAGGAGCGATCAGTCTGCTTTGTGGCTGGTGGGGCTGACCCAGAGACAGGCTTGCTTGACCCGTGTCCACCACACTCATGCTCCCAATGTTGCCCTCGAATCAAATGGACTGGCCTGGAATCATGGAGCCAGCTTTCACACGGGGCAAGCCACACCAGGTGAGCTCATGGCATGGATGAGCGGGCGGCTTGAGCATTCTCCATGACAGGCCCTCGGGAGGGAAAGCCAGCATGAGCCTCCCTGGGCCCAAAGATCTCATTCTTGGTGAAGAATTCCGTCTTCCCAGGCGGTCTCTCCACATGCACGATGGAATATTATGCAGCCATAAAGAAGGCAGCAACCTGGATGGACTTCAAGGCGATAATACTGAGCGATCTATCATAGAAACAAATAACCGAGTATCACATGTTCTCACCTATAAGCGGACCTCGAACAACTATTGTAATATTATAAGAAAAGAATTGGCAGTCGTGGGAATATGGCAGGGGAGGGGGGCACGCCTCATCAACAAGGGTACCTGCATAATGAAAATTTGTGTCCCTAGCCCTGAATTGTATCCCACAGTTTTAAAATAAAAAATGTAAAAATAAAAAAAGGAGTTCCGTCTTCACTGGACAAGAGTGAGTAGGCTTGAGGAGTCTACACGCTCTTCCATTGGCTGTCTCTCTGGATGTCTGAGAACACGGATGCTGTGTCCCATCAACGACTTGTACACTCCCCTGACCCCCAAGGTGCCAGCATCCTGGCAAAGAACTTGGGGAATATGCACTCCCCATCTCCACACACACAGCGTTCACGTGAGTTGCATTTCGATCTCAAGGGTGGGCCCCTCCACGTGGTGTCTGTCCTGCACTTGGCACGTAGCGTTTCCTGTTTAAGGACTGCTCTGACACTGGTGAGGCATTGTCAGATTGGATCAAATCACCTTGAACAATTACAGTGAGGAGCCCCAAGTAGGGTAAGGAGCCAGCTTTCACACGGGGCAAGCCACAGCTGCTTCCCTCACCTACTTCTTCCTCACTGGGAATCTGCATTCCTTTCGAAAGAAGGCAGTCTGCCATTCTAGGGCGTGCTGGTCTTTCATCAGCAGCAATGTCAGATGGATGCATGAGGCCCTCACTGTGAGGAGAGTTGTTTAATGAAGTGGGAGTCCACAGCAGAGTGCCTCCGCCCAACCTACTGGGCCTTATTTGGATGATGAACACACTATCGCCTCGCAATTTTACAGCAGGCCATGACTATCAGAGTGAATCTCAGCATCACCGCCTGTGTCACGAGGAGCATTTTAGACATGACGTCTAGTAACGAAGTGAAGAAACACTTCGAACGTGGAAGGGAACACATTTCTAAGTGTAAAGTGATCCATGTGTGTTTATGTCTGTATGCGCGCAATACTGGAACAACTTGGGTCTCTTTGTTTTAAATTTTCTGAAATCACGTGTCTATATTTAAAACCACTCTGCTCCCATCAGATAAAATCATCTCCAAGGCCTCCTAATTGAGAGAAGAAGCTGATGTGACGGGATGGCTCTTGTCTCTGAAACCGCTGACAATGGGAGTTCGTCTCCGATTTCCTTCTGCCTCTCTTTGTGCAAAAGCGCGTGCATGCGCCTGCCATCCACACACACATGGACGCCCTGGTGCCTTGCGTGCATGTGGCCAAGCTCTGTCTCCAGCACCTGTGACACGTCCAACCTTGTGCTTCTGGGAGGTGCGAGTCCAAGATATTGCCGATGGCTGGCCTTCCTGCCGCCCCGTTTTCCATGAAGGATGAGGCATGATGTTTTTTCTCCTTCGCGGCAATCCAGGGAAACGGGATTTGGGGAGATGAGCCAGGAGAGCAGGGCACGCAGGATGCTGGGGAGAGGCCAGCGCACACCGCGTCCCCAGCCCGGCAGCCCCCTGGACACACGCATCGAGGCCTGGCTTCTGAGGCCTGGCCCTGCCATGGCATCCTTGCTTCTGTCCCCGGCGTCCCCACTGGTGCTGGAGATGGCTGCCGAGGGGCTGGACGCAAGTGGAGCCCAGCACTGTGCCGGGCAGCAGGTCGTGCTTCCCGCGGCCCCCCGGCTCACTCTATCATGTGACCTGCCGGGAGGTGCTGGCCTCAGTGGCGTAGACAAGAGTCGCTCATTTCCCAAACTCTGCCCTCTTGACGTTTTCCCTCTTATTTGGACCAAGGTTTCCAACATCCTGAAAGTAATACAATGTCAGATGCATTCTTAATCTTGTTCTCCCGTTTTAATAAATGGACCTCTTGCCGCCTCTTTGTAAGCTCTGCTTGAACCTGAAAGGCTGCAGGTGAAAAGCTGAATTGCATGCTGCACCCTTCGCTGACCTTCCCTGTCTCCTCGAGGTGGTTCCCGCCCTCAAGTTGGCTTCTTGCTCTCCGTGTGTTGACACGTGCATGACACGTATTAGGCATTCACCAACCACGCACCACTTTGCATTATGGTCTTTAAGAGCTTCATAGTGATAAAACTCTGCTCATATGCTTTTGTGCACATGCGATGTGTGGATGAGCAGGTTCTCACACACTACTCACATGTTTCTGTGTACACGCAATGCATGGATGAGCGTGTGTGTTCACTACGCCTGCCCTCATCGTGCCTGTGGGCCAGAAAGGAGCACCCCACACCTCGGCCTGGCCACTGAGGTCTCCTACTGCAGGATGGAGCCACTCACGGGCTCTCGACACATTCCACTGGCAGACGGGGGTGGGTGCCTCTGTCCTCCGTCCCCTGCTGGGTGCCCTGGTGCCCCAGGAGGCCACCCCCTCCAGATCCTTTGACTTTGGGACGCTCCTTGGGCTCAACTGAATGAGCAGTGGGGAAGTTTGGAGAGTTTACAGATCGCATCACCACGCTTGCACGGGTGATGCCTGCACCAGAATGGCTTTAATAACACACAGGACCCAGAGTCAGCCCACTTGGCCAGACGTATGCAGGCATATGAGCCCTGGAGACTTGGTCGGCAATTAACCCTGTTGGCAAACATTTACACGTTCTTGAGCCATTGCCAGTGGTTTGGCTGCTTGGGATCGTGACTGGCAGCAATCATGTCTTCTCCAGTTTTGCCTCTTTAGGGTAAAGAAGTCTGGGAATGTCTTGCCTGACAGAGTCACGAAGGATAAATTCAGGTTGCACATGTATCTGTACCCATCGCATCCATAAATCAAGCCTCCCCCAGTACACACCTTATCCCCTCGGGAGTGTTTAGACTCTCGAATACTGACCAAGGCCCAGAGTCCTTTCTCAGAATTTGTAACCCCAGGCTCTGGAACGAGGCATCCAACAGGATTTTTTTTCCATCTCTTTCCAGCCCCAGACTATAGGCCTCCGGCGGAGCCATAATGGCGTACTGAAACCAGACCAAACTCAGTGAAATGAAGAGAGGGCACATGTTAGGCACAGTCATACATCAAGGGTCAGTTCTAACGTGTCATCACATTTTTTTGTTTTTGAGTCGGAGTCTCACTCTGTCGCCCAGACTGGAGGGCAGCAGCCGCTCCCGGCCACCGCAGCCTCGACCTGCTGGGCTCCGGCGATCCTTCCGCCTCAGTCTTCCGAGTAGTCGGAATTACAGGCGCGCGCTACCACACCCGGCTGATTTTTTTGATTTATTGTAGAGATGTGGTCTCTCCTGCCCAGGCAGGTCTCGAACCCGCGGACTCAGGCAGTCCACTCACCTCAGCCTCCCAAAGGCGCGGGATGACAGGCTGAGCCACCGAGCCCGGCTTGTCATCACTTTTTCACGCCAGCCTGCTGACGGCTCTTAAGCCTCACGCTTCCCTCTCTCCCTTCTGCCCAGATCTCGGCAAGATAAGGAAGCCCCATTGCCCCTCTTTGGGCCTCAGCGGGATCTTCCAAGGGCACGTGGGAAGCCTCGCCCTGGCCCCACTCCCGAGCTGGCAGTCCTTTCTCCACTGGATCCTGCCGTCGTCAAGCTTTCTGGCAGCTTTCCTGCTCTCCCCACAGACAGTTGACTTATGTGCGCAACAAATGTCTTTGTGTTTTCTTGATGCGCGCGGTGGGGGGGCTCCTCAGTCTCAACCCCTGCACCACATTTGGGGCAGGCTCCATTCCACCTCTGAGGGATGGCGATGGCCCGGCGTCTGTGCGTGTGATTCCTGCCAAAAACGAACTCATTTGCCCTGGGGTGACGAAAACGCTTCCACATTGTCGGAGGGCCTTGTCCCCACCCGTTCTGGACAACGTGGCTGCACTGGATCTCTAACCCTTTGCATGCCCTCATTTGTGCCTCACTGAGGTTAGAATTTGAGGTTAGAATTGCTGTTCCATTACTGACGGTTCACAGCGTGTGATCTGCGCCCCTTGAAACGAAGCTGCCAAATTTTTGGCTTTCTAGACCATCTACAGTCTATAGCGATGTGCCTTCTGTCGCAAGACCTTCCAACAATGGCCCAAGAGTCAAGATATCCAACAGCATTCTATACTTCCTGACATCCACAGGCATTCGTTATTAGGGATCCCTCAAAGAGCACCCTCAAAAATTAACGCAAATACCTTTCTAATTCTACCCTCAGACATTTGAATGGCCCATATTCCATATCAAGGTGGTTCCGTCACCGAAAGCAGCTGTCCTAGGAGTTGTATCCTGGATAGTGTTGAGGGTGAATGATATAGAAAGTACATGGAACTATTTTGAAAAGTCTTGTTATTAACCCTGATGATTCTTGGGCATGACACATCTTCCTCTCCCCTGGCAGCACCCCCAGGTGACCCTGCCACCCTGCATGCTCCGGGTGGGAATCTGGCCAAAAAGGAGCCTGAAGGACTCAAAATTAATTTTGGTTCAGCCGCCTGGCTCTACTTGTTTAATTTCCATGGGGCAAAACATGAACACAATGACTGTATCATCAAGGACACGGCTCCCTGTGTGTTCCTACAGTGGTCCATCGTGCCAAGGTGAGACATGTGATGCATGCCTATATATGGCATCCAATCAACCTTGCCCCACTGGCACTGAAAGGGCTAATGGCCTTCCCAACCACCTCAGCAGGTGATCGATGACTGAACTTCACATTTGGTATTCTTGTGCAGCCAAGGTGTCGCCAAATATTCATCGAGTTTTAACTTGCTCTTGATTCAAAGAAAATTCAAAGGAGAACTTACTTGTATTTAATCCAGTGGTGAGGAAAGTGTAACAGACGACAAGTTGCTATTCAAAGCTTTCAAATTCAAAAATCGAAAGATTGCCCATGGTGAGTATTTCTCCTACAAAAGTACTCTTTAATTTTTAGTAAATGTGGCATTTCCCGCAACAGAATTTAATACGTTAGAGAGGAAGAAAAACGCTCAAGAAAATATTTAAGCTTTTAGCAGTTATCCAGGTTGGGAATCTAGAGATTATTTGTAATAGTTCATTAATTAGGCTTTTGATTCCTGGCACGATCACAAAATGCTGTTTTCTGTGTATAGTAACAATGAGGTTCTGTTTTCCTCACCTGGGAAATTGAGCTAGTGATGCCAACTTTATAGGCTATTGAGAGGGTTGGAGAGCACCTTGTGTGCGTGGAAACATTCTCCAAGCGGACTTTCAGGAAAGACAAAGGGAAGGGCGGACAGAACATCACCCACAAGGCTCAGATGTAGGCAAGACCATGGTGCCGTTTAAATAATGCATTTCGCAATTAACGTTTTACGACAGTGATCAATGCTGTGAACGGGAAATAATGTCAAAGTCTTGCTTTTGTGCCTTCCTGGGGAGGCTGTTTTAATAAAGGCGGAGATGGAAGCAGAATTCATTCCATTGCACAGTGATTTGGAGAAGGAAATGTAATACTTTTCTAAATATACAGCGAGTGAAGTGGCCAGGAAGGACAGAGTTTGGCAGCAAGGGAATTTGGCATCAGTCATAGGAGGGCTTTTGGGGGGTTTATTCTTTTTTTTTTAATGTTAGAAACTTGAATATGTTTGTTTTTATATTAGGGAAAGGACTGGTTTATCTACAGACTGAGCTAGGTTTGGAAGTAAGAGTGAGATCACAGCCCAAAACACCGGTGGAAAAATGAGCCAGAATAATACCTTGCAGACACACCTCATTCTCTGCAGAGAGACTAGAAATCAAGCTCATTTGCATGAGCTTAAGTCGTGTGTTTTTGGACTTGTGCCCTGAACCCTTCTTTCTGAGGTCCCTGGAGGTCAAATCAAAGCAAAGGTGGCAGCGTCAAGCTGCTTCCTCAGCTTTCTCCCATGTTTGATTCTAAGTCCTGCCGGCGTATGCTATCAAGAAGCCTGTGTGAGGCTGAGTAGCTTCACGTTCCAAACTGGTAACTGTACATGGTTGATATTCTTATCGCAAAGCCGTGTCAAGCATTCCGGTCAGAAAGTGTTTTCACTCTCAGTTGTGATCTGCTTTTGTGTTTGTTTTTTGCATGCAAGTTAACCCTGCTTTGAGAGCTCCAGATACTCACCCACAGAGGCAGATTTTTATTGTCAAAACGCTTCACTGATTGATGTGCACTTTATCGGGGTGGGACTTCAGAAACCAGAGAGGAGTCTTTTGCATTCTGCTCTTTATACTGCTCTTTATACTGCAAGTTAAAATTCGATGGATCAACTCTTTGCTTTCCCTGGAGATGAATGTTTGTTGCGTTCTCTAACACCACAGCTGATCCTCTCACAAAGAGGATCCAATGTGCTCTTCCTGGTTTAGGATTTGTTCTTCACAGGGTCTGGCCTGGACTTGTCAACCTTGGCAGCTTAAGGTGATTAGTTAAGAATACTTAAGATCATTACCTGTATTAGGCAAGCTTCTCCAGAGAAAGAGAACCAGTAAGACATTACATGCAGGCTCACCTCATTTTATGATGCTCTGTTTTATTGGGCTTCATAGATAATGTGTTTTATACAAATTGAAGGCTTGTGACAACCCTGCAGTGAATAAGTCTGTCAGCATTATTTTTTCCAATGTGTGTGCACTTCATGTCTCTGTCACCATTTTGGCAATTCTCACCATATTTCAAACGTTTTCATTATATCTGTGATGGCGATCCGTGATCAGAGATCTTAGATGCTGCTGTTGTAATCATTTTGGGTGTCATGAACACACCCAGGTAAGATGGTGACCTTAATTGAAACACGTGGAATGTGTTCTGACTGCTCCCGTGACCGGCAGTTCACCAATCTTCCTCCCTGTCATTGGGTCTTCCTACTCCCAGAGACACAAGAATATTGAAATTAGGCCAATTAATAACCCTACAATGGTCTCTAAGTGTCAAGTAAAAGGAAGAGTCACACGTCTCTTACTTTAAATCAAAAACTAGAAATGATTTGACTTAGCGAGAAAGGCATGTCAAAAGCCAAGACAGGTCAAAAGCTAGGCCTCATGCACCAACGACCAGCCAAGTTGTGAGCGAAGAGAAAAAGTTCTTGAAGGAAATTAAAAGTGCTCCTCCAATGAACACATGAAGCATAAGAACGCAAAATAACCTTATTGCCGACATGGAGAAGGTTGAGTGCTTTGAAACCAGCCACAACATTCCCTTAATCCAAATCTTAACTCAGAGCAAGGACCCGACTCTCCTCAATTCTGTGAAGACTAAGAGAGGGGAGGAGGCTGCAGAAGAAAAGTGGGAAGCCAGCCGAGGTTGGTTCATGAGGTTTAAGGAAAGGAGCCATCCCAGGAACATACAAGTGCAAGGTGAAGCAGCAAGTGCTGAGGGAGAAGCCGCAGGAAGTCCTTGAGAAGATCCAGGAAGTTCTCCAGAAGATCCAGCTGAGACCAGTGGAGGTGGCTACACTCACAATGGGTTTTCAGTGCAGATGAAACAACCTTCTCTTGGAAGAAGGCTCCCTGTAGGACTGTCATAGCTAGAGAGGAGAAGCCAACCTTCTCCTGACTTCAAAGCGTCAAAGGACAGGTTGACTTCTTTTTTAGAGGTAATGCTGCTGGTTGAATTAGATACCATGTGTACTTTATGATGAAGCCAATGCTCATTTAACATTATGAAAATCCTGGTGTTCTTAAGAACTACGTTTGAATCAACTCTTCCAGTACTGTATAAATGGTACAACCAAGCCTAGATGACAGTACATCAGTTTGCAGCACCGTTTAATGAATATTTTGAGTGCACTGTTGAGATCTAGTGCAAAAAAAAAAAAAAGACAGATTTTTTTCCCAAAATATTACTGCTCATCGACAATGTGCATGTCTACCCAAGAGCTCTGATGGAGACATACAAGGGGATGAATGTTTTTGTTTTTTAGTTTATTTTTTATTTTGAAGATGTGGGGTGCAATTCAGGGTTATGTATACAAATGTTCATTATGCAGGTACCCTTGTTGATGAGGTGTGCCCCCCCGGGCAGTTTCCCACTACTGCCAATTCCATTTTTATAGTATTATGATAATTGTTCAAGGTCCATGTGGTACTCAGTTCTTTGTTTTGTGATAGATCACTAAATATTATAGCCTCTAAGTCCATCCAAGTTGTTGCGAAGTTCATAATTTTGTCCTTCTTTATGACTGCATAATATTCCATTGCGTATATGTACCACATTTTTTTTATCCAGTCCTTCGATGGGCAGCATGGTATGTTCCATGTTTTTGCTATTGTGAATAATGCTGCAGTGAACATGCACGTGCAGGTTTCTTTTCAATAGAGTGACTTGAGTTCCTCCAGGTATATTCCCAGTAGGGAGATTGCGGGGTTGCATGGAAGGTAGATTCTTAGCTCTTTTAGGAATTGCCACACTGCTTTCCAAAGAGGTTGTACTAGTTTGCACTCCCACCAACCTGGTAGAAGTGTTCCCTCTCCCCACATCCTCTCCAGCATCCAGGTGAATGTTTTTATGCCTGCCAACACAACGTCTGTTTAGTAGCCCTTAGGTAAAGGCATAATTTTAACTTCCAAGTCTCATTCGTTAAGAAATACATTCTGTAAAGCTGCGGTTTCCGTAGATAGCAATTCCTCCGACGGATCTGGGAAAAGTAAATTGAAAACCTTCCAGAAACCTCATGAGAGGAGACCAAAGTATGAGGAGAAGAAGAGTTTGGAAGAAGTTGATTTCAGCCCTCATGGATGCCTGCAGGGTTTAAGGCTTCAGTGGAGGAAGTAACTGCAGATGGGCAGAAACAGGAAGGGGACCTGGAATGAGGAGCTCTCCTGCGGATAGTCATTCTTCCCATGGTTGCTTTTCAGACAAACAGCACTGATATTTTTAAGAAGTGGGTTAGGTTCATTCCTTGGTGACTTGAAGGATGTTCTAGCGACTGATAGTCTCTTCGTGCTCCCATTTGCTGGAGGTAAGTGATATCATGCAGTGCCTAATGCTGTGTCAATTACAGCTTCAGGAAAAATTAACTCTCACTCCTGGGGAGCAACCATCTACTCAGGAAACACAGTTCTTGGCACAACTTGTGATTCCTTCTCCTTAAAGATTTGTTGGAGTGGCAGCCTCCTCTAAAGCAAAACCAAGGAATTTGTAGGCAAGTAGACATGGGTAGAGCCCTCATTCTGCCGTTTTCAAGTTGACCGAGCGTCGGTGAGTAATCAGGGTGTTTTTCATTAAAGCAATAGAAATAGTATTACCTGTCTTCCAGCGGTTTGATGTGTTTAATTAGATAGCAAGTGCAAATAAATTGTCAAGCAGCAAACTCTTATTTAATGCTCTTGTCCCTTTTATGAAGGATACCTAAAACTATGCTTCTCTGATCATTTGGGCATCTCAGGATGTCTGGAATATATTTTTCTTGACTCTGTGCGGATGGTTTATATGGCCAGGATTTGATTGTGGATGGCTTGCTGGTGGCATAGCTAGACTAGAATGGCCTAATGGCCACAAGGTAAAATTTAGTTTGCAGAACTTATCATGCACATCTAGAGAAAACAGATAAGAAGAGTGAATCTCCTTTGTGAAGTGTGAATTTTATGCATATTAGGATAAACAAGGACATCTTGTACAATACTGAATTAAATGGACTCGATGGCAAGATCTCCAGATCATAGGCAAAAGACAGAGTTCTGCTCATACATATTCCATACATAGCAATAGTGACGTGATGTGGCAGAGACTATCAGATAATTTTGGATGATGAATTGGCTTTTCCTTATCATACACTGACTGGAAAAAACCAATGCTCTTTCAACAGAAACTAAGAAGAGAATTGTTGTCATAAAAAAATTGGCCCTGCAGCTGTTAAAGCCAAGTTGGGATCATTGTAACTGTATAAATATAAATAAATGAATAATACTTAAAAGCGTCTAGAATGACTTACATAGAAACAAGGACACTGTGTGCCGGGAAGCCCCATATTTTTGTAACATAATCCTTATGTTATTATGAAATATACACAGTAGGAACTGAGATGTGCGACGATTTTACTAAAACTCATCTCAAGGAAATCAGAGAAACCCCTTTACTCTTTCTTTCTTCCAGGAAATGGCATGAGGGTTCTGACATGCTATACTGAGTTCTCCTAAGACATTTCTCTGTTAGCCTAATCTGGCATTACATAGGAAGGCTTTGTTTTGCACGGCAGAGCAATCTCTTCTTTCCCCTTTGTTATCTTTTATAATTTAGGAGAATAAAATAACAGTAATCATAATGCTGAAATAAAGAAATGATGAGTACTTACTGCATCCCTGGAATAGTCCAGACACAGAGCTGGGCATTTTGAACACAAACGAACTCATGAGGCTTCATAAAGCATCTCCCAGGCCCCGAGAGTCAGTAATACTTGTACTATCTTACTTTCAAAAGTGAAGAATGGGCCAGGTGCGGTGGCTCAAGCTTGCAATCCCAGGACTTTGGGAAGCCGAAGCAAGTGGATTGCCTGAGCCCACGGGTTCGAGACCAGCCCCAGCAACTTGGCGAAACCTCGTCTCTACAATAAATCAAAAAATTTGCCGGGCGTGGTAGCGCTTGCCTGTAGTTCCGACTACTTGGAAGGCTGAGGCAGAAGGATTGCCTGATGGAGCCAAGCAGGACTGGCACATTTGAGGAATTGAAGAAACACTATTGGCATACTTTAGACGTTTCTAATTTAAGTATTTAATTTGCAGCTTGCAGACAGTCCAGAAAGGTCTGAAGAAAATCACACCAGCCTGACTCATGGTTCTATTAGCAAATTTCCCTGCGGCTGTTCATTCCTGCTAAACAAACAGACAGACAAACCAAAAAACAGTAAGAGCAAAATCCAAAACGTAGCTAGGGATTTGTAGGTTGAACATTTGCACATTTAGCAAATACTAAGTCACGTTCTCTGTACCCTCAGCGTTCCTCGTGTCCTTTCTAGCTAGGCACATACCAGACTCTTAAGAACTCAAGTTCTGGGAGCAGCACCAGCATCAAAAATCAGATTCCAAGAAAACATGTCAAACGTGGGTAAAGTGGGGGTTTCGCCGTTACCTGAGCTTTTCCGTTCTATACGTTTCACTTGAATTTTTTTTTTGTTTGTTTGTTTGTTTGTTTGTTTGAGTTGGAGTCTCACTCGGTCACCCAGACTGGAGTGCAGCGGCCGCTCCCGGCCACTGCAGCCTCGACCTGCTGGGCTCCGGCGATCCTTCCGCCTCAGCCTTCCAAGTAGCCAGAATTACAGGCACGCGCTACCACGCCCGGCTGATTTTTCGATTTATTGTAGAGATGAGGTCTCGCTGCCCAGGCGGGTCTCGAACCCGCGGGCTCAGGCAGTCCACTCACCTCAGCCTCCCAAAGGCGCGGGATTACAGGCTGAGCCACCGAGCCCGGCTTCGCTTGAATTTTTAAGGAAGAAAAATACTCCACTTGGAAATCTAAATGGTGGAGAAGCAGAGTGGAAAATATGGGGCAGCTGTGAGGAATATATTTGTGTATCCAGTGGTGAGAGGAGGAAAATATCGTTCATGGTCTCACAAACAGAACAAAACAAAACATGGATTTTACCACAAGAGGACCAATTTATTGAGATAAAAGAAAAACACGAGATGAAAGCAAGCCGAACTGTGCATTCATCTCTTAATGCTGAAAAATCTCTAAAACTGCACGAAGGTCTCCTACATTACTAAGCGAACATTCTCACTGGCGAACCAGCCTTTATCAAGAGCGTCCACGGACCTCCAAGGTGCAACTCAAAGAATCGTTGCTGACAGCAGATCCGTGTCGTCTCCATGCTGATCCAAAGGATACTCCCTTCCCTGCAGCCATTCCCCTCAAAAGTCACCTCCGTGCTGACGTCCACCACCCTAGAATGATTTTGTCTTTATAGAAGCAGAATCCAGCAGACATTTTCCTTGCTATGCCCAGTTTATTTTCCCCAACTTTTTTGGGCAACTTTGTACAAGTTGTATTAAGATCCAGAGGGTCGGTGTGCAGGTTTGTTGCACAGGGGCTTGGTCTAATGCATGACGGTGAGGTCTGGGCTTCTACTGAGCACGCCCCACAGGTGCTGAGCATGGCACTCATTGGGGGAGACGTCTCTCGACCCTTGACCCCTCCCTCCTGCCCCACCTTAGAGGTCTCTGGTGTCTATTCCCACCTCTATGCCCAAGCGTGCCCAGTGTCGAGTTCCCACTTGTGACGGAAAACATGTGGGATTCAGTTGTCTCTTTCTGTGATCGTTGGCTCAGGATGATGGTCTCTAGCTGCATCCATGTTGCTGCAAAGAACATTGCTTTGTTCTTTTTCATACCTGCATAGTATTCCATCATGTCTATGTACCCCATTTTCTTTATCCAGTCCACTGTTGATGGGCACTTGGGTGGATTCCATGTTTGTTCTCTTGTGAATAGGGCTGCAATAAACACACGCATGCTGATGTCTTGGTAGAAGAGTGCATGCTCCTTTGGGCATATGCCCAAAGTTAGGATTGCTGGGTCAAGTGGTAGATCTACTTTGAGTTCCTTGAGAAATCTCTGAGCTGCTTTCCATAAGGGTTGAAGCTGCTTATGTTCCCTCCAATAGCATCTGAGCATTTGATTCTCTCACCAGTACCTGTTGTTTTCTGACTTGTAATGTTGGCCAGTCTGACCTAACATCGTGTCTGTGAGAGTCATGTTTGTGTGTGACAGTGGTTCATTTCTATTGTCGCGTAGTACTTCATCACACAACAGTTCGTTGAATAGTGTCGTTCTGTTCAACACCGTTTCTCCATAATGCTGATTAGAAAAAAATAAATCCGGCCCCAGCAAGGTCACTGTCTGTGTGGAGCTGGCAGGTTCTCCCACATCTGCATGTGGGTGTTTTTCTGGGTACTCCAGTTTCCTCTCAAAGTCATGCATATGAGGTAAACTGGTATGTCTGCATGGTCCCGGCATGAGCATGGGTGTGGGTATGGATGTGAATGTGCCCTGCCAAGGGATGGCGTCCTGTCCAAGTCAGCCGCCCAGCCCACACCCTGAGCTGCCCCAGGAGGCTCTACCACCCCTGACCCTGAACTGCAATAACTAGGTAAATAATTAGCTTGCTTGTTTTCACTGGTCTTTCTTAAATGCGTGTGCAACTCATACTTGTTTTAATGTTCAATATAGAAGTGTTTGGTCTTTATTTAGTTATTTGGTGATGTTTTTCTGACCAGAAGAAATCTGCTCTATGATCTAACTCTTGTCTATGTCAATCAACCTGTGGTAAAACTGGTTTTCTTACATGTCATTTGGCTTAAAGCTGTAGTTTCCAATAACTGATTGAGGACGTTAAGTGACCACGTATTATTCAGGCTGAGGAGTGCTTAGTTTTTTTCAGGTTTTGGCCATTATGTATAATATATTACAAATATTATTGTGCATGTGTGTTAGTGCACATATATGTGCAATTCTTTTGGGTATCTGCCTAGGAGTGAAATTGCTAGATCACAGGCTATGTGCATGTTATGTAAGATTTAATAGACAGTGCCAAATAATTTTCTAAGATAGTTTAATTAATTTACATGCCAACATTGTGGAAGAGAAGTGTTGGTCCCCCTTTTTTCCCACATATGATATACACTTGATATCATCAGTCTTTTAAAATAGCTTTTGGTGGGCATGCAGAGATATCTGTGTGGTCTTAATTTCTTTTCCTTAATGACTAATAAGGTTGAGTTATTTTTTATAAAAAAGAAAAATCAATGCAAAATGTTTTTTCAAGATTTTTTCTTCTCCATGCTTTCTGTCTTTTTGAGTTGTAAAAAATCTCTTCTATTTTAGATACCAATCATTTGTCAGTGCACATGCTGCAAACTGCACGCACAAGTGTCTTGGATTTTTCTCTTTTAAAAGTGACTTTTATTTCTAAAAAAGTTCTCATTTTCAATGTAGAACATCAATATTTTTCTTTATACTTAGTTTCGTTTTACATCTTGCTAAAGAATTATTTCTATACCCAATGGATCTGTTCTCCTAGGTTATTTTCTGGAAGCTTGTGCTTTTTAGCCTGTCACATTTGGGGATAAAGTTTCCCTACAATGGATGTTTGTATATGTTGTGGCGTATGAATTGAAATTTATTTTTTCTCCGTGGTTACCTATCTGACTCCGGTCCCCAATGACCTGTAGTCTCAGTCATGAGGAGATTCGTTTTGCATGCTCAAGAATTTTACATAAAATAAAGCATAAGCTATATTATGCTTTCTATACTCATCGTGTCTGCAATTTACCCATGTTATTGCATTGCTAGTGGTAGTTCACTCACCCTTGTTATTGCTGGGGTCAAATTCCATTGTGTCAATATACTGCAGTTTATCTAGTTATTCACCTGTTAGCAGATTGTTTCCAGTCTTTGGCTATTATCAGTAAAACTGTCATGAACGTTTATGTGCAAGCCTTTCTGTGATGCCTGTTTTTATTTTTCTCGGGTCTATGCTCAAGAGCAAATTTTCCGATCCCACGGTGAAAGTTCGTTTCACTTTATGGAGAGTATAAACTGTTTTCCAAAACAGCTGTACTGTTTTACAGTCCTAATATCAATATATTAGTCTCTTTTGCTCCACACATTCAGAAGTATTTGGTATTTTCCAAATCCAACTTATTATATTTTTATTTCTATGGTTAGTGATTTTGTATCATGACAAAAAATTTTATCTAACCCAAGGTCAAGAATATTTTGTCCTAGAATGTTATAGAATTTTCTTTTCTGCATCTATCTATGATCTGTTTTTAGTTAAATAGCGGGTAGAGTATGAGGAAAGAATCAAGGCTGAAATTCTATGCATTGTCGCCCTTGGTAAAATGATAGTATATATGTGAGTCTGTTTCTGGACCTTTGATTCTGTTCCATTTATTCATATTCCCATTTCAGTGCTAAGATAACATTGCTTGGTTTCCATCAATTTATAATAAATCTTGATATGTGGCCTAAGTGCTCCAACTTTTTTTCTTTTTGCAAAATTAATTTTGGTTGTCTGAACCTTCTACGTTTCCATATAAACTTTAGAATCAGCTTGCCAATTCATGAACAACATTAGGGGGGATAGTGAATGGAATTGCGTTGTATTTGTTTATCTTGTTTGTTTGTTTGTTTTTTGAGTCAGAGTCTCACTCTGTCACCCCGGCTGGAATGCAGTAACTACAGTCACGGCCATCTCAACTTCCTGGGCTCAGGTGATCCTCCTGCCTCATCCTCCCGAGTAGCTGGGACTACAGACACAGGCGGCCATGCCTAGCCAGTGCTGTGATGCTTGTACAGACAAGGTCTCATTATGCTGCCCAGGCTAGCCTCATCCTCCTGTGCTCAAGTGATCCTCCTCCCACCTCTGCCTCCCAAAGTGCTGGGACTGCAGGCATGAACCACCATGCTCGGCCTGAAATGGCATTTAAACATAGAGAAAAATTGGGAAGAACTTACATATTATCATTATTGCATTGTCCAGTTTGTGAAGATGGCATATTTCTCCACGTAGTTAGGTTTTCTCTCTCTTTTAGTTCAAAGCCTGAGGGAAGATGTCTGGCTCAATTCAAAGTTTTGTGTTACAGCAGTCATTTTTTTGGTATGTAGCGCTCATTCGTGGAGCCCGCTCAGGTCGTGCCACCACAGGTTGTCACAGGGAGGCCAGGGTCCTGCAGCTGGCTTGCGATTCACCCAGGCCAGGAGGTCAAACTACTTTCTCAGCAGAAGGTGTTCAGGATGTTAGATTGTGACGAAAATTATATATACTCTCCTCACAGGCTACACACAGGAGGGTGGGATAAGTTAGAGTCCAAAGAATCCATCATTATTAAGAAACATATTTATTTTCTAAGACCATTGAAGGGAACATTAATGTGCAAACTCACCAGATTTCACTTGGTGCTTTGATCCCCAGGAAATCGTATCTGGCAAACTTAGTCATTGCAAAATCCGGTATTGTTTAGGAAAGAGAACACAAACACTCATGCATTCAGAAGATACTACCAAAAAAGGCGACTCTTAAAATGGGGCTGATTATAGCCGGAAAACTTTGTCTATTCTCTTAAATAAAAGCTGGAAAACCTTTATCATCAAAAGGAATTCATGTAGAAAGCACTACTTTATGTTTTATTGAGTATAAAAACTTTGAGACCAGTTAAGTTTCAGTTAGCTACTGAATTGTAAAAAGCAGATAGCTAAGGCAAAAATCTTCACATCATTCTTTATTACACTGTGTCTTTCTAAATCTGTTTAGAAGCTGAATACTTAAGTCACAACACACACAAAGATAATAAATGATCGCATTTGGCGACCATTTTATAGAAAAAAATGCACTTATTCCTAGTAGGCCATTTGTAAATAAAATGAGTACAAATATTAGAGGTATTTTAACAATGTCTGTTGTCTTTTGTTATGGCTTGAAACAGAGCATACCTATGTAATGCTGTAGTGTGTAGGTTGGGTATTTCCATTTATTAGGCGACTGATAAGACCAAACACTTCCATGTTTCCAACAAAACGGATAAGTGAACAAAAGAAGACGACAGATAAACTGAATCATCGCTACTTTGAACAGAAGATGATCCCCAAAGGGGAATTAGGAGCCAAGTCTTGTAGGGCAAAGTCCTGAGATCATGATATGTCCACAGTGGTAACATTCACGTTCCAGCGTCCTCCCTGGTCTAAGACACGCTGTGTTATCTTAGCTCTACTGTACTGTTGGAGTGGAACGAACAACAGTTTTAGAAAAATTCTTCCTGTCCTTTCCCCAGAGTGGTCGCTTTTCATATGGAGAAGGGTAGGCTTGCCATCTGAGCTGAAGGCCTGGTCCTACTTCACAACTCTGATGAGAAATTTCCACTTTTATCTTCGGTGACTTGACTTTGAAAGCATATGAATCTGCCTTCATTGAGCAGCATCAAATCACATAGTATCAGGCCATTTATAAAGGTGAAATGTAGCCAGGCATGGTGGATCACGCCTGTCATCCCAGCACTTTGGGAGGCTGAGGTGAGAGGACTGCCGGAGCCCAGGGTTCAAGACCAGCCAGGGCAACTTGGTAAAACCTCACCTCCACAGTAAACAATAATAATAACAAAAATTAATGGGGCGTGGTGGTGTGTGCCTGTAGTTCCAACTACTTGGAAGACTGAGGTCAAAGAATCGCCTGAGCCCAGGAGGTCGAGCTGCAGTGGCTGTGATTGTGTCACTGCACTCCAGCCTGGGTGACAAAGAGACTGTCATAAATAAATAAACAAATAAATAAATATAATGTAAAAAGTCCTGAAACTTAGAGAAGTTAGTTAAGATATATTTTTGGTGCAACGGGGCTGGGAAGAGGAGCAAGAATTAAAGGGACCATTCAGCTAACACGGACCTTCCCTGGTGTCTAAGGACTTCAGATTTAAACATATTTTCTGCAACTGGAGTTATGCCTTCAATCGTAACTGTTTTTCTCTTCTTGGAAAGTATTAGTTTTTAATGTATCTAGATATTTTAAAGGTTTTTTTTTTTAATTTACTGTTTTAACGCACAAGTTTAACAAGTGTCCCAAATTTCGCTTGACACATGACTACATCCTGGCTAGATGCCTGGAAGTTAAATGATAGTGGCTGAATTCCTCAGACAATAAATTTCAGGAATTGTAACAGTGCAGTCTTTCATAATACATCACTGCGATAACAGGTCCTGTTCTGTGCTTTTATAAGCATGTTGATAAGCACAAGAAAAGAAGTGCAGTGAGATGGCCGCGTATTCTGAAATGTGGACTCCTGAGTCAGAGGCAGAATTGGCCTAATCACGTTACAGGGACGTGCCCAAATTTGTGTCTTCTCTCAGTTTGGTTTCTTCATTTATAAAGTAGGGATCTGGGTGCTGATGGGAGGATTAAGTAATGTACAAGAACACCACATACAATCACAAGCTCAGACGTATCCAATACACATTAGCTAATATAGCAATTATTAATGATGTCTTCTAACACTTTATTAGATTATCTTTGTATAAATCTCATTACATAAGAAATTCTATTTAGAATCTATTGCCAGGAAAAATATTTTCTCTCTAAGATAGAATTGTTATAAATTAGCCGGGCTTGGTGGCTCAGCCTGTAATCCAGCGCCTTTGGGAGGCTGAGGTGAGTGGATTGCCTGAGCCCAAGGGTTCGAGACCCACCTGGGCAGCGAGACCTCATCTCTACAATAAATAAAAAAATCAGCCGGGCATGGTAGCGCACGCCTGTAATTCTGGCTACTCGGAAGGCTGAGACGGAAGGATCGCTGGAGCCCAGCAGGCGAGGCTGCGGTGGCCGGGAGCGGCCACTGCATTCCAGTCTGGGCGACCAAGTGAAACTCCAACTCAAAAAAAAAAAAAAAGAATTGTTATAAATTCTTCTTTTAGATAAAAAGAACGATACAAGTTATGTTTGCTTGTTTAGTCTCACTGTCAAGAAGTTTTGTGTCAAATTTAAAATTTAATTTTAGAAAATGTGTTTATTTTCATTCTTGGTATAGCCAAATTCTTTTTCTTTCCTTGGCCTGGCCTTTTCTTTTAGTGACAGATTTCAAATGCTTTTTTCTAAAAGAGAACAAATTACTCGAATTATAAAACAATATAGACAGGATCTGAGCTTATATATGAGCATGGTTTCAGAACTGGTGGATTAAATTTTCCAGATACTTTAGTAATGAGAAAGAACATATTTCAAAGAAAGGAAAAATTATATTCCTAATTTGGGTTAAACGAAACAGACCACATTCAAAGCACAAATGTACATGGAAAAAACTTAAAATATTAGATAATAGAATGAACAGTCTATATAATAACAATAATCAAAGAGAGTTTGTCACACAAATGTTAGAAAGCGTCAGCATCAGAAAATCCATCAAAGTCATTCATTGCATTGTTAAATGAGAAAAATCATGTGTCAACTGACTCACAGAAAATCTTTCAATCAGGTTCATTTTCCATTTTATATTTTAAAATTTCTGTTAGCAACCTAAAATAGAATGGCAATTTCTTTCATTGATACAGGTTAGTTTTTTAAGATTATGAAAATCTTATTATTAATGGAGAAAGTTTAGATTCACCCCTTTTAATTTAGGAGAAAACAAAGACACTCATGATATCACAAAGTTTTAATATGATTCTGAAAGTACTGGTAAAAACTATAAAGAATTTAAAAAGTAAAATAAAAGATACAAGGACTGGAAGCAAAACACAAAACTCTTATTTGCAGATGATTTGATTATAGACCTATTAAAGTAAGCAGTATTGATAAACTATTAAAATTAATCTAAAAAATTAGCAAAGCAGTAGCATTTCTATACTCTTAATATTTTCTCATTACAAAATAAAATTGAAAAACTTTTATCAACAACTAGAAAATATCCAAAATTGATCTAATAGACATATAGTCTTTACAAATAAAATGTAAAACCTTAATAAAGATAAAAGACTCTAGACTGATTTTAGTGGAGATATTCCACGATATTTTCAGAATAAATTTATAGTATAAAGATGTAACTTTTCCTCAAATTTAGGCATTGTGAAGATACACTCAAAATTCAAGTGAACTCTTGTGTTGAAGCAGTACATTTTCTCTAAAATTGACCCGGAAGCGAAAGGCCCAGGTATTGCATCTAGTTTTGACCATGGCAAAGTGGCCTTCCATGAAGAATGACTGCTTTCTCTGAAAACAATCGTGCAAGCTGGAGAAGACACCTCAGTAAGTAGCTGCAGCTATGGGTGGGCCAGCAAACAGGCTGGGATACCTGGGAGAGGAGGCCCATGCAGGCGAGCTCGGCAAGCATCTGAGCGTCGCTCTTAGGGGCCTTGTGCAAATAGTGGTGGGGGCAGAGCCCAAGAAGCAAGGCCACAGCACGCCGGGAAGCAGTGCCGGCCTCTGGGCTGCCCAAGAGACTGGTCCCGCGTGGCGAATCCCAGGGGGGAGGAGGCCGCGAGGTGCCTCGGGGTGTAAGACGTGCCGGAGGCCGACTCCAACATCCCCACCAGAAGGGGCAGCCCGGAAGCTCAAGACCCAAGGGCTGATGCCAGGCGTGTTGTGGTGGGAAGAGAGGGCAACCTGGTGCATATGCCAGTCTCTGTGCTGAGAACCCGGGAGATTCATGCTTGGAACAGGGCTGCTTCTGCGACTGAGGACAGCATCGCCGTCAGGGGCGTGCCTTGAGTAAGGGCCGCGCTGAAATGGACCAATCTACCAAGAGTGAAACATCACGGCTTGAAGGAGTGATAGACTGCACCCCAGTCTGCTAGAATCCGTTAGCTTGAAAGACCCACTGCAGAATGCCACTTTGGCTTGTGCAGTTCTCACAAATCTAGGCGACGTCTCGCACTAGCCATCACAATAATATGCCTGGATTATTTTTTATGTAGTTCTCGCTAGCTCTATTGCAAATGCTAGAAGGGATTCCGTGTTATTGCTGATCTCTGTCTCAACAGGAAGCTACACAGCAGTCTTCTGTGTGTTCAATAAAAGAATTCCAAATAGCAAAAATATTCCATGAGACTCTGTCTCGTGTCCACCTGACCCTTGTTGTCAAGCTGCACAAAGAATGCTGGTCTTAACTTTAAAATTCAGGTTTTCACTGTGTATTGCTTTGCCTGATAAATCTTTTGACGTGTTATGTTTAAGAGCCAAGCTCAAAATAAGCTGTAATATGCTAGATTATGGTGGTACAATCCTAGCAGGTATAAGGAAATATTTCTTTTCCAATTGAGTTTAGTTAATATATGGAAAGAACCTAGACAAGTGCTTGGCACATGGTGACTATTTTATTTAAAATTAATCTAGCAAAGAGACTTTAAATATTTCCAAGGAAAAAGTATAGGATATTCAGTACTGACTAAAGATTAATATTTTTAATTAAATGAACGAGGGCAAAAGTAAACACAATAATTAATCACTTTAAAACTGTAGCAGTGGCATATGTGAAATAGAAATATTTATCTTTTTGGACAGAAGTTTTAAGACTCAATGTACAGCAGCTCAGTACAAATTCCCATCTTTTGCCACTGCTCTGTGCCAAAGATAAACTTATAAACCCACATCTGCAATTTTTCACTCTTGTTGTTTGTGTGTGACTTGAATCTTCATAGAGACATCTACCTAGCTCAAAGGTTCTCATAAGTTACAGATTAAAAGTCAATTATTTCCAAAAGAAGAAAGGCATGCTGTTATGTAAAATATATAATAATAACATGTATATTGCATGGAAATACATTGAAACTTGGATAACGGAGTGATATACTGAAGCATTCTGTTCCCATGTTAATCTCAGCAATTTTAATATCATTATACTAAGTAAATACCTACTACCAGTGAATACGTTAGTAAAAAATAAGCGAAAGCAATTCTCTTATTTTCTTTTTCTAAAAACAGGCAAACAGTTAAAAGATAGTTATAATTTCTCTATTCTACCTTGATGTTTCATTTCAGCACAATAAGCTTGTTTAAAGTACAACATTTTTAGATAAAATATGAAGAATATATTATCTAAGAGCTGTAAAAACATCCATTTTGCCTTTTTAAAAATAGCTAATTAGCTTATATATTCCTTTCCGTTCCCCCAAAGAAGAGATTCAATTAAAACTAAAAGAAAGTTTCAAAATATGAGGTACAAATGCCCATTTGAATTTTTTTGTTGTATAATAAATTGACTCTGCAAAGCTATAAACTACACCGCATTTATGGGCTTTTGGAAACAATGACCTACATTAGAGTTTGTAATGCATTCTGGGCAATATCATAAAAAATAGGTCAGCAGAGTAATTTTGCCCACAAAATGATCACCTTCAGTAAGTAATAAATTGCTTGCATGTATTCATAAAAGACTCTTTGTGGAATATCTTCAGATTCATATGCACATATCTTTAATTTGAAATTTTATGAGAAATGAATAGGTTACTATATTTGTGGCCAGATTTCAGTTACCACATAAGAGATGGTCTCTACTTTAGAAAATGTGCTTGTGTGGAATTATAAAAGTACATTTTGGTAATTATCAGACTTAAGTTTATCAACTTAACAAAAGCTGTCTCTCAAAAGTTTATAAATCCTATTATTTGAATAAACATGTTATCTGGTCTTTCCCCTGATCTCTTTTAAAAGGTGTTAACTTTCATATCGTCTCATGCCTTCTCATCAGGATAACTGATCATTTATACTATGATGGAAAATAAAAATACATTTCCTATAAATACTAGTAATAAAGAGGAGAAGTATTATGATCTCTCTCTGAATAGCCTTTTAATTATCTATGTGTATAAATAATCTTGTTAAATAATATTGTAAGAATATTAAAAATATACTCATATATTAAGACATATTGGCCTAAAATTGAGCCATTTTGTGATATTATCTGTATTGATTTAAGTATGATCACCACTCATTGAAAATTTTATAAATGGACTGAGAATATGTCATTTACAAAATTACCTAAAAAACTTGCAATAATATACAGGATAGAAATACCAAAGATGAATTCCCTAAATGAATTCTCACAGCTAAACATAATTGAAGCATGATTTTACACAAAGACTGTCAGTTTCTGATCTTTTAAACACTGTATCCCATTGACGTCAGTACTCTCTGCCTTGTATTATCTCTCTTGATATCTATATAGATGTATTTTAACATGTCTATAAAGATATCCATACATCTATATAATATATAAATATATAAAACAATATCTATAGTTCTATATCTCTATATATTATTTAAATATATATTCATATATCTATGGATATATAATCTACATGGATATATTATAGAGAGAGAGAAATACATGTGGAGATAGAGATGGAGGGATAATACATATGTAATATATAATAGAAGACACAAATTATGTATGATGAATGTCTAATTTCATCTTTCAGGATCTACAGTCTTTACAGACAGAGTTTGGTCTATTTGACCTCTGCATCTCTCTTGGCTACTAACACAGTGGCTTTCTAAAGTAAAGTTTTGGCAATTTAAAAAAAAGTAAATGACTACAACAATTTTACATTTGTATCACTTCAAGGTCAGATGAATATTAAATATAACTAATTCCTACTGGGTGCTTTGTGGGTAGCAGACAATGTTTTAGGATTATTTCATTTATTTTGCACTAAACCCATAGAGACTAATAAGAGAGAAAGTGTTAAGAAGCAGTTAATGTGAGTTATCAACTCCTGACGAGGTTCTAACACCTAACACCTAATTTATTGTATTTGTGTTTTCATAACGTAGAGAGAAAATTTTAGAAAAATGTTCAGAGAAATGCAATATAAATTTCTAAAAGCCAAAACATTTATTATAGAAAAGAATCAATGGTGGAAAGTAATATCAACTTCTTTAAATTTTGAATTACCTTGGGAATAAAGTTTACCACATCGAAGCAAGTCAAAATGAAATCGTTTACAACACTTGCTGCACTTAAAATTGCCTGGCAACTTGGTGAGACCTCATCTCTACAATGAATCAAAAAATCAGCCGGGCATGGTAGCACGTGCCTGTAATTCCGGCTACTCGGAGGGCTGAGGCGGAAGGATCGCCAGAGCCCAGTGGGTCGAGGCTGCTGCACTCCAGTCTGGGCGACAGAGTGAGACTCCGACTCAAAAAAAAAAAAAAATTTGCCTAGCCAGATACTCTCCTGGATTTGTACTCTGGGACCAATTCACCATTATTGTAAGATAAACGCCGTGTTCTGTTAAATCCACTTAGAAGCAGTCACATGTCCAGCATCTATCATTCCATTCTGCAAAACATGGAACCATTAAAAGTGTCTCTAGCCTCTTATATTCATTTTACTTTAGAGAACAAATAAGACTGCAGATTAATTTTTTCAGAAATTAATGTATATCATTCACATAATTTAATACAGTTTTAATTTTCCTTCATTTTTGCCTACGTAAAAATGACACATAATCTACCTCTGACAAAGTATCCTAGTCCGATAAAGAATGATTTAATGAGCACATCCTTTTCTTGATTTTGAGACATAAATTATCTAAAGTCAAGATCCTGTGAAAATCAATATCTCATTAGATTCTAAGAGGCAAATTAATGTCTCTCTAAAATTCTTTATTTTGGAGCAGATGTCGAAACTTTCTTTCACTGGTTTGTATCCTTACATCCCTGTATTACTCTGAGGTAAACATCTCAAAGCATCAGATAAAAATTTTCAAGAGGCTGAGAAACAGCTTTAAACACAAAACAACAAACATGATATCAAGGCTTAATAAAGGCATTTAAGAAAGGAAAAGAAAACTGTTCCCAATGTACTTGTCAGGAGCACAATGATGTTCTCAATAAAAAATTACTCTTTCTTTACAAGTAAAAATAAACAAGAATAAAGGAAGAATATTTCCAGTTCGGTCCATGTGAATGGTTGCTTTATTGTGGACATGCTACAGTGGCGTATATCTCCATTTAAAAACTGTGGCTTTTATTTTAAATGTGAATATTCCCCTCTGTGGCCGTAAATTAAGGGCAGTTACTATTAAATTTAATTACTTTCTGTAGCAGTATGCAGCTGGGGAATAGTTAGCCCTCAAAAAGCCTGGTTACAAAGAAAAGACTCATCTAAATAAAGATCGTGCTCCCTTGTTTATAATCATTTATATATCCTAGGCTGAAAAATGAGCCATACAAAACAAACAGGAATTTGGTTAAAGAAAATAAAGGCCAAACGACATGACAGAACTACTATTCAGAAATCGAGTACTTTCTAATGGAAATAAATATTGTACAATGAGCAACAGTGATTATCATTCCCTATCTACTGATTGGAAAACACATGACAAGATCTGTCACTAATAACATCTAGCAAATGTTCCTGACTTTAGACACACAATTTTTTTTCAGCATTTTTATTATAAAAGTCTTGCAGGAAGTAATCAAAATGACCATGAGCTATATTCACAATGCTCTTAAAAAATAAGAAAGTTGCTGGGCTTGGTGGTTCAGCCTGTAATCCCACGCCTTTGGGAGGCTGAGGTGAGTGGATTGCCTGAGCCCGCGGGTTCGAGACCCGCCTGGGCAGCGAGACCTCATCTCTACAATAAAAAAAAAAAAAAAAAAAAAAAAAAATCAGCCGGGCATGGTAGCGCATGCCTATAATTCCGGCTACTTGGAAGGCTGAGGCGGAAGGATCGCCGGAGCCCAGCAGGCAAGGCTGCAGTGGCCGGGAGCGGCCACTGCACTCCAGTCTGGGCGACAGAGTGAGATTCCAACTCAAAAAAAAAAAAAAAAAGAAAATAAGATCTCTGTGTGCGCGTATTATAAAAATAAGAAAACATATATCTGATAATTTGACATGGTTACCTTTGAGTAATATAGGGATGTACGGATACAAACCAGATGAAGGATAGTTTTGACAGTTGTAAGCATCACTGATTGTCTTGCTCATAAAAGTATAGTTAGATTAAATGAACTGTTCCAAGAGTAAGGAAAGTTTATTGAGAAGTGATTCTCTTCCCTTAGTCGATGAAATATTATCTAATTTTTTTCTACTCCAGCCTGTACCAGATAAAGCAAGTCTCTTATATCAAGGTAAATAATTAACCAATGCTTTTTATTTGCAATGTGTGGAAAGACAAAGACAGAGATTAGACTTACTATAGTAGAATGAATATATTTAAATGTGCTGTGTATTTAAATGTAAAATATAGGAAGACTTTTCTCTTTGTGCAGTTACTAGAAAATAAAAATTGTACTACTTAAAAACAACTCAGATTCAACTAAGCAAGAGAATTTTTATGAGTAAGAAAAAAATTTACGGCAAAGATTAATCATGATTAATGGTAAAAAGGTATAGAGACAAATAATTTTTTTATAGTAGAGGTAGAGAAAATTTTGAGAGAAAAGAATAAAAGTTTTGCCTCTCTCCTCTGCGAAAGTAATGGGCATTTCTGCTCATGAATCAGAATTTTCCAAGTAATCTAGAAAGCGAACTCCTGCTGGTAATGATGATCTGGAGAGTCAGCAGTCTGCCAAAAAGCCAATGGCGAAACCCACCTGGTGAGATGCCATGACTTCTGGAGAAGACACCCAGAATGCCTTCGAATCAGCACAGCAATGCTCTCCACAAGTCCCTTCTTTGCCCTGGGAAGACTGGAGTCTCTTTGCCCTCAACCACTAGAATGGAGATGAAATGTATTTGAATAACTGATACCAGTTAGCCTGAGGGAAGAGTTTCTTGTATTATTTTTGGTTATTTTCTATTTCGCTAGAAAGCTAACTCAATCAGAATTCAACGATCCAGAAGTCTGTTGCCTGAGGAATTATCTACTGGTAAGTGACACAGATTTTTAAAAAGATCACTTCTATTTATCAAGACACTTGGAGAATATCTCTTTTGGAATTATGTTCTGAGTCCCTGAAAAACCACATTCATTCCTTATTCTAGTTCCAAAACAAATTGGAGAGGATGGGCCTGCAGCACAACCTCCTAGAAAAAGTAAAAACAGCTACAAAAATGTATTAAGTGAACTCTTGGAAGGAGTATCTGTCCAAACAACAGTCAGAAAGTCTAGTCTATTTAAAAAGGAAGTCCATTCAGTTTTATGTGTGAACGTCTTAGTGATATAAGCACTTCTTTCATTCTTTGGATACCAATGACTTTGGGATATTTCCAAAAGTCAAATTCATTTTCAAAGAATGACTATTTGACACTACTTGGTAACACATAGTGAATTAGCTTTTCCTACTTAAAGGTAGACTACAGCTATTCAACATACTCACAAGGTTACCTAGGTCTTATTGGTACATGTGAAATCTTTTTTTCCCTCTCTTTGTAATTAAATGGATGGATTCACTACATGAATGGAGATATCCATGTCTCTGATTTACTAAAAAAAAAGTCAACAAATCTATAATTTAAATAAAAGTAGATTTTAAATATTATTAGCCTTCAGCAATCATGTGCTAAGCAATTGTATACTATATTATAACACAATGTAAATAAATGTCTCAACATTTTACCTACTTTTTAAAAAGTTTGCAACAGATAATTTTGAATTACAAATAGAAATAAAAATATATTCACATCTATCAGCACTTAATTTTTTGTGTGTTTCCTACAAGTGCTCATCTATGTACATAAATAATGCAGCATAGCGGTCATCATCATTTAGACGTGATCTCAGTTGTATTTTAACAAATATATTATTGTCATTTAAAATCTAAGAATGATCATTAAAAGGACCTTAAACATAAATGTAGCTACAGTTAGATAAATCTGAAAAGGGCATTAATTTTTGCCACATGTGTCATAAACAAATGAAGAAATATCATCATGGTAAAGCAAAACAAAACAAAAGCTTTGCATGTTTTGCTTATAACCGTTATTCTAGGCATTTTCTCTTTGCCAAGTCAGTTATATTTTTCTATATAACTATATTTGATATTTCATTAATACTTAGTTCAGTAAATTTTTTCCAGAGTGGTAATTACTTTGTGTCCAGTTTCTCCCACACCAACTCCAGTGGAATTTCACAGTCCTTTCAATGCTCTTTTTACGGTCAAATCACGGTATATCCAATTTTTGAAAACCTGGCTTTCTCTTCTCTTTGTCTCTCTCTGCTTTGATCACATAGCTCTCTCACTCACACCCACATAAGTCAATGCCAAAAAAAAAAAAAACCCAACAGATAAAGCCAACCATCCATCTGTCCAGGCAGGGAGGAGAACTCCAGTGTGGCCCTGCACCACTGTGCTGAATGACGCACAGGGGGTGCACAGGAGCTGTTTATCCTGGAGCAGTAATCTTGTGGATCACTGGCAATTCCTCAGGGATAAAAAGAGAAGGAAGAAAAGAAAACAGAGTAAAAATGTTCCCGTCATGAGACCATTTTTAAAAACCTTGCTAACTTTTTTTTTTTTTTGAGTCGGAGTCTCACTCTGTCGCCCAGACTGGAGTGCAGTGGCCGCTCCCTGCCACCGCAGCCTCGACCTGCTGGGCTCCGGCGATCCTTCCGCCTCAGCCTTCCCAGTAGCCGGAATTACAGGCATGCGCTACCACGCCCGCTAATTTTTTGATTTTATTGTAGAAATGAGGTCTCGCCTGCCCAGGCGGGTCTTGAACCCACGGGCTCAGCCAATCCACTCACCTCAGCCTCCCAAAGGTGTGGGATTACAGGCTGAGCCAATGAGCCCGGCACCTTGCTAAATTTTAAAAGAACGTTGCTCATGGCTGTTCACAAACTTTAAAACTACCCATATGATTTGTTATTATAAAATTGACTCCCACATTATAGGAAGATTTTTACTGGTGCCTGTGGAAATCAAATCAATAAAGATTTCCAAATGAGCTCCTATAAAACATGTTATAGAGAAGCAACTAGACCCAGGCCACTTTGTAGGCAAGCGTGCCTGTAGGTGCAGATGCATCGCTCATTCCAAAGGATTTAAGAGTTTCCATACAGTTAACATGAAATGTGGCAACGTACAAATGCTCCAAAGGTAAGCAAATGAGGTGGACAGAAAGTAATAGTACAAAAGCAAGTAGGGTAAGGAGAATGTAGACATCACATTTATGGAAAGTTACATGACAGAAAAGTCAGCTTCCGGTTCCCCAAAGCCATTTTAACCCCTTTCTATTCCACGCATGTCTCTTCTTTTGGCCAAGGGGAGTCATTGATGTAATTCTGGCTAATGACGTGGAGCAGAAAGGCTCTGAATAACTTATCAGAAATAGATGCTACTTCCTGATAACTGTGAAACATTCTTATATGACTCTCTGACAAAACCTTTCCCCCCTTTCTTTATGCCCTTTGAGTGTGAAAGAAAACATTGTGTGTAGAGCTTGCGCAGTCATCTTGCAACCATGGAGCAAAACCTGGCAAACAATAGAGATATCAACTCCATGTCTTGAATTCAGAGCTGCAAAACCATCACCAACAACTACGCACCAGAGCTTTCTTGCTATAGGATGAAATTCATTTCTGTTTTTGTAGATGACAATTTGTTTTGGTTTGGGTCACTTGCCGACTTCATTGTAATTTACACAAACTATATCCTGACTAGTTAGACTACTTAGTTGACTTTAAATTTTAAGCAGTCGGCATGAAGAGAGAAAGCATGACCAGTTATAAAACACATTGCTTATAAAGAAAAAAGTAATTGTCCTTAGAGTTCTTTTTTTGTTTGTTTTTGAGTTGGAGTCTCACTGTCGCCCAGGCTGGAGTGCAGTGGTACGCTCATGGCCACCGAAGCCTCAACATGCTGGACTCAGGCACTCCTTCCCCCTCAGCCTTCCAAGTAGCTGGGACTACAGGTGCACGCTACCACACTAATTTTTTGATTTACTGTAGAGATGACATCTTGTCAAGTTGCCTGGGCTGGTCTCGAACCCATGGGCTCTGACAGTCCTCTCATCTCGGACTCCCAAAGTGCTGTCATTACAGGCATGAGCCACTGCACCCGGGTAGACTTCTTATGAATAAACATATTATGTGATGTTGTGATGTACTGAGCAAAATCCTTCTCCAGCACAGTAACCGATTTTACAATGATCCTCTTTACAACATTCCTTAGTATGGGCCAGTGCCACACGACAAAGGCATAATTCAATGAAAGCAGTTCTACTGGAAGTCAGCTGTGTTTTATGGTTTTGTTGATCTGATATAGGTTGTGTTGAGAGCATTATTTGTTATAAATGTTCTATTATGTTGACTAACTTGAAAAAAATTCTTGAGATTTTGTTGACATTTTTCCAAATTTAGAGAGTAAGAGAGTGTACAGTACAAAATTTCAGCTTGTCCAAAGGAGTCTGGGCCTTTGCCCTCAGGCTTTGGGCCGTAATCTTTAAGCCACTGGAATTTCATGCCTAATAGAAGTTTGTTTCTCTTGGGGGGTTGGGTCATGCCAGATGGTCTGAAATGTGATTTGGAGTTGGGACTTTCGGTCATGCAGTATCAGGGTGAACTCTGAAGGTGCTGGAGACCGAGACCAGCCGCAAAGACAGTCAACCTACTTATGTGACAGAGCCTCAAGAAAGGCTAGAGAGAATAGGGCATGGGACTTCAAGATGGCCTCCTTCACAAAGAATGACCAACACTTCGGAGAGTTCATGACCACATACGGAACAGGGCTCCTGAGAAAGAATGTGGAACTCACAGAAAAGGGACAGGAAGCCTCTGAGACACAGACGAGAGCGGAAGCGAGGCCGCCAGCCTGGCTGGGATCAGCTCGGAGCCAGGAGAAGCTCCTCATTGCGGGGACAAGGTAAGCGAGAGAGCCCCCGCAGTCCTCATTCCCACCATGGACGGCTGCCACCTTAGCCATGATGTCGCCTTGCAGCTCTCGTGGACCCTGAGACGAGCAGAGGGGGCTGCCTGGAGTCTGCACAACTGACTGTTCCCGAGAGGAAGTTCGCACACACCTCTCAGACTCAAACAGCTGCAAAATGGTGCCATTTTGTGAGCTTCCCCCACAAGACTCCACTTTGCCCCAAGGCTCAAGAGCCCTTGCATTTCCACCTCCCAGGATCCCTGTTGGCATTCCCCCCACCCACGCAGAGGTGAAGCTTAGCAATGCCAGCTGAGATCAGCAGTGTGACTGGGTCTCAGCACTCTAGCTCGTGCAGTGAACTATGCCCAGGAAACAGGCAGAGCAGTGCACCAGCAAGGCTGCCCATGTTTTGAAAGGCTCTTAGGAGTTCGGGATACTTTCACGTTTATTCTATGAAGCTAGCATTATCCTAATATCAAAATCAGACAAAGACACAATAACACCACCAACAACAAATACAGGCCAATATCCCTGAGGAACATAGGCGTCAGAATCCTCAACAAAATACGAACAAAACAAATCGAACAACACATCAAAAAGGTGATAGATACACCATCATCCAATTGGATTTATGCCAGGGATGCAAAGATGGCTTAACATGCAAACTAATAAATGTAATACATCCTATGAACTAAATAAGAGAAAACCTATGGTTATCCCAACAGATGCAGAAAAAACATTTGATGCAATTCATCATCCCTTTGTTATAAAAACTCTCAACCACTTGGGCACAGAAGGAGCATACCTCACCACAATAAAGGCCATATATGGCAAACCCACAGCTAGCATCATATTGAATGAAAAAAGCTGAAAGTCTTTCCTCTAAGAACTAGAGCAAATCAAGAATGCCCCCCCACCACTCTTATTCAACAAAGGATTGAAGTCTTAGAGCAATCAGACGAGAGAAAAAAATAAAGTGGATAAAATTGGAAGAGAGGAAATCAAATTTTCCCCCTTCTCAGATGACATAATCTTGTATTTGAAAAGACTAAAGACTTCACCCAAGAACTCTTAAAACTGATCAAAACATTTGGTAAAGTTGCAGGATCCAAAATCAATACACAAAAATTAGTAGCATTCCCATACACCAATAAAGCACCAGCTGATAAGGAAATCAAGAGAGCAATGCTATTTACAACAGCTACAAAAAACATAAAACACCTAGGAATATATTTAACCAAGACAGGGAAAGACTTCTACAACCAAAACTACAGAACATTGGTGGAAGAAATTAAAAAGGACACAGAAAAAAATGATAAGACATATCATACTCATAAGTTGAGCGAGCAACTATTGTTTAAATGATCATACTACCCAAAGCAATTTACAAATGCACTAAAAGGGACCAAAATTGATGAGCTCAAAAGCTGTTCTAAACAGTAGAAAAAGTGTCTCCATGGGTGTACTGCATCAAATGGAGAGTACTTCAAAAGTGACTAAAATTTAAACATGTAGGAATACATACACATTTTAGAAGCAAATTTTGGGAATTTTGGCATTCCCCCCATATTTCTGCCTGTTTTGTGATAGATGATATTTTGTGTTTGTACATTTTAATCTAACTTGTTTATATTTGTTATGACTAGCTGTGGTTTCACAGTCATTCATATCATCCTTATATGAGTCAAAATGAATGAGTTTAAGATATATTCTTGTAATATATCAAATATTAAAACAATCTAGAAGCGTTTTGACTTCCTAGTTTAGAAAACATAAATCAATTTATTGATTGAATCCAATATGTTATCCCAGCCAATATTTTCTTGGGAAATATTCTTACACTATAATTGAATGAAAAGAAAGAAGGGTCACATTGATTCTATAGAGAAATGAATTATTTATGAAGAGAAAAATAATCTCCAAGACTCATAAAATGCTGATAGAGGTTATTCTGTATTCCAACTTGATTCTCTGTAAACACTGATATTTACAGAAAAGAAATACACGTGCAATACAGATACACACACACACACACACACACACACACACACACACACAATATTTGCTCATTGGAAGTTTTGAATTCGTGATCATGGATGAACTGACGCTTTGAGGCCTTACAAGACAGTGAACCACTGCACTATGACATAATATAATTTTTCTGTTTGTGGACCGAGTTACCTGGAGCCTTTTAATTATTTATTTTAGGCACCTAACATTTCAAAAAAGATGCTTTTTCAAGATTTTTCACATTATCCGATTGATTCCCAAACTGTAAATACACATTCCCATTGTCTTGTAACTTTTACTTTTTTCATTCACTTATTAGCTGTGAGAGAATTGCAGGGGCAATCGGATCAAGTAGGCACAAATCTGACTGGTCGGCCACATTTGGTTTATTCCCAGTTTTTTAAAAAATAAGCTCTCAAAGTATTTTTTCTAATGTTTGTCGCATTCATTTATTTATTCTCAATTTCCTCTGACTTTCGTAAAATTGTTTCTCCACTTCAAGACATTTCTAGTGCTGTTTCTTGTTTCTCAAAAATCTTTTTCCATCTTCACTCTTTTTACAAAGAATGTGTTTACAAAGAAGTCATTGTCTTTGTTTCTCAAAATACACCAATAGTATTTATTATTATAATTATAAGACTATGTTAAATCTTGTGCTAATTGATTAAATATACATACAAAACCCCAAAATATTATATCTTAAAAAATTACATTGTGTTTTTGAAACATAAAAGTAAATAGCTGATAACACTACTGTCAAAGTAGAGGGAATTTCTTTAGGGACCTAGGAAAATGAAAAATAAAATTTCTAAAGGCTCAGTGGCTCAGCCTGTAATCCCGCACCTTTGGGAGGCTGAGGTGAGTGGATTGCCTGAGCCCGCGGGTTCGAGACCCGCCTGGGCAGCGAGACCTCATCTCTACAATAAATCAAAAAATCAGCTGGGTGTGGTAGCGCATGCCTGTAATTCCGGCTACTCGGAAGGCTGAGGCGGAAGGATCGCCGGAGCCCAGCAGGTCGAGGCTGCGGTGGCCGGGAGCGGCCGCTGCACTCCAGTCTGGGCGACAGAGTGAGACTCCAACTCAAAAAAAAAAAAAAAATTATTATGCACTCAGATTATTTTGTTTGTATTTTTAAATTCCTTTAAGCCGCAGAAATAGAAGATTCTAACTAGTGCCTATGGCTACTGCAAATACCAAAAAGACCTTATAAAACATAAAAAGGACACCCCTACTCAGAGAAAAGTCTTGGACCCTACATTAAAATGTCCAAACAATGTTTTTTTTTTCCATGATTTCAAACTGGATTTGAATTTATGTTATGAGTCTATATTTTAAAATAATTAACTGCTTTAAAAATATTAAAGAATCAGCTTCTGTACTAATTTCTCAGATAAATCACCAGAAACTGTTTTGTTATAATACACATGTGATAGTGTATTGTTAAATGTTTAGGAACTGGAGATAGATAAAATCAATAAAATCTCTCTTCCTCAACTAAACTCAAAAGACAAGTATAAACATCATATGGAAGATTGAGGTAAACGCTAATGGAGATATTCATAAATTATTATAGCTCTGTGAGTCTGTCAACCCTCCTCTTAAACTGTGAACTTCTTGAAGACTGGTGTTGCTTTTGCTGCATATTCTGTCAAATAGAGATTATCAAGTGGATTAACTGAACTCCGGTTGAGACAAGTTAACTGAGTTTCTAGAAGTCTGTAAGATCTAGAAAGCTGCAAACTGTGGAAACCATCTTGCTATATGTGTCAGTAGACAAGAACTTGTTGTCTTGCTCAGTTTAGCACAGCTGCATGCAAAATTATATGCTTTAACAGTTCTTATATCTCCTATGTTGGATAAGACGGAGGCTGAGGGAGCCCTTACTAACAGCCAGACGCTAATTTAATTTTTGCTGTGTAAGTACTGACTCAAGTGATAACTACATTTTATTATTCTCAAAACAAAAGGTGGACTGATTTGCTAAGATGACAGAGTCAATGCAAAACCAAGACTCAACAACCCATGATGAGGCACTTAAACCCTGCTTTAAATTTCCATCGTGTGTTTGTTCATTCAGCAAGTAATTGCTGAGAGGCAGTGCTTACTGTTAATTACTGTACTGCGTTTCAAGGTAAAATACTTAGCAAAACATAACTCTTCCCTTCAAAGAATCTAGTGTCTAATAAAAGGATACAAAACAAATATGCAAAATGTTATATATTTTGTTATATTACTAATCCACAGGGTCACATGGTATCTAAATAGAGACTCATGTAAATGATCACAATTTCATTATAGTCTGAGCTTCAGAGAAAGGTTAAGAAATTTGTCCAAGATCATTGACTTAAAAGAAATAAAAATCAGTAAGCAATATAGTTCTAAATCTGTATATTTATTTTGAGTTTTTAGGAATATCTCGTGTGCTAATATTGGATTCTTCTAAGTGGCTTTTACTTATAACATAAAATTTGAAAGCTATTTTATCACATGGTCTAGCTCCATGAGAATAATGTGCTTCTGAGATATGGTGTACAGTAAATAAATACTGATTTGCCAGATGCTACTTTATTCTGAGTCAACTATAAATTTTGGTCAGGAATCAGAAGGATGCATCTTCCTCTCTCAAAAGTGTGAAATGACAAATGTAAACTGCCTGAACTGGAGGAAAAAAAAAAACAACTTTAAAACTAGTTTATTGCTTTTAGTATTTTATTTCACTGTGAAAGATGAACTTAGAGAAATGCTATCAGGAAAGCAAAATAGCAAAAAAAAAAAAAAAATCTATTTTAAGCACTACCAAAAAGAGATAATGAAGTCTGTGCTGACACTACGCATAAAACTTTAAAAATATATACAGTGCTTATCAGGAACCTGGTGATTAATAATGATGAAAAAAATGAATTACCAACCATCACTTGTGTGGAATACTGTAAAAGAGCTGGAAGTGGGGTATGGCCCAGATCCAGCTGCCGGTGATCACATGTGATGCCGTGTGGGAAGACAGTCTGTACTCTCATGCAACCACAAGCCCTAGCAAGTAAGGACAATGATCTGCTTTCATTCTGCCTGTTAAATATAGACTTTGTGTGTTTGAAGTTAGCTTCCCCAATTTTTTAGTGCTAAGCAGTTTTAGTAAATAGTAACTTATTGAGTCAATCTAGCCCTTAAATTTTATTTCTGGTATGATATAAGCACAGTTCCGAATTTCGCTTTACATTTCACTCTACATTAGTAGAGCTAGTGTGCAAAGTAAGCATCCTGTTACCTGAGCTTCGCACACGAATGCAGCCCTCAAACACATCCTTTGCATATCAGGAAGCAGAAGTTGGTTGACGATCACACGTCTGCAGAACCTAAGATCAAGGTGAGGTTTGTATGAGTAGGCACTGGGTTTACCTCCTGTACGAGTCTGCTTGGGCTGTCATCAAAAAAGAACAACAACAACAAAAAAACATAGACTGGGTGGCTTAAGCGGTGTCGATTCATTTCCCCACAGTTCTGGAGGCTGAGAACTGAGGTCAGGGAGCCAACATGATCCAGTGTTATTGAGGGCTGACTTCCAGACTTGCAGATGGCCACCTGGTGTTCTCACGTGGCTTCTAATAAGGTCCCCAGTCCTATCAGGTTGGGTTTCCTGAGGGCCTTGCCTCTGAAAACAGTCATTAGTGGTTTAGTTCTAACGTATGAATGTTTGGAAAATATAATTCAATCCACAGACCCTCCTTTTTCCTGAGTGCCTTCCTTTTTGTCAGTTTTCAGAAAAACAAAAACAAGAAACACAAACAAACAAACAAACAAAACCTGTACAGGACTGGTAGGAGATTGTTCAATGTTTTTCTACTAAAGGAGCTGGTTGATCTTAAAAGACGGTGACTCGTGGGATAAACAAAGGTGTGTCTCACTTCCAGACCTAGGAAAGAAAGATTCCCATTTAGGGTTTTCTTTTCTTTCGCCAACGTTTCCGCCTTCTTCCTCCCTAAGAAGAAATGCTTCTTAGCAGATCACTTCATTCGTCTTGTGGATTAAAACATCTAATGGCTCCTTTGTTCAGAAGAATGTTGTCTCTAAAAAGGAGTTGACAGTGACCTCAAGTCTCTGAAGCAGGTGGTAGATAACGCTCTGATTCCAGCTCAGTTGCCTGGCCAGCTAGAGTTTTGACCCTTCTGGTCACCTGAGAAGTGTTCAGTGGAGACCCAAAACAAACTGGAATTATTTTTTGGAGGGTGGGCCCGGCCCCTTGCAGCACTGGCTTCCTCTGCTAGGTAAGGTTCTAGGAACTCACCCGTTTCAGTGTACATCGGTATCAGCCAGTGTTGTTGTGAGAGGCTGCGTTAGGCTCCAGTGAAATTTTAAAAAAATTCTTTCAACGTGTTTGCCCATTTAATGATGGGTGATTTAGGAGTGCACCTATTCACACCACACTGAGTGTTCAGAAGTTTTTGGCCCCAAATGGCATGACCCCCATGCCGCCACCTCCTTATTCACCTGTTCTCGCCCTGAGAAGTTTTTTTGTTGTTGTTTCTCAAAGTGAAAAAAGTTCTCAAAGGGAGACGTTTTGCCAATGTGGAAGAGGTGAAACAAAAAACAGCAGAAGCACTAAAAAGCCTCAAAAAGGACGCGTTCCACTGTTTCAAGCAGTGGAAAACGTGTCTCCATGCGTGTGTTGTATCAAACAGAGGGCATTTTGGAGGGGACTGAAGTTTAAACATGTGAGAACAAATACACAATTTTTAATAAATAAATTTTGGGGCTTTTTGGGGTCTCCCTTAGTATATTAAAGCATGTTACCTCTCTACACTGAGAAGTATATGCACCTCTGCTCAGATATAATGATTTTTAAATAAATGTTTAAGAGTTTTTCCTTCTTGAACTGTGAGAGGACTCAGTGAAAGAAAAACACTCTCGGGGCAGGCCGGTCAGCCTGTACCTATCTTAAAGCGTTTCTGCCCCAGCCACCCTCGTGAGGCTTCCTCACTGGCCTAGAAACTTGCAGAGTTCCTTGCAGGGCCTTCGAGGCAGCCATGGTTCAGTCAGAGCAAAGTGAGCAAGAAAACAGCCCCTTACAATCATCCTGTTCCACCCAACAGCGTATTCCCGGTCCCAGCGATGTTGGTTTTGTGCCCCATTTTCTGCTGTCCTCACAGATAGTGACGTTAGTTTTACTGGCCCATCCGGTTCTAGATTCCGTGACCTCTCCAGCCCATTTCCAGGGCAACATCTTGGTGAAATCCCACTCCTCGCTCGAGATCCAGCTCAGCCGCCGTCATCGCTGAAAGCCATGGCCCAATCATCTCTGGCTGCAGAGAATTCTAATCTACAGCTTAAACAATCATCCGAGGTATTTAGCTAATTAGACCCTAAAGACTTAAGCAAGCATGTATGTCAGCCCAAACTGTAGTTAACATTCTAAGCCATGTCCGTGGTAGCAGTGACGAGAATACCCCTCTGGGACCTGCTGTGTGTTACACCGCTATGTCAGAGAAGGGGCCCAGTTTAGGCGTAGTCATTTGCAGACTCTCAAAAATAAGAAGACTGAAGATCAAGTGGCTCCATAGTTGGAGGGAGAAAGCCGTTTCCTCTGAAACAGTTTTTATGCCTGTAATCTGTCCCAGGTAATGCTCTAGAGATGACTTTGACCTCTGAAATGGCTTGATGAAACCCATCTATGCAATTAACAGATGAGTGCACTGATGGGGGAGGGTTAGATGCTCACAGCACCAATGAGGTACAGTGCAGGATTTAAATCCAGACACCTCTCTCCTTTGCCTGTTCACGTGAAGTTCCTCCAGCCAGCAGTTCCCCATGACGGGTGTGGGTCCACGGGATCCCAGCCCTGAAGGACTGACTCTTTTAGCCACTCAACAGACACTGAGCTTCCTGTCATCACAGACGATATCAAGTCCGTAATAACTCCAGGAAAAAATGCAGTCAGGGCAACTGTGGGCACTTAGTTTCCTTGCAGACTCAGCGTTAGCTACTAAGGCAAAATCAGTTTTGCTGGTCTGCCCAAGCTTCTATTTAAAGAAGCTTGAATGCCACCAAGGACCGAAGCAGATGCTTGAACGAGATGGTTAGAAACACCGCTCTCCCTTCCTCTCAAAGTGCACACCATTCTGCCAAGACGCCGCTCTGCAGTGAGCGGACCAGGAGATGAGAAAGGACAGCCACACTCCCACTATTGTTTCGAGTCACATAGATGATTTCAGGGGTTGAACTAATCGAAACCAGGACAGTTCACAGGCACATCCATTTTAAGACTAGTGGAAAAACTACATCGTCTCCACTTCCAACTTCCAACTTCCAATCTTTCCTGCCCAAATTTATTCTATGGCAGAATGTAATCCTGTGCTTGAATGCAATCTATTGCCACCAATGTGAGTTTCTTTCATGCAACTTGCCAATTTTATTATTTATACTGGAGACACATCTGAAACAGTTGTCTTAAAAGCATCGTGAGTTGGGAACTGCTTGGCATTTTAATTTTCACCATGGAATTTTCACTATTTTCGGAAATTCTCAGGATAGAATAGGCCCCATCATCAAGCATTTCCGATGTTTCCTCAGCAGTTTCGTTATAGTAGTTGATCACTGTGAGATGAAGAGGTAGATATAAAATTTAAACTCGGACGTTTTGATAATTAAAAAAGCATTTTTGCTATCAGCTGCAAAAGACAATTAATGTGCAAGTGTATGTGGTAATTACTAGACAGAGTTTGAGTGTTGCTCTGCAGGGAGTGAGTGCACTTGCTATGTCTCTTTAGGTTGCAGGAGGTTGCAGTGAAGGAAGAAATATGTCAGAGAGGAGACTGGATGCCACTCGGCTTCCAAGAAATCTGATCCTCCATCTTCTAGGTTGAAAGACTAAAGTCTGATCAGCATAATTAGAGTTTACCTGGGTCTCCGTTCCTACATAATCCTAACAATATTCAATAATGTCTGAAGCATGTATCTTAACGCCAATAAAATCTGCATCTCAATCTTTGCCAAAACGTAAATGCTCATGTACAGTATCTGTGCCACCTGCTTCTTGGCATCAAAGTATCTGGAAGGTGAACTCTAATCAAAAGATAGCTTGGGCATTGACGGGGAGAAAAAGAGAGCGGTAACTGTTCTGGATGAGAAATAAATAGAAATTTAGGCTGTGCGCAGTGGCTCCTGCCTGTAATCCCAGCACTGGAGGAAGCCAAGGTAGGAGGATTGCACGAGTCCAAGAGTTCAAGACTAGCCTGGGCAACAAAATAAGACCTGGTCTCTACAAAAAGTCGAAAATGGGCTGGTTGTGGTGGCATGTACTTGTAATACTGGGTATTCAGGAGGCTGAGGCGGAAGGATCACCTGAGCTCAGGAGGTTGAGGCTGCGGTGAGCCGTTATTGTGCCACTGCACTCCAGCCTGAGCAAGAGGGAGACCCAAACTCAAAAAAAGTATATAAAGCATCACATACATACAATACAAATTTAATAATTTTTTTGTACAGCTTGATGAAATTGTGTCGATCATGCTATTGCCACCAAAGTTAATACATACAACATTTATATCATCACAAAACCTTCCTCCATGTCTCTCTGGGGTCATTTCCATCTCCTAAACCCCGGTTCCAGATATCAATTTTCTTCCAGTCATTAGAATTTTGCCTTTATGGGGTCTAATATAAATGGAAACATGCAGAACATCATGCTTTGTGTCACACTAATGTGCTTCCTTCGCATAACGTAGTGCTTTTCAGATCTAGTCAGGTAGCTTTGAGTATTAATGCTTTATTTATTTTACTTTATTTTTTTGAGTCGGAGTCTCACTCAGTCGCCCAGACTGGAGTGCAGTGGCCACTCCCGGTCACCGCTTCCTCGACCTGCTGGGCTCTGGCTATCCTTCCTCCTCAGCCTTCCAAGTAGCTGGAACTAAAGGCACGCACTACCACGCCTGGCTAATTTTTTTGATTTTTATTGTAGAGATGAGGTCTCGCCAAGTTGCCCAGGTGGGCCTTGAACCTGAGGGCTCAGGAAATTCACTCACCTCGGCCTCCGAAAGCGCGGGATTACAGGCTGAGCCACTGAGCCCAGCCTAATGCTTTATTTTTTACACTGTTGTGTGGTGCTCCATTCTAAGAATAAGCCGGGCTCGGTGGCTCAGCCTGTAATCCCGTGCCTTTGGGAGGCTGAGGTGAATGGATTGCCCAAGTCCACGGGTTCGAGACCCACCTGGGCAGCGAGACCTCATCTCTACAATAAATCAAAAAATCAGCCGGGCGTGGTAGCGCGCGCCTGTAGTTCCGGCTACTCGGAAGGCTGAGGTGGAAGGATCACTGGAGCCCAGCGGGTCGAGGCTGCGGTGGCCGGGAGTGGCCACTGCACTCCAGTCTGGGCGACAGAGTGAGACTCCAATTCAAAAAAAAAAAAAGAATATAGCATGACATGCTAGTTATTTTTCCAGTATTGGCAGACATCTGGGTTGTGTGTTAGTTTGACTGGGCAGCTGTGACAAAATTCCACAAAGTAGATGGCTCCAACAGCAGACATGGACTGTCTCACAGTTCTGGAAGCAGAAATCCATCCAGGTATTGGCTGGGTTGGTCACTTCTAGGGCTGTGAGGGAGAATCTGTTCGATGCCTCCCTTCTTAGTTCCTGCTGATTTGCTAGCACTCCTTGGCACCCTTCGGTGTGGTTCCCTGTGCCAATGCCTGTGTCTATTTGTTTCCTCTTTATGAGGACAGTGGTGGCAGGTTTGGGGAAGAGCTCCTCAGTGGGAGAGAGACAGCGTTCCCAGTTAGGCCTAGTGCTGCCAGCTGAATCCTGGGGGAGCTGGAAGTCTCTACCAACAGGTGAGACCCTTGCCTTATACCCAGGACGAGGCTTTTGCAGGAAAGAATTCAAGGACAAGTCACAGAGAGTAAAGGAAGAAGCTTTAATTTGAACTGAAGTACACACTCAAGAGAGAGATATGTCCCTAATCTCCAAGAGGGAGAGCATCCTAGGGTAGGGAGTGCTGGTATTTATCTATTTTTGTTTGTTTGTTTCTGTGTCGTGTCAGTTACAAGCCAGAGGAAGTATGCATCAGTTTCATACTAGTTACACCTCAAAGGAAATTTTTAACTTCTTTACCTCCAGATCAGTAATTTCCCATCCCTCCCACACCTAAGCTAGCCAGCCTGTCTCAAAGACCGGATATATTGAATGAGGACCCAATGTTATTCCAGTATGAACTTAACTAATTATGTTTGTAACAGCTGGATCTCTGAACAAGGTCACATTCTTATGTACTAAGGGTAAGGACTTCAATGTATGAATTTTGAGTGGATACAATTCAACCTAGAGCATGTTGATCACAGATATTGACTATTGTAAAATAATGTTTTATGAACATTTGTACAAAAGTCTTTATATGGTTAGATGCTTTCTTTGCTCTTAAGTATGTACTTAGGAATGATTGCCAAAGCTTTATAGTAAGTCTTTAGTATCTGGAGGAACAAATAATCCAAATCTTTCTTGTTTTCTTCAAGAATGCCTTACATATTTTTAGCACTTAAATATGCAAAGAAATTTTGGAATCAGTCTTTCATGTTTCAAAAAAATAGGAAAGGAATGTGGAAAAGAAAAAGATTTTTATCAGATTTTGTGAAAGATATACATCGACTTTGGAAATTTACATTTTATAGTATTGAAATACTTGTATATAATATTGAGAAATATTTGTATATTTCTTCATTTATTTTAGTCATGTTAATTTTCCTAATTGAAATTTTATAATTAGCCATAAAGAAATTACACACATTTGTCTGATTTTTTAAACTGAATTTTTAAATTGGCAATTTCTAGCTTAAAATACAATAGATTTTTCAAAGGGATAGTAACTTTCTGTTCAGAACCTTCCTAAATTATCTTGTTATTTTAATAATTTATTCATAAATTTTAAAAAACGTCTTCTACACAGACATAAATGGTGAAGAGAGAGTGCTTTATTTCTTTTTTTATTGTCCTTATACTTGGGACATATTTTTCTTGAATTACCACACTGGCTTACACCTCGAATAAAATGCTAATTAAATTGAACTGGCATTAATGAACATATTCTTTCTACTTTCTATCTGAAAGATGAAGTTTTCAGTATATCATTATAAAGTAAAATTTTTTAAAAAATGAAAATACCTTTTATCAAAGTTAAGAAAGTATCCTTGAAATACTTCCTAATCTGATGAAATTTTTCTGGGGCAAAAATGAACAAATGTTAAATTTTAGTCACCACTTTTTCTGCATCTGTTATAGAGATCATATAACGTTTTTTCTTATTTAATCTGTCAATATCAGTACACGCATTGAATAATTTTATAAGATTAAACCAACTTTGCATACCTGGTATAAGTCGTAGTTGATCCTCATGTCTTTAATGTCTTAGTATTTTGTTTAGAATTTTTGTTTCTATCTTACCTATCAAGAAGACTCATTGGCAATTTGTGTTTTATCATATAATTCTGTCATGTTTTTGTATCAATATTAAACTAGCTTCAAAAAATGTTAGGTGTGGTGGCCCAAACTTTTAATCCCAGCATTTTGGGAGACGGACAGGAGGACTACTTGAGCCCAGGAGTTGGAGACCAGCCAGGGCAACAGAGAGAGCATTACCATCTTTTCTATAATGGATTCTGCATCCTCACTGCAAATTATGTTTTTTGTTTGTTTTTTTTTTTTTTTTTTGAGTCGGAGTCTCACTCTGTCACCCAGACTGGAGTGCAGTGGCCGCTCCCGGCCACCGCAGCCTCGACCCGCTGGGTTCCGGTGATCCTTCCGCCTCAGTCTTCCGAGTAGCTGGAACTACAGGCGCGCGCTACCACACCCGGCTGATTTTTTGATTTATTGTAGAGATGAGGTCTCGCTGCCCAGGCGGGTCTCGAACCCGCGGGCTCAGGCAATCCACTCACCTCAGCCTCCCAAAGGCGCGGGATACAGGCTGAGCCACCGAGCCCGGCCGCAAATTATGTTTTTATAGATTTAATATCTACTTGATCATTTGAAAGAAAGCATGCAGTATATACAACTATAAAGCATAATCTGGATATTCTATTTCAAAACTAGAAAATCGTTTGCAGCACAGACACGTACACACACATATATATTTAAATTTTTTGATAGAGACGATGTCTCTCTGTGTTGCCCAGGCTGATGTGAAACTTCTGGCCTCAAGCAACCCTCCTGCCTCGGCCTCCCACAACACTGAGATTACAAATAGGAACCATCATGCCTGGCCCTCAGCATGCATTTTAAAGTAAGCTCTTACCTCTATGCTAAGTTAAGAGTTATTCAAATCTTGGAAGCTGGCATAAGAGATCATGACTATAAAAATTTTCAAGACAAAGTAGCAGATATGTGGGATACACAAGTCTAGAGATTTGACATGCAACGTGAGGACGATAGTTAAAACAGTGTTCAGGATTTTTGTTCAGGATTTAGTTACTCTTGTCACACAAAAAAATAACTATGTAAAATGATAGATATACTAATCTACTTTATCACAGTAGCCAGTTTACTATCTATATGTATTCCACAGCATCATATTGCAAACCTCAAATGTACACAGTGCAATTTATTAAAAATAAAAAAGAACGTAATATTTAATTTCTAATTTCCAAATGGAAGTTACTACATCTTTTTGGATAAGCCTGAGGTTAGAAAGCTCAATATCTCGATTTGTTTTTATAGTCTACTTTATCTTACAACGTTAAGCTTTAAACACCTACCTAGTCTCATCACACTTTTTTATTCAGAATTAAATGATCCCAAATCAGTTATATTAATGAACAAACTTTTGTCAATAGTGCCTCCTGTAACTGAAGGGCTATAATTAATTCACTTAAGCCGTCTAAATTCCTTTTTAAAACTTTCCCAGAAGAAAAGAGCTATCAAAAAAAGCACACCGAGTTTGACAGCTTAATCTTCTCAATATGTCACTACAAGAACTATAAACTTCTGTCAGATATTGCTGATTATGAGACTGACAGAACTGGTACTACAAAGAGTGAATGCTGTGAGAGAGTGTCCCATTTCAAGATGCCATGGAAAAGAATACTGAGAGAAAGAACAAACACAATTGCTCTTAAGAGATTAGATCAGTTAAAAGTTGTGAAAGTTAGCCCCGCGTACGCATATCCCAAACATTATTTCAAAACGCTGATAGATTTGCCAAGCATCCAGTCTGCCATCATTTGAAAAGATGCTCGGACCAAACTCTTGAGTAGTGCTCGGGAGAGAAGCAGACTGGATCCCCTTTGATTCTCTTCCGTTCAATTGCTCTAATGGAGCATTTACTCCTAGCAGAACAAAGAGATGATTAAAACACACAAATGAAAGATTGCAGCCTTGTCAACTCTGCCTTGTTTCACTGTCCCTCTCATCAGACCAGGGCATTACCTGCTGTTTCCATTAGTAGGTTCAACTGGGACTGAACTTGCAGAGTGATGCTCTTACCTTCTGTGGTTGTTTCCTGTGGTCTCTGCCCCAACGCTGCCTGAGATCTCTGTTCAAAGAGAATGACTCCATTGCTGTCTTGTGAGTTGTTTCTCCTTCTCTCTCTTCTCTCTCTCTCCCCTCTTTTCTCTCTTCCCTCTCTCCTTCAACTTAATTTCTACAATCAGCATTGATGGTCTGTCATCAGATGTGAATTAAGGGGTGGGTCAGTAAAGCAGATGCCTGAGACAACGATATTGAAGGAATGTCCGCCAAGAAAGAAAAGTGTATTTCCCAGAACTCATCTGAGGAAGAACAGAGCTGGAAGGAAAACTTTGAGAGCTTCTTTCATTAGGGGATACAACTCCTCAGGGACTTACTGAAGACTCGGAGTTAGTCAATAACTTGATTCTTACAGAGAGTGAATTGTGTTAGAGGTAGGGTTTTGTTTGTTTGCTTTTGATTGCGTGTGTTATGCAAGATTGGGCCAGAGCTGAATTGCCAGGAACTACTGAAAGAAGCTCAGTGTTCCTTCATTGTCCCCAAGTAGACACAGAGTCTTCTTAAGAAACAGGCGGGAAGATGGGGTACCGATTGCCAACTCCTACAGCCCCCAGGAGGGTCTTTCATTCCTGCCTCAGGAGGGTAAGACCGTGAAAATGACACTGCTAGAAAACCCATCAGCAACTCTTTCAAATGGACCCTACCTGATGGCTCGATTCCTTATTGCTCTGCATAATAACAACTGTGAGAGAAGGGAAGGTCACACCAAGACTGTTCTTTTTATAGAGAGCTTGTGTGTCTAGCACTTGAACACAGAAAAATTAGTGGTGAATATAGGATTATGAGCTTGGTCTCAATCAAATATTCTGTAATTTTAATAGGAACTCTCCTGAAAAATATCGGTGATATATTTGGCATAATCTCTGTAGACACCTGAACATTTTGATGACCAGAAAGAAAGTGTTTGGAGTCTGATGCCACATTTTGGTTGTTTTCCCAAAAAGTGAAAACCAAAACAACACCAACTGCATCAATGTGCTTCTCTTTCATTCTAAACTTAAGTAGCTTATGTGTCAGAATGTTTACCAGGTATTAATTGATACCATCCATTTATGGAATTTCAATGCATTCCATATGCTTTGAATGTTTGCTGAGTTTAATTTTATTCAGATTTTATCCGTAGCATTCTGACCAATACAAAACAGTTGATACTCTTTCTATTCCTAAGACCCCCATACTCCTGAAAAAGGCTTAAGCTAATGGACTATCCCCTGAGTCATTGGTCCACTTGCATTTCTATATCATCTCTGCCTGGAGATCTCTTCACAGTTCTTTTGACATATCAATCTTTCTTCATTGTTAATTTTTCACCATTCACGTAAAGCATTCTCCTCATGCTATATGTGTATCCTTATCTCTCTTTCCCTTCCCTTACCATTGTCTAACAATCAAAAGACCCCTTACATTTTCAGTTTATACACATATCTCCACTTCTCTCCCCTCACACGCCCATCCATACTGTCTAAGATACTCTCTTCCTTCAACACAATATGTTAAGATCCATTCTTAATGAGATTTTTGTAACCAATTTTGTTCTTTTCGATTCATTTCCTCACAGTCGTAACATTGCAAAAGCACTAAATTGCTTTAGAGGCTTCCCAAACTAGAAAGCAAAAGGAGAGTTTTACACATGGAGTGATTTATTTTCAACTTGAGAAAAGCTAAATCTTATATTATTTATTAGTCAGAATGAATCCCAGCTGATACTCAAATGGCAAATTAGTAAATATTAAGAATAGTTCATAGCTCTAAAAGAAAGCCAGTATTTATGAGGAAGGATCCCGCCAAAACCCAAAATTTATTTTTTATTTTATTTTATTATATTATTTTAGTTGGAGTCTCACTCCGTTGCCCAGACTGAAGGGCAGTGGCAAGCCCACGGCCACCCCAGTGTTGACCTTCTGGGCCCCGGCAGTCCTTCTGCCTCAGCCTTCCAAGTAGCCAGAACTACAGATGTGCGCTACCATGCCCAGCTAATTTTTTATTTATTGTACAGACACGGTCTTGCCAAGTTGCCCGGGCTGGTCTTGAACCCGTGGGCTCAGGCAATCCACTCGCCTCGGCCTCCCAAAGTGCTAGGATAATAGGCTGAGCCACTGTGCCCAGCCCCAGAATTTATTTATTAAAACATTGTGTCTTTATTCTTACATGTTTAAACTTCATGTCACCTTCAAAATACTCTCCATTTGATGCAATATACCTACTGAGACACTTTTTCCACTGCTCAAAACAGTTTTTGAACTTGTCAATTTTGATGCCTTTTATTGCTTCTGTCATTTTTTGTTTCATCTTTTCTATGTCAGCAACGTGTTTCCCTCTGAGGAATTTTCCTTTTGGGGTGAACAAAAGTCGGTCGGGGTGAGATCAGGTGAATAGGGAGGGCGGGGCAGGGAGTCATGCTGTTTTTGGTCAAAAACTGTTGAACACTCAGCATGGTGTGAGCAGGTACATTTGTAAATCACCCATCGTGAAGTAGGCGAACGTGATGAAAGAATCTCAGAAAAACTTAACTGAGCCAAACACAGCCTCTCACAGCACTAGCTGGTACACTGATACAGATAGGTTCTTAGACACTTACCTAGCGGGGAAAGCCTGTACTATAAGGGACCTAGTCTCCCAAAGATAATTCTGAGTTTTTCTCCCATAGTATTGGAGACAGAGATCTTTCTAAACAAAATAAAATCCATGAACCGCATAATTTCTATCAAAAAAGTGGGCAAAAGAATGATTAATCCTCCTCAATAAAAAATTGCCAATAAGAATATTAAAAATGCATTCAATAGTATTCATTTCTAAAATTAAAGTGTAAATCAAAACAAGATACTATATTCTCCAGTTGTATTGAGTAATATTTTATGAAGTCTGTTGTGCTTAATAGGCTGGCAACCATGTGTGAAAATGAAAAATCTGAAACTTTGAAGGCTTTCATTTATGCAGTTTTATAGGTAGAAACATTTACACAATGTATAAGAAATTTATAGAACTGGATATATACTTGCCCCATTTCAAATCAAACACTCTAATTAACACATAAAAATTTTATATCTCTTTCTGTGAAGGTATCCTAGCTTGGCTCCTAAGAGCAAATTAATTATTTAGTCAGAGACTATATTTTTGAAAAGATGAGTGCTGAGTGTGAAAGGTCATTTAGCAAATGACAAAAACATTTTTTATTAAGCAGTGTTATCTATATGAGACAGGAAAGTATGGGCAACTATCTAGTATATATATGCAAGTATACGTGCATAGACATACACAGAGATACATATGTTTATATTAATCAGAAATTTGAAGAAAACGACACACAATATCCACTTATTATATTTTTAAGTCTCTCATTCCTGTGTATTTCATCATCAATATTATAAAGAAAAATTGGCAATTTCCATATTTTAACATGGTTTCTTTTTAGAACATAAGGATAGACAGCAGCTGGCTGGAAGGTTAATGAATAAATACTAAGCATAAAATAATAAAGACTAATTCTAAAATGATTGAAAAGAGAATGTCATCCATTTCATACCCACAAGACCCACAGCTTGGGCTCAAGCCTGTTGTACCACTGTAATCATTAATAATCTCGAAAGTGTCCTCTTTTGATGTTAAATTATATGCTCACTTTTCTTATGCCTGATACAGCGTTGGAGAATGCATAGTGTGTTGGAAAGGCTTCAGAGTAGGGGAGACACGCCGTTGCATTCAGTGAAGACATTGTTTATTTTCTCTCACATCACCCCTGCTGCTCGGTAATTAACCAGAGGGACTCAAGCAGCCTTGCCTCTCTCCAAGCGACGTCAGAGCCGCCCGGGAGTGGGTGTCTCCTCTGTCCCTGTTGGTGAGCCATTATTGCCAGGGCCATGAAGACACATTATTTTGGTGCGTTCTATCTCAATGTCCTAATCCACTGTATAGTGCCTGTGTTTTAATTCTATCCTCCGCAAACCAGAGGGGTGGATTCTTCAAAGGTGAGCACCGAAGCCAGCCAGGTTTAAATTATGCCCAGGTCATAGGCCCTATATAAACGAAGAGGAGTTGGGATAGCAACAAATGATCTTCTGAAACCCTTGCTGCTTCTCCCCGGGAGGAAAATCATTCGGGGACAATCCAGAGAGCGTAAACTGCGAGTGTAGCACGTCTGAGCGCAGAGGATTTGCATGTGTGATGTGAGTTCCTTTAATGTCTTTCTAATTCCCCTGAGTTTTGCATTTCATAGACAGCCGGCTCAGTGTGAAGGCTCTGAAGCTGTTCCAGAAGCATCCACAAGAAGAATTTAGTAACAGATGGCCATAAACACCCCGTTATGGGCCCTGTTTTGTTTTATTTTATTCGACCAAGGTTATGGCCACGGTTATGAACTTAATCTGTCTTTTTTTATGGGCACGATCTTGGCTTCCATTGCTTTCATGTCCCCAGCTGCTTCTGCTGCGTCAAATGCTTCCCATGCTTATCACAGCTGAGCAGTGGAACAAGCAACACCCTGAGTGTGGCTTCTTACCCGTCTGGAGGTAAAACGGGGCGTTTCTAGTAAGGCTGTTTGGGGCACGGAGGGCACACGTGCAAAGTGTTAAGTGAGATGCGTCCCTGAAAACTGAAGAACGAAAATCAGTTTTAATCAATGAAGGAGTCTTAAAAACGACTCGCGGTCGATTCAGTTCAAGCCGCCAAAGAAAGGGGAAGTTGTGGGCCACAGAGAAAGGCGAAAGAGAGAAAAGTCTGGAAACTGATTGCAGAATGGGGCCTCTTAACTAAGCAGGAGGGTCATCGTGTTTTTTCCAAAAATCAGCAGAACAAATTGCTTCTTCCGTTCAATTTCAGATGTAGATGATTTAATTTTGTTATTGAAATAAGTGGCACGAAGCATCTGATCAGCGTGGACACAGGAAGGCCCGGCACTTTCCTGATGGCAAGCCCACAGGGCAGCCACTGGTTGGGTTGTATTTATTGCTTTAAGAGCGGAGCACAGTTCCTCATGTAAAGCCAACAAGTTAAAATAGAGATATTTATAATAGACAAAACTCTGTGTAATCACTAACATGGCAGAATTTATACAATTAGTATCATTTTTGGAATAATAACTTGAATTCTCTTAAACCCTCTAGCTTGCTCACACACACCTATTTGATTTCTTTCTTTTTTCCTCAGTCAGGGTTTCATGCTGTCACCCAGGCAGGAAGAGGGCAGGACTCACCACAACCACGAACTTCTAGCCTTAGGTTGTCTTCCTGCGTCAGCCTCTGAGGAGTTGGGACTACAAGTATGCACCACCACGCCTGGTGAACTTCTTGATTTTTTTTTTGTAGAGACAAGGTCTCCCTATTTTGCCCAGACTGGTCTTCAACTCCTGGGCTCAAGAAATCCTCCTGCCTCAGCCTCCCGAGTGCTGGGCTTACAGGTGTGAACCACCAAGCCTGGCCTGTACATTGCACTTTAATAAAGCTTAGAAATAGACAAGCAAGCCGGGCTCGGTGGCTCAGCCTGTAATCCCGCGCCTTTGGGAGGCTGAGGTGAGTGGATTGCCTGAGCCGGCAGGTTCGAGACCCACCTGGGCAGGCGAGACCTCATCTCTACAGTAAATCAAAAAATCAGCTGGGAGTGGTAGCGCATGCCTGTAATTCCGGCTACTCGGAAGGCTGAGGCGGAAGGATCCCCGGAGCCCAGCAGGTCGAGGCTGCCGTGGCCGGGAGCGGCCACTGCGCTCCGGTCTAGGTGACAGAGTGAGACTCCAACTCAAAAAAAAAAAAAAAAAAAGAAAGAAACAAGCATACTAAGGAAATAAATTTTCTCAAAACAAACCTATGTGTTTTATATACGACCAAGGTATCACAGTAGAGCAATGGGGAAAAGTGAGGAGAAATAAATCTTACAGAGTATGCTGGATATCCACGTAGGAACACAATTAAAAAAAAAACAACTAGACCCTGCTGAATAATATTCTACCCTTCCTCACAATTCCTGTCGTCTCCACCTGGCCACAGTCTCACGTGGACAGAACGAGCATCTCTGCCCCACTGATTTCTTCTTGACCACCTAGACGCTTTACCTGTTGAAGCATGGGTGCCCTCAATTCTCAGCTGCAAGATGAGGCACATAGGAAGCAGGCCCGAACCAAGTCTTCAGTCTGGAGCCAAGCCCAACACACCAAGGCTGAGCTACAGCCACAGTGGAACACGTGGACTCAGAACCATGCTGTAGAACCGTGAAGGAAAAACAAAGGCTTGCTGTCGGAAGACACTTAAAGGTTCACGTGTGTTACCCAGAACAATCTGGTCCCTCTCGACCCACCTCGCATAATACCAGAGAACAGCGAGGTCTCAGAGTGAAGGAAAGGGAGCCCTCCATGCAGTTTAGCACTGAATATCAACATAGGTATTACTGAAAGAGTGCTCAAAAATGTTCTTGTTAGCTAAGCTGAAATAGCTTTTTTTTTTGGTGAGAGTAAAGAAAGATGTATCGGAGCTTAAAAGTTAGCATTTTAAAAGTTAACCATTGCCATCCAAGTGAAAATCTATATTCTTACTATTCCCGTGATGATAAAATATGAAGCATTTCTTCCTAAAATATGAGTGAAATTTAAAGATGAACATTTTCTTCTGCATTAACAGAAATTTTGCCAACTTCACCATAACCACAGAAACTAGAAAATAAAAATCTGTCTTTGAGAAAGTCATTGTTACTCATTCACCTAGTTAAAATACCACCAGGATTGTGTTGCAGAAAAGTCCACCCTGAAGAAAAACCTTTAGATGTGTATTCTTATTATTGCATCCTGGCATCATGAAAAATATAGTGTTACAAAAAACATTCTATCTGTAAAGCACCATGGAGTTCCAGTTTACATTCAATTTCCATGTTGTAAAAATACGAAACTTTCTGCAAAACTCCCCAGCAGGTCCAACATCTGCTCGCCCAAGGGTTATTTTAGATGACGAAAGCACCACGATCTACACACAGGCAATGCTGGCAGACTGACTCTCACTCTTGGCAGGGGTGTTACCTACTCCTCTTTTGGGTCCAGGTGTGATGGTGGAATAAGAATGGGGGAAAGGTACTCCTTAGCCTTTGGTGGCATTCTGCACGTAGTGGTACCACAGGCAATTATATCTTCCCTGATGTATTATGTCAGCTACTATCTGTGGAAATCTCAAGGGAAAGAGACTATACCTTGTGAGTTACTTTGGAGTGTGTGCCGTGCTGTTAGAAATGAATTCTTATGAAGAATTATAAAGTCAGATTGCTAGCCTGCATAGCGTTTTCCTCTCTTCAGAATCTACTGAATCATCACATGTGCTTTTATTAGGTAAGTAAATGCATTCTTCTCTTCATTTTGGTTGAGAAGGAGACTTAAATGGCTCTGCCCTGAAGACTTGATAGATGTTAGGTGGGCTGAGAAGTTGTTTTCTGCCTAGTCTTTATCTTTGGGCATAAGGTAAACATGTGACTTTTTAACCATAGTCTTTCTTCTTTTCTCTCTCTCTTTTTTTTCTTTTTTACCTTGTATATAATATAGAGGTCAAAGCATTTCTATTTCACTGATTTTATTATAACAGCAGTTTAGAAAACTGTTACTGCATGACAAACAAAAAAGATCCATGGAAGGTCAAGTTGAAGAAGTGATTTTTAGAAAGCGGGTAAGAGTTGTGTAGAGCATCTAATGCGTGTACATGTGAAGGAAAGGCCAAGGAATATGCTTTTAATCAACACTTTGGGACCCTTTCGTCCCAGGATTTTTCCTCCATCTATTCACTGAGTCGCATTAATGACACGTGACAGCCAAACAAAAGAAAAACAGGTGCCTTCAATGGCACAGCTATTAAGCTTTTAAAATTGAGGTGGCCTCATAATAAGTTAGACAATTGATAGAGGCTTATTATTACTATTGTCCAGTTCCAATCAAACAAACGGCGTTTTAGAGACAAAATTGGGATGCAGCAACACAATAAAGGTATACGTATTTTTATGTTTGTGATGTGCTGTAAGCAAAACAGACAAAAAGCTTGGTTTTTATTTTACTAAGGCTTAGTGTTTTCTTAGCAAAACAAAACAAAACAAAAACGGCAACCATTAACCAGAAATTTTCTTTAGTGAGATGGGTCATGCTATAGGTTATATTATAAATAGCTTCTCAGTTATTGTTAGTTACCATATCAAATTGCTGAAAGGAGGCGTTAACCTTGACATTGCTAGCGGACTAAATGCAATGGCATTTATAGTATTTATGACTGGAGCTCCTGATGGCTTTATATAGCACAGACTGGCTTTCTGCTGAAAAGGATTTACTTCTTATTTACTGAAAGTGTGTCTTTTCCATAAAACGCTAAAAGCACACAAATAAAAACGCGCAGGCCATGACGGCTTTGAGTCCCTCTGTCTTGACAGCGTCTTACAGATGACCCCGCTGGTGACCCCTCCTTCGGCTTTATCCTGATGTGCGTGTTCTTCCCGTGCCGGTCTGCCGTCCCCTGTGCTCCTGTCCGTGTGCTGCAGGCGTTTGAAACAGCAAGGCAGGGACGAGGACCTGGGGATTCCAGCGGAATCTCCGTGTTTCTGTCTCATCTTGCGGGCCTGTCTCCTGTGGTGCTCAGAGCACCTGCAGGGGAAACCGAAAATAAGCAGCTGCAGAGAGGGCGAGGCAAGCCGCTGGGCGAAGCAAGGACAGACCCGTGTGCGGAGCGGCCTCCATTTCATCCGGACCAGCCCTCGGCCTCACACTGGCACCTTCGGCTTCCAGGCCCGGCGTCGTCCTTGTGGTCCCACAGTGATTTCCTTGGTGCGCGGCGCAGCCTCTCTCGGGAGGCTCCTGGGTAAGAGCCATTTCCACTCTTAAAGTCAATTATCTGTACCCCCTCCCTACTTACTGCAACTCAAAGATTTATTAGCCGGGCTCGGGGGCTCAGCCTGTCATCCCAGCACTTTGGGAGGCCGAGGTGAGTGATTGCCTGAGCCCGCGGGTTCGAGACCCGCCTGGGCAACTTGGCGAGACCTCATCTCTACAATAAATCAAAAAATCAGCCGGGTGTGGTAGCGTGCGCCTGTAATTCTGGCTACTCGGAAGGCTGAGGCGGAAGGATCGTCGGAGCCCAGCGGGTCGAGGCCGAGGTGGCCGGGAGCGGCCACTGCACTCCAGTCTGGGCGACCGAGTGGGACTCCAACTCAAAAAAAAAAAAAAAAAAGATTTATTAACACCTCTCGCGTCACCTCGTTTTTTCTGTGTCCTTTGCATTTACCCCTTTTTATTCTATCTCTCTCCTTTGGTGAGGTTTTGGGAAGCAGAAGTGATAATTCTCTGTACTAAACCTGCCACATTTATCTGATTTCCATCAGAACTTTGGGGGCATCTAATTTCACAGCAAATCATCCCAGGCTTCTCAGATACTCAAAAAGCATCTTTGAACCTACATAATAAATGCGAAGTAGCGAGATTCCAGGGGTCGGGGCTCAGAAGAGAGTAAAGAGGAATGACACATTGTGGTCCTTGTCATTAAGAGACCCCTCTGGCCGCATTTGAGGACTGGCCTCTGACCTCGTGAGTGATGGCAGGGACTCGCCCCCATCTCCCGAATGGCTTCTGCACGTTAATGAGATTTCGTCCCCTACAAAGGCATTTGTGAAAAAATGGTAGCTGACGGTAAGAGTAATTATATTCTCAGCGTGGATGTATGGTCTATACACAGAAAAATTGAAAGTGTAGTTATTCTGAGTAGACGTATTCGATTTTAAAAAAGAGTTTGCTGGCCACGTAAAGAAAGGAAAGGTGTTTCTTCACTTTAGAAGACATGAGTTCAGAAGTGAAACAGAGTGACTGCTTGTGTTATGGCAGAAATGTGTGAGAATGGGACGAGACAGAATAGGCTGCAGATACGATGTCACAGAGCAGCAAGACTCTGTGAGTTTATTCACCGAAATGTGGCCATGTCTTCGTGAAATGAGATGTCATCATTATACGTGAGGATTGCCTGGTTGCACAGCACTGCTGCCAAAGTTTGCTCTCAGGGAGTATCCAAAATTCTTTTATTTTGACTGAAAAGATTTTTAAAAATGAAATTTTAAGGAGAAAGCAAGTTTGAAATCACTCCTGAGAAGATTTAGCATTTTGCTTTTTGATAATGTTGCAATAATAAAAAGTGTGAGTGTTCCTGAAAACAGTGTGCCATAATAAAATGTTACATTTTGAGTTATTTTGAAAGAAATGAATAAGAAGTTTTTTCTTAATTTGAAGAGAATTCAGTGAAGCTTTTGGCGTGTGTGTGAGACATAGTGTCTCGGTCTGTCACCTAGGCTGGAGGACAGTGGCACGATTATGGCTCGTGGCAGCCTCAGTCTCCTAGGGCCAAGTGATCCTCCTGCCTGTCTCTGGAGTAGCTGGGACTACAGGCGTGTGCCACCATGCCTGGCTACGTTTTCTGCTTTTTTGTAGCGATGTGGTCTCTTGTTATGTTGCCCAGCCTGATCTTCAACTCCTGGGTTCAGGGAGTTCTCCCACCTGGGCCTCCCAGATTGAGGGGATTACAGGCATGAGCCACCATGCCAGACCCGAGAGTTCAATGAAGCATCGAAACTGTTCAGACAGAAACACTTCTTCTTAAAAAGTTGCATGGTTTGGGCAATTTTTCATTTTTGAAAAACTTGCCCATGGAAGGTCTTTCTGCCATGAATCTTCAGTTTTCTGTCCCTTCTTCTCGCTAATAAGCTCTGTTTTAAAACTTGAAAAAAAAAAACAGGTTATATGGTTTTAATGCCTTGAGGTATATGGTAGTTTTACTTATCTGTTTTTTCCTTTGCTAATCTCCAACATCTTCAGTTTCTTTTTTTTTTAATGGTCCAGCCTTAGGGTCCATCAATAAAATTTTAAAAAAATTATTGCTAAAATTAAACAAGCACCAGTTGGAAATAAATGACAGCCATTTTTTACAAATGCATTTTTACAAATACTCCAAACTTGAACAAGAACAGTGACTTTGAGTATGTTTTGATGTTAGACATCCCCCACTTCCCCACTGCTCATGACTCAATTCCTCTGCAAGAAAACTGGTTAGGCTTTGATTTCTGTTCTCTAACTCAGCATCTTTTTTCATGAGATGGAACTGAGGACGGGTGTCTCTTTTAAAATATATAGAGCATGTGTAAATCTACACATTTGACCGCATCTTCTTTTAAATTATGTGGTACATAATTTCTACTGTACATTTTTAAAACATACAGGAAATACAAAGAACTATGTAACAAATGTTCATGAGCCCACCATAGTCACTTGATTCACTCAAAGAAAATCACAGATGTGATAAAACCTGCCTGTAGTATGTTCTAATACAACCCTTCTACATAACTCTCCACAAACAACCAACAACTTGAGATGTGTTTGTATTTTGCTTGACAGTATTTTTTTCACAAATCTGCTAGTTATTATCCCTCCATTTAATTTTTAAAATTTTGTGTTTCAATGAGTTCTGTTATTTTTATTAGATTTTTCCCATTTCTTTAGTTTTATTCTTTTAGTTTTGTTTGCATGTGCTGTTTTATTTTCTCACCTTCTAATGCTTAACATTTTCTTTCAGTATTTATTTTTTAAAAAGACAAAGATGCCCGCTGTCTCCACTGCTATTCAGCATTGTACTGGGAAACTTCAACCACAACAATCAGACAAGAAAAAAAAATAAAAAGCATGCAAACTGAAAAGAAAGAAGTAAAACTGTCTCTACTCATAGATGACATAATCCTGTTTATAGAAAATCACAAGGAATCCACATGTAAGCTACTAGATCTAAGAAACAAATTTAGGAAAGTTGTAGGGTACATTAATAACACAGAAATTAGTTGTGTCTATATACATGCAATAGACAATAGAAAGAGGAAATTAAAAAAATCTATTTAAAATCACTTCTAAAAGAAAACAAAACTCAAGAATAAATTTAATTAAGGAGTGAAAGGCATATACATTTCAAACTACCAATCATTGCTAAGAGAAACTGAAGATATAAATAAATAAAAAGACATCTCATGTTCATGAATGAGTATTAACTTAATATTGTTAACAGTGTCAATAATATCCAAAATATCAATAATATCCAAAGTGATCTACAAGTTCGACACAACCTCTATCAGAAGTCCAACAGCATCTTTTGAAGAAATGGAAAGGCTATTCTCATATTCATGTGGGATTGTGAGGGGACCCAAATGATGAAAACAATCTGTGGAGAGAAGAACAACGTTAGAGGACTCACACTTCACAATTTCAAATTTCACTACAAGCTACAGTAATCAAAACCGTATTGTACCAGCATGAAATAAAGTCGACAGTTCCAAAATAAACATGTTCATTTATGACCAACTGATTTGTGACAAAGCTGCTAAACCTATTTCACAAGGGAAAGAACGATATTTTCAACAAATGATACTGGGAGAAATGAACTTTCCATGCAAATAATGAAGCTCCACTTTTACTTCATAACCTATCCAAAAATTAACTCAAAATGGGGAAACAGCTTAAATATAAGAACTAAAATCAGTCGGGCTCAGTGGCTCAGCCTGTAATCCCGCGCCTTTGGGAGGCTGAGGTGAGTGGATTGCCTGAGCCCGCGGGTTCGAGACCTGCCTGGGCAGCGAGACCTCATCTCTACAATAAATCAAAAAATCAGCCGGGCATGGTAGCGCGTGCCTGTAATTCCGGCTACTCAGAAGGCTGAGGCGGAAGGATCGCCGGAGCCCAGCAGGTCGAGGCTGCGGTGGCCGGGAGCGGCCGCTGCACTCCAGTCTGGGCGACAGAGTGAGACTCCAATTCAAAAAAAAAAGAACTAAAATCATAAAATCCTTGGAAGAAAACACGTGGGTATGTCAGGGCCTTGGGTATGGCAACAAGTTCTTAGATAGGAAACCAAAACCATGAGTAAAAACAGAAAAGCTAGATAAATTGGACTTCAAAGTTTGAAACTTTTGCATATCAAAGGACATTATCAAGAAAAGTAAAAGGACAGCTTACAGAATGAGAGAAAAATTTGTGAATTATTTATCTGATAAGAGTTCAGTATCCAAAATATATAAAAAAGTGCTAAAACTCAACAGCAAAAATAATTTCAATTTAAAAAACGGGCAAAGAAATTAAATAGACATTTCTGCAGAAGAAAATAATCAAATGGCTAATCAGCACATGAAGAGATGTTCAACAGTCTTCATCTTAAGAAAATGTAAATAAAAACCACAATGAGCCGGGCTCAGTGGCTTAGCCTGTAATCCCGTGCCTTTGGGAGGCTGAGGTGAGTGGATCGCCTGAGCCCGTGGGTTCAAGACCCGCCTGGGCAGCGAGACCTCATCTCTACAATAAATCAAAAAATCAGCCGGGCGTGGTAGCACATGCCTGTAATTCCGGCTACTCAGAAGGCTGAGGCGGAAGGATCGCCGGAGCCCGGCAGGTCGAGGCTGCGGTGGCTCGGAGCGGCCACTGCACTCCAGTCTGGGCAACAGAGTGAGACTCCAACTCAAAAAAACAAACAAACAAAAAAAACACAATGAGATATTGCTTCACAATTTCCAGATGGTTATTTAAAAAAAAAAAAATAAAAGAAGGAAAGAAAGAAAAGAAAATTGATACTGGAGGATGAAAGAAAGAAATTAGAACCCTTGCACATTTCTGATGGGATATAAAATGGTGCAAATGCTGTGGAAAACAGAATGGCATGCCAATTCCTCAAAAACATAAATTCAAACAGAATTACCCTATGACCCAGCAATGCTACTTCCAGGCACATAGCCAAAAGAATTGAAGGCAGGGACTCAGACAGATACCTGTACACCAAAACTAACAGCATCCTGATTTATAGTAGTCAAAAGACAAGAACAACTCAAGTGTCCCTCCACAGAGGAATAGATCAACAAGAAGGGGTATGCACAGAAAATGGATTACTATTCCACCTTCAGAAATTAAGTTCTGATACATAGTACAACATGGATGAACCATAACAACATTGCACCAAATGAAATAAGCCAGAAACGAAATGACTATTATATGATTCTATTTCTATAAAATATCTAGAAAAGAAATATTCTTTGAGAGAGAAGCAGTTAGGAAGTTACTGCTTCATAGTTACAGAGTTTCTGTTTGGGAGAATGGAAAAATTTGGGAACGGATAGTGATGATGGTTGCACACCAGTGTGAATGTAATATATATCACTGAATTAAAAAACATATTTATGGCTATAAATGTCTTCTAAGTCTCATGTAGATACGTTCCTCCAGATTGTGATACCGTATATTTTAATTGCTGTTATATCTTACATGTTTTATTAATTTCCATTGTAATTTCCTTTTTGACCAATACATTATTGAGAAGTGTGGCTATTTGTTGTTGCTGTTGTTCATTCCCAAAGGTATATTGTTGCTCCAAATGCTGATTTCACACACTAGCGTATAAGATGCTTTTTGAAACTTATTGTTTCTGTGAACTTACACATAGTATTTCAGGCAGCTCTTCCTCTTGAGCTTGGACAGAACAGACACTATCGTTCCAAGTTGTCTTCATACGCAATAGGCTTATTTTGTTCAGTTTTTTCTTTATATTATTCTTATCTGCAATCATTTTTGTCTCCTGACTCTGCTGCCATGCTTTAATTTACACCTATGACTCTGCTGAATTGTTTTTAAAAACTCAATTAAGAGTGTAGCCTTTGAGACCCAGATCTCTGGGTCTGAATCCTGACTCTACAGCTCACTTTTGTGTTTCCTTGTGCTTTAGTCTCCCGAGAATAATAAATGTACTTACATTCCATGACACGGTTAGAATAGCTTCTGGCATGGAATAAAACCCATGAATGTCAGATATATGTGTCATCGAAACAATGACTTTGATAAATCTACTTTCACTAGAATTTCTGATATGTGTTTTTGAGACTTATTACTCTTGTCTTGCTGGTGTTGTCTCTGAACCTGTTATTTTTATTATTATTATTATTTTTTTTTTTTTTGAGTTGGAGTCTCACTCTGTCACCCAGACTGGAGTGCAGTGGCCACTCCCGGCCACCGCAGCCTCGACCTGCTGGGCTCCGGCGATCCTTCCGCCTCCGCCTTCCGAGTAGCCGGAATTACAGGCGCGCGCTACCACGCCCGGCTGATTTTTTGATTTATTGTAGAGATGAGGTCTCGCTGCCCAGGCGGGTCTCGAACCCGCGGGCTCAGGCAATCCACTCACCTCAGCCTCCCAAAGGTGCGGGATGACAGGCTGAGCCACCGAGCCCGGCTTATTTTTATTTTTTAATTTAATCTTCTTTGCTTCCTGCAGGATTTCAAATTTTTCTACATTCCTGTATTTCTAAATTAATGACTATAAATTAAATGCTTTAGTTTCTATCTTTTATTTTATATTTAAATTGGTTTATATACAAATTTTTCCATACAAGTCTAAAGTTTCTAATATTTCTGTCTGTTCCTCAAATGTCCAACACGTAGCATGTATGGCAGGCAGCTTCTAAAATAATCCCCAGTGATCCTCTCCACTCCTGACATTCACGGTCTTGTGTAACTCTCTTCCCTGGAATGTGGGTTGAGTCTAGTGAAGTGTTACTAATACTGAAACATGGCTAAGAGGAGGTGATGTCACCTCAAGATTGTATTGCAAAAGTTTGTGGCTTTGGCCTTTCTCGCATTCTCTTATCTCTTACCCAGTCTCATGAAGTCAGGTACCATATTGGAAATTTCCATATTTGGAAGCCAACATGGTCTAGAACTGAATAAGGCTCTGACCAACAGTCCACGAGCAACTGATGAAGCCATCCCCTGGGGTTCCCAAGAATCCTGGAAACAAATGCAGTCATAATTAAGCATTCATCAGGCTGCGCGTTGGCCCACTTCATTTTAATCGAAAGTCTGTAGGCGAGAGTCATGCTGATACTGACCATGGGCATGGCCACTGTTCCTGTAGAGAGGATTTCTGATGTTAGAATCATAATGTTTTTGTTTCAGGGTTGCTTAAGGCGTTTTCTGGATCCTCAATTCCAGCAGAACCGCTGATGCCAGCCGCTTGAAGACCCCCTAGAGAAACAGAATCAGCGTGGGAACAGTCCTTCTCCCTGTCCCATGACTTTGCCCTGCTTTCTTCTGGTCAGCAGTCTCCACGCTCCGCCCACTCCAAAACCCTTGAAAGCCCTCGCCCCAGACTTTGCATGGAGGCGGGTCTGAGGTCTCCTCCCGTCTCCTCGTACCGTGATCCTGTGACGAAGCCTCTTTCTCGGCTGCTCCTGGCAGCTTGGGTTGTTGACTCGCTGTTGGTTGGACATCCATCCTGTTCGGGTTACATCGAGGCTCTCAGCCCCACAGTCTAAGGGCCTGAATCCCGACAGAAACAGCATGAAAGGTCTAGGAAATGGGTCTAGGCACAGGTGAGCCTCAAGATGACTGCAGTCCCAGGTGAGCTTACCGTACACCTTGAGTGTGAGAAGCCAAGAAGCAGAGGACCAGGCTAAGGCACACACATATGTTCCTGACATCGGAAACTTCACTGCAATACACATCGTTGTCTTAAGTCACTAAATTTGGAGTGATTGGTTACACTTCAATAGGCAAATAGATGGTTTTGAAAATCTTCAGCCTTTCCAGACAGCAAGACACTAACATTTAGAAGTGGCGTGTGAGAACTGTCAGAAACACATGTCCTAGAGATTAAGCAAAGGGTGTGGCTGTGTAGTTGTTTGCTAAGTATTCAAACAGATCAAAGGAAAGATGATTATTCAGTTGCACAGTTACCCTCTAAAGGTATTAAGAGTATACATCACAGATCTTTTTTTTTTTTTTTTTGGAGTCAGAGTCTCACTCCATCACCCAGGCTGGCTGGAATGCAGTGGCATGCTCATGGCCACCCCAGCGTCAACCTGTTGGGCTTTGGTGATCCTTCCACCACAACCTTCCAAGTAGCCAGAACTGCAGGCACATGCTACCACACCTGGCTAATTTTTGTTTTTTAATCTAGAGACCAGGTCTCGCCAATTTCCCCGGGCTGGCCTCGAAGCTATGGGCTCAGGCAATCTACTCGCCTCGGCCTCCCAAAGTGCTGGGATGACAGGCTGAGCCACCAAGCCCGGCCACAGATCCTCTTAACCAAACAGGACCTCTAGAGGAGTTTATGATTGTTATATCCAACTACCTTTATAGGAGCTAGCTAGAGAAGGACTTACCTCAAAAATATTTGCAGGTGTGACTTTGGCCTAATACAGTTAAGTTCGATTCATAAATGATTCACAAAGCTTTCGAGAAAAATATGTCAGGAGAATCCCTTCCAGCTTGCAATGGAGGAACAGAGACTGTAAAAAATGAATAGAGACTGTTGGATCCTAAAATTCTACGGGCAGGAAGCAAGTTTAGAAAATTACTTAGTTGCAAAAAAAGTGCTATTTTTCATGAAAAATGAAGAATGACTCACAGGGCAGAATCAAGAGTCCTGAGAATAGGCTTAAGAGCCACGATCTTGAAACCTATAAAGAAACTTCCAACGTTTTGAGTAGTTGAATTTCCGAAGAGTTACTGACTAGTGATTTTTTGGTGTCTCCCATTTTTCCCTTCTTTGAGCAAGCATGTCGACAGCTGTTATTCTATGTCTGCCCACCGTCACATGTTGTCTGTGTGCTGTAGGCATCTAGCTTCAGCTTCTCAGGTCCAGATAAACTGTCCGTGAGTAGCTATCCTTTAAAAACTACACCCTACTAGCCTATTTCACACCTAGGTGTGGTGTAGACGATGAGATTCAGAACTTTGGGCTAATGCTATAATGGGATGTGAGTTTTGGAGACCTGGGGAGGGAAGGGTGAGTGCATTTTGCAAGCCAGAGGGATATGAATAATTGAGGGCCGGATGTCTGACAGACAGGCAAGCTTTTTAAACGGCCTCCAATGTTTTTCATCTCCTGGTAGTCACACTGTTGTGCGACCACTCCCCTTTGCGGGCTAAAACTAGTGACCTGAAATGAATAGGATACTTCAAAGGTGATGGGATGTTACTTCAAGGTTTAAGTTAAAAAAGACTGACTTCAGTGAGGCTGCCACTTTCTTGTTCTTCTCATTTGCTTGCTCTGATAACTCAAGCAATTATGTTTGAGCTGCACTATAAAGAGGTCCACGTAGCCAAAAAACTCCAGGTGGCCTCAGGCCAACAAGCAGCAAAGAACTGAAGCCCTCAGTCCAGCAGTCCATGAGAAACTGTGTGCTTGAGTTTGGAAGTAGAACCTTCCTCACTTGAGCCTTGGACCACCTGTTGCCCTGGCTGGCAATTGAATTAAATCCTATCAGAGACAAGGAAGCAGAGAGCCAGCTGTGTTCTGCTTCTTGACCTACAGAAGCTGAGACTTAAAAAGGTTGTTTTAAGTCACCAAATTCTTAGGTAATTTCCTATACAACAGTGAATGATAACTCCATGGTGAATATCCACCTGTACCATCTTACATTATCCATCGTACTTGCCATTGTTTTCCGTAGTTTAGTTTCACTTTTTTTTCTTTTTTAACTTGGCGTCTTACTCCTCCAGGGCTCGAGGGGATCTTTCCACCTCAGCCTCCAGAACAGCTGAGATTACAGGCACCCGCCACCAGCCCGACTAGTTTTTTGTTATTTACATTTCTTTGCAGAGACGTGGTCTCACTATGTTGCCCAGGCTGGTCTTGAACTCTTGGACTCAAGCCATCCTCACACCTCAGTAGTTTTACCTTTTAAAACAGAGAAAAGCCGGGCTCGGTGGCTCAGCCTATAATCCCTACACTTTGGGAGGCTGAGGCAAATGTGTTGTCTGAGCCCACAGGTTCAAGACCTGTCCGGGAACTTGGCGAGACCTTGACTCTACAATTAATAAAAAATTAGCTGGGTGTGGTGGCTCACTCCTGTGGTTCCAACCACTTGGAAGACTGAGGTGGAAGGATCGCTGGAGACCAGCAGGTTGTCGCTGGGGTGGCCTTGGGCATACCACTGCACTCCCCCTGGGCGGCAGAGTGAAACTCTGACTCAAAAAAACAGAGAAAAGAGAAAACCGAGAAACGTGAAAATAATATTTGTTTCATAATTTTTAACTCAGTGGCAATAGTGGATGTAACTTAGAAACATTTAAATTAATTTTTCTCACTTTTTTTCTATATTGATTTTATTTTTCTTGTTGACATAAATGATTTGGTAATTCTTACTGTAGATACAGTAAGTGAGTATTAAGTCTTTTAATATGTTATATATTCAAAGGTCTTTGTATCCTTTTAAATGATGGTTTAACTGAGAGAGAAAAGCAGTATGAAATATTTCCTTTTCACTTTGAAATATTTATTGGCATTTTTTGTTATTATGGAGAAATCCATTGTCGTTCCAGCTCTCCACATCTCGTGATCTGTACCCTCAGGTAACTTTAAAGAGTTTCCCCTCTAACATTTGAGATTCTGTGGTGTCACTATGAGGAATCTAGACAGTAAATTGAGAGTAAATACCTGCTCAATAATTGTGATGCATTTTCAAGCTGAAGACTCAGTTCTGGAAAAAGCTCAGCTGTTTTCCACCTGAGTTTTACTTTTATACCACCTCTCGACTGTATTTTGGATCATTTCAAGTTATTTTTTATATCTTTATCAGCTTTTTTATATCTTACTTCTGCCCTTGTGTTGTCTTTGCTCAGTTTATTTCTCGATATGATCTTTTTTTGCCACTTTTTCTACTATTATGGAAACGGCTTCATTCTAAATCAGATCCATTTATACATTACTTTTAAATTCAATGACAATTAAAAACATTTAAAATATAATTTAAAAAATCAGGATACTGATACTTCATTTCTGTTTCTATATTTTTGTGTTTTTATGGTTTGAATTATTTCATGTCTCTACAATCTTAAGAAACAAATTCTAAAGAATTTTTCCAATTTTATATTATTTAATTTGGAGGTGGATTAAGGACCCGAGATCTCTTTAAAAATTACAGCAGCCGTCTTTCCTAGTATTACTGTACACTATTCTATAGCGTTCAAGGTGGACTTTCTTCTCCTCCATCGCCCTTGAGATGGCAAGTCTTACCCTTCCTCCTCCTCCTCCTCCTCCTCTTCAACGTGAAGACAAGGATGAAGTCTCTCTCTCTCTCTCATTTTCTTTCTAAATAAACTTTGTCCAAAAGTTGAAAGAAAAAAAGACAAGGGTGAAGACTGTTATGCTCTTCATGTTGCGAATTCACTTCTACATCGGGAAAGTCTATTTTTTCTTATAAGCTTTAAAACAACCTTGATAACATTTTTCCTAGCTCACTTTGTTATGAAGATACATTATATAATACATAGAACATGCGATACGAGTTTTAATTGATGTTTAATTTTATCAGTAAGGTTTCTGGTCAATAGTAGGTTATCAGTAGCTAAGATTTGGGGGCTCAAAAACTATTTGCAGACCCAAGACTGTGGGGTCCCTTGTTCTCACCCTTGTCTCGTTTAAGGGGCAACTGCGTTCGTTTGGGAATTTTGCTGAGCAGATTAATTTTTTGAGTGCACTTCAGTCCTTCTCACTCATAAGGATCTATCTTTCAATTTTTCTTTATATGCATCTTGTTTTGAGAGTGGGAAAGATATTTGTTTTTTTCTAATTTTGTACATTATGTACCACTATTATTTGTTCAAATAAAGGAGTAGCGCTTTCAAAGCCTGAATTTAAAATGCAATTTTGACTAAAGGTGTGAACACTTTTGGATTTTTTTGTGAAACTATTGTGAGGGGAGAGAGAGAGGAGGTGACACTCTGGAGAGCTTTTTATTTTTTTAATAATATGTTACTTTTTATCTACAAAATTTTGGGGGTAGCATTGTTTTTTTCAATTTTAGGTAATATGAATATTCTATTCAGTTTATTAGACTTTTTAATATATATAATATGCAACATATATACTTACTATTGTATCATGTGCATTATGATGGTAAAATTCTATGAATTTTTTGGCCTAGCCTTTCATAGAAAATTATGAATATAATTTTTTTAAATAGTGGAGATAAGGAGCAGTTTGCTAAAAAAATTCTTGAGCACTGCAGCTGTTCCCTGGCTCCTCTCCATAGGTGACATTTATGCTTGAAGGACACAGAACACAGGTCCGTGGGTTTCCTTTAGCTGTGAAGTGGTCGTCAGATTTTACTAACTGTATAGCACGAATTCCCTTTTGGCGGCAGAGCAGGTCCTGTCGTTAGCATGACCTGAAATAGATTATGGAAGACTGCTTATTTTAGCCTTCCTTCTATATTAGTGGAAATTAGTATGTGTGAAACAAAAACTTTGCTTCACATCATGCAGGGCATTTGTTTCTTGCTAATGCATATGCAACTCCAAAGACTTTCACCTCCACTGTACATTATTTGAAAAAATACAGTATGGATGGATGCAACGTTATCAGATGTTCTTGTCCAGATACAGTGGTCCTCTTTAATTGTGGTTTCTTATTTTGTGGTTTCAGTCACCTGTGGTCAACTAGAGGTGTGTTCAATGGAAAAGTCCAGAAATGAACATTTCATGGGTTTTGAATTGTGCACTGTTCTGATACAATTTATCAGTGTATGATAAAGTTTTATCAGCCCTGCTTTGTCCTCCTGGGTCCTGAACCACCCTGTTCCTTGAAGTATCTGCACTGTATACACTGCCTGCCTGGTAGCCACTTAGTAACCATTCAGGGTATCAGATATGGAAAACATCATGTGTATGGGTTTCAGGCATCTCCTGGGGGTCTTAGAACTTGTCTACCGTGGTTAAGGGGGGAACTGCTGTATTAGAGTTTCAAGCTAATGAGTACGCAACATACGCGGCATTTCATGTGTAGATTTCTTAACTGCAGAGTCAAGTTGTGATTTCCAGAATAATGCTGTAGTGTTGCAAGAACACGGAAGATGTGAGAGAAAACCTACTTTACTCTTGAATCGATCGGATCCAAGACCTTCCAGCAGTTCAGTCTTCTGTGTTCTCATGTGTATCACATTGGTCTTTCTGACACAGGTATTAATGCCTTCAATCCATTTGAGTGGTATTAAAAACTCCTGATTTTTTAAAATTAGTTGGAGAAAAGATAAACCAGTCTTTGCTTTTATCACACATGGAAGCATTTACAGTTCAGCTCGCTGATGCTGAGAGGTTGGGGACTCAAAGATTTAGCTCTTAGCTACGTGCTCCCAGAACAAATGCTCTTGCACAGAAACATACAGGAAAGGATACCTCATAGTCCATTAGTGAGCTGTTTCCCCCAGTGTTTTTGGCTCTTGACTCCTATGTAAAAATAATTTATAGAATTTAAAACTCCACTGGAAATAAATTCAAAGTTAAAGTTTCAAGTGAACACACAATAAATTTGAAAAGTATTTGAAAAAATGCAATATGGATGAATACAACGTTATCAGATGTTCTTGTCCAGATACAGTGATCCTCTTTAATTGTGGTTTCTTATTTTGTGGTTTCAGTCACCTGTGGTGACTTCTACATGATGTAAAAAGAGGAATATATATTTTTTTGCCATGTATTCTGACTGAATAGTTCAAACGCAGGGCCAGAATGGCCCAATCGTCTTTTTCAGCAATAAACTAATCAGCCTGCTATGTGCACAGCTGACTTTATGATGCAGTGCACGCATGGATTGTCGGGCCTATGATATTCTTTCTGGGATAAAAATAATGTTCTCAGGCGTTCTGTGCTGTTGTAAGAAATGAAAGTAATGATTGCTAGGTTTTGAAATGATCTCTTTCTATGCAAGGCTTTCCGTGTCAAGACGGAATCAGGTTGCTTCTGTTTTGGATACAGAGCTTTGAGCAGCAGGCTTCAACAGTTTCTCTGACAGCAAGAAAACATATCAGAAGAAAGGCTTCAAGAGCTGCTGGTTTCCTATCTCAACCAGCATCAGTCAAAACAGCCGGTCTCTTTCCTGTGTTTTGCAGAACTCATTTTATTTAGTTAAAAGTTGTTGCTACTGAAAGTTTCAATTAAAATACTCATCCAGTTTTCAAAATAAGAAGAAAAACTTTTTTGATCTGAATAACTGTTCCTCACTCATTGAAAATCATCCAAATAAAATATCATACTGAGCTGGTGGCCCACCCTGCTGCTGATGGGATGTGGCTGTCACTCAGTCAACAAAAAGCCAGGACTTTTGGGATTTTAAGTGTTGCCACACAACACGGACAGAACTCTTCGGAGCAACAGAACTGTGTCTTGAGTTTGTTTGTGTCCCAGGTGTCAACATTTTTAAGTGTTCTATTTTAAATTCGATGAATCATGTACCTAGATATCTTTAAGTATCATATCTATTGTCTTTTTTTATTTTTTATTTTTTAGGAATGTTGCTCAATGAGTGAAAAAACGGGAGAGGATGCAGGAGATAAATATTTCAATGAATCAGTTAATAGGATTTACCTCTTCTTTTTTCAATTCTGTTCTCCCACCATGGTACCTATCACCTTTTGTACCTGTCTCCCTACTAATAAGTCTGTAAACTTTGTAAGGCTTATTTTGTTAGTTGATATATTTGTAGGTCTGAAAAGTGATGCATGGTGCATGGTTGGTATCCAGGAAGGAGTCACTGAGTCGATAAGGAAGCAATAGCCTCACATGTTGGGAGGGGTAATACAATAGTTCAGGTGAGAACTCAGCAAGGCGTCATCAGAAGCAGAGGCAAAGGTGACTCGTAGGAGCTCAGTGCGCCTGGGCAATTAAGCCCCAGGTGTTTATGCCCCTTAATGTTTCTGATGAAAGAGGTTTATGAACACCAATCTCAAGGACAGATAATGTGACATACATTCTACCTCAAGAAACTTAGCATGGAAAATATACACAAATATTAGCTTTTTCACAAGGATCTAGTTTTCATCAAGTGAAGTTCTTTAAACTATTTTACTCTCTCAGATGCCAGCAACAGAAATAAATATAGCTAGATAGTGACAGGAATACGTTTCCATATTTATATATACAATATCTTTTGCATATATATTCCATCTCTCTACCTATATTTGTGCATCATATATCCATATAAACTTATATGTATATCTTACATGGATTTCCACCATCATGACTTTCTTTGTCTGCTCCTTGCTAAACTTAATTATCCAGGAGTCTCCCACATATTATTTTTCAGTGAATTCCCAAATTAAGTATAATTATTTTAAATAAACACTCAGATGAATGAGGAATTCAATACATATTTCAACTCATAGATTTACTTGGAGAGAGCTAACATAGATGCTTAAAAAATTGATTTGCTTGTTGTTTTATTTTCCAAACAATCCACACCAGTGTTACTTTTCATTTTAGTTGTTTAGGCAGGAAGCAATTCTCTGATCTTGGTCAATTATTGCACACCAGGAACTAAGATAAGACCTCTATTATGTTTATTTAACAAAAATATGTTTTAATACACTCTTACTTTGGAGTAAAAATATCAACTTATATTATGTTTTGAAAAAGATACTCTAAAATTGTATGTAGGAGTAATAAGTAAAAATATATTGCCATTTTACCTGAGACATTAGTTAAGCAATTCAGTGTTTTTAGGAGACTATATTAGCAAATTGTGTGTCCTTGATCAGTGACAAAACAAAATACAGTCTAGTAAATTGAAGCAAGTCATTTCCTGTAATCAGAATATTAAACACACATATGAGACTGCATAACCTAGCATTCTATAAATTAAAAGCGTTTACATACCAATGAAATCCATATTCTTGCGTCATTAATTTTATTTCAGAAGCAGTTAAAAAAAAGAATAAGCAAAATAGCTTTCTTGAAAAAACAGCATAATAGATTAAAATCCATTCTTTAAAAAACAGAGTTTCAAGTGCTCACAAAAAATGTATACATGGAAATAATTTTTCCTTCCAGTCTTTCTGTCACCTCCAGTAAACAGTCTCAGAGCTAATTCTCCGGAAGGACTGACGTTATCTGAGGCTCCAAGGACTTCCCTCCAACATTTTAAAATAAGGGCCGTGTGGGACCTGATTCTGGGGATTATGAGTGGTGAAGGACTCATTGCAATACTGCCCACCCTGATCTCTAACATAAAGTATATGATAATTAAAAGCAAATGTCAAACGAATCTCAATTTTCTTTTTTCCAAGCAAAACAAGAATACGTATTTTAAATGGAGCCAAATTCTTTCCATGCAGTTGTATGTAGCCCTGGTTCATTTTCTTTTTACATTATATTCTCTGGCATGGATATGCAATTTATTCCTTATAGTGTTGATGAATATTTAGATTTTTCTAGTATTTGATTCCAAATAATGTTCCATACGTACCTATCTCTTGGTGCAGCTATGAATGCATTTCCCTTGGGAAATATCTTAGGGGCAGAAACATGGGTATGATTAAACTCACTTTTTTTCTGGGGTTTTTTTTTTTTTTTTTTGAGTCAGAGTCGCCCTCTGTCTCCCAGGCTGGAGTGCAGTGACATGCTCACGGCTACCACAGACTCGATCAGCTGGGCTCAGGCGATCCTTCTGCCTCAGACTTTCAAATAGCAGGAACTACAGGCGCGCGCTGCCACGCACAGCTAATTTTTTGATTTTATTGTAGAGACAAAGCCTCACCATGTTGCCCAGGTTGATCTGAAACCTGGACTTAGGCAATCCTCTTGCCTCCGCCTCCCAAAGTGTTGGGATTACAGGCTTGAGCCACCCCACCTGGCATTAAGCTCACTGTCAACAGACTGTGTCACACAGCGAGCCCAAGGGACCCCATCAACGCACATTCCCACCTGTGCTTTCAGAGGCGCACCAAGACCAGCGTCTCATCGCAACGACACAGACGGCCGTTGGTTTGGTTTTTAGCTGTAGCCATTTTGGAGACAGCAGAGTAATATCTCATTGCTTTCGTTTGCATTTCCCTGACGCATGATGAAGGTAATCACGTTTGCATTTGCCTTGTAGCCATGTGCCCACTATCAGCACCTATGTCTATCAGTTCATATCGTGCCTATTTTCAGCTGGATTGTCTACCTTTTTATCAATTTGTAGCAGCTATTCCTACATTCTGATACAAAGTTTTCGGTTTTAGGTTCCCAGCCAAGTTGAGTGAAAGGGAGAGATTTCCATATCCTGCCTCTCCTAAGTGAGCACGGTCTCCCCGTTACCCACCATCATCAACATCCCGCCAGAAGAAGACAAGTGTTCCAAGTGACACATGTACACATTGTTGTCACCCAGCGCCCACAGTCAACCCTAGAACTCACTCTCAGTGTTGTACGTCCTTGGATGGGTTTGAACACGTGTGTGATGACCTGCACCCACCACTGTGGTGTCGTATTGAGCAGCTTCACCGCCTAAAAGGGTGCTCTCGTGACACCTGATGACTCGCCTGTCCCCGAAAGTCTCGGCAACCACTCCTTTGTCTGCATCTGTAGTTCTGCCTTTTCTAGACTAGATGGTAGTTGGAGGGATCGGTACGTAGCCTTTCACGAGGCTTCTCTTGCTCTGTTATACACATTTGGGCTCCTCTGTGTCTTTTCATCACCTAGAAGCTGGCTCACTTCCTTTGGGTGTGGAATAATAGGTCGTGCTTCAAGGTACCACAGTTGATTTATTCATTCACCCACTGAAGGACATCTTAGTTGCTGCCAAGCTTTGCCCATTTGCATCTCTTGTTTTCAGTTTGGCCCATATTTTCTGGAACATATTAGTCACAGTTATTTCAATATCTAAAACTGCAATAATATTCAGATAATGTATGGGCCTGTGAACTGTCCGGACTTTCTCTGGGCCATTTTTTTTTTAATTGAAAGGAGTTTTTACTGAAAGCTGAAAGTTATGTATGCAATAACTTGTTCCCATCTTCTCTATCTAGAATGCCTTTTTTTATTTTTAACTTTTTAGCTCTTATTTCAATAATTAGTGCACACTGAATAGTATTGCATACTTATGACTGCACCTTTCTTTTAGGATTCTTCAAACTAAGTAATAATATTTTCAAGTGTTAAAATAGATCCATACTTATATATCAAGATAAAATATTCTTCAAGAATGAATGTGAACTTAAGGCAGTCTCATGAGGCAAAATTGAGACATTTTGTTAGTGAATAAACCTGCTCTGAGAGAACTCTTAAAATTTTTCAGGTAGAGAGAACATCAGGATGGTGATACCAAGTGCTGACTGGGATTGGAAGCAACCAGAACTCATTCATACATTGCTGTACGAGTTCAGAATGGGACAGCTATTCTGGAAAAGCATTGAGATTTTCTTACAAAGCTAAATACACTTACCACATAACCCAGCAATTCCACTCTTAGGTGATGTTCACAGAAATGCTTGTCTATGAGTACTTATTACAGCTCGATTTATAATGACCCCAAATAGAAACAACCCAAATATCCTTCAGTGGGTGAATGGATAGACGAATGTTGGCATATCTGCAAATAGAATACTAACTAGAAACCTAAAAGAATAATTGTTTTTTAGCCGGGCTCGGTGGCTCAGCCTGTAATCCCACACCTTGGGAGGCCGAGGTGAGTGGATTGCCTGAGCCCGCGGGTTCAAGACCCGCCTGCACAATGTGGCGAGACCTCATCTCTACAATAAATCAAAAAATTAGCCGGGCGTGGTAGTGTGCGCCTGTAGTTCCAGCTACTTGGACGGTTGAGGTGGAAGGATCGCCGGAGCCCGGCAGGTCGATGGCCGGGAGTGGCCCCTGCACTCCAGTCTGGGTGACAGAGTGAGACTCCAACTCAAAAAAAAAAAAAGAAGAATTTTTTTAACGCTGATTGTAGTGTAAACAAATCTACAGATTTATTAAAATCCATGAAATTTTTTACCAAAAGATATAAAACCAATTTTACTACTTTAGTTTTAAAAGTAAAACTTGTAATATTTAAGTGAATTCTACTTTTCTTAACAATTATCTTAATTTCAACTGAGAATGTAGTTCTTTAATTTCTTTATAGATGAAAATTTAGAATAATTACAAATTATTATTTTATTATTGAAATTAAAGGCCACTTAGTTCTTAGTAAAAACATCTACATCTAGAAATAGTGGCATAGTTTTAGTAACGGTGAAACCAGTGACTAAAGCATTAAAATGACGATTTACTTCCTAGCTTAAATGAACGTTTGACTTGCCTAGAGTTGGTGTTTCATCGAACTTTGAAATTTGTAATTATAAATAATTTCATTTACTTACGGGACTGTAGGGAAATGGAGAACAGAGGGAAGTTAAGACACTAAATGATTTTTGAAGGCAGAGATAATGAGATGTTTTCATCTGGGGATTTGGGAAGAAGAAGGAGTTAAGGGTGAACGATCACGTTTTACCATCTGGATGCAAGGCAGTGCCACTTCCTGAGACGAGAGATGTTGGAGACAGCGCCATGTTAGATGTGTCCAGAGATGGGAGGGATTCTCCTTGGTACCTGCTGAGCATAAGACACTCAATTGTGATGCTGAGTAATTGGATAAACAAGCTTAGAACTCACCATAGGGACCCCAAGCAAGTGTTTTCTATCTCTGTGTTGGAGAGTGAGAGAGTGTTTTAGGGTAAGTGGCGTGTGCTTCTAGTCCTACAGTCCTTTAAATCAACTCTGCCAAGTTGCTGTGTCAGCTACAACAATGTACTTAAGCTCTATTTATTCAACAATAAAATACAATAATACTGCTAATGTTTCATATTTATCGGAAAATTGTAATATAATAAAACATATAAAATGTGATACAGAGGATATTGTATTAATTATGCACAGATATATTAGTCTCCCATTTCTTTGTGGGATGTGAATTCTGTGGGTTACAAACAAACAGATCTTTCTTTCCTTGAATTAGACTCACCGCCAACATCCAAGGTAAAGTAAAATATATCACTACATTTCAGATGATGGGTGAGAAATTTTCCATGAAGTATTTTTCATTATTAATGTGTTTGCCTTAAGTGATATGTCACCACAGACAACATGGGCTATCCAGACTTCAGTTTTATACTCTTTATTGATTAAGTTTGTTGGATAACTGATAACCACCGGCGCGGTGGCTCATGCCTGGAATCCCAGTATTTTGGGAGACTGAGGTGGGAGGATTGCTTGAACCCAAAAGTTGGAGACCAGTCTGGGCAGCAGAGTGTGATCTCATCTCTGCAAAGAATCAAGTTCAGGTGAGTACCTGTAGTCCCAGCTACTTGAAGGACTGAGGCAGGAGGATCACCTGAGCCCAGGAGGTTGAGGCTGTGGCAAGCTGTGATTGTGCTACTGCACGCCAGGCTGGAGACAGAGTGAGACCCCCACTTGAAAAGAGAGAGAAAAGAAATGGGATTAAATGTCCTCAAAATAATCAGCTGCTTTAAAGAGACAGTCTAGTTGTTTAAGTTTTAAATCCGTCTTCCTTGTGATGGAGCACAGGGATGCTCAAGGAAAAACCCCTGAGGTGTTGGAGCTCTATAATAAAAATTATCAGGAGCAGACAGCTTGGCTTCTGCTGTGGGGACCCATTTGTTGATGTCTTATTAAAAGACCCATTTGCATTGGCTAAGGCACATGTTTAGCGTCTACTCAAGCAACCATTGAAGGAGAATGTGACTTAATCCTAATCTCAGCTCTCTGGGAGTTCTCACTTGAATGGTCCCCTTCATGATGAGGTGATGAATGCCCCTGGCATTTGTGCATTGTCTTTTCATTGTAGCTGGTTTTATTTTCTCCCCCGTTCTCCTTTTCCTCTGTTTCAGCTTTTATTTAGCACACCAGCTCTGGATGAGTTTGTATTCTGGAAAGGAACGCATCAGTTCCAAAGAACCAAGCTTTATTTTTCCAAAATTGGGTGAGCTCCCAGAAGACATTTAATGCTTCAGTTTTATAACGAAGCAATAAAGGAGAAGAAACCAACTCCTCCTACCCTCATGCCTTTCCTCTCAAATAATTGAAACTGCCTCTGCGCTCTTGCCGATTTGTCTTGACATCCATGAACAATCTTGCTGAAGAGCATTTTTTCCTCTGCTTTATCCATTACTGACTTTATTCCTCTTCCATTCCATGTGATGCAGCCTGAATAGGATGTCATGCAATTATTGTATCAAATCAACAATACTCAAACTAGAAGCAAGGCATTGATCACCAAGAATGTGAAGTGTCCTTTTGAGTGGGACAAAAGACTTCTGACGCCTAAATTATTATTTTTTCTTATTCAGATTCCAAAGTTTTGCCTGAATAACATTTAGACTATCCTTTCAACCAGAAAAATCTACTTTTTCAAGGTTAAAGATCATCAGCAATAAAACAATATATTTTACTTAGGTTATCTCTAAAATCTCAGTTTGTCAAATTGCTATGAAACATGGAAAATGATCCACTCTTTGGTATGTGTTGCCTTTTTTGGGCTCAGTTTATATTTCTATAAAATTAATGGCTCATTCCATAGCAAAAAAGCTTGATAAAATTACACATTTGTCAAGGAACGTGGCATGTGCTGATGACTAGAACACCAGTAATGATTTCCACAGACTTCAGTTGGGCTCTCCACTACAACTTTTTCCTATTAATTTTATTTCACTTCTTGGAAGCCAGAAACTACACGGTATAAGGCGAGAGGCACAATGGCCAGAGCCCAAGAAAGAAGAAGAAAGGTGAAAGAGGGCTCTAGTTTTCTTTTCACAGTACTTTTGTATAATTATTGTTCTTCTACGTTTCATGCAGAATCTGTTTGTTAGTACTTAAAGCAAAAACATGGACGTTCTCGAACAATGATGATTTAAACATTTTCTCTTAAACTCATAAGAATAAAAGGGAAGTCATAAGTAGCTCCGTTGACAATGGAAATTTCTAAAAGGCAAATTCAGATCATATGATCCTATCATTTCAACTTCTGCATTTAACACATCTTGTGAAATTTGATCATTATATCTGAAAAATATCTTAGAAGTCATTGCACACAGTTTCATGAAATTGCTATGTTCATTTGTTAAATTAAATTTAGTAGGCAGGATTTTAAAGGAGGAGAATAAATTATGGCATTTTAAAGGATTTAAATGGCTTGCACATTTTCTATCTTTTTTTTGTTGTTTTTGAGTTGAGGTCTCACTTTGTCGCCCTGGCTAGAGTGCAGTGGCACAGTCACAGCTCACCACAGCCTCAACCTCCTAGGCTCAGGCGATCCTTCCTGAGTAGCTGGGACTACAGGTGTGCGCCAACATGCCCAGGTAATTTTCTGACTTTGTTGTAGAGACGAGGCCTCACTATGCTGCCCAGGTTGGTCTCAAATTCCTGGGCTCAAACAATCCTCCGGCCTTGATTGCCCAAGTGCTGGGATGATAGGCGTGAGCCTCCGCCCTCAGCCATTTCTTTTATACGGACATGTTGTGTGTTAACTGCAGGGAATTGAAGATTCAGGAGAGGACACACTAGGGGAAAATCCTGATTTTTCCACGACTCACATGCAAGTCTGTGAATAAAATTACGTTCATCCTTCTGCCTTTTATCTACTCATTCAGCCAACGATGATTTTTTCAAGACCTGCTGTGCAAACAGCGCTCTAGACGGCCAGGGTCCCAGCTTGAAAGCCTTCGCTGTGGCAAGAGGGAGGCAGAAGCTAAAGTACAAACAACAGACTCTCCCAGGCCAGGATGCTGTGGGGAGACGGACCAGGCAGCGAGGTCCCACGGCGCACGGCAGGCGAGGGCAGAGGGTGACTCACAGGCGGCCAGGGTGGGAAGGGAGGACATGGGAGCAGGACACGGGCTGAGCAGTGAGACGCAGAGCTGGCCACGAGCGTCCAGGCAGCGGGAGGGACATTGCAAACGCCCAGGGGGAAGAGGCCTCAAGGGACAGAGCAGAGCAGGACAAGAGCATCAGAAACTCGAAGGAGTGTCCAGCAAACACGAGACTGATAACAGAGGGAGGTGGAAAAGCAGTCGGGCCAGTGAGGTCCTGGTTAGAAGTTTTAGATTTTGTTTTAACTTAACGAAAGGAAGCACAGCTTACTAAGAAGCAGGCTGTAGGGTGATGTCCTTAAAAAGGGCGACTTCTGGATAGAGAGTGGAATGCAGTGGAGTGAGGCGGAGGCCAAGAGGGGCTGTGCCTGAGTCCGGGGTGAGAGGACGGTGGTTTTGGTGGGAAGGCCATCAGCCAAGAGGAGAGAGGCGAGACTCGGGACACTGAGAGGGACAGTCGTGGGGCTGGGGCCAGGTGGGTGGCAGGACGGGGTGAAGAAAAGTGGGTGGACCCAGGGGGCCGTCTCGACTTTGGAGTGGACGGTGTCGCCGTTTACAGAGAAGGGGTGAGATGGAAGAAAAGGTGAAGAGGAGGACGCGCAACCTGGAAGCGGTTTTGTTTAAAGCATCACGCTCGGAAGACGTTTGCTGGCATCCAAGCGGAAATAGCAAGCAGGCCTGCCTGTTTGGAGATACGTGTGTGTATACGCATGTCTTCTCACAGATACACACCTTTTAAAAAAATGTATTTTCCTTTAAAGATGTGGGCTACAACTCAGGGCGAGGTATACAAATGCTCATTGCGCAGGTGCCCTCGTGGATGAAGCGTGCCCCCGGCCCCGGCAGATTCCCACGACTGTCCATCCCTCTCTTATAGTATGATGACGATGGCGCCCGCATTTCTATGACGCGTGTGCATGAGGGGACCCAAAGCAAACCAGAGTTATCCGTTGGGGGGCAGGCCCCTTACAGTCCAGGCGTCCCCGACTAGCCAAGTCCTCCAGGAACCCATCAGCATCTGCGGATCTGCTCGTGTTGTTATGTTGTTGGGAGAGCCTGCGTTCGGCTTCAGGGGATTCTTTTTTGGAAATTATTTCAACGCACTGGCTCATTTCATGAGGGGTGATTTACGAGTGCCCCTGCCCACCCCACCCTGAGTGTTCAGCAGTTTGGGACCCCAGCGGGCATGACCCCCGTGCCTCACCTACCCTATGCCTTCTATCTTGCCCTGACAGACTTTTACTTTTGTTTCCCCGGGTGAAAAAAGTCCTCAGAGGGAAACATTTTGCCGATGTGAAAGAGGTGAAACAAGAATGGCAGAAGCACTAAAAGGCACCAAAAAGGACGAGCTCAAAAACTGCTTTGAGCTGTGGAATAGCATCTCGATAGGTGTGTTGCATCAGACAAGAGAGGACTTTGAAAGTGACTGAAGTTTAAACATGTAGAAATACACGATTTTTTTTTTTTTGAGTTGGAGTCTCACTCTGTCGCCCAGACTGAAGTGCAGTGGCCGCTCCCAGCCACCCCAGCCTCAACCTGCTGGGCTCCGGTGATCCTTCCACTTCAGCCTTCCAAGTAGCTGGAACTACAGGAGCGCGCTACCACGCCCAGCTAGTTTTTTTTGATTGATTGTAGAGATGAGGGCTAGCCAAGTTGCCCAGGCGGGTCTCGAACCCGCGGACTCAGGCAATCCACTCACCTCGGCCTCCCAAAGCACGGGATTACAGGCTGAGCCACCGAACCCAGCCACAATTTTTAATAAATAAACTCTGGCGTTTTTTTTTTTGTCCCCCCTCCCGTATACAAACCACATTTTTATAACCTATTTTTTCACTTAATTATTTCTATTGGTCATATAATTTAATGTAGTCCTAAAATACCATTTTAAGGACTATCTCAAGATATTCACCATGTAAATACAGCATCGTTTACGTGCGCCAATTCCCCTATTGCTGGAGATGTGAGTGTCCCTACAGCATTCTTGCAGCTATTTCTAATATTTAGAGTTCTATGCTCATCATCTGGGAAGATAATTATGCATATCTATCTGATTCCATGGATAAAATCTCTAAACATGACGCGGCCTGATCCAGGCAGCTCCCTACCTTTAAAGATTTCGGCACTTCAGTCCTGATGCTGCTTTGACAGGGTGCCCATCACAGCCTCCACCCGCTGTTCACAAGAACACCATTCCTCGGTACGATTACCGTTGCGCAGCTTCCCATTGCTGTTTGTTGGTTCCTCTGTGCCCTTTGGCCAGAAGAAAAATGTACCTGATTTGTGGTGTTAAAAAATATTTTTGATGCCCGTGAGGGTGTTTATTTTTTTACATATGTTTAGCCATTTGCCTGTCTTCCTTTGTGGATTGACTGTATATTGTTTTTGATGATTTTCTTTAGAATTTTCATCTTTTTCTTACTCATGGGTCAGAATTCTTTACTGTTATTAACATTTCTTCATACGTTAAACATATGCCTGTAGGTTTTCATGTTTGGCCTTTTAACTGTGCAGCCTTTCCAGGGCTGTTGAAGCAGTGGGGGAGAGCCCCGCCTCGGCGACCTTCCTCTTTGTGACCTCCGCCATGGCCGCGGTGCGCGCTTAATGGCACCAATATCCCAACTCCACTCTGTGGTGTTTGACCTTAGACATCTTTTAGGCCTCAGATCTCACGCTTTCCTTTCTACACAATGTCCTGTCAGGCTGGCAAGGAAGCCTGGGCGCCCTCTCCTTTGATGCAGGGCGGAGAGAGTTCTAGCTACGATTCCGGCCGCTCAAGTCCCTGTGTGGAAACCCTCACCTGGTGCACTCCCTAGCCACCGTGCGAGCCCCAGGCTAATATCCGGTCCTTGCTCGCAAGTTCTTTCCAGATCAGCTCGGAAATCCTGCCCTGTGCTTCACCAGCAACTCTGCCACGTGAGTAATAAATGTTTTCCAGTCTTCTTGGAGTGGTGTGTGCCATCCTGTTCTGGCTAGCTGAGCCACCTCTTGTCTGGGGGCCCGTTCTGTTCCTACAGGGTAGCCATGTCAGTAAGAAAGGGCTTTGACACCCGTAAGTGGGTTAACTGCTTGCTGATATTTTCTTCTATTGTCAAAAATGGTTTTCATCCATACAAGGGGGAGACCCCCAAAACCCGGATTAGCTTTTGGAAGGTCCTTGTAGCACAGGCTTCTGCCACTAGGGGAGCATTCCAGGAACCCAGCAGCAGCAGCATGTCCATGAGCGTTGTTGGGAGAGCCTGCATTCAGCTTCAATTTTTTTTTTAAGAGATTCTTTCAACACATTTGCCCGCTGCATGATGGGTGGTTTATGAGAGTACCTGTTCATCCCGTGCTGAGTGTTCAGCAGTTTTTGATGCAAAATGGCCTGACCCCCACTCAAACCTCCCTATTCACCCGGTCTCACCCCGAGTGACTTTGTGTGTGTTTGTTTCCCTGGATGAAAAAAGTCCTCAGAGGGAAACATTCTGCCAATGGGAAGAGGTGAAAAAAAAACAACAGAAGCACAGAGAGGCATCAAAATGGAAGAGTTCAAAACTGTTTTGAGCAGGGGAGAAAGTGTTTCCATAGGTGTACTGCATCAAAGATAACTTTGAAGGTGACTGAAGTTTGAAAATGGAAGAATAAATACACAAGCTCCATGTTTTGGGGTCCCCCTTCATATGTGATTCCTTTGAAAGTTAAATTATTTTGGATTTGTGGCATGAGGTAGGCATGCTTATTTTTCCAAATAGTAAACTACTTGTTTCACCACCATTTAGTGACTAGGCCATCCTTTCTTCCCTATTTGAAAAGCCGTATTTATAATGTAATTGATATAATTTAACCAGAAGAGAGAGTATAATTTACTCAACAGTCAACCGTTCCGGTCATTTATGTTACTTGCATTGTTTTAAATTTGAAGTTTTATTACGAATTTGAAAAATAAGCAGAGTAATAATTCCAACAGAACGCAATAGAAAAGGTTAAAATTCTTACTAATCAATGACCTTTTTCTTAATGAATTATTGTTTCCATTAAATATGGAAACAATATAAGCTTCTATATTTGTATATAACAAAATAAGCTTCTATATTTGTAACTGTTAGTGAAACACAAGAAGTTATTTAAATTTTAATGAACAGAAAACTGTTGTTACACTTGAGTTTCTAATTCAAGTTACTTTAAAGTTCCTAATTTAAGCAATACATTTTTTTTAATGTTTTCTGACTCTTTGGTCTTTTAGAAACATTGCTAGTTTATTGCTGCCAAACTCTTATTTTGTATCTTGTGACTTGCAACCTTAATTTGGTTCCTGTTACAAGTGAATTCTGTCCATCATTAGGGAGAATTACAAATGTCAATTTTGGGACAGGAGGCAGGAAGATGGGTAAAGGTGAGTTCACTGAGGAACCCACTCCAGATCAGTGTCCTAGAACATCTGCAGGCCGTTGCAAGAGCATCACCTGTAGGCCTCAGGGGAGAAGGCCGCCCTGTCCTCATCAGACTCGGGGCACAGTGGGAACAGAGTGGCTGTCAAGGCCAAGGCATCCCGGTCCAGCTGGCCTCTGGGACACATGCTGTGTGTCTCATCAGAGGCCTTGTCATCCCGGAGCCCTTGTTCTCAGCCCCACACATGCACCTCTGTTGAGACCTTCTTCCTGGAAAACCTTGATGTTTCCTCTCTACCTGGCACTCAGTACTTTTCTTTCTCTTTTCCCCCCATTTAATTTTAGGCTCAGGGGTACATGTGAATGCTCATTGTGCGGACATGTCGTGTAGTGATGAGATTGAGTCTCAGGTGGCCCATTCCCCGGAGAGTAAACATTGTGCCCTGTGGGTAATTTCTAGACCCTAATACCACTCACCCTCTCATGGGTGTTCCTAGTGTCTAATGTTGCCATCTCTGTGAACTTTTAGCGCCTACATATAAGTCAGAACATGCCGTGTCTGGTTTTTGGTTTGAGTTAGCTCACTTGGGATGATAGTCCCCAGCTTCATTCACATTGCAACAATGGACGTGATTTCATTCTTGTGGTGGCTGCGTGGTATTTATCGATAGAAAACATTTTCTTTCTCCAGTCGATTGCTTGTGGGCACATCGGTTGGTGCTGCAATGGACAGATGAGGGCAAGTATCTTTGAATACACCGACCTGCTTTCCTTTGGGTAGATCCCTAGTAGTGGGATTGCAATTCAATTTTTAGCTCTTTGAGAAGTCTCCAGACTGTTTTCCATTGAGGTGGAACTGGTTTACAACCCCAGCAACAGCGGATGAGTGTTTTCTTTTCTCCACATCTTAGCCAACATTTGTTGTTCTTTGGCTTTCTCGTAGCAGACATTCTGACTGGTGTGAAGTGCTATTGCATTGGGATTGTAATTTGCACTTCCTGATGATTAGGGAGGTTGAACATTTGTTCACGTGTTGCTGGCTGCCTGTGCGTCTTCTTCCGAGAAGTGTCTATCATGCCCGTTGCTGCTCTGGATGGGGCTGTTTGTTTTTTCATGTTGAGCACTTTCCTGCTTCCGTCCTTCCCCGTCTCCCTGTCCTGACCCCTGGGTCCAGCCTTTGGCAGGAACTTCTTGTTCAGGGCTCCCTCTGCGGAGAACCATTCCTCTCTGTGCTGATCTATCTGACCCTCGCCCAGTGCTGATCCACGGAGCAAAACAGGACATTAAGGGAGACGGCGCCTTCTCTCTGGCCTCATTAATGCTGCCACAGAAAGCGCTCGTTGGCCAGTGGGTCACCTCAGGGTCTGGAAGCTCAGCTCCCTCAGCCCACCTCTTCACATCCTTGCTGCATCGGCCACCTCCTCTGTCTTTGGTGAAAAGGGCTTCTAGCCACAGCGGCCATGTTGGGCTCATGCCAGCCCAATGCCAGGGAGAGGATGAGCCCCTCCTGCATGGCTGTCATCTGTCAGCCACGGGTGGCTGTTAAAAAGATGCTCTTCCTCGTCACCTCGGGAGGCCCACATGGTTCCCTCGAGGCCATCAAGATGTGTCAAGCCTATCTCGCCAAGTAGCCCACAGTTTTGTCTGTGTGGCTGTGTTCCCCAAGAGGGCAGAGCAATTGCTCACTTCATGATAACAACAAAAATGTGCTGTCAAGGAGGAAGCCCATGCACCTGAAACGTGGGCGAAAATATGGGCGTTTGTGGAGGTATCTTGGCATACGCTATCAAATGTAAACCTCATGACAGCTCTCAGTAGTAAATGGGAAACTCAGATCTTCATGGGGCGTTAGTCCCTGACTCAGATAATTACATATTATATCCACATTGATGTAAGCAAGGCTGATACTAGAGAGTGGGTGAGCACTTTGTAGCTGGTAGAAGAAGGAGCAAAGCGATGGAAGAAAGAAAGCCTAGGCCCCTTTTCAGGTCTTCATAGACACGACCACAATTTTATTTTATGGAATTTATAAAGCTCAATCAGAATCTTAGGTACAGTTTTGATAGTCACTTCGATGTGATTAAACTTCCTAGACTTCAGAGTTATTCCTGAAACACACTCTAGTGATAACTGCCTCATCTGCTAATATGTTATTTGGCATTTTATATTGCTTGAAAATTTCTCTAAATTAATTGAAAATTCAGTTTGGTGATAACTAGAGGATTTGGTAAATTATTATTTTGTTATCCTATATGGCAAAGATGAAAAAATTAAAAGGAATCTTTCATTAAATGAAAGTGGGTTGGCAGCAGTAAAAGTGGTGAACAACCTCCTAATTTATGGAGTTGCCAATAGACTGAACGAGCTAAAAATAATTTCTGAGGTTAAAAGGGTGAAAGATGAGTGTGCTATCCAGGCAGCTGGGAAGCCACGCATCTGTTTTCTATCTTTTGAGCTCATGTAATTGGGCCGAAGTTTCCATTCACTGTGGGCCTGAGGCCACGTTACACACTTTGCATCATTTAGTATCTCATGGAGCACCTGTGTCTTGGTGGAAAAGAGCATATGTACTGCATATATGTATGAAAAAGAGTGTATTCTTCCTCTTTGTAGATGAGGCAGCCAGACTTAGAAAGATCATATGAATTGATTCGAGTCACTTTTGCAAACCATAAGATGTAGCTTAGGGATTAGTTTAGAAGCCGTGTAGACATTCTAGATAGGTTTCCTTAAAATGATTTCAAGGCATGATCCCTGCGAAATCTACTATTTACTTAAGAAGAGGCAGGATAAAAGATGCCAACAGACGTTGTGACCATTGCAGGTGCTGAGCAGTCTCCAAGCTTGAAGCAATTTTAGCCAACAAGTCCGCCTTTGTGAAAATCAAGATTGCTATTCCCTTCTGTTCTCGAATCTGTCCTCGGTAGAAATGTGTCATAGGATTTCTGACGGTGTGCCTAAAAAGGCAACCCATGCAGCAGAATGAAGGACATGGTCTGATATCAGCTGTGCAACGTTCCCTGGAGGCCTGAAGCGAGCCCTGCCAGGCCGGAGATGGCAGGACTCCACGACGCTCAAAGAAAACCTGTCACGAGCCAGGGGGAAATAGGTAGAGGTGAAACCTGAAGGCAAACCTGCATTTTCAGTGCCACATTGTCGTCACACGTCACTAGGCTTATCATGCAGGTTTCTTTAGATAAGTTTCCAAGCTTTGATTTTCTACTTCTTAATTTAACTTTATGCATGATAAAATTCCCTAGACTTCACTGTTATCCCCTAAGCGCCATTTGATGATAACTATATATCTGCCACATATTATTTGGCATGTTATTGCTTCAAAAGTATCTCATATATGTTTAATCAGCTTCAAAGAAGTATTATTATAGTGAGAGCTTTATTTTCATATCATGCAAGCATACCTAGAAAAAGGAAGCATGTGTACAATTAAAACCTTATTCAGATATCACCACAAATACACTATAGATAATTTTTCAGGTAAGTGTTCATGGAAATATGTTTTCTGAACTAGAAAAGAGAAATCTATATGCCACCATTAAGAGGTTCTATTTATTTTTGTTCTTAATTTGCATTGATAGGATTGTATTCTTCCCTGGCCCTTTTTTTTTTCCTTTTTCAGCATACTTCCTGTGTAATCTAGCACAGAGATTATTTCAGTCGCTTTTCTGGAGAATCAGAACCATTTACGTTCACCTGGAGTGAATAGCGGCTGCATTTACAGCTCGTCGCAGGATGAAGTTAGCTCTCCTGAGTTTTGTCACAACCAAGTTGGAAGGAGTTGGATCGTGTGACAGTTCACACCGCATCACACTGACTACTATATTGAGGGCACCATGTTGACCCTACCTGGAGGAAGGAAAGTAGAGAGCAGACCAGACGCCCTGCAAAGCTATGTGTGTTCTGCAGCATGAGACAAACCGTAAAACACACCCAGGGATGTGTCGCACGAGTATAGCTTCTGAGAGTTCAGAGATGAGGACCAAGATGTCTCCATTAAGATAAAGGAAGAGGCATTGCACCCGACTCTCCCATCACCAGGAAAATGGCACCGAGCTTGGTAAGTGAGCGCCTCCACATTTTGAAGGCAGAACATGCCACACTCGAAAATATAGCTTTACCCAGGCTGGGAAAAGTGGCTCCCACCTATAATCCCAGCACTCCAGGAGGCCGACGCAAGAGGACTGCTTGAGCCCAGGAGTTTGAGACAACCTGGGCAACGTGGGAGACTTCGTCTTTCAATGAATAAAAAAATGAGCTGGGCGTGGTGGTGCTCACCTGTAGTCTCTGCTACTCTGGAGGCTAAGGAGGAAAGATTGCTCGTCCCCAGAGGTCAAGGCTGTGGTGAGCCGTGATCATGCCACTACACTATAACCTGGGCAACAAAGTGAGACCCTAACAAAAAAGAGAAAAAAAAAAATGGAAATAAAAGACAACGCAGCTCCACCCCATTTATCGGATGACTTGGGAAGTTTTAGTTTAGCTGCCTGTGTCTCCTTGAAATGCTGTGCTCAGCCCTCCAGTTCCCACAGGATTGTCACAGCAGACCTGCAGGGCTGTCGGCCAAAGACTGTGCCAACTGCAGCTGGGTAAAGGCAGCTACCCACTTGCTGCCAGCCCTGGTAGGACAGAGCCACTGAGTCTGAGCCCTTGAATCTTCAGCCCAAGCTGCACAAGAGAGCTGATGTTAGGGAAACCGGGTCCGGGAGGCTATCGGTGCAGAGGCCACACGCACCTGAGCCTACACAGCCCGAATCTGCCTAGCTGGACTGGCAACCGAGTCCTTGGCACGTGCTGGTGACCCTGCCACCGGCCGCTGTCCCCTGAGCCTCTTCCTCAGCTCACCCCCAGGCCTCCCGCGACCCCTGTGGCCAATTGTTAGAAAAGAGGACGGCGAGCCGGGCTCGGTGGCTCAGCCTGTCATCCCGCGCCTTTGGGAGGCTGAGGTGAGTGGATGGCCAGAGGCCGCGGGTTCGAGACCCGCCTGGGCAGGAGGGACCTCATCTCTACAATAAATCAAAACTTAGCAGGGCAGGGTAGTGCGCGCCTGTAGTTCCAGCTACTTGGAAGGCTGAGGCGGAAGGACCGCCTGAGCCCAGCAGGTCGACACTGGGGTGACTGTGAGTGTGCCGCTGCACTGCAGCCCAAGTGACAGAGTGAGACTCCAACTCAAAAAAAAAAAAAAAAAAAGAAAAGAGGACGGCGAATGCCTGGGCCGCAGACGGCTGGGCGCGCAGCGGAGGGTGGCTGTGACCAGGATGGCGCAGAGATGCCGGGGACCCACTCGTGTGCGGGGAGTGCAGACGTCCAGCCAGGGCCCGCGGCGGCAGCGCTCGAACTCGGGCTGGGCTGTCGCCGCGGGGCGTGCGGAGGAGCCCAGGGGGTCAGCCCAGGCGCCGCGCCCTGGTCCCCTGCTGCGTCCACGGAGGAGGCTGGCACGACCCAGGCGAGGCGACCGTCCAGCAGCGAGAAGACATCGCAGGCGCAGCTGGCCCCAGCGGGGTCACCCTGTCCCCGGGAGGCGGCGGGCGGGACTCCCGTGTGTGTCCCCGGCGTCGCGCACCTGCAGACCGCAGCCCGCGGGAGGACGGCCGGGCCTCGGACCCGCGCGCGGAGGCCTGAATCCCCTGCAGTCTGGACCACGCGGCTCCGAGCGCGAGAGGCGACCCCGGGGCCGCATCTGCCCAGCCCCGCCTCCTCCACCTCGGCTGGGATTGACAGCGCGAAAGCCGCGCCACGGGGACCGCGAGCCACGCGCGCCGGGCGGATCCCGGCTCACCGACCGCCGCGTCCCCGCGTGTCTCCGTCCCGGGAGCCCCGCGCGTCCAGGCGGCCTCCCCGCGCGCGGCCTCCGCCTCCGCGCCACGAGGCTGCGACGCCCGGTGGCCACGGGCCGTGGGGAAGGGCCGGGCCGAGCCGCCGGGCCACGGGCTCCCGCCCCTCCGTCCCAAACAATCCGCCTGCGTTCGGATCCTCCACTCAGACTCTGCCCGCGGAGCCCCCACGCTGCTGCCTCTCTCGGCGTCCTGGGAACCGGGGTCAGGGCCCCGGCCGGGGCAGCTTGGTTCTGTGAGCCACACGCGCGATGTGCTCTCGCTGCTGGACGGTCCACCCTCTCCCTCGCGTCCTACAAGGCCCCTCTGCGCTGGGTGTCCGGTGGACACAGGCAGAGGACCAGAGAACGAGTCCCCGGGTTGATCCCGTGGGAACATCCACAGTCCCAGCTCCAGATAGACAGGGAGATAGATGGATAACATACAGGGTTCACGCCTGGAGAAATGAATATCTTGGGGTTAGACACTGAGACAAAACAAAATAAGGATAGTGTGCCAAAGCTATCCTAAGAGGTAAACACCCACCGTCCTGTGAGAAGCTAGACAGATCAGAGTCGACTCTGCAGAGGCCTTGTCATCCCACCAGAGCCCTGAAGAAGCAGAGAGGGGACAAGGTGTGGGAAGTTTAGGACAGAATGAAACACAAGCATTTCCTCCACTGAGATCACCCAACCAAGGCAGGGCTCAGTGGCTCATGCCTGTCATCGCAGCACATTGGGCAGCCGAGGCAAAAGGATTGCCTGAGCCCAGGGGTTCGAGTCCAGCCTGGGCAATTTGGCAAGAGCTTGTCTCTTAAAAAAAAAAAAAAGTCACCCAGTCCAAATGTTGAGCCTCCAATTATCCCCTGTAGTCGGCGTGACCTTCTGGAAACCTCTTTCGAATGCACAACCTCAGCACCCCTAGACGGCCGATTCACCCTGAGCCCATGCAGCACTGCTTAGCCACAGGCGTGCTTCCTCCAGCTCCTTCCGAAGAGAAGCTAATGGATTTCCCTTGCCTGCTTCTTATGTGCAGCTTGCTGGAAAATGACATTTTCCAATTCCACAGTTCATCACTCTCCTAGCTGATTGCAAAAATTAGTGATTAGGAATGGGACTATGAAGTGAAAGACTGTCATTTCCTTCCAGCTTTGAAACTGCTTTGAGACGGGAAGCTTTTTGCTGTGTCATGAGGTTATGTCTCCTCAGACAGTGTGTTGTCAGTAGTCACAGGCGAGAAGGAGTCTTCTTCTTTTCTCCGATATAAAAAAGTGATCTGAAACATTCACAGGTAAGAATGATCCTGAAAACAAATGAGGTACTTCAGAATTTTCTTGAAGATTAATGTACCAGACATCTAAAATTATTTTTTCTTTTTAGACTTCCATAAAAATGCAGTCTTCCCTGTAGCTCAGTTATTCACAAGCAGTCATTTTATTCCTAGTGTGTATTAGACGACGTGACATGGCTTGTAAAAGGATTTGTTCTTTTACAAATGACTTGCTGGGTCTGGAACAAAATGATTGTATATAATCTTTCAGAGGCTATTTTTAGGCGTATAAAAGGATGATGCAATTAATATTGTTAAATGGCATACTAACCAAATGCAGCAAATCAAGACTCTGTAAAGAAAGGTACTGAGGGGAAATGACTTATGTCTTACTTTCTCTTACTAAAGAAGTAATAATAAAAGACAAACGTAATCCGTTTTTCTTACATAACTGATAATTCCAAGGAGCCTATGATGGTCTGGAAAAAGTTATTTGTATATTAAGGGTCAGGGACTGGCAAGTTCTGACAAGAGTAATTTTATCCCCCACTTTTGAACTATGAATTTCTGTTACTGAATTCTCACAGCCCAGCAAGGTCATGTACCCGAAATGTACTAAAAAATAATTTTCAAAGGATTTGAATACACACATAATGGATGGCACTTCAGGCATTTACAGATTTCTTCAAAACATTTTCTAAAGCATTTGTCATTTAAATATATTTTTTGTAATCTTTTTCGTGAAATGCCACTTGTGTGCCCTAAGTAGAAAGATTGAACATGAAGAATCATGTACGTGAAAAATATCTTTCACAGAGATAAAAGAAGGGCTGTTCAACTAAGAAAACGTGGAAAAGTGAGACGGTGTGAGAATGTCACCCTTTTTGACGAGGGCAAAACCCACTCAATGATCATATGCATTCAAGGTCCCCAAATGTGTGTTGGTTATAGGCGTAACGGAGCTATTAAGAGGCCACTGCTAATCAAGTGAAAGTTAAAAGCACCCGGTAGTCAAAGAAGTAATGTAAAGATAAAAGAATTTTGAAAATTTATATTCCTATACTTAAATTTTTAACACAGTGCCTTTACCCTACATGGCTAAGAATTAGATTTTTTTAAGTTGGTAGGATTAATGTTTATTACCCATTAAACAAACCATCATCCATACGCAAACATTATCCATTAAACAAGCCTTTAAATAATTATGATTTGTATTTTCATAACAAACCATAGCTTTCAGTTGCACGCAATTTGTGATACTGACTTCACAGAGTTGACTCCAATTGTGCCATATGCTCAGAACACAGGGGGATATGGTCATGAGATAGCATAGTCTCCAGGCTTTGGGAAGACACGAACACGTTACATGTGGTGGGGACTTGGCATTTGATAACCTTGAACGCTTCTTGTCTATATAATGGTGCGTTAATATTTATGGACATAATACAAACAAGGAAACCAGTTTGAACATGTAGACAGACATACTAACAATTGCTCTACACAGCACATGGTCAAGTCAACCAATGGTACTGGGATCCGTTAACTATCCAAAACCCTGTAGAACTCAGGCTCTATGAGAACAAGAATTGTTTCTGTCTCCCCCAGGGAAGGACAAAGTGCTGGACACGTAATATGTGCTCAGCAGATAACACTGAAAGAGTGAGGTGAATAAAACAGTAAAAATACTGGTCAATAGTCCATGAACATTGCTTCAGTCCAAAGGATTTTGCTTCTTTCTAAATAAAGCCTACCTGCGTCCTTTCAGAGCAAGAATAAAAATAAATCACACACACACACACACACACACACACACACACACACACACACACACAAAGGGGAATGCTTTGCTAAAAAGCTATGAAAAGGGACACTTTTTGTGTTTGCAAAATTGCATATTTTTTATTACTCATGAATAGTGAAGGATTATGACTGCTAAAGCCAGACTCCCAGTATTCAGAAGTGGTCACCTTACAGGTCTCTAGTTGTATCTGACACTGGGCTAATCCAGTAACCTCTATGCCTCCATTCCTTTAACTATGATTGGGAACAAGGGTAAGAGCTACTCAGGCGTGAGTGGTAAGGGTTAAATGGACGATCACACGTGGACGCTTAGAAAAGTGCTTGGTCCATTTTATGCTATATTCAGACCAGCTCTTTTCAATTATTATACCACGAGAAACAGAAATAGCATCACACTCTTATATTGTCTCACCTGAACGACGGTAAATATTCTCCCCATCTCTCCTCATGTCCCTCCCAAGTTTTCCCACATATGTTCCATGCACGGTAATCTCTGTAAAACACAGAGATTCATGTCAGACACACACATTACAAATATCCCCTGCTCATGAAACAAGGTATCCGTTTTAGCTCGGCACTCAAGGCCTTGCCCAGGCTGACTTCTCCGTCTCGCTTTCAGCTCCTCTTTCCTCAGTCATTTTTTACACAAATGATACTTCCCCTTCTATCCTCCACTGCCCTGTCTCTTCTCTCTGCTTGCAATGTTGAGTCTCCATCACCCCCGTGAGTCTTCCACTGACTCCAGCAGTTTGGACTAGGGCATTAAAAGGGACAGAGTAGGGATCTTGGCACCAGTGTGGGCAGACCCTTCCTGGACACTAAAACGACTCATCCACTCAGGCTATTATTTTGTGCCTCGCAGCAGGAACAATGCTTATAGCATGTATTTTTAAAACTATCTAACATTCCTTGGCTTACTCACTGATACTTCCCATCTCTTCCTGGATTTATAGATGAGAAATTCTACTGCGTCTCCTTGCAGACTTGTGCTCCTGCAGTGTCTTGTTTCTGTTACCTGCAATATGACATTTCTCATTACTGAATTTGTCTTGCCGAGGGATAGCTTGTCTTAGACAACAACCCAAGGAAACCGCGCAAGAGTGATCTGATGTGCTGATAATTTGGTCTTCACTCTGTTTTTGTTGAATCATAAAATGTAGTTTAAAATGTCTCATTTCTAAAAAGTGATCAACTTTGTGACCATGGGAAGCTAACTCTTTGATAAAAGTCTTCCTGTGTGCTTTAAGTTTAAGCAATAAACCCGAAAATATGTAAGTGAAATGTATCATAGTGAGATTTTAAAAGTGAAGTTCTAATCAGAGGATGAAAAGGGGTATTAGTTTTTTTAGCATCACTTTATTTTCTAAAGTGATAATAATTTAGAGTGAGATATTAAGAAGGCACTAGTAATTGATCCTACTGTTGTAGACTGCTTTCACTGCTCTCTCACTGCTTTCACTGCTCTCTCACTTTTCTTGCTATACGTGATGAACACAGTAACCGCATTAAATTACCCATTAAATCTTAACAGATTATGTATGTACATTAGCCTAAAAATAAAAACATCGAATGGCTGGTTGACTAGAGGACCTTGGATGTCCTTTTCAGAGAGGCGTTAGTTTTTAATTGGAAACTCTGAATTTGGTTTCTAGTCTGCCTGGCTTGTTGTGATGGGTTATTGACTTACCTTGAACGTGTAGTTTCTATATCTTTTAAGTGAGGATACCATTCCTGGGCAGCCCACCCAATCTAGTCAAAGCCAGCAGCAAACGAGATCCTGCACATCTGGACGTTTTGAAGGTTTGTGCTATACAAACGGAAGGAACTACCACTGAAAAATGGCAGAATGATTTCTGAGTGTCCTTGTATCTTTCAATGCATGGCTGTTACGACTTCTGAAAAAATGTGCCCTGGCTTTAATGCTTATGCAGTTACTAATTATAATCTGAACGATATAATCCGATGATAGAGGTGCTCTCCTCTGCGTACAGCTGAGCTGCGTTTATCATGAATCCAGCAGAAGAGAAGTCCCTGTCTTCTCAGGGCCTTGGAGTGGCCAGAGCACCTCACCCATGAGGACGAGAAGTGAGCATGTGGGAACTGGACGCAGCAGCCGGGCCTTAGAGTAGCAGGCCAAAGCCATGGCGATTAGCTTTCTGTTGCAGCTGGAACCCATTACTATGCTTCACACACGTTTATGATCCTTGAATTCTGGAGGCCGAGAGTCTGCAGCGAGTTTCATGGGGCTGAAAGCAAGCAAGGTGCAAGCAGGTCTAGCCCTGCGTGGAGGCTGCAGAGATGGGTCTGCCTCTCTTCTGTTCCTGCGTCTGGAGGCTGCCGGCATCCCTCCCGTGGGCGGAGGGCCCGCACTGCGTGGTCTTTCCTCCCCACTCTTCCTCTTGTCACGCCTTCCTCTTTCTTCTCTGACCTCCTGGCCTCCTCTCAGAAGGGTCCTTGTGCTCACACTAGACTCACACTCCAAGGTGAGCTCCCGACCTCAAAAACCTGAGCTGAGTCACACCTGCAAAGTCCTTTTTGCCAAGCAGGGCCACATTCTCAGTGTGGGGGGACTAGGATGTGGGTATCTTCGGGGAGCAAGGAAGACGTTATTCGATCTACTCTAGCAGGGGGGTTTCCCAACCCCAACCTGTGCACTTCCTACTGGCTACCACTGCCCTCCTAAATGACTGAATTTTAAGGCTTTGAAACATTCGTTTGTCATTAAAACGAACATGCTTAGAGAAACCGAATGCAGAAATTCTTTCTCTGACTTCGATGTTTGTTGGTTGGTTTTTGTGTTTTGCCACCAGATAATTCCTAAGTAGAGGTAGAGTTAAGTAAGATGGCCAGTCCTTCTTTACCAATGATATTCTGGTGGGCTTTTTTTAAGATTTAAGTTTACTTTATTTCGAAGTTGTGGGGGACAAGTCAGGAGCACGCACATAAGTGGTTGAGCTACAGGTGCAGTTTTGGGCCTTCCACGGGACCTCACTTAGCCTGGATTGGGATCAGGTACCCTTCTGGATGTTCTGTGCGCCCCCCCACCCCAGCAGTGCCCGCTACTGGCAGTCCCAATGGGCTTGGACCCATTCCACTTTGTCCTTCCTCTGCGTGAAGTTGCTTTTGGTGATCTTGCCATCTTCTGTGCTAGGATCCACTGGGAAGACATTGGTTTTGAATCACAATGTCAGTGATGGGAAGCTTTCAGCTGGGAAAACTGAAGTAGGATCAAGTGATGGCTGTCAGTCTCCATTACAGCGTTGCTTAGCGACATAATTACAGGTCTCCACGATAAGAAATGATACTGTTACATAAAAGCGTCTTACAAAAGATGGGGGCGATAGGGACGTCTAACTTACAAAGAAGCTTGCTGTACTTCCAGACCCAGGAAAACAAAGCCTGAGCCTTTCTTGGAAGGTAATAGAATTAAAGGGATTTCTTGATGGTATTAAGGCTGTTGAAGCTCTAAAGTTAGGATCGCTTTATTTCTTATTGGTTTTCTAGTCCTTAACAGCTTGGAAAGGCAAATAACAAAACTCATTAAACAATATAATGACAAACACCCACAAATCGTGACATACTCTTATATTCCCTTATCTAGTTTTGCTTTCTACAGTTTCAGTTGCTTGCAGTCAATTCCAGTCCAAACAAATTAAATGGAAAATTCCAGAAAGAAGCAAGTTGTAGGCTATAGTTTTTGTGCCTTTCTGAGGAGTGTGATGAAATCTCTGGCCCAACTAGGTTGTGAATAGTTCCTCCTCCCTTGCTGTATACTGGGGGGGAATCCCAAAGAACCAAGAATTTATTTATAAAAAGCGTGTTTATTCTTACATATTTAAACTTCAGTCGCTTCCAAAGTCCTCTCCGTGTGATGCGATACACGTATTGAGATACTCTTTCCACTACTCAAAACAGTTTTTTTTTTTTAATTTATTTATTGTAGAGACCAGGTCTTGCCAAACTCCCTGGGCAGGCCTCGAACTCGTAGGCTGAGACAACACACTCGCCTCAGCCTCCCAACGTGCCAGGATGACAGGCTGAGCCACCGAGCCCGGCCTCAAAACAGTTTTTGAGCTCGTGCATTTCGATGCCTTTTAGTGCTTCTGCCATTTTGTGTCTCGCCGCCTCCACACTGGCAAAACACGGCCCCTGTGGACTTTTTTAACCTTGAGAAACAAACAAGGTCTCTCAGGGAGAGAGCGGGTGAGTGGGGAGGGGGCAGCACGAGGGTCCTGCGGCTTTGGGTCAAAAACCGCTGAACGTTCAGCGCGGTGTGGGCAGGTGCCCTTGGAAATCGCCCATCAGGAAATGGGCAAACGCACTGAAAGGATCTCAAAAACAAAAAAAAAGTCACTGAAGCCGAATGCAGCCTGTCACAAAAACACTACCTGGTCCACGGAGGCTGAGGGTTCCTAGAACACTTGCCTAGTGGGGAAGCCTGTACTACACAAAGGGGTTTGCCATCCAAAAAATAATTCCATTTTTTGTGTGGGGGGTCCCCATTGTGTGCTGCCTGCCTGTTAGTCTCTTGGTAACCGTTGGGGTTAGGTAGTCTGATGGTCATTGCTACCCGTATCACAGTGTGTGTGTTCAAGTAACCCCGCTTCACGTAAGAGTGACCCTGGCCAGGCGCGGTGGCTCAAGCCTGTCATCCCAGCACTTTGGGAGGCCAAGACGAGAGGATTGCCTGAGCCCATGGGTTCGAGACCAGCCCGGGCAACATGGCAAGATAAACAAACAAACAAATAAATAAAAATTAGCCAGGCGTGGAAGCGCGTGCCTGTGGTTCCGGCTACTTGGAAGGCTGAGGCGGAAGGATCGCTGGAGCCCAGCAGGTCGAGGCTGCGGTGGCCGGGAGTGGCCACTGCACCCCAGTCTGGGCGACAGAGTGAGACTTTGACTTAAAAAAAAGAGAGTGATCCCAAAATACAAGGGTAGTGATAGGAACATATTGCTATAATTGTTCTATTTTATTACAAGCCATTGTTGTCAACCTCTTACTGTCCCTAATCCACAAATTAAGGCTTATCAAATATATATAGAGAGAGACAAACATAGCATGTGTGGCATTTTCTGTTCACAGATTCAAGCATCCACTGGGGTCTCGGAACACATTTCCCTCGATAAGAGGGACTGCCGTATGGATTTTGAATGTTAAAATAGGTGCAAGTGTTAGGGAAGCAGGTTTCTATTGCTGTATTTTTAAACAGGCATTTTATCGTAAATACCAAACAGAATGCATGTAAGATTTAGAAAAATATTTAAAATGTAAAGGAGGTGAATCAAACTCCTATAGCCCCGCCTAACAGAGAAAGCCATTGTATTTTTCGCTGTGTGTGTTTTGCTGTGTTTTACTTAACTCATTGGCACAGCACCCAGTATTACAAAAGCCACCTTTGACAGAGCAAACAGAGAAAGCTTATACAAAAGCAAAACTTACGACAGGGACAAGTCTAAATTTCCTGCAATCATTACATTGTTTTTAAACTACAGTTGTCTTTTTCAAGGCATTGGACGACATTAATTCAAACACTTGGGTTTATGTCTCTTTTTCAAAATCTGCAGAAGACCTATGAAAATGATTAATACTTTATAGTACTTTTGACTTCACAAAACACTTTCAGAAACTCATTTCTCGTATATAATCTCCGTGGCACCTGTGATATCTAAATGTTATCTACAGGGAACTTACCAAGGCAAAGCAGCCCGAAAGGCCTTGTGGCTTCTGTTCTGTACCAAGAAAGCAAGCAAAGGTGCTCCCAGTGCTAGAAATGGGAGAGGAGATAGTCAGAAGCTGGTTAGGCAGACAGAGAGGGAGCGTCTCCAGGAGACTTGACACCTGTGGGAATGTCCCCTGAACCACCCCCGTTATATAACTGTTGGCTGAAAATGTTGTCAGTGTGGTTGACAGCAGCCTCTCAACCCAGGATGTACTGCTCCAAGGGACTTTCTGCAGCTTAAACACAGGAGCCGTAGCTTAATCAAATGTCCTCACTTGACCTTGGCTTATTATAATGTCATTAACATAGCATTTGCATTGCAGTTTTCCCTCCCTGAGTGGACTTTTCTATGGTACTTATGAGTAATATTCAAGATGGAGTAACTTTGGTCACGGACCCACATGTGCAATAAGAATTGGGTCTCAGGAAGTAAGGGGTGGATGAGATGCAGATGAGAGAAACACCCTCAGAAAAGATAAAATAAAGCCACAAACAAGTTCCTAATGCTGGTAACCCATTCGGGTACCCTCTCTTTTCTGGAAACCTTGTTGCTTCATAAACTTCTTTGTTCACTCACCCGTTTGGTGTCCATGTTCCTTAATCTTAGTCATGGGACAAGAACCGAGGCTGTTGATCTAAGTTGACAGTGGCGTTAAAAACTCCTGCAACAGAAAGAAATAAACTGCCCATGTCTTCAACTGTCTGATCTTACCTAGTATGCCATATGGACCCCATGAAGAATTTCTCTTGCCTGTGGAACACGCTCATGCCTTTATCCAGTCCTGACCACTAGTTTTTGCTGGTGCTTCTTGCAGATTTTGTCCCTACAGCATTATAGAATGTATGTGCCACAGAACATTCTGATATCTGTTCAGAAACGACAGGATTTTTTTCCTGCTGACAAAAGGACTTGTTCACTGAATAATGAGGTGAAGATGGACCGCTCAAGGGGAAACCGTCCCTGCTCTCTCGTGGAGACCAGGGACACCGTCTGATGAGTGATCCTAGCGGCTTTCTATGGTCTCAGCACCAGCAGGAAGGGCCGGCCTAGACCCAGTCTCGTGGGCTGGGAGGACCACACTTTCTCCCACGCTGGGCAGATAGCACGTCCCAGCATTCTCGGCCCTCTTGGTTCTTGACCCCAAAGCTTCCTCCCTCTTGCCAAGTCCATCCTTGGGCTTGTGTACAGAGGGAAGGCAACAAGAGAGAGGAGACCCCTTCTGGGAGCCACGCCCAAGGGGACCCCGCTGGGCTCTGCCAGGAGAGTCTCTCTGCAGGGGGGACAAGAGACCCCGGCTGCTGCCCCTGTTGGCTGTCACTCCCAGCCCGCGCCAGCGGGTGCCCCGAGCCTTCTCCAGCTGCTTACACAGGCCATGCCTGCAGCGGCAGCCAAGATGAACATTTGAATGGGCTACAGTGAAGGAGGAGAAGATAAGTGGGGACAGCAGAGTGGAAAAACCCAGACACGGTGCTCAGCCACCATGTGTTTCTGCATTCAGTGAATAGAGAGATACATGGGGCTCTTCAAACATCCGTTCCTTTTGTTTGAAGGAATTTAAAAACAAGGTTGCCTTTCAGTGGCTGCTAGGGGCGGGCTCTACGGAATCCAGCCCAATTTCCCCACAGAACCAAGGCCGACAGGGTTTTAATGAACGTAGCAATGGGCCCTCCCAATCTTAAAACCCGAAACCGACATGTGTCTCACCTCAGTTCCTTCCTCAGGAAAGCGACACCCACTCAAGAAGGGGACCGAGACTCCCCAGCTCGCCCCAGTCGAAGAGCAAGAAGCAGACCCCTCGGTCATCACGGCGGGGCGGCTGTCTTCCCCCCCTTCGAGTCCTGCTTTCCTGCACATCTCACACTCCTTCCCCCTGGAGAAACCCCCAGTTCTAGTCAAGTGGAGAGGCGGATTTGAGACTGATCTCCCACGGTCCTTCGCTGATGCCACCTGACTACAAGGACTTTGCCCCGGCAGTACCCACTGTCCCAGGGACTGGCTTTCTGTTTAGCCAGCAGGGGGACCTACACTGAACCCCTCTTGTTTTGGTCACGGGTTTTGGTTTCTGGACCCAGGACAGGTTGCCCACGCTTAGCTGCAGGGGACCAGGAAAGTTTCAGAAGCCCTCTTGCAGCTGCCGGACCCATTTTTGGTCAGAGGCTGATTTGGTCTCTTCCTCCTCCTCCTCCTCCTCCTCCTCCGTTTCTCTCTCTCTCTCTCTCTCTCTCTCTCTCTCTCTCAACATGACTTTGAGTCCCAACTGCATTTCTGATGGTCTGGGAAGTACAGCCTTTGAAATTTGGCCCCTGTGTCTGATGGGTGACTTTTGTGGGTACCAGACAGTGGCATCTGCTTCTCTCCGTTTGGGGAATTCCAAAGGACTTTCCATTTGAAGGGTGACCTGGCCCAATCGCCTGAGAAAGGGACACACCCTGGCTGTTTCCGTTTGGACAGTGTTGGGGATTGTTAGTCAACCCTGCATTCAGAGTGTATTTTGATAACTGTTGGGTTATGTGTGTGTGGCTACAGTTATGAGAACTCAGAAGTTGATCCCAGAATGCGGCCCATTGGGGCATTTTTTAAAATGGGTTTGAATATACTTATGAGCCAATGGGAAAAGGAAAATGACATTCTTCTGTAAGACTGTTGGGTCCCAGCGCTCTTTGGAGTCTGGACTCTCCATGGGTTTTTTAATCACAGTGCCATTCTACAACTGGATTAGTTTTACTGTTGAATGGGACAGTGGCACAGAGTTCCACGTATCCAGGCTCCCATGCTGCTGTTCCCAGCAGGGACAGGCCTGCTTAGGACGTGATGTTCTTCTGTGATGCTGTCTGGCCCCGGTATTCTTTAGAGTCTGAGAGATTTGTCCAATAATAACCAATACCATGGAAACTGCTTCATCCAAAATCTTAGTTTCCAGCCTTCACTGAATTATCTATTGGGGCAAAGTAACCATGTGGACATGTTTGTAAAGTAGTGAGTTTATGCTGCTAGCTCATGGCTAGAGTTTTGAGGTAAAAACTATCGGATCTTTGACATGTGTGTATACATGTTCAGATGTGTTTATGCGTATACATGTGTATACTTGTATTCACAGGGTACCAAACAGGCTTATAATAAAAGAGTGCTCATAAATTAAGTAAATAAATCCAAGGATTTTTCAAGTTCATGTGTCTTATGTAAATCTTTAATAAACAAGCTGACTTTAAGATTGTTGGTAAAATAAAAATAGAAAGTTTTCAAAATACCCATACAGTTTTGTTTGGGTTTTACATTTGTCTCTTTTATAAGACTGCAAACCCAGCAAAGAACAAAATAATCTTTGTGTGATGTTTTGAAAAATAAGACAAGTTTGGTGTTGTTAGCTTAATAAAAACAACTTAATCTTTTGAGTTATTGGTGAGAACAGTCACGTATTTAAGTTTTGTTCTTATTTGAACTCCATATGCATAGATCACAAAAATGGCTGAGAAGGAGATAACTAGCCTTCTCTAATATCGCAGTTACAAATGGGATAAACGATGCAGATAAACTTTAAAATCTTGAAATTATTTTGTATGTTCATTAGATGCTGGGGTCGTTTTCAGTTAAGAAAGGCTTAGATATGGCAAAATGTGTTTTAAAAACTGTGTAATGTTCTCACTTATATAATGCCCATTCTTATAGACAGTTCAAAATTTCTTTCTTTCCAGAATTTTGACTAAAATTTAGGATCACTAAGAATATGAATTGTGGTTAATACATAATTCTATATATAGAATATGCCAAAGAAGATGTGTCCTTCTTGAGAATAAGCATCTTTTTTTCTAAATCATAAGCTATCTAAAGGTTGACTCATTTTGGGCAAAATGAATGACTTTCATCATGATCTGGAATCCAATTTTGTGATATCAAATGTTTTTCACCTTTGATATGTAACAAACTTTCCAAAATCAAAATATCAATTTCTAAATTTACTCTTTTTAACCATAAACAAACTTTTTTTTTGAGGTACTAGGTCCCCTGCCATTCAAGAAAGACATATCAGGCTTATTTGGTATGGTAAAATTGAATAGGCAGCATTATCAACTATGAAATTACATTTTTTCTTTCTTTGGGCTATACCCATATAAATGTATTACTAATATGTTTTCCAAAATTGTATGAGATTCTTAAAATTCTGATGGTTATTAGTAATGAGTAATGGTTATTATATTGAAATTTCAATGCCACTGAAATAACCAAATTTCCTTGTCAATTGTGTCTTTAACAATGTTGACCTTTGAGCTCAGGAGATAAAGACCTCATCTCTACAAGAAATCAAAAACTCAAAATAAATACATAAAAAACAATGGCCATCCTAAGACTTTTGTCATTCACAATTATTGTTTTCTTTTTATTCTTCTCAAAAAGTAGTTTATATCCACCTATATTCCAAAACTTGTTTCTTCGAGGGAGTTTATGAAAAGGACACTTGAATGAAGGTTTCTGACAACTTTGGAGATTGTGTCATAGGGCTAGAAAGACTTCCAGGGCTCTCATTGGAGAGCTGATGTGTTCTTGAGGATGACTGTCCAGTTCTGAGTGGAACAGGAGTTAACTGCATCGAGTGCAGCAGTAGAAGAATAAAATCATTTTTATTTTTGTTCTTCGAAACACTGTTGGTTATTTTTGTTTTGGTTTTTGGCGTCAAGAAGTTTTTTTCTTCTGAGCTACTTATTACTTTTATCATCTGAGGAAAGTATACTTTTAAAAAACACTTTTAAGTGTATTTATTTCTCTGCCTGGTTTCTCCAGAATTTGGAAACTATTTCTGATATTCCTAACTTATGACCATATAGTTATTTGCATAAGTTCAATAAGAATCTTGCTCTTTTGCAGCAGGAAACAATTCTAGGCACTAGTTCTCTACATATGTGCCTGTCCACTAGTTGAAACTAGGAACCCAGGTCTTGCCAAAGACCTGGAAATTCCACCAGGCTGAAGACCAGCTGCAACCACAATAGTTTGGCCCTTCTGAGGTGTTGCAGATCCATTTACCTGTCGAGTTCTTTGGGTTTAAGTCACGAATTCACCACACTTGGGTTAAACCAGTTTCTCTGGGATCCCTTCGGGGGAAATGGTCATGATCTTGTGAACCTTCTATCAGCCTTAAGTTAGTATTCAAAGCCCAGCCAAAGACCCTAGGTAAGAAATCATAAAGACAACTTACAGTTTCCAAGATTATTGTCTTGGAGCCCTTGGGGGAATTCACTCCGTACTCTTTGGTATTTTTACATTTTTGGGCATCGATGTTATTAATCTTCTCAGTCAATCTGTCATAAAATGACCCAACACCAAAATAAAAGCATTCAGTTCATGGTGCTCCATCGAGCCAAATGCTGACCAGGTACTAGCGACTACTTTCAATTACGGATGTAACATTTTGATTCCAAATCATTATCCCATGATGTATGTTCTTGGCATGAAGCAGACAGAAAGACTGGTGACCAGATTCTCCATGATTGAGAAATTCAACAATAGAAAGGGGGAACTGAAACTGTTCCAATTTTCCCACAGAGGATATACTTAGGGGCTTTTCAATACATATAGAAATTGACCCTCCTGTTCTTAAAACTTGATACTCACATTTGTCTTTTCTGAGGTTCTTCTTCAGGAAACCAACTCTCAGTGAAGGGACTGAAAGCCACCAAATCATCACATGCAAGCAAAGAGACTCCAGACCCCTCATTCATCATGATTGCTTCCGTACCTCTCCTTAATTCTTGTTTTCCCACACGTAGTGACACAGCTCTCCCACTATATACTTTCCCCAGTCCTAATCTGTCAAGGAAATGGGTACGAGACTGAGCTCCCATTCTCCTCAGCTGACATCGCCCGAACAGAAGGTCTTCTTCCCTGGCGATTCTTGTCTCAGTGATTGGCTTTCTGTGCCGTAAGCAACGGGACCGAGACCAAAACCCTGGCATTTTGCCAGCACTATGTTAAGAACATACATTGTCCCTCACAATTATTATAATTCTAATTGGTAGAAATAATTATGCATATTCTCATTTTACAGAAAACAAAGGCTGGAGGGTTTAAGAAACTTTTTACCTTTGCTGAATTAGGATTGAAACGCAAGTCTTGGCCACAAAGTCCCACCGAGCACTCATATATTACAGTGACTTAAACTGATATCTATACTTTCTTTTTTAAAAAAGTATTTTAAGATTGTAGCTGCTTATAGAAAAGTAAAAACTTTTCTGGCTAAGAAAATATTTAATTTAATAAATTCTGTGCTAAGTTGGGAAAATATGTGTTTATCATTCAGAGTATATCTGATTAGAAGAAAGTGTATTTAATTTTAAATGCTACTTTAGCCACTTGAGGAGAGAGATATCCAGCAATCATTCTTTTTTTTTGGAGTTGTAGTCTCACTCTGTCACCTAGGCTAGAACGCAGTGGCATGCTCAGAACCACCCCAGCTTCAACTTGTTGGGCTCTGGCAATCCTTCCACCTCAGCCTTCCAAGTAGCCAGAACTCCAGGCGTGTGCTACCATGCACGTGCAATTTTTTAAAAAATGTATTGTAGAGACGAGCTCTCGTCAAGTTGCCTGGGCTGGTCTCAAACCCGCGGGCTCAGGTAATCCCTCGCCTAGGCCTCCGCAAGTGCTGGAATTACAGGCTGAACCACTGAGCCCAGCCTATACATAGTTCTTATATAAAATCTAGGTAGTCATTTTAAAATGCGAACCACCTTGTAAAATTACTAGGAAATTACTACTAATTCAGTGTGAAGTGCTCTTTAGTGCCAGGCTACAGATGAGCAGCAAGTTTATTTTCTCTGTTAGGTCAAAGCCCACGAGTTAGGAAAAGTAAGAGAAAAATAAAAGCTAAGGGAAACATATGTCTTGGTAATTATTTTTTGCACTTACTAGTGGGAAAAACAGTAGAATTAGAATATTTTACTGATATTTTATGACTTTTTCATTTTCTTTTCCTGACTGAAATATTCTTAAGAAGTGGTCAAATTTTCTCTTCTCTTACTTGAGTTAAAAGGAATTCTGTCTGTGATTGCCATGAATTCTCAAATGAGACACCCTCGTTTAGAAATAATTTCCCTTCTTTACTCAGCGTCATTATTCTAAATGATCTCCTTGGCTGGGTGCTGTGGCTCATGCCTGTAATTCTAGCACTCTGGGAGGCCAAGGCGAGAGCTCAGAAATTTGAAACCAGCGTAGGCAACATAACAAGACTTCATCTGTACAAAAAATAAAATTAAAAAATTAGGCAGCGATAGCGCCACCTGCCTGTGGTGCCAGATACTTGGGAGGCTGAGGCGGAAGGATTGCATGTGTCCAGGAGGTGGAGGCTGCAGTGAGCCGTGATCACGCCACTGCACTCCAGCCTGGGCGACAGAGTGAGACCTCCATTAAAAGAAAAAAAAAATCTCCTCTACTGTCAGTCTTGAATTTATTACATTCATATTCCTTATAATATGTGTGGAAATGAGGGAAATACATGTGTGTAATTTTGCTTAGTACTATGTCTTTAGTAATCATCACATTTTTGATAAACAGTTTAAAATCATGTTGGTAATCAGTGTCTTTTCCTATATGCTTATCTTTCTTGCTCTGCCCCAAAAAGTTTTTTTTTAAAGATTGTTTGCATGTAATGCAGAAAAGTTATTTAAGAGGTGCAAAGTGACTCATAACTTAAAGTTGCTCACCTCTTACAGTGCAGGCAGTGATGTCGCCAGAACCAGAGGCTCTTATGATGCTCCATAACGTTTCATTCCTTGGTAGTCGTTATGGTCTCTGAAGGGAATTAAAATAAAGAGGTAATAACTCAAATCAATTATTATGATGAAACTGTACACTACCGGATAAAGACAAACCGACTCCAGCTTTATATGCAAAGGGCACTGTCTCTCCCAAAGGGTTCAGGGTGTTTTTTTCTGGTTTTATGTGACGTGGCAGCTTGCACAGAGAAATAAATAAAACAAAAGCATTAAAAGAAAACAAACTGGCTGGGTTCGGTGGCTCAGCCTGTCATCTCAGCACCTTGGGAGGCCGAGGCGAGTGGATTGCCTGAGCCCACAGGTTCGAGACCAGCCCGGGCAACCTAGTGAGACCTCGTCTCTACAATAAATTAAAAAATTTAGCTGGGCATGATAGTGAGCACCTGCAGTTCCAGCTACTTGGAAGGCTGAGACGGGAAGGATTGCCAGAGCCCAGCAGGTCAACGCTGGGGTGGCTGTGAGTGTGCCCCTGCACTCCAGCCTGTGCAACAGAGTGAGACTCCAACTCAAAATAAATAAATACATAAATAAATAAAATAGAAAATAAATTCTGGGTTTCGGCAGGATCCTATTGTATCTCCCAGGCTGGAGTGCTGTGGCACTGTCCTGAGACTCCAACTCAAAAAAAAAAAGAAAGAAAGAAAAAGAAAAAAACCCTCTGAGTTTGGCAATAGTAAAAATACTTTCATATTATATACTCAATAAAAGGATTACCAATCAGAATTTGCTTCTCATTAATTTTAACGATTCTAGACAATGTAAACAATTTAATTCCCTCTAATCCTTAGCACATTCTGGAAGATTGTTTTTGTTTCTTTTTTCCATGGCCAAGACCATACAATTCGAGTATAATGGCAGAAACAGCCTTCCAAGAGCTCTGCTGAAGGGCTTGCTGCAAATATTTATTTGGAAGCAAGAGTTCTGAATCGCCCTTTGCCAGGACGGCTTTCAACTCAGGCTCAGGACAGTGCCTTCAGCATCTAATGCTGCCAGTTTTTAAAAATAATAAGACAAAGGTAGAAGATTTTGTAATGGCAAATTAGGCAAATGTATAAAAAAGTGTCCAAAGGGAAGTCATTACTTCCCATCTCAAGTAAAATCCATCATCAATATTTCAAATGTGCTTGCGCCACCTATATTTCGGTAGAGGTGGTTCTCCTGCTCTTCAATTTCATTTAACTGCTCTGGTCTTGATTATGTTTAGTTTTAATCCCACTGTGTTGTTGCTGTTTTTCTAATTATGCAAGTGTTTTATTGGAGACATATGATTTAAAACTAAGACCAAACAATGACGCTAAGACAGACAAGCCAAACAATTTTCAAAAATATCACAGAAGGTTGGATGTGGCACATCTATAATCCCAGTACTTTGGGAAGCCAGAGAGAGAAGATCGTTTGAGGTCAAGGGTTCAAGGCCAACCTGAGCAGCATAGGAACAGCAAACTTTATAAAAATTAAAAACAAAAGCATGCTGTGGGGCATGCCTGTAGTTCCAGCTACTCAAGAGACTGAGGTGAGAGGATCACTTGAGCTCAGGTGGTCAAGGTTGCCCTGAACTATGATGACACCACTGCATTCCAGCCTGGGCAATAGACGAGACCTTGTCTCTATATCTATCTATCTATCTATCATAGGAGCATCAACTGGATTATTGAGTATCATTTAATTTTTAATATTTGGCTACAGTCATAATGGGCTCATAGGATTATTGTTTAAAATCTAATTTCTTTTTAATGACTGCAAGAGAAAGTCATCCTTTCAAATTTGTGGATAATTACTGAACAGTGGCTTCAAAGTGGTAATAATCCTTAAAGATGCAAAAGTTGACAACGATACATGAATCACGTAGGAGTCTGTGACAGTTGAAGGATAAATGGAGTTTCGGATGGAGTCTGTTGCAGTGAGCTCATTGTGTTTGTGGATTTCAGCTTTTCTCCTTATTTGGCAACTCACAACATCCTTCCTCTGGATAGTTGCCTCTTGAATTAAAGCGTTTACTGCATTAGGAAGCACCAAGTGGAAGTTTCTGGAACTGGTCCTCCCATCATCACCACTTTTTGTTTTAACACAACACCGAAAGCAGTACTACACTCTGGAGAAATGGCACATCTTGGTGCCACCATGAAAGACTTCAAAGAGGAAAGGGCATTAACTCGTGGTACATCTTTATCTGACTCACCTATCTAAATGTGACTTGAGGAATGACAAGAATTATCTCAGACGTAATCAACTGATGATGTCAGTATCAGCCACGTTGCAAGGTTTGGCTTCATGACGAACAATCAGCAGAGCGCTTTTACCCTAACGTGTTCCGGTTGCTCTAAAAGCCCATGTTGTTTAGGCAGAGGGACCCATTTCCACGGGCTCTGACAGGCAAACGAAGGGAGGTTTTTCCCTGTAGTGTCTGGATATCTTCCCCCGAGTCATTCATTTTGGTGGTTCTGGAAACTGAGATCACGGGTGCCAATGTTCTGTGATGTCTGTACTCACTCCCTGGTGTCCTGAAGTTTGCTCCTTTAGCCCGTCCAGGGGTTTTGTTATCACCTAATTCCCTGTATTAAATACCCTCTCACTGCTTTCTTGTAAGTTGCAGAATGGTATCTGTTTTCCTGACTGAATCTTGACTCACTTAAGCCAAGATTTTCCCTCTCCAGGTTTTCTTAGTCTCTGCCCCTATGACCTTCGCTTGTCTGTTTATTCAAGACAAGGCTTTGCAGACATTCTTGACCCGATGAGCAAATCCTGTTAGTTCAGCAAGAACAACGAACGTATCACAAGCTGCACGTTTCTTTCCATCTGCACAGCTTCTGCCAGAATGCCGGGCATTACTTTCCAGGCTAATACTGAAATAGTAACCCCACTGGTCTCCCTGCTTCTATTCTTGGTGGCCTGCAATCTGTCTTCCACTCAGTGGCAAGAGTACTCCTTTAGAAATTAAAGTCAGCTTAGGGCCATGTGTTGTTCAAAGCCGCCCCATGCTTTTTCATCATCCTTGGGAAGCAGTTGATTCTTTGCCATCCACAAGCCCCCCGAATATGTCTCCACTCCATTCCAGCCATTCCTCCCACAGTGCCGTCTCAGATCCCTTGAACTCAGTAAGTGTCACCTGGTCCCAGCGCAATTGCAGGGGCTCCTTCGGTCTCGGGGGCTCTTCTTGTCCTCAGGGCTCCCTTGCTCGCTTACTTCAGGTCTCTTTTCAAACCTACTCAGGAGCGACGTGACTGATGATCATAGCCTTCCCTTGCTGTGACTGGTTGGACAGCACAAACTGATTTTAATTTGGATTGATGTATTAATTCATTCTCCTCTTAACTAGAACGAAAATTCTAAGAAAGCAGAGGCTTGTTCTGCTTTGATGACGGATATGCCCGTATCACCAAAACTATGTTATATAATTACTAGGATTTTAATAAATGTACTCATGCAAAAGGAAAAAAATGAACCTTACATAAAATGTACTCATGTATTGTTATTTTACATTTAATATAAACCATTGAATATAAATTTAATATAAACCATTCAAACATAAACATCATGACTAAATAACATTAAGGGCAAAGGGGCATTCGTTCAACACATGTCCTTTCTAGTGTCCTCAAGCACACCGTAACAAACTTACAGATAAAAACCAGTTTATCAAATGAGCAGTCTGTGGATTGTGCTGCCTGCCTGGCCTGGCAGGGTCTGCTCTGAGCATGTCAAGTGTCATGTATTATGTAGGTGGTGTCTTACACCACAATCCCTGAAGGATAGGTTGATCCATCTTTTGTGAAAACAACAAAGGTTTCCCTTTCGAGGTTTGATCCAAATTCTGAAATGAAGGTATGTGCTCTCTGCATAACTCTGCCATGACAATATGAAACACATATAAATTATGTGTAGAATTACCACATTGGTTCGATTTTTCTTTTCCTGCGGATCTCCCGAAACCCACAGTCGGGGCTGATGTCACGTTCCTGTCTGTTTCCGTCGCTTCTCTTTGGATGTCAGGTGCTGTTCCATTTCAGTTTGGTCTGCCTTGGGGTCACTTTTTGTGTTAAGACAGCGATTTCTCAGACGATACTCACTGCATGCGTCTCGCAGTCAGATTTTTGAGCAGAAGAATTGCACTTCTGTACTGACTGTGTTGGTGAAGTTACTGTATCTCCACAATATGCTGGGAAAGATGCCCACCACTAACGCTACTCCTGGGTGCCTGGCTTGGTGTTTTGCTCAGACCTTTGCTGTGCTAACGTCACGCTGACTGTGGCTTTGATGAACTGGTGCCTTTTACATTCTCTATCACCCAGCAGTGACGGAGGAGCCCATTCCAGGCCATCCCTTAGGGTATAGGAAGCCACTTCCGAGCGGGGTCTGAGCTGAGATCAGATCTTCCACTGGGCAGAAACAATGGAATTCAACCCCGTATGTGCAACGCCATTAAACAACCTCTTTTTGGCTACAGGAGATGTCTCTGTTTTAATTTTGTTACCTTCACTCTTAGTATTACTACACTCACAAGGTCTGACCCTCAAAGGGGCATGGTACTTATTTCATGGTAAAGCATCAAAGCAGATAAGTCATTTACAAAAAACTTAGATTACCTATTACCAGACATTTCTCCTTTTGCATTTTTTTTTTTTTTGAGTTGGAGTCTCACTCTGTGGCCCAGACTGGAGTGCAGTGGCCGCTCCCGGCCACCGCAGCCTCGACCTGCTGGGGTCTGGCGATCCTTCCGCCTCAGCCTTCCAAGTAGCCAGAATTACAGGCACGCGCTACCACGCCCGGCTGGTTTTTTGATTTATTGTAGAGATGAGGTCTCGCTGCCCAGGCGGGTCTCGAACCCGCGGGCTCAGGCCATCCACTCACCTCAGCCTCCCAAAGGCGCAGGATGACGGGCTGAGCCACCGAGCCCGGCCTTCTGCATTTTTTTAACTTTCTGACTCTCTCCTACTCGAGACATGTGGTAGGATTTCTGTTATCCGTGTGCATGCCAACTTTCGACTCTGTCTCTGACGAGTTCCAAGCCCTAACCCTATCTAGGTCATCTAAACAGAATCAAACATACAAGGAAGCTTTCAACTGAACGCATGTCTACAATGACTAGAATATATTCATAAAGGTCGAGGCTGGAGACACCAGTGGGGAAAAACACCCATGTGTTGGTGGTAGCTGAAACTAGGAGACGGGCCAAGGAGTGTGTGCTTTTCGGTGAATCACAGGGACGCTGAAAACAAAAGCATGGACAGCGGAAGAGGCATTTGTGAGAGAGGATGTGGAGGTGTGGGAATAACCAGGAAAGCCTGGATCTCTAGAAACTGAAGAAACAACTAGCTCCAAGGAGGACGAAGCGTGCAATTCTGTCACATGACACAGCAAGTCAAAGAATGACCAGGATGGAAATCACCCTTTGTATCTGCAGTTGGGAGAGTTTGGGTGACCTTAATGAGAAAGATCTTATATAGCTCACATTGTAAAAACATACCTCGGTGGACAAGCTGAGGGAGAGGAGACACAGCACACGGGCCACCCGTTCAAGAAATTCGAGGGGCATGAATATGAGATAGATGATATCAAATGCCCTAAATTATCAACATAACAGGGCCAGCATGCAAATGATGCTCAGAAGAGTTACTTGAGAGAACAGAAGATTTGACCAGGCACCTGTGAATGCAGGGGCTAAAGACCCCAGAGTGTTTCATTCAACACACCAACCAGTCTGCCTCATCTTCCTCAGGCTTTCTTACCAAAGTTGAACATCCCAGATGATGGACTAGAAAAAGCATTTTTTAATGTTGATTTAAAGTTGGATTTTTAGGTGAGTATATTCAAAAATTAAAGGCACAATAAAATTCAAGTTGACTAGGAGAAAGTTGTTTAGATGATCAATCAAATCTTATTATTAGTATTACTTTTGAGTCAAAGTCTCACTCTGTCACCTAGGCTGGAGGGAAGGGGTGTGATCACCATCCATCACAGCCTCAAAATCCTGGTCTTAGGTGATACTTCTGTCCCAGTCTCCGAGTAACTGGGAATACAGGCACACACCATTTTGCCCAGCATATTTTGTTTTGTTTTGGTTTTTTCTAGAGACGAAATTTCGCTATGCCAGTCTGGTCTTGAGTTCCTGGGCTCAAGTGATCCTCCCACCTCGGCCTCCCAGTGGGCTGAGGTTACAGCGGCGAGCCATGCACCTGGCAAATGCTGCTATTACTTGTGATTCTAACAAGGACATGACTCACATAGCACTCACAATGTGTGGAGCTGCTCTTGTCCTCACTTAACCAATAGGAAAACCGAGGCGTGACTTGCCTGAGGTGGCTACCAAGTGACAGAGTCAGGATTTGAACCGGAGTCCACATCCGGAGTCTGTGCTCTTAAACTGTGCTCTTAAACATGAGCAGACGGATGCCTCCATGGGCATAATTCGTTTAAACTCACTTTGACTAGTTTAATCAGAAAAGGGATTTATTAAAGAGTAGGGCAGAGTGCCAGCCGGGAGCTGTGCAAAGGAGAAAAGCCCCCAGGACTGCCCTGCAGCTGCCTTCGCACAAACACTGCAGCTTGCACGGATAGCATCGCAGTGAGGGCCAACACCGAACACGGTGGCTATCACGGAACCTCCATCACTGCCCCCAGTGAAACTGGATGTGCTTCCTGTTACCCTTGGTGGAAGTGGATCTTTGTGGTGCCAGCCTTTCTCAGCACTTTTTGGGTCACTGGTCTCCAATGTGTCGCGCTAGATCTGACTGGCACAGGCCAGGGCATGTGCGTACGCACTGGCACCTGGAAGCAGGTACTTAACTCTGGAAGAAGAACCACCAAAGCGCGTCCAAGGAGCTCAACAGGAAGAAAAGAAGGAAGGGAGGGATGGAGGGAGGGGAAGGGAAACGGAGGCCAGGCGAGGCGAGGCAAGGCGAGCATGGGCTGTGGAGTCGTCCCGGCTGCGTGGGATGGACAGGAAGCTAGAAGCAACCAACAGACTTCACGTAAACAGGGAGTTTCAAAGACTGTCTAGGAGGTTGAAGAGCAGGTGGAGTGGGAGAGAGGTGGGGAGAGGACAAGAGAGAAAGCATCGACAAAGTGAAAGGTTGGAGTTTGGGGTGTGGAAGGCGGAGCTGTCCCAGGTGATACACACTTGGATACAAAGATACATTGACAGATGAGAGATGGGAGATAGAGATGGCAGACAGATTGATAGTTATGACAGACAGATAGATAGATACATAGACACAGACAGACAGACGATACAGATGATAGAGGTGTCAGACAGATGGCGAGAAAGATAGAAAGATAGGTAACGGAAGTTAGCCATTAAGTCTGCTGTCATGGACAAACAAACGGAGATGCATTGTACAAAGAAAAACTACAGAGCCACGAAAGGCAGTAAGAGAGGGAGGTTTAGCTCAAAGGCTCGGGGACAACCTCCCTGAGAAGCAGCAGTTCAGCTGAAACCAAGGCCAGAGCAAATATAAGAGACTCCAGGGACAGAAAACACCACACAAAGGCTTTTCGTGGGAAAAAGTCTTGTTGAGAGACCGAGACAGGTCTGGTATCTGCCGAGTTTGTGTCTGTGTTCTTCCGAACTCAAAGGTTGGTTGTCAGTATCTTGGGACAAATGACTTAATCATATTTGGGGGGTGCCTAGATCTTGACGGAGAGAATAATAGTCAACACTCCCAAGTACCTGGATCAGTGAGAGAGTGGCCACTAGCTAGAGTCATGGCCCACAAGAAGGAAGTCATGACAGCAAGGGCATATTTTATAATTTTTGAGTTGCCACAACAGCAAAATAAAAAATTGCTTTAATTATATTTACTAAATAGATTTATCATTATGTTTTCATCTATTTATTGAACACATATTCTTTGATTGCTCAATAAGTCCTAAACGCTTCTTTACACAAGTGGAAAGTTGAATACCATGAAGACTGGGACCTATTATTTCGGTTCACATTCTGCCAGCTTATACTTTCAATGTGAACGCAGCACATGAGTCCAAGCCAATCATCCATTGGTTATTTTATTAAAGTGTATTGTGACACAGACCAAAACATATTATCCCACTTTCTTCTAAAGAGACTTTAATCCAATTTATGCTAGTTGGAAATTTTGTTTGCCAAAACAGAAACACTGTGACAAGCAAAGCAGGAACTTATTATAAGAACAGAGGAACATCTCACAGGGCCCCAAACCAGGAATACATCTGGATTGTAGGAAACAGAAAAATAAAGCAAAGGATATGAATGTGTTTGAGGTTCTCCTATTTCTTTTATTTCTGATTCTTCCTAGGTATACGTTTACAACTCAACACAACCACACAGTGAGAAGCACTCTTCCCGGCTCTCAGCATACTGGCGAACCGCAAGCAATCTGAAATAGAATTTAAGGAAAAGAGGGCAGAGAGCCATCACTCACAAGAATCAAGAGAGAAGTAGAGGTTCAATCATGAATGCCATTGAACACCACGCTTAGGGCTTAGCTGTTATGAATAGGCAATGAGGGATCTTTGGAAGATTGTTAGAAGGGTGTTGCACCTACCAATATTGAATTAAAACAATTATTCTGGCAAATATAAATAATTAATGGATTGGATATGGGCAAGACAAAAGGATAAAAACGAAACTGATTCAATAGTAGAAAGCTCTGCAAGCAAATAATAAAATTCTACCTGAAGTGAAAAATAGAACAGCTGGTAAATCTAAGATTGTAGTCCAAGTGTGGCTTGTTTAATTATGTGCCCCCACTCCTTCATTGCTGAAAGTGGCCGGGGAAGGGGAAGGGATATTGAATTCAATTTGGAAAATTAAGAAATTCCGCCTGCCCCCACCAGAAGCAAAAACATATTCATTAAAAGACCTAATCTGTCTTAAATTGCTTCATTTAAACCTGTTCAAATGAAGAGTTAAGATTATGAGAGGAAGAAGTGCCATCTCTTCCATTTTTGTTGGAAGATCATGTTGATTTTTGAAACTAAAATGTTGACTGATTTACGCAAAAGTCAGTGGTAAAATTTTTCAAAAATCTATATTTTGTGATGCAAAAATATTGTCTTATGAAGTGAGCTGTAAATATTAGATTTAAATCCTATTGAAATTACAACTTTGAGGAAAGTGAGAAGGCGCTTTAGTTTTATATATTTCTTTTCATGGTATTTCTTATGAAAGATAAAATCTAAAAACAATCTTGATGACGCATGTAAAATTAGTATTATGTGCACCAATACCGATTTTTTGGTAGAGAACAATGCAAACATGTTGAATTACTTTGTAAAGACAGCTTAAATTCTATTCAAATAAATTCAGCAAAAATCAAATGTATTTAATTATTAACTGCAAGAGCAGAACTATAAAGCAATTTTATTTAATAATGCCCTCATTTTTTTTCAGTCAGAGACAACCTTGTCAGATGTTTTTTGCTGACCTTAGACATGTTTTCCTTTGACTTCCATCTTGCATTTCAGCACTAAGTAGTTTGTAAAAAATTTTATGACTCCTCGAAAAAGACTCTGAGAACATTTCATAGTAATGAATGCTGGGTCAGCCTTGACAACCTGGCAATAAAGGAGGCAGAAGGTTAAAGTGTATTTTCCATTTTATAAACTTTTCAAATGACTAAAAATCCTTAGAACACAAATCATGAGTTGATAGGATAACTTCTTAATTTTATTGTTGTGACCTTCATATGTATCTATCTTTTTGTTCACCTTCTTTGTGCCTCATATTTCAATATATCATGTGAGTTCAGATAATTCTTGTTTATTACTAAGTTCACATTTAGAGTTACTAAAATCATAATTTGCATTAATTATGTATAAAAGTTACAATAAGTCTGGTTTTTGTGCTTGAGTGAATATGCTGTCTATCATCATTGTAAACAGACATCTTAATACTATTATACTTGCTTCAAATATATTGGATACAGATGACCTGATATTCAATCCTTCTGAGTATGCCTTCTTTTCATAGTTATAGGAAGAAATATAATTAATCACTAATGGTAAGTACTGCTAGTTTCTTATTACCAAAGTAATACATGCTAATTGTGAAGAATTAGGGAATTATTGTAGAGATTGTCTTACTGAGTTCTGGTTAACTTACTACCAAGATTAAGCACATCTTCGTTACCTCCATAAAATGCAGAACACTCAAGACCAGTAGACTCCAAGTAATTTGGACTGTTTGCTCATCAGAGTTTGCTATGCATTCATGCTCAAACTTGTGTGTGCTAGTGTTACCCAAGGCTGCCATTATGCAATTTGACTAGATATTAAAACAATGATATGTGGTTCTATGAAGAGCATTTCTTTCATAAAAATACATGTAATATTATGGGAATAATAAATAATGGAAGTTTGTTTGAAATTAAATTGCTGATAAGACACGTGTGGGGGTGAAGTCATCATAAAATATCAGCAGGAAAATTATGGATTCTTAACTCAGATCACTGTACAGGTGTCTATAAAGTCTTGCAACACATAAGAGTAAGTGAATCCCAGAATCATAAGCATAAAACAAATTTGGCAAAGTCAAGTCAGCTGCTGGTGGTAAGTTTTGCAATATCTTTGATTTTGTTTTTGTTTCCCCTGGTAATAGCTAACCTGAATAAAGACAATAGACTTAGTCTCAGTAAAAGCAATAGAAACTTTTCTTTAATGTTGACCAACAATAACTCACTGAAACACTAGTATTACTAAAAGTCTGCCAAAAACAGTCATAAAGAACTTTTGACTTATATGTTATTACTTTAATGTTGTAATAATAGTAATTATTCAGGTGATGAAAGTTAATGTTACTGATGGTTGCGAAATTGCTTATGATTTCTCCATCTGACCACGAGGAATTACATTCCTAATAATATGACCAACCTCCATAACATGTGTGTTGCTTGTGTTAAATTATACTAAGGATTCCAAATATGGAATCCCCCCCAAACACACACACACACACACACACACACACACACACACACACACACACACACAAGGTGCCAAAAAAAGTATACACATGTTAAGAAAGGAAAAAACTGTATTAAAATTGTAATACTTAGTATATACCAATAACAAAAGATGACTACAAATCATGTTTGACTTCTGCAATATAATATATATGTATTTGAGGTCAGGATATCACTCTGTCACCCAGGCTGGAGTGCAGTGGCACCATCACAGCTCACCACAGCCGCTACCTCCTGGGCTCACACAATCTTCTTGCCTCAGTCTCCTGAGGGACTACAGGTGCATGCCACCATGCCTGGCTAATTTTTTTAATGTATATTATTATTTTTTTGTTGTCTCACTATGTTGCCTAGGCTGGTCTTGAACTCTTGGGCTCAAGGATCTTCTTTCTCACCATGTCTCTCAAATTGCTGGGATTACAGTGGTGTGAGCCACTGCATACTGCCCCAAAAGTACACAGAAGTTCTATCCAAGTGGTTACTGTCAGCATCCAGACACTTCTGATTACAGCGGACTAAAAGTAATACATAGATATCATCTCTTTAATAGTGTATGCATTTTTGGCACTCCCAGTATATTAAAAGGATTTAATCATGATGCTTTTGCCAGAGGATGCAGGTCTTCAATGTTATACTGATGAAGTAAATTGGAATTCTAAAATATTCTACGGTCAGCAATGCCATAGCAACAATGATTACCAAAATGCCCAACATACCAGAAGAAAGGAACTCTATGTAAGCGACTTCGGCACTGAACCACTTATTCAATACACATTCATTGAATGTAGAGTATCTACCATGTGATGACTCAGTTAATGTAATATCCCTCTCATCCCTCACGCACCCCAATTCATACCAGCCACTTCTGCACAGTGAATTTTGGGGCTACAGTACTTTCCAGGTGCTTCCAGGCACTTTCTGAAGAGCAAAAATACCACCAAGAAGCTGGTAGCTAAAGGATCAATAGCATGGGAAACTGCTGCCCTCCAGAAGTCGTCTGGATGCCAAGTGTAAATGCTACTCTGGTTCTTGCACATGCAAGTGAGAGAGTGTTAATAACAGTGTCAAAGAACTCTTAAAATCCCTTCTTTTGGTATTTTTCATGTATAAAATATACTGTTATTAGCTACAGTTATCATGATGGAAAATAGAACTCACTCCTTCTGTCTCACTGAAATGTGGTATCCTTACATGTATATAATTTGTATTAGTCAATTTATTTTAAAAAGTGCCAAAAGGAAAGCAGGAAAAAGCAAGTAACATGAAAAACACAAAGAGTTCCGCCATCAGATCTACAGACTTATCATTTGTTTGCACATCAAATAAACCATCCATAAGATTTGTGCCTGTATAGCCACGGATGAATGTACGATTTTCATTTACTCTGGCTTTTGCCACATTTTCATTGGGGAGTGATGGGGGAAGGGGTGATATTTGTGATTATTTCACACTTGAAACCGTGCTTAAAGCCTAGTGTCATTTGTTTTAAGATACAGGCAAGAACCAAACACTCCATACTTTTGAAAACTACATTTCATTGAAAACGCAGGAGTAACCTGAGAGCGGCCCATCTTCTTGTGCGGTCAGTGCCAAAGCAGGATACTCTCTGCTCAGAATCAGTTATCTTTATTCAGGTTACTTACACACGCAAAGATTTACTTCTTTACAGTCTGATGCACTTAAGTCCAACTGGGCCAATAAATTTCAACCAGAATGAAGAGCGCAGCTTATCGTGTTCAAATCACCTTTCCAAACTATACCTATGACTTGGAATCTTGGAAAAACTGAGATAATTAGAATGCCTGTTCAATAAAAGGCATCTCAGATTTTATCACGCTGACCATCACAGAGTACAAATTAGTTTTACCTCTATGTTTTAGAAATATTTTGAAATCATGAAGTATTTTATTATTTCATAAATGATATAAAAACTCAATTTTGCACACAAAAAGTTTGCAAGACTGAGCGATGGAAGTCTGTGAATCTCAGATTTACTACTCACATGGCTGAAAATAAAGACCAGAGGAGAAGGTATGTCACTTTGTAAACATGGCTTATTTTGTATAACAAATAGAGTCGCCCACCTTCTGGATGTTATGGATAAAGGAGGGATGCCAAGAGAAAGCTAAAATCCAAGGCGTTCCCTTCCTTTCCTGTATTAAAGTCATTTCCATCCTTCCTTCAAAACAGAAAGTCCAACCGTGCTGTCATCGGACTGCTCTAACCCTTAGCTTGACTGTTCAAAAAGCACCTGGCAGGGAGCAGCGGCCAAGCCCTCGGGCCAAAGCACGAGCAAAGAGAGGGATGATGTTACTTCAACCGTCACCTTAACTGAGTCCTCACAGAGAAAAGGTTGCCCCAGCACCTGTCCCCAGTGCAGGACTAGAGCCCTGTGAGTTGGCTGCATGAGCCTGGGCTTCCATGCGGTGTTTATGCTCAGTGCTAAAAACGCACATGAAAAGAATATCGTGTTAATCCGACAAAACAGTTTTTTTTGTTTGTTTTTGTTTTGTTCTAACAGCCAAATGCTTCCTGTAAGTCCCGGCGAACAGCGTGAGCTTATGGGAAGGACCACAGAAAAATGGCAGCTTCTTGTTGGAGAAAGGTGGCCTCCAGGAAGGTACCTTGGAACGCACAAATACTTCCCAGTATGTCGCTCTTCTAGCCTGTTATCTATAATAAAGTTGTGAATTAAGAACATTTAATTTGCCGAGATCATTGTTTTCACAGCACTACAATTTGATTTGATAATGTAGAGAAAGTTATGTAGACTTCCCTTTTCCAGGGATACAATTTCATTTTGTTCTAAAAATAATTTGCTTGTTAACTGAAATGCAACATGCTTTTTATCCTATTGCTTGAGGCTTTTAACTTACATGTAAACAAATATCTCTTTATTAATATATACATCTTAGTATTATGACATGGATGTTTTATAATAAGTTTTTCTAATTCAAACTGTATTTTTATTTAGAAGCCGGTCATACAAATTGCTAAGAGAGAAATTCTGAGATTAAACTTTGATTACATATATGTCTCTCATTCTCAGGAGGTAATCAAATAGTTTTAAATGTAATTATTGAATGATTTTTGTTAGCAAGATCCTTAATCTTAGCTCTCTCAGAGCAATAAATGATAAAACTCATAATTTGAATTATTTCTTTTTTACACCAACAGTGATTTCTAGAAAGGAAGATAAAATAATGTGCCACAGTTATAACATTGAAATTAAATATAGCTAAAATTAGAAGAATCATTTTAAATGCATCTGTTTTAATATCTTTACTACTCTTTGGTGGATGCAAAAGGCCTTCTTTTGTGCATGTTTTTATGAGACAGCAGCCTGTGTGTGTCTTTTGTGTTCTGAAAATTCGTCGTGCACTCGGAAAGTTTACGTTTTCTATTATGCTACAATGGTGCTTTTTTCTTTGGATTTCTTGCACTCACTACCTGGTATTGGTAAATTATTTAAGTTCACGCTGTCTCTGTCTTTCCCATGGAATGATGGGTCTCACAGTCCACTAACACGGAAAAATACAACGCACTTAATTTTGTTCCCTGCTAGACCTATGCTTTCTTTTCTGTTCCATGGTGATCACTCTTCCAAGCTGAGCTCACTTCCTCTCCTCAATTTATTGTCTCAGTTCTTTCCATCCTCCCTTGACACTTGCCCAGAGTTGTTTTTCTGCCTAATTCAACAGCGCCTGCGACATTTCAGAGGTTCTTAATAAACCAAAACTGAGGAATGGAGAGACTGCGAATGAGTATGGGCGTATCTGGAGAAGAGGAGAGCACCAATTGGAGTTTTTCCCTCGGCTTTATTCAAGCTTAACTGACAAATAAAAACAGTGCCCAGCTTGGTATTTTGTTACATGCATACATTGTGCCACATTCGAATTCTTATCCCTTAAAAACACGGTCATGCTGTTGGCGAGCAAGAGATTACTTCCCTATACGTCCATTCTGCTACTGTCGAAAGACTGTCGTAACAGTTGTAGAACATATGATCGCTTTAAAAAGCCAATGAAACATGCAAAACGAATACAGACAAAAGCTCCCTGAGTTTGTAGGATTCTCAGCATCATCACAGATTTGATGGCTTGGTGCTAGAGCCCAGAAAATCTGAAAGGACAATGTACTATTCTCTTCTCCTTTATACTACTGCGTTTTATTTTTGTTCTGCATCTGTTCTAACAGTTAAGGCATTGTTTCTTGAAGGTAAGGTTGAAGACTATTTTTATTTATGAGGAGGGATCCCAAGAACGCATAATTTATTTATTAAAAAACGGTGTCTTTATCCCTACATGTTTCAACTTCAGTCACCTTCATAGTACTCTCTGTTGGACACAGCACACCTATGGAGATGCTTTTTCCTCTGCTCAAGACAGTTTTTGAACTTGTCGATGTGGATGCTTTTTAGTGTTTCTGCTGTTTTTGGCTTCCCCTCTTCCGCGTGGGCAAAATGTTTCCTTTTGTGAGCTTTTTTTGCTTCGGGAGAAACAAAAGAAGTCGCTGAGGGCGGGGTCGAGGGTGGGGCACCGGGGTCATGCTGCGCTTGGGTCAAAAACTGCTGACCGCTCAGCACGGGCAGGTGTGCTCAGGACGCGCCCATCACGAAACGCGGACACGCGCCGACAAAATCTCCGAGAGGAAAGCCGACCACGGAAGCCGGGCGCGGCCGCGCGCAGCCGGGCTGGCTGGCCCTCTGGCGCTGACGGGTTCCCGGAGCACTTGCCCAGGGGAGGAATCCCGAACCGCGCGGGACCCACCCCCGAAGGCAATTTCAGTTTTTCTAGGTCTCCCCTCACCCAAGGGGCTTTGAACGTAACCCCAAAGACTCTGGGCTTTAGAAAAAGAAACCAAAGTAGACGGCAAAAAGTAAAGCCTGTGAACCTGCTGTGCTCGTCTTGTTATTTTTATACTTACCTGTACACTTAAAATATTTTAAAGATTTCATTTATTTTTATTTTTCAAATTTATTGTTTGAATTTTAAAAACGTGGGGTACGATTCAGGGCTGGTGCACAAATGTCCATTACGCAGGGACCCTTGTTGATGAGGTGCGTCTCCCCTCCCTCGGCAGAGCCCCACTACTGCCAATCCTTTTCTTGTAGTATTACAGTCATCGTTCAAAGGTTTTTAAAAGGGGAGGGACGATCCCACATATTCTGAAATTGAGTCACAACACTTAAATAATCCATGGATAAATAAAAATAAACCATGAAGAGAAGTGAAAGCTATTGTGTACTCAATTAGAAGAAAAACACAACTCGTGAGTATCAAAACTTGTCGAATACACAACCCAATCTTAGATGAAAGCATGTACCTCTACTTACATTACAGGGGTGTGAGAAGGAAGACCTGAAAGCCAATGATGTAGGTTTCGACCCTAAAAAGGTAGACATAGATGACCAAATTAATACTAAATGAAATACCAAAGGTAAAGTGGAAATTAAAGATAATGCGGAAATTCACGATGCAGAAAACAACAAATAATAAAAAAACTTGGTATTTTGAAAATATTAATAAAAATGGATGAGTCCCGGCTTATCAATAATAGAGAGAGAGAGAAAAAAAAAAAACCCACATGATTAGTATTGGGAATGATGGATGATGTACAAATACAGATTCCCCTTATATTAAAAAGTGATAAGGAGATATAATTGAAAAAAGCACCTAGAAATTTGATAACATAGGTTAAGAGATGCATTTCTTTAAAACATAACTCACTAAAACTGACCAAGGAGAATTAAAAATTATAAATAACTGGCAACCCCTTTGGGTCCCCTCCCCTTGTGGGAGCTTTTCTGTCCTCCCAGTAAATCCTGCTTTAAATTAATAAATAAATAAATAATAAATGATGAATAGCTGTGCACCAGGTGAAAGTATCGAAATACATTATAGCCCCGCGTGAAGGGAAGGTGACACTTCCGTTGTGCTTCGCTGGTGTGTTAATCAAACGTTTAAGGAAAAAAAACCATCGTATATAGACTTTTTTAGAAAATAGAGGAGGACAGCCTGTCATCCCAGCACTTTGGGCGGCCGAGGCGAGTGGATTGCCTGGACCTACGGGTTCGAGACCAGCCTGGACGACTTGGCGAGACCTCATCTCTACAATAAATCAAAAAATAGCTGTACCTGTGGTTCCAGCTACTTGGAAGGCTGAGGCGGAAGGATCGCCGGAGCCCAGCAGGTCATCACTGGGGTGACTATGAGTGTGCCACTGCACTCCAGCTTGGACAATGGAGTGAGACTCCAACTCAAAAGAAAAAGAGGAGAGTAGAGGGGAAGAAAACATTTTCCAAATGACTTCATGATATTGAAGTAATCTTTACATGTAAACCTGTGGAGACATTAAAAAAAAAAGAATACAACATACATGGGAAACGATTTCATCTATCAATGTTAAAAATATTAGCATATTCAATATACCAGAAGGTGAAAAAAATATCACAAACAAGTCCGTTTGCCCCAGGGTTGCAAGATTTTTTTAACATTCTAAGGTCAATTAATGTTATTTGCACATTAACAGAAAAAAAAAAAAGAAAAGTGATGTGGTTATGTCATTTGATGCATCTGACAAAATTCAATATTCATTTATTACAGAACTTACAGAAGGCTATGAGCAGTTAGAAACTATAGGAACATCCTCAATCTGATAATGCTTCCTACAAAAAACTTCAGTTAATGTCATACTTAACGGTGATGTTGGAATGCTGCTCACCTGCAATTCAGAACAAAGCAGGATATTTCCTGCGGCTCCCACTTCTATCCAACATTGCAGTGAAAGACCTTGTCAGCGCAATATAGCATTACGAACCAAAGAATATAAAGTTTGAAAGGCAAAGTAATAACATAAATCTTTTTCTTCAGGTAATCTTAAAAAAACTATAAAAGTGAACACAGTAATGTTGACATAGTCAGCATATATAAATCAGTTGATTTTTTAAAAAAATACTAGTAACAAGCAAGTTGATAAAACTTAAAAGCAATATACTTTTCAATGGTGTAGAAAAATGCAAAATACTTTGGACTACATTGGCTAAGTATATAAGGCATTTATGTTAAAATTCCTTTTTAAATGGAGAGAAATTTTAGAAGGCATAAATAAATAGAGAGACGTACATATTTATGAACTAGAAGTCCCAATGCTGATATAGGTATTTATCTATAGATTGCATGCACTTCAAGTAAAAATCCAAGGGGAGATATATTAGAAATGACATAGCTGGCTAAAAAATTTTATAGAAATGCAAAGGGCCCAGGAAAGTCAAACTGATTTTGCCAAAGAAGAAACTTGGAATATCAGATTTAAAAGTGTAAAACTCACTCTAAAGAGACATAACCAAGACAGAGCAGTAATGGCATTAGCATAAAGAATAAGCCCAGTGCAGTTGTACATGCCTATGATCCTAGCAACTCAGGAGGCTGACGTGGGAGAACTGCTTGAGCCCAGGAGTTGGAGACCAGCCTGGGCAATAATGCAAGACTCCAACTCAAAAATTAAAATAAAAGAACAAAGAAAGAATAGAAAGAAAGAAAAGAAAGAATAGAGAAATAGATCAATAATACAAAAGTGCATCCAGAAAATATCAGAAGATTAATTTTCAACAACAATATTAAGGTAAATGGAGAAAATTAAGTTTTAACAAATATTTCAACAACTCTATGTGTAGGAAAACCTCCATGCATACATCATGCCAAAATAACTTAAAATGTACCATAAACTATGTAAAAGACAAAGCTTAAAAATATGCAGGGAAAAAAACATAAGCTATATATTTCCAGATCTGAGATTGACATATTGTTCTGACGGAGGGCACACAAAGAATTGAGTATACGCCTCTCTTAAAAATTGATCTTAGACCTTCACAAAATGGAAGTTTCCACTCTTTGAGGGAATGGTGAAGCAATTTAAAGTTACAGAGTGAGAGGAAATATTTGCAGTTCATATAATTGAGAAAGAATCTGTGTCCAAAATATTTAAAGATACTTCATAGATCGATAACTGAAACAATATTTTTTAATGTTGGCAAAATATTAAACTAGAGAACACAGTTCAAAAAGAGGATATACAAATGTCCAACAAGCATATGGAAAGGTGTTCAACATCATTGCCCTATTAGGATAAGGCAAAGCAAAACTATCATGAGTTATTAGTACACGCTGAGTAGAGTGGTTAAAATTAAAAAGACTAGCAATGTTAAGTGTTGGCAAGGATGTGGAGCAGTCAGAACACCAATGCATTATTGGTAAACGTGTAAACATGTGGAAGATCTTTGGAAAGCATTTGAATACACTTAGACTGCAGTCTTGCTATTATATTTCTAATTTCCCCAAGAGTGATGAAAACATGTATACATACGTGCTCGTTCATAAAATTCAAGGAAGTTTTATTCATAACAAGCCCAAACTGGAAGTAATGTAACCGGGGGGTTATTTGAGCCAGATCTGCCTTCCCTACTTGCTTTTCATCACTGACTTTATGATTTATATGTGTGTGCTTGTGTGTGTACACACACATCTGTGTGTAGATACATATTTTTCACTTTCCTTGAAGTTGAAGGCTGCAGTAGCTGAAGGCCACGCAGCTGAACGCTGAAACTTAACCATGTAGCTACATTATAGATGACATTCGTAAGTCATTATGGAACCTGGGCCAGGTGGATGGATCAGTGGACCCATCAAGTGGGCCCCACAAGTACCTTTGATGTGGAGGGCCAAAATGCCACCCTCGGGTCATGCTGGCATCACCATTTTCTACACACGTGTCCCGTGAAATGCCGTAAGCCCAACCACACTTGCACGGAACACACATATTATTTCCTCTTCCCCCATGGCTATCATCTTTCCTCACACCTCTGACCACTGCATGTTCCTAATCCGGAAATATCTCTCACCGTTATCTTGGGCAAGGTGAATTGGGAGCTGTTCTCTAGCCTCCTTGCCCGGCTGCCTTGCAAAAAGATCTTTTCTCTTTTGCCAAACTCACGTCACAGTAATTTATTTCCTGTGCACAGAGAGAGGGGACCTGGACATGGCCAGTAGCAGCCACTCAAACTGTCCATCAACAAGGTACTAGATAAATCAATATAATAAGTTTGTGCAATGGAATATTATTCAGCAATAGAGAAGAATAAACTGCTTATCACACAGCAACAGGACCGGACCTCAAAAACATCATGCCATGTCAAAGAAGCTAGACACAATGAAGTACATTCTATATACAATTCTATATTCCATTTATATAAAACTCTAGAATAGTCTGAATTCAAATCATGGCGCTAGACAGCAGGGGAATTATTGCCCTGGTAAGGAGTACGCAAACCTTATGGAATGTTAAAATGTGCTGTATGTTAGTTAGAGAATGATTTGCATAGATGATTACTTCAGTCAAATGAATTAAATTGAATACTTGAAATGTATGTACTTTATAAAAAGTTAACTATATTTTAATAAAGGTGTTCATTGCTTGGATTTTAGAAAGTTATAAAAAAAAACATCCCACAAATTTGTCATGTTTACACCCTGTTTTATTACTTTTGTCTAAGGAATTACATAATTTTATATACAGGCATGATAATATAGAGAAATTGTCATATTTCTGTATTTCCTTCTAAATGATTTGGCATAATTTCAGGACAAAGTAAATGTTACTAAATTAATGATGATAATAGCAAACAGATAAAGATATGTAAGACATCAAAAATAATATTACCAAAAAATTGCATGTGGGCAAAAAATAAGAAATACCTGCCACATCACCCATAAGCCTTGGATTTGATTAATTCTTGGAATTCCTAACTTCACCCCCTGGAGAAGAGTTAAGATAAAGAGATGAAAGACATAATTCTGAACAAGAAATGTGGACGGCCTCTGACTTGGCGTGACTAAGGAGAAAGCGGCTTCCCCAAAGGCCCTGCTGCTCACCAGGGAAGGTCAGGGACTCAGGTGGCCCCTGGGGGCTTCACGAAGGTCATTCCTCTTCTCAATAGACCCAAAGACAGAAATGCAATCAGCATGTATGCAATATGGCTTCCTAGGCTGCTCTAAGCCTTTGGAATGAACTACCAAGGGGATCTGAGACCAGAGTGGCCGCTTTTAGCAGGCAGCGAACCATCTGGATCCTGAAGGCTGTTGAGAACTCCAGTGAGAAGTGAAGACAACGTATAGCAAAAGCAAAGACAACAAAAACCTGGGTCTGCACCCAAGGCTGCACACGGGTTACCTGAACCCTTGCCCAGCCACGTGCTGCCCTCAGAATCCATGTTCAGCTACTGGAGAAGACAAGATACTTCTCAAAACACACACACAGTCAAGGATAATTTCTCCCAGATCATACTGCTAACAGCAACTCTGAACAGTGTTGACTATTTATCCATGAGGAAAATTAAAAAGTGCATGTCTCGTATACAAATATGTTGACTAAAAAACTAAATACATAATAGCATGTAAGTGAAGTCAAGGTGCACAAGCTGTGAAGCAAAGCATACCTTAAGGAAAAGAACGACACTTTCTAAGAAGGTTGTATCTAATCGAACTGGAAAATTGCATAAAATGAGTCGGAAACATTCACTCAAACATAAGTAATGCAAAAGATTACCGCAGACATCGTTTATCTACTCAACAAACAGCGCCCTCGTCCTTCTTTCCGAGACATGCCCGTGTTGCTTAAATGTCAACTGGTATCAGTGCTCTCAGGAAAAGGACATCCTTTACCCAGACCCTAGGAGAAGCAGTGATTAATCTGAACTGATCTGTGTCTTCACGTTCTTTGTTGACCCCAAGTGACTGGGCAGGACCCTGTGATTCAATGCTCATTAGTGAGACATGGGTAAATCTGCTAGGAACATCTGTCAGATTTTTCTTTCCAGAATGCAGGAACTTCCCCATGAGAAGACAGGCCTCTTTCTGCTTGCCGACTTCTTCCCACCTTACATGACAACATGATTGGAGCAGTGAAAACAAAACCGTGACCATGAGCTAAAAAGCCCAAAGAAAGAATCAGCAAAGGAAGTATTGCAGAATGTTGAGATAAAAAGAACTTGTGTCCTCGATGGCATCATTCCTGAATTATATCCTGAAACGGTCTACCTGCAGACCCAATGTTTTGTGACATAAGTAAACGTGCTTATTACTTAAGACACTTAGTCAAGAATTCTGTCATCTGCAACTCAATACATTCATATAAATAAGATGATGTGCAAAGGGAAATTACAGAGCTAAGAACTTCAACTGTCTAATAATGAATAAATTATAAATATCTGGGAGTAGACAGAATAAAACTGCCCATATATATATATCAAACAGCATCAAGGCAATTGGAGAAAAGATAACAAATGTTGTTGACAAATGTAATTTGAACATGAGAAAAATGACCATGACCTAAGTATAGAATCCAGTAAATGTAATGAAAATGCATTCAGTACCATAATAGAAATTTCCTTAAAATAAAATAAATAAATAAATTGCATTCGGAACAGGCACACTATGCTCATGAGAACATTACTAACTGAATTTCAAGCATTAAAGAAAAATTCTTGAGCTATGTAAGCCGCTAATGAAAATATTTTATAAGGAGTGAAAAATTTATCTGACTTCAGACTTCTCTGCATTTGATTGCAAAGTTATTTAGGTAAATACTGACAATTGAACAACGATCTAGAAAGTTCTGAGGAAAAAAGATCCTAAATTATCCAGATGTAGAAGAAGAAGGCACTTCTCAAAGATGAAAGATTTCAGTAAAAACAGCAAGTCTTCACTTTCTTGTAAACAAAACAAAAGCCTCACAGCCCATGATGAAATCTAGCAGACAAAACCATGAGAAGTCAATGTGCTGAAATGCAGCTGGCACTGCATGCATATATATAGTGTGTGCATACACACACACACACACACACACACACACACACACACACACACATCTATATACACACTATATATAGTACAGGATACACACACGTGTGTGTGTATATACTGGGGTGCCAAAAATGCATACATATTTAAAGGGCTGTTAAGAGATGCTTGCTATAATCAGAAGTGTCTGGATGCTGATGGCAACCACTTTGAGCACCTCTTGTAATTGCAGAAATCAATGTGACTTGTATTCATTTTATTGAGTATGACAATTTTAATACAATTTTTTCCTTCCTTAAAATGTGTACACATTTTTTTGGTACCCTCTGTACATACTTGAAAGATGTCAATACTGGAGATATAGCAGTTACAGAAGATTAACAGCATAGCAGCATTGAAACAACATCAATAGGAATCTAAAGAGACCAGAGGGAAAATATGAAAAGTCAATAGAAAAATCTGCAAAAGATCCTCTAACAAGAGCCAAACCAAGAAAAACAAGACGTAGTAGGCAAGAGAGTATGGGGAAAAGTTAAATGTACCGCTTTAGCTGCACTTCATAACTGTGGGAGAAGAATAAAATATTTTGTAGTATTTTCTTTTAAAAATAAATTCCTATTAAATTAAATTATGGTAGCCTTATTTGTGAATTTTAATTAAGCCTTTTCATTGGACAATGACGAGTCACAGCACAATTGGCCTCACAGTTGCTACTGCATTCTTTTTCTGCTGTCGATGTTGGACTGCTTTGTGCCACACAGATTGACTCTTCTTTGGTTTGGCATGTTGAAGAGCCAGAGGAAAGTGTGTGACTGTGTGTGTGTCGGTGTGTATGAGCATGTGTGTAAGCACACAGACAGCCATAAGGCGTTTTTCACTAGCTATCTCCTTTCCCCTAGCGAGGACAGTTGTCTTGCCTGTGCACTTTACTCAATCTAGTCAGCCAAAAAAGGCAAAAAGGAAAGGCAAAAAGCATGATTTCTTCCCCCAAACAACTTGGCTGCGTTTCACTCCCCTCTCTCATCGGCGCCCTATCGTTGAGAACTCGGCTGTATGCCTATACCCAGAGACCATGTGGGTGGATGGATGGACCTTTCTCTTGGAGGTCACGTGCCCAAATGGAATGGTGAGATATTAACACAATTTGCTTAGGACAAAAAGGGACGGGACAGAAGATTGTGAGCAAACACCCACCACCGGTGGCTCTTGGAAGTTGCAATAACCAGGATGTTGCGTAACCTGTTTTATCTTTTTTTTTAAGCATATGTGAATTTAATGAAAAAATAAAGTATTTATATGAACCAAGTAAGTGAAAACAAGTGCTAACATTTGGAGAAATACATGCACATATTTTATGTCTTCAGTGCACATTATGCTGTGAGCTGTTTCTCACGTTGTTCTTCTCCCAAAATAGAATTAAAATTTTCTGTGTGATATCTTTTGCCATATATCTGTCTTCAGTAGACGTTTGGATTCTTTGATTCTTTTTTTAATTTTTGTTTTAAAGATGTGGGGTAGTATAACCTGTTTTAAATTTGACAATTCCAGTTTTCACAAACATTCCTGAACTTGTATTCATCTAATAATCCTGATCTAAAACAAAGCAATAACCTTTTTTTTTTTAGAGTTGTGGGGTACAAGTGAGTGTGAACTACATTAGTAGGCTGCGTGGAGGTGAAGTGCCGGCTTTTAGTGGCCCACTTCCCCCTGGGTTCCCATTGTGTTGCCACATGCCCCCTCTCTCTTCCCTGCCACTCTGCCCTGTTCAGTGCCTGCCAATCCCACCCTGGTGCCAGCATGACCGGTGTTGAGGGCCCCGCTTGAGTGAGAGTATGTGGAATTCAGCTCTGTGTTTCTCTGATCGTTCACTTAGTATCATGGCCTTTAACTGCATCCGAGTTGTTGCAGAGGCCGTGATTTTATTCTTCTTCGTGGCTGCATAATATTCCATCATGTCTCTATCCCACCCTTTCTTTATCCAGTCCACTTTTGATGAGTTGGTTGCATGTTTTGGTTATTGTAAAGAGTGCTGCAGTGACCATGCATTGTGCAGGTGTCATTTTGGTAGAATGATTTATGTCCCTCTGGGTATATTCCCAGGAGCAGGATTGCTGGTTCATAAGGAAGCTTGGTTTTTTATCACTGTTATTTTTGAGGAGTTGCCACACTGCTTTCCACAGAGCCTGAACTAGCTTACATTCTCACCAACAACGTAGAAGCGTCCACTTTTCTCCACAGCTGCGCCAGATGTAGATGCTGAATGTTAGGCCTTTGGCAGGTGCATAGGTTGCAAAATTCTTTGCATTCAATGAGTTGTCTCTTTGGTTGTCTCTTGATGGTTTCTTGTGCTGTGCAAAAGCTTCTCAGCTTGATAGGTCCCACTTATCTATCTTAGTTTTTGCCTCTGTTGCTTTTGGGGAGCTGGCCATGGATTCATTGTCTGCTCTGATGTCCAGAAGGATGTTCCTTGCATTTTCTTGTAGGTGTCTTATAGTTTGAGGTTTTACATTTAGGTCCTTGATTCATGTGGAGTTAATTTTTCTATACAGTGATAGTTAGGGGTCCAGTTTCGTCCTTCTGCATCTGGCTAGCCAGTTTTCCCAGCACCGTTTGCTAAACATGGCTTCCTTTCCTCAGTGTGTGTCATTGATGGCTTGGTCAACAATGAGTTGGTTGAGGTGTCAACCTTTGTCATTCCTCCCACTTCTCTCCCTCTTCAGTCTCTGGTCACCATCATTCTATTCTCTACTTCAGTGAGATGGGTGTTTTTATTTTTATTTTTTTAATTTATTTTGGGGTCAATGTCTCTCTCTGTCACCCAGACTGGAGTACAGTGGCACAGTCAAGACTCACCACAGCCTCAACCTTTTAGGCTCAGGTGATCCTCCAGCCTCAGCCTCCCAATAGCTGGGATGATAGGCATGGGCCACCACCTGTGTATGTAGTTTTTAAATTTTTGTAGAGAATAGATTTTGCTATGTTGCCCAGGCTAGTCTCAGATTCCTGGGCTCAAGCAATTCTCCCACCTCCATCTGCTAGAGTGCTGGGATTATAGACGTGAGATCAGTGTTTTTATATTCCATCAAAGCGTGAGATTATGAGGTGTTCATCCTTCTCTACCTGGCTTATTTCACCTCCCATAGTGTCCTTTATGCTCCTTGGTGCTGCCACACATGACAGGGTTCCATTCCTATTTTTTAGCTGAATAATGTCACATTGTCCATTCTTCTGCTGGGGGCACTCAGTGGATCCCATGTCTTGGCTGTTGTGAATAGGCTGCGATGCCCATGCAGGGCAAACTCCTCTCTACGCCGGTTTCCTTTCCTCTGGACGTGTACCCAGCAGTGAGGCTGCAGAATCCTGGAGTAGCTGTGGATCTCCTTTCCTGAGGAGCTGTCAGAGAGTTTTCCACCATGTCTGTACTGCTTTCCATGCCTACCAACAGTGTACAAGAGCTCCCTTCTTCCACATCCTGGCCAACATCCGTTGTTTTGTATCTTGTTTGTAACAGCCGTTCTCACTGGAGGGAGAGGATGTCTCATGGTAGTGTTGGCTTGGCTTGCATGTCCCCGATGATCAGTGATGCTGAGTGTTTTCTTTTATATGTCTTTGGTCACGTGCATGCCTTCTTTTGGAACTGTCTATTCAGGACTAATTGGTTTTAAGATTCTGGAAATGCTTTTTAAAATCTGTTTTTCTAAATCCTTAAGATGAATTGTTTCCAGCATAAATCTGCTTTTTATTCTTTCCAGTGGACATTTTATTTGACAATCATTTCCCATTGAATTTCATATTTTCCTTGTTCAGGCCTGTCTTTGCTGAGCAGAAATAAAGCTTCATTTTGTACTATGAAGAATAAGGAACAAGTGTTTTCTACATCTTCTTTTGTGTCTTGAACTAAATTCAATCCAGGGGAGGGTTTTTTCCCGAACCATTTCTATTTTGCTTCTCTCTTGTGTGTTTCATAATGCCTCTCTGGTGTTCTCTATTAATTCTGGTTAGAACGTGATCTGTTCATGTTTGTTCCTACTGCAGGTCTGGCTGATGCATCATATTTTAAAGTCCTCCCTCCAGATCTTCCTGTAAAGAAAGAGAATGATCCATGTTCAGCATGGGGGATAGCAAGGGTATGGGTTTGGGATTCTCCAGAAAATCACAAGAAACAGGTCGCCCCACACTCTCTCGTTGTGGCATTTAACAAATGCAGGTTTCCTTAGTTACTCTGTGCCTTTTCAAATGTTTCAACAAAAGCAAAAGCCTACTCAAAACTATGTGAAAAATAAATGTCCATAGGCCTAGAGTCATGGTTCAGAGAGCAAGGAGAAACCGGCCCAAGGTTATTATCACTGCTCCCAGATGGATGCCCTACAAGATTGATAGCTGTGACTAAAAAGCAGAAAGGCCAAAAAAAAAAAAAAGCGCAAAGCAAGCACAGGAGATTTTTCACTGTGTGGCTTCCCATGGCAGTGTTAGCCAGAGGCGGTTAAGGTCACAAGCTTGGAGAATTAGCTGTACAGATCTCCATGGCCAGGGGCCAACACCCACACTGTCAGTGGAAGCTGGTAATGACTGCTCCTGGTATATTTTTGTGAAGCAAAATGACAGGGAAGCGACCAAGGGATGATTCTTCATTCTGACTCATCTGCTTAAACACCTACGCAGATCGGAGGGAGCTCACTCTTCATTCTCATTGCAAAGATGTTAACCTGTCTTTCCTTGTCGAGCTGACCATTGGCTATTTCATTTACAGAAAAAACAAAGCATAAAACCCGGGCAAGTGTTCCTGCCAGCTCATCACACTTCCATCTTTCCAGAAGTGCGGTAGGGAGAACACGTGTGCCTCCCCAGTTCACACCGTAGGTTCCTCCTTCCTAGAGTGGCATCAAAACAACAAAGAGCGTGAACACCTGGAAAACAAAGGCGGCATTCGAGGACCTAGCTGGAAAGGAGGAAACAACAGCTGACCCTAGGAGAAGAGGGCAAGTAAGCCCACGTGGAAGTGTCTAAATTCTGTGTTGCCTACAGGAAAGGACAGGACATGGATGGCCAGTCTTAACAGGGGTGGACTTTTCTGGAGAAATCTCACCCCACAAAAGAGAAACTGAGGCCTTGCTAGGAATTCTGGGTCTGTGGCTTCTAACGCCTGAGCAGGGAGGAGGAAAGAGACTCTGGGAAACAGCCACGAAGAACACGGCTCTGGGAAGACTGTCTCTTCAAGGGGAGCCTGAGGTTGGAACCTTGAATCCCAATGCATGGGTGTGAAGACAGTGGAACACCAGCTCCGTGGGGCCTGGAGGGGAAGAAATGACCTCCAGTCAGCTGAAGAGATGCTGCTGCTTTTCAACAACTGAAGGTTTCCGCTGAGAAACCAGTCTCATGTGGTTCTCTCCACCTGCACCTCCCCATCGACAGCTCCTGACATGTAGCTGCTCCTGTCGCATGGACTCACCACAGTCTCTAGGTGTGCGGGGTGGAAGGGTCAGGGCTGACCTTCCAGGAAGCCTCAACACGTTGAGTCCTTCAGTGCAGATGTCTCACCCTGCTCCGTCTCCACGCACCAGGAATTATCTTACGTGCTACCCATGTCAGACGGTCCTCCCTGTAGGTGAGAGATTGCAATGTGTAGCTTTTTCTTCCTCCAGTTCTGACTCATTTCTTGGTGAATGTGATTTTGCACATGTATTAATAGAAAGGCTGTCAGAACTTTGTACAAAGTTTTCATAATGATCTTATGGGGCATTTGCTAATACAAAATCTGGGATATGGTTCACTCTGTATGCCAAAAATACTGTCTAGGTATGGAAACGAATCAGAATAGTGTCAGATCTTCTCCCTGGCCTCCACATAAGGTTCATTTTTGACATGAATGTTGTCAAAATATTGATAGAGTAGGAAGTTAGAGTAGGGAAATATCAATGCTGTAGGAGTCTGTAAGAAAATTCAGAAACCTGTGGACATATAAGAGCCGACCACCAGCCAGGGTCCAGCCGGCACTCCCCCTAGACATTCACAGAAATAGCCACGTTGACTTACTTTCGCCTCTACCTGAAGGATATGCTTATTAGCACATTAAATGGCACACTCTCCAACACCATAACAGTTCTGACCCTGCCCATTTATAGCAATAAAATAGGGACCCTCCAATTCCAGGAACTGAGCGCCCATCTCTTAGAAAAACCCAGCCCTTGAATAAAATATTCCTTCCCTTATTATTATCCCTCACGCATCCAAATACCTGAGACATGAGGCTTCCTTGTGTTCACCCACACTTACCCTGAAGTATAAATTATCCTGTTTCTTCCACTTTTGATAAATTTACTCACTGCCTTGCTACATTTGACTCACTGTAAAATTCTTTGCTATGGCAGAGTCAGGGGTCTGATTCAGAACACCGGTGACAGCTGCAGAATCCCGGTCACCAAGTCACACAGGACCCTCATCCTGCGAGCCCGAGGTGACTGGAAGAGGTGAGGCTGGTACCTTGGGGCTCCATCAGTAGACACTGAGGTTTCTCGCAGGAACACAGAACATGTGTGTTCCAGAGAGCCACAGAATTTCTCCACAGAGCTATGGAGGTGAGACGGAGTGGAATCCTGACATACCCCAACTCTGTCGATCCCAGCTAGGAGCAGGCAGGCTGGAAGAGCTGCAGGCAGGTGCAAGGTCAGACTCCAGCCAAAGGCAAATCACCCAGCAGAGTCAGGGAGGAAGACCAAGAATGCCTCGTGTGCCCAGAAGTTCAAGACCAGCCTGGGCAACATAGTGAGACCTTGCTTCTACAAAAACGTTTTTTTAAAAAAATAGCTGGGTGGCACATGCCGGCAATCCCAGCTACTGGGAAGGCTGAGGCAGAAGGATTCCCTGGGCTCAGGCGGTCGAGGCTGCGGCGAGCTGTGATCTTGCCACCGCATGCCAGTCTAGACAACGAAGTGAGACCTTGATTCAAAAATGTAATGATAATGCGAGGAAGAGCCTGAAAGTGAACAGGGAAAGTGCTGAATACATATCCGAGGATGCGGCTTAGAGCCACGGAGAACAACCCGGGTAACTAGAGAGGGGAAACCACCAGGGGTTTCTCTCACCCAGAGATGGCATTCATAGTCCGCTTGTGCATACAATGGCTTTGGCCTGGTGCTTGTCAGCAAGGAGGCACAGCCATCACATTTATGACCTCTCTCCACGTTTGCTTATTGATTTATCTATTTTACACCGTGACCACCCAGTCAGTATGAAGATCTCCAGGCTACCAGAAATGTAGGAGACATGGAGAAACCTCCAATGGACATACAAGCTGTCTTTCTGTCAAGTGGTGTGTGCATGTTGGTCCGTGACGTGTGTGTGTGTGTAATTTCAACTAGCTTTAAAGGGTAGGCTGGAGGCATGCCATACCATCAGCTTTTGTTGTGACACTGATTGGCAAAGGTGCTCTGTGGTGGAAAAGAAATTCCACAATTTGTACATCGAAAGTGGGTCTGAAAATGATTCCTAGGTTGGATAGACTAGCACAGTATGACTAGGGTCCACAATTATATCTCGCCTAGTGCACACACCCTCATACTGGATTTTGTAATAGGTCTTTTATAGACACTTTCAAATTAGGCTTCTGATGATCCTTTTGAAACTATTTTTGTTTTGGTTGTTTTGCAAGACAAGATCTCCTTCTGTAGCCCAGGCTGGAGTGCAGTGGCATAATCATAGCTCACTGCAGCCTCGAACCCCTGACAGCAGTCGTCTTGCCTCAGCCTTCCAAGTAGGTGGACCTACAGGTACATGCCACCATGCCTAATTGTTTTGTTGTTGTTGTTGTTGTTGTTGGTGGTGGTGGTGGTGGTGGTGGTGGTGGTAGTGTGGTGGTGGTGGTGGTGTGTGTGTGTGTGTGTGTGTGTGTGTGTGTGTGTGTGTGTGTGTTTCCTTAAAGATTAGGTCTCACTCTGTTGCCCAGACTAGTCTCAAACTCCCGGCGTCAAGGGATCCTCCAGCCTTGGCCTCCCAAAGTACTGGATTATAGGTGTGAGCCACCACATCTGCCTTGAAATGTTTTTATTCCTGTTTTGTGGTAAGCACAATGAGGTGCAGAGAGGGGCTATGATTAGCCCAGACAACTGAGCTTGTAGGCATCAGATCTGGGCCTTTACTTCGGTGTGCCACATCTGAAAGCCTGAGATGTCTCTGCTTCCTTCTCACAGCAGGTCTGCGGAGTCACCACCAGTCCCCCAGGCCTGAGGCAGGTCATAGAACTTGTCCACGGTGTTTATACTTCAAGTATCCAGGATATTCAAGAACACAACAGAAACTCTGAGAGAAGAAGCAGCACCTTGGTGGAGCTGGAAGAACCATGAACACTCCTCACATCACACTTCACAAAAATGCCTCTCTGACCCACTGGAAAATGATCGGGCGGTCCTTTTGGGCCCGTGCGAGGAACACTTCCCTATCAGAGTTCTTACTCATGACACAGCCATGTGGGAGGATCTCAGACATGGACGCGTGTAGTGAGGGTCTGAGTCTGCCCTGGCCTGAGCAGGCCACTTGGGCCCTCAGGGAACATGGGGACGGCTGTGTAATTCCTGCAGCAGGAATGATCCCTGAGGCCTTGAGGCCACACACTTGTTTGCTCCTGGCACTGGTGTCAAAGAAGAAAAAGCCATCAAGTCTTTTCTTTTAAGGGTCTCTTAACACAGGGAATTGGACTGAAAACAAGGACACAGAAACAAGAAGAGCAAATAAATGGTAAAAGAGAGGGATAGAGACACATGCCCGGGCGTGTGTCGGGAGAACGAGGCACTCACAGAGGGTCTCTGTCACCACCTGTGGCCCAGCTGGAGGCCGCGCTGCCTGGAGCTGTGGTGGGTGACAGTGCAGGCTGACGGTGGCCGTGTGAGCTCAAGGTCACCACCACCGTCACCCTCACTGCCACGGAGGCTCATCCAGCCAGGAAGAGAATCAAAACAGGGGTGCCGATGGCGCCACTTTCTGGCTGGGCTTTTTTTCAGTTTAATTCTTCTAAATATGTCTTGCTTTGACTATTTGTATTCAAGCCTGTGAATTCACCAGTTTCACAATGTAATGAACTCTTCTGGAGTAAATACATGGTATTCATGAATTAAAAATTCTCATATTTTTTCTTGCTCTTTCTCAAAGTACTGAGTCAGAAACTTAGATTGTAACAGATTATCCTGTGGATGATCATATAGTCCTATTGTTTTGTTCAATAATAACTCGAAGGATGCAATATAAAGCAACTTGTTTTTTGTCTCTCATTGCTTACTTTTTTTTTAACTAGGGTTTATTTTTTTCTTGTCGGTGAATGAAATCTTAAGAATGGCCTATGATGTTTCTAACCATTCATAGGCAATACCGTCCTTTTTCTCATCTGTGCTCATGAAACATGCACAAGTTCAGTATTTTAAATGCCCAGGCTTGAGAACCCCAGCTTCAGAGCAGAGATGTAGAGAGGTCCAAAGAGCACAGCTTTCACATTTATGTCAAGAAATAAACCTGAAAACGCTGCAAACATTCACTTGTCTTGCACACATTACAGCAATGATGTTTTAGACAAAAAAAAACCTAATCTGAAATCTGGAAGAGACAGATGTCTGCAGTGAGAAACAGAATCTGATGTTAGACACAGCATTCATTGCCTGTTAAGCAGTGAAATATGCACACGCTATTTTTGAAAATTGTCATATCGATAAATGGGTTAAAACTGGGCAAGCTTTATCAAAATTTAGCCCATTTCATCACTTCTTCTCAGACTTCTTATTGACAAACATAATGAATCCAGAGGAGGGTCACTTTCAGTCACTTACGTCCCTGAATATTTATTAAGGTTTTGGTTTTCACCATCTTCATTTACATGCAGCTAGGCAATTTACTCATTTACCAGTCTCAATTATCCTTGATGAATAAAACCCATTTCCTACTGCTGTTGATTTTATTACAGTCCTAATTATCCATACTAACTACAATTTTTTGTCCAAAATAACCACATGTACTTCACAGAGAAAACTGGGAGGTTGGCATTTGGCAATTACCTCTCACAGGCTTCTAAGCAGACCAGTAAGACTCATGAGTGAACACAGATGAGGTCTGGAATCCACCCACATCATCTTGAACCCTTGTATACCTTAAAGAGGCAAATATGGACATATCCATTAACACAAGCAATAAAATTAAGTCCTCTGTAAGATCATCATACAAGAAGTAAATTCACACACACAGTCAGGCATTTGTTGACTAGGGTTTTCATATTTCATCTAACTTAAAAATAATTTGATCACCAAAAGAATATTAATTAATTCAACTTAACATTAGTTTAAGTTCCTACATTTACTAAGGCTCTTGGAAAGGATGCTTAAATTCATCTGCTTCTGATCCACTCCTCATATAAAATGTTTTCAGAATTAAAATCAATTTAAGCTGGGCTCAGTGGCTCAGCCTGTAATCCAGCACTTTGGGAGGCCAAGGCGAATGGATTGCCTGAGCTTGTGGGTTCAAGACCAGTCCGGGCAACTTGGCGAGCCCATGTCTCTACATTAGATAAACAATTAGTCAGGCGTGGTAGCACGTGCCTGTAGTTCCAGATACTTGGAAGCCAGAGGCAGAAGGATCACTGCAACCCAGTAGGTCAATGCTGGTGTAGCCGTGAGTGTGCCACGGCACTCCAGCCTGGGCAACAGAGTAAGACTCCAACTTAAAAAAAAAAAAAAATCATTTGGCTCAATAAAATTCAACATTTTCCAAAATTATAAACATCGTGGAGATACAGTCTTGCCCTCTACTATAGAGTAAGTTTAAGGTCTCAACAGATCAACTAATGTCTTAATGAAAATACAAATCTCATTTTTAAAAATGCTGTGTTTTACTCTATCCAGATAAATTCAGAGAAAAATCATATAGCTATTTTTTGAAATAAATAAATTGGTCTGATTTTTCCAAGGTTTCAGCTTTTCTTATATGTATTTGAATTCTTATATAGAAAGTCATCTGAATTAGTAGTTTCTATACGAAGGAATGTCTTTTTAAAAGACTGAAATTTAAATGATTAAAAATGTATCCATTTTTCTAGGCATTTGAAGTGACAGTATTAAATTTAAGTAGGCTCATAAAATCTCTAAATACTAATTAGACTAAAACTTATTTTTTAAGTAATAATAACAGTTTAGAAGTGAGAAAACATTTTATACTCACAAAAAAATTGAAGACTTTTCTGAGATATAGACACAGGCAAAGAGTGCTTATAACCTCATTTGCACAACCTCAAGAACTCATAAAACTCAATAGTGAGCCGGGCTCGGTGGCTCAGCCTGTAATCCCGTGCTTTGGGAGGCTGAGGTGAGTGGATTGCCTGAGCCCGTGGGTTCGAGACCCGCCTGGGCAGGTGAGACCTCATCTCTACAATAAATCAAAAAATTAGCCGGGCATGGTAGCGCGCGCCTGTAATTCCGGCTACTCGGAAGGTGGAGGCAGAAGGATCACCGGAGCCCAGCAGGTCGAGGCTGCGGTGGCCGGGAGCGGCCACTGCACTCCATTCTGGGCAACAGAGTGAGACTCCAACTCAAAAAAAAAAAAAAAAAAAACTCTATAGTGGAAAAACACCTTGATATTCACACTATAAACCTCCCACTTTGGGAGGCTGAGGTGGGAGGATTCTTGAGTCTAGGAGTTCAAGACCTGCCTAAACAACACGGCGAGAGCAAATCTCTACAAAAAAATGAAAATTAAAAAAAAAATTAGCTAGGTGTGGGATGTGTGTCTGTAGTCCTGGCTATCCAGGAGGCTAAGGTAAGGAAGATCGTCTGAGCCCAGGAGGTTGAGGCTTCAGTGAACTGTGATCATGCCACTGGATTCCAGCCTGGGCAACATAGTGAGATTCTAATTTAAAAAAAAAGTCTCAAGAGGATTTCTTCCAGGATAAATAACAATGGCCAACATGTGTATCAAAAGGTACTCCACTTATTAATCATGAAAACCACTAGGAGATGCCACCTCACGTCCATAAGGATGGCTATCATCAAAACGTCAAAAGATAAATGTTGGCAAAGGTGTGGAGAAAATGAAACTCTTGTTCACTGTTGTTAGGAATGTATATCAGTCACCACTGGGGGTATACCCAAAGGAAACAAAGTCACAACCTTGTAAAGCTACCGCTTGTCGATGTGCATTGTGTTATTCACAACAGCCCACATATGTAAACAATCGAAGTGTCTGGCGACCAGCATATGGACAAAGACGCTGTGGTGCCTACAGACAAAGGAAGATGATTTAGCCTTAAAGAGATGTGAGGGCTGGGCACGGTGGCTCAGACTGTCATCCCAGCACTTTGGGAGGCTGAGGCGAGTGGACTGCCTGAGTCCACGGGTTCGAGACCAACCTGGGCCACCTGGCTAGACCTTGTCTCCACAATAAATCAAAAAAGTAGCCGGGCATGGTGGGGCATGCCTGTGGTTCCAGCTACTTGGAAGACTGAGGCAGAAGGATCTCTGGAGCCCAGCAGGTAGATGCTGCGGTAACCATGGGCACGCCACTGCATTCCAGCCTAGGTGACATAGTGAGATTCCAACTCAAAAAAAAAAAAAAAATTCAGCCGGGCTCGGTGGCTCAACCTGTAATCCCGTGCCTTTGGGAGGCTGAGGTGAGTGGATTGCCTGAGCCCACGGGTTCGAGACCCGCCTGGGCAGCGAGACCTCATCTCTACAATCAATCAAAAAAAAAAAAAAAATCAGCCAGGCGTGGTAGCGTGCACCTGTAGTTCAGCTACTCAGAAGACTGAGGCGGAAGGATCGCCGGAGCCAAGCAGGTCGAGGCTGCGGTGGCCAGGAGCGGCCACTGCACTCCAGTCTGGGCAACAGAGTGAGACTCCAAGTCAAAAAAAAAAAAAAAAATTCAGTTAATATCCATTCAATTTCTAATTAAGTAACCCTTAATTATATTTATGAACAATGTACAAATAGAGTTTCTTTTTCAGTACCATTGATAAAACAGCCTAGGAGTAAATTATACAAAATGTATAAAAATGAAATACAATTATCTATTTTGGAAAATAAAGAGGCAACATGATTAAAATACTAGAAAATCACACGGATTAATGCACAAACACAGTTTGCTCTGATTATTGCTATCTCTGAATAAATTTACAAACGTCCAGACACTTTTGCTGCATACATGCATATACTCAGCTATCACAAAATTCAGGCTTTCCATTATTTATTTATTCATTGTATTAGTTATTTAATAGTACCTTCACTGTGTCACTTTCTTTCAGTCAAAATGTTATGAAGCGAACATATCCACAGATATTCAGTTATTCAAATACAGTATGTTTGCAGACACCACTTTGCAATATTGACTTCCCGCCTCTCCTTGATAACATAAGGAGGTAGGTGTCTCTTTCTGTCATTTATTCGAGGGTATTAAAGAAACAGAGAAAGAGATAATCCCGGGAGGTGTCATCATAAATGAACGCTTTGACAGGTTTCACATATCGGTTTCATTATTTTGTCAAGAGCACTGTTTTAAACCAACAGCGTTCTGAGGAATATCTTTGCCTCATTTCTGAAGATAATAGATACTGAGGATAAAAGAGCATAGAGAAGAGACCCTAATATTTTTCTTATTTTTAGAAGCAGTTGTTTCCTTATGAAACTCGCACACATAGAGCTACGTGCTTCAATAAATAATTGTCCGTTTTTTGTGAGGGTGATTTGCATATTTTTACTATTATCGTCTTGTTCTTCCTTTTCTTTTGATAGGAATAAAATAAATGGGAAGTCACATTAAGTAAAAAGAAGAATTTTGTTGACTAGTAGTTTAATCCTTCTTTTGCAGGCATTTCAGGTTAGACACTCTTATGCTTATTTCTTGAGAATAATGGAAGACTTTGTTTGGACGGTGTGTTGGCTGTAACTGTTAATCCAGAGGATGAAGGAAAAGGGAGACACGAAGATATTTATTAGCGTCTTCTGCCCTGGTGGAATTAAAAAAAAATAGAGGGCGGATAGAAAGAACACTCTATATCTTGTTCATAACAAATTGTTCTTTGAAGGTTTCATGAAAGTCAGAAATAAGAAAAACCGAAATTAACCAGAAGAAATAAAATGCATTTAGCATGTGTTCCTGAGGTTGGTGGGAAATTGCTGTCCATAAGCAATGCTGAGACTTTGTTTGGAGGTTGCAGAGAGCTTGTTAGGTAAGAAATCCTTGGAACCTCCTTTGGGTTTATCTCAATTAGTTGTTTGCATGCAGCCTACAAAAAGTCTGTGGCAATTAACTTTGTGGAAAAATCCTCTGTTAAATTATCTTTGGATAATAGCCACAGAACTGTAAACAGTTGTTTTCCTAGAACTGAGTCTTTGTGATTTCTTTGGCTTCTGTGGTGTCGTTGGTACAAAATATGTTTTCCATGTACCAGGGCCAACCACTCATTGTCAAGTCAGTCAGGGACTAGCAGGGTGGAAGTCTAAATGCGTTATGCATGCACGTCCCTCCCTCTGGTGGGCTGGCTGTGAAGGACGGACAAGGCGAGGTGTTCTGACTTGCACAAACGAGCTTGTGACCTGTCATTTAAACGTCCTTCCTTGGGAGTGCCAGGCTTTGTGGAAGAGGAAGATCAAATAATGCCCTTTTGAATACTGACAAGTGAATGCGTATTCATGAGTCTTCAAAAACTATTTCCAGGCTATTAAGATAGGTTGAGCCTGATTCTTCCAAAAGGCAAAGGCGCACATCTCCTAGCTATTAAGACATTCAGGCACAAACGAATGTTGCATATCTATCCATTTCCATACCTAGGCCACTGTATGTCTGTCTATGTGCCGTCAGCCACCCCGTCAAGCAGGGCTGATCCTGGACTGTCTCCCCGTGGTAAGTCCGTTCTCTTCTCTCCCTTTTCCGTCATGGCCCCCAGACAAGGGGTCGGGTCATCATCACCTTGGAAGGGAGAAGGCTAGAAGGAACTTCCTTTCAGTCAAGAAACAGTGGAAAGCCCGCCTGTCCAGTTCGAGTGGACTTTGGGAAGGAGAGGAAGACAGAAGCCGGCTGAGGAAGAGTGCCAGCCTCTTTGATGGCCAACCTGGAAATCGGCTTTGGGTGGCTTGTTTGCAACCAGGCAACATCTGGATAAATATGACAGCACACCTGTGGAAATCAAAGCCGGAAGCCTGTCTCTCCAACCCACCTTTTTTGCAGACCACCCAAGGAAGCCCAAGATTGGATCCGAAATATCCAACGGAGATGACCAGACGAGCTGGAGGCACGGTCCCGGATTCCCCTATCTCCTAGGGAGGATGTGAGGAATTATTAGCGGTCCTTCTTCTTTGGTGGAAAATATGGAGGTGTTGACCACTGGGCCGGTGGAGAATCAGTGAAACCAGGAAGGCCTGGGTTTGAACAAAGAGAGCGAAAGAGACAAGGATTTCCCAAGCCCGGCAGGTGTCTATTATCATGCAGTCTAGCGAGAGAGTTGAAAGGGAGATCCAGAAGTGGATCTTGGGCAGAAAACATCCCAGTGAACACCAGGTGGTGTGTGGCTCTCCCTCCTCCATGAGGCTGTGAACACCCCATCTCCCGAATTCCATCTTTGAGAAGAACATTGAGCAGGCAGGGGCAGTCTGTCTTTGGTTTATGTTCAATACAATGCTCTGAGGTTTCCAGTCAAATGAAGTGTCACAAGTACTTTACTATTTTTTTCTTGTACAAATTCGGATCAGTTTTGACCCTGACTAATTTATTCAAAAAAGTCCAAGAACGTATCCAGATACATTCAGATACGAAGGGAGCTGCCTTTGGTTTTTTCCACCTGAACGTTGACAGACGTAGATTTGCAATCTCACTAGCTAGCGGTGGTTCGTGCCTGTAATCCCAGCACTTTGGGAGGCTGAGGTGAGAGGATTGCCTGAGCCCGCGGGTTCGAGACCAGCCTGGGCAACATGGTGAGACCTCGTACTACAATAAATAAAAAAATTAGCCGGACGTGTTTAGCGCGCACCTGTGGCTCTGGCTGATTGGAAGACTGAGGAGGAAGGCTTGCCAGAGTCCAGCAAGTCGAGGCTGCAGTGGCCGGGAGTGTGCCACTGCACTCCAGTCTGGGTGACAGAGTGAGACTCCACCTAAAAAATAAATAAACAAATAAATAAGTTTTAAAAACTAAATAAATAAATATCATATAAAAGCTTTTAGAAATCTGAGTACGTGATGACAGGTAAAAGAAGGCATATGCCTTAGAAGAAAGTTATTTGAAAAGCTGCCTTTCTAAAAAAATTATCTAAAATCAAAATTTAGAAGTACAGAAATCTGCACGGAAGTGTACCGTGTTACTGTCTTCTTTGGAATGATGTTGACCAGCAGCAGTGCTGGAATTCAGAGAACTTGGTCATTTGAGTCACACAATTACTGACGTTTTTGTGGCCTGTCCTCACTCACACTTCAGGGAAAATCGGTCTTTTTTTGCACCAGTTGACAATTCTGCTCTCAGCTATGTTGGGGCTTCCTTTGTGTCTTTGAAAGAGCACACGGATTCAGCAGCTCTGGGATCAATTGCTGCTGTGTTCGCAGGCACGGGGCTCGATCTGGTGTCTTCCATCCCTTCCTTCACATCACCTGGGCGACAGTCGCCTGACATGTCCTTTCCAAGTCAGACCCACGTGGGGACTTTCTGGTTTTGTTTGTTTGTGTGTTGTCTGAGTCAGGGTTTCATTCTGTCACCCAGGCTGGAGTGCAGTGACATGATCACAGCTCACCACAGCCTCAACCTCCTGGGCTCAGGTGATCCTTCCGCCTCAGCCTTCTGAATAGCTGGGACTACAGATGCACACCACCACGTATGGCTTATTATTTTATTGCGTTTGTGGAGACAAGATCTCACCGTATTGCTCAGGCTGGTCTCCAACCCCTGGGCTGAAGCAATCCTTCTGCCTTTGCCTCCCAAAGTGCTGAGATTACAGGTGTGAGCCACAGTGCCCAGTCAGGGCTTTCTGTTTAGAAGAGTGAGCCTCCTTGCCACTGGAAGTGCCTGGGAAGTCCTACCTGTGATCATTGGCCATTTGCTTCTGATGACAGGAGAAATATACCCAGAAACAGCTTAAACACACAGGTGTGCCAGTTTCTTTTATTGCAAGTTCAAGCTGATCTTGCAAAGCTGCCCACAGAGATGACCCAGAGGAAGATAGTTTGGCAACTTCCGTGTTTTCTTATGCCACATGGAGCCGGCAGTACACCAGGCTTTGTTAGTGGGTAAGAGAGTCTCCCCAGGGAGGGTCCCTCTCCCAAACATTCTCTTGTTCGCTGTTGCCCCACTCCTTTCCCGCTAGCTGCCTTCTCGCTCCCTCCGCCACTTTCACCCAGCACCTCGTCTTCACTAGGAGATGCTGCCTGTCCCTGTGTTAGCAGATGGAACTCTTCTAAACCCCAGAGGTCTCCCCTAACAGAATGGTGGGGAGCGCAGATGTCTTAGTCCACCCCTCCACACAGTGAATAAGCGATCGAGAATCCCAAGCATTGGCATGCATATGGGTAGCATTCAGCCAATATTTCTTTTTTTTTTTGAGTCGGAGTCTCACTCTGTCACCCAGACTGGAGTGCAGTGGCCACTCCTGGCCACCGCAGCCTCGACCTACCAGGCTCTGGCGATCCTTCCGCCTCAGCCTTCAGAGCAGCCAGAATTACAGGCATGCGCTACCACACGCAGCTGATTTTTGATTTATTGTAACGAGGAGGTCTCGCCAAGTTGTCCAGGCGGGTCTCAAACCCGCAGGCTCAAGCAATCCACTCACCTCAGCCTCCCAAAGGCGTGGGATTATAGGCTGAGCCACCGAGCCCGGCTTAGCCAATGTTTTAATGTTGCGTTTTAAACTGTTCAGTTTCCAGCATATGCATCCGATGTAGGAGCGTACGTCCTGAGCTGATTTCTTAGCTCTTTAATGTTCCAAGGACCACAATGTATTGTTCTAATTAGTGGTAACCAAAAAAGCAAGGTCAATTGTCCTTACTACAAAGATCAAGTGATTAAAGAGAGGCGAATAAGAGATACGGTCTCTGTGTTTTGCCTTTCTTTGTCGATGGTGACACTAAATGACGCACATCAGAGTTTTATGCAGCCGCGTGAATAGTCCCAAGTCAGGGCAGTGCCAGGACCATCAGTTACAGCCTGAATTCTAAACACCATCACACATGCAGTTCAGGAAGCAGGACGAAGGATACATTTCTGGCTCCCAAGCGTCATTTATGTATATACGTATACATACAAATATATTACTATACATATTTAATTATGTAATTACTTTCGTCTTTAACATAATGCTATAAAGGTTTGAATGAAATTTATAACATGCTCGGTTTAGTAGTTTTCATGCATAAATCCGCATTCAGGCCAGGCTTGATGGCTCAGTTTGTCATCCTCGCACTTTGGGAGGCCGAGGCCAGGGGACTGCCTGAGCTCAAGGGCTCGAGAACTGCCTGGTCAAACGGTGAGGCCTTGTCTCCACAATAGATAAAAAAATCAGCCGGGCGTGTTCGCGCACGCCTGTAGTTCCAGCTACTTGGAAGGCTGAGGCGGAAGGATCCTTGGAGCCCAGCGGGTCAACGGTGGGGTGGCTGTGAGTGTGCCCCTGCACTTCAGCCTGGAGAACAAAGTGAGACCCCATCTCAAAAACAAAAAACCGCATTCATTTTTACCCAGAGAAAATTTTAAGTGACTGTACATGGCTCAGAATTTATTCCAGTAGCATTATGATTGGTATAAAAGATCCCCTGATCATACTATATGCGCATAAAACAAAAATCACAGCAAGGGGCAACAAATGGAAAATGACTTCAGCAAATAGGAGACAAACAAGCAAAAGCAAACAAGGAAGACTCATCTGTGGGCCTCAGTGGGCAGCTTGCACCCCACCCTGACGGACCCGTGCCTTTTACGGGGTCGCCAGTCCTCCTTCCATTAGCTCGGCTGGTGTTAAGCTCTGCCCACATGCTGACAGAGTCAAGGCCAGGAGAAAGGGCTTCTCCCCAGTCGAAATCCCATTTGGGGGATTTCTCGCTGGCTTGTATTGGCCTGTCTTAGCCTTTGTGCCAACCCCACGTGGGTCTGTATCTGAAGATATATAAGGGCACAGAGATCCCTGGAGACAGGGCAAGACATGAACTCAGTAAGAAAATAACAATATAGAAATACTATAGAAGTAAATGAAAAAAAAAATGGGAGCCCAGCGACAAGAGGTCAGGAGTGGATGGCAGGAAGTGGAGAATGCCGTGACATTTATTTATCCCGTTAGTCCATCAACAATTACTTATTATGCGTCTACCATGCCCAAGACGTAGTTCTTGACAACCAAGTAGTGACTAAGTCAGGAAGTCCTCTGCCCGCCTGAAGCTTTCAGGTAGTCGAGAGGAGATGCAGGAGACAAATGAATATTCAAGCATCGGACAAGAGATGAAGCTAAGGGCATGAGGAAAAGTGCAAGAGCAGGGAGAGACGAGTAGCCACGTGCTGAGGGAGGTGGCCACGACCAGAGCAGAGATGTCTGGCCTCACTGCACTTCACAGAACACCGCGGTTTTTACAGACTGAAGGCCTGTGCAGGCCTGCACCCGGCAAGCCGCCTCATGGCGTTTGTCCACGTTTTTCCCACAGCACGTGCTCACCTGGCGTCCCTGTCACAAGGTGGTGATTCTCACATTTCACGCGGCTTCCTTACAGTTTTACCTGTTGTGGGAATCTGCGGTCAGGGACCTTTGGTGCTCTTATCATGACTGATTTGGAGCGTCAGGAGCTGCACCCACAGAGGAGCTCAATTAAGGGTGGGTGTGCGCTTGCCCCGCTGACCAGCTGTCTCCCATCTTTCTCCCTCTCCGTAGGCCTCCCCACCCTCTGAGACCCAACCGGATCGAATGACCCCAGAGTGTTCAAATGAAAGGAAGAGAACCATTCCTCTCACTCTGAATCAAGAACAACAAAGAATTAAGTTGAGAGAGGACGTCGAAACAAGAGACAGGTGGAAAGCTAGGCCCCAGTGCCCAATGGTCAGGAAAGTTGTGAATGCAAAGGGAAAGCTCTTAAGGAAATTAAAAGTGCTACTCCAGGGAACACACAGAAGATAAGGAAGGGGAACACTGTATTGCAGATATGGGGGAAGTTTTAGTGATTGGGACAAAAGATCAAACCAGCCACGGCAGTCCCTTTAGCCAAAGCCCAATTCAGAGCAAGGCCCCAGGTTTCTTCCATTCTGTGAAGGCTGAGAGAGGGGTGGAAGCCACAGAGGAAAGCCTGAAGTCAGCAGAGGTTGGTTCATGAGGTTTAAGGACAGAAGCTGTAAAATACAAGTTCAAGGCGAAGCGGCAAGAGCTGAGGGAGAAGCTTCAGCAAGTTCTCCAGAAAATCCAGCTGAGACCATTGGTGAACGTGGCAACACTCACAACGGGTTTTCAGTGTAGATGAAACAGCCTTCTCTTGAGAGCAGATGCCCTATAATACTGCCATACCTAGAGAGGAGAAGTCAATGCCTGGTTTCAAAGGCCCTTTTGTTAGGAACTAATGTAATGGGTGACTGCAACTGAAACCAACGCTTACTTTCCCCTCTGACAATTATCATAATATTACAAGAAAGGGTTTGGCAGTAGTGGGACACTCCAGGGCGGGGGGCACCCTTCGTCAATAAGGGTACCTTATCTCAAACCAGGTGAAGTGGGGACCAAAGCGAGACCCAAACTTTACCTGTACAATGACCATTTATATACCTAACCCTGACTTGTACCCACATCTTTAAAATAAAAATTGAAGAAAAAGAATTATGCGAAATCAACTCTGCCTGTGCTCTACAAATGGAAGAACAAAGCCAGAATAATAGCACATCTGTTTACAACATAATTTATCAAATATTGTCCCTCTCTGTTGAGATTTACTGTCCAGGAAAAAAAAAACTTAAAAATATTACTGGTCATTGCCAATGTACCTGGTCACCCAAGAGCTCTGATAAAGATGGACAAGGAGATGGTTATGTTTTCTCCACCTGCTAACACAACTTCCGGTCTGCAGCCCAAGAATCAACGAGAAATGTTGGCCTTCAAGTCGTATGATTTATGAAGTACATTTTATAAGACAATCAATGCCATAGATGGCAACTCTTCTTATATAACTGAGTGAGTAAACTGAAAACTTTCTGGAAAGATGCTCCATTCTAGATGTCGTTAAGAACATTCATGATGCTTGGGAGAGGGTCAAGATATCAACATTGACAGGAGTTTGGAAGAAGCTGATTTCAGTTCTCCTGGATGACTTTGGAAGTTTCAAGACTTCAAAGGAGGAAGTCATTGCAGATGGGATAAATATAGCAAAAGAACTAGACCTGGAAGTGGAGCCGAAAATGTGACTAATTCCTGCAGCCTCATGGTCAAACCTTAACAGATAAAGAGTTGCTTTTTATGGATGAGTAAAGAAAGTGGCGTATTCGAATGGAATCTACTCCTGGTGAAGATATTGTGAAAATTTTTGAAATAACAACAAAGAATTTGGAACATTACACGAACTTAGTTGATAAAGCAGTAGCAGACTTGGAAATAACTGACTTCTGTTTTGAGAAAGTTCTACTGTAGGTCAAACTCTATCAGTAGTATTGCAAGCTACAGAGAAATATCTGTGAGAGCGTCAACGTCCTTGTTTTATTTTAAGAAATTGCCACAGCCACCCCAACCTTCAGCCAGCATCCTGATCAGTCAGCAGCCCTCAGCACCAAGGCAGGGCCCTCCTCCAGCAAAACAAATTGCTGCGTGCTGAAGGCTCAGGTGGTCCTTAGAATCTGTTAGCAATAAAGTTTTATTTTTTTTAATGTGTCTAAGTGTGTGTTTGAGTCAGGGTCTCACTCTGTCACCCAGACCAGCGTGCAGTGGATCAATCACAGCTCACCACAGCCTCGACTTCCTAGGCTCAGGCAATCCTTCTGCATCAGCCTTCTCAGTACCTCGGACTACAGGGGCATGCCACCACACCTGGTTGGTTTTTTTGTAGAGTCAGAGTCTTGCTATGTAGCCCAGGCTGGTCTAAAACTCCTGGGCTCAAGCGATCCTCCGGCCTCGGCTTCCCAAAGTGCTGGGATTACAGGCATGAGCCACCACACCCGACCTAACATTGAAGTATTTTTAATTAAGGTATGTATATTGATTTTCAGACACAATGCTATTGCACACTTAATAGACGCAAACATAGCGTGAAGATAACTTTTATGCTGTTGGTTATTGGGAAACCAAATAATTTGTGTGACTTGCTTTATTTATTTATTTTTATTTATTTATTCTGTGTTGGAGTCTTACTCTGTCACCCAGACTGGAGTGCAGTGGCATGTTCCTGGCCACGGCAGCCTCGACCCGCTGGGCTCCGGTGATCCTTCCGCCTCAGCCTTCCAAGTAGCTGGAACTGCAGGCATGTGCTACTTTTTTGATTTATTGTAAAGACGAGGTCTCGCCAAGTTGCCCAGGTGGGTCTCGAACCCACGGGCTCAGGCAATCCTCTCGCCTCGGCCTCCCAAAGTGCTGGGATTACAGGCTGAGTCACCAAGCCTGGCCTTGTAACTTGCTGTATTATAATATTTGTTATATTGCAGTTATCTGGAATGGGATTCTCAATAGATCAGAAGTATGCTGGATTCAGATAAAATTCCTAACAATATCAAATATTAAATTTAGGGACCACTATATATATTTTTTTCAGTTGTGACTAAAAAAGACCTAAAGCTAGACCAAATACATTTCTACTAGGTCTAAGAAAAATGTTTGAGTACACGAATGTCAGTTTAGTGTCTGTCTGTGTGTGTGTGTGTGTGTGTGTGTGTGTGTGTGTGTGTATGTGTTTGTATGGAGATATATTCCCATGTATTTCTATGTGTGTGAGGGGAATTTAATATGTGAGCTCATATGTTAAAAGTCGTGTCATTAATCATCCTTAGCATTAGTGAATTATGTGTAATCAATTGACTGAGCAGGTACAGGAGAGAAAAAACTACCTATACCCCCATAGAGTTTTTTAGCTGGGCCTAAACTTTAAATGGATGTAAGACAGATCAGGTCTGGTGTGGTGTCTCACACCTGTAATCCCGCACTTTGGGAGGCTGAGGCAGGAGGATTGCTTGAGCCCAGGAAGTGGAGACCAGCCTGGGTTATATAGTGAAACCTTGTCACTACAAAAAAAAAATTGCCTGGGCATGGTCGCGTTCACCTATAGTCCCAGTTACACAGGAGGCTGGGGTCGGAGGATCACCTGAACCCAAGAGGTTGAGGCAACAGTGAGCCATGATTGTGCCATTGCACACCACCCTGCGTGACAGAGTGAGACCCTGGCTCGAGATAAAATGCATACATATGTATATAAATGGAAGAAAAGCATACAGATTTACTGAATGTAAGTTTTACATTGTATAAAGCCCTCATAAGAAAAGGACTCGTTGTGGGTGGTGGCTCAGGTAAATTGTGGCCTCTGGTTATGTCCTGCATGGGAAGGTGTCCTAAACTTCTGTTGTCAGAGTGGTATTCTTCTATTTTTATTTCTGACCTTAAAAGCTCTGATCCGCCAGATTTCAGTCTCCTAAACAGTAGATGAGGCAACAGATGATAAAAGTAGTGTCATTGCATGAGTGCAGGGAGTTTTAAGACAGTGTTTTGTTCACAGGGTTGCTATTTTCAATTTTAAAGAAAATGAGACTAAAGTTCACATTCGGTATGTTAGGGTTACGCTTCATCAATATTTATTGAGCATTTACTATTCTGTCTTCAGTACAGTGTATGCATTAAAATATAAAATCTTCACACAACTTTAGGAGATGACAAAATCACGGTATTTAGAAACTAACTTAATAGGCTGCACACTGTGGTTCATGCCTGTAATTCCAGCACTTTGGGAGGCCAAAAAGGGAGGACTGCTTGAGCCCAGGAGTTGGAGACCCATCTGGGAAACATAGCAAGACCACATCTCTACAGAAAATAAAAAAATAAGCCGGGAGTGGTGCTGTGTGTCTGTAGTGCCAGCTACTCAGGTGGCCGAGGCAGGAGGATTGCCTGACCCCAGGAGGTAGAGGCTGTGGTGAACCATGATCATATGGCCACATTTTAGCCTGGATGATAGAGTGAGATCCTGATGAAAAACAACAATGACTACAACAGCAACTGAACTGACAAGTTCATAGCTGTTCTGTGAATTCTGACACAAACCCAGGGAGCGGGGCTCAGAGTCAGCCATCTTGACCATGTCACTGCCTTGGTGTGGCTAAATTCTTAAGTTGCTGCAAAGTGTCCCAAAAAAATACTGACTCTTGCATAAAAGTCTCTATTTCCTTCTTCTAGTGACAAAATCAACTTGACAAAAAACAACAACAAAAAAGGACCATGGACTTCCTACTAAGTATGACAAAGAAACTTGAAACTCTATAAAATGTTAATGAACTGAAGATACTGTTGAATATTCTATGGACTCCAAAACCATTTTAGCACAAACACCTGAATTACACGGGAGCCCTTTTTTTTTCTCAGCAGGGCAAATATGTACTGTAGAATCTAATGACTTTAATTGCATTTTCATATTATTTTTAACATGGTGTCTGGGGAATATTGCTTGCTGCTTACAAGGCTTAAAGAGAATGTTGCCAGGGTTGCCGTGAATATAGCTCATAAATGAACTAAGTAAGGCTTTGGACAGGATTTCTTTCTTGGACTTACTGCGTTTTATGGTTCTTTGGTGGCCACTGTTGCTGTCATTGGCTTTTTGAGCAAACTTTCACTTAACACATTGACAAGTATGTGGGAGAAAACATCATTCTCAATGACAATGAGGAATAACAGTAAAGAAGAAACATGATAACCTTTAGGTAAAGGTGATTTCTTGAGCTGCATGATCTCTGTTTCTCAAGGGAAAATAGGTTCACAAGAGAACCACTTGGTTCTTGGTAAAAATAATAATAATAATAAAAGTGAAGGCTAAGTATAGCAAACACGTTATGTGTGAAAGTTGTGTTGCTCTTTCCAGCTGCTGGATATCTTTTTAATCAATCTAATTTTCATAGTCAATGGTAACCATTTGAAAAATACACGGTAGAATGGAGACAGTTTGGATTCTAATGCTTAACTCTCAATATACCCCTTGTTTTAGGAGCGTATCTACAGAGATAAAGAGGAAGAATCAGTCATGTTTCTCTCTGCATCTAAAATGAATGGCAATTAATATATGCTCCTCTGTGAGTTATCTGAAGGACGATGCTCTAAATTCCACTTTGAATTAAGGTCTAATAGTTCAACAAAGTATTCCCTGGTGCCTTTAATAGAAATAGGATTTCTATTTAGTTTTTTTTTAATCTGTCATCTTCCATTATTCTGCATTCTTGCTTAAAACATGTCTAGCATAGGTATTAGTCAAACCCTACTGTTGAGAAGGTAGAGTCAAAGCGATACAACTGGAAGCACTTTTGTTTAGCTAAGAGGGTCTTTGAGGCACCTCTTTCAGCCTTCTTGGGGTCTTAACCATAGTAGTGCCTTAGTCTGTTTTGTGCTTCTCTAGGAGGTGTAGGAGGCTGGCCTTGGAAGAGGGGTGGCAGGAGGGGAGTACAGAGGCTGAGGGGCATCGAGGAGACTCTCAAAGAGTGTCTAGAAGAGAGTGAATGGCTGAGATTGGTTCTTTTATAATGAAGAGAAATGTATTAGCCCACAACTCTAGGGGCTGGGAAGTCCAATGTCAATCACGGTGCTGGCATCCAGTCAAGGCCTTCTTGCTGTGTTATCACGTGGCAGAAGGTGCCAGGCAAGAAGAAGAAGGCCAAATTCACCCTTTTATAGCAGCATGAACCCCACCCATGAGGGTGGGGCTTTGTGGTCCAATCAACTCTCAAGATCCTGTCTCTCAACACCCTTACAACAACAGTTAAACTGTAACGTGAGTTTGGGGGACAACATTCAAACCGTGTTACTGCTACACTCTTGAATGTGAGGTTGCAAGTTTGCGGCGATGTCTTGGATCTGAGGCTTGTCCTGAGGTCAATTTTTAAACTGAGAAATGTTGCCACCTGGAAAAGTTGAGATGAGAAGCAGTTTTATTTCTAAACCTAGTGCATCAGGCTTTTTTATAGTCTCCCTAAATTCTGCATGATAACCGAACAGTTCTGTTTTTTTAGCTTACCCCACTTTGCTTGCAGTTTACCGTGTAGTTGAAAGAAGCCAGTTGGCACTTTGAAACGTTGCCCAGAAATCTCTTTGGTCACAGGTTCATTGGTAGCCTTTTTCTCTTCCATGCTATCACAGATCAGGGTGCTGTTAAGCTTTTTACCAATCACAGCTAGGAGACCCTCTTGATGGTTTCCTCACTCTCTCTGCACCTTCCTTGAGTGTCTCCTCCAGGACCTTGAACCTCTGCACTTCCCTCCCACCCCCCTTCTAAGGTCAGTGCCACAGATTTAGAGCCTGTTTATGGCCCCGTCACATTTCTAAGTTCCAAATGCTGTTTTGGGTTAGCTCTGGCTGTGTACCACAAATCAACCCAATTCTTAGCTGCTTAGAATAATAGCCATCACTCGCTAGTTCGTAACTCTGTGATTTGCGCAGGCTTGACCAAGGCAGCTTTTCTGTTCCAAATAGCATCTGCTGGAACGTTCTTTCCCAAGATGGTGCAGACACAGGCGGGCAGTTCCACTCGCTGTTCTCTGGAAGGATTAATTCTCCTCTGTGCTCACCTTTCCCTGTAGTTGCTTGAGTTTACCACAGCACAACCACCGTGTTCTAAAGAGGAGAAAGAAGGAAACATCGCTCCCTTAAAGACCAAGGCTGGGAGTGGAAATGCATCACTTTTATCAGGTTCTGTTTGTCAAAACTGATTCAAGTACAGGGACAAGCAGAGTCACCTCTCTGTGGGAAAAGAGAAATTAGAGCCTTCTAGAATCCTCCACAGAATTTAAATTTGTTTTAATTAATTTTCCCCCCTCTTCCACTAGTGCTACAGACATGCTGCATTTAATTTTCAAGCAATTTACATTGTAAGTAGAGCCAAAGAGAATAAAACTGGAAGTCTGTTTTTAAAGAATTTGACGTTTGCTTAGGAATTCTGTATAACTCTGCAAAATACAGCAGTAAGCAATTAGCTGAAAAATTTAACATATATATTTAAGCATGATCATTCAAATTCCCATTTATGGAGGGAAGTGACCCCATATGTTTTATCTGCATATCTAGCTTAGAGCAAACTGATAATTTCATACTCAAGTAAGCTAATAATTTTGTACTATTCAAAACCATATCTGTTAAATATTTTTTTAATGTTATTTCATAGGAGTTGGGGACAAACTGTCTTTCTATTAAAAACTCTACATAGAAATAGCTTCACATAATAACTTGTTTCCACTAGTTAAAGAAAGATCATTTGTGGAAAAATGCAATTTTTTGTATATTATGTTTTTCACTTTGATTTTTTTTTCTCATTCAGTGTAGAATTTTACAAAGCATGTAGGTATAATGATGCTTAGAAAAGTCCTGAAAAAACAACAACTTGGGGTTGGCTAGATTAACTCCCAAGATTAAAGTCAAATTATTACTTTAGCAAAGAACTGGTTTCCCAGATCTGTGTATGTGCATGGAAAGGCATGTATTGATTTTATTAATTTTGAAGGACTGCCCTGACTTCCAAAAGTTGAAATTACATTTGTCCAAATTGTAAGGAAATGTAATCTCCTCATCAGCTACTTTATTTCTAAAACCAAGTCCCAGCATGTTATGTCTCCTTCGGATCATGGATATATATTTTTATATAATATTATAATCCAAAGTCTTGTAGCTCATTTTCTGAAACAGTCAAGGTGTGTTAAGGCTCAGGACTACTGAAAAAAACCTAGTTTCTATAGAATGCATAATAAAACAACCAAAATAGCATGGCTTTTTTTCTTTATAATCTTATTATAACATTGCAATATTGTTTAATTTATATGGACTACTAAATCTGATTTGAAATTGGAAACTCTTACGTGTAGAATAGTAATTCACCTGAATGCAGATAAAATCTCCTCTATGTTTCGAAAGGCAATTATCCTGTGTGTCAACTCTCTTTTTTTTTGTAGTACAAGTAAAAGTTTCATTGCTGTCTTTAAAATGTGTTTTTTTCAGACAAGTTACGCCAAATTAGTATCATAACTTTTCTCAGAGACTTTATATAATTTTAACAACTTGAGGTTTCAGACAAAATTTAAGAATTTATTTGCAATGAAGTTTCTGTCATTAGAAGAACTCAAAGTATACCAGGGGCACAAAAATTCAAAATACATTTGATTGTAAACACTTTATGATGATAGAAAGCCTTGATCTTTTAATAATCAATATCAACCTTATTTTTTCAAAGGAAAAAGAATATTCTTATTTAACATAAATACACACGAATAATATATGTAAGTGAATACATGTTTCACAATCTGAGTATAAAGGACAATAAAATAATTTAGCATATCAAGCTTTAAATTGTGGTTTTAGTGTGTATGGAAATGAACTGTGAGCCTCAAGTTTCAAAATGTTAATCTCTCAAATTTATTTCAGAAAATGAATTCATCAAAAAATTATAAAGCAGTTGACCATAGGACTCTGGCACAGAAGAAGTAGGAATGTAGAGTCCAGTGATTCTTAATCCTATTTCCAGAATCCTCATGTGCGGTGAATGGAGATGGTTTGCCCGCAGAAGAGAGTGCACTTAGTGAAGCAACGCGGGAGACATTTGAGACGTGTGGACGTCAAAAGGGGCGTGGGTAGCTATAACTAAGCACCACTGATATTTTACAAAGCGATAACAAACAGTGGGGAGAAGAAAGCCAGATTTGGAATCTGGAGGCCATCTTTGCTCATGTCCACCAAAAGCCCTCATCTCTTTCTTCAGGAGGCAGATGAAGCTGAGAAAAGCCCCAAGGCTGGGACCCATCAGCAAGTGTGGTTGAACCTCAAGGCCGTGAAACAACCAAAGCGAGCCCTTTCCACGAAAGGCGGGCCCTCGCCGGAAGAGGTGCAGGCGTCTGGCAGGTGCTGAACAGAGTCTGATTCTCCACACGCTCCTGGCCACGGAGATGTGCACGCCCTTCTGTCCACAGCCGGCATGCGCCGTCCAAAACTGGAGGACACGCTTTGTCCTGCTGAGCCTCCCAAGTGTTTCTCTCACACGAGTCAACATCGATCCTTCTCAAACCTACTCTCCTAAAGGCCACCAGGTCTATCACGGGGGTTAAGTTTTAACACAACCCAACTGGGACATGCAATACTGGAGACAGAGGACAGGAGCGATGTCCCAAGGAGCGGCACGACCTAGCTGGCGTGTAGCCACAGAGCCAGGAGCGTACGCGTGGGGCTGGGGACAGGGACATCAAATTGACAGGGACTCCAGGCCGTGATGCAAATTTACCTCCTGGAGGCCAGCAAAAAGCGATGGCCTGAACTGAAACGCAGAATTGTCAGGGCATAGAGTGAAGAAGGGAAAGTCACAAAGCTCAGAAAAGTGGGCAGGGACATGCCACGAGGATGGGGCACTACGCACACAAAAAACGATATTTGTTTATTCTCTTTTAAAGAAAATTGTATTTTTTATTTTAAAGACATGGGGTACAATTCAGGGTTAGGTATACAAGTGGTCGTCGTACAGGTAAAGCTTGGGCCTCCCTTTGGTCCCCCCTTCACCTGGTTTGAGAACAGGAGTTCTTATTAATGCTATGTGCAGGCCGGGCTCGGTGGCTCAGTCTGTCATCCCAGCACTTTGGGAGGCCGAGGTGAGTGGATTGCCTGAGAGGGCAGGTTCGAGACCCTCCTGGGCAACTTGGCGAGACCTCGTCTTTACAATAAATCAAAAACTAGCCAGGCGTGGCAGTGTACGCCTGTAGTTTTGGCTACTCGGAAGGCTGAGGCTTAAGGGTCACCGGAGCCCAGCAGGTCGAGGCTGCGTTGGCCATGAGCATGCCACTGCACTCCAGCCTGGGCAACAGAGTGAGATTCCAACTCTGAAAAATCAATAAGAAGTGTGTGAGTTTTATAAAAACTGCAACCAAACATATTCCAGTATCTGGACAAACCCAGATACTGATTGTGAGCATACCTGCGAATATCAGTGTTCAGATTGTTCTTACAGACACAAATGTAAGGATGGTGAAAAAATAGGAAGGCGGGTTCAGCCTGTAATCCCAGCACTTTGGGAGGCTGAGGCCAGTGAATTGCCTGAGCCTGCGGGTTTGAGACCAGCCTGGGCAACTTGGCAAGACCTCATCTTTACAATAAATCAAAAATTAGCTGGGCGTGGTAGCACGCACTTGTAGTTCTGGCTATTTGGAAGGTTGAGGCAGAAGGATCGCCAGAGCCCAGCAGGTCAAGGCTGCAGTGGCCGGGAGCGTGCCACTGCCCTCTGGTCTGGGCGACAGGGTCAGACTCCAACTCAAAAAAAAAAAGGAAAAAAAAATGTTATGTCCCTCCACCCCCACCCCCCAGCAGTGCCCCGCTACGGCCAATGCCTTTCTTATAGTATTAAGAAAATCTTCAGGGTCTGCTTATAAGTGAGAGCATGTGATCCTCAGTTCCTGGTTTTTGTGACAGTTCACTGCTTCAGCAGTATTAGAACCAGTTCTTAGAAAGTCTGGTGGAATTCAGCTGTGTATCTGTCTGGTTCTGCGCTCTGTTGTTTTTGGGAGAGGGTTAAATTGCTGATTCAATCCTGCTACTCCTTATTGGTCTGTTCAGGGTTTATGTTTTTTCCTGATTCAGGGTCAGGGGGATGTATGTTTCCAGGAATGTATCCATTTCCTCTAGATTGTCTAGTTTATTACATGGAGGTGTTCCCTCATAATCTCAGATGGTCTGTTGTATTTCTGTGGCATGAGTTGGAATGTCTCCATTTTCATTTCTGAATGAAATGAGCTCCTTTGATTCTTGTCTCTTCTTAATTAATCTGGTTAGTGGTCTGTCAATTTTGTTTGTCTTTTCAGAGAACAAACTTTTCATTTCATTGATTTCTTGTATTTCTGTTTGTTTCAGTTTTGGCTTCTGCTAGCTTTGGATTCGGTTTGTTCTTGTTTGCTAGTTCCTTAAAGTGTGATATTGGGTTGTCAATATGTGATCTTTCTGTCTTTTTGATGTAGGCCTTACATGCTATAAAATTTCCTCTGAGCACAATTTTTACTATATCCCAGAAATTTTGATAAGTTGTGTTGTCATTCATTTCAAGACATTTTTGAATTTCCATCTTGATATTAATGTTAATCCAAAGATCTTTTATGAGAAGATTGTCTAATTTCCATGTATTTGTTAGGCTTTGAGAATTCCTCCTGGAGTTGATTTCTAGTTCTTTTTATTCCACTGTGGTCAGAAAGTACTTAATATGATCTCGATTTTTTTATACCTTTTTTGGTGTTTAACATATGGTCTGTTCAGGAATATGTTCCAAGTGCTGATGAGAATAATGAATAATGCGTAGTTTGGGGGTAGAATGTTCTGGAGTTGTCCTAGAGTCCATTTGAAGTTCAATGTTCCTTTTCAACTCTCTGCCTCGACAAGTCTGTCTCTTGCTGTCAGTGGAGTGCTAAAGTCCCTCATTATTATTGTATTGCTGTCTACCTCTTTTCTTAGGTCTAATAGAATTTTTTATAAAGCTGGGAGTCCTGGTGTTAGGTACATATAAAAATCTTCTGTTGAATTGATTCTTTTATCATTATATAATGACCTTTGTCTTTTTCACTGCTTTTAACTTAAAACCTGTTTTATCTGGTATAGAAATAGCGACTCCTGCTTGTTTTAGGTTTCTATTTGCACGGAATATTTTTTCCACCCCTTTCCATTTAGTCTATAGGTGTTTTTCTGAGTTAAGTAGGTCCTTGAAGGCAGTGGATATTGGAATTGTGTGTGTGTGTTTTTTGTTAATTCATTCTTCCAATCTGTATCTTTTTTTTTTTTCTTTTTTGAATTGGAGTCTCCCTCCATCACCCAAGCTGGAGTGTAGTGGCATGCTCACGGCCACCCCAGCATCGACCTGCTGGGCTCCGGCCATCCTTCCACCTCAGCCTTCCAAGTAGCTGAAACTACAGGAGCACACTACCATGCCTGGCTAATTTTTGACTTATTTTAGAGATGAGGTCTCGCCAGGGTGCCTGAACTGGTCTTGAACTCGTGGGCTCAGGCAATCCACTTACCTCGGCCTCCTAAAGTGCTGGGATGACAGGCTGAGGCACAGAGCCCAGCCCGATTTATGTCTTTTAAGTGGCGTGTTAGACCATTTATCCTCAACTTTAGTGATGACAGGTGAGGTACCGTCCCATTCATCATGTTGGTTGTTACATGGTTGCTTTGTTTCCCCCATTGTGTCAGTGATTTATAAGCCCTGTGAGTTTCATAATTTCCAGTGTTTTTCTGCTGGTGCATTTTGATCTGTTTCAATGTTTAGAACTCTTCTGAGTTTAGAACTCTTTCTTGTAGAGTTGGGCTAGTGTTGAACAATTCCCTCAGCATTTGCTTGTCTGAGAAAGACTTTATTTCTCCTTCATTTATAAAACTTAGTTTTGTGAAACACAAAATTCTTGGCTGACAGCTACTGTGTTTCAGCAGTAAAGATAGGACCCCAATCCCTTCTGGCTTGCAAGGCTTCTGCTAAGAAGTCTGCTTGAGTCTGATAGGTTTGCCTTTTAAATTGTTTGGTGTTTTTTTCTCACTGCTCTTAGAACATTTTCCTTCACGTTGACTTTGGATAACCTAATGATTAAATGCCTTGGGGATGACCTTTTTGCAATGACTCTTTCAGGAGTTCTTTGGGCTTTTATTTCTGGATGTTTAACTCTCTGGCAACACCAGGGCTGTTTTTCACAATTATTTTCTCAAATCAGTTTTCCAAATGTGTTCCTTTTTCTTCTTCCTCAGAAACCCTCATAATTCTTAGCTTTGTACATTTTACATAATCTCACATTTTTTGGAGAATTTGTTCAGTTCTCAGTTCCTTTTTTCTTTACTTTGATCTGATTGGGCTAATTCAAAAGACTTGTCCTCAAGTTCTGAAATCTTTTTGTGAAAATATGGAAGCTTCACACATTTGCATGTCATTCTTGTACAGGGGTCAGATTAATCTCCGTCTCATTCCAGTTTTCTGTATGTGCTGCTGAAGTGAGCACTTACATAGATTTTGACATAAAATAAATCCTGCACCAAGAAACATATCACTTATAGAAAAAGCTAAACCACTCTGGTTTCTCTTCAGATTGTATAAATATTTTGCCTTTTACTAAAGATTTCTGTGGAGGAAAAAGCTAAACCAATTACATAATTACATCGTGTTATTATTAATGTTAACTTGAATCAGAAATAAAACTTATAAAGACATTTGTTGTTGGTATTATACCTGTTGGGGGTTATTGCATTATTCTTTTGTTACTTAGATGTTATTTGTCTCCCCAAATTGCTTATAATCTCTTTAAAAACAGTGGCCAGTTTTTCTATATTTACGACATATTTAAATTCCTACCACAATTGTTCAGTTTGAAATAATTACCTTATTTAATACTTACAACTACCCTTAACATGTATAATATTATCATCTCTATTTATACTTGTGTAAGATGATGTCTCTTTTAAGTGTCTAGGTAGCTTGCATGAGCTTTTAAGTAGCAGAACTGAGATCTATCTGATTCCAAAGCCAACATTATTTTCCCGGTACACCACAATAATTTTGGCACTCTTCTCAAAATTGAAAATAAATGATAGAATGCTAGAGCAGTCTACATATTTTCCTCCAATGTTAGAGAACTTGCTAGTCTAAAAACATAACTGCAGAGTCTTAAGATTATTGTCCTTCCTTCCTTCCTTCCTTCCTTCCATCAATATTTGGGCATCTATTCAGTGCCAAATACTGTGCTATATTGGAAGAATTCTTTTCTTTATAGATTTCATTAGGATTTGAAAAATAATCACATAGTTTGGAATCAAATCCCTGTTCATTACATCATAGTTTATAATCGTGAATCTCTTGTATAGAGGTTATACTAACATTCTAATCAGATATGTACATTTTAAGTAATTTGTAACAGCGTTACTTTGGCTTGTGCACCTGCTGCCCATAGTCTTCTTTTAATAATTGTAGCAAAATATCATTAAGTTTTAAAAATTTTGATAATAAGGAAAATATCAGAGTGCTTTTGAATGTTGCTCATTATGGTTTTTTTTAATACTAATGCTAACTGTTATATGGTATGTTCTCATTGTATGTCATGTAGTTAGAATTTTGTTACTACTGCTCTACAAATGAGGAAACTGAGCCTTAAAGCCATTCAAAAATTACCCAAGATTATGCGGCTATAAAATGGTAGAACTGAGACTTGAAATATTATCTTTTCCAGAGTCTGTGACTTACCTGTTATCCTATCTAGTGCTAGCATAGGGAGTCTGAATGGATTAACCTAATGTAGTTTTTAGAACAAAGAGTATTCCACAATATACATTTTTATATAAATAATTATAAAAATTGTAATGTTGAAACAGATAATAAAACTCTGTGATAGAGTTGGTGCCCTCTTTTATACTTGTACATTTGTAATTAGAACAAAGACTAAATCTGTCAGTCATCAATGCACCTTCAAAAGTCCCATGACATAATTAGATTTTGGGGGGATCCCAATGGCAGACATTAAAAGGCTGATGTGGAACTAGGGAATTTTGTAAATTGTTAAAAATTATTTCAAATACTTCAATATTTTTTTTTAGGGTCTTACACTTGTTTGTTTTAAAAGAGAGTAAAACTTTTCTTCACATGGAACCCAAGAATATTGTGCTTAATTTCCTTCCAGGGCAAGAGTCCTGTACCATGATGATCACTGTAAAAGAAAACGGCAAGAAATCAAATGGCTGTTTGTGAGCACCACTGTTTTAATTTAAAGTGGTGTTGCGCTCTGACTATCCACTAGATGCTAAAAGTTGTCTAGAGGTTAATGGCTTCCCTAATAAAAATATTATCACAAAGAAAACTACAGACAAGCTAAATCATTTGACATTTTCATGGAAGACAAGCCATTTCACTGCAATTTTTACAGTTATCCCTGAGCTTGCTTTCTTTTTCTTTCTTTTCTTTCTTTCTTTCTTTCTTTCTTTCTTTCTTTCTTTCTTTTTGTGCAGCTTTTCCCTAAATTTAGTAATATCACTGTTTCCAGATGCACAACATGGAAATCTTAAGCAGTGTGTCCCCACACAAACTTGCAGGGCAGTGAGAAATTTTGAGTCCTTGGGTCATTTGCAACAACATATCTTGGGGCACACAGTAGCCTTTGCGATATGACTAGAAGAACCACTAACACAACCTGGCAGCTGTTATTTGCAGTATATGACAATATCTTAAGATAGATTTCTATCTGCCTCCACTGAGCCTGAAAGATTTGCAAATATGAATCTCATTCAAACCTTCACACAGCTCTGTAAGAACTGTGAATATTGGGAAGGTTATGCTCATATGAAATAACTGATCCGAGAGACGGAATGGGCTTCTTGTCCTTCCAAAGCAGCAAGAAATGGCTCAACCTGTCATCCCTGCACTTTGGGAGGCCAAGGCAAATGGATTGCCCGAGCCCGCGGGTTTGAGACCAGCCCAGGCAACTTGGCGAGACCTCGTCCCTACAATCAATAAAAAATTAGCTGGGCGCAGTAGCACGTGCCTATAGTTCTGGCTACTTGAAAGGCTGAAGTGGAAGGATCATTGGAGCCTAGTAGGTGGACGCTGGGTGTGACCATGAGCTTGCCACTGCACTCCAACCTGGGCGATGGGGTGAACTAAAAAAAAAAGCAGCAAGACAGATTGGTTTTCTTTTGCTGTTCGCATCACAGTGTTATACATGCAGCCCATTTATACCAAGTCAAGAGCATCTAGACGCTCACAGGAATTTCTTAAGGGCACGACTCTATCTCACTTTGCAGTTTTTATTGTTATTGCAGGAGTAGCTTCTACTAGAATTATGAGTTGCCTAAAGATGAATTCTTTCAGGTATAATTGGGAACATAAAGCATTCATGATATCAGCCGAGGGTAAACTTGAATCAGTCACCACATAAGGGGATGTTTTCAGGATGACAGGATAAATACAAAACCCTTAGAAATACATCCAGGGACACTAATAATGGCGTTTGATTTTGCATTCTTTAGTTTTAATGGAAGAACTGTTTCTTCTCTGATAACTGGGGAAAATTCTAAAACTGTAGCAACTTGATTTCTATACCTATTCAGTATAACAAAGAAATGGCTCTGCAAACGTTTAAAGCGTCCTCTTAGCTAAGCAGAAACACTAGTTGACTTTATCAGTACAAGGAGTCACAACTTGAGCCCATTTTTTTTTTTTTGTCATAGCTAGCTGTTGTTGGATTTGTTTTGGCTCTCTTTGGTTTTGAGGTTATTTTGTAAGGTACAAAGTTTTAAGTGTGGTTGACCCAGAGTATTTGCAGCAACAATAAAACATTATTTTCTTCAAGGCCAATCTTTTTCTGAAACTAATTCCAAGCAGGCTCTATGAAGAAATACTGTTTGTCGTTTTGGAAGTGATGTTTTGTGTGAGTATCTTAAGGCGAGGGAGTCTGAACATACCCTTCAAAAATAATTTCATGAAACTTTCACTTCGGAAGAAAATCAATTTATGTTCACATCATCTGTTCTTGTGTTAGAAGCAAAGAAAAAAGAAAGTCAAGTTGAGTGAAAGAAATAACTGTTGAAAATCAACAAATTAAACTTGACTTCAAAATCAGAATTTTCTCAACCCGTCACCCAGAATTTTATGAAAATATGTGTCACATATTGAAATACTCATTGGAAGCTGGACCTTGTCTTTAATGTTAAGCCAATCCACAGCTTTCAACACTAATATGTTAACAGATTCCATAAATCTAACATAGAGACTAAGGTTTTGAAATATTGGTATGGAGTTAAAAATAATATTGTTAACATAGAAATTTACATATTTGGGGGCAATAGATATGTTGCTTTAGAATATAAATATGGATTCACTCTCTTTAAAATGTTTTTTAAATTGAAATCAACAAAATTTGCCTTAAAACTTATTTCATCACATGGACTTAAGTTTTGTGTCTGTGCCAAAACCTTCATGCAGATTTATAATTCATCAGAAAAAAGGTAAAATTATATTATGGGCCTTTGATTTCCTAATATCTCTTACCATTTCGAATAGGAAATTTTCTCCTGAGCTGAAGAGATACTTTCTTTAAAGACTTCATGTGCAATGGTCCTTGGAGGGAATGCATAATCCGCTATTGTGCTACCATGGTTACTTGCCATCCTAGCAACCACGAAAACTGAGAGGCTGCAGCTCATTCTTGATATTCAGGTGCACTTATTTATTTATTTTAGAAGGTAGGATTTATTGAGAGGACAGAAAAGCTCCCACAGTGGGAGGGGACCTGAGGGGTTGCCCAGGTACATTTATTTGAGTAGATCTCCCAGCTATGAGTCAAATAGCCTCTCGCAAGCTTTTCAATAAATAAAAAGAAGGCGTGAGGAGCAAAAAATCTGGGGCATAGCAGGGTGAAAATGTCAATCGCTTTTCTTTCATAGCTCTTGAGTCTTATTATATTTGTTGTTGTTTTATTTAATTATTTAGGAGTTGTTAGAGATAGGAAATAGAGCTCAATAGACCTCAGTAGAGGTCGCTTTACCTCTGGTCACCAAAATGCATGTGGATGCTTCACTACACAACAGGCAGTCCTAGAGTGGGCACCAGCAGGGTGACCTACAATTCAGTTAAGCTCTGTCACTATCTGCCTAGAGCTAGGGTCAGATCCCACAGGTTAAGGGCCCCGTCCCCCAAAACTGTCCACTACTTCAGATGGCAGTTGCAAGTCCCAGGTCGTGACCTGTGCTACTGACCCAAAATGAGCCTAATCTTAGAGATAGGAAGAGACACATTTCCAGTTCCTGTGTATAGTGTCTATTTGCAATAAGTGGCTTCGAGAACACTGTCATCTTTCCATGTAGTACCAAGACGTTCCCGTTATCTATTTTTGTGTAATAAATCATTCCAAACGTAGAAGCCTAAATAGCAATTTTATTATTATCTTTTGTGGTTCTGAGAGCTGACTGAGCCCAGCTCATGCTTCTCACTAGAGATCTCGCGGGGAGTTTCATGCAGCTGGAGCGTCGGGCTGGACATGTCTGAAGACTGGACTGCACTCAATGTCCACGTTGGCTCCTTCACTCAAAGGTCTGGAGCAGAGCTGGGATGGCTGGAGGAGACGGGGCTGGCAGGAATCTCTCTCTCCAGGTGGCCTTCAGGTGGTTAGCGTGACCTTCCTCACAGCATGCCAGCTTCAGGGTAGTGACCATTATTACGTGTTGCCAGCTGAAGTCTCTCAAAGCACATGTTCTATAGGCAGAAGAGTCAAGCCTTCTTTGACTCGGCTTAAAAGTCACACAGCATCATACTTGCATCACTTGATGCACGTGGCAAGACACATCAGAGTCAAACTGTCTTCAAAGACCCATGTATTCATTTATTTATTTTTGCCAAATCGAGGAGAGAGGAGAGATTGATGGTCTTTTCTTATAGCCCATTCCAGTGGAGATCAGATAATAGCCTAGGCAAAGAACACTTGTACAGCTTGCAGTGGCTCTAAGGCTGAGTGAAAGCTTTAAGCTATTTGAACAGAAACAAAGCAGCACTGTAGCAAACCATAGACTCAAAAATGTACAGCCCTGGAGTCAGAGGAGTATATTTAGAGGGCATTGCATCACTCAAAACTTAGAAATAAAGCATTTAAAATATATTCACATGGCCGGGCTCGGTGACTCAGCCTGTCATTCCAGCACTTTGGGAGGCCGAGGCAAGTGGATTGCCTGAGCCCGTGGGTTTGAGGCCAGCCTGGGCAACTTGGTGAAACCTTGTCTCTACAATAAAAAAAAAAAAATTTGCCGGGAGTGGTAGCGCACGCCAGCTCCTTGGAAGGCTGAGGTGGAAGGATCACTGGATGCTCGGTGACCGTGAGCATACCACTGAACTCCAGCCTGGGCGATGGAGTGAGACTCCAACTCAAAAAAAAAAAAAGATTATAAAAGATTATATATTTTACACACACACACACACACACACACACACACACATTTGCGATCAGCAAAGTTTCCACTTTCCTAATAGTGAGAGCAGGTGAAAATACAAAAAAATCTGAAGTTGGTTGCCCTAACTTTCGTCGTTAAGCACAAATGAAACGGCTTTTCTAAACTGTCACCTTTTTCACAATTCAGCTGAAAGCTGTAGACATATCCAGTATTTGCCTCAGACACCACTCTGATTAGTATTCCGTACTTTGCATTTTTATTTGAATTATAAATCAAATATATAATATATATTATATATACATATTTCTTCATTCACATTGCATCATTACATTGCCATCTATCACTAATAAGTTCACTGGATTCACCTTTGACCTCAGAAATCTCATCAGCATATATTTCTTCATTTTCCATAATTATGGTAAATCCGTTTTAACATTGAAGTATAAGAGCCCTGAAATATCAAAATACAAGTATACAACACTAATCGCAACAAAATAGGGAGCAACTTGCAGTTTTTACCAGCTACGTAAATCAATAACAACATTGCACAGTCGATATCAGGTAATTATCTCAATCGGTATTCTCTCTCCTTGTCTCACTATTCGTTTCCAAGCAAAATATAGTCACACATACATATGACAATGTTGCAGCATTCAGAAACAGAATTTGGAATGACATAAATTCATATCAGCGACGGCAAATGAGTTAAAAAGAACTAAAAGCATCCTGAGATTCGGGAGTTCTCTCAGATGTGCTCAAGAATGTTAAAATTCCAGAGACGATGAAAAGCCAGGCTCACTCGGAATGTGACCCACGGCCACCAAAACGAGATTTACCCGGAGGACTCCAGACCCACTGCCTCTGGACACCGAGTAATTATCAGAAATGGTATCATATTGAAAATGATCCAGTGGAGCAAGATTTATAGAATAATGGGTTTAAAACCTCGTTACATTAAATTTCGTACTCCGCCGCTCCATTAGAAATATCATATTGAGCAAATCACAAATCTAGAACATTTACAACTTGATTTATCTCATCTTAGAGATAAGAAAGCTAAGACATATTAGAAATCGGTGTTCCCAACCAAGAAAATAAATTTGTAAAACAGAGAAACTGTTGAAAATGTTTAGGTATTCTTTAATTTTTAAAAAAATTTTGATTAGTAGAAAAGGCAAACTCAAACATCAAAATTGAAAATGACAGTTAAATACCTATAGCCTGGCCGGGCTCAGTGGCTCAGCCTGTCTTCCCAGCACTTTGGGAGGCTGAGGCGAGTGGGTTGCCTGACCCTGTGGGTTTGACACCAGCCTGGGCAATCAGCAAGATCTCATCTCGACAATAAATCAAAAATTAGCTGGGCGTGGTAGCGCGCGCCTGTAGTTCCAGCTACTTGGAAGGCTGAGATGGAAGGATTGCCGGAGCCCAGCAGGTCAATGCTAGGGTGGCTGTGAGTGTGTCACTACACTCCAGCCTGGGCGATAGAGTGAGACTCTAATTCAAAAAAAGAAAAAAAAACCTATAGCCTTTCTAAATCATCTTATAGGAAGCAGAAAGTTCTGGATGTGATGTTCTTCTCCACACTTTGGCAGTTAACGAGGGTGACCAGTTCATGTTGTTTCCAGGCATGCAATGCTTCCTCTCATAAGTCCCTTTCTAAGTGCTTACCATTTCGTTTTTCTAGTGGAATCTGAAAACCACTGCCTCAATTCTATTTCTGATTAGAATTTTAAAGTTCCTTTGGTCTTAATTTTTTTTAATTTCTTAAGTAGCAATATAGCTCTATTTACCATTGAAAGAAGGTCTGAATTTTGTATCTTGTAACTGTGAGTTTAATAATTTAGTTCAAAGAATTTTCTTATTATCTGCAGCCCATTGTTTATAAACACCGTAGAACCCTTTGTGTGTGTGTGCATGTGTGTGTGTGGGGGGATTTGATGCCAAAATTTACTGTTGTATGAAGTAAACTGAATATTACCTGTAACTCGATCGTTCTTGAATTATTTATTTACTTATTTCTATTTCTAGAGACGGAGTCTTGCTCACTCCTGCACTCAAGTGATCCTCTCACCTCAGACTCCCAAAGTGCTGGAATTACTGGTGTGAGCCACCACGCCTGGCCAGTTCTTGGACTCCTAACACAAATTCTTGGAAAGGGGATGAGTCAATAAAAGGTCATAATTAGGAGAAAAATTGATAATAACATCAGCCCTCTGGGTAATCTCGATAGCGAATTTGACAGTCAAACATTTAAAAATACTTACAACAAACATATTTTATATACTATATTGTATAAGATATTTCATGTAGAGAAACCTACAAAGTAGATGAAAATTTTAGAAATTTCAACAAAGAATTAAAATCTAGAAAAGGAAGTAAACGAACATCCTAGAACTAAAAAGGACAGAACTAGAAATGAAGACTAGTGGAGGGCTTCAAAGGAGATGACACCAAATGGAAGCTCAGATGAGCAGACCTAGGAACACACCTGGGAACCCCTAAAAGTTTAAAGCGTGGAGAAAGCTACAGACAGCAGAGCTCGAGAGAAGTGACGTGGGACTCCGGCAAATGATCCGGCATGCATTCAGCTGGCATCCCTGAGGAAGAGAAGAAAGTGGGAATGAAGCGGTATTCGCAGGAATACACATAGAGGAGGTTTCAAAACTGGTGGGAGACACTTGGCGAGTCCACGAACCAGACGTTCCGCAAGCCCCCAGCAAGAAAATCACACAGCAACAAGAGCAGTATGTGAGCTGCTAAAGCCACCTGAAAAAGAAAATAAATTGAAAGCACCACATAAGAAAGAAGCACCCGCTTCCAAGGAACGACAGTGACAAAAGATTTTCCACCAACAGCATGAAAACTTAAGGAAATGGAATGTCAGTGTTAAAACACCGAGAGAGAAAAAAGACAGTAACCTCAAACTAACTAATAAAAATATGCCTCAAAAAATAAAGAGCAATAAAGATACCTTCGGGCAAACAAAAGATCAGCCAATTCGTCTCCAAAAGGTCCGCAGCAGAAGAAATATTAAGAGAAGTTTTCCAGGTTGCAAGTATGAGGAGAGACCCATTCCCCTCCCCAGAAAAACCAAAATTATTTCTTGGAGGGCAGGTCCCTTGCAATACAGGTAAACATTCCAGAAACCCGTCGGCATCAGTGTACCAGCTAGCATTGTTGGGAGAGGCTGCATTTGGCTTCAGTGAATGTTTTTTTGGAGAGTCTTTCAAGGTGTTTGTCCATTTTACCATGGGTGATTTACAAGCACACCTGCCCACACACTGCAAGGAGTATCCAGCAGTTTTTGACCCAAAACACCATGATCCCCCTGCCCCACCCACCTTATTCAGTCAATCTCATCCTGAGTGACCTTTTTCTTGTTTCTCACATGAATAAAGCCCTCCGAGGGAAACATTTTGCCAATGTGCAAGAGATGAAACCAAAAACGGCAGAAGTACTAAAAGGCATCAGAATTGATGAGTTCAAAAAGTATTTTGAACAGTGGAAAAAGCTTCTCGATAGGTGTATTGCATCAATCAGAGAGTACTTGAAGGTGACTGACATTTAAACATGTAAGAATAAATGTGCATTTTTTAAATAAGTAAATTCTGGGTTTTGGGGGGGTTTCCCTCATAAATGACCCAGAAGGAAACACAGAACTTCGTGAGTGGATGAGGGAAGTTGTGGCCAACATGGTCGCTGGCTTTGAAGGTGGAGGAAGAGAGCCATGAACCAGGAATCTGGATGGTCTCTGGAAAGGCAAAGAAATGGATTGTCTCTGGAATACACCCCAAGGGACACAGCCCAGTCCACACCTTGATTCAGCCAAGTGAGAGCATGTCAAACTTCTAACCCACAGAACTGTGGATTAAATTAAATTATATTAAATTTGTGGATTAAAAAATAATTGTATAGCAATTTGTTAGAGCAGCGAGAGAAAATGAATACAAAAATGCAAATTAAAAATACAAGAAGATACGATTACACACCCACTTGAGTGACTAAAACAAAGTTTTGACAAAAATGTGGAATTCAAACAGTTCCAGTGTTGATGTGAGTATAAAATGGTACATGTGTTATTGAGAACAGTTTCGTACTGATCTCTAAATTTAAAGTACACCTACCTTATGACTTGAAAATTTCACTAAAGAGCATATATTCATGAAAAATGCATAAATATGCCTACAGAAGATATGTATGTGAATGTTTGTGTCAATTGTTTGTAATAGTCCCAAGCTGAAGGCAACTGAAAGCTTCGAGCAGAATGGATGAAATGGAGGTGTACCCACACAACGGAACGCTGCCCAGGAAAAGAGCAAGTTTCTGATGTACCCAATAGTATAATCATAAAGATATTATATTGAGAAAAATTAACCAGACAATAATGATTCTCCACTGTATCAAGTTAGAAAAGTTATAGTCAGGGAAGGGGCACGCTGGGCACATATGAATCTTGTATCTTTCTACAAGTGGAGTTTACACCATAATTCTCTCTCTCTCTCTCTCTCTTTCTCATAAAATTAAGGTGAAAACCTAAGATTAAAGTTCTTTATTCACCTTTAAGCATTTTATCATTCAATACAAACAAAATATTACGATGTCCTGTGGAATGATAAATTATTTATAAATAAATAAATAGCTACAACGGCACACAAGATGAATGATACGAACCAACGTATATCCATGATTACATTAAATATACACTAAGCAGTCACATTAATATTAAACATTTTTGCATGACTAAAAACTGAAAGTAGGTTGAATTTAGATATAAACACATTATCACAGGAAAAACTACTCACAGTAAAAAAAGTCTTTATTATTATTAAATTGAAGATTAGGGCTTTATTACAGTGGTTTAACAAGAACATATTGTATGATACTCTTATAGACAAAGAATACAGAATTAAAACAAGAAGACAGAGTTTTGCTTCAAAAGGATCATTCAAGTGGAAATCCAAGTTCTTTAAAGTGGTAATTGTAGCTAGGCTTCCCTGGCCATTGCATCTCTTAAAATACTTTTGGATGCTAGATTTGGCTTAAATAATTGTTTTCATTGGCCTAACTTTTGAAACATTGCTTTTTCATTAATAAAAAAATCTTCCTTCTAAGGATATGAAAAAAATTAGCCCCACCTAATTCTGTATATTTCTCTTGAATGGATTCTAAGTTTATTGTAAATCTTTGAAAGAATTACACATTGAGGCAGGAAGTAGGCCTCCCTCCTTTGGCTAAAACTTAGGGTCGCCTTGACCGCAGGGGATTTTTCTTGGTGTCAGTGAACTACGGAAAAGCACGTGTTCGGACAGGACATTGAAACACTGGGTTTTATACGGCTGGTGAAGGGCACCCATGTCTCTTTCTGTGACTTCCCTCTGGTGTCCAGATTTTGAGGCCGTGGCCATCACAAAGGACAAGAGGCAATGCATGGAATTAGATCATTTTAAGATTCTTGTGTATTTCGGAGAACGGTAAAAAAGATACAAATTTAAAGTAGATTGTAGTAGGTCAGGGAAGCATATTGTAGGATGGGGTCACTCCTAAAAGAATGACACAAAAATTGCTTACTAAAAAGCCAGCCGAAAAGAACAGAGAATTTAAAGACACCTAGCCGGCGCACCCAGGCCTGATCCTGGCCTGGCCTCCCGTCCAGCCAGCCACCCACAGCTGGCTCTGTCCTCCCACAGGGTCCACCTTGGCTTGCTCACGCTCCCCCTTCTCTCTTAAAACTGACCTCCTCTCTACAATAAAACAAAAAGCTAGCCGGGCCTGGTAGCGTGCACCTGTAGTTCCAGCTACCTGGCAGGCTGAGGCGGAAGGATCGCCGGAGCCCAGCAGGTGGAGGCTGTGGTGGCCGGGAGCAGCCACTGCACTCCAGTCTGGGCGACAGAGCGACACTCCAACTCAAAAAAAAAAAAACCCCAAAAAAACAAAAACAAAAAAAACCTGACCTCCAAAACCCTGGGGTCATCGTCTGCAGCCCTTCCTCCTGAGGCTCCCTCCTGAGCCTCCGGTTGTGGGCTTCTGTATTCCAGCTTTGTCTGGGCTTTCTTTGACTCCCAGCTCTGAACCTGGAAGTCAGACACCTCCGGCTGTCTCGGTTCAGGACTCCCAGGTTCAGCCCCGCAAGCCCCCTTGGACTCCAGGGAACTCCTGGGCCTGTGGAATAGAGCATGTCATCCAGGGCAGCGACGGCCTGTTGGACGGCAACACCCACCGTGGCAACCCCAGGAATGGGAGGGCTCATTTTTCATCTTTTCCCTTGTGCATATCAGTGGACGCTCCGTCGGGGCAGGGCTTTCACCTGTGCTTTTTTGCTGCCGGACCTCCAGTGAGCAGGATCGGGCCTGGCACCGAGCCGGCCCTGACACTGTCTGACCTGGGCAGACTTCGGGTCTGATCGCCTGGCCTTCACCGCCCGCCCTGGGAGGTGCAGTCCTCCCTGAGCTCTCCACAGGGAGTTTGCCCTGGCAGCCGCGCGCCCCCCCCGTCACCGCCGCCCCTGCATCCTCCCAGGGATGGCCTTCTAGGTCCAGGGACTGAGTGAGCACAGACAACAAGGCACAGCCCTCACCTTGGTGCAGCTGGCATGAGCCGTCGCAGTTCAGTGGGCACAAAATAAAGCGCCAGGTGGTACATGCTTGGGGAAGAAAGAGGATACCTGCAGGGGCAAATCGACAGGCGCTGTGGGATGCCCGGCTTAGGAAAGCAGCGTGTCAGAAAAGCAGTTTGCTCCTAAACCCCCCAAATATCAGTACCTATGGCCACGCCAACCCATTCACCATTTTTTAAAAAACGAGCCTGCAAGTGATGAATTTCATTGACAAGCTCCATCCTGGCTTAGGACATAGGACAGGAATAACTCGCTTGTAGCTGACCTCACTGTTACAAATCCAAATTTATCTGAATGAAAGTTACAAATGAGATGGATAAACTTGACTGAAAATATACACGTTTTCAAATATGTATATAATATTTTTACAACGAATGAGTGGTGAATTCCATTTTTTTTTTTTTTTTTTTTTTTTTTTGGCGTTGGAGTCTCACTCTGTCGCCCAGACTGGAGTGCAGTGGCCGCTCCCGGCCACCGCAGCCTTGACCTGCTGAGCTCTGGTGATCCTTCTGCCTCAGCCTTCCGAGTAGCCGGAATTACAGGCACGCGCTACCCTGCCTGGCTGATTTTTTGATTTATTGTAGAGATGAGGTCTCGCCAAGTTGCCCAGGTGGGTCTTGAACCCACGGGCTCAGGCAATCAATCCACTCACCTCAGCCTCCCAAATTGCGGGATTACAGGCTGAGCCACCGAGCCCGGCTGTGAATTTCATGTTAGAACTGCAAAAATTGGATACATGTCAGAAGCACTCCCTTATGAAAGATAAACACACAAGGCCACAGGAACTTTCCCCATGCCACTCAGTGTGCCCTACAAAACACGACCTATCTGAAGCATCTTCTATAAAATTATGGGTAGACAGCAGACAGTTATTGGCCCTAAAGCTAAAATGAATCTCAAAAGATCGGATGGATGGCCCTTGCCTATGAGACCGGACAGGCTCAGCGACGTACCCAAGGGGACAGATGGCTTGTCAGTGGGGCCTCCCTGGAGGAAAGGGGACTGGATCCACATCTCTTCCTCTTTACTGCGGGGTCTTGGGACATGGGTAGTTCAATGCCAGCAGCACGGGTTGGCAGAAACTTTTAGTTGGAGATATCATGAAAATTACTGCAAAAGGCTAAGAAAGATGCGTCCCTAAAGGCTTTGGCCTTGTTGTGTGCCATATTGTGCTTTTGCATTGTGTTGTCTGTGGTTGAATAACGATAAGAAATTCTGTTTTTCCTCTGTTTAAGGGCATGACGTCCAGGGGGTGCCTGTCCTAGATTCACATTCTCTCTGTCTTCTGGTATTGCTCAGATTCAATTCAACTCAGTTCTGTGTCTTTTCACTCCTAAGCAGCCTTGCTTAGGATAATAGCTTGCTGAAGAAATGCTAATCACATCACTCACGGAGAAGTAGCACTTCCATTGTTCTTAAATCAAACAGATCTTGTGAAAATAGAAAAACAATTTTTCTGGAGAAAAAGTAAAATTCGTAGGAGTTCAGATGAAGTTAGACAGCAGTCTTGGATGTTATAGCATGTTCATGGACATTTTTGGTGTGTGTTAATGTGTGGGCTTTTTAAAACAAAAATGATTTCATAGCACATTTTGCAAATCAGATACACAAATGCAAACAAAAATCTTCACTTATTTAAAATATTAGATATTACTGATAAAAGTTTACAAAATCCCAGAAGTCGACTCTGTGTATGATAAAAATACCCCCGAATCTTGCGGGGATGGGTATTATTTGCACACTGCGTGGAACATTTTCCCTTCCAGCCTCTTTTACTGAAGAATCAGGGATCCCTTTTCCACCTCTGAAATGTCACTTGGCTCTGCATGGGGGCAGAGACAGAAGGGGTTTCTCAGATGGGACAGCTGAGCACGTACCAGCTGCTCCCTCCACAGCCCCTTCTCCAAGTGTCACGTGTCAGGGTCTTGAAAAAATAATGTGCCATTTTCCCTAGTCACAGAATTGAGGGTCTAGCCCTGGGAAGTGCCAGGGTATTGGAGCTTGAAGAACTGTGCACACAGGCACACCAGCACCCTGAGGATGACATTCAGGGTCGCAAGGGGACAGCAGGTCAGACACATCCCTCGAGGAGCCACACCCGAGTGTACTTCGTTACTTTATTTGGCATTATAGTACCGATTATTCAATGTCGTGGCAGGTTGCTAATGAGCATCTTTGTTCACCTAGATGTACTTAAGCAACTTTCCTAATATGTGTAGAATAATTTAACAAGCACTATCTCTTTGTTGTTGTTGTTGTTGTTGTTGTTATTGTTTGTTTTGGTTTGTTTGTTTTGAGTTGGAGTCTCACTCAGTTGCCCATACTAGAGTGCAGTGGCCGCTCCCGGCCACCGCAGCCTGGACCCGCTGGGCTCTGGCGATCCTTCCGCCTCAGCCTTCCAAGTAGCTGGAACTACAGGCGTGCGCTACCACGCCCAGCTAATTTTTTTGATTTATTATAGAGACGCGCTCTCGCCAAGTTGCTCAGGCGGGTCTTGAACCCGCGGGCTCAGGCAATCCACTCACCTCGGCCTTCCAAAGCACAGGATTATAGGCTGAGCCACCGAGCCCAGCAACAAGCACAATCTCTAAGCGTGATCCGAGCTAACTTCTTTCTTCTTTCCAATTTTCTATACAGCTCAGTGTTTCACAGCTGATCACCACCAAACTGATAGCTGCAAGCTTGACTCCTGTCCTTTTAAGAGCGGAACCTTAGCTGTTGATAATTTAGCAAACAGACCTTATCAATTTGACCTAAAAGTATCTGTAACGATATGACAGGAACTCCTGCTGACTGACTGTATGGTTTTAGAAGCATGTGCTACAATTATTTCTTTTGTTTTCAGAAGCTCATGCAAAATTTGATATTCACAGCTGCTAGCCATCAATGTCGTTGAGAAGCAATCTCACCACAAAAACACAAAAGTAACTGATTCCAGATTATTTCCAGACCTTGCATTGTAGAGCCGGAGAGGATTCAGGTGCAAGTGGTACAAAAGTAGCCACGGCCCAGGTGGGCTATAAGATTTCCACCAGCCAGGCCAGACGCCTGTCTGCTGACACAGCTTGATAGCATCTAGGAATTCCAGCTAGAGAAGTATGGGGTGGCGGCTGATTTTTTTCCCTCTCGAAGATGACTGTCCCGAAGCAGACAGCTGGTAAAGGAATCGCAAGGTTGAAGGGAATGCATGTGTGTTTGCTGAGAAACTCCGTCAAGATTCTTATTTATGATGTAAATAAAGTCAAGACGGTGTAAGATGACATGAAACATGTACCCACATGGTTTTTGCAAACTGAAAATAATATGAATGTAGGGAAGTTTGTACATACAACATGGACTGTACACAGAACAATAGGAAACCATGTATAGACAGTCTGTTTACAAAGTTGAGACCTTCTTTAGAAAGCAACTTGTATTGCTTTAGCCACTTCTCTTTAAATATTACTCTTTGAGTAGTAGTTAAAATTTGAAAGATTAACAATTATATGAGATAATCATCCCAGCCACATAAAAAAGGTGGACAGTCATAATGGCAGATAATAAAAAGGGGAAAAATTACTGCATTCTTTTGTGTTACAAAAAAGGATTCTTGTCAATAACTCTTCAAGAATTAGGTCAGTTTTGGGAATCATTCATCTCTGTCCAACTCTATGTGTGGTATATTTGTTCTAGGAAAAGATTTATTGCTGTGAAGAGATTAAATATTCTTGAAGCAATCAACGTAATTAAAAACATCATATCCTTTTAAACTTTAAACATGAACTTAAATGAAATCATTACTGAAGAGATTTTCACAAACACATTGTTTTGCTTTTGTTCAATATGCCTTCAATACTCTTAGGAGAAAAGGTTGACTTCATTGTTTCGTGTTTTTCTGCTGTTGCACAGAGCTGTCCATGCACTGCCATCACCGTTTCCACACATTTAAGAACGTTATTTACATGTATTTCCCATGCTGTCACATCCCCCGTTCTGGGCGGTTGATAACGGTTATGTTTTCATACTCTTTTATACCTGTGTGTTTTCACCTCTGCTAAGCAAGTGTTCCCTTTCATCGAATTGAGCGTTTTCTAATCTCTTCAGCTACCTAGCTGGATACAGACATGGTAAGACTGTTCAGAAGCTCAACAGAATTTAGATTCCCACACTCTGCCATGCTGTGAGTCACTTGTTTTGAAGGCAGAGTAACTATAATACAAAATAAAAGGGTGCGTAGCTGGACTTGAAGAAGCAGGAAATCAGGAGACTAAGTCCTGTGTTGTGAGCAAGTGAGTTTTCTCATTGTGACTCCTGCGTGACTCATGTAAAATGACAAAGAGGAGAAGATGTTATCTAGAGTCTTTTCCAAATCTGAGGTGTTGAATACCATTAATTCTACAAACATCGACAGGTACCCAGCACTATTATGAGTTACAAAATTCAAAGATGATTAAGACATGATCTTACCTTCACCCTGCTTTCCCTATGCGTAGACAATAGACATACACAGTACAGACACATTTACAGATAGAGATCTAGAAATCTACCTTGTTTTGACTTTCCCTACTAGTTTTCTAATGAATATCTATTCTTCCTTTTTCTTTGCTTACAGATATTACAATATGTATTGTCAACATTTCTTAATTCCCAAAGCTGCTTTGCTCCTAGGACAGCTGTGTGGCATGGTCCTGAACAGTATGAGCTAAGGTGAGGTCTACTAGAAGGATATTTTTTTAAAAGAAAAAAACTATTCATGTTAAAAAGTGACAGGTCCAGCTAGCAAATGCCACCAGTCGGAATTCACCTTCAATCTGGGGACAGGATTGATGTTTAGAGATAAACTAGCCATTTTGAGTCCACAGATACTGTTATAACCATGGAATCTCACTCCGCTCTGGTTGTGTCAACCCTGAGCTATGTGCATCTAGGACTTCTTGGTGTGTATAAAATATACTTTTACACGTGAGGAAGACATTGTAGTTCTATTTCTGCTATGGTCAGCTTAAATACTTCTAACTGATATACTTGCTCATGTATTTGTCAAGCAGTAGTAATTCATGTTCTGTGTATGAACACCAGAATGTTATCAAGAAAACTTAGTCTCAATATATATTCATAACCTTTTAAGTTCTCACTAGTGAGTTGATGACTTTTGTCTCTCTAGTGGGTTTTTTTTTCTGTCTTTGTTCTATTCGTTGTTCTTGCATTATTTCTCATATTTTCTTTCTTTCAGGGTTCATTTTAGAATTTCGATTTATCTTACCAAAGAACTCTAGTTAGAGAGATGCTATGTTATCAAATATGTATAGTTTCTCAAGGAACAGATGACTTCATAATATATAATACTTTCAACTGTCAATTCCATTTTTATTGTGCTGATTTAGTATTATATACTTCATAGCTCTGGGGGTTTTGCTTAGCATCTCGGTTTACTTTTCATCTTAGTCAAAGAATTATGGATATATTTTGTCTTTAATTTCCAACATTTGCCGGCTTTGGCTTTTATTTTTCTATGCTGCTATTATTTCCTTGTGTAACTGTCATCTGCGTTCTCATCGCCCTTTGAAATAATCCCTATATGACTGACTGTTGGCATATATGTCTCATTTCTCAATTTGACATTTGATTTTTGTTTTCATGTCTTGGTGCAAAACAGTAAATGAACAAAATGTACACAAACACTTTCCAGGGCTCACCTAGTAGAGAGAGTGTCCTTCTACACTGAGCATCTTTGGTGGGTAGCATCTGTGCCAAAAAGGATAGTTGTGCTTTTCTTTCTTAGAAATATTCCTTAAAAAGTGTTTTTAAGGTTAGGATGATCCAAGTTGCAGACCCCTAAGAATCAAGAAATTATGGCAAATACTGGGTCATGGATCCTTTTTCTGAGAACCATAATAAAATTCATGGACACTTCTTTGTATATTCCTAAAGTATAGCGAGTGATACCAACCAAGCCGAGTACAAAGCAACAATTTGTAAAATCATTGACGGTTATTTTATACTGTAAACACATTAACTTTTTAACTTAACAAACGTCACTAACAAATGTTAGTGTGTTTCATAACTAAATTTAGCAGCTTTCGCGGCTATGCAAAACTGCAGGTCAAAGGGCAGGCAAGACAGGTGAAGCCCTGGTCCTGGTCACGCTGGCACGCAGGCGTCATGCACAAGCCCACACGCCGTAGCTGGTCTAATTCAACAGTTGGCAATCTGCAGCTCACCTGCCACCATCCCACTTGCCAACTGTTATTTTGTAAATAGTGTACTGAAACACAGCCAGGCCTATTAATTGATATATTGTCTATGACTGCTTTGATATTACAATGGCGGAGTTGATTGCCATAAGGATAGACACCTTATGGCCCACAAACCTAAAAGCATTAACTCTCTCGTCTTTTAGTGAAAAAGTTTGCTGGCGTCAGAGCTAATTCATCCTGTCAGTAACTAAATAACAATAACAGTAACTGACTATTTCATTCAGTGCTGACCATGCAATCCGCTGGTGTGCAAGCGATGGGAACAGGTTGGGTTTAGTTCATCAAGAAGCCAGACCGGTCTGTACAGGAGCCTTGACTTGATGAAGGCAGATGCGTTGGTTTCTCATCACTCTCTTTCACGTGTACGATGTCATCAGTTCAAGGATAAATGACTTATCTTCACCAATTGTAGGACCTTTGCATTCAGGTACAGACCTGACACTATGACAAACATAACAACTTGCAGATGTCATGTTCAATACCCAGAAGAAGTGCTCAATGAGGTCAGTGCCTCAAGATAGCACACTGGAAGGTACTCTAAACAATAATGACTTTGAGGCACCTTACCCATAAAGAATACTTACGAATCTTTTCAAAGATTTCAGTTGAGCACATTTGCTGATGTTTATGAGACCTTATAGGTGCTACTTGTAAACCATAACTGACAGGAAATAACCCTTTTATAGAATAAACTTTAAATTCCATCACATTCTCTGGAAATGTGTAGTCTAAACCATCTTCTTCTAGCAATTATCTGCTTGAATAGCTCTGATAGATAAATGCTCACAGTTGTTCTGTCAACTACTCATTTATTTTTTAAGGCAGTGTCTTTTGGTAAAAAGCATACAGAGAATAATCAATTATTCCCTAAAGTGAATTCTTTATAGATGAAGTGATAGAGGAGAATGAATATTCATTATTTTCTATCCAAACCCGTTTTCAAAGGAAAGTATGTTTCTACCATAATTTAATCTTTTTTCGCATCAGAAGTCTAATTAAATAAACTTATAAAAGTGATAGAAAACATAGTTGGGATTTTTAAAAAATAGTATGAGCCGGGCTCGGTGGCTCACCCTGTAATCCCGCGCCTTTGGGAGGCTGAGGTGAATGCATTGCCTGAGCCCGCGGTTCGAGACCCGCCTGGGCAACGAGACCTCATCTCTACAATAAATCAAAAAATCAGCTGGGCGTGGTAGCGCAGGCCTGTCATTCCAGCTACTTGGAAGGCTGAGGCGGAAGGATTGCCGGAGCCCAGCAGGTCGAGGCTGTGGTGGCCGGGAGCGGCCACTGTACTCTAGTCTGGGCGACAGAGTGAGACTCCAACTCAAAAAAAAAAAAAAAAGTATGGTTTCATCATCATTAGAACAATTGGGAAACACCTGCCCCAAAAGTGATAAATCTGGATTTTACCCACATCTCTTTTAAAGAAAGAAATATCTGGTGAAATGCTTCTGAATTCTATTTACTAACATGAAAAGAAATGAACTGTTCCAACTATCCTAGAATAGCTTAAAGTAAAATATGAAAAATGACTTTTTTTTTTCATCACTTAGAGTTTGCTGTTATTTTTGTTTTGCGAAGGTCCGTATTCTCTTTGTGCATACAGTAGTGTGTGAATGTTGTATACATACCCTGGCCTATTAAAGAATTATAAAAATTGATAGGAGGGTATGACACAGGAAAAGGTAAATAGTGTTGATTGATTTTCTAGACAGATGTATAGGTCTCTAACCCACATTATCATTCATGTGAATAGGACAGTTTTATGTCTCACGCTTTCTTTTGACATTTTAAAGATGAGAAAAAACTTAAGAGAACTGAAATTCAGAAGGAATAAATACCAATATTTGTGGTTAGTATATAGCGGATCTATTGTTACAACCTGTCTTTCATCAATAGCGTGATGCTACTGTAAGTTAGTTTAAAATGTTTTAATGACTACATTTCTGTATACCTGTAACACAACAAATAATTTGGCTCCATCTATTTGAAGAAACATGTGGGCAATGGTCACAGGAGGAATGGTGGCCACATTGTAGGTACACGGCTGGACACATCTCCCTCTCTGAATGAGGTTGACACGTGGGGTCTTCAAATTGACCAGCAATCTGTGGTTTCCAAAAAAAATTAAGATGAAAAGCTGAAGCTTAATGGTTCAAGTATTAGACTTTTGAAATTTTTACTAAAAGTAGAAACTGCTGCACAAACATATCTGATAAATTTATGTAATCAAATATATATTCTCTTTATGTGTCAATTCTAGAAAAAAATCAGAATAACTTCCAATTAATATTTTTAAACTTGCTTTTTCCAGAATGAAGGTACGAAACAGGATATGAGCAGCCCAATATCATGTAACTAATATTTGAAGTTTGTGATTGGATCTTAATATATATTTTCACCAGAGATAATGATGAATTGGTATGGATTTAAACAACATGCTGAAGTTATCAATTCCAGAATTACATAGTGGCTGAATAACATGTATTTTTAAGTAATATTCATGGGCTTTTGGATTTTGTGCACATTGAGAAATTCAATTGCAAATTGTTAATTTGCAAATTTCTTATTCTGTGATTCGTGGTAAAAGGTGATGCTATAAATACTAAAGCAGATTGCAAGATAAGTGATAAGTGATAGAAGGAATTTTTGTGAAGTTATTATTATAAGTCATAATTTTAAATCATTTTACATTGAAAAAATTGAGTATTGTGAATATAGTTGCTTTAGGAAAATGCTACCAGGCTGGGCTCAGTGGCTCAGTCTGCAATTCCAGTACTTTGGGAGGCCGAGGCGAGTGGATTGCCTGGCCCACAAAATTCAAGACCAGCCCGGGGAACTTGACGAGCCTTCATCTCTACAATAAATGAAAAATTAGCCGGGCATGGTAGTGTGTGCCTGTAGTTCCAGCTACTTGGAAGGCTGAGGCGGAAGGATCGCTAGAGCCCAGCAGGTCAACACTGGGGTGGCCGTGAATGTGCCATTGCACTCCAGCCTGGATGACAGAGTGAGACTCTGGCTCAAGAAAAAGAAAAGAAAAGAAAATACTACTAGCTTTCAGCTGTTGATAGCTACGAGAAAAAGTGAGGATATTTTACAAATTAAATCAAGAAACAATTTTAGTGGTATATAGCTTATAATAGTCACAAAATCACAGAAGGAGTTTATAAATGTGGCTTGTTTTTGTTACGTAGTACTTGATAAAATGTTAAAATAAGCCGGGCTCGGTAGCTCAGCCTGTCATCCCGCGCCTTTGGGAGGCTGACGTGAGTGGATTGCCTGAGCCCGCGGGTTCGAGACCCGCCTGGGCAGCGAGACCTCATCTCTACAATAAATCAAAAAATCAGCCGGGCGTGGTAGCGCGCGCCTGTGATTCCGGCTACTGGGAAGGCGGAGGCGGAAGGGTCGCCGGAGTCCAGCAGGTCGAGGCTGCGGTGGCCAGGAGCGGCCACTGCCCTCCAGTCTGGGCGACAGAGTGAGACTCCATCTCAAAAAACAAAACAAAACAAAACAAAATAACATAAAAGAAAAATAAAATAATAAAATAAAATGTTAAAATAATAACCTGATGGTCTCAGCTACTAGACATTTAAAGAGACCACGCAATCCTAAAGTAATGAAATTTAATGCAATTTCTATTTTGAAGCTATGAAAATATTCTTAGCCCCCAAACTTTAACAGCACAAAGTGGGCACTGAGTCAAAGTTTATTAGATGAGGGTGCAACAGGACCGAAAGGAAAAAGCAACAAAACCGATTGAGCTGCCCATCACATGAATACTGACTCCAGGAAATGGCAGAAACGCAATTGGGGAGACAGATTTCTCTTTCTCTCATGGTCACAACATGGCATCTGCTATCCGTTGCCCTTTGGAGGTTGAAGACTGAGCCATAAAAAACGTAAAATATAAAATAAGCCCCTCTGTATATCAGAATCAAGCAGCCACTGTTTGGGGAGGTGCCCTGCCCTGAAGTTCCCCAGTTGAGCATTTGGGGGTCTATCCGAGGATGCAAAAGTCCTCAAGGCTAGTCAGCCGGCCACCTCCCAAGGCTTTGGCTGTGATGGTGGCCTGGGGAGAAAGCCCATTCGTCTGGGCAGCAAGCATTCGTCTGGACCCCAACCTGGAGTCGCTCTTCTGTGCTGTGATGCCTGTGCATGTAGACATCCAGGTGCTTAGGCCAGAGCCAGCACAAGCCAGTGCCACAGGAAGCTGTGACTGCTGTTTCTGCTGCAGGCAAGAGTCTTTTTTCTCTGCATTCTGTGTTTTTTGTCAGCGTGTATAAAAGCATGGCAGGCGAATTTTCTAACTTGCAAGTAGGCCAAAGCTCAGAGCCTGCACAGTTCTGAACAAAGGCATTACTCCCAACGTGTGTGTGTACATAGAACTGGTTCTATAATTTCACATATACAAACACACATATATTCGAGGGGACCCCCTCAAAACAGAATTTATAAAAAATTGTCTATTCATTCTTCCATGTTTAAACTTCAGTCACCTTCATGTACTCTCCATTGATGCAATACACCTTATCCAGGCACTTTTTCCACTGCTCAAAAGTTTTTGAACTCATCGTTTTTTATTCCCTTTAGTGCTTCTGCTGTTTTTTGTTTCATCTCTTCCACATCAGCGAAAGGTTTCCCTTTGAGGACTTTCTTCATCCGAGGAAACAAGAAGAAAATGTTCCTTGGGGTGAGATAAAGTGTATAGGGAGGGTGAGGCATGGGGGATCATGCTGTTTGGGTCAAAAACTGCTGAACACTCAGCACAGTGTGGGCAGGTGCGTTGTCAAGGTGGAAGAACCGGTCACCTGTTTGCCACAACTCGTCAAGTTTCTTCTGCCAATAGTGACACAACCTTCTCAAAACGTCTAGATGAAAACTTGGGTTGGCCATTGGATCCAGGGGGACAAATTCTGAGTCTACAACAAGGGGCCTGCCCTCCAAAAGATAGTTCTGTTTTCTTCGCCTCCCCTCCCCGTATATACTCACGTCTGCCATTCTGTTTTTAACCCTCGTAATACTGTACTAATGATATGCAATGATTGTGCCATTTTCGTACTTTCTCTGAGCCCTAACGTCCTCAACGATCCCTTGAGGATATCACTGATAGATAACTCAGAGGGCTGTCATATGAATGAAATGGCATAATGGATGTAGTGGTCTTAGAACAATGTTTGGCACTCAGTAACTTTATCCGTTCTGCTTTATCTTTGATTTCTATTAGTGTCTTTTATAATCCATCATTTTGCAAAGAAATTTTACTGAAAGAAGTTTTATGATTCTTCTTTAATTATTTAAAAAAATAGTCTTTGTATAAAATAAGTGCATTTTAGAGAGCAACATCCACATTTGTATATAAATATTATGACAATTTTTGAAGAAAAGTTTTCCTATAGGATTACTCAAAAATTTATTTTTTTAAAAAATTTCAATTAGGCAGACTACATAGAAGATAATATATGTCTCCCTCCTACTTCTAAAATTGATCCATTTTGAGGTTACTAATAGCATCAAAAGACTTTCATAATTATGGAATATATTTAAAAGACAACAGTGGCCTCTAGTGATCCAAAAACTCAAACAACAGGATAATGGTCTCTAAATCCGTCAAGGAAAAAGAAACGCAAATGATTTGCTGATGTTTTAAATCCCCCTGATGAGAGATTAATATAATCTTTCACAGAAAGCACCGTCTTTTCTAAAGTGTCTTTGTACACATTGCTAGATTAACATGCATACTGTTTAAGTCAAACAGGAAACGACATCTTGACTTCGGCAATTTGTAAGGGATTATAGAGACATGGATAGCCAAATCAGACATAATCACAAGAATACTAATTTTCTTTTCAAGCACGTTTAATTAGCAGAGCACTTGATTACAACTTTCTTGTAAATACTAGTACAGATGTTCCCCAATTTAAATGGTTTGACTTACAATTTGCAACTTTTATCACTCATCTTTTCAGTAATAGCCATCCTAACAGGTACAAGATGGCATCTCATTTTGGTTTGGATTTGCATTTTTCTGATGAGGAGTGATGTTGAAAGTTTTTTTCATGTACATGTTGGGCACTAGAATGTCTTTTTTGAGAAATGTCTACTCAAGTTTTCACCTGTTTTTAAATCAGGTTATTTGTTTCTTGCTATTGAGTTGTTTGAGTTTCTCATATGTTTTGAATGTTATTCCCTTATAACGTGTATGGTTTGTCAATATTTTATCCTGTTGTATAGATTGCCGTCTCACTCTGTTGATTGTTCCCTTTACTGTGCAGGAGTTTTTTAGTTTGACGTAATTCCTTTTTTTCTCATGATTTTTTTCAACCATAATCACGATCATAGTAATATTTACATCGGCGGACTCTAGTGTGAACTTTTAAAATCCTCACTAAAACCCTACTATCTCTCTCCTCATTTTACAGGTGAATTTGAGGCAATAGAGGTAAAACGCCAAAATTACCAGGTGTCAGGGCAAGGATTCAAAAATCCAGCAACCTGAAATATCCTCCCTGGGTACAGCTGTAACTGTATACCTGTATCACCTTGATGGCGGTGATGGCAACACTAGCATAGACCAATATCCAAATGTATACAGTTGTACGCATGAGTTATAGGCAGTGTTTTATATGCTAGTCATGCCTTAATAAAGCAAGAGGAAGAAGAAAATAGGGCATAAAAAGTAAAGTAAATGGCAAAATACACTGCATTTCTCAATGAGCTAAAACACAAACAAACAAACAAACAAACCCAAGAAGAAATAGCAATTTGTTTTGATAGAAAAGCAACATGGTAGAGAAAAGAATGTGGTGGTTTCTAACGAATTTAAACATAGACTTTTACGCACCTTTTAACCCCACTCTTAAGAAATTATTCAAGAAAAATAATACCTTATGTTCTCACACACAAGCAACAAGCAATCTGGTTTCAGAATTTATCTTCCAACTACTACTAATCACTTCGTATAGATTTTTTTTAAAACTATACAAAGATTATCTTTTAAATATTTATAGGAACTATTTCTAGTTCATGAAGATTTATTGATGATTCAGAAATGACGGTATGCTTCAACTTCATTCTAAATTTCTACAGAGTTCCTGCTTACTAACTTTCCGCCTAATGGTCTTTGGAGCATTGTAGAAATTCTTGCTTCTTTTTCTGTATATGTTAGCTGGTATTTATTTGCCTATGTGCTCATAATTGCTCTTCAGAATGACTTTTCAGATTTTACATTCTTCAAAAGACAGCACCACATCCTACTAAATGCATTTGTCTAGTAGCCCATGTGAATTCTTGTGATGACCTTCTCTGCGGGCTACTTGGACATTGCTGATGGAAAATTATTTCAGTTTGTATTACTAAATTAGAAACAATTTCCTTCATATTTTAAGTTGTCCAGGCATTCCATTCTTTTTTCTTTTTCTTTTCTTTTTCTTTTTCAGTGGGTTCTCACTCTGTCACCCAGGCTGAAATGCTGTGGCATAAACACGACTCAGGGCTACCTTGACCTCCTGGGCTCAGGCAATGTCTCCACTTCAGCCTTCTGATGAGCTGGGACTACAGGTACATGCCACTATGTCTAGCTATTGTTGTTATTATTATTTTTTGGCAGAGATGGAGCTTACTATATTGTCCAGGCTGGGCTTGAACTCCTGGATTGCTCAAGCAATCCTTCCGCCTTGGTCAGTCTCCCAAAGTGCTAAAATAACAGGTATGAGCCACTGTGCCTGGTCCAATGCTCTTTGTAATAGTAATTCTTTTCTAATATACCCAAAGTAAATTGAACCTTCTTTTCTGTTATGGATTTAAAAAAAAACTGAGGGTGCAACAGATTTCCATTTTGCTTGAAAGTTTTTGATAATTAAGGTCATAATTCACAAGCAATTAGATTAGGGACTCAGAAGTCAGAATCCGCATATCTGTTAGCTGAAAAGAAGCTCTCGTGTTGGCCAACCTCCTATGAAGAAGGGAGAGTGGAAGCAGAGTTTAAAGACAAAAAGTTTCAAGGTTTGGCGAGAGTACAGAGAAAGTGCAATCCTTGGACACTGTTTGAAGGAATGTAACCTAGTGCAGTCCTTATGAGAACAGTAAGGCTGATTCTCAAAAAAGCTAAAAATAAATGTGCCACGTGACCCAGCAATCCCATTTCCAGGGACCTCTGCTAAGGAAATGAAATCTGTGTGTGCACCCCCACGCTCACTGCAGCATTATTCAAATAGCCAAGATTGAGCATCACCCCAGGTGTCCATTAGCAGGCAAATAAGGAAAATGTGGCGTGTATTCACAGCCACAGCGGAGTACTAGTCAGCCTTAAAAAATTAAGAAATCCCTTTGTTTGCAACATCGTGGGTTAACCTGGAGGACGTTATGATAAGTTGAATAAACTGGGCACAGAACGACAAATACCACATGATCAAATGTACACGTGGGCTCTAGCAAAGTTGAACTCATAGCAGCAGAAAGTAGAATTGTGGTTACCAGGGACAACTAGGAGAAAGGTGTTGGGTTGGGAAGATGTGGGTCAAAGGATACAAAAGTTCAGTTAGCCAGAAGGAGTAAGCCTAAGAGATGTATTGTATAACATGATGACTATAGTTAATAATAATGTGCACTTGAAAGTCACTAAGAAGGTAAATTTCAAGTGTTCTCACCACACATGAAAAATAAAAGCTCGTGAGTATAATTAGTATAAATAGCTTGATTTAGTCATTCCACAATGTATGCGTATTTCAAAACATAATGAATTACACCATAGATACAGAGTTTGTATTTGTCAATAAATACATAAATATATCCACAGTTTTTAGGAAGTAAATAATCAAATTCACAATGTTAGTCTCAACAGTATTTTTATTTTTATTTATTTTTATTTTTTGGAGTTGGAATCTTACTCCGTTGCCCAAGCTGGAGTGCAGTGGCACACTCATAGCCACCCCAGCGTCGACCTGCTGGGCTCAGGCGATTTTTCCGCCTCAGCCTTCCAAGGAGCCGGAACTACAGGCGTATGCTACCATGCCCGGCTAATTTTTTGATTTATTGTAGAGATGAGGTCTCTCCAAGTTGCTCAGGCGGGTCTTGAACCAGTGGGCTCAGGCACTTCACTCACTCTGCCTCCCAAAGTGCTGAGAGGACAGGCTTGAGTCACTGCGCCCGGCCAACAGCATTTTTAAATTTTCCTTTTGTGTTTATCATATTTTATTTTTTACTTGCTGCTCTTTCAAAAGCTATATTTTTTTCATTTGGGGGGTTAATTCTTTATTATTTAAAGCATTAGAAATGAAATTGGCTGTAGCTACCTTCTAGACATGAGTTTATATAGTCTAAACTTTATTTTGATGATTGAGCTAATCAATGTCTAATTGGACACAGTCTGTGAATCAATACCAGGCTGGAGGCCAGCTAGGCAAATAAAAGATTAAATGAAGTAGGTTCAGTGCAGTGATCTTCACTCACCTGGAATGCCTGAACACACAGACTGTGAGTCTCACCCCAGAATTTCTAATGGGTCAGTGGTGGGGCCTGAGACTTTGAATTACTTACAAGTTATGGAGCAATGCTGATTCTGCCATTCCTGGAAAAACACTTCCAGAACAGCTAGTTGAGCACACTGTAGTGTTGAAGTTGAGTAAGGATGCTGCAAGGTGGCCCCCTGGCCGAGACTTGGAAGGCAAGTTAGGGAAGGGTCGTCAGTCACAGGACTTGAACGCTGAATCTAAAAGAATGGTGAACAAAGCCAGGGAAGCCAGATGAATTTTACCATTGCAGGAGACCAACTTTAGTAGACCACCAATTCAGATCACACTAAGTCTTCCACTGAGCTGAGAATTTCATTCACTTAAAGAAAAAGTGTTTTACTCTTTCTTGACTACTGTAGTTTCAGTGAGGTCGAAAGAATGCATTATATACTAAAGAGAAAACTGACTTCATAAGCCTTGACGAAGCTGGGATAGTTTTGTTCTCGAGGAAAATTCTATGCTCAACTTTTTTTGAGAGTTGCAGTCCCAAAAGAGTTAAAAGAGAGAATTTAAAGAAACTCAAATAGAAATTTGATCTTAAAAGGGGGTTTTTAATGTCTCGAAATGATAATTTACTGTAATTCCTTAGCCTGAAACAACAGTTCTATTCAACACAGTACTATTAACAAAGTAATTAAGTCAGCCATTTTCCCATACGTTTCATCAGTGTGGTGTGTAGCTCATGTACAAATCACGAAGGCAGAATACATAGGGGCAAACGAAAAAACAATTTTGCAGAATACCCAAGAAGCAGAAATGAGGAAGAGAAAAGAGGAGAGTCAAGATTGGCAAATGCATTTAATACTTTTTAAAACAAATTAAGAACAGCTAGAGCAATATTTATGATGATCGCCCAACAGCAAGAACAAGTACTTATTTTCACAAAGGCAGAGGCAGGGAATCATCAAGAAAATATGCTGACATTCTTCTCAAGAAGAAGAGCTGAGGAAGAGAAATTCAAACATGTCATCAGGAGCAATACCTTCTCTTCCCACCTAGATTCTCTTCATGCTTCAAAACCAAACTTAAGCCCTACCCCCTCCATGAAGTCGTCCACTTTTTAAAAACTCAGAGTTCAAGGGTTACTAAAAATGCATAATTCACTCAAAAAGTATTATCGGGGATTTCTACAGGCAAGGCACTGCTGTGGGATATATCAATAAACAGAACAAAGAAAGTCCTTACCTCCAGCAGCTTACGTGGGACTTGGGATGACAAGATAATAAACAAGGAACATTAAAAATAAATTGTGTAGTCAGATGTGAATAAGTGTAAAACCTAGCAAATGTAGAAAAAAATAGAAGAAGTAAGGACTGTCAGGTCTAGAAGGTAGGTTGAGGGGACGATGTGGAACAGACAAACCGTGTGCCCCATATCCCGCTCTGTGCTTGAATGGCTGGAGCATTCATCTCAAACACTCCATTCACAAATCAATGACTGAAGAAATATACTATGATAGTCCATCCCTGGAATATGCCTGACTCTCTCCTAACTTTGCTTCCTTAACTGATCTTTGCTCTCATTTAAATTGTTCTCTCCTCTTACCTAAGTGTCTGCCTAATAAAATCATGAACTTGTTCCATCAAGTTCAAGACATGGAGTCTATACTAATGATCACAACAAGCCCTTTGTCTCTGAAGATTTATACTTCACTGTCTGTGGAAGTGGTTTTCAACCTTTTTTCCTTGTGTACCTATCTAAATTTAAATGTCTTCAAATGATCTGATTGCATATTATATAGAGTACTTAGGATGTCCTTATGTTTCTACCAAAACTTCAGAAGTACATATTTGATGGTTAAATTTGTGGGAAATGTTTGCTAACCTAATAACCTGTTGGGTAGAGCCACTTCTCACTTTCAAGCGAATCAGTCCACTTTAAACTGCATCATTAGAAAAAAATCTAATTTTCTTAAAAATTAAAATTGGCGTTTTAACGTGTTTTCTTCTTTCCACACAGCATTCTCATTTAACGTCAAATTTCTTATATGGAGAAAAGAAACCACATATTCTAGTTATGAGCTTGCCACCTAAATAGAAGATGTTTCTACTATTCAGTAGTTTTTTTATTATGTCTCTAAGAACTCTCCCTCAAGAAGAAATTGTCCAAAATGAGTTTTGATGTTGTTTTGTTTTGTTTTTTGATGTCCAGGGAATTTTGATTACCACAGAAATGCGCCCTGATAAAAGTCTGGATGGATGAATGATATGTTTTTACTGTGAAAAAAATGAGATGTGCTTTTCTGAAAATGGGATAATGGGGAAAAAGATAAGTATGTTGCTAGGATAAATACTTTTTTTTTAGTTGGAGTCTCACTCTGTTGCCCAGACTGGAGTGCAGTCACATGATCATGGCAACCGCAGCCTTGACCTGCTGGGCTCCGGCAATCCTTCCGCCTCAGTCTTCCAAGTAGCTGGAACTACAGGTGCGTGCTACCACACCCGGCTAATTTATTGTAGATTTGATTTATTGTAGAGATGAGGATAAATACTTTTTAAAAGTACAGATGCAAACTGGAAAACATGCACTTGCTCTGGTACTCCTTGGAATATCTTGGTATAGCCTCAGAGGAACCACAGTGTGAAAATACTGATATATTATTAATGATCAGTGGCAGCGTAATTTGTGGTCCTGGACATGTCTGAGAGTGAGAGTCACTTTTAATTAAGCCGGGAGAACTGGCATAAACCGGGACAGCTTTCTGCACGCTAAGCCATATAGTCACCATAGATATCTATGTCTTTGTCGGTAGCCCTGTAAATGCATCTCTACAACTAGATTTCGAATTCCTGAGAAGAAAATATTGCTTTGCATTTCTAGCAGTCTCTAATAAAAGATGTTGCACCATACAGATGGTAGCTCTGCAATGTGCTAACCCTTCCAGATGACATGAGGCCTAACTGTATTTAAGATACCGAAAAAGATGTGTCAAGACCTACAAGCCAGAACTTCAGATGCTGTAGAAGTGTGGCATTTAGGACTGGAGGCAAACTTCTTCTTCCTCAAATGATAAGAAACAACCCTTCTCCTAGAACGGATTCTGAAATGGTGTTAAGTCTGTGGGATTCCTGTCCCAAGTCATTCAATCCCTGTAGTTTCCCTGAGACGATGAGATGGAGCGCAGAGCAGTCAATACCGATATTTAAGGGTCATGAATGTGCGGGGCAGTCCTGTGTGTTAAAAACACCAGTAGTTATGTGCTGTCCCCAGGTGGTGTCCCATGACTGCCGATCCCCGCCTTGTGCTATTGGGGTGAATGTTCAGGTCCCACTTATGAGTGAGAACATGTGATATTTGGTTCTTTGGGGATACGTCGTCCTAAAACTCAGAGAGTGAGGACCAGTTGGAGGCCCAAGCTTCATCTGCACATAAATTGCTGATGTGCCCAATCTCAGCTTGGGTCCCAAATCTCTATAGCAAAATAAAGTTATTTTTAAAAAACTACAGAACGATCCCGGTACACCAGAGTGGCTAGACTTAAAAATAAGATAACAAAGGACATGAAATAATGAAATAACTGGAACCATCTTATACTGCTAGTTGGAGTGTAAAACTCATACAGCTGGTCTCTTCCAATAACTGTTTGGCAATATATGCTGATATTGAACATACTCATATGCTTTGACCCAGTCATTAAGTATACACAGTATTGTGTATATACGCACACCAAAAGTCATGCAAAATATGTTCACATGGCATTATAATATCTCAAAACTGGAATCAACCCAAAACCAGAAACGGCTATCCACCAATTGTAGAGTGGATGAACATATGTTGTGGTGTACTCATATAACACTTTAATACTGTATAACAATTTTTAAAAGAACAAACCACAGTTATATACAGCAGGAGTTAATTTCACAAATGATATGCTTTAAAAGAAACCAGACTCGCACACACACACACAAAATGCATGCCATGCGATTTACTTTGCAAAAAGTTCAAAAACAAATAAAACAAAAAATTGCTGGTAGCACCGAGGGATGCCATGCAAGCAAAAGAGTGCAGTGATAAGCATGTGCTATTGCAAGTTTTCATTGCTGAGAACACATACATTGCAGAAGTATATCAGCTCACCAAAAGCCATCTTACTCAATGCCCATTCCACCAAATGACCCATGTGACCATTTTTAAAAACTCTTTTTTAATGACTTGATTTTGATGGCTATGTTTTAAATTTTGTATCTGTAAACCCATTTTAATAGATGCATAATCTGTCATTGGCCATATTTCTCAACTTTTTGAGTCATCATTTCAACCAAAGAAACTGAAGCAGAGAGAAGCTTATCTATTCACAAGGAATATATTCTTTGCAAATGATATTATAGTTATTTAAATATATTTCTAAGATCACTTTATAACCAAGAATATATTTATGACCAAGAAATATTAATGGAATATCTATAATTTCTGTTAATTTTATACATAAATCAATAATCAAGAGAAAATTTTTTAATCATATGAAATAATATATTCATAGCTTTATTCTTAAATAAATTATATGAAATAGTATTGTATATAATAAATTGTTATATATTTAAACCCCAAATAGACTAATAAAAATCCAAGAAATGAACTTAGTAATAAGAAACCTCTCCACCAAAAAAAAACCCCAGGTCAGTTGGTTTCTCAGTTGAATTCTATAAGACGAGCAAGGAAGAGAGGTTTCCAACTCTACTGAAAATGTTCCAAGCAACTGAGAAGGAAGGAATTCTTCCTAGTTGATTGTATGAAGCCAATATCATCCCAAAACCTTTCCCAAAATGGCAAACAAGGAAAGAAAACTACAGGCCAGTTTCCCTGATGAACATAGATGCAAAAATTCTCAATAAGATTTTAGCAAATCACATCCAAGAACACATTTCAAGGATCATCCACCATGACCAAGTGGGCTTCATTCCCAGAACGCAAGGTTGGTTCAACATATGTAAATCAAGATATGTAATTTATCACATAAATAGGTGTAAAACAAAGAATCACATGATTATCTCATTAGATACAGAAAAAGCATTTGATAAAAGCCAATATCTCTTCTTGATGAAACCCTTGAGTATTTGACATCTTATTGTGCCTTAAAACAATACAAGTCATCTATGACAAATCTGCAGCCAACATCATACTTAGGGGGTGAAACTGGAAGCATTTCCTGTAAGAACTGAAACAAGACAACTGGTATTGTTTCAACTGGTAGACTTAGCCAGAGCAGTCAACCAGGAGAAAAAAAATCAGGGTCATCCAAATAGGAAAAGAAGAAGCTGAGTTATCCTTCCTTACAAATGGTATGATTCTATACCTAGAAAATCATAGAGAGTCTGTCACAAACTTCCTTGCACTGATAAATAACTGCAGTAAATTCCTGGGGCACAAAAAATAACATACACACACCCAAATACTTAATATTGCAAACACAGTCTGATTTGATTCATTCTTTTATTAAGACGTGTTGTTTAGAAACCTGAACATAAAAAAGTTATTGTTTATAATCTCTTGTCTCATAAAATATTTTAATCTTTTGTTCTAATCTCAAGGAAGCATAATGTTTTTAATACTTAAATGAAATAACTAACACACATTTTTAAAAACCTCATCGGCATGTAAATTCTTATCTAACAAAAAATTATCTGTTATTTTGCACATCAATATTATTAGAAAGAAATAAGTATTTTATACCTTAAGTTTTTCAAGTCTTAAACATGAGATACATATAAGCTACAATTAGTTTTTCTATATAATAAAAAGGAATAAAAAGAAATCAACATGTTTTTTGATTGATCTAAAGAAAAACAACTGTATTAAAGTATTAATGTCATAAATTTTTATAGTATTAAAACTGTACCTTCTTGATGACTTTGATATATTTCACAGAAAATATCAAGTCTTTCTTTAGAGTTGTGCCTCTAGCTGTTACTTACATAGTATGTCACTTATTCCTTCTAATATTTTGTTCTTTGTTTGCTGTATGCCAGCTTTATGTCTGAGCTGTTACTTATTTTCTGGTATTGAGCAGATATTTTAAAATGTGAGTTTTCTATTCAAATCCATAATTCCACCATTTATTTACACAGTTGCTTGAAACCCCATATTACATAAAACACTTTTCCCTTAGCATAGTGGAGGGATAACAGACATCTGACAGATATAAACTCTGTCCTTAAGGAACTTCTTATTTTTCTGGAAGAGAAAGTAAGACATGCATACGTGAATTTAGGGTTGTAAAAGACAGAAATGAATAAATGCCAACATAGAGATGCTGATAAAATGTTATGAATAATCGAGAGCAGGGACAGATAGCTCCCAACCCCAAATCGAAGGGCAGACAATGATATTTCAGCCTGGCCTCCCAAAATCCTGTCCTCGGAACCCGCCTCTTTCACCTGCCACTGTCCCTTTCTCCTCCTTTGGAACGAGATGCTTGGGAACTGGTGTCTGTGTTCACATGGCAGGATTCCTCACCGCCCCTTGTTCTTGAGAGACACGAATCAGGCTTTTACTGCCGCCTCTTCCTGGCAACTGCTCTTGTCCACGGCGTGAGTCCCCTCCCCACGGCCACGCCCGTGGTCAGTTCTCACTCCCCTCTTCCTTGATCAGGAGTCTTACATCACTGGTGATTCTTCAATTCTGTGAGACGCTTTCTTCTCTCGGAGTCCAGGCTCCAGCCCCGACTGCCTTTCCCCTCACCTCACGGGCTGGGCTCACTCTCTTCTTCCCTGAGCATCTTATCTCCGTAGCCTCGTGGCATTGAAATGGCCCTTCTGAGTCTCTGGCCTCTTCTGCCCTCGTGTCCAGTCGATTGCTTGGCAGTCTTATCGTCTCTGTCGGAGCCAGTGACTCCAACATCTGCATCTTCTACGTAAACCTGTCCCCTGAGACCCAGACCCATGTGTCTGACTGCTTATTCAATTTCTTTACTTTGACATCTAACAGGAAATCTCATGTTGAAAAGTCAGCTGCTGACTTCTGTCGCCTCCCAAACTTACTCTTCTTCCAGTCTTTTCCACTTCATTTAATGTCCACTCCGGCTGGTGTGGTGGCTCACATCTGTGCTCCTGGCCCTTTGGGAGGTTGAGACAGGAGGATCACTTAAACCCAGGAGACCAGCCTTGGTGACATAGTGAGACCTTGTCTCAAAAAAAAAAAAAAAAAAAAAAAATAGCCAGTCATGGTGCATGTGTTCGTCGTCCCAGTTACTCGGGAGGCTGAGATGGGAGGATTGCTTGAGTCCAGGAGGTCAAGTCTGCAGTGAGTTAGGGCAGTGAAGTGAGACTCTGTCTCAAAAAAATAAATAAAATAAAATAAAATAAAATAAAATAAAGTGAAATAATAGCTCACTCCTGCATGTTGCTCACTTAAGACTTCAGAGTCAGATTCAGAAAAAAGTGGTGGCAGAGCCAGTCAGACTGTGCAAGTCCCTGTGTGAGCGAGTGTGTGGGCAAATTTGTACGGGTGTCTGTTCGTAAGTGCGTAGGTGAGTGGCTGATGATGTGGAACTCAGGAGCAAGTGGCCGGGTTTTCCTGGTGAAGCAGCTGGTGCCACAGCTGCTCTGCTTGGACCCTAGTGCCTTGCAGGATGCAGAAGCTGAATGACATTTTCTAAAATCAATAAACCTTTTCCTGGGGAGAAGCTGCTGGGAGCGACAGCTGTTGGCAGACTGCCTGACCACCGCAGTACCAGGCCAGAAAGTGGCAGCGTGGGCTGCAGAAGGAGCATCCTTGAAGACCTAGGTGTAGAAGGAAGACTCCTCAAAATGCCAAAAGCCATCTACGATAAATTCACAGTCACCATATTACTACATAGAGAGAAATTGGAAGAATTTTCCTCTGAAAACCGAAATAAGACAAGGCTTCCCACCCTTCCAACGTTGTGCTGGAAGTCCTAGCTAGAGCAATCAGACAAGGGAAGGATACCAGGGGTATCCAAAAAGGAAAAGAGGAAGTTAAGCCATCCTTCTTTGCTGATGATATGAGCCTATACCTGGAAAACCCAAGGGAATCTGTCAAAAATCACCTTGCACTGATGAGGACTTGAGCAAAATCTCGGGGTAAAAAATCAACGTGCAAAAGACAACTGCAGTTTTACACACAAACAACAAACAGGCAGAGAACCAAATCAAAAGTACAGCCCCATTCACAATAGGCATAAAAAAGTGAAATACCTTGGCATCTTCCTAACCAGAGAAGTGAAAGGCCTATAGATGAAAATTACAAAACAGTGTTCAAGGAAATCAAATAAGACACAAACAAATGGAAAAATATTCCATGCACATGGATTGGAAAAATCAATATTATTAAGATTTCATCTTACCCAAGGGAATCTACAGATTCAACGTAATACCATTAAATTACCAACGTCATTCTTCTCAGACCTGGAAACAATAATATGGAAGTTCACATGGAAACAAAAATGACCATGAATAGCCAAAACAATCCTCAGCATAAACAACAACAATAAAAAACAAAGTGGGAGGTATCACACTCCCAGACTTAAAACTTTATTATAAGGCTACAGTAATCAAAACTGCCTGGTATTGGTGCAAGAACAGTCATATAGACCAATGAAAAAGAATAGAGTTTCTGGAAGCAAAACCTCAATTTCTCAACTAACTCATCTTTGACAAAGCCTCCACCAACAACCACTGGGGAGAGGAAAATCTATTCAGAAAAAGTGCTTAGAAAACTGGCTGACCACATGCAGAACATTGAAATAGGACCCCTATCTATCACCATACAGGAAAATCAACTCTAAATGGATCAAAGAACTAAACATAGAACCTCAAACTATAAGAATCTCAGAAAACCCAGGAAACATTCTCACTGAAATTGAAACAGGCAACCAATTCCAGATCAAAACCCCAGATACCCATTCTATAAGAGATAAGATAAACAAGTGGGACCTCATCAAACTGAAAAGCTTTTGCAAAGCAAAAGAAACCATCAAGAGAGTGGGGAGATAGCCCACAGAATGGGAGAAAATATTTGCCAACTGTATATCTGACAAAAACCTAACATCCAGGATCTGCAAGGAACTCAAATATGCCGAAAGGAAAAAAATAAACAGTCCCCTTAAACGAGTGGGCAAAAGACATGAATAGACACTTGTCGAAAGAAGACACATGAGCAGGCAACAGACACATGAAAAAGTGCTCAGCCTCACTCAACATCAGAGAAATGCAAATCAAAACTACATTGAGATACCACCTAACTCTGGTAAGAATGACCATCATTAATGAAACAAACAACAAATGCTAGAGAGGATGTGTAGAAAAGGGATTGCTTCTACACTGTTGGTGGGAGTGCAAAGCAATTCAGCCTCTATGGAAAACAGTGTGGCAATTTCTCAAAGAACTAGAAATTGACCCCCGTATGACCCAGCAAGCCCCCTTCTGGGAATATACCCAGAGGAACTCAAATCATTCTACAAAAAAGATACCTGCGCACATGTATTCACAACAACAAAAACATGGAACCAAACACGTTACCCATAAAAACTGAACAGAGTAAAAAAAAATGGGATACATACACATGATGGAATATTACACTGCCATAAAGAAGGACAAAAGTATGCAGCAACTTGGATGGATTTGGAGTCTATCTTACTCAGTGATTTATCACAGAAACAAAGAGTTGAGTACACATGTTCTCACTCATAAGTAGACCCTGAACATTTACCATAATACTACAAGAAAGGTATTGGCAGTAACAGGACACTGCCAGGTGAAAGGGGGTACAGATAACATGAATAAGGGTCCCGATCCTAGTCCAGGCTAAGTGAAGTACAGTGAGAGGTCCCAACCTCACCTGGACTGAAACCACTTATGTACACAATCCTGGTTTGAACCCCACAACTTTGAAATCAAATGAAACTTTAGGGTCACTTGACCCCTCTCTGTCTTTCTCTCATTCCACAGATAGTTCTACTGTTCACCTAAGTGCTATGCCCTCTTCTGTGGGCTGAACCTACAATAGGCCACAAATTAGACAGAAGATTCTGAACTCAAGGAGCACTCGTATGAGTAGGAAATACAACACCCAAAATAAAAATGTGAACTACGTAGTACTTCAATGTTTCCAGTGAAGTGGAGAAGAACAAAGCAGGAGGGGGAGATGAAGTGTGCCTTGGACAGAATGAAATTTTCAATAGGACACCGTGGAAGACTTCACCGAGAAGGTGACAACTGGAAAGATGTGAGGGCCTGAGGCACATGGCCTCCAACAAGAGACGCATTTCCCTCGAAGGACACAGCAGAGGCCCACGTCTGCAGAACAGCAAGGACACCCGGGCAGCCAGAGCGGCGAGACTGTGGGAGTTGAGGACGGTCGGGCAGATGCGGGCCAGGTCGTGCATCGACTAGAGGCAGTTGCCAAGATGTGAGTGCTTCACGGAGGGAGACGGGAAGGAAACCCCCGGAGGCCTCTGAGCAGAGAGAAGACACAATCTGGCTTCTTTTACACAGTTCCTCTGTGTCCTCTTTGAGAAAAACCTGTGTAGGGTCAATGGTGGAATCAGAGAAATGAGTTCTAAACTATGGCGATGGTCTAGACTTTACGCTGTTTGTCTTATTTCATGCGATTACGAGTTTGTTAGAAAGGTCCTGTCTTTCAAGATTCATGGTTGAAGGAGCACTGAATATTTTAATAAAGAGTAAGTCACAGCCACTTACTCACAGTAAGAGTCGCTAGTTTTAATTGCCTAATAGAGCCATGCCCATGAAAACAAGGCGAATACCTGTCCTGCTTGGCTGCAAAGGAATTTGTAGAATGTATGTCCTCCCCCACAAAATGAATGGAATGTCTTGTGCTATAATGCATCTAAAAGTGTTTTTTGGGGTTTTTTTTTAGTTGGAGTCTCACTCCATTGCCAGGCTGGAGTGCAGTGGCACACTCGTGGTCACCCCAGGGTCAACCCTCTGGGCTCTGGCGGTCCTTCTGCCTCAGCCTTCCAAGTAGTCAGAGCTACTGTGCACTACTGTGCCCAACTAATTTTTTTCGTTTATTGTAGAGACGAGGTCTTGCCTAGTTCCCCGCCACACTGGTCTCGAACTCGTGGGCTCAGGTAATCCCCTCACTTCGGCCTCCCAAAGTGCTGGGGTTATAGGCTTGAGCCACCGCACCCAACCTAGAAGTGTTTCCTTGTGAGGCCTCATAGCATATAGTGAACCTCAGTTCACTGCATAAAATTGAACTTTCAAAACAGTTTCGTAATCCCTAGAATTGTACGTGCGTTAAGATCATCTTGTTACTATATATGCTAATAAGCTAACAATTATTCAATAACACAGAGGCAGGGTATTTAACAAATCATTATTTTACAAAAAGTCATCATGCGTATAACAGAGTTGGAATCCTATACTAAAAAACTATTTGATATTTAGTTTCACTGATTATGCAATACACACACACAGAGGATGCCAAAAAATATATACATTTTAAGAAAGAAAAAATGAATTAAAATTGTAATACTCAATGTATACTGGTAGCAAAAGATGCATACAAGACACGTTCGACTTCTGCAATTGCAAGACATGCTCAGAGTGGCTCCCATCGGCATCCCGACACTTCTGATGATGATCAACATCTCTCTTTTTTGTGTGTGCGAGCCAAAGTCTCACTCTGTCGCCCAGGCTAGAGTGCAGTGGCACACTCATGGCCACTGCAACCTCAACCTGCTGGGCTCAGGTGATTTTTCCACCTCAGCCTCCCAAACAGATGGAAGCACAGGCACCACCAAGCCCGGTTAATTTTTTGATTTACTGTAGAGACGAGATCTCACCAAGTTGCCCAGGTTGGTCTCAAATCCCTGGGCTCAGACCATCCTCTCGCCTCTGCCTCCCAAAGTGCTGGGATGACAGGTGTGAGCCACTGAGCCCAACCCATGTTAGTTTTTTTTTTTTTTGAGTTGGAGTCTCACTCTGTTGTCCAGGCTGGAGTGCAGGGGCACACTCACAGCCACCTCATTGTTGACTTGCTGGGCTCCGGCGATCCTTCCGCCTCAGCCTTCGAAGTAGACGAAACTACAGGTGTGCACCACTGTGCCCAGCTAATTTTCTGACTTATTGTGGAGACAAGATCTCGCCAAGTTGCCTGGGCTGGTATTGAACCCACAGGCTCAGGCAGTCCACTCGCCATGACCTCCCAAAGTGCTGGGATGACAGGCTGAGCCACCGAGCCCGGACTCTTAACATCTCTTAAAATGTCTCCATTTTTGGCACCCCTGGTATGTGATAAGTTAGAGAATTTTGATGCATACTATGCTATACTCCATGATTTTAGAGAGGGAGGATTAGTACAAATATATAAATCTATTTTTAGAGACAGGGTCTTGCTCTATCCCCTGACTAAAGAGTAGTGGCACTCTCCTAGCTCATTGCAGCTTGAACTCCTGGGCTCAATCTATCCTCTTGCCTCAGCCTCCCAAGTAACTGAGACTACAGGTATGTACTACCATGCCTGGCTAATATTTAAATTTTTTGTAGAGATGGGTCTTCCTATGTTGCTCAGGCTGGTCTCAAACTCCTGGCCTCAAGTGAGCCTCCCACCTCACCCTCCCAAAGTATTGAAATTACAGATGTGAGCCACCACACGTGGCCTGGATTAAATCCTTATAAGCTACTTTTTTTTTTAAGTGAGAAAGCAGGATTTATTGAGAGGACAGAGGAGTTCCCACAGTGGGAGGGGAACCGAAGGGGTTGCCCCGGCTACAATTTTTAAAATCTAAACATTATTCCTGTGTCTAGATAAAAAAAACAGTCTTGAATATCAGGAAAAAATAGATAAATCCTTCTTGTACATTATAGATGCTTTGATTGCATTGTTAGTTAATTTAGTTATTACATTTTGGCATCACAGTGCTCATCACAAATTGGTGAGCTGTCTAACTCAGCAGAGAATTTGAAGCAAAGTATCTATAAGTAGCCATATTGTTGTAAGCCTAGCATGTCAGGTCAGAGTTTATGATGCACTCAATAAATTCTTCTTTTTTTATTTTTATTTTTCTTGTGTTTTGTTGTATTTAAACATCATGTTACACAGCAGTTTTCTGTGCATACCTATTCCTCCTCTTTTCTTCATGCTTATAACAAAACATAACATTCACAGTTAATTTTTTTATCGAAATGGGATTTTATGACTTATGCTACACTAAAAATGATTTTTATTGCATAATTTATCACAGTCACTTTTTCAGGTAAATACCTTTAAATCGACACTAGTATTTTAAATAGAAGCATAATATTTTCTATGGCATTTATCCAGATTATTTCTTGGTTGCGGTTTTTTAATTTCTGAAAAATTATAGGTCCATAAAAACTTTATTCACAATTTGAAAATTAAATTTCTTTTAGAATTTATTTGGTGGGAAACTTGACCTGAAGCAATAGGAGACTGCTTATAATCCTTATTTAACCAATTCAGTTTGAATATTTAAACTTTCTTTTTTTTTTTTTTTTGAGTTGGAGTCTCACTCTTTTGCCCAGACTGGAGTACAGTGGCCCCTCCCGGCCACCGCAGCCTCGACCTGCTGGGCTTCAGCGATCCTTCCGAGTAGCCAGAATTACAGGCACGCGCTACCACACCCAGCTGATTTTTGATTTCTTGTAGAGATGAGGTCTCGCCAAGTTGCCCAGGCGAGTCTCGAACCCCGGGCTCAGGCAATCCACTCACCTCAGCCTCCAAAAGCGCGGGATTACAGGCTGAGCCACCGAGCCCGGCTTATACTTTTTCAATTGATTAAATACCTTAAACTGATTTTCAGAATGTTGGATTCATACCTCTATAAAAATGTGTTAACATGTTTTGTTTCTCATGGTTTCATCCGCAAAGTACTTCTACAAGTTTTTAAAACATCATAGTAACTTATTTTCTATACTGCTGCTTCCCATGATGAATAATCCATTAAAGGATAACCATGCACGTTTCATAAATAGTACTGACACCCAAAAGACATTGTAAAAGAGGTAAATCAGGAAGTGAAAAACATAAAAGGCTACTTTTTAAAAGTATTTTTATTGCTGCATAATAATTGCATCATTTATGGAGTATATGTAATATTTTGATACATGCCTATAATGTGCAATGATCAAATAAGTGTATTTAGACTATTTACTTCAAACATTTACCATTTTTTGTGTTGTGAGCATCTCAGTTCTTGTCTTCTAGCTATTTTGAAATAGGCTATACAGTATTGTTAACCATAGCCGCCTTACTGTGCCATCAACTTATTTCTTTTATGTTTGTTTGAACTCATTAATCAGCCCCTCCTCTTTATTCCCATAATCCTTTCCAGATTCTGGTAACTATCGTTGCACCCTTTACCGCCATAAAACCAACTTTTACAGTGCTCATGTATGAGTAAGAACGTGCAATATTTGTCTTTCTGTACAGGCTTATTTTACTTAGCATAATGACCTCCAATCCCATCTGTGTTGCTGGAAATGGCAGGATTTTATTATTTTTTTATGACTGAATAATCTTTGATCTTCCTATATCTAGATACCTATTTCTCATGCAATACTTAGACATTTTTTCAGCTATTGTTTTGCTGAATGGCTTTTCTATGTCTTGTTGGGAGCCAGCCTTGGAGGTCCACATGATTGACAAGGTCCCGGTGGCCCGAAGACCCCGGGCCGCAGGGCGAGCCCGGGAAACTGAGGCCCTTCTGTCTTCCACCTTTGCTGTTTGATATGGCTGAAGAAATTCTGTGCAGGCGTGGAAGAAGAAACTGGCATGTTTATGCGAAGTACTCACACCTAACCTGAGAATGTCATGGTTCATTTTCCCATTTCCCATTTTCCCACTATGCCACTTGGACTTTTCTAACATATGCAAGGGTTAAACTCTGAAGCACATCAAGAATGCTTTCTTTCACTTGGTTATAAGTTACTAGATATTGCTTGAATAAAAAGATATTTTTATATTCACTCCTTATTTGATTTTGAATTATGCAGTTTAGTGTTTAAGACATAAGGTTTTTTAGAAGTACAAGTTTATGGTAAGTTTATTATGAGCTCATTATAAGTTCTAACACTTATCTAGGAGTTATGTAGGTGATTTACAACACTGTCTTCACAGACTTAGGATAAAGATCAATCGTTAAGGTTTTTACTTAATTCTATAGTTAAGTAAGCGTTTATAGAGTGGGTTTTCACTGAGTTCATAATATACTAATTAGATACATTTATGATAATTAACTAAATACAGAAAGCAACCTTGGGGACCTGGGAAATATCATTAAAAGCTTCTTTTGAGTTTTCTTTAGAAATAAACACTGCAGGATAACAGAAAAGTAACGAAGACACCTGGACAAGAAAGGCGATTACAAAAGCTTTGAAGGTCATAAAAGCCCAAAAGAGAAGAACTGCTACATGAAGGACCGTGCACCTGGGAACTTTCTTGAAGCACTTCAAGGACTGTAATTTGGGACTCTTTTGAAGAGAGTTGCTGGCAGTGCTATTCTACACATGATAATTGTTTTATCCACGTATTACTCATAATTGGTAAATGTAATATCATACAAGTTTATATAATTAATATATATATATGTATGAGGGTTGACAAAAATTATTAGACTCTGGTTATGTTTAACAAGGTTTTTACTTCGTGTCATTAGTTAAGTCTTAGTGCTATAGTTTAGTGTTTTATAGCTACTTTGAAGATTGTTTTAAGTTCATAAGTTTAAGTTCACACAATGATAAAATTGGTGCCTCAAAGATAATAATAATTGCTCCACTGCCTATCTTAAGACAAAGATGTTTTCCAGGAGGTTGCCAAGCATAAGGGAAAACAGCCAAATCACCATTATCCTAAACTTAAAAGCTCATTGGCAATTATGCAACCGTAATAATTTTAGTTGTGTTAGTTTTATTTCATTATGTTTAGTTCACTTTATATGTTTATTCAGAGTAAAGATTAGGTATGTATCTTCACAGTAAGTGACTCTCATAGTTATTCTTTAAATGCTAGCCACTGTTGTTTGGTCAAGTTAATGGGCTTCATATTCATACTATCACTATGTACAATCTATAGTTTTGTATTAGTGATTTTAAGGCTTTTTAAATTAGACAAGTGATGTGGAACCGAAGTCAAAGTAAACCTTGTATGCATTATGTTTAGTTTAAGTAAAACTCCTTTTACACTTATCTCAAGACTCATTAACTGAAAGTAGAAAGTGTTTTTGGCTTATTCATTTCTTCTAAAGACCGCTAGATGGTGGTAACTTTTAAAACATATGTACGTGAAGGAATTTTCTTTGTCTTGCCCCTTTTACAAATGCTATAAAAGCTTTCTGTTGACTAATAAAGGAGGTCATCTGCTCAGGAAGCAGGTGTCCGAGTATGTTGTTTTCGTCTTTCGCCTATCCGTCTCTCTTTCAGGAGATCTCACGACCCAGCAAAGGGGCTGGACCCCTTCAATGTCTGTGCCCATCTCTTCTGAAACTTGCAAAATTCAAATACTTAAAAACTTTATGGTTTTCCATATGTTACATAGACTTTTTTCATTCTTTTTATACTTTTCCTTTTTTGTCTGACTAGGTTATTTTAAAACACTAATTTTCAAGTTTAGAAGTGTTTTTTTTCCTGAAAAAAAACTTCTGAAGCTCTTGGTGGTATTTTTTGTTTCAGCTATTGAATTCTTCACTTCTAGCACTTTTTTTTTTTTTTTGAGTTGGAGTCTCACTCTGTCACCCTGACTGGAAGGCAGTGGCACACTCACAGCCACTGCAGCCTTGACCTGCTGGACTCCGGTGATCCTTCAGCCCCAGTCTTCCAAGTAACTGAAACTACAAGTGTGCACTGCCACACCTGGCCAATTTTTTATTTATTGTAGTGATGATAAGGTACCTGGGCTAGTCTCAAACTTTCAGGCTCAGGCAATCTACCTCTCCTCAGCCTCCCAATGTCTAGCACTCTCTTTAAATGATATCTTTCAAAATTTCTAATTCATATCATGAATTGTTTCTGACTTCTTTGTTTACATATGTTCTCCTCGATCTCACTGAGTTTCTTCAATATCATTCTTCTGAATTTTTTAGGCACTTCAAAAATTTCTTTTTATTTGAGATCTGCTACCAGAACATTGTATTGTTTGTGTCACGTAGCCTTGCTCTTCTGAATGCCCAGTGTCTTTACATTGAGATCTGAGCATCTGGTGTAATAATCGCTGTTCCACTTTTATGGACTGGTTTTTGTAGAGAAAGACTTTTTCCTATAGGTATGTAGTAAGTCCCCGCCATACAAAATTTGACGTTGCAAACTTTCAAGGATGCAAATTTGTGAGGAACGAGGCCATCCATGTCAGGCATGAGCCAAATTGCAGTTTGCCTTTCATCTCCTGAGAACCCTTCCGCTCTACCGTCTTCTGTGCCCTCCCCCTCCTCTAGTCAGAACTCGTCTTGCTGGTCCGCTCGATGCCAGCCCACTGGTGTATAGTATTGTACTAGTGTACTTCTCTAGGTACTGCACTGTCGGGTTAAAAGTGTTAGTTTATTTCCTGTGTTTGTTTGTGTTTTATGTATTATTTCCTTGAAAAACATTATAAACCTATTATAGTACAGTGCTAGATAGCCAGTTGTGTTAGTTGGGTATCTAGGCTAACTTTGTTGGACGTATGAACAAATCGGAGCTATGAGAGCGCTCTCAGAACAGAACTTGTTCGTATGTAGGGGACTCGCTGTCTGGGTAGTGTTGATAGGGTAAAGCACCTGGGCTTGGATTCTGAGGGGGCACAGATGCATAGCCTCCACATGGTTTCTTTGGCTGTCGTTAGTGTCTGTGAGTTCCTCCGTGGCTTAGACTGCAGTTGTTCAACGAGTGCTGTGGCGGGACTTGCTGGGCGAGGGATGCCTGGCGGGCTGCTCCTCGGGCGCCAGAAGAAGTGGCAGTCGGCAAGCTGAGGGGGTCCTCGGGCCCCCAGAGGATGTGTGTGGCTGTGGACAGCCGTGGGCTGGGGTGAGGCAGAACTGTCCACGGGCCCCTGGAGGGTGCACACGGGCACCATGGAGGTGAGTGGGGCAGACGCATTTCCAGGCCCCCGGCGGACATCCACAGGTGCTGCCTCTGCAGTGGTGGGTGGGGTGGGCCTCTCCTCAGTTGCCCAGATAGTGCAGACAGATGCTGGTGGCGATGGACAGGGTGGGTCCGTCTCCAACTCCCTGGACTGTGTGGGGGGGGGTGGGCAGTGCCAGCCTGTCCTTCAAAAGGATACTTTAAAAAAATTATGCTGCAAGAAGCTTTCTTCTCATGACTTCTAACATGTGTCATATTGGAATACCCCACAGGCACTTTTTGTCTCACTTGTTCTTCACCCTCTGCCTTCTTAAAATGCCCTTTTTAGGTCTGACGTACCCCAGAAGTTAGCAACGTCTGGCATGAAGTGAAGTCACAAAATCTTTGATGAATGTACAAATAAAAAAACAATAGTACTTTAAATTTTCATAAAACATTTTACAGTCATTATCCAATATTACAACATAATCACAGTAACTAAAGAGCTAAACAACTTGAAAAAAAAAAATAATACTCAAATATGGCAGAGTCTAAAATAAAATCAAGTTTTCTGGTTTCAAATTTATGTCTTTATCTATTTCATCAGATGGGTTTTCACAGATAACTCCTTTCACTTCCATTATTCACTAATCACGTCCATTAAGTGTATCTTGGTTTTTCTTGCTCATTAGTTTAAACAAATTGTAAAAAATATAAAATTGTACTAGACCACTCAATAAACTAGCTAATTAGAGTGGGAAGAAAATGTGAAACATTCACTTAAAATTTTCACTTATAATAGATGAATACATAAATGCATGTACATATATGAGCACGCACTAGAAATTCCATTTTTACATAGCCATTTTTTCAGGAAATCAGAGGCTATTGCAGCTCTCACTGGGCCAGAGCTTGAGGCCTTCTTTTTCAGCCTGTTCACGTAGTATCTAATATAGTGTGGACACAAATCAATTTATTTGATTTTTCAAAGCGAATGTATTTCCTTGTATGCAGGATGAGGTTGCAAAAAAAAAATCTGCTTTATTTTCATGACTAGTGCCTGTGAATCATAATCAGTTCTCTGAATTTGGCCGGAGAGATGGAAATCAATCTAAGGGTGCAAGCTCTCCTTATTTCACAATGTTCTTAAAGACAGGTGGCCGGTGAACATCACTGTGCTTATTGCTGCATGTGGAAACACTGTGGCACATCCGTGAGCCAGCTTTTTCTTCTTGCTACTTCCCTATATAGGCAGAGCCAAACATTCCCCTGCTGGTTTTCTTCAGATGACTCAGGACATCTTCCAGCTCATCTGTGAAGCTCTCCCCACCGCCCACCCCCCAGACAGTACAGAACACACACCTTGGTGCATGCATGTCAGGATTTGACCAAGAAGCTGAATGTGGCTCCATGCCTGGCTTGCGTTTTACAGTCACAAAGAGGTTGGGCAAAACCATCATTCTGCAGACTATTTACTCACCCGGAGTGTCACACCATTTCTGAGATCCCCAACGTTCCCGAGAATTTTCTGGTCTTTTGAACTGAAAACTTCTGTTTTATCTAGCCCAGCATCTTTGAGTGCATTTTTTAGAGATATTGTTTATTAAAAAACTTTCAAAACCCCAGGAAGTTATAAAGATCTATAATCTCTTCTGCAAATCTAAAATGAACTTATTTGGAGATAAAATCTTATGTGGAGATAAAACCAGACATAAGGATATTCATAATCTCTATTTTATTTAATGAGACTATGTATTCAGGCTCCTGTGGAAATATTAATGCGTTTGATTAGAAGGTGCCACCCAAGAAACAGTTCGAAATGCTAGAAAAATATACAGCATGTGGATAATATATTTTGTAAAAATCTGAATTTCAAAGCACATCTAGTCCCAACGGTTTCAGGTAAGGGAGTATGATGTATAAATATGTAATAAATTATATCTACCAGTTCTAACCTATAAAAAATACTATATTGGGTTTAACAAAGTTATTGAGAGATCCAACATAATTTTATTTTAAAAAATACTTATAAGTGTTAGTGTGCATGGGACATGTATTTACATATAAGTATGAACATAGTGATTGCTAGAAATATACACTGTTCCTGTTTTACACAAAGCAGCATCTTCATATGTAAATACATACGTTTTTCTCAAGAATTTTTATGAGTTTGGAAGGGCATGTGAAAAGGAGGCCATTTCATGACACTCTTGTACCACAAACATAGTTACTTCTAATTTTTCTACAGCTAGCAAAAAATTATTAAGCACTTATGATAAGGCACACATTGAAATAAGCATTTGCGCCGGGCTCGGTGGCTCAGCCTGTAATCCCGCGCCTTTGGGAGGCTGAGGTGAGTGGATTGCCTGAGCCTGCGGATTCGAGACCCGCCTGGGCAACTTGGCGAGACTTCATCTCTACAATAAATCAAAAATTAGCCTGGCGTGGTAGCGTGTGCCTGTAGTTCCAGCTACTCAGAAGGCTGAGGCGGAAGGATGGCCGGAGCCCAGCAGGTTGAGGCTGCGGTGGCCAGGAGTGGCCACTGCATTCCAGTCTGGGTGACAGAGTGAGACTCCAACTCAAAAAAAAAAAAAAGAAAGAAGCATTTGCATTGATTATTTCATTTACTGTTAATGCACTTTCTTGAAATTTAATGTAATACACATTAATTAATTTAGTCACTTAATGTAATACACATACTCTGAATTTTTCAAAAATATCAAAAAGTATGGGAACTAACACATGGCAGAAACTTCCGTTTACTTGCCTGGAGTGTTACATGGTGCCAGATAGTTTTTCCCTAGTTCACCACTCTTTTTGACACTGCTGTCAAAATTGACCAGGCAGGCAAAAGAATCTCAGAACTTGAGATCAAACTATTGAACGAAGCCAATCTGACAAAAACAAGGAGAAAAGACTTAGGAGGGAGGGACAAGGCCTACAAGAAGCCTGAGATTTTGTAAAGAGACCAAATCTACAGTTGATTAGCATCCCTGATAGAGAAGGGGAAACTGAGAAAACTCTGAAACAAGCTTTCCAAGATGCCATTTGAGAAAAATTTTCTAGCTTCCTAGAAAGGTGATGACGCAGACCCAAGAGATTCAGAGAACTCCTGTGGGGAATTACACAAGAAGATCATCCCCAAGGCACATAATCCAAGACCATCCCCAAGGTGAGCATGAAAGAAAAATTCCTAAAGACAGCTAGAGAGAAGGGACAAACCACCAACCAAGGAAGACCCATCAGAATTTCAATAGACTTCTCAGCAGAAACTCTACAAGCCAGAAAGCACTGGGGTTCCATCTTTAACATTCTTAAGGAAAAGCAATTCTAGCCAAGAATTTCCTACTGCACCAGGCTAAAATTTATTAATGAAGGAGAACTAAAATCCTTCCCAGATATCCAATCCCTAAGAGAATGTGACACCTCTGGACCAACCTTTCAGGAGATGCTTAAGAAAGTTCTAAGTAAAGAAATGAAAGAAAAGTTGCACACATTGCAAAAACACAGGCAAGCACAGAGTTTAAAGACCTTGCAAATCAACCACAAAACCTTTAAAGCAAAGCAGCCTCTTCACAGAAATATGACAAGAACAAACCTCACATATCAATAATAACAAACTGAACACATCACTTAAAAGGCATAGAGTGGCAGATTGGGTAAAGAAGCATGACTCATCCTTCTTCTGTCTTCAGGAAACCCATCTCATTGCAAATGACACCCACAGGCTCAAGGTAAAGGACTGGAGAAAGATATTCCAGGCAAATGGAAAGCAAAAAAGAACCAGAATAGCTATTCTTATATCAGACAAACAGACTTTAAATCAATAAAAGTAAAAAATGACATTACATAATGATAAATGGTTCCTTTCACCAGCATAAAATATCCATCTGGAATATATACACACCCAACATAGGAGCACCAAGATTTAGAAAACGATTGATAATTATACTAAGATAGGATATGGACAGCCATGCAATTATAGTCAGAGACTTTGATACCCTACAAATAACCTTAAATCAACCTTTGAGGCAAAAAACTAACAAGGAAATCTGGAAACTTAACTCAACACTCAACCAATTACCTCAAATAGATATCTACAAAACACTTCACCCAACAACTATAGAATATACCTTCACCTCATCAACACAAATTATATACTCCATGATCAACCAAATATACTGATATAAATCAAGTGTGAACAAATTTCAAAAGTTTGAAATCATACTAAACATTTTCAGATCAGAAAGGAATAAAAATAAATATCTGTTGGGAGCCAACATCTATAGCTACATGGCTGAGGCCTGTAAAGGCCCATCTGGAAGATCGCCTCTGACATAGGATATCAGTTATACCTATGATATTGGTGTGTGATTAGTGACCAGTGTGCATACATGGCAGTAAAGCCTGATGGAAAGTTGCTCAGCAGAATTATCTTATATGATTCTAAGTTGTATTTCTTTCTAGATATTTTTCAAACTTCTATTTTCTGGTAGACTGGTGAGTCAGCTCTTGTTTCCTGAAAGCAGTTTTCCCCTAGAGCTAGGACGGGAGACTAAATTACCATAATAGTTATACTGCCCTGCCTCTAGCTAGCTTTTTGTCTCGTTACAGGCTATGCATTTCCTTGCTTTTGTTTTATTAAATACCGAAACTGTTTGCAGCCCAAAGCCATTAACATGGCGACTATGCCTTTGTTTCATACCTCTGTTTGCCTCTGTTTACCTCAGCCCGAGGCCATGTGGCCATGCATTTCCTTATGCAAGAGTGTGACAGCCACTATATGATTTCTAGAGTAGACTTGTTAGGATAAAATATATATTTATACACTTATAGTTACATTTTAGAGTATATTTGAGTAAACTTATGCTTGCTGTTTTGTTTCTTTTGGCTACATTATTCAAATTTAATAGTTACTATACGATTTATAAAAGAATTAATGATAAGGTATTAGCTTAATACAATATAGCATAGTATTAAAGGTCAATCATTACAAAAATTAAAGTTTAAATATAGGAAATTCATTTAAGTCATGGTAAGGTTTTATAATTTAAGAATAAGTTTTAATTGTTATAGAATTACAGGACACTACGTTAAACCATAATAGATTAATAGAATAACGGAGTCATTTAAGTAAACTTATAGATTATAGTATAGTGTTAAGTTGATAATATTAATCGTTAAAAATATTAGGAGTCAGTAAACTTGGATTTAACTTAAAAAAGTTTTTGTATTAATCAGGGTCTGGAACAAAAAGTATAGTGTGAATGATTTATTGAACATTATGAAAAACACTTTGAACAATCTGTATTAAAATTGTATACCTGTAAATTTAATGTAAGTTTTGTGAAACACGTCATGTATCATGGAATTGTAATTGTTTGCTTGTAACTTGCAAGTCTCGTGACGGTCTTGTGATGCGTAATTTGCATAAGAATTTGTACGCCCCCAACAAGTAATTATCATACTGATGGAGGGTATAGAAAAAGGTATATAAGTTGGAAGGAGTCCAAATAAAATTTGGCTTCAGTCCTGATCAGACTGTTCCCAGAAGAACTGCCTCTGAGTGGTCTCTTCTCGCCGTCCAGATTCTCTGGTGCGGGTCCTAACCCTACCCTTGGTCGAGGGCTGGCACCCCAACAAATATCTTCACCAAAAGGAACATCTAAAATACACAAATACATGGAAATTGAACAACATGCTTCTGAATTACTTGTGGGTTAACACAGAAATTAAAGTAAAAAATCAAAAGATTTCCAAAAACAAATGAAAACAAAGACTCAACACACCAAAACCTCTGGGATATCATGAAAGCTATGCTGAGAGGAAAATCTGTAGAATTTCATGTGCACATCAAGATAAAAGAGTGATCTCAAGCGAGATCACTAAGGGAGTTGGAAAGACAAGAGCAGTCTAATCCCAGAATTAGCAGAACAGTGGAAATTATTAAAATTAAGTCACAGCTTAAAGAGAGAATAAACAAAAGACAAAGAATCAATCAAGGAAAGAGCAAACTGGTTCTTTGAGAGGATAAATAAGACTGAAAGATTCCTAGCAAGATTAGAGAGAGAGAGAGAGAGAGAGAGAGAGAGAGAGAGAGAGAATGAAAATAAACACAATTAGAAATGAAAAAGACAATGTTACAACTGACCCTGAATAAATACTAAAGGTTATCAGAAATTATTATGAATAGCTGTATGCCAGTAAACCATAAAATCTAGAGGAAATGGAGGAATTCATGGCATCACATTTCCTCCCCAAATTCCTTCTTTATTAAAAACTTTGAACACATAGGTATTGAAGAAACATTTCTCAAAATAAGAGCCATCTATGACAAGCCTGCAGCCAACATCATGCTTCATGGGCAGAAGTTGGAAGCATTCCTCCTAAGAACTGAAGAAGACAATCATGCCCACTCTCACCTCTTCTATTCAACATAGTACTTGAAATCCTAGCAAAGAAACCAAGCAGGAGCATGAAACCCGGGGTGTCCAAATAGGAAAAGAGGACGTTGAATCAGCCCCTTTTGCACATAATATGATTCTATACAGAGAATCCTAGAGAGTCTGTCACAAACCCCCTCAAATTGACAAGTGACTTTAGTAAAGTTTCAAGATAAAAAATAATTGCGCAAAGACAGTTGCATTCCTGTACACCAACAAGAAACAGACTGAGTACCAAATAGAAAACACAATCCCATTCACCATTGCTACGAAGAAGAAAATACTTCAGCATCCATCTGACCAAGGAGGTGAAAGACCTTAACAATAACAACTATAAAATGCAGCTCAAAGAAATCAAGGATGGTACAAACAATTGGAAGGACATGCCATGCTCAAGATTTGGAAGAATAAATATCATGAAGATGTCCATTCTCCCCAGGGCAATCTACAGATTCAATGCAATTCCTATCAAAGTACCAGTATCATTTTTCACAGACCCAGAAGAGACAATACAGAAATTCACATAGAAGCAAAAACGAGCCAGAATAGCTTGGCAAAAAGAAAAATTCTCAGCAAAGAGAACAAAGCTAGAGGCATCACAGGAATAGACACATAGACCAATGGAACAAGACAGAAATTTTTTTAAAAAACGGAGCTTTAATCAACTCATCTTTCACAAAGCTGACAAAAACAAACATTGGGGAAAGGAAATCATATTTAGCAAACAGTGCTGGGAAAACTGGTTAACCACATGCAGAGGAATGAAACCGGACGCCCTCTCACCATACACAAAAATTAACTCACAATGGATCCAAGACCTCAAAAAGTGACACCTTAAACTGTAAGAGTCTTAGAAGAAAACTTAGAGACTACCCTCCTGAATGTCAGCCTAGGCAATGAATTTGTGGCCAAGTCCTCAAAAGCAAAGGCAGCAAAACCTAAAACTGACAGGTGGGACCTTATCAAGCTAAAACAATTTTGCACAGTGAAATAAACCATCAAGAGACAACCCACAGAATGGGAAAAAATATTTGCAAGCTGTGCGTCTGACAAAGGCTTAACATCCAGGATCTATAAAGAACTCACAGAATTCACAGGAAAAAAACAAATAACCCCATTGCAAAGTGGGCAAAGGAAATAAACAGACACTTCCCAAAGGAACATATTCAAGCAGCCTGCAAACATGAAAAAAATGCTCATTTCACTGATCGTCAGAGAAATGTAAATCAAAACTACAATGAGCTACCAAACTCACACCAGTCTGGACGGCTATCATCAAAAAGTTAAAAAAACAAAACCAAACAAACAGGTGTTGTCATGACTGGAGTAAAGGGAACACTGCTGCCCTGTTGGTGGGACTGTAAGCCAGTTCAACCTCCGGAGAAAGCAGTGTAGCATTTTCTCAAAGAACTAAAAATGAAGCTACATTATGACTCAGCAATCCCACATCTAGGAAAATACCCAGAAGAGCATAAACTGCTCTACTAAAAAGATACCTGCACACCTATGTTCACTGCAGCACTAGTCACAATAGTGAAAACACGGAATTAACCCAGATGCCCACCGAAAATAGACTGGATAAAGAAAATGCACATAATAGAATATTATGCAGCCATAAAGAACAAACTCAGGTCCTTCGTTGCAACATGGATGCAGCTGGAGTCGATTATTCTGAGTCAACTGTCTCAGAAACAAACAACTGAGAGCTGCATGTTCTTATCCGTAAGTGGGCTTGTGAGCACAAAGGCGGGAACAGCAAACGCTGGGCACTGCAAAGCGGGTGGGAGGGAGGGGGACAGGAGACACACAACCAGCCACTGGCTCCCATGCCCACCACCAGGGGAGAGGGGGCCAGCCAGAAGCCCAAACCTTGCCTCTCACAGTTAACTTAGGTTGCAAATCCTCACGTTACCCTACCACTCTAAAGTAAATTTTAAAACCAGGTAAGTAAATATAATTTCACCACCATCACACACTTATCTAAAGAGCTCCTTAGTGCTTTAACTCAGCCTCCGAGGAGGGTCTTTGTTTATATTTGCTAGATCTCATTTTTTAAATTTGACATCACCCAGACCAAAGATGTATTACATAATTTTTAGACATCACAATTCTAAGACTGAATAATACCAGGATGATGGAGCCCACAGCATTCATTTCATTTTAATTAAGCAATGGTGAAATAATGATGCTGCTTAAAGGCCACTGGACCAAAATCCCGAGTCTGTGGGTTTTTTTTGTGTGTGTGTGAGTTGGAGTCTCACTCTGTCGCCCAGACTGGAGTGCAGTGACCGCTCCCGGCCACCGCAGCCTCGACCTGCTGGGCTCCGGCGATCCTTCCACCTAGCCTTCCGAATAGCCAGAATTACAGGCGCGCTACCACGCCCGGCTGATTTTTTGATTTATTGTAGAGATGAGGTCTCGCCTGCCCAGGCGGGTCTCGAACTCGAGGCTCAGGCAATCCACTCACCTCAGCCTCCCAAAGGTGCGGGACTACAGGCTGAGCCACAGAGCCCGGTGAGTCTGTGGGTTTAAACCAGTTCTTCCCCTTCCTGGCCGGATGGTCTCGGCGAATCCTTTTCCTGCCCTCTGCCTGAGTCTCCTGCGTGGATTGGATCAGGTTATCCGCCGAAAGCCTCCAATGTGAATGCTCAATTACTGCAGTTTCAGGTCAGTGACGTTTCTCCATGTTAACGTGAAAACTGTGTCAATGTGCCACCCACTCACCTTGATGTTGTGTATTCGCTAAGTTTAAACGATCCCAAAATTTTCTCAAAACACATTTTCTTGTCTTAAATAACTTTCCAGAATTTACGAATTCAGCCTATAGCGATCTAAAAGCAGTGTCAGTGAAGTTTTAAAGTGTCTTATGAGTAATTCTCTTTCTAGGCTTATTTGGTTGCCCTCCTTATTTACCTTGCTATGGGCATTTATATATATTATTACAGACAAACACTAAGTCCTCTATTTCAGGTTTATTATCATTAATTGCAAAATGTTGCTTTTTAGAAATTTTTGCCAGTCTATTTCCGGGAACCTAAAGTAAGTAAAAGTTAGGGAACTAAAACATGTGGTTTAAATAAAGATGTTTGCCTTTAAAAAAAAATTTTTTTTTAAAGAACATTTACTCCTTTAAAAAGCTGTAATAATTTGGGGCCTATAAAATAAATCTTTTTCAATGCAATGGAATATTTAAATAATTATTTATTCTAATAGAAAATACTGATATAACTGAATATATATAAACACGATTCATTATGTACACATTTCTTCTTACAAATACAAAGTAGCCATCTTTCTTGAACATAATGTTACTAAACAATATACTAAAAGAAAGAAAATTAGATGGATTATTATCATAAATAAGACAATCTAGACAGTTTATGGAGGGTTTTTAGTTTGTTTGCTTTTTGAGTTGGGATCTCACTCTGTCATCCAGGCTGGAGTGCAGTGGCATGATCACGGTTCACCGCAGCCTCAACCTCCTGGCCTCAGGTGATTCTTCCACCTCAGCCTCCCAGGTAACTGGGAGCGCAGACAGGCATGTGTGCCACCACTCCTGGCTAATTTTTTTCTTCTCTTGTAGAATGAGGTCTCACTATGTTGCTCAGGCTGGTCTTGAACCCCTGGACTCAAGCGATCTTCCCAAAGTGCTGGGATTACAGGCGTGAGCTACTGCACCTTGAAGTTCATGGAGGAATTCAAAAAAGGTTAATAACAATACATACGAGAGCAAATAAATGAATATTAAGTGCTGAATGAGTATTGAAGATATCATACAATTTTGGGCATTGGGGTAAAGGACTTTTCACAGATGTCTTGGCTTAGGTCCTTTGGAAAGTAGGTCCTAAGGTTCAGATTAAGTGCTGACCTTTCATTTGGGAGGCAAAAGCCCAAGGAAATAAGGATAATCAAGAGATGGAAAAGAGAACAAGGCAAAGAAAGCTGAAATGCTGTCTCCTGTGATACGAAGCATTGCTGTGCTGGCCCCTTCAAGACGATTCCTGAAGACATACAGCAAGTTGCTCAAAGGCATGTGCACACAGCACAGTCACACCACTACAAGGGCTGCAAGCTGGTCTACAGGAGAGAGGAAAGAGGTGGACTCTACCTCCCCTTTCCACTGGCGGAGGCTTGCCACTTGAGAGACAGCTTCCCACACTCGTGCTGTATCAGGCAGCCCCTCAGATCCTGCTCAGTGCCTGGTATCCCAAGCTCCTGGGAGTGTGTTTCATCCATGTCTTTAGGAAAAGGGTGACTTGGCTGGTTTGCCAACCAAAAGGGGAATAAAGGGCATCATTAAAGCAACAAGTTTAAGACTACAACAGACTTGAAAGATCAGAGAAAACGTGTGGGCTCGAATGTGAGCTTCGGGGATGGATAACATTTGGATAATTGAGAAGAGAGAATGACCTTGGCCGAGAAAGCTCTAGAAGCAAAGTCAGAAAGAAAGAAGTGGACAGGTGAACCTTCAACAACACAGGAGTTAGAAACCCGCCCCCCCGCCCCCCACAGAGTCAAAAATCCGTGTATAACATTTGACTCTCCCAAAACTTAACGACTAATAGTTTACTGTTGACCAGAAGCCTTACTGATTACAGAAACAGTTGACTAACATATAACTTGTAGGTTGCACATATTATATTCTGTATTCTCACAACAAAGGAAGCTAGATAAGTGCAAATGTTGTTAAGAGAACCACGAGGAAGAGAACACACAATCACTATTCATGAAATGGACGTGGATCACTGCTGTCTTCACTCACGCTCAGTGCGCTGAGGAGGGAGGGGAGGAGGGGTTGGTTTTGTTTTCTCGTTGATTTCACGGTTTCATCCAAATGACTGGGGAGATAGCAGACCGCAGACGGGGGCACGGACTGAGCTGACCTCGAAGAGAAGAAAGTTCCTTTCTGCCAGTGTGCCTCAGAAGCGAGCGCTTTTCCATGCTAGCTAATGTGTGTATTCACCCATGTTACGGCTGCTTCTCTAGTGGTTTTAAAACCTACAAGTATATCATAAAGCACATCACCTACATTTCAAAAGATAAAGTTTAAATGAATAGCCCTAACACTGCACTCCCACTTTAGAAGATAATCTGTTGTAATAATCCCTGCATAAGACCACGAGGCTACAATGGGGTGTGCAAGGAGAGAGAGGTGGTCGTTTCACGCACATGTCAAGAATTGACAGCTAGTTAGAGACAATCACTCTGAGGCAGCAAATGGCAAAATCCAGACTGCATGTCGACTACCCCAACGTACTGTGAGACAGGGTCACATGTGACTTCAGTGTCTGAAGAAACAACGAAAAGAAAACGATATATTTTTATACATTAAAATTGGTGAGTTTTTAAAATTATATATATGTTTTATTTTAACATTGTGGGGTACAATGAAGGGTCAGCTATACAAATATTCACTGTGCAGGTACCCTTGTTGATGAGGTGTGCCCCTCCTTCCCCAGAAAGATATTGACCACCGTTAATCCCACCTCCCTTCCCCTCCCTGCCCCCTCCCATAGTTTCCCGCCACTGTCAATCCTTTTCTTACAGTGTTACGGTAGTTGTTCAAAAATCAGTGAATTTTTAGTAAGGGAAAAAAGGCAAACATTTTATTCTCTAGGGCTTCTCACTTTCCCTTTTCAGTGATCATTCGTTAAATGCTGGAACTATGGAGAAGTGCCGTATTTATTATAAATGCAACTTAATTCATTCACAGCACATGACTAGAGTTCCAATTTCCAATGATAGATGTTTTATCGCTTTATAGAAGATATATATAAATGTGCTCTGTTCACTTCTGCCATCTCCTGATTTCAACTCTCTCTTATTCCCCGGTACCTTTCTCATCACTAGCTTGAATGTCATTGTAATATTTGTTTAAACTATGCACAGAGACACTCTCACAGCACCCTCTAGTTTCTAAAACACAGTGTCGTCTCACACTTGCTTTTTTTGTGTGAATAAATGGATGAATAGGCGAACGAAGGAAGAAATGAGCAGATACCCTGTCTGTGATGGGCAAACAGCTACTGTAGCTTGAATTCTTAGACTTCCGTTCATGTTCTTCTCTGGATGAGGCGAGCTGGGGACATGCGCCCTCCCTGCAGGCCATCTCTCCTCCCGGGGCCAGCCATTGATGGCTCTTTCCGCTGTCACTTCTGGCCCCAACGACCATGCTCTTTTACCACTTAGGCTGAATTCTGAGAAAAACGAAAACCACCAACTCCCCATGCAAACACATCTCTGCATCTCTCTCTCCGGCCTGGGAGGAACACATGGAAGGGGAAGCAGCGGGAACTTGGCGGAGTGAAGTCTTAACCTTCTTTCCTTTTTTTCTATCTTTTTTTATAGTACAAATTGATTTATTTAAAACAGTTACAAAAAAAGCACAACAAAACAGAGATTATCCTTAGACTTATTAATGCTTTGTTAAAGATCAGGTAGGATTAGAGGGTAAGAAATGGTATTGGGTAGGGGGAGCGCCTGACTCGTTCTAAGGCTTTAGATACAATGCAGTTGATTACATATCAATTCAGCCATTGCATACTAGGGATAGTAGTTGGGGCATCAGTAATTTAGCTGCAGGGAACTCCTACATGAATCAGATCCATCCAGACCTCCCCAGTGCCATGCGTCTCTACTCCTTAGGACCCTCAAGCCACTTGGATGACAACATTCCCATTCTTCTTTCTCCACCCCACTCCCTGTCCGTATATTCTTCCCTCTCCTAACGTGCTGTCTTTATGTCTGTCGTGGGGACTGAGGTTCTTCAGAGAGAAGAGAGCAGATGACAGTGGTTTTACCCCCACCCCCTAGACAGGGAGTTTGCACGGAGTTGTGAGCTGTGAATGGTTAGTGCATGGCTGGTATTGCTGAAAGCAGGGCTGATCCCTCCCTTGCTGATACTTGCATTCTAGATTGTGTTGGGGAAGAGGCTGACTGTACTCATGGCCAACTTGAAGTGTCAAAATAAGGCTGTCCCCTACAGCCTTCCTGGTCACACAGGATCCCTGTAGTCAAAGCAGTAGATGTTCCAGCTGCAGAGAGCAGACTGCTCTCAGCTTCCTTCCTTTCTACCCCGCACTCACGGGTCCAGATCTCTGCTGTAGCTGCCTTTGCTTCAGGAATCCTCACCAGGGCGAGTTCATTCTTGGCTGTTTCAAGATGTCCGCCTTCTGGGTCACTGTTCTTTCAGTTGCTGTGTGTGTGATGTGTGTGTGTGTGTGTCTGCGTGTCTGTGTGCACGGGCCTGTGTGTGTTCATGGGAATTTCACTGGAGAAAGTATGAAAAAAAGGAAGGAAAAAGGAAGATGTGGCTCCGCTTCCCTAATCCTGGCCAAGCGGGCGTGGGTGTTGGGCCCCAGGGCCTCAAGCAGCCCCGTCCTGGGGTGTCCACACACACGGCACCATCCCCCACAGTCTGCAAATCACATTTCTCTGTGATGATTTTGTCCCCGATTTCAGGTGTCAGCACGTAGCCCCATAGCCCCTTATTGCTTATTGACGGTCACCATCAGAGACCGTGGCGGAGGCCTGGGCTGTGAGCTCCTCTTCCTCTTAGCGCTCTGGCCACGTATGCACTTCTCACACGAAACCACGGAGGCAAAGGCTTTTACTATTCCCATCTTATGAAAAAGAGCACGAGTGTTGGGAGATCGGCCCAGGGTCATCCGGGGAAGGAAGTCGGAAAGCCAGAAAAGAATCTGCAAATGCTGCCGTCCTAATCCCCGCTTCGTGTTCTTTCATTTCCCTAGCACGATTGATGTTTCCTACTAGGCAGAATCTTTCCACGGGGCCCCAAAGAAGGGGCTCCGAGAGACCAGCTGCCCTCTGGAGTGGAGGCGCCTGCGTCTTCACCCTTCCCCTCACCTCACCCCGAACAGCCTCTGGGGCAGGAAGAGCTCCCTGTCCCCTGCTGAGACAGAGCCCTGCTTAATGCACGAGCTTCCATTCTGCGTCCTGAGACTACCAAGATGAGTGTGATGGGCGGCTGTCCTGGACTGAACTGTGTGCACTTGAGGCTCGACAGAGCATGGATGAGATCGTTGAAAGGAAAACAACATGACAAGGGGTTTTTAAGTAACGCTGTCCTTGTTTGGGTAAAGTCTGCCACCACGTGGCTACATGGAAAATCAACTTTTTTCCAGAAGCGATTTCTCCTGAGCATTTAGACATACTAAGACAGACAGACCAGATACAGGGTGAGAAATTTCATCATGCTCGCCCTAATGGAATCAACCTAGAAAGCCCATGTAGGGTCATGGCTTTATTGTGCAATGCCTTTCACATAAGTCACCGCCTTGTTTCGTCCTGCAAGCCTTCGAGGTGGATCTGCAAGACCTCCCCTTGGTCTGCAAGGAATGCTGCTTCCTTCACCCCCTGTGGAGAACGGACACAGCCCTGAGCAAGACTCTGTGGATGCTGGATGAGACTCTGAGGTCGGCCAGCTGTATCTCTAGTGTCCCATGACTAGGACACGGTTAGAGAGGCGGATTTCAAGCCCAGTTCAGTCTGACGCTGAAACTAGATATAGATCAGGATGTAAACACTTCTCCAAGCTTTCCTTGAAGTTTCTAGCTGTTTTAGTATACTTATTACAATTGTCAAAGAACTGAAATAGCTAAGCTTCCCTTCGAGCTAAGTTGACATACAATTAACACTAGAACTTGTACAGTGTGGTGTTAGTATAGTATTAGTCGTGAAAGGAAAAATACTCCTGCAAAGGCAAATTTGGGGTTATTTTAGACTGGATTGAGGAATTTCTAGATAGATGGTGTTTCCAGAAGAGATTCGCATGTGATTCGGAGGGGGACTGAGGGAAGAGGGTCTCCTCCCAACGTGGGTGGGCACCATTCAGTCAGCTGGGGGCTTGGAGAGAACACAAATAGCAAGAAGGCACACTGGGCTCCCTCGGGGAGCTGGAATACATGCTTCCTCTCTTGTCTGGCCTTCCTCTGGGAGCTGGGATACGTTCTTCGTCTCCTGTCTAGGACATCAGATCTCCAGGTTCTCCAAACCCGGGACTCCAACTTGCTCCAGTGGCCCCAGGTTCTCAGGCCTTCAGTCTCCAACTGAGAGTGACGCCGTAAACTTCCCTGGGTCTGAGGCCTTGGGGCTTGGATTGGGCCACACCCCTAGGATCCCAGGGTATCCAGCCTGCAAATGGCCTGCCAGGGAACTGCCTAACCTCCGTAACTGCATGAGCCATCCCCTAATAAGTCTTCTCTCCTCTATGAGCTCCAACAATTAGGTTTGCAAATTCATCCTAGAAAAATGGTTACATACCTTATCAGTGGATATAACGACGGTCACTTCCAAATACTCCCCTTGGGAAGCTATGCACCGACGCCAGCACCTTATCCACCTGCCACAGCAATTTTGGAACTCTTTTTCCGAAATGGCCACAGTGCTTTCATCGGTATTTGTGGGGGTCTGACAATTAAGTTTGCGAACTTTCCACCATGCATTTACGTTGGTGGCACTGGACAAATAACTGTATCGGAGCAACTTCCCTACTCACCTGATCTGGCTCCCGGTGACTTTTTTCTTTACCTGAAGACAAGAGAAATACTGAAAGGATGACATTTGTTGACATTCAGGGCATCAAGGGTAATATGAGGACAGGCTCTGATGGCCATTCTAGAAAAAGAGTTGCACAGTTGCTTTCAGGGGTGGACCAGGCACTGGCATCATCATGTGGCTTCCCAATGGGAGTGCTTCAAAGGTGACCACGGTGATACTCAGCAATGAGGCATGGAGCAGGTTTTCTAGAATGAGTTCTCGAATTTAATTGTTGGCCGGCATATGTTTACAGCTTATCAGTTCTGCCTCTCTGGAGAACTCTGGCTCATCCAATTAGTAGCTTATTAAGAATGAGTGACTAAGGATTTAAAAATTGTGTTTTTCACATTATGTCAAACATACCACAACAAAAGTAAAAATAACACCTGGTATACATTTATCATGAGAAAATAATGAACACTTGTTTGATAGATTTTCTCCTGTAATGAGATGTGAAATTGTCACTATATCAAAAAGTTTTGCTAACTTTATGTAATAGCAATCTATAGTAATGTGTTTTGATTAGGGATTTCTACAAATGGTTCAGATTCATGTTTTTGGACCCACCAACAGGTTTTATAAGATAAGCTTGTCTGTTTCTGCTCCTTAGAATCATCTATACCATCTATCATGATGTTCTCTCTTTGCGTGGAATTACATGATTGAAATGCTTTATGCCTTATTTCCGTAAGAATGGATTTTATATGCTTTTCTTTTCTCTTTTTTTTTTTTTTTTTTGAGTTGGAGTCTCACTCTGTCGCCCAGACAGGAGTGCAGTGACCACTCCCGGCCACCGCAGCCTCGACCTGCTGGGCTCCGGCGATCCTTCCACCTCAGCCTTCCAAGTAGCCGGAATTACAGGCATGCGCTACCACGCCTGGCTGATATTTTGATTTATTGTAGAGATAAGGTCTCTCTGCCCAAGCGGGTCTCGAACCACTCACCTCAGCCTCCCAAAGGCGCGGGATTACAGGCTGAGCCACTGAGACCGGCTTGCTTTACTTTTCATTGTAAAAGTATTTCACTTATCAGATAACTTAGGTAAGAAATTAGGAAAAAATAATTTGCTATTCCACATATTTTTCCCTTTTCTTCATGTCATACAAGTAGAAGTGAATGAACAACCACCTAAAAATCATAGTTAGAGGAAAGTCCAAAACTTTTTTTTTTTTTTGAGTTGGAATCTCACTTCATTGCCCAGGCTGGAGTGCAGTGGCACGCTCACGGCCACCCCAGGGTCAACCTGCTGTGCTTCAGCGATCCTTCCACCTCAGCCTTCCAAGAAGCCGGAACGACAGGCATGTGTTACCACTCCTAGCTAATTTTTTGATTCATTATAGAGATAAGGTCTCGCCAAGTTGCCTGGGCTGTTCTCAAATCCATGGGTCTAAAAAATATATATATATTTTTCGGCAAGAGCTGTGTACTAGATGTGTAGAAAAGAAATCAGAGAAATTTTAATGTATTTTTTTAAACAAGTCTCAGCAAAATAAACAAAAAAATTTACTAAATTTGAGCCTTACTTGTCTGATTTGAACTTTCTCTAACTTTTAAAAGTCTAAGATGTATAGTAAGCCTCCCTTATCCACAGTCTCGTTTCCCATGGTTTCAGTTACCCATGGCCAACAGTGGTTCAATAATATTAAATGGAACATTCCAGAAACAGGCAATTCTTGGGTTTTAAATGGGGGGCTGCTCTGGGTCACGTGGTGAGACCTCCCCTCCCACCCCCCCCGCCTCATTCTGCTCCGTCCAGCCTGGGACCCAAATCCTCTCTGTGTCCAGCAGACCCAAGCTGAAAACATTGTCTGCCATCAGTCACTTCGCAGCTGTCTTGACTCTCAGATCAAAAACATATAGTGTACATAGGATTCGGTACCGTGTGAGGTTTCAGGTGTCCAGCGAGAGTCTTGGAGCTTAGTCCCTGCAGCTATGGGGACTGCTGTGCCTCAAAAGCTTAAGGCCCAACGCTGCATTTGCTATTCGCTGGATTTAAGGTGACTTGGCATTAGAGAGATCCGTTACCCTCAGTTTTCTCTAATTAAAAAAATCCATCAAAGTTACACCTCTGCTTCTATTCCATAAATATCACGACTTTCCATAACAATTTGCAGCCGTCTTGGGAAATAAATCTTGACAGCGGTTTACACTTCAGGGGAAGGCTTAGGACAACTCGCAAGGGTAGGGTGTAACTCGTAATAATATGCCTTGTGTTTATTTATTTGACAAATGTTTGTCCAACATTTACGACCAAGTAGATTTTGTTTTAAGCACTAGGGGTAGAACATCAATAAGTCAAGGCTCTTCCCCCAGGAAGCTCTTCCCCCAGGTAGCGGGGCAGACAGTTTGTCAGCAAGTAAACAGATAAAGAGCATGATGTCAGGTACTGAAGAAAATTAAGCGAAACACTCTGACTCCGTTGAGTGTCGGCTGGAAGGCAACATGAAATGTGGAAATTGGATATAAGATTTCTGAGAAGGGGGTGCCTATCTGGAGGTTTACTTGGTAGGAAAGAAGGAACCATATATATCCCTGAGCCTGGAACGTAAAGGGGCCTCAGGGGAGCCTGATTTGAAAAAAATGGAGCCGGGCTCGGTGGCTCAGCCTGTCATCCCGCACCTTTGGGAGGCTGAGGTGAGTGGATTGCCTGAGCCCGCGGGTCCGAGACCCGCCTGGGCAGCGAGACCTCATCTCTACAGTAAATCAAAAAATCAGCCAGGCGTGGTAGCGCATGCCTGTAATTCCGGCTACTCGGAATACTGAGGCGGAAGGATCGCCGGAGCCCAGCAGGTCGAGGCTGCGGTGGCCGGGAGTGGCCGCTGCACTCCAGTCTGGGCGACAGAGTGAGATTCCAACTCAAAAAAAAAAAATAGAAAAGAAAAAAATGAAAAAATAAAAGCAAGGTAATCAGATCAAAGAAGTGAGAATGACAGAAGTTGGTTTAACATTTTATATATATATATACAAATTTTTATTTTTGAGTGGGAGTCTCACTCTGTTGCCCAGACTGGAGTGCAGTGACACACTCATAGCCACCCCAGTGTTGACCTGCTGGGCTCCTGTGATCCTTCTGCCTCAGCCTCCCAAATAGCCAGAACTACAGGCATGTGCTACCATGCCCGGCTAATTTTTTATTTTTTTATTGTAGAGACGACGAGGTCTCGCCAAGTTGCCCGGGTAGGTCTCGAAACCACGGGCTCAGGCAATCCACTCGCCTTGGCTTCCCAAAGTGCTGGGATGACAGGCTGAGTCACCGAGCCCGGCCCAGATATGCATCTTAACAAGAACTTCAAGTAATGCTGACGAACATGACCCATATAGAGTGCTGTGGAGGTCATGGGATTAAAAAACATATATCTAATTTTTTCTTTTATCTTTGAAGTTCATTCTCAAAGAAAAGCAGTTAACATGGAGAACTCCTCTGTCCTTGGCTATATCAGTGAATATTCTACAAAAAAATTTGAAAAAAATAACTGGGCGTGGTGGCATGTGACTGTAGTCCCAACTACTCGATAGGCAGAGGCAGAAGTCACCCATGAGCCTGGGAGGTCAAGGCTGTCGCGAGCTGCGATAGAGTCACTGCACTCCAGCCTGGGCAACAGAGTGAGAATTTGATCCAAAAAAAAAAAAAATCGGATTGGCAAATATTGTGCTGGGGTGGCTCTTGCCCTCCAGGAATTCACAACCTGGAGGCAGGTAACACAGATTGAACAGTGGCACGGATGGTAGAGGCAGACGGACCCACGTACTGTGGTAAGTGTATACAGGCTACTCTCTCTGAGCCTTGACCTTCGCATCAATAAAAGAAAGAGAATGTCAATGTTTCATTAAGTGCTATGTAAGGACTAAGCGAGATGATCTGAATAAAGTGTTCAGCATCACGTCCAGCACAAAGTAAGTACATACAGAATCCTGGGCCACTGCATCTCAGGTGTCTGAAGACATTAAATGATGATTGGAAATTGTGTTGAGTATACTAATAGCATACTGGATATGTAAAAATGAGTGGCCCCTGAGAGTTAGAGATGTGTGTTAAATTCTTAAGTGTGAAAGCACAGGTTATCTGGCAGCCTGCTAGTCTTCCCTGTGGGTAAAGGAACGAAGCCCAAATGCAGCCCATTCTAGCCATCACTGATGGGCTGAAATGTGTCCCTTCCCAATGTATATGTTGAAACCCTTAGTGCCAATGTAATTGTATTTGGAGATGAGTCCTTTAGGAGGTAATTAAAGTTAAATGAGACCCTGACAGTGGCAACAGCAGGGCCCTAACCTTATAGCACTGGTGTTCTCATACAAAGAGGAAGAAATCTCTCTGTCCATCTGTCTGTCTCTCTGCACGCCTGCATCGAGGACATAGCCAGAAAGCAGCGGGTGCGAGTCCAGAAGGGAGCCCTCACCAGCAACCGAATCACAGAGCAGCTTGATGTTGGCTCCAAGACTGCACAACTGTGAGAAACTTCTAGTGTTTGGGCACTCCATCGACAGAATTTTGCTATGGGAGCCTGAGTAGACTGAGACACACACCATCCTGTCCCATCTAACAGAAAGAACCATACACACACACATACACACACACATGCATACACACTGAGAAGCACGTGTGAAATTCCGTCTACGGCACAATCTCACTGAGACCCTGAGGCCCAACTAACCACAGACATTTTGAATACCTTGCCTGTCCTCATTAAAAAACCACATTACTAAAGGGTTACTGAGTCATTTCTTTAACCTTGCACATCATGTCCAGATATCAGGAAAAAATCATAAGGCATACTAAAGAGACAACAGCCCAGTTTGAAGAGACAGAGTAAGCGTCAGAACTAGACACAGACAGGATAGGAATGTTGGAATGATCAGACTGAGATTTTTAAACAGCTCTAAATAACATGCTGAAAACTCTGATGGATAAGGTAGACAGCATGGAAGAACAGATGGCAAAACAAACAGAGAAGGAAACTCTAATGCAGAATGAAAAGAAATGCTAGAGAGCAAAAGCATGCTAACAGAAATGAAAAATGCCTTTGATGTACTCTTTAGTAGACTGGGCATGGCTGAGGAAGGAGTCACAGAACTTGGAGAAATGTCAATAGAAATGTCAAAAATGAAAATCAAAGGGAAAAGTCTTTAAAAAAGAAAAGAACAGAGAGTTATCCTAGAACTGTGGGACAACTACAAAAGGTGTTGCATACACATAAAGGAAATACCAAAAGAAGAAATAGAGAAAGGAATAGATATATTTTCCCCAAATTAATGTCATACACCAAGTCACAAATCCAGGAAGCTGACAGAATACACCAACCACGATAAATAACAACAAAATACCCTAGGCATCTCATATTTAAAAAATCATATTCTAGAAAATCACAAGTAAGAAAAAAAACATAAAATAAGCCAGAAGAAAAACATCTTAGCTATAGAGGAGTAAAGGCAAGGATTATATCCAGCACCTCCTCACAAACTTTTGGATCAAGGAAGGAGTGGAAGATACTTTCTGTTTTGAACAAAAAGCATCAACCTAGAATGTCCTTCAAAAGTGAAGGAGAAATAAGACTTTCTCAGGGAAAGAACTATTGGGGGAATTTGTTGCCAGTAGACTCGCCATGCAAGAAATGGTAAGTGTTTTAGAGAGAAGGAAAATGACATAGATTGGAAAGCTAGATCTGTGTAAGGGAAGGGCATCAGAGAAGGGGTCAATTAAGGCAAAAGAAACATTTCAATTTTTCTAATTTTTACTGGTCTAACGGGTAACTGTGTTCCAAATAATGAAAGAAACAATGCATTCAATTTATGCAAGCTCATATATACGCTTGTGTGCATAATCATAAGGAAAATATATCAGTGAAATTAATTACAGCAATAATACAGGGGATAAGAGGGAGGTATTTATATTACTTGATATTATTAGGAATCTACACCACACACAAAGCATTGTTTAGTCTTAGCTAATGCAATAAGATAAGAAAAGGCAATAGAATATATACTAATTAGGAAGGAAGAAATAAAATGATGTTTGTTTACAGATGACATGATTATCTATGGAGAATCTGAAAGAATCTACAGAAAACACCTCCTGGAACTAATAGGCAATTTTAGCAAGATGGCAGAATACAACATTAATAAGCTAAAGTAAATTGTCTCCTATATGCCAAAAATGAACAAGTAGTATTTGAAATTAACACACTACTTATACCTAAGTTTAGAGCTAACAAAACATGTATAAGATTTACATGGGAAAAAGCTGTAAAACTCTGACAAAAAGAAATCAAAGAACAATATAAATGGAGAGATACTCCATGATGATGGATAGGAAGACCCGGTATTATCAACCCATCAGTTCTTTGTAAATTGCTGCATAGAATCAACATAATCCCAGTCAAAATCCCAGCAAATTATTTTGTGAATGTGGGCAAACTGACCCTATGTTTCTATTGAGAGGCAAAAGACCCAGAGTAGCCAAGAGACCACTAAAGAAGAACAAAGTCAAAGGACTGACACTACTCAAATTTAAAATTTACTGCAAAACCACAGTAATCAAAGACAGCATGGTATTGATGAAAAACATAGATAGATAGATCAATGGAACAAAATACAGAGCCCAGAAGTAGACTCATGTAAATATAGTCAACTAATCTTTGACAAAGGAGGAAAGAATATGATTTTTTTTTCGGTAACAACTTATACTCTTCATGAAAATTAACAAAAATGTTAATAGGTTCCTAAGCCTACGAAGGACAGATAGTCTTTTTAATAAATGGTAATGAAACAGCTGAATATCCACATGCAAAACAATGGATCTAGACATGGCCTTTGACAATGACTCTCTCCTTGACCAAACATTAACCAAGGATGAGGAACAACAGAAACTCTCATATACTGCTGGTTGCCATGGCTTGACTATCTCCTCCAAAATTCATGTTGACATTTAATTGCCATTGTGACGGTGTTAAGAGCTTTAAATTCAGTCTTCCTAGTCCACTTGTAGCAAGAGCCTTGTTAAGCGGTTTAGTAATAATCCTTTTCATGTTTCATATCTGATTCTCCTTGATAGTCAAATTTCTTGTCCTTTGCCATCAGTATCTGATTACTTTGGCCTGTTGTCTTGTCCATTTGGGCTGCTACAACAAACTAAAATACACTGGGTGGCCCATTAAAAAATACAGATTTATTTTGCCCAGTTGTGGAGACTAGGATGTCCAAGAAACTGTCAAATTCGACATCTGGTGTGGACTTGTGTCCTAGTATTAGATGGCAGCCTTACATACTGTGTCTTCTCATAGTAGAAGGCCTAAGAAATTTCTCTGGTTCCTCTTTTATAAAGTACTAATTCTGTTCATGAGGGCTTTAGCTTCAAAAAATAATCACTTGAAAAAAGTCACACCTCCTAATACTATCATCTTGAGAGTTAAGATTTCAACATATTTAATTTTGTGTAAATACAAATAGTCAGTCCATAGCATCTGCCTTCAGCAAGAATCCTATTCAACTGATTTAGCAAGAATCCGGCTACCCCTGGTGGTTCCTCTTGGCAACTGTCTATCAAATGAATTCCTCATTTTGTTCATTGGCCATAAATCCACAGCTGTCTTTCTCACATCTGGAGTTGAGCCTGATCTCTCTTTCTCGCCTACCGCAATAGTCTTGACACTTATTGCCATAGTCCTGAAAAAAATTTTCTTATTATATTGACAAGTGTCGGAACATTTTTAACACATGATATCCTTCATAAAAATTAACTCAGAATTGATGTAAGCCTAAATGTAAAACACAAAACTAGAAAACTCCTAGAGGATAACATGGGAGAATATACAGATGACCTTGGGTTTGGTGAGGACTGTTTAGATACAACACAACACCAAAGGCATGATCTGTGAAGAAGTAATTTGTCTGGAATGTATTAAAACTAAAAGTCTCCACTTCACAAAAGACACCGTAAAGGTAATGAGACTATAAGCCACCTACTGGGAAAATATTTGCAAAAGATAGGTATGGTAATGGACGGTGATCCAAAATATGTAAAGAACCCTTTAAATTCAACAGTTAGAACACAAAAAAACCCAACTTAAAAATGGTCGAAAGATCTGAACAAATACTTCAACAAATAAGGTATACAAATGACAAGTAAGCATAGGAAAAGACGTTCAACATTATATTTCATTAGGAATTATATATTCACAGAACAATGACATACTGTTGTACACCTCTGGTAAGGTTGTGGAGCAACAGAAACTGTCATTTATTGCTGGTTGCCATGGTTTGCATATCTCCTCCAAAACTCATGTTGACATTTAATTGCCATTGTGATGGTATTAAGAGATGAGACTTTCACTGGATGATTAGGTCATGAAGGCTCCACCCTCTTAAATAGATTAGTGCCTTTGTCACGGGAGTGGGTTAATTATCTTAGGAGTGGGTTTCTAATAAAATGATGATGTTTGGTCCACTTTCTCTATCTCACTCTCACACAAAGACCTGCTTACCAGGTGATGCCTTCCATTATGTCATGAGTCAGTAAGAAGACCCTTGTCAGATGTAGCCTTGGACTTCCTACCCTTCAGAATCATAAGCTGAATACATCTCTTCTTTATAAATCACTCTACTATATGTCTGTGGTATTATGTTAGAGCAGTACAAAACAGACTAAGACACTGGTGGAAATTAAAAGTGGTACAGTTTGCAAGACAGTTTAGCAGTTTCTTACAAAACTATACAGACTCTTGAAATACTATCCAGCAATTATGCTCCTTGGTGTTGACCCAAAAGAACTGAAACATAGCCACACAAAACCTTAGACACTTGTTTATAGCAGCTTTATTCATAACTACCAAAACTTGGGAGCAACCAAGATACCCTTCAATAGATGGTTAAGTGAATGATGGTACATCCAGACAATAGGATATTATTCAGTGCAAAATAGAAATGAGTTATTAAGCCATGGGAAGACATGGAAAGATTGAATGAATATCACTGAGTGAAAGACCATCCAAAAGGGCTGAATGCTGTATGTTCTCAACTATACAACATGTTGGACAAAGCAAAGCCAGAGAGACATAAATATAAAACCTGTGGTTTACAGGGTTGTGAGGAAGAAGAGAGGAAGAGGCAGGTCACAGCAGATTTGGGGACAGTAAGACTGTTCTGTGCAATACTACAACAGAGTATGAACAGCATTATACAGTTTCAAAACCCATAAAATACACAATGCAAAGAGTGAATCCTACTGTAAACTATGGACTCTGGGTGACACTGTATTGATGTAGATTTGTGTGTTGCAACAATTCACTCTGGTGGAGTGAAAAATGGGGAGGCTAGGCATGTGGGGGAGTGGGGTCTTATTGGAAATGTTTCCTTCCTCTCCATTTTGCTGTGAACTAAAGCCTGCTCTGAAAAAACAAAGTCTGTTTAAAAAAAAAAAGGTCAAGGACTTGAAAAGTAAATTAAAGAATTAGGTGGGGAAACTGTCCTAAATATCAAAAATTATCCAGATTCAACTGAATGTACACACTGAACGTTGATTTGATTCTGGTTTGAAAATAAACTAAAACAAAACACATATGTAATAGAAATCTGGTGAAAATTTTCATATTAATATGTCCGTTGAGAGAAAATTATTTTTAGCTTTATTAGTCTGAAGATATATTTTGATTATGTAGGAGAAATGCCCTAAATAGATATTTAGATATTTACTTTTGGTTTAAAGAAGTAAAACTTTAAGATGTTTCTAAATTATTTGCAAATACATCGGGTAAAATATGACATATTCACACACAGAGAGATGGAGCAAATATTTCAAAATAAGAGCAATTATTGAAGGCAAGTAAGTGATGGGTACACAAATGATCTTTGCTTATGGTTCTCCATATTTGAACATTTTTATAGTGAGAAGTTGGTAAAGAAAAATAAGATGAAACCCTGAATATGAAATAGCTATTTCATTAATGAGTAACATACAGGAATTTGACTTTTACTTTTCAGCATTTTCCATTTTTTCATAAGATTTTTGAATTATTATTTAATGATTCATAATTCAATTCGTCTCCATCAAACATATTAGACATTCATTTTGTAAATGTCTGAATTCATTAGAAGCCGTTTTAACCTTTTTCTCCTCCCACTATCAACGTACAAAAAGTATTTTTCTTAAAAAAAAATAGGGAACAAGTGGTTTATATTTTCTCACTCCCTTCATATGTGCTTCAAGGATGCCAGTGTGTCAATCAGAATAACAGAAGCCTGAAGATGGACTTCAAAATCATCTTTCCCTTCTTAAATTGTGTATCCAACCTTTGGAATGTTCACGGTGTAACGACCCTAAGAAGCTTCTGACAGAAATCACACATTAGTTGCAGAGATGTTCCCCAAACCCGCTCTTAGACCCAAGCAAACATGGAGGACATTGATACCAAGAACTGTCTGCAGTTTGACTCTTCAGTCAGCCCTTGGCCATTGGTCAACTTTAATTAGGCCGGAACCCCACAGGAAATCGCGCGGGGGACCCGATTTACCATTGCTCAACTTGCTGCTCTGGTCTTTATCTGAGGGTGTATTCATCCTGGCTTTGCAGACCAGCAACAAAATGTTTTTACAATAAATTTTTATTTTGGAGGTGTTTTAGCCTTCCAGGGAAAAAAAAAGTCAACTAGTAAAGAGTGTTCAAATGGTCCCTACAGCCAACTTCCATATTATTAGCATCTCACATTAGTATGCGACTTGTGCTACAATTAATGAACCATTAGTGACATCCACACTTCATTCAGATTTCCCTAGTTTTTATCTGAAGTCCTGTTCCACGATCCCATTCAGGATACCACATTTCATTTAGCCATCACCATCATGTCTCTTCAGGTTTCTTTGGTGGTGATAATTTCATTGACGTTTCTTGTTTTGGTGATCTTGGCAGGAATGCAAGTATTTTGCAGAACATCCCTCTGTTTGAAATTGTCTGCTGTTTTCCTCATTGTCAGACTGGGGTTGTGGGTTTTGGGCAGAAGACCACAGATTTCATCACATCTTCTCAACAACAGATGCCATCAACATGAGTTTTTTGTTGTTGATGATCTTTTTGGATTTCCTACTACAACTATGAACAAGGATGGTTTCATTTTTTAAAATTCTCAATCTGTATGACTTTCATTTCCCTTCCTTATATGATTAAATATGCTAGGACTTATATTGTCAAATGCGAATAGGAAGAGAGAACATTCTTGTTTTGTTCTTGCTTTCAGAGATGTATCTATTTTCTCTCATTTGAGTATGATATAACCTGTAGGGTTTTTTTTTTGTAGGTGTTCTTTATCACATTGAAGACATTCCCTCTTTTCTTAGTCTGTTGATATAGTTTTTAATCATTAGCAAGTGTAAGATTCTGTCCATTGTTTTATCTGCATCAATTGATGTGATTCCAAAATTTTCCTTCTTTTGCCTATTGATGTGATGGATTGCCTTGATGGATTTTTTTTTGGTGTTGATGCATAATTGCCAACACTATTGTAGTAGGAATAAATCTCACTTGGTTGTGGTATATAATTCTTTTGTACCTCGTTAGAGTTGATTTGCTAATATTTTCTTGAGGATTTTTGTATCTGAGTTTATCAAAAATATTGGATTGTAGCTTTTTCTTTCTTGTGATGTCTTTATCTGGTTTTGTGAGTACCCCAAACAACCCTCAGGTTATATCATATGATAGTGTCAAAATAAATAACAGATAGATGCTCTCTAAAAGAAATTATTTAGGAGTCGGGCACTGCAATGAAAATTGCTGTTTCCATCTTAAACTATGTCCATATTGAGGGTGGGAAGGGGAGACAAAGATTTTTAAAGAAAAAATAAGGATTGCAGAATTGTTTTGAGATAGACCTTGGCTGCAAAGATCAGTAACAAGGGTGATGCTAGTTTAAGGATGGTAGGGAATTGTTGGGCAGATGTGCATGCCGTTATTTTTTTGTGTAAGGTTGCCATGACTTTGTGCAAAGTTGTGGGTTTTGCAGTCTTTTGCAATATTTTTTATTAGGCATATAAGTGGAGGAATTAATTTCATGACCTTCCCTGGTTCTATTTTTCAGTTCTTTTTTTTTGTTTGTTTTAACATTAGTGACTCCATTTTGATTCTGACAAATTTCACGCTAGAAGGAATCAAAGAACTTAGAAAGCTGTCATACTCACAGTTGTGATTTATCACGGTAAAAAAAGGATACAGATTGAAGTCATCAAAGGGGAAAAGGGAATGGAGGAAGTCCAGGAGAAGCCAGTACCAGCTTTCAGTCTTCCTTTTCCAAAGGAGAATGCTGAATTCTCCCCAAAATTATGCTTGATGACACATACAAAATATTGTCAGCTGGAGCAGCTCACTTGAACCTTGATGTCCAGGAATTTTATTGGGAGATGAGCCAAGTAGGCATTCAACCCTTGTGTGGTTCTTCTCCAGTCCCTGAAAGAACAACCTATGCAGCATGGCCAAGGACCTCAGGCATACAAAACTGGCATTTACCATGAAACATATTGTTAGCATGACCCATCTGGTCAAACTGCTACAGGGTAGCCCAAGACTTAGTCATACAAAAATACTCTTATGAGACAGGCTCCAAAACAAGCTGGAGACAGGATGGTGATCTCTAGTCCCATCCTTTGTTGCTGCAAAGGACATGATTTCATTTTTTTGTGTGTGACTGCATAGCATTCCATTGTGTATCTATACCACATTTTCTTTATCTAGTCAACCATCGATGGGCGCTTAGGTTGGCTCCATGACTTTGGCACTAGGAATAGTTTTGTGATGAACATAAACATACAGGTATCTTTTTAATATAATAATTTATTTTCCTTTGGGTAGATACCCAGTGGTGAAATTGCTGGGTGGAATGGCAATTCTTATTAGCATCAATTTGGTGTCTTGAATTATGTAATTGTATATTAAATGTAATCGTCACAAAGAAGGAAAAACTAAAGACAGAGACGTACCATTTGCAAGCAGTAGTCTACCATGAGGCATTAACCATAATACAGTCTTCAAAAGGCAAAGGTAGTGTACAAGTTATCAAAGCAAAGATGGTTATTTCAGATCATCTTGTTCTTTTGAAGGAAGTCCTCACGAAAGAAAAAAATTGCAAGTCACAGACCCACTGCGATGAGAGATGGACTGGATGGACTGGACTACGCCCTTAACATGGCTGACGTAAACTTGTTATTACCAATCTGCTGACAGTAAAGCCATAAAGACATTTTCATAAAATTCAACTCCAATGTGATGTACAGAGTCCCAAAGGAATCGGGAGACAGAACTGTAGGGTAGTATTTTGGTTACTTGCCTATAGTAATATTCAGCGATATATTTGCTCTTACTGGAAGTATTAACATGATATTAGAATTTCCTGAAGTTTTTTTAACTGGGGAATGATAATCTTTTATCAATTTTCTGAAATATTTGTGTTACTATGGGTATCTATACAAGCTTCTATTCAACTTTATATGATTTTCTGTTTTCTAGCACTATATTTTATTACTATATTATGCTATTTGCATTTACTCTGTGGAGATGTATTTACATTCAATTTAAATAAATACACTATATTTCCTTTTGTACAACCATATTATGGCCTTTGGCTTTACCTGTAAAGATATCAATATATTGATGTGATTTACCTTGTTTTGCTCCAATGGTTGTAGGAAATTATTATCTATCTCAAAATTTGATATATATAAACAGACAGTACTGTTTTTAAATAAGCAAAATTGTTTTTCTTTCACAAAAATTGACATTATATTTTCAAATTTTCCTCTCATCATTTATATGATTAACAGAATTTAACTTTTATCTAGGACTTTCTCGAATTAAATGCATTTGTGTATCAGCCTGGAGCAGAGGCTCAGGTCTGTAATCCCAGCACTTTGGGAGGCCAAGGTGAGAGAATTGCCTGAACTCAGGGGTTTGAGTCCAGCCTAGGCAACTTGGTGAGCCCTCGTCTCTATAAAAAATCCAAAAATTAGCCGGGCGTGGTGGTGTGCACCTGTAGTTCCGGTTACTTGGAAGACTGAGGCAGAAGGATCATTGGAGCCCAGCAGGTCAACACTGGCGTGGCTGTGAGAGTGCCACTGCATTCCTGTCTGGGCGACCGAGTGAGACTCCAACTCAAAAAAAAAATGTATATGTGTCTTATACACTGGCAGATGGTACTCAACTCTCACATACCATGTGAGTTGACTCCTCTCATTGTATAAATAATATAAGAGTACAATTTAATCATGGAATGCTGAAATTACCTACATGTGACCCTACAGAGAAATAGAGTCAAGGTTAGACCCAAAGGTTGTTAGACTCCAAAACTGATCTTTATTTAAAGCATGAGTGAATATCTTATCTGTGACGGTCTCTGCTATTCTAACCCAACATTTCTTTGTCAATACTTAACTGTCTCTTTTTATTTACTTGTTTCTCTAGAAGCATCTCCTCAGTATAACTGTACACAAGGATTTGAACGGAAGAGTGTGTTATTTTCCCGTGCTTTGCTTATTTGGGGTTTGCTGTTTCCTTGTGCTTTGCTGTGAGTCCTTAAGCAGGGTGGAAAGGAAGGGGTTAATAGGTTCAGGTTCTGCCACTTCGAAATTACTACCCACAACCAAAATCATAGCTTAGTTTCTGCTCAAAACACATGTTTGCCGTTTTTAATCACAGACTCAGTGATTAAGAATGGAATGCAAAAGAGACATGTCTAAGGGGCACTTCAAATAAACAAAGAATTAAGATGTTGTGATACGTTTACAAAGACAAGAAACATCTGGAATATTCCAACTGAGAAGTACAGATAAGGCACTGTTTCTTTTAACAAGACCTGTGAGCACCATAAAATATCAGAAATGCGTATGTCCTACTGAGATCCTCTGTCATTTTTCTTCTGTCTTCTAGCATAGACCAAGTTCTGAGTTTTTTCTTTATTTCAGTGTGGGTTGTGCTCACGACTTCTGACTCACATCAGATATTACTCTCCTTTATTGAAGAGAATCAGTCTTGTGTCCAAACAGCATCACGTTCATCAAATCCTGACGAATTATACCTGTCATGCCGGACTATTCACTTGCTCACTCTCTAGTCCAAGGGAAATCTTCAATGTTATAGAGAAGACAGAACACGCTGATGCCAACGCAACACGCCTCCTTCACCTGGATGGATCCTTTTCACCCCCTGTGGTTGTATCAGTCAAGGTGCTTCAAAAAGACATTTACCAAAGAAAATTAAGTGACTTCTTCTTTTAAAACTAAAAATTTCTTTTTATTATTTTGAAGATGTGGGGTACCACTCAGGATTAGGTAGACACGTGGTCATTGTTCAGGTCAAGCTTGGGCGTCCCTTTGGTCCCCGCTTCACCTGGTTTGAGATCAAGAACTGTTATTGATGTCATGTGCCACCTCCTCCCCAGGCAGCATCCTGCCACTGCAAACCATTCCTCATAGTATTTGTGATCATTGTTCAGGTTCCACTTAGAAAAGAGAACACGTGGTACTCAGTTCTTTGTTTCTGTGATAGATCACTGGGGAATAGACTCTAAATCCATCCAAGTTGCTGTGAAGTTCATAACTTTGTCCTTCTTTATGGCTGTGTAATATTCCATTGTAACAGACAAGTGGGGCCCCATCGAACTAATGAGCTCCTGCAAAGCAAAAGCAGCCATCGAGAGAGTGGGGAGACCGCCACAGAATGAGAAAAAATACTTGCCCACCGCATATCTGACAAAAGCCGGACATCTAGGACCTACAAGGAACTCTAGTGTGCAGAAAGTGATTTCAGAACGACCAGGAAGGCTACTGAGATAGAAACACGCCATCACAGCCGCTGTGACTTTGGCCACAATCGGCAAGATGAAAAAGATGGGGGCCCCTGCTGGCATAATTCACTTCCCCGACACACCTGAGTCACTGATCCAGGGATCAGAAATTTGCTGCTGCTGCCAGTGACACGCCTGTGGCTTCTCAACACACGGCTGGGGCCGCAGGCATGGAGGCCTGAACGTGCATCCTTGACCGCCGGCCGGCTGAGCCACTGCTCACGCAGAAGGGAGACAGCTCTGCAGATGTCTGCCTGGCTGACTCCCTGTGAGTGCGTCTACACTGAGTACACTGCCTGAGGGGCTGGGGATTAGGGAGAGTCCGAAAGAATCCTCGGGAAATGCATACTAGAGGTTGGCTGCCAGATTTCACCAGAGGTGAACGTCAAGTCACAGTGCCCTGAATGTTTAATGGTGTTTAATTCAAAATGGTGTCCTGAATGTTTGAAATATTATCATTTGTTCTGCCATTCGAAGTCCTCTTCTGAGCCCCCAGAAATCATCTGAGAATACCAACACCATTACATTAAAACACAAAGCAAAACAAACAACGCTGATTTAGGTTATGGCATTCGAACCACCCATTCCTGCTTTTGTTCTAATTTATTCTTTTAAAAAATAGGTAGACTGCAAGGTATGAAATTGAGCAGACATTGATTGAACACTATCTGAGCGCCAAGCAACACGCTAGATGCAGAGAAAGCAAAATTATTTATCTATTGTCCTGACTTCTGTGGCGTTATGCCAATTGATGCAACATAATTAAGGAAAAGAAGAAGAAGAAAGAGCAGAAAGAGAAAACCAGAATTAGAGTTTGATGAATACTTATTTAGTTTCTGGATAAAGGAAAGAAGAAGAAATCTAAAAGAACGGTAGATGTTCACAATGGAACACAAAGGATCAAACAGATTGAACAAAAATAGCAGCAACCCCCCCACCATGGCCACAGATACTTCTGAGATCCTAATTGATTTCATGGGCAAAGAACTTGAATAATTTCTGAGAAAGGAAGTAAAAATAGCTAATGAAAAAAATATCCTAGAAATACGTATTAAATTCTTTTAATTTAATAAAATTAACATCTCTTGGTACAGAATTAAGTCATTTTACGTTCAAACACGTTTGTTTCTCTGCTTTGCTGAAAAGAGAACTCTAATATACTTCTGCTTTGATTATAAATGGATACATCATTTCTGGAAAGCAACTTGATAATATGTAGTAAGAGCAATTCAGTGTTGGCATTCTTTTTCAAATTTCTGTAATTTGACTAAGCATAGTGGTGTCTTTTATTCACCATTGTATCTTTTGCAGTTTTGATGGTGCCTGACATATACTCACCTTTCAATGCATTTTGCTGAATGACAATGATGAGCATTAAATAATTTCTTGTAATAGAAAAATAACCTTGAAAAATCCTGAGTGTCAACATAAAAAAAATTAATTTTTGGCCTTTTTATATGACAAAATGGTACTCAGCCAACAAAATAATACTTATAGCAAATTATTATAGTGACAATGAAACACTCATTAAATGATCATCCAAAATACAGTAGTCTTATAGTACTTTATACTTCATTATTTCATATAGATTCAAAATCAAAAATCAGCAAATAAGATAAAACGTTAGCTGTGGCTAAATGTGACTCGTGTTCTTAGAATCAACTCTTCTGGATGGTCTCGCCTAATTCCCCACTTGCCTGTTGATAGTGAAAGTTACAATATAAACAGGTCTGTATTTTCAAAATTTTGTGTGTGTTAAAAGTCTAGTAAACTTCGACTATCAATCTCTGTAACCATCCTCTGGTGTAACACATATACATCTTGCGTAGAAGTTAAAGGTGTCTATTGTTCTTAGTTCTCCTTATATTCTGGCATGAAACGCAATGCTGGGTTTAGTTTACATTTGGATAGGAAATATACAACCTTTGATCATCGATCCTATTAAAATATTTTTAGTGTGAGACAAGCAGTATACGTTATATCTAATAAAGATTAAAATATGACCGACTCTTGACATGTTACATCTTTCAACAGAATGGTAGCTTGTCACAAACAGTTGTTGGACTGAGAAGTTTCTCCAAATTATGGTAGGAAATTACTAGCTTGTGGCAAATGCCGCACCAGTCAGAAACCTCGTCTCACATCTAGTCTAAGCAATTTCCATTCCAGTGGGTTTGCTCACATACTCACGTGCACCATATTACGAAGGCGTTTCAAGCAAACCCTTCACTTTGTTTCTCCCATAAGTGTGGTGCTAAAAAATATGATTCTCGTTTCCATCGTGTAGTTTTAGATTTATTTACATAGACTGATGATTCCGCATAATCTTTGGAGATTAAACAATGCCAACAAAAACTTTTGCATAGATGAGATATAGAAAATTGTGTATCTATAACAAGGAGGAGGCAGGGATCGTGGAGGAAGAAAGCCATGTACTAAATAATAAAATCCATACAGTTTGCATCGTGGGCTAGAAAAGAGTAATGTTTAGGGGGAAAACAAGCCTCTTTCCTGACCCTGTGTTGCCCTGAGGCAATTACTTCTTGCCTCTCTGCGGAAATCAGCAGAAGCCGCAGCTAAGACACCAGTGTCCTCATTAACTCAGCGCAGACTGGCCTGCTGCCCAGGGGCCTCGGGCATCCCACCCCTGCTCTCTAAAAATCCCCAGGGCAGAGGGCAGAATATTGCAGTTTAAGGAGATGGTCTCTTCCCAATCACACTTCACATCACAGTGTAAAACCCAAGATAACAGATGGGAGCGATCAAGAGGGGTCCCCTGGCGAGGTCTCTGCTCAGGCTTATCTCCTGTGCTCCGAAGCAGGGGTCAGCAAATGACAACCAGCGGACTCAGTTGGTCTTGCTTCCTGTTTTCATCAATAAAGTTTTATTAAAACACAGCTGTGCCCAGCTTATCGTTTCTGTGGTATCTAAAGCTGCTGTCATACTCCAAGAGCAGGGTGAGCTTGTGTGGCAGAGATCCCCTGGCTCTTGAGAGCCCCTAAATTTACTCTCTCCGGGTTGCTAATCTCTGCTCTACTCGTACAGCCTAAGGCCTGGCCTTTGATCTCTCCTTAGCACACGTGACCGGTGCAGCTGACAGGCACCAGAACCAGAGCTCACAAGCCAGAGTAGCTAAACACACAGAGAAAGTCAGAGCTCAGAGAAAGACAAGCTGGATGACACAGGCCCCAAGACACAAAGTCTTTTAACAGATGCACAAGAATTGAAACTAAGCGTGCTGAAGAGAGAGAGAGATGACTGACTGATTGATATGGCTAAAATAAAGCAAGTATTAGAATTGACTTTAAAATAACAAATATTTCTATGCTGGGCATGAACAAATATGAGTTACAATAGAGTTCAAAGCATGGTTCTGTGGCAAATCTGATCTATTGCACCTAAAAAATGAATCAGTAAGGAGGAGCAGGAGACTCCAGGATTTTTCCAAATGGTAGCAAGAAAAGATGCAGAGACAGACAGTGGAGAATAACCATGTAATGGCGTTTCTCAGAAGAGAGGACACTATTTGAAAAAGCAAGGAAGACAGGCTTCCTATTCTGGTAATATGTCAGGCTATTCTGTTATCTAAAATAACAAAAAGACTGCGTTTTAAAATATTTTCTTGGAAGATCAAAGAGCTATAGCTTTTACCAAATTTGCAGATCTGATCTTTGACTCCTAAGGTGTAGGGTGTGAAAGCTAAGGGGAAAAGCTCAGATTTCTTTGAAGGCATAAAATCAAATAGGAGTTTTCTCCTATCAGGGCTGGAGCCCTCAAATCCCACATCCTCGCGTAAGAGTTAACTAGATAGACATACTTAGCCACCCTGCCTCGACCAGGAGATGATAAGGTTGCCTTGGCACTGATTAGACCGGGGAAGGAGGAAGGGACCAGTCCCTAGGAAGGAGAAGACCCAGGGCCCCTCTCAAAATCCCATGATTGTGTAGTTCCAGGAAAGCAAACAAACATGCAAACACTAAAAGCCTTCAGGTTGTGAATTTACCATATTTCATTGTTTTAAAATTCACTTTTTTTGGGGGGGGGCTACTTTAACATTTCACAAAATAACGTTTTATAGTTAGAGTGTGTGTTGTATGACACTTTATTATAGTGCTTTATTATAGTATCTGACTATAACAAAGCAGTCCTTCAATTAAGTGCTGCAACACTTTCAGAAAGATTTTCAGTGTGAAGTTCTGAGAGTACCCTACCCAATTTATTTGTCTTATAGTTTCCCTTGGATGCATACCAAAAAATGGTATGTGACATCAATTTAAATAAGTCTGAAATAAGTTTATAAATAAAAATTAAGAGCAAAAATAAACTTTTTATTGCTCATTTGACAGTTTTCCTTAGTGATTCATGAAATAGTCTTGCTTTTGTACTGTCAGCATCTCCGCTTCAATGAAATCAGTAGTGGTTGTTGATGGGTAGCTGCCCACAAGCATAGTGGAAGCATAATCAGATTTTCTTTCCAGGAACACACCTATCTTAGCCTTGAAAAACCCCACAAATAATTTTCTAATTAAAATAAGCAGCATATATTCAAACATAACTCGTCATACAACAAAATGATTTGCTATGAGCTAAAACTAGCAATAACAACAAAAAGCAGAAAAGACCATTATGGGTTCCTGCTATCAAAACTGTTAAACACAAATTTAAAACAATAGCAAAGCTATGCTTAACATTCTTAAAGATGGTTGAAAATAAATTTGAAAATACCTGAAAAGGACAGTTATCCATGAAACAACATAGCAGAATATTTAGGTATAAGATTTTGCTAATTACTTGAAAATCAAATGGATGAATTCAGAAGCAGATTAGAAATAGCAGAAGAGAGAATTTGTAAACTGGAAGACAAGTCAGAAGAAATCATTCAGAATAATGCATACAGGAAATAAAAAAATATTAAAATGATAGTAGAGATATGGAAAATATGAGAAGTCTTGGCAAATGCCAGAGTTTTAAAAAGAAGAATTATATAAAAACCAAATCAAAGACAGATTTTCACATATAGAAACTGAGCTAATAAATATGGATAATGATGGTTCTGAACCAAAAATAACATGAATTGAACTATTAATGTTTAGCATTAAAAATACCTAAGTTATTTCCTTCATATTTTCTTTTTTGCATATTTGTATAAGAACGGCATATGGAAAAAAAAAACCTGTCTAAAAAAGTCTAAAATAATTCTGAATTTATGATTTTATTCTTTTTTTATTCAAGAGCAAGAATGCATTAAAATATTCCTACCAACAGCTGCCATTCTAAAGGAAATTCAGAAAGACGTATTTTAGTCAGAATGCAAGAGGTCCAGGAGAGAATGCCTGGGACAAAAGAAGGCTGAAAACCAAAAATAATGGAAAGTACAGTATTCTTTTTTTAAAAAGTAATGCTACACAAAACTAAGATAAGATGAAGACTTAAAAAGCAACACCAGTTAAGATGCAAGGTGAAAAGTAAATAAATGCATTCAAAATGTTCAAGAAAAAGATACATTTATTTTCTTAAGGCATTAAAGAATTCTACACTTTGAGAAGGATGCTTTTTTAATGTCTGGAGGTAAAATTAAGCTTGCAGAAACAAAGTTCATAATATCCAAAGTAGTAGAAAAGAAAAAAAGAAAGAAAAGTGAAAGAAATATCTAATTAATTAAAGAGCAGGCATGGAACACAGAATTAAAAACATAAAACTAGGAAAACAATAGAAAATATAAATAGGCAACAGCAAATGGAATACAAAGTATTTATGTTAAGTATAAACAGAATGAACACTCCAGTTAATATTCAAGGATTCTTAGAGTGTTGACAAAAAGCAAAAAAATGTTTAACTATAATGCTCTTTAAAAGGACACTAAAAACATTCAGGTGCAGGGAACAGGAGGTGAAAAGATAAAAATAAATCTGTCATGGCAATACCAAAGAGTGATGGTTGCCTGAACATGTATCAAACAACAGTAGACCTCAAGGAAAAGTGCGTTATTTGGGATAAAAGGAGCCACATCATAACTGGAAAAGGTGTAATTCATCAAAAATATTATTTATAGATGTATATACATATAATTTTCAACCCACCACTGATGAAAAATATTTGGCAAAAACAATATAAATAGCACAAGAATAAAAAATCCTACAAACGTTAAACAATGCAGTACAACAGCTATCTACATCTCATTTACATTGTATTAGGTATTGAGGCGATCTGGGGGTGATTTAAAGCATGGGGGAGGATGTGCGAAGGTCATAAGCGAATACGACGCAGTTTTATAGAAGGGCCACGAGCGTCCTTGAGTTTTAGCACTCAGTGCCGTCTTGGAAGCAATCCCACACAACTTTACGTCTGTCTCTGTCTCTGTCTTCTCTGTGCCAATGTCTATGCCTGTGTCGATGTCATCCATGTCTGTAGCACAGCCTTGCAGTGTAAAGCCAGAATAGCTACACAGCTATACAAGGCGAGTTAAAGTCGCAACCATAAGGGCAGCTGGTAGCGTGCCTTTTGTAGTCATCAGTACTCGAAGCCCGCAGAAACTCGGGACTGCTCTCTCAGATGGGAAGAGCCCGAGGGACACACAGCTGGATGGATATGGCTGTCGAGCACCGCAGCCCCGAACCACGGCGATCACACTCTTTTCGGAGCAGAGTCGGCTTCTTAGAAGTCTTGAGGCGAGATGGGGTGGCCGAGGGACCGAGGGCGTGGAGAGGAGATGTGGACGCCTTCTCCCTTGATCCCGGAGCACTGCCCTCGGAGACATCTGGCACTGACAAGCAGTGGCCCGTAAGGCCGGAGGGTGTTATGGAGGCAGGTAAGGAAAGAGAGTCTGGGAGGAGGAAGTGACTGGCTGTGACTTCCGGCTCTGGGTAAAGTTATGATGGGAGTAGATTGAGGAAAAAAAGTGAGAAGAGAGAAATTGGAGACTTAGCTATCTCGGATGACTTACTTTGAATATAATGCAATGAATAATTAGTAACAGAGGGATATAGGTTCTGGGCACCAGACGAGGTGGTGAAGCATCGGGGTTCACTGGAGGAGAAAGCTCTTTCATGGTCTCTATGTATTTTGAAATGTAATTATGTATCATTATTATTATTTTTTTTTTTTTTGAGTTGGAGTCTCACTCTGTCGCCCAGACTGGAGTGCAGTGGCCGCTCCCCGCCACCGCAGCCTCGACCTGCTGGGCTCCGGCGATCCTTCCGCCTCGGCCTTCCAGGTAGCTGGAATTACAGGCATGCGCTACCACACCCGGCTAAATTTTTTTTTAATTTATTTATTGTAGAGATGAGGTCTCGCCTGCCCAGGCGGGTCTCGAACCCGCGGGCTCAGGCCATCCACTCACCTCAGCCTCCCAAAGGTGCGGGATTACAGGCTGAGCCACCAAGCCCGGCACTAATTATGTATTATTAAATAATCTTGTGCTACAGAGAAAACCATAAAACAAACCACTAAATACTTAAAGGTGAATGATAATGAAATCACTACTCTTAACGCTTTGTGGAACTAGGCCAATGTTGTATTTTGAGGAAAATTTATAGCTTTAAAGATATCTACCGGAAAATATGAACATCTAAAATACTGAATTAAACATTTAGCACGAGAAACTTAAAAAGAACAGAGCTAGACCAAAGAAATAAGACTGAGAGAAATGAAACAGATGAAGGCAAAAGTCCCAACCACTTTACCACTGTGAGCAAGACCAGTTACCAAACCAGGACCAGAGCCATTCCAAACCGATGGTGAATTTACATCAGTAGCCAAACTTCTGAAATTCAGCCAACCTTCAAAAACTGTGCTCTGCTAGCTTCAGTTCTACAGATAAGAAGTTAAACACTCTCCAACCTTTCACAAGCCTGAAAGTTTGCCCTCTCTGACCTCCATGCGTCCTCAAACCTAAATAAAATCAGTACTCTTAGACCACATTGAAAAATCGATCTCAAAGCTGTGCAACAGTCACTGAAAATCGTGGTTCATTACAGTCTGTTCAGAAAGTGTGTGTCCTACAAACACAGCTCTCTCTCTTGTTTAGCAAGGAACCCACTCAGCTATTTGTTTCAGATGTTGGGTCAAGTCTTCTGCCATTGACAGCATATATCGCAAAGATATTTCCATTCATTGTTATGTGGGGACAGTTACAAGAATGCTCAATTCAGACTTACCTGGGATGCTGGGGATTTGGAGGCAGACTGGATGTCTATAACTGCACAAGCGGACCCTGTGAAAGCAATGGTTACATATATCACAGGAAAACGCAAAAGCGAGAAACAGCAGCTCAGGTGTCCACACAGCAATGTGTGTAAATCTTTAAAACTCAGTGCTTGGTGAACAAGGCAAGAGAGGGGGGATGAGCCAGCGAGCGGCCTCGTGCCAGGCCATTGATCTCCATTAAAAATACAGAAACGTGTTCACACACATTTGGCGAGAACACCTAGAAACGCAAAGAAACACATTTCCTTCAGCAGAATGTCCGCCCCTGGGGTGTGGTCTCCCGGGGGGGGGGGCTGGGGAATGACCCGGAAGGAGAGAGCCCTGGGGTGGGGGGGCAGGGGCAGTGAGGGGTGCACGCCGAGGGGGCAGGGAAGGACAGGAGGGGGACAAGGGAGTTCAGCAGGAAGGGCTGGGCAGAGAGGGTGGCACGGAAAGGGGGAAGGGGAGGGGGAGACCGAAAAAGAGAGGGGAGGGAAGGGTTGGGCAGAGAGGGAGAGAGGGAAAGGAAGAAGCAGGGAGAGGGAAAGAAAGGCAAAGGGGGGGAGGGTGGAGGGCCGATTCCCCCAAGGCCTCGGAACTGGATGTGTGCCTGGCCTAACGTGCATCACCGGTGGGGGGCGGGGAGGGGGTCTGAAGCATGGAAGAAGGTAACTTCAGGGGTTTAATGAAACCATGATGGCACATACTGTAGAGCCCAGCACGTTGGCACAGAACGCTTTGTTTTAGCACACGTGCAGATGAGCTGCATTCTTTGGTTTTCTTTATGTGTGGACGTTAAAATGCCTCCTGCCGTCTATTAACATCGGCAAATATCTTCTTCTTTAGAAATATGTAACTTTATTACACGCTTTGACTAAACAACGCTTTTCGGGTAAGCTTTTGGTGGAAAAGCTAAAATAAGCCAACCCTGTTTGTTTTACTGAAAGGTAAATTTAATTAAAGAAAATTTACAATGAGAAATGATTTTCATGATAATATCTACCTATTCATGTATTTCACACTAAAAAGTCTGCAGGTTTTCAAAGAAACAGGCAAGCCAGCAAGAATTCACTCTCTCCTACAAGTATCTGAATGGTTTCTTTCTATTTCTTCCTAAATTTATCATTTTTGTCTGCTTTTAATTCACTCATTTTACAGTAGAGGACTAGGAAGAAGTGAGTGTTCTGATCTAAAAAAAGGAATCGGTGATGGTTTTTGTGTGTGTGTGCATACTTGATGCACGCAACGACCTCTGCACATGTTTACTTTCATCTTATGCTTTTGGGAGGCAGCTGTACCTTTTTAAAAAAATCATATATTACTACATGTTTTGAAATCCATGGGAGAAAAATAAAATATAAGTTAAAGGCATCATTCCATGTCTTCTATGAAAACTGTTCTCTGCATCTTACCTTAAATTATGTATCCAACTATACAGAACTTGTAATTTCTGTGTGTGGGTTTGATCTATAAATGGGCTGATTACTTTGAAGCAGACATCATGCTAGACAAAGAAAATGTGGTCCATGTACACAATGGAATACTATGCAGCTTTACAGACCAGGATCATGCCGTTGGCAGCCACGTGGGTGCAGCTGGAGCCTTCTAAGTGAATTATCACAGAAACAGAGTTGGACAGCGCATGGGCTCACTTGTAAATAGAAGCCAGACATCGGACACAAGGATGGGAACAACTTCCTTGTTAGGAGGGAGGGACAGTGGAGCGCAAGGTACACAAAACCACCCACCGGGTACCATGTTCACTAATGGGGGTGGGGTCGCCTCAGAAGCCCCAGGCTTGGCTTCACACAGTTTACTTAACATTAGCAAATCCTCACATGTGCCCCAGGATTCTGAAATAAAATAAAGCAGTCATCATGGAGCTTCTGCTTATTAAAGCAACCACATCATGCTTAAGTCATCGTTGATAGCTTTATTTTGGAATTGTCCAAAAAATTATTGCATGCACTGAATAGATATATTTTTCTGTATTACTTCATTTTGCCACATCTAGTTTGTTAAAATTAAAAGAGATACATATGATGCAGACTGAACACTCGCCACTTCACAGAATGGTTTTTGCCTGTTGCTCAAATTAAATCCACTCATAAATAATGCAGATTTAATATTGTTGAGGCTAAATTCGAAGCTCATCCCCAAAGTTTCTCAAATAAACAAGCAAACCGACAAAAGTCCACAATCTCCCACCAAAAACTATATGAATGATTTCTTCCTATTTCTTTCTTTGTGAAGGATCGAATTATAGTGTATTAGCAAACAAAACAAATATAGCATTTGCTCTTAAAATCACACATCGTAACCATGATTTGTAAAATTTTGGGCTCCATTTCAGTGAATCGACAAACCTTTTTGGTGAAGTCACACCAAAAATAATGGCCTTCCAAATGTGACTTGGAAAAATCTACGACTTTTTAAACGAAAGGCTTGAGATGTCTCTTTCGAAAAAGACTGGAGTGTGATGTTTTCGATAGCTGTCGTATCTGAAAGATGCAGAGACGCTTGAAGGCGACTTTTCTGTCTGTTTTAGATTCGCCCGCGACCACAGCAGAGGACGGGCAGAGGAGGACGCTGCGCCCCAAACAAAGGGACCGCGGGAGTGTCACCACTCGGGCTTCCCCGCATCCGCTGCGGCTGACGGGCTGTCTGCCCCGGCAAGCCCCGGGCGTGCAACGGCCCTGCGCCTCTCGGTCCTCTTCGGACCCCAAACCAGAAGAAAGGCGCCGGGAGACCCCGAGGACCCGGGCCGGGCGGAGGGACGCGCTGTCTCGGCCGGGACGGGAGCCCGGAGCGGCGACGGAGCCGCAGCGGCGAGGGCGGACAGCAGGGGGCAGCGTTGCCTCGCGCCGGGGCCCTCGGGGGCGCCGCCGGCGGGCGGGGCGGGGGGCGGGGGCGGGGTCCCGGGGCAGACCCGGCGACGCGCGCCCGCGTCCGCACGGCTTCGGCCGGAGTTCCCACTTTCGAGGCCCAGTCCCCGACAGGCGAAGCGCGCCCCGGCCCGAGCCGCCGCGTCCGCGAAGACGCGGGCCCGAGCCCGAGCCCGCCGGGGGCAGGGTCGCGGCGACCTCGGGGCTGCGTCCCCGGGCGGCCTCGCGCCCAGCCTGGTCCGGGCGGGCTGCGGCCGCCCTGGGACCCCCGCGGCGGGGACGCGCAGCGGCACAGCCGACGGGCGCCGGCCGCGGGGTCCCGGCGCCCGGGGGCGGGTGGCGAGCGGCGCAGCTCGCCGGGCCGCGGGGCGCCCGCGGAGGGGCCGGAGCCGGGGACGCGCACGGGCGCCGGACGGGCTCGCCCCGCCCCGCCCCGCGGCCCGCGCCCCTTCCCGCTCCGGCCCGCCGCGACGGTCGCGCTCGGGGGCGGCCCGCGGCGACGCCGGGGCTCGCGCGCCGGGACACCGGGAGGGCGCCCGAGCCCGCGCCCCGCCCGCGCCCCGCCCCGGCCCCGCCCCCGCCCCGGCCGCGCCCCGCCCCCGGCCGCGCCCCGCCCCCGGCCGCGCCCCGCCCCCGGCCGCGCCCCGCCCCCGGCCCGCGGCGGCTGATTGGCGGCGCGGGCGGCCAGTCGGGGGCGCGGGCGCGGCCGCCCCGCCCGGGGGCCGGCCGGGGGCGGGGCGCGAGTGACAGGGCCGGGCGGGGGCGCGGCGAGCCACAGCGCGGGTCCGCCGGCGCGAGCGAAGTTTCCGAGCGCGGCTCCGCTCGCGGCCGCTTCCCGCCGCGCTGGGCGACGCCGCCGCGGGGCGCGGGGCCTGCGGGCTGCGGAGCGGCGGGGCGGCGGGCCGGGCGGCCGCGGGACGCGGCGGCGCGGCGGCGGGGGGCTCCGAGCGGCGGCCCGGGCGGCGCAGCCTCTCCCGCCGGCCGGCCGCGGGCGCTGACAGCCGGCCGCGGAGGGCGGCGGGCGGGCGGGGCGGCCGGGGCGCCGCGCGGGCGCCGAGGAGCCGCCCGGGAGCGCAGCGCGGAGCGCCGGGCGGGCGGGCGCGGAGGACGCGCCGGGCATGGTGAGGGCCGGGGACGCGGGCCCCGCGCGCGCCCCGCGCGGACGGGCGCGCGGCCGGCGGGCGCCCCGGCGGAGGTGAGCATGCCGAGCGGCGTCGCCGGCCGCCCGAGCGGGACCCCGGGCTCCCAGCCGCGGCAGGGGCGGCGGCGGCCGCAGGGCGAGGGCCGCCGCTGAGCGCGGGCCGGGCCGGGGCGTGCGCCCGGGAGGCCCGTGCGGGGTGGGCTCCGGCCTCGCCCGCGGGGTGCGCTCCGCGGCGGCGGCGGCTCCCGAGTTCCCGGGCCCCGCCGGCCGCGCGAGCCTTGAGTCCGGCGGCCGCCCGGCTGCCACCGCCCGGCGGGCTCGGGGCGCGCGAGCCACGTCGCGGGCGCCGGCGAGGCTCGGGCGACTTCGCGCGCGCTCGCCGGCCCGGCCCGCGGAGGGCGCCGCGCGCGCCTTCGCCGGCCGGGAGCCCCGAGGCCGCGGGGCTCTCGGGCCACGCCGTCGGGTCCCCGCCGGCGACTCGGCCGCTGTAGAGCGCAGCCCGGCCGCCGCCGCGCCCCCGCCCGTCTCCGCGCCGCGCCGCGCCGCGGAGCCGGGACCATGCAGCCGGCCGCGGCGCGGGCCCCCGGCCGCCCGGGGCCGCCGTGGCGCGCGCTGCTCCGGGTGCTCGGGCTGCTGACGCTGCTCCCGGGGCCGGCCCGCGTGCGCGGGGCCGAGCCGCGCCAGGTGTTCCAGGTCCTGGAGGAGCAGCCGCCGGGCACCCTGGTGGGCGCCATCCAGACGCGCCCCGGCTTCACCTACCGGCTCAGCGAGAGCCACGCCCTGTTCGCCATCAACGGCAGCACCGGGGCCCTGTACACCACGGCCGCCATCGACCGCGAGAGCCTGCCCAGCGACGTCGTCAACCTGGTGGTCCTGTCCAGCGCGCCCACCTACCCCACCGAGGTGCGCGTGCTGGTGCGCGACCTCAACGACAACGCCCCGGTGTTCCCGGACCCCTCGATCGAGGTCTCGTTCAAGGAGGACAGCAGCAGCGGGCGCCAGGTCATCCTGGACACGGCCACCGACGCGGACAGCGGCTCCAACGGCGTGGACCACCGCTCCTACCGCATCGTGCGCGGCAACGAGGCGGGCCGCTTCCGCCTGGACGTCACCCTGAGCCCCAGCGGCGAGGGCGCGTTCCTGCACCTGGTGTCGCGCGGCGGGCTGGACCGCGAGGCCACGCCGCGCTACCAGCTGCTGGTCGAGGTGGAGGACAAGGGCGAGCCGCGGCGGCGCGGCCAGCTGCAGGTCAACGTGACGGTGCAGGACGTCAACGACAACCCGCCGGTCTTCGGCAGCTCGCACTACCAGGCGGGCGTGCGCGAGGACGCGGCCGTGGGCGCCAGCGTCCTGCGGGTGGCGGCGGCCGACGCGGACGAGGGCACCAACGCGGACATCCGCTACCGGCTGCAGGACGAGGGCACGCCCTTCCACGTGGACCCGGAGAGCGGGCTGGTCACGGTGCGCGAGCCGCTGGACTTCGAGGCGCGGCGCCAGTACGCGCTGACCGTGCAGGCCACCGACCGCGGCGTGCCGCCGCTCACCGGGCGCGCCGAGGCGCTGGTGCAGCTGCGCGACGTCAACGACAACGACCCGGTGGTCAAGTTCCGCTACTTCCCCGCCAGCTCGCGCTACGCCTCGGTGGACGAGAACGCGCAGGTGGGCACGGTGGTGGCGCTGCTCACCGTGACGGACGCCGACTCGCCCGCGGCCAACGGCAACATCTCGGTGCAGATCCTGGGCGGCAACGAGCAGCGCCACTTCGAGGTGCAGAGCAGCCGCGTGCCCAACCTGAGCCTCATCAAGGTGGCCAGCGCGCTGGACCGCGAGCGCATCCCCTCCTACAACCTCACGGTGTCCGTGTCCGACAACCACGGGGCCGCCGCGGCCCTGGCGCGCTCCTCCGTGGCCAGCCTGGTGATCTTCGTCAACGACGTCAACGACCACCCGCCGGTCTTCGCGCAGCCGGTGTACTGCGTCGACCTCAGCGAGGCGGCGCCGCCCGGCAGCTACGTGAGCGGCGTGTCGGCCACCGACGGCGACTCCGGGCTCAACGCCCACCTGCGCTACGGCATCGTCTCGGGCAACGGCCTGGGCTGGTTCCAGATCAGCGAGCACAGCGGCCTGGTGACCACTGGCGCCGCGGGGGGCCTGGACCGCGAGCGCGTATCCCAGGTGGTGCTGAACATCAGCGCCCGCGACCAGGGCGTCCACCCCAAGGTCTCCTACGCCCAGCTGGTGGTGACGCTGCTGGACGTGAACGACGAGAAGCCGACCTTCAGCCGGCCGGAGGGGTACCACGTGTCGGTGGTGGAGAACGCGCCGGCGGGGACGGAGCTGCTGGTGCTGGCGGCCACCGACGGGGACCTGGGTGACAACGGGACCGTGCGCTTCTCCCTGCAGGAGGCGGAGCCCGGCCCCGCGGCCTTCCGCCTGGACCCCGTGTCCGGGAGGCTGAGCGCCCTCTCCGCCTTGGACAGAGAGGAGCAAGCCTTCCACTCCCTGCTGGTGGTGGCCACCGACCTGGGCGCCCCTCCCCAGGCGTCAGTGGCCCGTGTCAACGTGAGTGTCCTGGATGTCAACGACAACAGCCCTGTGTTCTACCCCGTCCAGTACTTTGCTCACATTCAGGAGAATGAACCTGCAGGCAGCTACGTCACCACGGTGTCTGCCACCGACCCGGACGCCGGTCCCAATGGCACCATCAGATACAGCATCTCTGCCGGGGACCGGTCTCGGTTTCAGGTCCACCCGCAGAGTGGGGTCATTTCTACGAGGATGGCCCTCGACAGAGAAGAAAAGACTGCGTACCAGTTGCAAGTGGTGGCCACTGACGGGGGCCGCTTGCAGTCTCCCGCCCAGGCCATCGTGACCGTCACGGTGTTGGACACTCAGGACACCCCCCCGGTGTTCGACCAGGCCGCCTACAGCTTCGTGGTTTTTGAAAACGTGGCCCTGGGCTACCACGTGGGGACTGTGTCTGCGTCCACCATGGATCTCCACTCCAACATGAGTTACCTCATCACCACGGGGGACCAGAAAGGTATGTTCGCTGTCAACCCGGCCACCGGGCAGCTGACCACAGCCAGTGCGATTGACAGAGAAGAGCAGGCCTTTTATCAGCTGAAAGTGGTGGCCAGTGGGGGCTCGGTGACCGGGGACGCTGTGGTGAACATAACGGTGAAGGACTTGAATGACAACTCCCCCCATTTCCTGCAGGCGGTCGAGAGTGTGGATGTGGTGGAGAATTGGCAGGCGGGTCACAGCATTTTCCAAGCCAAAGCTGTGGACCCCGACGAAGGTGCCAACGGCGTGGTGCGCTACAGTCTCAAGCAAAACCCCAAGAGCCTGTTTGCTGTCCATGGCGAGAACGGCACCGTCAGCCTGCTGGGGCCCCTGGATGTCCACGCCGGCTCCTACCAGGTCGAGATCCTGGCGTCTGACCTGGGTGTCCCCCAGCTGTCCTCCAGCGTCATCTTGATGGTGTGTGTCCATGACGTCAACGACAACCCGCCCGTGTTTGACCAACTTTCCTACGAGGTCACCCTGTCTGAGGCAGAGCCTGTGAATTCTCGCTTCTTTAAAGTGCAAGCTTCTGATAAGGACTCGGGGGCCAATGGTGAAATTGCTTACACCATTGCTGAAGGCAATGCCGGGGATGCTTTCGGGATTTTTCCAGATGGTCAGTTGTACATAAAAAGTGAACTGGACCGTGAGCTTCAGGACAGATACGTCTTGCTTGTTGTGGCTTCGGACCGGGCCGTGGAGCCCCTCAGCGCCACTGTGAATGTCACTGTCATTTTGGACGATGTCAACGATAACAGGCCTCTTTTCAACAGCACCAATTATGCATTTCACTTCAAAGAGGAGCAGAGAGCCGGCTCCTTTGTGGGCAAAGTGAGCGCTGTGGACAAAGACTTCGGGCCGAATGGCGAAGTGAGGTATTCCTTCGAGGTGGTGCAGCCGGACTTTGAGCTGCATGCCGTCACCGGGGAGATCACCAGCACTCGCCAGTTTGACAGGGAGTCTCTCATGAGGCGGAGAGGGACTGCCGTGTTCAGCTTCACCGTCGTGGCTGCAGACCAGGGGCTCCCTCAGCCTCTCAAGGACCAGGCCACCGTGCACGTGTACCTGAAGGACATCAACGACAACGCGCCCAAGTTTTTAAAAGACTTTTACCAAGCGACCGTGTCGGAGTCGGCCGCCAACCTGACGCAGGTCTTAAGAGTGTCCGCCTCCGATGTGGACGAAGGGAACAACGGACTTATTCTTTACTCCATCATAAAAGGCAACGAGGAGAGGCAGTTCGCGATAGACAGGACCTCTGGCCAGGTGGCCCTGGTGGGCACGCTGGACTATGAAGCCACACCGGCCTATTTCCTCGTAATCCAGGCGGTGGATTCAGGGGCTGTCCCCCTCAATTCAACCTGCACCTTAAGCATCGAGGTTTTGGATGAAAATGACAACACCCCCTCTTTCCCTAAGTCGACGCTGTTTGTGGACGTTTTGGAGAACATGAGGATTGGCGAGCTCGTGTCCTCTGTCACGGCGACGGACTCCGATTCGGGTGACAACGCTGACTTGCACTACGGGGTCACTGGGACCAACAACCATGGGACTTTCAGCATCAGCCCAAACACCGGAAGCATCTTTCTGGCCAAAACACTGGACTTTGAAACCCAGTCTTTGTATCAACTGAACATAACAGCCAGAGACCAAGGGAGGCCCCCCCGTTCGTCCACCATGTCCGTGGTCATCCACGTGAGGGACTTCAACGACAACCCGCCCAGCTTTCCTCCCGGGGATCTCTTCAAGTCTATCACTGAGAACGTTCCCATTGGCACGTCTGTCCTTTCCGTGACTGCACGTGACCCGGACGCGGATATCAACGGGCAGCTGACCTATGCCATCATCCAACAGATGCCGAGAGGCAACCACTTTGCCATTGATGACGTCAGAGGGACGATATATACCAATGCTGAAATAGATCGGGAGTTCGCTAATCTCTTCGAGCTAACCGTAAAAGCCAACGATCAGGCGGTGCCCATCGAAACTAGACGCCACGCCCTGAAGAACGTGACCATCTTGGTGACGGACCTCAACGACAACGTCCCGATGTTTATTTCCCAGAACGCCCTGGCCGCAGACCCGTCAGCTGTGATCGGCTCTGTCCTGACGACAATCATGGCCGCCGACCCAGATGAAGGGGCTAATGGAGAGGTGGAGTATGCGATCGTCAATGGGGACACGGCCACCTTCGTCGTGGACCGCTACAGTGGAGACCTGAGGGTGGCTTCGGCACTGGTGCCTTCGCAGCTGATTTACAGCCTCATCGTTTCAGCCACAGACCTGGGGCCGGAAAGGAGGAAGTCCACCACCGAATTGACCGTCATTCTTCAGGGCCTGGATGGACCCGTGTTTACCCAACCCAAATACATAACTATTTTGAAGGAAGGGGAGCCCATTGGCACCAACGTGATATCCATCGAGGCAGCTAGCCCCAGAGGATCTGAGGCGCTGGTCGAGTATTACATTGTGTCAGTTCGTTGTGAAGAAAAGACTGTTGGCCGCCTCTTTACTATCGGGAGACACAGCGGCGTCATTCAGACAGCGGCCATTCTGGACCGAGAGCAAGGAGCGTGTCTCTACCTGGTGGATGTTTATGCCTTAGAAAAATCAGCTGCTTTCCCCAGAACACAGAGAGCAGAGGTAATGATCTTGTCGTCGTTTGTTACTTGTTGGTGTGCTTTTCAGAAAGAGCATTCTCCCCACGTTTGCTTGCTATCATTGTTCACCGTTATTGTCTATTGCTAATTTTAGAGACGGGGACAAATGTTATGTCACAAAGACTAACAGAATTGCATGCAATTTAGCTTCAATCCTGGTTCAAACTAAGCAAGAAGCATCTTTTTTTCACTTTATAGTTTACCTTATGGCCATCTAATGTATAAGGCTAAAGAGAAATATGTATCCATTTATCTAGGCTAGCTCACTGCACTAACTTAAACACCTCTCCGTAAGGATGGACACTGAAATAGAATTCAGAAATGCCTATTCCAGAATGAAGAGCTTTGGTAGAAATCAGCATCACACCGCAGCTTTTCAGGGGGAATGGTGAGTGGGCACAGGCTGACAGTTTACACCAGGATGGTATTAGCTTTCACATCCTCAGCAGTCTTGGCAGTTTCTTTATAGACGATGACTAATTTTAATGTGCTGAGCCAAGTTTTGGGAGATTCCTGATTTCATCTGCCTTCTCGTTTTAGGCACTATCTTCTGACTTAGGGTAATCCTTCCTCTTCCTTCTTAAACTAAAGCATGCAGTGGGGTGTGAATGATCAGAGATTAGAGGCTGTTTCTTGAGACAAAGCTGCGTTGTTCAGTGCCACGGACAGGTACATGTTCGGTCTGCTGTTGGGGAAGAAAGTAGAGTTTCATAGCATCAGCCAGAAGAATTCCAAGCCCCCCCTTCCCGGGGGCTGTATTAGGCTACCACCTCTGTGTACCACTGATTTGTTTTTTTAATCGAACTCCTGCTCATGTTGTTTTGCTCCTCAACCCGAAATGATGCAGCTCCACTCCGGAAAGCTCTTGTTTAGCTGTTTTCTGAGCTCATCCCACCCCCAAACTCCCCTCAGAGACATTCTGGTGTCACCCAGCCAAAAACACAAAATATCAAATGTGGTTTGTGATACTTGGCAGGGACCCAGATACAACATGCTGGTGAAATTGAGGCTCATGCGTTTGTTTTCTTGCTTGCTTTTCTTTTTAGGGGGATTTTCTTCCTTTAAAGTGCTCATCTATTATTATTATCTTTTAGTGTTCCCTGTGATTTTTCCACCCTTAATAGCTGGCTGTGTCTGTTCTGTAGATGGAACAGCATTTTCATGGCATAGAGGTTTTAGGCGATATATTGGAGATGATTCTTAACAGAGAGATAATTCTAGGTGGAATTCAATTTTGTCTTACATATGTGGCCCTGAAAGCATTTCTAGGCCCAATAGCCTCTTTTACCTAATTACTTTAAAAAATATATTTTAATGTTAGCCTTCTATGTGGAGCTATTTGGTGTAGCTCAGGCCATGATTTATATGTATTTTATTTGGATTGTGAAGTTACTTATCTTCTAAAACCATGCCTTGGCTCTACCTTTCTTCTCTGGAATTCTTTCTCAGTTGAAGAGATTTGATTAGTGTGAAAACCAAATTATTTATTGAAGACAGGCAATTAAGTCATTCCAGACTTTAGGTGTTTTGTTAAACTATGAAACAAATCGTTTCATTAGGTGTTGCTGTTTGGTTCAGTGCACTGCATTTTATTAGAATACTGTGGAGAAGGAGAATAAATATTCATTGTAATCGTGAGAAGATTTATTGTGTCTTGTTATTTGCTGATTAGATATGCAAAGATTGGCTTAGCCTGAATGTATTAAATCGTGCTGCCTTTGCAACAGGCATGAGGATTACAAAGTAATAATCATAAATTATTTCTTTATTAGTAGGGGATGATGTAGATTGATTAAAAAGCCTACTACTTTTTAATAAATCTAGTAGCACCAATATGAATAGTTATCATTTATTTACGGTATCCTACTCATTTAAAAATATGGGGAGAAGTCAATCTGATGTTTTTTTTAATTAAAGAGTATCTTCAGTTTGTCAGAGTATCTTCTCTGAATTTAAGCTGAAGTTGTAAACCAAATTTGAGCTCCCAAGATCCAACCACTTCTAAAATTAAAAGCAAATGTGTTTCTCCAAAGAATATTGAAAGCAGTAGTTGAGAGCTAGAATTTCATACTATTATTGGTAGTACCTTTCAAGTATATACAATCAAGTACTTTTTTCCTGTCTGCTTAAATGATGAATTTGCTGTGATTCTGGAAAAAAAAAAAAAGTGACAACTTCTCTTTGTTGTCAGAGGTGGTTTTTACATTGCTTGTTTAATTGGACTTTGTCCAGCGTATTCTTAAGCTGTATTCGTGGACACTGATAAGCATCTGGGTTGCTCACTCAGGTTCCTGGCAGAGGCATGACTGATCCCATTCCCTAGACAAGCAGCAGGTCAGCGGGCAAGGAGGAAGCCACTTCCTCTGCGTGCTTCCTGTCACCCTGACACCTGGGGTGGAGGGATGAGGACAGGGCTCTGGGATCGCTCCTCCCGAGAGGTGCCTGGCTGAACCCCTTTTCTTACCCCACTCGTGACATCTATAGATTGGCATGAATAGGAATGTCACGGGGGGGAGGGACTAGTGCTTGACTTGCAGACAGCAGGTTAATTCTCTTTTTATTTTGTCTCTTTATACGCTCAGAAGAGTTCCCACCACCTTAATCATGCCAAAATAGCTTGCAGAATGATTGTGCCGTTTTTCTAGGTTCAGAAATAGGCATGTGCCCTTCAACAAGCAGCTGTCCTGGAGCAGAGAGAAATGTGCCACTTAGGAACTTGGCAGGACTGCCTTGTGGCCAGGGGTTTTGTGGTGTTGACCTCTGTGGTCTCTGAGCCGATGCTGTCCCCTAAAGTGTGGTAGGCACCCTGCACATATGTGCCCAGTGAGGAGGTGGAAGATCAGAACATGCGTCTTTGTGCTCCAGGAATAAGTCAACAGAGAAAGCTAAGGCAGTGAAGGGAGTTGATCAATCTGACCCCGCTCACGAATTGAATGAAGACCAGAACATAAGGATTGTCTCTGCTCTACAAGTGCACTGAGCATTGTCAGAACTATTCGGAAAGAAGAGAAGATTTGGGGTGGGTGGTCTGACTGGAGTTTGGTGTCTAAATGGAAGGTAGCGATGTACTTACTTTGGGGCTGTTGCCGGGCCACAGGTCTCAAAGTTTCTGGGCTTGGGGCCCCTTTCTGTTCTCAGAAATTGTCAGGGGCTTGCAGGAGCTTTGTGTAGGCGTGTCTTGTCTATTGATAGTTATCGTTTTGAACATTAAGACGGAGAAAATTTAAACATATTAATTCATTTAAAAACTGTATTAAACATGTCACATTTTGTTTTATTTAGAACATTTCATTTTCTCAAACTAAAAAAATGAAAACTGACATTATTTTACATTTTTACAAATCTCTTTCATGTCTGGCTTAAGAGAATGCAGCTGGATTCTCAGGACTCCTTGTTCAGTCCATTGCATTTTTGTTGTTGTTGTTTAAAACATATGAAAAGAATCCATCCTCACACAGTTACACTGCGTCTGTTAATGGAGATTTACTTTGATCTGGCATTTTTAAGACAAGTGTTGCCTTTTTTTTATACTAAGGCAGCAGGCCACAGGTGGCAGCGTCTTAAAACTTACTTGCAGTGTGGAACAGGAAATCCTATCAGTGAAGGGTTCAGACTCTGTTACACAAAAATGCACTCATCTTTCTTGCATTCTTTTTCTTTTTTCCCAGAGACGAGGTCTCACCAAGTTGCCCAGGCTGGTCACTCTTGCATTCTTAATGAACCTTTTACCTAATCATTATTTAGAAATATTGGGCATTGATCACTTGGAAATTATTGGTATAGCTGACAAGGAATTTATCAGAAAAGTCTTTAAATGTGTTGACTTTTAACCATGGTGATAGGTAGAAGTTTACCAGATTTGAATTGTTATTGGAGCTTAAATTTCATCATTAGTTGCATATATTGTTCATTGTTTTCCTTGAAGTGTCAGGCTTCTTTTGTTCATCGCCACTGACAGCAAAGATTTGTTGCTCAAATATAAATGAAACCAGCTTCCGTCAGTTGTTCCTTCAAGTAAAAATGATATTCCACAAATAAAGCCCCCAAATCAAGTGGCTAGTTTCACCCCGCACGTTCGTTTCTTTGCGATAGCTGCTAAGCTTAAGTGCAGAGAAGTGGGGTTTTTTTGTGCACATCTTGCTCTTTGTCACACAGAATATCGAAAAGGCATCAAAACCCGAGTCTGTATTTAAGAAAATTAATAATGTTGCTGTTTCCTCAAAAAACTTCCTTTACTTTTTAAGGGAAATTGGCATTTTCCTTTCACCGTGGGTATCTGGCAGCCAAGACTGCAACCGCCGCTCACATCCTGTGGAGCCACTGCTTGGATTTGTGCTGAGGCATCCACGGTTTGACCCAGCCCGGCTGCGGCACCGCCAGTGTAAATGCCAACACAGTGACAAAGGCACATGAGGGTTGGCATGACTGTGAAGACAGTGCCGACGCCCCAGGGCCCCTCCCAGGGGCCTCTGCTTTTCCCGGAGGTCCATGCACGGTCCGTGCGACAGAACCCTTGGTCTAGGTGCTGCGAGTGTGGGCATTCACTGAACCCACCAAGAAAGGGCCCTTGGAAACAACACAGTGAAAGTGTGTTTAGAATATGAGGTGGGAAAACTACCATCCATTGAAGATCAGCCGTGAGTTTGAGCCATTGGATAGTAAATCAGTTTCTTTTCACAATGAAACATTAACATTTCCAAGAGAAATGTGGAGACCTCTGTAAGGCTGAGTTCTGGATACAAAGTTCAGAAATGACTTTTCCCCCAAAGGTTAAGAATGAGGACGAGTGCACCTTAGATGGAACGTCTGTATATTTCATGTATTTTCCCTCACAGACAGAATATAGACTAGAGAGCTGGGAAAATAATGGTTATGATGATAAAACGTATTGAGGATTGCAGTGTTTGGTCATTGGGCTAAGTGAGAAGCGCATTCTTAGGGGTTCTATCGTTTGAACCGCATGATAGCACTACTAATGTCATTTCCACTTAAGAGCTGCGGAAACTGCATCTCAGCTAAGTTATCATGGGGAGAAGAAAGTCACATCCAGACTTGAGTCACCCCAGCACTTGTCTGCCTCCTAATAGTCTGTTAAGCCAGGGAAATCTGGGGTTTTAGTTAAGAGAATGGTTTTTTGCTCTGTGGACATGAGCGGATATACATGCTTTTTAATGCCCTTGTTTTCACTCCTTTTTTTTTTTTTTTTTGAGTTGGAGTCTCACTCTGTCGCCCAGACCGGAGTGCAGCGGCCACTCCCGGCCACCGCAGCCTCGCCTGCTGGGCTCCGGCGATCCTTCTGCCTCAGCCTTCCGAGTAGCCGGAATTACAGGCGCGTGCTGCCATGCCCGGCTAATTTTTTGATTTTATTATAGAGATGAGGTCTCGCCTGCCTAGGCGGGTCTCGAACCCGCAGGCTCAGGCAATCCACTCACCTCAGCCTCCCAAAGGTGCGGGATGACAGGCTGAGCCACCGAGCCTGGCTTCACTCCTTCTTAAAGAAGTCTTGTCATGTCTCGTGTCACTAAGGAGAGCCAATCGCTGCCTGCCTCCGTGAAGGCCATCAGCAGGCCAGTTATGTCCCTAGGGTCAGCTGCTGGCGGTAGCCAGGACCCCGAGTTGAACCGGGAACATGGGAAGTGATTCTGGAGCAGAGAGGAGGTGAGACTGTGAGTGAAGAAAGCAGAATGCCATGAAGAGCACAGGTGGATGAGGGGCCTCTCCTAGCCCGCCCCACAGTCCAATTGGAGGCAGTCACTGCCTCCACACTGGAGAATCTGGTCCTGTTCTTTCAGATGATGAGTCTTCCTCGCCAAAAAATAATGGTGGGGTTGAGGTGAAGGGAGTGTCAAGACTGCATTAATGGGAAGAAAGCCTTTGATGGCTTCCTCTGCCTTTGATTTTCAGAATGTTTCTTTAAAAACAACCGTGATGATATTCCGATTTTTCAATTGGTATATTTTTAAAGGTATTGAGCAAAATGCTGTGAATTAAAGAATCCCCTGCAGTTTCAAGACCTGCACACGTGTGAGTCCCAAACGGGACTATGGATGGCCAATTATGCTCGTGCTGCGTGTTTCATGTGGGTCTTCAGGCTTGTGACTTGGTCCTTGCTGTTTCCGCAATAGATTTCCCTGAACGTAATTCATCTTCTGACGAATTTGCTGTTTACTTCTTTTGCGCCTTTATTAAAACTGTGGTCATTTCACTTCTTTGTTCCATTAGGTTTTGCGGCAACTACCGTAGGAATAGCTTTGAACAACACTTCTGCACTTAGAATTTTATGGGTTCCATTTTTCACGACATAGTCTGTGGCTTGCACTTTGTCATCATTAGAATGAAAAACGGCCCCAGGATCTCATTAGTTGCGAGGGAGGGACCGATGTGTTGGTGACTGTAGACGGTGACCTGGGCCCTGGGGCGGTTCTCCGTGTCAAGAATTGATAAATCAAGGCTCCGTTCTTTATCACACCCATAAAAGTGGGTGATATTTTGAATTAGGAGCATGTGTGTGAAAATAGGAGAAGACCAACCAGCAAATGACGTTGTTAAGATGAGTATCAAGTGTCCCAATATGGACCTATGGTAAATATTTTCTAATGCTTGCAGGTTTCAAGTGGTCTGGAATTTTATATTATCACTTATGCACCCATTGTACAAAAACCGTTGGCTTTTCCCAGATATTTCTCTCCTGGGACACATTGAACGATATCGTCATGAAGGTGAAATGCCATCTAATCAGTAAGTGATTTATATGGGGTGATCAGTAACTGACGATAGCACAGTCTTCTTCAGTTTCCAGGCATATGTGCATACTTAAGAAGCAATCGGAGAGTAAGAGTCAGAGACTTTTGACTTTTGAGGAAACGTTGGAAGACATTTATAGACATGCTTCACTGCTGGCGGTTGGGAACAAATGGCATTGGAGGCGGTTGTTACAAATTACGTGGCATTTCTGAAAACCTTTTCATTATTCATAGATTCTAACGTATGCGAAGTACTTCTGTTGTTGTCAGACACTGGTGAGCGCCAGGCGTGGTCTTGCCTTTTGGGACAGTTCTGGACGTCAGCATGGCATATCATCACTTGGCAGAGGGGGATACTGAGACTCATGGAGGTTGTTCATGGACTGGTCTGTGCTGGAAGCAGGATTTGAACCCAGCACTCTGCCTCCAGCATCTGTGCATTTAGTTCCCACATGATGCTGGTTATTTGTCATAAGAATGATGAATAGTTTCTGTTCCCTTGCAGGCATATCATTTTTTAATTTTTATTTTTCATTTTTTAAGTATCCCTTGAAACTTTCTTTTGGCATATACATTTTTACTACACGGAAAGTTGTTTTCAAATTTCTATACTTTTTCATGCTGGTGACTGGAGAAATACAGAGCAAAGTGAAATTTGGGTGATGACCCAGTAATAGGTTTCTTTAAGTCCCCGTCAATCTTGAGTCAGGCGGACCTGGATAATAGGCTCTTAGCCAGTCAGTTTGTCATTCTGATTTCTTTAACCCGAGGCAGGAATATATTTTCGTTTCTTCTGTCACTGATCCTTTTGTTTTCTTCCCTTTTCGGCAAAACTTTTTTTGCCCACTCGCTTTCTTCTCATGATCTCTGAAATCTGGCTCCTGCCATACCAGTGCAATTGCGCTTATCAAGGCCACCGTGATAGGCGCGTTGCCAGGTCCAGTGACCATTCCTCAGGCTCATGGATCTAATCCGTAACGAGCACTTGACCTAGTTGATCTCAAGGGCGTTAAATGCTTTCTTCACTTGGCTTCCAGGTCATCCTACTCTGTGACTTTTCATCCTACGGTGTTTCTCGGGTCAGTCCTTTCGGTCTCTTCACCAGCGTCTTGCCGTCTTCCCAAACTCGAAATGTCGCCCTTCCCAGAGTCGTTTCTTGAAGTTCTTCTCCTTTCGGTTTGCACTCTTTCCCTCGAGGCTCTCAGTCAATCCTGTCATGTTTAGTCACGCAATGTACACTGATGATTTAGCCCATGCGTCTCCCCTGAATTCTGTAGTCCTCATTTGATTGGCTCCTTAGCTGATATTTTAAGTTAACATTTTCAAATCTCAGCTCCTCACACCTTCCCCAGTTGAAACCTCTGACTTCGGCCATTTTCTCAGCTGATGGCAGTTCCAGCCTTCTGACTGTTCAGGGCGGATGTCTCAGAGCCATCTTGGACCCTTCACTTTCTTTCTCACTGTGGGCACACCTGTACTTGATTTGGTCGGCTCGCTCTTCAAAATATAATCAGGAGCTGATTGCTTTTCATCATGCCCAGAGTTACTCCCTTGTTCTAACGTGCCGTGGTCTTTCCCTGGATGACTCAAGACATGTCCTCAGTGATCTCCGACATCACTGCACTCTTCTCCTTCTTTGGCCCAAGACCCACCATCATCCATCCCTGGATTACAGGAGAGCCCTTCCCAGTGATCTCTGATGTTGTTCTACTCTTTCCTCCCTTGCCACTCTGCCTTTCTCGTGCCAGCTTCTTGCTGCTCTCAGAACTTTCTGGGTACCCGTTGGCCTTCCGACTTTTGCTCTTGGCTCTTCCCTCTGCTCAGGCAGATGTTTCCCCAACATCAGTTTGGACGCTGCCTCCTGTCCTGCAATAGTTTCCTCCAATAGCACATTCAAAATGAGGATGAACTTTGGTTTGTTTCCCTGACTTATTAGTGCAAATACTCCCTCACACTACCTGATCTCCATTTCCTTGTGGCTTTTAAAAAAGAAAACCTTCCTCCCCCATAAAATTCACCAGCCTCCTCCAGCTTCTGCTCACTTACCCGCATGTTAAGTGTTGGGATGCCCCTGAAATCAGAGCTTGAAATTGTTCTTTTTTCACAAATATTATGCTGTTGAGGCGCTCAGCCAGTCTTATGTGTTTGCTTGTTTATTTTTGAGCCAGGGTCTCACTCTGTCCCAGGCTGAAGTGCAGTGGCACAAGCATGGCTCACTGCAGCCTTGACTTCCTGGGTTCAGGTGATTCTTCTGCCTCAGCCTTCCCAGTAGCTTGGGACTACAGGCAAGTCCCACAACGTCTGGCTAACGTTTTGGCTTTTTTTGGTAGAGATGAGGTCTGTGTTTCCCAGGTTGGTCTGAAACTATCTTGGCTCAAGTGATCCTCCCATTTCGGCTTCCAAAGTGCTGGGAGCCACCACGCCCGGCCTCATTCCTTTAAATCAAATATATATGCTGTGTATGTTTAGGAAGTGTGTGAGTGATATAGTTTATTGAATTGCAAAGCTGATTATGTTTTACCTGTCTTCCTTCCACTAGAATGTACTTCCATGAAGGCAGGTGTATTTGTCTGCTGTGTTCACTAGTGTACCTCAAGAGTCTAGAACACTCTTTGGAACAAACGTAGTAGGCACAAAACGAGCTTTTGTTGACTGACTGACTGAACGAGTGATTGAGTGAACTGGCATCTCTGGTTCTGGCCCTGCCTCCTTCAGGTAAGCCTGGCGGCCAGAGTGAGACCCAGCTTGTAAGTCATTTTGCTTGCTCAAAGTCTTCCCGTTTCACTTCTAGTCGAGGGTAGAGCCCCTCGGCGGCTGCTCTTGGTGGTCACGGCTCAGACCTCTTCCCTCCTGGCTCCTCCTTCCTGAGCTTGCCCAAAGCCTCCAGGGCCCCAGCCCTGGCCTCTGGCTCCTCTCTGAGGTCCTCCTTCCCTCCAACCTTCCTTGTTCTCTGCCGTTCTCTTTGCTTCTCCTTGGTCCTAATCACCACCCGTCATAACACACACACACGTTGCTTCTTCATTTTATTTATGGTGCACCTTCCCTCTGGAATCTGTGTCTCGTGAAGAGACCCGCAGGAGGCCTGGCTCGGGGCAGATGCTCAGGGAGTCAAGGACCAGCCGAGGAAGGCCTGCTGATGATGCCGGTCTTCGAGACGTCCATCAGCCATGCATGCGCCAGAAGAGGGGCATTCTTTGTCCCTCAGGTCAAGTCTGTGAAGCCTCTTCTGAAATTCGTGAGGCTAGCTAGTTGGCAGGGACTGGTTTTCCAGATGAAAAGACAGTGGCTGCCTGGGTTGGTGGGCTCAGAGCCTTGCATCTCGAAGTCTTGATGGTGTCTGTGAAGGATGCTGAGACATGCATGCTTAGTTCATCGATATTTTTGAAAAGCAGAGCATTTTAGAAAGTATCCTTTACTATGTAGGCTTCCCTCTCATCCCATCTGCTCATTTCCTTCAGACCTCACCAACTGTAGTTTGCAAGCCTTAGGTTGCCTAAGCCACATTGTCCCTCAACAAAAAGGTGGGACACAGGAACTTTTAAAGCATTACTACTCTTAATATTGATGGAAGCACTCTCATTCTTCTTTTTTTTCCAAACTTACCATTTCTGTTTACATTTAGCATCCGTACTACCAGGAAACCCGGGCTTTGAAAAATGCAGCAAAGACAACATTGCTGGGTGATCCTTCCTGACTGAGGTTTTGGAGAGAATGCGTGCTTTTGACTTGAAAGAAGCTGACTCACGTGTTATCATAGCTCCTCTCAGAATCTCATGCTCCTCATCTGTAAAATGGTAATGATCACGCCTAGTTTTGGTGTAAGAACTCGAGTAGATATAGTTCAAAATACAGTGTCTACTTCATAGCTTCTTGTAAGACAAGAAAGGCCCTCGGGAAAGTTGTTGGTGTCCTTTCTTTTCCCTCCCAAATGCAGACAGGCAGCGCACCGTCAACATTTCAAAGAAGCACTTTCTATTTCTGATGCGTTTGAGAGTGCCATTTTTAAAATTTAGTTCCTCAACAAGTCCCTGGGGAGGTAGGCCAGGTGTTTTTAGCTTCATTTTAAGAAAAAGAGACAGAGAACTTCCTGATTTCTGCATGGCCGCGAATCTGGACGAGCACCCAGCTTTGTATGACATTGGTCAGCATGCTTGCCTTGGATCCCACCATCCAGCCTGTGGGCAACTTAATTCTACTTTCCTGGCCACTGTTTTATTGCTGTTGACATAATTTAGTGACAGTTGTAGCCCCTTACGTGAAGTTATTTATGAATTCTTAAACTTTTTTGGGAGGCTTAGTTGGTCAGGAAGAAAGCAAAATAGAATATTTAGTATTTATTTTATTTTGACGCCTTCTGTCTGAGTTAGATGAGGGATATTCATTGCTCAGTCTTTGGTGATGGTAGTGAAATATTGACTGTTGAATACTATGGAATTGGGTGTGTTTATGTGTGATCCCGTTTTGAAATTATTTTTTGTCAATGACTTAATGCAATTTGCTTAATTAAAGTCAAATTGACCTGTCAAATATGGTCAATATCAAATATTTTTCAAAACTGCTTTTTAAAAAAAAATTTAAATGATAGTAGTTTCTTGTTTTTTTTTTGTTGTTTGTTGTTTTTTTTTTGAGTTGGAGTCTCACTCTGTCACCCAGACTGGAGTGCGGTGGCCGCTCCCGGCCACCGCAGCCTCGACCCACTGGGCTTCGGCGATCCTTCCGCCTCAGCCTTCCGTGTAGCCGGAATTACAGGCGCGCGCCACTACGCCCGGCTGATTTTTTGATTTATTGTAGAGATGAGGTCTCGCTGCCCAGGCGGGTCTAGAACCCATGGGCTCAGGCAATCCACTCACCTCAGCCTCCCAAAGGCGTGGGATTACAGGCTGAGCCACCGAGCCCGGCTGATAGTAGTTTCTTAAGCGAGAGATTTGAATTAACAATTAAGATCTTTCCAAGAAGATAAACACGCTTTAGTACTTCATGCAGTTTTCAGAATAAGCTAACACATAAAGAAGATGGGCTTTCCTCCTGTTTGGTATAGAGTTCTATAGAACTTGAGTCTTTGTTCTTTAGTCAAAACAATTACTAGATATGTTTATTTATACATCCACTGTATTCTACAATGGATTTAAAGCAGGTTACAAAAGTATACATAAAACAAAAAGACAAAACGGTTAAGTGAATCTTTAGGGAGTAAAAATAAGAGTTGCTAAAAAATGGCACTGAAAGGTACAAGGTTACCAGATAGGCATACGTGATCCAGGTAACTCACTGAGTACCTGTTTAGAGTTTTAAAGGCCATATCAAGCAGAGAAACAAGATCTGATATCGAAGTCATGGTATTCAAAGATTAAACAAACACTTGCACAGAGCAGTGAGCACACAAAAGAAATACAGATTTTCGACCCAGGGAGCTGAGTGGAGTTTGCCCCACAGATGCTCAAAAAAAGTGATGATTTTCTCCATGACATCTTCACTAGTTCAGTGACAGATTTTCAGCATCTTATCACTGTGATGCTTTTTAGTGTAGGTTTGTGGCAAATTGTAAAAGTGCATTTCTGGCAAATAATTTATTTATGGATCAAAAGAGATTTCCCCATTGGTAAAGTGCTTTTATCTAGCTTCATTTCACGAAGTGGATTCATACTTTATAGTCACAGAAAGAGTATTCCTATCGGGGTTTTATACATTGACATATCTGTAGCACTTCACAGGCGAAACCTAACTGTAGAGATTTTCAGAAAGAGCTTAGCTTGATCCTTGAGGAGAGACTTTCCTTTTTTTCCTTTTTTTGTTTAAATCTGTACTGCAGTTGGTTAAAATTCTTGGCACGGATTTCTAGCAATGTGTCTTAAATTGTTCCCCTTCTTGAAAAATGGAAACAATTATCATGCGAGATAGCAAAATTTACTAGTGAAAGCATCGATGCTGTTTTAAATATGTAATATATTTTCAAATATTAGAAATGCACAAAAGCCCCACTGTCCCATACACTCTGACTTGCTCTCTGAGGAGTCTGTAAGGGTAGCAGACAGAACAGGAGAATGGGCTGGGAGGCTCAGGTTCTTAATTCCAGGACAGGACATGGCTGCACTTTCAAATGATCATCGTGTTTCCGTGGCCCATTCGTAGGAGGCACTCAGTAGGCGGAGGAGGCAAGTGAGAATTCCTTTGGTTCTTTTCCTTTTTTTAGTTGAGTCCCTTGTCTCATAGCTGGGACTACAGGTGTGCGCCACCACATTTGGCTATTTTTTCCTTTTTTCTGAGAGATGGCGCCATGCTCTGTTGCCCAGGCTGGTCTTGAACTGCTGGCCTCAAGTGACCTTCCTGCCTCGACCTCCCAAAATGCTGGAATTGCAGGCCAGAGACCCTGTTCCCGGCCAGAATTCCTTACTTTTAGACCCACGCTCAGTGTGGACTCCAATCCTTAAATGTGAGAGGAGAAAAGGAAGCTACAGCCTCCCCATGACCTTCCTGTCTCCCTCAGCATCCCCCAGAGACGTCCCCACAAGCAAGGAATCAAAATGGATCTCTGCGGTATAAATGCGGCTTCGGGCAGGAGACTTCGGACTGCGTCTTGCTCCCTCTCACCTGCCTCCTCAGCCTTCCGCAGGCGGCCATCCCCATCCCAACCCGATCGCCGTCCTTAAGTCTTCCTTTACCCAAATCCCCGAGCCGTCAACAGCTACAACCTTCTCCAACGTGACACCACCTCTTCTTAGTCCTGAGACACCCCTTCCTGTCAGGTGCTCGCAGCATTTAACCTCTTACGCGTCTTCTGTCTTCAAATTATAGAAGGAAAAAAACTGTGTTCCAATTTTTCCGTGGTCATTTCAAGTTTATAACAATTTTCAGGTGTTTGACAGTCTCTGGAGTTTTGCTGAAACAAGACATGTTTGATTTATGACTTTAGTACTGATATCAATTGTGATTGTGTCAGACTATCTAATGGCCAACTTGAAGCTGTACGGTTTCTCATTGCTACAAAAAGTTGGCACGCTGTCTGATTTTGAAGACCGTGCACTAAATTCTCCACTAACAAGATTACAATTCTAATTTACGTGTAGCGTGGCTACACGGGACAGAACGGCCTGGGTTGCAACCTTGGCTCAATATTTTATTGCTTTGCATAATAAAATGGGGAAATTATTTATCCATGGAGGTTGTAATTAGTTACAAGTAATGAATTCTTAGTGTCCCAATTTCAGAACCTGGCAGATTTAGAATACCACTTGACCCCTGACTTGCTGGAAAATGAGGAAAGTGGGAGTGAAAATGTTCTTGTAGGACAAGATGGTTTCGGAGGGGGGAGACGACAGAAGCTTGCCAGAAACGCGGGTCGAAATGAACGCAGATGGCCGTCGCTGATAGAGGTGTCTGTTGTTTTATTTTCTTCTCGTCGCTTTCTCTGTGTGTGTCAGGGTGTTTCTACTCACGTGAAGATGTTTTCGTTGCTCAGCAACCAGGAGAAAATATATGGAAAGAACGCCCCTTTTTTTTTCTTTTTAAAAATGGTGGTGGCAGGTGGTGGGGCGAGGTGGTATTGCCACTAAGCAATATTAACAGTGTGGGCAGAAGTGATTTTCCAGGAGACCTGTCTAAAAATTAAATGGGTCCATTACACCTTTGCTCTTGGCTTGTCTCTGTCTTCTACCTCAAATACTATTAAAAAAAGACCCGAGTCAACGCATTCTATTAGTCAATAACAATGTATAACGCACAGCGTAAACATTTGAAGAAGTATAACCGCAATTTGCATTTTAAATAACTCCAATATTTCCTAGAGCCCATGCTTTAAACCTTCATTAAAGGATTGCACATGCGCTTCATTTTCTTCTCGATACCCAGTGCAGCTGTGTTCGGCATGGTGCTAGAGCACGAGTGCAAATCTGAAAGTCAGAGGGTTTTGTTGGAATGCTGGCTCTGCCCTCTCACGCGGTGTGACCTTGAGGCAGAAGACACTTCTCTGAGCCCCAGTACCTTTAACTGTTGAGTGGGGAACTCCACCCCTCGATGAGCGTTGTAGGGACGTGTGCGGCTCACGCAGCCTTGCAGGTCTTCCTGGAGGACCGTGTGGTTTACTTGTGTTGGTGCGGCATTCGGTTATTTACTGCTTGTGTGGTCCAGAAGGCAATGATTTTTCAAAAAAATGTAAGCAAGTGCTGGTCATGTAAATAGCTACTGTTCACACAGAAATTGTGATGACATGTCTAATAATACTACATGGAGGGAAAGCACAATCAGCCTTACAAATTCTGCTTCCTGGTTTTCAGGAAATTATTAAGAAAGCACATTAAAATAGCTGTATGGTCGTTTTCTTCGTTGTGGTGTATCAGGTAGGAAAATAGCTGTTAAATGCAAATGACTAGTTCCTGAGCTAGAAAAGGGAAGTGGGTATAGACTTTGAAATATCAATTTTACACATAGTTTATTTAAGTAAATTGTGGACTCGTTTTTTTCTATTTTAATCCAGTGCAAAGCTAGATTAGCATGATCTAATTTACAGGTTGATTTTGATGAGAGTGTCAAATACTGAAGTTGTTTTTTAGATGTGGGCAACCTATCTAGGGAAAACAATACAAATGAAGCCCTTATTGAGAGATAGGGTAAGTGAGTTGATAACAAAAATGCCAGAAATGTTACTTCAGGACGTATTTAGGCCTAAATGCCCTTTCAACTTAATAGATATTTGAAATATTTAATAGACAGACCTTTGGTTTTTTTTTTCTTCCTTTCAGTTTCTTTTTATTTTAAAGATGTGGGGTACATTTCAGGGTTAGGTATAAAAATGTTCATTATGCAGGTACCCTTGTTGATGAGGTGTGCCCCCCCCCTGGCAGATTCCCACTGCTGCCAATCCCTTTCTTATAGTATTATGATGATTGTTCAAGGTCTGCTTATGAGTGAGAACATGTGATACTCAGTTCTTTGTTTCTGTGAAAGATCACTCAGTATTATAGGCTCTAAGTCCATCCAGGTTGCTGTGAAGTTTATGATTTTGTTCTTCTTTATGGCTGTGTAATATTCCATTGTGTATATGTACCACATTTTTTAAAATCCAGTCCTCTTTTGATGGGCAGCATGGTTGGTTCCATGTTCTTGCCACTGTGAAAAATGCTGCAATAAACATGCATGTACAGGTATCTTTTTCACAGAGTGATTTGAGTTCTTCCAGGTATAGTCCCAGTAGGGGGATTGCGGGGTCCGGTGGGAGGTCGATATTTAGAGCTTTTAGGAATCGCCACACCGTTTTCCACAGAGGCTGTACTAGTTTACACTCCCACCAGCAGTGTAGAAGTGTTCCCTTTTCGCCACATCCTCTCCAGCTTCTGTTGTTTTTTGAGTTCTTGATGATGGACATCCTGACTGGAGTTAGGTGGCATCTCAGTGTGGTTTGGATTTGCATGTCTTTGATGGCCAGTGAGGCTGAGCATTATTTCATGCATCTGTTGGCTGCTCATATGTCTTCTTTGGAGAAATGTCTATGCCTATCTTTTGCCCAATTTGTAATGGGACTGAATAACCAATTGTAAGAGTTGCAATTTTGAGAGTATTATTTCTAAGAAAAACTACTTAAAATTGTTCCTCCTGTTTGTGTTTTCAGAGCAAGGGCTCTTATTTGTGTTCTAATCGTGGAAATGAAACAAAGTACTGCTCTTTTAATGTGCTGATGTTAAGGCATTTATTTTAGATACATTTAAAAAAGTACATTTTAAATGATTATGAAGACACATTTAGGCAGAATTGGAATGATAAGAGGGAACTAGGTTTTGCTGGTTTTTTGTTTTTTTTTTTTGAGTTGGACTCTCACTTTCTTTCCCAGGCTGGAGTGCTGTGGCACGCTCGCTGTTCATGGCTATCGCAACCTCGAACTGCTGGGCTCAGGTGATCTCTCCACCTCAGCCTTCCAAGTAGCTGGAACTTCAGGCATGTGCCACCATGCCCAGTTAATTTTTTGATTTATTGTAGAGACAAACTCTCACCAAGTTGCCCAGGCTGGTCGAACTTTTGGGCTCAGGCAGTCTTCTTGCCTCGGCCTTCCAAAGTGCTAGGATTACAGGCGTGAGCCACCATAACTCGGCCGTTTGTTGATTTTTCAGCTGAAATGTCATACACTGCACTACTGATGTTAAAATTTGTTTTCTCGTTTAATTCTGTAAACAATTCTATATGGTAAATGATGTCATTTCCGTTTCACAAATGGAGTCTCAGGAATCAGTATCATGGCATTTTGAGAATATTGTTTTGTGGTAGAGCTGGATTTGAGTTTCTTTGATTCCAATGTTGTAGTTGCTTTTCAATCAGTTCAGCTGCTCTTTAATTATTATAAAGCATTTCCTGTTAATGTTTCAGAAAGATGGAAATGGACAGGTGTGGTGGCTCATACCTGTAACACCAGCACTTTGGGAAGTCAAGGCAGGAGAATTGCTTGAGCCCAGAAGTTTGAGACCAACCTGGGCAATACAGCCAGACCTTGTCTCCACAGCAAATCAAAACATTAGCTGTAGTCCCTCCCAGCTACTCAAGGCTGAGGCTGGAGGATATCCTGAACCCAGGAGTTCGAGGCTACAGTGAGGCATGTTCGTGCTCCTGTATTTTGGCCTGGGTGACGGAGTGAGACCTTGACTCAACAACAAGCAACAACAACAGCAACAACAATAGCAGCAACAAAGGAAAATAAAGAAGGAGATTAAAATAAAAATCTTGTCATTAAAAAAAGTGTTTTCTTGAAAGTTGATTTTTATCCTCACCTAGTCTTACTGTTTTTTGTTTGGGGTATAATGCATTCTCTAAACTAGAAAATCGATTCAGACAATATCTTTTGGAAGAGTTAATAACCATGTTTTAAAGAGCATCAATAAACCATATTAAGTTAACCATTAATTCAACACATTAAAAGGAAGAATATGTTTAGAAAACACAGACAAATTATATGTTTAAGGCTTGAATTTATGATTAACTGAGTTAAATTAGAAGCTAAACCAACTTTGAAAGTGACATCTCTGTCACTGGTATACCTAAACATGACTCTTAATGAAATACTTAAAAATAAATGAATCAATGTTTGCTTTTAATAATGACTCTGAAAAGGAAAGTTTAGAATATTTAACTTCAAGTTCATAACTAATAATTAACGTAGACTTTATAACAAAAGAAGGGATAATATGGAGCCCATACGCTAAGCTACATTAATGTTTTTAAACACTTATATACACAAAACCAGGTATATTTACATGGCAGTTGCTTTGAGGATTAGTGTTACTGCATGGAAAATTTTTTTCACAAGAGCAGGTGAACAGAAAAAGATAGCTGAATTCAAATACAGGAAACCTGGAAAGAAGAATAAAACTCTTTTAGACGCTATGTAATACAATGAGAAGAGCATGGATTTCTGATTCAGATACACTTGGGTACAGTCATGAACTTGGGAAGTTGTCTACTGTATGAGAGTATCAGTTACCTCTTCTGTGAAATCTTTTTCCCAGAACAGCTTTGAAAAATAAAATAAAATAGCATACTCTTAACATTCACCCCAAATAAGTACCCATTCACTTCTCTCCTATTTTTTCACTTGCAGAGTTGCTAATTTTGTCATTGATGAGCCTAGATTTCAAGAACACAAGATTAAGAACTCTGTAAATGACACCTCATCTTTTCACACCTGTCCTTAGATGAGGAACAATTTGAGAGTTTTCTTGAGGTGTTTTAATGAGCAATGAAACCAAACCCCCTTAGAATTTCTGGTTTTGTTCTGAGATGGAAGATGGACATGGAACGAATGTCTACCATTTTCCCTGGCCATTTGCCTGGATGTATGTTTCCCTAATGGAAATCTTGGTTCTGCACATTGTGGTTTAGATCATGCCCGAGGATTTCAGAATCAGAAGGGATCAGCACTAGGACCCAGTTCTTATTTTTGATTGTGAATAATTGATTTGCTTTTGTATTTCCTTCCCATCCTCAACTTCCACGCTTGTATTCAACATGCCCAAGGTGGAGTTTGGTGCTGGGGGTTCACATATGCATCATTCAGATCCGTGCCCTCAGGACATCAGCAGTTCGGTAGGAAGACACACATCCCATAAACCATTATCAGAAAATCTATGACGAAGAGAAGTCTCACCAATTTATTCTAGTCATGAATATGACACTATTGACATCTTTTATCCCCTTTGAACTTTCAGTTTTTGTACTTCCTAAGACTTTGTCTGGATATTTCCGAGTATTTGACATGAAGTCATTTTCTTGATCTGTCTGTTGAGAAAACATCTGCAAAATGATGCCTGCCTTTATTCTCTTCCTGTTTTTAAAATATGTGAAATATCACTCTGTAATTCAAGGGAGTCTGACTTAAAGCTTGCTCATCTTGGGCCTCATTTCGGGATGCTCTTGGGTGCCTGACTCCAAGGATGCTCATCAGTGCTAATGGGCTTTCCCTTTCCTTCCTACTGAGATCCAGGTCCACACTGTGCCTCTGCCACTTCTGCCCTTCAGAGCTTCCTTTGCCCTAAGATGCCCTGGTGCATGTTTTCATTTAGTGACATATTCATGCATCCTGCTCAGGAAATGTCTGTGCTCATCTGTCTTCAGCATGATTTTGATGGTAAAAGTTATTATACAATAATAGCACAGTTATTAAAGGATAATTACTGAACTGCCTCTAAAAGAACAAAACTCGGCATTTATTAAGAACAAATGGCTATTTCACAGTTTAATCCAAACTTCAAAATCATTCTGTGCTAAACAATATAGGTATTGTTGTTCTTAATACTGTACAGATGAGGAAACCGGGACTTAGGGGCAGACCCTTTGAATCATACAGTGAGGAAGGGCTAGAGCTGGTGTTTGTGCCTAAGCAAAACTCACTCTACATCCTGACTGTAGTTTCTGAGAAAGTAATTCATATTTTCACTGTACCTGCTATATATTGTTATAATTTTATATGTGTATATAGCATAGACAATTTAAAAACATCACTTTCAGTCTTTTTTGCAATGAGTCATATTTAAAAAGTTGTTTGAATGTAGTAGCACGCTTTTAGTCAAATGAATGCAAAAAATAGTATTAAAAACATTGACTTACAAAATATGAGGATTTCAGAAGACGTTATCTTTTTCCACATATTTTTTCTTTTATTTATTTTTAAGGTGTTTATTTTTTATTTTTATTTATTTATTTTTTTGAGTCAGAGTCTCACACTGTTGCCCAGGCTAGAGTGCAGTGGCACCCTCATAGCCGCTGCTTCCTTGACCTGATGGATTCAGGTACTCCTTCCGCCTCAGCCTTCCAAGTCGCTGGAACCACAGGCATGTGCCACCACACCCAGCTAATTTTTTGATTTATTGTAGAGTCGAGGTCTCGCCGAGTTGTCAGACTGGACTCCAAACCCTGAGCTCCGGCGATCCTCATTACTTTGCCTCGCAAAGTGCTGGGAGTACAGGAGTAAGCCACCATGCCCGGCTGAATGTACTTACTTACTTAAAGAGACGAGGTCTTGCCAAGCTGCCCAGACTGGTCTCAAACCCTTGGGCTCAGGCAATCCTCTTGCCCTGAGCCTCTCAAAGTGCTGGGATTATAGGAGTGAGCACCGCACCCAGCTCAACATACTTTTTCAAGGGCTTTGTACTGATCCTATTTTATAGACATTCAATTTAAGAAAAATTTTAACTTTGAAAAACAACTTAATTTTTATAGAGTGATATAGTTTAGTTGATATGTTCTCAAAACTTCAGGTATATGAGAATCCTTTATGTGTTATGTGTTATGTAGTTATTTAAAATACAGATTATTTTAGAAGACTTACTAAAGGTCCTGGGAATATATATTTTTAACAAATCCCTCAAGTGTCTCTGATGCAAATGACCCATAGGGCACATTGTAAGTTACAACTTTTTTAAAAAATAGGCTAGTTCTTAATGTAAGAGATGAATCACACATTTGCAAATCTGGAAACTCTTCTCTGAAGTTTTCCAGCTCTACTGTTTGTCTAAAGTAGCAGATGTGGCCGCAGTGCAGTGGCAGTCGTGGTGGCAGGACCAACCCATGGAGCACCCGTGGGTAGCTACCTTTGCTAATGTGACAGCTTTCCTTTTTTTTTTTTTTTTTGAGTTGGAGTCTCACTCTGTCGCCCAGACTAGAGTGCAGTGGCCGCTCCCGGCCACCGCAGCCTCGACCTGCTGGACTCCGGCGATCCTTCCGCCTCAGCCTTCCAAGTAGCCGGAATTACAGGCATGCGCCACCATGCCTGGCTGTTTTTTTTATTTATTGTTGAGATGAGGTCTCACTGCCCAGGCGGGTCTCGAACCCGCGGGCTCAGGCAATCCACTCACCTCAGTCTCCCAAAGGCACAGGATTACAGGCTGAGCCACCGAGCCTGGCTTCGTGACAGCTTTTCAAAAATATTGCAGTATTTTAGCACTAGTTGAGAAGCTCTTGCAAGTATCTGTAGGAACCCATGAAACAATACACCATATCTTGAATAAAAATATGCCCTGTCCTATTTATTGATTAAATGAGTGTGTGTAAATGTGTTATATATAGCTAGATAGCTTTCGGAGTAACTTCACTGGACTTTCAGAAATACTTTTGACAGGATAGCTTCTATTCATTTATTTTTACAATTAGAAAGAAGGCGAGAATAGTAGTATTCTATTAGGATAAGGTGAACTTTAACTGGTGAAAACTTCTTAGGAAAAGCAAAAGAACAGAAAGCTATTCAGGACATAAAAAGAAAAAAAGTGAGAGAACCGTGCAGTGTTTCAAGTGCAAGGAGACAAGAAGGATAGCCCTGCGAGCCGTCCTTAGGAAAGTCTATTTTGAGTGAACGGACATAGGGTGTTTTTCTTAGAACACATCGCATGAGGTGTTTTTAAAAGGTGCATGCGGAGGCAGTTGACATATGAGAGTTTATATCAGTGCTAGAGAGGTGGATTCAACAGTAAGTGATATGTTGTGGAATTTTCTGACTTGTTTAAGGAAGACCTCTTAGCTTTTGTATTATAATTCTGTAATCATGTAAGGCGTCCCAAGGTATTTCTTAGAGGTAGGGTAATGTCCTCTTATGACAAAAATGATTCATGATCAGTAGAACTTGTTATTTATTTATATGTTTATGTGAAAGCAGGATTGTTTTGAGAAAGCTGGATTTATTGAGAGGACAGAAGAGCTCCCACAGTGGGAGGGGACCTGAGGGTTGGCCCAAGTAGAACTTTATATTTTTTAACTTCTGGGATCCATTATATGTCCAGTATCTCTTTTTAGGCTCTGACGAGAATCTTGCGCAGTGTTTTCTAATCCATGGATATTCTCCCTTATCTAAAAAGCATTCCGTTTACAAATAAGAATGCTTTTACCTGTGCCAATCAACGTGCAATCATTAGCTATGAATGTCGCATTCTATATGTAACAGAGTAAGACAGCACTTGAAGAAAATTGCAATTTAGCATAATTGAAACATGTGCCCAGCCATCTGGAGCACTTCTGCATAATATAAAGATATTTGGCATTTTAAATAAAGGATTTTGAATTAAACTAGAATTCTTTTGTGTCTTCCTAGGACATTGATTTATTGAGACTACGTGTGGCTTTTCATCATATAAAAAAGATTAATGATTTCCTAAATGTCCTCCGTTTCTTCATTTTATAATATGGATACATACCATTAAGAAAAGCAACCTTTGGGGATCTGTGAATAAAGGTGACAGAAAACAGTCCAAAGTATTTCTTCAATAATTCATCAAATGATATATAGTATAAATTTTCCCATAGTAAAAAATAAGTATGGCATTATTGAATGTAGGCTGAATGATAAATTAGTACATTTATGATTATCTCAATATTAGATATAAGTTTTTTTATGAAACACAGTAGGGTACTATCAAAAATTTCTAACTTTAGATTTGTATATTTCATGGTGATTGGTATTGGTCATGGTAAAGTGTCAAGCAGATCTTATCAACATGAAGCAATTTAAATACAAGTATTTTTCTGAGCAAAATATTTATTAGGCTCAAATAATTCTAAATCTTATAGTTCAAGTGATTGGAAAATAGCTTTCATGTTATGAAATGTGAAATTGTTAGCTTTTGGTATTTTAATTTTTGAATATTATTTTGCATTTTTATCAGAGTAATATAACTGAAGTTATAATGTATATTCATAGTCAAATTGCAAATGTGAGTCACTTCTCCAGTGGCATATTGTAATGTAAAGTTTGACGTGGAGTGGTCATGAGAGAAATAGGTTTTTGTTTTTCTTGTCCAAGACTCATGTGAATTTCTGTGTTCAAATAAGTAAGATGTTTTTGTATAACTACATATACACAGAGTTGGGCACGAATTACATCAGCAAAGTCAGGAAAAAAAAAAAAAGACTACCAACAAAACTCTGAAAACCCACTTGAAAGTGACTGAGCTTAATCACTTAGCCCTTTATGGGCTGATCAGAAAGAGTTCCCTTTAACTGACTGAATAAAAAAATGAAACATACTGAAAGTGCTATGTTGTGTGTGTATAAAGACTTTCTTATGGCGTTTAAAAGTATTAGTGGGTAGTTTATCCTATGAAAGACATTCATTAAATTTACTAGTCATAATTATAGTTATATTTTATAGTTATCTGGTTTATTTTTCTAAAACAAAATATGAGAATTGCTGAGTTCCTTCTTTGAATACATTTGCATGAGAAACACATTGAGTTGGTAGAGAAATAAATAAAAAAATTATTTTTGATAATAAATAATTAAAATACGCATACTCATATTTCATTGGTTCTTACCTAGAAAAAATGCAGTCTAAGAATAAGCTTTTATAAAAATCATATTTGGGTAATTGATTGAGTTTTTAATATATTTTAGCTAAATTTTTAATGTGCTGTGGGTTTTAATGTAAATGTGTCTACATTTAAATTGTCTTTTTAACATTGAGAGCATGCAGCATGTTGTATATATTTAGAAGTATATTTTTAAATTTAGCACACCACTTTGTATTTCATGTACAAAGATTTTTCTTAGATTTTTTTTTTTTTGCATATTAAAGCATTCAAGTTTCTGCTTTTTTACTTTTTAAAGCTCCCTGTATGTTTCAGGTTGCTAAGCTTCATCTCTCTGCATTAGATTTTTTAAATGTCCTTATAGTTTCTGCATAATGGTCATATTATCTATTTTTTTGGCTTTTCGTTTCCTGATTGATTGCTTAAAGCTCGCAGAGCTACTACATAAAATTACCAAAATGTAATGTACATACAATACATTTTGGTATGTATTATATCATCTCATAATACTTGCAGAATATTTCAAGAAGTGCTTCTTAGGCTGCTACTACAAGTAGCAAGGACAGTGTCCAAGATTTGTTAGTCAGATTGTTCTGCAATGACTATATGTATGGTACACACATATATACACACATACATACGTGCGTATGTATTTCCATTAATTTAAAAACTGTGGTGAATTCTTTATTGATAACTATATTTCAAACTTGATTAGCATTTTACTTTGTGTTTGGGGTTCAGAATTAGAAAGATTACTTTTTAAAATATATGTATATTTTGTACTATGTATTTCTACTATGAAGATACATTTAAAATTAAAAATTCATAAAGCAACTATTTGTCACACTTTAATGTGATCATGGCTGGCAAAAAAAATTGTAAATGTCATATACATTTGAATTGCATTCCTTATAGTAAACAATTGGTTGAAGAAATGTCTATTATCCCATAGCTAGGAATATTGAAATGAGGTAAAATACGCCAATTTGTAAAGGTTCACTCCTTTCCACTGTTGTTTTTATTTATCAGTCATTATATTAAATCAGGGGTTTTAAACAGAAAAATGTTCCATCTATGCACATTTCTTTTAAATAAATATTCTAAAACAAACAAATGAATGCTATATAACTTGAAATTATAGATGGGGTTATAACTAACTATACTGGCCTATATCCATCGTATATGTGGTTTAGCAAGTATGTAGCGAAAGCATTTCGTTTGTATACATAAGCTCTATTTTAAGGTAATTTTCTGTAGTAGCTCTGCGAGCTTTAAGCCATCAATCATTTTGCGCTTTTCAACCACGTCTAGTGAGTTCTTTGAAAAGAAACCTGTGGTTCGCTTGATGAGGGCTTCATTTTTTCCCACGAAAACGGAGGCATGTCTGAATTCTGTGCGTCTGCGCTTGTGTGGAGCGGAAGCGTCCTCCCCCGCTGGCAGGGCAGAAGCAAGTAGGTGTCTTATCCCAGTTGTGCTAAACCGCGTCTCTACTGGGTTAAACACGACGTTGGTCCTGGGGCCGCAGCCGGGGCTGGAACCCACAGGCCCTCCTCCCTTCACCTTGTCCCTGTTACCAGCCACAGAACTTTCCATGTCGGCCCCTAACTCTGTCAAGAATCATCATCTGACTGACAACTCCTTCTGGTAAAAAGATAAAGGAAATCGAAGAAACTTCCATTTTATTTCTTAACATGATGCTGATAGCACTTCTTAATGACTTCCTTTATCTTAGACTGTTGAACATTGTTTTTGAAATCTGAGTTTGAGTGTTGACTATACATTAAAACTACATGTTGACCTTGCTCTGAGAGAAAATTGGAGAAGCCACACAGAAGGAAAAAAAAAAAAGGAAATGCCGTAAAAATTGTGGGACACAGCCAATTAGTTCACCATATTATTAAGTAGAGTCATTAGAAAAGAAATTTGATCGCAGGTTTATATGAATTGCTAAATATGTATAAAAATAAAGGGGGCATGAACTGTGTTTAAAAGCAAATGCAGCCCAGGCCTGGGCACAATGGGGACAGACCGTGACTGAGCTGGTCTTGGGACCTTGTCCCATGGCTGTGGACGGACTGGTAGAGGTCTGGCTTGTGATGTGAGTGGAAGAATCTAGCAGGAGGGATGCAGGCGGAGGGAGAGATTTTCTTACTGGGTGAAGCAATTTGCGCTTTAAAAAACAATTGCACTTTTAAAGGGGTGGGAACCCCTCAGAGTGCAATTCCCACAGTGCAGAAAGTTGAGCAGTGCCGTTAATCTTGCCAGCGCCTGTCCAGGAGGCATCGTGTGTGGATTTTGAATAAGGCCATCTGCTTTATAAATGTATTATTTTAATATCTTATGCTATATTGAAATCTCGATTTCCCTTTCCCGTGGCGAATGGATTTCCCAACCACCTTGGAAAAGTTTAGAAGCAAATGTATTAGGTGACTCCTGCTTTTGTGGTCGCTGAACAGCCAGCACGAGCACAGTGAATCCGGGAGGCCTGGTGTCATGTCCACTTACTTCTCCTTGTGAGCAAGCTCCCTGATCTGGGGTCGGCCATGAAAAGCCAACATCTTTATCAACCAGAAAACCCCGGAGCACGTGGGAACATACTGCAACACTTAACTGCCACCCTTGCCTCTCCGGATACTCGTGTTGGTGGACAGCATTTCTCCTTCTCATTCGCTGCTTGGTCCAGGACACCCTACGGAAAAAATCCTTCAGGTGCCTTCCAGGTAGAAATAATTAGTCTTTTCTGAATTCCGTAACGTTTTATTCACATCACAACTACACTGAAGTACAGCTCCTTCCACCTCTGATGGTCTCCCCTGTGCGACGGTGACCTCTTGGTGCCTGGTCTGTTTCTCACCCGTCCCCGGGTATTCTGTGGCTGTAGGAGTGCCTGTCACATGGCAGTGATCAGTAAGTGCTGAGAGGAGGGACCCGCTGGAAGGGACTGGATGAGGACGTGGGTTTTGCTTTTCTCGGGGTTCTTGTAGTTGTCACTTTCACATTATTTTCCCCTCTCACCTTTCGAAGACACCTGTGTGATTTGGTCATAGTGCGAGTTGCGCTAGAAACAAAGGTCTATCTTTATTCCTTTTTCTACAGTAGCAGCAGACACGTTTACACATTATGGTTGGTCAGCCATTGTTTAAAGTTGGTGACCTGGGTGACTGTCCAGGTGCCTCCTGGAGGAAGCAGTGAATGGAGCAGATCATCCTCCGGCATGAGAAATTAATTTAAAAAGTGTGGTGAATCCTTTGTTGATCACCATATTTTAAACTTGGTTAGCATTTTACTTTATTTTTGTTTGGCCTTCAGAAGGAGAAAGATTACTTTTTAAAACGTCGGTATATTTTGCACTATGTATTTCTACTATGAATATATGGTTCAAAGTGTACAGTTGTTGATGTTGCAGTAGTGGTGAAAACATTCTCCGAAAAGTAGCAAATATTGGATGATTAAGGTGCTCAGTGTACCTTGTCTGTGTTTTTGATTTGGGGACTCTGTGTTTAAAATGACACCAGTGTACTTTAGGCTTCTCACCCTGTAACTTCTGCTTAAGGTCAAGGAGGAATGTCTAAGCACTTCTCGAGAACCACTGGGGGGAAAAAAAGGAAAACGGGTGATAATTATGCTTACTGTTTTCCTCTCAGTAAATTGTTTTCCTTTAATTTTTTTTTCTGGGATTCTGTTGACATTGCTATTTCGACCATTTAAATATAGAGACTATTAATGATCATTTTTAGTAGCACTTAATGATTTTTCCTCCTATTAAATACTTCTGGGGCGTGCATCATTTGTGCACTTTGATCTGCCTTTGCATGATGCTGAACTTTCTTTTGGCTTCTAATTCAGTTAGAATGCACTCGGAGTTTTGATGGGCTGTAGTATATGTGACTGATGGGCAATAAGTACAATTACAGATTTATCCCTAAAATGACCTGCTCGTCTGTATTTTAAGCAAATCTGTACATGTGCTATAAATGTCAGCCAGGTAGGTCTTTCCCAGCCGCCCAGCCAGAGAGCACCGTATTCAGTGTCACAGCTCGGCTGCAGAGCCGTCATTATCTGTATGAGATCAATCCTTTGGAGGAAGCAGTGAAGGTTTTCTCATTTAATTTGCTTTCAACCAGTTTCCCCTCCCCTTTAAAAAAAAAGTTTAAGTCATGCTCTTAGTAGGTCATTAGACTTTGAGAGTTACTCACTTTGTTAGCCCAAACACTAAAACCTTGTGTCTTTTAACTCTGATTAGTGACAGTTTAATAAAGTCATTTGAAGTTCAGTGGACTGAATTTTCCAAGTTTTCTGATGTTTCTATGGTCACAGGAGAGCAACCTGTATTGAAGCTTGCACACAATCTTTTAAATGCAAATCTTGGGAAGCTGTGTGTAATTTTGTGTATCTGATTTCAGCACTGACTGCAGAATGTGTTGGATTAAAATAAAAGCAGGGGCAGTGTTTTTCTTCTTGTTGATTTTCAAGTCGGAGTACAGGAAGGGCTGGGAAGTAGAGAGACTGTCACTTGGTAGAATGAAAAAGTTTGTAGATTAAAACTTTTATGGCTATACTTTTTTTTTTTTTGGCAAACCAAAGAGGACAAAACCTTGTTTTAATGCAATCTATTGAATGAAAAATTTCTTAGAGATAGATCCTTGAATTTTTTTTTCGAAAAAGTCAAGAAAAAGTATGTCCAATTGGCTATAATTAAATCATGCACGGTGAGCTCACTTTGGAGGAATTAATGCATTCTGTATAGCGTTGCGACTCGAGTGAACATTTACAACACGTGAGAATGGAGAGGATGAAAAATTGTGGTTGTCTCTGGGTTCACGAGAAGCCAAGGAGGCAGGTCATTGACTTAATTTTCATGGGAAGCCTGGCTCGAGCCTGCTCGCATATTCGGGGCCCCACAACCTGGTATTGGCAGCCACGGTCCGGGAGGGGAGAAGGCCGCAGCATCGTGCCATGGTTTGTTGAGGAAAAACAAGGGAAGATTTAAAACAAAGCTGTGAATGGGAACAGGAGTCCTTGTGTCCCGGAGCTGCCTGACTTTTCCTCTTTGGAGCCTCACGAAACTGTCGCCCTCTGAATAAGGGCTATCCTGTGTTCAGGGAACTTTTGAAGATACCATTCCGAGACCCTCGGGAGTGGGGACGTTTGCCCTTCTTGCAAGAAGTAAGGTGGGGCCACTGGGCTGCAAATGCCATGAGGAAGCCTGAGTCTGGGAGGTGGGTTCAGGGCTCAGTGTGTCCCACCCGAAGGAATGAGTGTGGCCTTGCGGGTGTTTTTGGTTTTCTCTAAATCTTAATATCAGGACATTTGGATATGCTTGCTATCTATTCAGTCACATAGGAAATGTGGTTTAGCATGTAATGATTCCTGTGGTGAATCTTAGAGGCCATTGATCTTTTATATCAAGTTCGTTCAACCATCGATGCTATCTCTGGACGGATTTTATAAAAACTCAACAGCAGTGCTATTATGGAGGTGGGATCTTACACTAATGGTGTCAGTATATTAATAAGGGTTTGTGTCTCATAAATGAGAACATCAATAAATTATGACAAGGCAATGGAGAAACTAGTGGCTCACATTGCGCTTTGTTGCATTTTTAATGAGCAATAAAGTATATTGTGCTCTGATGTAAATGAATATTCATTTTTAATAAAGCAGTCTTCTGAAAACGAATGAAAGAACAAAAGTGTTCTTTGAATTTTCTATTACCAAGTTTTTCTTGCAAGATATGTGGTGAGAATAGCTAATAAGAAATGCTTTACTTGAGGATCCTATAGTTTTAATTAATGGATGTCAGCCATAGATATAGGTAACCAGTTGTGTAGTATAAACTATCTATAATAATAATAATAATATATATATGGTATATATATTATTATCTCTACATATGTATTCTGGTCATGTAAGCTAACTATTTTACATATTTTATATGGAGAGATATAGACAAGTAGCTAGAAATGCCAACTAATTAATGTTGCGAATTGAAAAATGATACAACAAAAGGTAAAAGAGAAAGGCTAAGCAAAATCAGTATAGTCACATTTACAAATGTTTTGGGAAGTAAAAGTAAATGTTGGTAGAACTTTCAGTGAAAATGTAGTTTTCTAGGTCTGCCTCTTTTTCTCCAGTAATTGCTCAGTTTGCCATCCTTTAAACAGATGGCTGCTGATACAATGAAGCCACTTATTTTAGAAAAGAAAAATTAATTTGTATGTTTGCATATATATTTGATATATGATTTGAATACTATATTTAAAATATGTAACATAAATATAAATCATAAGTAAGTATTACTAATAAATTACAATTTGTAAGAATGCTTACTTTGTTACTTTCCATTAGGGTTTGACTCTATTTTTATCAGATTATAGTGAAAATAATATTTATTTTTAAAAATCAATATAGATTACTGAAGATGCTAAGATAATTCTAGTACATACTTCCTAAATATTTGAAAAGACTCAAGACTTCATAATTGAACCTCTGGCTATCTGACTGAAAATTGAGTGACTTTTGGATTTGTATATATATATATATATTCATCATAGTAATCATACTGATGCATAATATGTCTTCAACTACTATTTGAGATGTCTAGAACGGAGAAGAATTATGATACAATGTTGAATGAGCTAGAAAAGACATGAGCATTACAATCAGAAAGCTGAGGTTTCAAATTTCACAAGATTCCATCCCTGAACTGGCTCTGTGACCCCAAGAAAGCTGCTCAGTATTTCTGACATCTCAGTTTCTTTATTCATAAAAAGCGATGTTAATTCTTACTTTATTTATTTAGTGTGTGTCTTTATTAGTTAATATTCCAAAACACCAAATACGGTAGCCTCTCTACTATATGCAGTGTGGTTAATGCATAATTTTTCATCACATAAATTGGAACCTATCCTTTCATACATACAACGGTCCCGTTAATCACTCCTTCCCTCTCCAGAGAACATGACCACAAAGTAGCCAGGTGCCCTCATCTGCATCGCGGAGAGCAATGAAGGCTTCATCTAGGATGTGGGCTTCCTGGAGGGAGAGGTTCTTTCTGTTGTCACTTACTGGGCCCATCAGCTTGTCCTCAGGGTCAAGCGGAATGCCTGGCACCTGGAGAGGGGTCAGCAAGGCTTTACTGAGCAACTAAACCCACACCCCATGGAATGAGAGTGGAGAAAACGGATTAATGAGAAGATCACATTCTCAAGCAAGGCTGCAGATAGGTTGGCTGCTTTTTTTGTCCTTTTAACTTTTTAATTATTTTTTAATTGTAAAGCTATGGGATACAGTTCAGATTTAGGTATACAAGTGGTCCTCGTACAGGTAAAGGTTGGGCCTCCCTCTGGTCCCCACTTCACCTGGTTTGAGATCAGATACCCTTGTTGATGTCATGTGCCCCTCCCCCCCCCAGCAGTGTCCTGCTCCTGCCAATCCCTTTCTTTTTGAATTATGGTAAATGTTCAGGGTGCTTTTTTGACTGTATAAGTAACAATCCGAGAGAATATGTACATTCAATCTAAGTAAATACTCAAGCGTGGAGCCACATACTCCACATTCCTCCATGAATCATCTCAAACAAAATGACATCGATGCTATCATTTGCCTGTGACAGTAGCAGACATTGCCTTTCCTCAAAGAATGTGCTGAGTTCATTATGAAATTAACTTCAGGATAATATATATTAAAGTGATCACACCTGAGAGAAAGCAGAAGGGATATTTTACGAATCTAAGGAATATGCAGAACTCTAGCAGTTTCAGACAAAGAGTTTTCTGAAAATAGAAGCTATTTTCTACAGTCCAAACAAATCAGAAAAATTAGAAACTAAAATGAATTATCAAATAAAAAATAATGAATCTATGCATTGGGAATAGTGTGTATCATTTTGGTTACTGTAATTAAGAAAGATTCTGCAAAGGGGACATAAATTAAGCAGAGGCATTAAGAAGAGTATACTGAAAAAAATAATAATTAGGACTCGAGTCTGTGGAAGAGAGTATAAAAGGCATTTTTGTTGAAGTTTATTAAATGATGTAAAGTATTACTGAAGCTGCATTTGATCAGAATTTTCCAGTATATTAAAAATAATGACTAACACTTGTAGCTTGCGAGAGATGTATTGAGGAAAAGTAATATGATACACAGTGTTCTAGTATATAGACTATATTAATGGGTATGTTATGGATTGAAATTGTACCGATGAGTAAATGGTTTGAAAGTATAAGCTGAAAGAGTTTTAAATGAGTTTGTGAATGACTAGCACACCCTTCCACAAAGACTCTGGGGTTCCAAAGTCACTGGTAGAATATTAAAACTGTACCATGCATCTGCAGTTCTTGCATTCTGGAGTTAAAGTTCCTACCTAGAGAGATTTATGGTGACTTAAGCAGGAAAACAGTATGAGTGGAAATTTATATTATATTATATTTATAGTATCTGCCATTTGTGATTTAAGAGATATGCCCACTTTTAAATATAGCAGTAGTACGCTTTGGAATATAATAATGGATTCATTCCAAATACTGTCATTTTGCTTGACATTCATATCATTGCATAAACTGAAATGTAAAAACAAATAACTGTTATTAATTTTTACCCAGGCAGGACAATAACAACTGATTGCTCATACAGCTCTAAGGGCTGTGCAGGCCCCTGAAGCCCATGTGAAGTCTCAGACACATCTGTTGAATTTGCAGAGTTCAAATCCATTGGCTGCCTTCAGTGTATTTTGTATCTGTGGTCAGGTTTTCACGTGTGGACCTCTTCATTTAAGTGAAATTTAGATTCCGTAAATTTCTATCCAGTGGAGCCTGCTTATCCAGTACTTCAGAAAAATGGACATTTTACATAATGAGTGAATAATTAATATTATGATTCCTCTGGTAGGACAGTTCTTGCAGGAATGCGAAGAAAGAGTGCATTTTGATCCAGCAATTCATGCACCTTAGAGCCAGCTGAAAGATGAAACAGCTTGGTTGTGCTTACCTTTAGCCGCAGGCAGTGTTTTCTTTGTCCGTATGAGATATTCGAAGGTTTTTTTGCGACGTGGGCCATGACAATTTAGAGAAAACGAGAAAGCCATCGATTTGGGGTTGGCTTTACAACTGATATCATTTCATCTTTCCCACTATAAATATCAACATTTCATCCTGCTTCATTTAGATGACCTTTCCAAGGTCCTATTCTTTAGTGCCAATTAAATCGAAATCCCTTTCAGTGACTTAGGTTCTTGCATACCACAGAAAGAATCCTGTTGGTCTTTGTGAGGCACGACATCCAGGAAGGAAGTGTGTGCTGTTCAGCCCACGTGTGGGAGTTGGTCGTTTTTGCTTTTGTCTGCTGTGCTTCTCATTCAGTCGGCTGTTCCTCTCCATAATGAGCTTTGGAGAAGCACCTGTGTCCCAGAGCTGCTTCCAGGAAGGCGTAGAGCCTTAAGAGCCCAATGAGATGGGCACTGGCTGGAAAGTAGAGGAAGCGGACAGAGCTCTGCTGGTTTCCTTGAGGTGCTGAGGCCTCATGCTCTGCTGTGAGCCACTGAGTGCTTTGGGGACGCCAAGCAGAAGAGCTTCCCAGTCTCCATGCTTCCTTCCATGAGCGGGTCCTTTGCATTTAAAGAGGAATGCCTGGCCTTCAGGCGGGGTGGTCTGTCATATTTGGAACGAAAGCACCCTTCCGTTCTTATTGATGTTGGATTAGAGGCTTGGGGATGGTGACCCAGGTTTCTCAGAGGAGTTCTGACTCCATGCCCAAGTTACTCACTTCACAGCCAGACAGAACCTGCACTGAGTGGGCAGCTGAACTGGTTGCTTGGTCGGGTTGGAATAAACCTTATTTTTTTTCAATTGCTTTGTTTTTATGTGTTGAACTCACATTCACAGGTGTTGATCTTACGCATTTCAAATTTTAGGACTGAAACACATAGGAACGTAAGTTTGGTGCCACTGGCTGGGAATTAAATGTACAGAAAAAACAACAGAGCCTTCCCTGATGCAGCGACTCCTTCACGATATGTCATAAATTTCATGTGGATTTGGTCAATGTGCTTTTTTACCTTTACTTTTGCAGCTTTTAGTTCCAGAAGTATCCATCATACATCAGCCAGCAAAGCAGAATTTCACATTCCCGCGGAACTGAGAACCAGGGGATGTGCTTTCTTTTGCTGTCGTCTGCTGTCTAACAATAACTGAGTTTTGCCTGGCCACGTTACTCGTGTCAGCCTCTCTGCAGTTCCGTGAATCTTTGCATTTCTCTCCTGTGTCAGACCAAATTCAATTTCGCCGTGCATGCAAGAGTTTTGATTCTTAACACGGGTTTTCCAGTTGTTTCAGGTGACTTGGTTGTGTTCATGCATAGAACTGAGCTGCACGTGAAGTAGATGTGGAATGTGTGGGGAGGCGGGCTTTTGCTATGATTTTTCAAAACTGGTCAGTGAATGTCAGAGACGTTTGTATACGTTTCCTTCTGACTCTGACCCATGACCAAGCTTTTGCATGCAGAATTCTTCTTACCTTGAGAGACCCTTCATTCTGAGAAGGGTGGATTCTCCAGGATTCTCCCGTTGGTTACAAAATGCTAGACTCCTCCAACTCAGGATAAACTTGGTTTTAATGCGGCAGGCCAAGTCACTTCAGAAAGGTAGGTGCTAATGCTCACTGAAGCATTTTATGGTGGCATTTCAAGAAACAGATGTATTAGACCAGGGATGCCCAAGCTTTTGGCTTCTTGAGTCCATGTCAAGTAGAGAGGAGTTATCTTGGGCCACATGTAAGTTATACAATGTAGTTAGTGTATAAAAGCAGTAAGATTTATTTTTCATATTTTTTATCATAAGGTTTAGAAGAATGAGAACAGTATAAAACTGGTGGGAAGTTTGACCTTGTTCCTGTAAAACTAACCTATCAACATCCAGCTCGGTAGAAGTGGTCGCCATTCTTAGTGAGTCCTCAAGGTGTTCGTCAGAAATGTTTGTTTGAATTCTGCTCTCCGTGTGCTTCCGAATTGAAACAGCTGCTCACAAATGAATGTGCTGCCGAAAAGCGAGGTCTTCGTTTCTGTGAACTTCAAAAATGGAGCTACGCATGGGGTCACGAAGAAAATAAGTGCTAAAAAACACATGATTTGGGAAGGTTTTGTGGGGCCGAGTGACTCGCGGTCCTGGGCCACACGTGGCCCTCGGGCCATGGGGGGGACGTGCCTGTGTTAGACTTTTAGCCTTATTGTAGTATAACTCTTACTTTCTCCTACAAACGCTTCTTTAGTAAAGGGATTTAGGTTGTTACAAGTCTGTATGCCTGTAGTTTTTATGATCTGTTTAGCGTGTAGAGCAGTGCTTATGAAGACCACGATACACTGAAGTTCTGTGCTTATATGGAACACGATTCTAAGAGCTTACATGGAAGGTAACCCAAATATTCTGGAAAAATATTTGGTCACCTAGGGCAGTGATTTCCAAGCAAGAGCTGTAGGAGCCTCAAGGGCTGGGGGGACTTTGTCACTCTTCTCCCCCAGGTCTTTGTCATCTCCACCAGAATAGCTTCAAGTTCTACTGCTCTAAATGACTTCCCCCATCTAACATGTTTGAGCAGAACAGGAAACCACCAAGTGTTTTGTTTGAAAACGCACCAGCATATAGGTGTCAACAGATTTGGGAAGTGCACCTCTTATGCTTAACTGTTTTTTTTTTTAAAATTTATTTTAGTATAGAGATGTGAGGTGCAAGTAAGGCTAACTACAGAAGTAGTCTACGGGCAGGTGAAGTCTGGGCCTCCAACTGGCCCTCACTCCCCCTGGTTTGGGGCCAGGTACTTTTCTGTTGTTACGCGCCCCCCCCCATCCTTTCCCAGGCAGTGTCCAGTGACTGCCGCTCCCTCCCTTGTGCTGCTGGGATTAATGTCCTGGTTCCACTTATGAGTGAGAACATGTGGTCTTCGGTTCTTTGATTCTGCGGTAGTTCACTAGGCCTGATGCTCTCCAGCTCCATCCAGTTTGCTGTAAAGTCCATGATTTTGTTCTTCTCTAGGGCTGCGTAATACTACATCACGGCTATGTGCCACACTCTCTTTCTGCAGTCCACTTTTGATGGGCAGTGGGGTTGGTTCCATGTTTTTGCTGTTGTGAATAGTGCAGCTGTAAGCATGCGTGTGCAGGTGTCTTTTTTGTATGGCAATTTGTGTTCCTCCAGGTATATTCTTGATCAAATTCCCAAAAGCAAATGCCATGAAAGATAAGATGGACAAGTGGGACCTCATCAAACTGAAAAGCTTTTGCACAGCAAAAGAAGCCCTCAAGAGAGTAGAGACAACCCGCAGAAGGGAAACAATATTTGCTAATTATGCATTTATTTTTAAATAGTTGGGGTTTTTTTTTAACCCCCAGGGGTTACTCTTTAAAATACTCCACCAGTATTTTCAGTACCCCATGTGTGTCTCATGGGGTGTCTCATGAAGGTAGGTTTGAAATGGGGCTTGGAGTCCCTGATTTCAGAGACTTCAGATTGCTCTCCTGTGTGTGTAGACCTTTCCTCTCTGAGGGTTGTCAGCCTTCCTTGCATGGCCAACATAGTAGTGGTTTCCCTTTTCTGAAAAGGGGCTTGCTTCTGCTTCTGCGACATACCACAGCCTTGGCATTCAAGGAGAAAAGTGAGCATCACCTATAAGCCCCACTAAATTCTCCCAGATGCAGTGACGGTTTTAGAAAATGCATTCATTTCAGTGCTGCCCATTCTCTGGCAGGGTGCATGTCACACAATAGGAACATGTTTTTAATTCCCGATTGGCCCTCGTTTGGAGGGTAATTTTAAAACATGACTGTGCTCTCATTTGGAGACGTTGTTAAATCTTCCCCAAACTTCAGAACGATGCAAATTGTAGAATGCAATGGACACATTCTTAATGACTAATAAAGATTGTAAATGACCCAAACTGGATCTCACTTTTCAAGAAATACTCGGTTCTATAGAAAGTTTGGCATTCAGTCAGAATGACTTCTTCATTCAGGCAGTTTTATAATAATTTGAAAATGAAAACCAGCCAGCGTTTAGTGATGATAGTTTACAGAAGGTTCACCAAAACATGACTTCATCACAAACAAAGAAACTATTCACTGCCTTCTAGGCATCATCTCCACATCTGTCCACTATTGACATGTCCATTTTTATATTGTTTTAGAATATGATATAAATACATTTTTATTATTTTCTCTTTAGCTTAAAATTGGACTGTGTCCCCAATTGGAACTGGCCCCAAAATGTGGTAAATATGTTTTAAAGTAAGCCTTTACCGTAATATGTTTACTATTCTTTGTCAATCCGTTAGTCGGGTTAAGGTTTGATATTATCTTTAAAAACAACAATTAAATTTGTCTTTGGAGTGAAATAGTGCTGTCATAGAGTCCATCGTTACATAAGTAAACTATATGTGTGTGTGTGTGTCTATCTATCTATCTAAATAAAGTCTTGGTGCCAGTATTGTGTTACAGAGGAGACCTGCTGTTTGTATAATGTGGCTTATATAGACGTTTACTTTATTAAACATGAACATTTGTTGCATTTTTTAATCTTTAGAGGAAAATATTTAGTGACGAAATATTCCAAATGAAGACTGAGTAAAATACGCTTTGGTCAAATGGTGGGATTTGAGAATTTGTGAAGCCATAATTACAGAATTGACCCCAAAACCTCTCTCTATAACCGATCATCTTTCCTTTACATTTTTATACAGTTTAAAAATTGTATTTTGGCTGGGCATGTTTGCTTATGCCTGTTAATCCCAGCACTTTGGGAGGTGGAGGTGAGAGGATTGTCCGAGCCCAGGAGTTTGAAAATAGTCTGGGCAACTTGGTAAGACTTCGTCTCTACGAAAGAATTAAAAAAAAAAAAATTAGCCATGCGTGGTGGTGCGCACCTATAGTTCCAGCTGCTTGGAAGACTGAGGTGGAAGGCTCGTCTGAGCCCAGCAGGCTGAGGCTGCAGTAGTCATGGTCATGACACCGCACTTCAGCCTGGGCAACAGAGTGAGACCTCGACTCAAAAAAACCCCCAAAGTGTATTTTAGTCATTATGGACAAAAAGATATCTATGCTGTTATTCAACAAATCTTTCAAAAGTGAGTGTAATTTATAGAATAAAAAAATACTGAAAATATACTACTTTAAAGGAGACAGTAGTCGATGCTGATGCTTCAGAGATAAAGGCGGGCATTAGAATTGCATTTTTTGACATTTAGGAAAAGGCTTAAAGCTACTATTACTCAGGTGATTTTATAAAATGGTACCCCACATTTCCAAAGGTAATAAATGGGCAAATGCATGACCATTCTCTAACCAACTGGTGGTAAAATTAATGTAAATTTTTATTATGAGGACTTTTTATTAACACAAATTTATTTTGAACACTCAAAATATATTTTATTTGTTTGGGGTAATTTTTTATTTAAATGTGGGAAAGAATAACTGGAGATTTGTGGGCTGCGTGCAGATGGAGTCGGCTTTGGAGATACACACAGTTGAGTCTTTCCTTGTGATTACCCATATATGAATTGTGCTGATTTCTTTGTTGATAAAATATCAAGCAAATTCTCACTGCTGTGCACACTTGTAATGTATACCAGGTCAGAAAGGCGTGTCCCGGGCCAACTTAAATGGTGATGGAGTTCGCCTTCTCTGTCAGTTCAGTGAGAGACATTAAACCACAGCTCAGAAGGTCAAAGGCTGCAGCTGGGAAGTTAGTATTGAGCCTCAATTCAACAGGGAAATGTGCATGGAAACAGGATGGGGGAAAGATTAGAAGACAGGAGAGCAGCGGGCCAGCCTAGCAGAACTTCATGAAAACCATTGCTGGGAACGACTGGATGCAAAGGCAAGTAAATCTAAAGCTTACTCGTTAACTTGATCAGAGTCCCGGGTCAGACACTGGACCTGAAGAGAGCTGTTCAAAGCCATATCCTTCGGATGGTTACTGAGACTTTCTGGATTTTAGGATTCAGAAATGTGGGTAAATGTTATAATACTTTAGCTTCAACTGCGAATTTATATCATGACACCTTTTCTTATGTCCACCTTTTTAATTTATATATTAATATAAAGAAGTTCAGTATAGCCTCTGCTTATTAAAATTTGACTGTGTCACTCTTCACACATAACTCCTTGCTTATCATCGACAATTTATACTTTTAGCCCAATTAGTTTTAGAGGACTGTCTTATGAGGCATTGATATGGGATGAGAAATTTAAAGACATTTTTAAAGGACTATTCATTTCCAAGCCAGTGATTTGTAAATTCACTTACTAATTTTCCGTCATCCTCACATATAGTGGCTTCTCTACAGTAAAATTAAATAGCTCCCAATATGTATATTTGAGTTGGTTAGTTAGAAGCAAAAAATTGGATATCCTCCACACATCTTAATAGAACAAACATAAAAATTCTTTTGATCCATCTTATTACCGAATGTTTTCCAGATAGAATTCCAAATGCATGTAGGTAAATGGAAAGAAAAACTTTGATCCCGGAGTTGTGATTTGATGGAACAATTATCACAGACTTGGTTTGAGTCTCAACTTTTTTTTACCAGCTGGGTGTTCTTGGTCAGGTTCCTTAATTTTTGTGGACTTCACCTTTGTTATCTGTGAATGAGAAAAACACCCACGTTTAAAGTTGTGTGGAGATTAAAGAATGTAATTTATGCATTGCACATATGCCTTTCATGATACAGTAAAATGTTTTACATCTTTATCTCATTTGTTTCTGGTGATGTCAAGATGGTAGTTCAATCTTTTTTCTTCTTCTTCCTGTCTCCATTACTCAGGGAACTCAGTTGAATCAGGCAGAGGGTGCTGTGTGAAAGAAAAAAAATATAGTAAGTCCCCTACATACGAACCTCCAAGTTGTGAACTTTGAAAGATTTGAACATGTGTTCGCCTGTCCAGTCACATAAGTTAGCACACGTGTCTGGCATACATTGCCTCCTCTACAAGGGGTTGTGCTTTCGGGCACTTTACTGTGCAGTGCTGTAGAGAGTACAGTAGAGTGGTGTCTTCAGTTCAAGCCTGAGACGTCCAGAAGCAAGCCTCAAGGCAGCAGTGATGTAGCTGGTACAATACTTTATAGCCAATTATGTCAGCTGGGCACCTGGGAACACTTTGTTTGACTGATGGACGCACTGAACTTAGGAAAGCACTTTCAGAACAGAACTTATTCGTATGTAGGGAACTCACTGTACATGGTAATGATACTGATGACCATGAAGGTGATGCTCAGATTTCTTTTTACCGATCGATCATCTTGCTTCAGGTCATGGAATATTTGCCTGACATGCATACACAGAAGCTGTATTGGCTCTTCACAGCCCCCCTAGATAATTTTGCGTTAGAGGGTGTTTCTTTGTCACAGCTGCAACTCCTGGTTGACTTAGCACTGTCCTATGAGCAGCAGCCCTGCTGTTTGGACCTTGTTTTGCTTTCTGTCAGCAGCGAATCACGAGCATTTTCCTCAGCGGGTGAAGCAGACCCCGGGCAGGAGGCAGCTGACTCAGTCCCATGTGCATGCGTCGCTCTGAATGATTCCAAGGACAAGAAGAGCCGTGGTGGCAGTGTTCGCATGAGCCACACGGGGGGTCTTGGCTCTGTCTAACAATAGCCATACACCCTGGCTGCGTTCCTCTGCTGAGGAGCAAAGTCACCTAAAGAGCCATACGTCTTTATGCCTTGACATGTCTTGAACTTGGAACTGCGATAAAGACAATGACGTCTCTACCTCCTTGGGTGATTTGTCTTCAGAGTAACTGTGGAGTAGTGCTCTTTGTGGATTTATTGCATGTCTGAGTCAATATTTATTTTATACAGATACTTGAACTAATATGTAACACACTGTTATTTGCATAAGTAATCTGAAGTTTCATGTATTTGACTAGCTAGAGAAATACGGAAAGAAGTTTTCTACATGTGCAGAAGATCAAAGTAATAATATCCTGCTCTAAGTTTGCAGATCTAGGGCTTTTTAAAAATGTCATTATTAGGTCATAAGCCATGTTTACGTATATCAAAGTTTGCCGTGTGACAGTTATTTTAAAAAGCGACTGTCTAATACAGGTTATAAGACCAGGGGATGTAAGTAGGCTACAATTTAATTACAGAATATTTCCTACAAGTTACTCTTTACAATGCACATACAATGAATATCATATAGACAGGTTTGCATATCAATATAGGCTTATGTAATATATTATTACTGTAGCAGATAATAGAATACATATCATAAATGTCTATAGAGCTATCCATAGATAGATATAAGATATAAATAGTTGGGGGGACATTGAGCATTGCATTAAATCTCCAGTAGTTCTTTGTTGAACATTTATGACTCTAAAAGTGTAAAAATTATGTTTGCTGAGAATGTGACTATGTCTTTGCATTTTGTCTATTTTTTTATCTTACTATACCTTCCCCAACACCTCCTCCCACGACTGTTTTTATGCAAAGCTCATAGTAATAATGACGAACGAATAAAAAATGAACACATTTCATAACGTATTATATAACATGCAAAATAAGACAATATTGACAAGAGAGAAATTGATCACCAGTGTACTCAGCTGATGCCCATGTTTCTGAGTGCCTGTCAACAGGAGAAGCATCAAAATCTTTTGGAGGGGGTCACAAGAGATAATAGAGTAAAAACTTAAATTTGTTTTCAAAGAATAAATATGTCTAAATCAGTTATTCCAAGTTTTATCATGAATTAAGGCAAATGTACAGTGTCTTGATCTGTGATTCACATTATAATTTGCTCACTTAAATTGATACTGATTCCTGCAGAGCAGAATATCTATAAAGTAGGATTTGGGGGTAGATTTATGTCTTAATCCAGACAATTCATAGGCAGTTTGGTTTCTTTAAGTAATAATACCAAAACAAAGGATTCACATGGACTGTTAATAGAAATCATTTTACTGATATGTGCATTAGCATTAACTAAGCGAGATCCGTCTGCTGTGTCTGATAACACTAGATTTTCACACAAAACCATAGGAGATGCTATTTTAACTGCTCATTCTTATGGGTCTTACTCCTTTCACTAAAGTGAAACACTATCCTTTATCTGCTCACTGGAGCTCAGATGTAGAATGGAACAACTGAGGCATACAGAGAGGATCGTGTGCCCTGTGGGATATGTCTGAATCAAGGGTTTTCACAGAGAGCCAAGACCTCCCTCCTAGGGGTCTGTCAGTTTCCGCCGAGGCTCTCGCTCATGATGGTCACAGCCTCGGAAGGCGTCTTGACATTGTTTGTCAAGTCCAACAGATTAATGAAGTAACTGGACCGTCTACTCCTTCCCCTCCACTCATGAAAGGAAAAACCAACTACTTCACAGAGCTGTCAGATTACTTTCTTTTGCCCTTCAGTATTAGTTTCTTTTGCAGTCGTTTAATCTTTAAAGACATAGCTCCAACAAGGGTTCTTTTAAGGTAAGCCAGCTGGGGGGAGAACACCCAGTATTACCAGAACTGGGTACTTAGGAACAAAGAAACGAAACTTCAGTGGACTGATGTTAGCTTTTTTCTTAAGTTTCTATTTCCTAAACAATTAAGACTTTTTGTTATGGACAAATTGCCTGTTATGTTGTGAGAAGTAAGAGTTTCCATTATCATCCACACTCACATCTTCTATGTTTTGCGAGGATTTGGTGTGGGATTTTGGGCTTGAAGATCCCACACTGTATCTGACAGAAGAAAGTAGGCCACGGGAAGTGGAAAGTAAAGCCACTGACGTATTACGTTCTCTAGAACTTACATTCTGGGTGTTTTAACTTATACCAACATGTTCATTATAGAAAACACAGTCGTCATTCCGTTCATTCTTTTTTTGAGTCTGTGTCTCACTCTGTCGCCCAGTCTGGAGTGCAGTGGCACAACAGCATCCTTGACCTCCGGGACTTAGCCATCCTCCTGCCTCAGCCTCCCGAGTAGCTGGGACTACAGGCGTGCACCATCACACAGGCTCATTTTAAAGTTTTTTATAGAGACAGGGTCTCGCTGTGTGGAGTAGACTAGTCTCGAATTCCTGGGCTCGGCAGTCCTCCTGCCTCGGCCACCCAAAGTGCTGCGATGACAGGTGCGAGCCACCTTGCCCAGCCTACATTGCCATTTTTGTTGTTTTAGGAAGTATTTAATTGTGCAGGAGTCATAATCGCCACTGTTGATTTGCCATATTGAATGGATGCTCAGACCGAGTGGCTTCAAGCTCAACAGACGATAGAAGCAGCACACACGTCTAGGCAGCTTGAACTGGGTCCTGCTCCCACCCAGAGGCACTCAGCAGCACACTGGGGACCCCAGAGTCCTGTGAGGCAGGGACTCCCCCCTTCCCGTTCCCCTCATGAGCAAGATGAGGCACGGTCAAGAGGAGATCATCCGCCCAAGGTCGTGAGGACCAGCTGCAGCAGGTCTTCTTCCTCTAGAATTAGATTGCTCCATATACTTGACATCACTGGTCTCATTGTTTCCTAACAAGTGCGTTATCTGTATGAGATTGCTTAGCTGGAGATACACAGTGAAGGCCCCTTTCCCTCCACATACACTGGGCTCTTACATCTTTGCCCAAGGGGATACTTTTTAATAAGATACTGCATATATATTCAAATGCAAATAATCGAATTTGCGTGACTTAAACTGCTACTCAGGACTTCCACTAAACATCATAGCTATTCATGAAATCATAGTCAAGAATTCTCTTGTGGTCTAATTTTCCTTTTAAATGGAGCCCATGTTCTTTGGTGTTGGTATGAGCGTCGTAGCCCAGAAGAAAAGAGAACCTTCAAAGGAAAAACTGGAGTGGAGAGTAACTTCTAGAAGAAAATCGTACTTTCATATAAACCTACATTGAAACATAACTGGGTGATGCCAGTATTCAGGGAAAACATGTCCACATGTTCACGCTTTCTCGTGTGTGATTTTTTGTCTTTGTTTCCTGCCTGTTTATCTTTCTTTTACTCGTAGGCTCCAGCCCAGGTCTACGGGGAGAAGTAGTTCCAGAGTTTACACTCTGGAATCTCACTCTAAAAACACGACCTGTTGACGCCCCACTGGGTCCCATTCACCAGATCCATTTGGTGGATTTTTCCCCTTGGGACAAGACAACCCCAGTTCAAGTTGTCTTGAAGTCCCTCTGCCCCTCCCTGCCGCCATGGTCTCTCCCTCAGTCTCTCTAGACCAGTCTGGCTTGTCTCTTAATCTCTTCCACCGATCGAGTTATTCTCTGGCCTTCTCGAAGCTCCCATGTTCCTTTACGAAGCATCCTCCTTCACGTCTTGGCAACGCCCACTCTTCCACGGCTCCGGGAACTGCCACCTCTTTCCGTCCTCCCTGAGTGGCCGAGGGACCTGCAGTCATCCGTCTAGGTTCATCCCCTACTTCCCCAATGTCAATGACCTCTTGACCTTAGCAAGTAAGTGAACGTCACCAAACGTTCATTACTTCGTTTTCAAAACATGGCGAACATTCTCCTCATAGGCCTCTAGGTGGGATACGATTCTGTAATGCCTAGAAAGTTCTCAGCGTGGAGCTTAGTGCGCAAATCAGAGACGATTTGCTAGTCTTGCTATTGCTTCCTCGGTAAGACCCCGCTGTGAACTAATTATTTCTCACATAACTCACTAATTCAGGAACGATGTCATCACACCTGTTATGACCAAGGATCTGTATGAATAGTTACTGCCCTCAAGGAGTTCACCATCTAGAAGAGGCTGGCCAGCCGAGGGGGCATGCCAATGCTTTTCTACTCTTTCTACTGAAGAGTGATACATATGCACTTAATTGCAGTCACCCCCACCCCCCGACTATGCTCGCAAAACTCAGCATGCCTTCGGGGGAGGCAGATGGACTGCAGATAGAATATTAGCAGCATGGCCATCTTGACTTCATTAAAATATTAATTTTCTAAAGTAAAGATTGTAAACATGTAAAATATGGTTTTGCTTAATTTCACAAATTCTGGGATAAATATTAGGGATATGAGCATACTGATGTGTATTGTTTGAAATACATTTCATGAAATTTAGTGTCAAATTGCTCACTACTGTATAGCTAAGTATTACATTTTTCCCCAGTGGGGCAAAGTTTGATTCAGTTAACTGCAATTAATATGCCTTAGGTCTCAACCCTCTCAGAGAGGGGCTGTGATCCGTGTTGGAGGGGGTTCAGAAAAGCGTCTCTGTTCTTTGAGGTTTCAGTCTGTTATCATCCAAGCACATGGGGCAGTTTTACACATGGACCCGTTCAGTGTGCCATGACAGTGAAAGCGTGGCAAGATATGAGGGGAAGAGAAAGAACAAGTGCCCTCATGTTGTTTTGGTCTAGAAGGCATCACGGTCATCAGGTAGTGATGGCCAAGGGGCGCATGCCCATGAGAGACTTGGGAAATACCAAGTCATCGTCTCTGAAAATACAATGTGGGGCTGTAAGGCTGAGAGCGGATCTGGTACACATCTGCCCAAACTCTGCGACCCTGATCAAGGGACTGCATTAGATGTGAAAAACCAATGACCTTTGACCTAACAAGGAGTATAGGCGGCCCAAACTTTCCTCTTAAGACTGTTGAATTTGTAAACGATGGGTGATCCTATGCCACGCAAGTTGCACAGTGTGAGCTAGAACTGAGAGTCACTGAAGAAAAGGGAGTGGATTGAGCTGGCCCTGGGAGTGCTGACATGAACGTCCAAGAGACTCCGTAGAGCGAACCTGGGCATGAGTGGGGGTAGCCGCCGAAGGAAGGTCTCACGTTTGGTGCTTCTCATACCAGAAGGGGAAGCCCTTGAGAGTTTTCATCAAGTTATTTATCTTTGGGTTTCATGAAAAGCTTTCCAGCTTGGAACCGAGAGTGAGTGCAGAGAGTCAGTTGGAGCCTGGGGGCCTTGTGGCCTCAGCAGTTCTGCCCCGGATTCCCAGTGGGCTGTGACGCTGGAGATGCAGGCTTTGCTCTGAGACACGTTGGCAAGATGGTCCTGGCACTTCCTGGTGATGACCTGGATGTGGATGTGGAGGACGAGGGAAGGGGAAGAGATGATGGCTCAGGTTCTGTTTTGACCAGCCATGGGGATGGTGAGTTAGGGAGCCCTGGAGAAAAGGACGGTTGCAAGAAGACAGCACATTTGATTGCATCCTGTTTAACACGTGGTTTCTCTGGAAGACCCAATGGGTATGTTCACCAGGCAGATGGGTATGTGACCTGGAGTACCGCAGAACAGTCCAGGTTAAAATTCAGACCTAGCATCATCTAGTGTTCATGAAAGTCGCCATGAGCGTAGATGTGCTATCCAGGAGAACCTCTTAGCATTTCAGCCCCATCGCTTAACTGCAGCTTTGTCCCTTGATCACTCTTTCTCACTCCCTGTATGTAAATTGTCAACTCTTATGAGGTCTACTCTTTGTAATCTTTCTATTAATACCACTGTTTCTATTTCTAATCATCTAATCAAGTTCTTGCTATTTCTGACCAGAGTTATTACATATTTGACGGGAGCAAGACTTGCTGCTAGAAGGTTAATAGACGATCGCGTTAAGCTGGGAGAGTTGTGACTGGTGTTGAACAAGAGTGCTAGCTGTCGGGAAAGAGGAAAGTAGATTTAAGAAATAAGAATCTGAGATAATGGGAAATGAGTGCTTGCCTAGAATTAGTAGGGGAGATGTTAGAGAAGCCTTAACATATAAGTGAAATGGAAGATTTTCTCTATTTTTAACATAGCAAATATGCAACAAACAGCATCAACTTGTTTCACCACCATGGTGTGCAAAGCCTCATCTAGCCATAGCAATTATTTCATGGCAACATTTGAAGAAATGTTGGTAGAGTTGGAAGTAAGTACTTGCCAGACACCTTTCTAAATGCTTCACATATATAAAGCCAATTAATATTTATAGAAATTCTATGAAGCACCAGATGACCACATCCTGCAGAGAGGACATGAAGAATGCAGGAATTGTGGAGGCTCCTTCCTGAGGCCACGTGATTCGTGCCTATCAGCAATTGTCTTGGACCCCGTGTTCAGGTTTCAGAGTCTGGACTCCTGTCCAGGAAGACAAAGGACTGTGAAGCCAGGCACGGTGGCTCATGCCTGTCATCCCAGAACTTTGGGAGGCCGAGGCAAGAGACTTGTCTGAATCTAGGGGCTCCAGACCAACCTGGGCAAATTGGTGAGACCTCATCTCTACAATAAATCAAAAAGTTAGCCAGGTGTGGTGGCACATGCTTGTGGTTTCAGCCACTTGGATGACTGAGGCGGAAAGGTTGCCTGAATCCAGCAAGTCAAGGCTGTGATGGCTGTGAGTGTGCCACTGACCTCTAGCCTGGGCGACAGAGTGTGACTACGACTCAAAAAACAAAACAAAACAAAAAAGCAAAGGACCGTATATGTTCTAAGTACTTATCAATGTGCTAAGAACTGTGGACTATATGAGAAATGCATTTTTTTTTTTTTTTTGAGTTGGAGTCTCACTCTGTCGCCCAGACTGCAGTGCAGAGGCCGCTCCTGGCCACCGCGGCCTCGACCTGCTGGGCTCCGGCGATCCTTCCGCCTCAGCCGTCCAAGTAGCTGGAACTACAGGCGTGCGCTACCACGCTCGGCTAATTTTTGATTTATTGTAGAGATGAGGTCTCGCCACATTGTGCAGGCGGATCTCGAACCCGCGGGCTCAGGCAATCCACTCACCTCAGCCTCCCTAAGCGCAGGATTACAGGCTGAGCCTCCGAGCCCAGCTTGAAATGCATATATTTAAACCCATATTTAAATGCACATAGTTTAAGTATCAGGCTGGAAAAGGAATACTCTGTAGTTTGCTTTATTGTTATACATTTGTTTGTTTGTTTGTTTTTGAGTCGGAGTCTCACTCTGTCACCCAGACTGGAGTGCAGCGGCCGCTCCCGGCCACTGCAGCCTCGACCTGCCGGGCTCTGGCGATCCTTCTGCCTCAGCCTTCCGAGTAGCCGGAACTACAGGCCACGCTACCACGCCCGGCTGATTTTTTTATTTATTGTAGAGATGAGGTCTCACTGCCCAGGCGGGTCTCGAACCCCGCGGGCTCAGGCATTCCACTCACCTCGGCCTCCCAAAGCGCGGGATGACAGACTGAGCCACTGAACCTGGCTTTGTTTGTTTGTTTTTGTTTGTTTTGTTTTGTTTTGTTTTGAGTCGGAGTCTCACTCTGTCGCCTAGACTGAAGTGCTGCTCCCGGCCACCGCAGCCTCGACCTGCTGGACTCCGACGATCCTTCTGCCCCAGCCTTCCAAGTAGCTGGAACTATAGGCGCGTGCTACCACGCCCGGCTGATTTTTTTGATTTACTGTAGAGATGAGGTCTTGCTGCCCAGGCGGGTCTCGAACCCATGGGCTCAGGCAATCCACTCACCTCAGCCTCCCAAAGGCGCGGATCACAGGCTGAGCCACCAAGCCCGACTCGTTTGTTGTTTTTTTAAGTCGCCAGGGCTGACTCACCAGAGCCTCAACCTCCTGGGCTCAGGTAATCCTTTTGCCTCAGCCTCCTGAGTAGCTGGGACCAAAAATGTGTGCTACCACACCCAGCTACTTTTGCAAACATTTTTCTCTTGTAGAGACGAGGTTTCACTATGTTGCCCAGGCTGGCCTGAACTCCTGGGCTCAAGCAATCCTCCCACCTCACCCTCCCCAAGTGCTGGGATTATAGGCATGACCCATCATGACCGGCCTCTGACTAGATTTTTTAAGCCATGTATCATATAGAAAGTTATTTAGTTGTTCAAAGTCAGTTGAATTGAGTGAAACATAGTTGAAATGAAAAGGGTTTCTTGAAAGGGAAACTCAAGAAACTTGCCGTTTATAATCAGAGACCTCCAAAATTTGTCTTTCCTTGCTAGCAGATAAGGAACTGCTGACCTGAACTTTATGTTTTAAATCTTGTCAACATTGTTTTTTTAAGGAATAAGGAACAACCGTCAACAGCCAGAAACGGCAAAGAAGAGAAATGGCTAGCTTCCCTGGCACAATTTGGAAGATTACTGTAATTAATGATTAGTCACATATGCATTAATTTATACACAAACACTGGGTTTGGTGACTTTTGCCGACTAATTTGCCTAAGTTGTAAATCAGGGGCAGCAGTGAGTTTGCGTGTGGCCGTTCCACTGGTCTCAGGGAGGTAGACATCGTGGACAAAAAGCAGAAAGGCCATTTCCTACCTGAGGGTGTGGAACTGGCTCAGTCTGCCAGTCCCAGTCCGGGTTTCTCCCCCTTCGGTTGAAGGTTTTATCAGGCTTTCTAAACAGGCCATTTAGTATTTGTTACTCGTTTGGAAATTGTTTTTCTGGAGCCAGTATGAAGTGCTAAGTATTTATAGACAGAAACGTTGGCCGAGAGCACAGGGGATCTTGAAATGGCCTTTCACTGCTGCGGAAGGGCCTGTGTCCATTCAAGTGCAAATCCATATTTGTGGAGAGCCCTGTGGGTTTGGGGAAATAAAGCACGTGACTGAGAGGAGTCCTTTTCCAGGACAACTTAACGATTATTAAATGGCTGTTTTTTTTCATTTGATTCGCTGGGGGGGAAGCTCCATACATAGCATTAGTAGTAAACAATTTATGTAGCTAAAATATGAAAAAGACAAAGAAAAGCAAACTAGAAAGACATTTTGGAGTCAAGTGGGCATTGAGCCAGTGAGCCTGACTGGTAAAGTCTTTGGAGGGAAGCCAGGAAGTCTGTGATATTTCTCTAGTTAGGAAATGTATATATATGGTATTGGGTTAAAAAAAATGTTAACTCTTTCTGCTGAATTTGAGACTTTCCTGATTTTTATACTCAAGACAGAATGCAAATTAAAATTTTTAGAAAGTATGGTTAAAAGAATACCACATGCACACATGACATTTGGCAATGCTTGAAATCTCTCTAAAGTGTCAAGATAGGGAAATATCCACCACCTCTTTTTCTCTCTCTTTCTTTCTTTCTTTCTTTCTTTCTTTCTTTCTTTCTTTCTTTCTTTTTCTCTCTCTCTCTCTCTCTCTCTCTCTCTCTCTCTCTCTCTCTCTCTCTCTCTCTTTCTTTCTTTCTTTTTTAGAAAGAGACAAAGTTGGATTGTAGCCAGATGCCTGCTGAGGAATTCCTATGAGGTTTTTCTGGAAACTGTACTTTTAAAGGCAATCATGTTCTCCATGCTTTCACGGTCCCAAACGTTACTTGAGTGGATTTAAGTCTCATCTATTTGTGTTTTGTTGCCGTGCGTCCTTCTAGACTTCAGTGGTCAAGTTTCACTTTGGCAGAGAGACAAAAGAAAAATATTGTGTTTGGCACCACACAATCTTAGCATGCTTTAAGAATGGATATGCCAAGAGAGAGTCACATTATGTAGCCTGAATTATATTTTTCATGCATGATATGTGTATCTCCTTATGTTAGACAAATCTATAATACCAGCCTCATGCTTTTCAGATAATACACAGCAGACACTTGGTACACATATGCCATGGGTGGAGGGCACGTGAGGCGTGATTTTAGGTAAATAACGTAGTCAACAGACCTCTCATCTTAGTGTTTTAAATCTTATCAACATGGTTTTTCAAGGAAGAGGGAGCAACTACCTATAGTCAGAAATGGCAAAGATGAAAAATGACTGACTTCTCGGCCACAATTTGGAAGATTGCTATGATCTATATTCATTCATTCATTCTGTTGTTTCTTATAAATGGCACAAGTGTGGCCGTGGCCATTGAGGTCTTACAAATTTTTTAACAAAATTGAATCACATAAAGTTGGGCGTTTCCATCATGTTTCAGTGCACGGTTCCATGGCGTTAGGCGCGTCCCATGGCCCTACCCTGTCACCGTCGTCTAGCTCCAGAATATTTCTGTCTTTCCAAAAGGAAACTCTGTACCCATTAAACACCGACTCCCCGCTTCCCCAGCCCCCAGCTCCTGGCAACCGCCCTTCTGTGTTCTGTGTCTATGAACTTGACTGCTTTAGGAAACTGTATCCATGGAATCATCCAGCGGGTGTCTCTCTGTGTCTCAGTATTTCGCTGAGCATCATGTCTTCAAGGTTCATCCATATTGTTTTGTTTATCCGAAATGGGCACTTGGGTTGCTACTGCCTTTTTCTATTGTGTACATTGAACTTTGATATTTTTTGTGATAATGGCTATACCTCATTTACAATGAAAATGTATTTCTCTTATAAAGCTTTTCTGCTTCAGTAAGCCCATTTTTAATACTTTTCTAAAATATCAATGGCTTTGGGGGGGTACAAATAAAAAAGGCAAGTGTAGTGATAAAATTTATGCTAGGTTTGGAAACAGGAAAACAAGACTTAGCTCTGCCACAACTAGGGAAATAACTTCTTTATGACTTGGTTTCTTCATCCCTAAAATAGAGAAACAATCGTATTTTATATTAGTATGATTGCTCATAGCTACTGAGTCCTTGCATGCCATGCACTGTGCTGATGGCTTTTCTATGTTTTCTCATTGTGTTCTGACTGGGATCCCATAAAGCAGGCACAGTTCCCACTCCCATATGGACGTGAGATCACGACCCATGTGACCTAACAATGCGATGGGTCCTGCCCACGCCCCACATAGTGCCTGGCATGCACAGAGACCCAAGATATGCTCTTGGAGAATTGAAACGGTTCTGTTTCATGATTGCAGACAGTGCACCCAGTCAACTAGTAGGAAAAGGTGTGCCTTGGTGAGAGACTGTTGCAGTTGGGTTAACATGAACAGTCACCAAAAAAAAAAAAAAAGAAAAGAAAACAAAACCTCCACAGCACATGTGCCAGTAGTTTTCTCCATGTCAGCAATACTCAAACTGTGTAAGGTAGATCTGATTTACCAGCAGAATCAGAGTTCCAGTAGTGGCATTGGGGTGGGCGGGGGCATCCCACTGATAATCATTTTCTAGAAATCATAACACGTGTCTTTATGAATCAGCTTTTAAACACCTACTGATATGCTTCTGAATTATTTTATAGGAAACTCAAAAGTTTCTCCATTTCAAATATGTTGCATAAGTATTGGATCACATGAATACATATTCATTATATTAATGATTGTTTGAGGAAATAACCATGCGTGCCTTGGTAGAGACTTTTCCGAGACTCAACAGTGGGTAAGTTGGAGAGCCATGGAAGCCCCTGGGAGAGGTGCTGGGAAGGGTGTCAGGGACTGAGGGATGATGCCAGGGGCTGGCACATGTCTCTAGGGTCCGTCCAGCTCAGGAGTGACTTGATTTCTCACTGCTGGCTGTCAGTGCTCTAAGTAAGAATCTGGAAATAGGTGGCCTAGCAGTTCATTTATTAAGCCAATAGTAGAAACGGCCAGAGTATTTTCTAGACTTTGTCCTAGGGGCTGTGAACGTAGGTGGGAATAAGATGAGCAATCTTGATAATAATCTCTTTTATGGGAAAATCCACTGTGGGGCGGGATTGGATATACGTAAACAGATATACAAATTGGATAATTATGGATGGTGAAAATTTCTGTGAATATGGTTAAACCCAATGATGTGATAACACTTGATAGAAGTTTATGGGGATTACTCTTTGGGGGGGCCATCTAAGGAAGGCCTCCCGAGAAAGGGGTGTCATAAGCATCAGTCATTCAACTACCCCTTTCCATCGGGGTGGGGAATCACGTCTTCCTTGCTGGCTAGTGAATCTGTGGTGCCTATGACACAGTTTGTCACTTGAGAGGGATTTTGCTAAATATCTGTTGAGTCTCAGAAGAGTGAAGTGGGTGACAGTCAACAGGTCTATGTTCAAACATGGTGGGTCAGCAAAAGGGAGTCAAAAGCACCACATCATGCTCCACAAATGCCAATCCCTTAACAAGCTTTGAATAGCTAGCTGTCATGTTCCTCGGTCATCAGAACTGCATGTGGTAGTGGGATTGTAGACCACGTTTGATGAGTTTGAGAGACTTAGCACCTGCAGTCGGTGGATGGCAGAGCTGATGTCAACCACCGGGGTGTCTCCCTTTTTTTTAACTCCTTTTTTTAAATTTAAAAGACATGTGGTACACTTCAGGATTAGGCCGACAAGTGGTCATCGTACAGGTAAAGTTTGGGCCTCCCTTTGGTCCCCATTTTGCCTGCTTTGAGATCAGCTACACTTATCAATGTTGTGCCCACCCCACCACCCCCTGACAGTTTCCAGCCACTGCCAATCCTTTTCTTACAGTATTATGACAAATGTTCAGGGTCTGCATATGAGTGAGAACATATGGTACTCAGTTCTTTGTTTCTGTGATAGTTCACTGAGTATGATAAACTCTAAATCCAACCAAGTTGCTGCGAAGTCCATATGCTTGTCCTTTGTGGCTGCATAATACTCCATTGTGTATATATACCACATTTTAAAAATTCAGTCCAGTTTCAATGGGCAGTGTGGTTGCTTCCACGTTTTTGTTATTGTGAATAGTGCTGCAGTAAACATGCATGTACAGGTAACTTTTTTGTAGAATGATTTGAATTCCACCAGGTATATTCCCAGTAGAGGGATTGCTGGGTCTTATGGAAGGTCAATGTCTAGTTCTTTCAGAAATTGCTACACTGTCTTCCAAAGAGGTTGCACTAGTTTGCATTCCCAACAGCAGTGTAGAAGCATTCCTTTTCCTCCACATCCTCACCAGCATCTGTTATTGTTTTATTAATGATGGCCATTCTTACTAGGGTCAGGTGGTAACTCAATGTGGTTTTGATTTGCATTTCTCTGATGATGGGTGAGGCTGCGCACTTTTTCTTTTTTTTTTTTGAGTTGGAGTCTCACTCTGTCGTCCAGACTGGAGTGCAGTGGCCGCTCCCGGCCACTGCAGCCTCGACCTGCTGGGCTCCGGCGATCCTTCTGCTTCAGCCTTCCAAGTAGCCAGAATTACAGACATGCGTTATCACGCCCAGCTGATTTTTTTATTTATTGTAGAGATGAGGTCTCACTGCCCAGGCGGGTCTTGAACCCGTGGGCTCAGGCAATCCACTCACCTCAGCCTCCCAAAGGTGCGGGATTATAGGCTGAGCCACCGAGCCCGGCCTGCGCACCTTTTTCATGTGTGTGTTGGCTACCCGTATGTCTTCTTTTGAGAAGTATCTATTCATGCCGTTTGCCCACTTTCAAATGGGGCTGTCTGTTTTCTTTCTATCTGTGTGTCCCAGCAACTCACAATCCACTGTGTTGTGAACGGCCAATGTGGGATATTTACAAGAGTTCACGTCTTGCTTCATATGCATCATAGAAATCAATTTTTTTGGTAATCAAATAATCTTAACAATTTCTAAACCTGACAGCTTTGCTATTTAAAATATTTCAAATGAAAATAGCCTTGCTATTTTATTCCCCCAAATGTTAGCTTTGGATTATATAAAGTTTAGAAAATACACAAAAGAACAAAACAGGAATGATCACCAGTAATCATTTTGGTATGAATCATTTACTACCTTTTGTTCTTATAAAATTGCAAAGTTGAAATATGTTTTAAAGTTTGTGTAAAAGTGAGAGGCTGATTTAGTTTAAGTGTATTATTTAAATTTATTTTGGTGTAGTAATAATAACTAAGTGAATGGTTCATGTCAGAATTGCTAAGATGTTGCCTCCCATGCCTAAAACAAGTTGACATGAGGAATGTGTTCCTAGACTTTCTTTTTTTCTTGACTTTTGTCTTCATTACTCTAACAGAGACAAATTTTATCCAAAAGGACATGTAGCGATCAGAAGGTAGTGGGGATTTCTAGAAAAGGTTGACATTTATGATGATGTGCTTTAAAGGTGTTCCTTCTGATAAAAGATACTTTACTTCTAAAACTACACTCTGTATTTGTTTGTAAGTGTGTGTGTTTTGCATGTTTGTGATCTGTGGGTGAAAAACAGAACTTAAGTGCACTGCTAAATAATACCAATGCTGGTGTCAGGTGTCTTAGTGCACACGGTGTGCTAGACATCCTTCATCTCATATAAGCAACCTAACAGCCTGAGGAGGGAGGCACTTTTATTATCTCAAGATTACCGATAGAAAAACAGGAGCACAGGGAGGTTATAATGCCCCAGAGTCACACAAGTGAAAAGACAAAGCCAGGACGAAAGCCCGCCCACAGGCCTCAGCATCCGTGCCTTCCTTCAGAAAGTAAGAGAAGGCAAGAAACAACACTTGTTCACTGTTTGTTTCAAATACCACCCAGGTGTTTTAAATAAATGTATTAGAAAGTGATGATTAGAAAATGATGTTCATTTGATTTTAGACCATTTCCTCTTTAGACAAATTAGGATAAATGACTTGCTGTAGGGCGAAGTGTGGAAAATCTCAGTTCTCGTCAGGATCTCTGCTAATCCTGAAATCAGGGAAACCAGCACAACTCGTTGGCCTGGGATTTTATTATTCAAGCGTATCAGAGAAAGAGAGCTCAGCGGTCTCCACCAATCCTGAGATTCGGCTTTCCCCTGTGTTATCACTTGGGGGGTCTGTGGGTCTTCAGTGCACGTGATGACTTCAGCCTTCCTCATGGTGTCTCTTACAACCTTCATTGCAAAGTGGAGCTCCGTGTAAGGAAAGAATGTAGACCTGCAACCACGCTTGTGTGTCTTTGAAGTGGAAGCACATCGGAAGTTTGGTGACAAGCAAATGTTCATTTTCAAAGCCTTGAAGCATCCGTGTGTCCGTGTAAGTCGGTGAGCATGACAACAGTCCATAAGAAATGGCTGAAAACATTCTTTGGAAAAACTCAGAAAGAAAGGTGACATCTCTAAGGAACCATCTTGGTTTCAGTATACATCTTACATGAAATAAGGTTCACTTCCTTATTCTGTGGACATGAACGGCCTATTTTTAAAGAACTTTTGCAAGATAAAACTCACATACTACAAAGTTCACCTTTTTAATGGAGCATTTTAGGAGTTTTGAGTGTATTTACAGAGCCGCTCAGCTTGGCCCTTATTTTCTCTTTGTGTTTGTTCAAAAGCATCTAGCATAGTCAAATGTGCAGTGGTGGTGTTCTACTACTATTTTGAAATTAAACACTTAATGAGTGCAAGGATATAGAGGCGGGGTCAGACAATTTACCTAAATCAAGATGAAATAGCTTGTAAATGCAGAAGGAATAATTACGTATTTGGATATAGAGTCCAGAAGATACACATAAATAATGCAAGAGCACATTTATTTGTAATATTAGCACCTAGAAAAACAATGTAAGCTTGTGAGCATTGGATAAGTTGTCAGATATGACATTTGTCCTTTATATATCTTGAATAACTTTGTGTCTTTATAAGCACAGCTTGATGACTTCAGAGCAAAATAAATGAACAGTCTGGAGTTATTTTTGTTTTTTTTTAATAGATGCTCACTTGAGAAAAGGCAACATCGTAATGTAATAGTGATAATGTGTGAAATTTTCCTACAGGCCTTAGTGACGTAGCTACTCATAAAACCCAAGAACAGAGACTTTGGTCTCCATTTTAGGTTTCCACTTGGCAACTCTAAATTCTAGGTATAGCAAGAACATTTTCACTGGGAAGCTTCCTTGTCTTAATATTTAATGAAATGTCACATTTGGGAAAGCAGCTACATTATTTCTTGTGTGTGGGCTGAGATAGTCATGACAACACTAGAAAAGCAAGTCATAAAGCCGGGCTCGGTGGCTCAGCCTGTCATCCCGTGCCTTTGGGAGGCTGAGGTGAGTGGATTGCCTGAGCCCGCGGGTTCGAGACCCGCCTGGGCAACTTGGCGAGACCTCATCTCCACAATAAATCAAAAATTAGCCAGGCGTGGTAGCACGCGCCTGTCGTTCCAGCTACTCGGAAGGTTGAGGCGGAGGGATCCCCAGAGCCCAGCAGGTCGAGGCTGCGGTGGCCGGGAGCGGCCACGGCACTCCAGTCTGGGCAGCAGAGTGAGACTCCAACTCAAAAAAAAAAAAAGAAAGAAAGAAAAGCAAGTCATAGAGCTCGAATTTTCTTTCCTGTCGTGCCTGTGTCTCCCATGAGTATTGGCTGGATTGTTGGTCCCATGTCCCTGAATTTACCTTGGTAGGTGCAGTGACCATTGGCTGGAGCATTGGTCTTCTTGTCTCCGAATACTGTCCCATGGATATTTGCTCAGGCCTTAGCAACCTGCCATTGTGTCCTGGTGAGGGGGTTTCTGGTGCTTTCGTCCAATAATGCATATTTTTTTTAGTTAGAACCTACTCCACTAAGAGCATTTCAGATCAGTCGTGCTGTGGTTTCAGTAGTTTTCGTTTTCGTGGAAATGTCTTTCCTCTCTTTTGTTAACGCTGTATTTCCCTCATTTTCCCGGTCTGGAGTGCAGTGGGCAGGGTCATAGCTCAGCGAAGTCTGACTTCCTGCTCCAAGTGATCCTCTCACCTCAGCCTCTCATGTAGCTAGGACTACAGGCGTGCACCATCACTTCCAGCTAATTTTTCAGGTTTTTAGAGACCGTCATCTTGCCGTGTTGTCCAGGCTGTTCTTGAACTGCTGTGCTCAAGTGATCCTTCTTTCTCGGTCTCCCAAAATACTTGCTTACCAGCGTGGGTCACCATGCTCGACCTAAATATGTCTTTTGTAACTTGGCTCAAAAGTTTTTCATGATTTTTGATGCTGCCCATAAATGTAGTTTAAAGACTCAATTAATTTCTATTTTTAACCAGTTAAAATATTTTATTAAATTTTACTGGCCGGGCTCGGTGGCTCAGCCTGTAACCCCAGCGCTTTGAGAGGCCGAGGTGAGTGGATTGCCTGAGCCCACGGGTTCGAGACTCACCCGGGCAACTTGGCGAGACCTCATCTCTACAATAAATCAAAAATTAGCCGGGCGTGGTAGCGTGCACCTGTAGTTCCAGCTACTTGGAAGGCTGAGGCGGAAGGACCGCCGGAGCCCAGCAGGTCAAGGCTGCGGTGGCTGGGAGCGGCCACTGCACTCCAGTCTGGCAACAGAGTGAGACTCCAACTCAAAAAATATATATGTTTTATTAACAAACTGCTTAATGTGTGACATATATTAAAAAGCTTTTAACTTTAATAACTAAGTACTTAGATTTGTAGTCACCTGCACTACATTTTTTTGCACAATTTATTTTATTTTTAGGTATGTATTTATTTTTATTTTAAAGATGTGGGGTACAATTCAAGATCAGGTATACAAGTGAACATCATACAGGTAAAGTTTCAACCTCCCTCTGGTCCCCACTTTGCCTGGTTTGAGATCAGGTACCCTTATGGATGTTGTGTTCCCCCTATCCCCCATCCTGGCAGTATCCTGCTACTGCCAATGCTTATTCTTATAGTATTATGGTTAATGTTCAGGGTCTGCTTACGAGTGAGAACATATGGCACTTTGTTTTTTGTTTCTGTGCTAAGTCATTGATTATGATAGACTCTAAATCCATCCAAGTTGCTACAAAGTCCATATGTTTGTCCTTTTTTATGGCTATGTAATATTCCATCATATATATATGTACCACATTTTTTTTATCCAGTCCAGTTTTGGTAGTCAGCAAAAAACATGATTCCATGTTTTTGCTAACCTGCACTACATTTAAACAAAATCTATTCTTATGATCATCATATATTTTCCTGACATTAAGCAAAAATGCATTCTTTTTCACTTGGAAACACTATATATGAGGAAGTTGAGGCTTAGCAAAGGTCACAAATGACTGGCTCATAGCATCAAGACAGAACCCAGTTATTACAGGCGTCTGTGCCAAGGTATCAGTGTCCAACCCCACACTTCTGATGGAGAACTTAGTTTCAGCAAAACATCGGTCACGTCCAACTATTGCTATTAATTTAAATATTTTGAGTATGGATTTGATTTGAGAGTTGTATTGATTTCTCATTTGTATAAGAACTACGTATTTCCAAAAGGTTTTTCCAGATTTATATTATCACCTATTTTAAAGTAGCGTGTTAAAGCAAATAATCTACATTCACACGTGACCATGCAAGCTTCTTTGTTGTTGTTTTTTAAGGGTCTTGGCAGTGTATAAATTTGAATCAGAAAGTTCTCGCGGAAAATGAGGTCTGAGGTGGGTCCCTGCTGACATGGTTTGAAAAATCACGAACGAGCCTGGCTCGGTGGCCCAGCCTGTAATCCCGCGCCTTTGGGAGGCTGAGGTGAGTGGATGGCCTGAGCCTGCGGGTTCGAGACCCGCCTGGGCAGCGAGACCTCATCTCTACAAGAAATCAAAAATCAGCCGGGCGTGGTAGCGCGCGCCTGTAGTTCCGGCTACTTGGAAGGCTGAGGCGGAAGGATCGCCGGAGCCCAGCAGGTCGAGGCTGCGGTGGCCAGGAGCGGCCACTGCACTCCAGTCTGGGTGAGAGTGAGACTCCAACTCAAAAAAAAAAAAAAAAAGAAAGAAAAAGAAAAATCACGAACTGAAACTTGGGGGGATAGTCTCCCTCACATCCACTTTCCATGTCAGTCCCTGCACTGCTCCTTCCTGTCTTTATGGTGCAACCTTCGGGTTTGCTGATTTGCTTATAATCAATATTGTTTCTGAACCTTGACTCCAAACAAGTTCATTTTGGTTCTGCGAAGCTTGCTGGAACATAAGCCTTTAGAAACTCTCCAAAGGATTAGTTTATCAAAATTAAGTATATACTTGAATGGTTATTATTTTTTTTCTGCTGTTACACCTGTCCTGAGGAATCGTGCGCATTCTCAAAGACAAATGATTAACCCAGTCAGACCTTTCAGCTCTGGATTTTTGTGGGTGGAACATTTGCTGTTCTAGAGCTTTGAATGTCTAAAGAGTTAAAGTCCACTCTAATGAAGGACAAACCGATCAGAGATCTTGGCAGACTCTCACAAACCAAAGCGGAATCAGGACATTTTAGTTGTTGGAAACAAGTAGAAAATAAGAAGTTGGATCTCTGAAAGGTATTGATTAAATGTGGAGGAAACAGTGCAATTATTTTCACACAGGACATGTATCCACCATTTATAACAGGCAGTTCCCAAATAAATGTTTATTAGATTAAGAAAATATAATAACAGAGACATAGTTTTTCAGAAAAAGAACAATAACAGTATATGACACATCAACTATTGCTGGTGTAAAAATGGGATGCAATTTCATGTGATTTGCTGAGACAGGAATTGGTTCAGAAACTTGGGTCCTAATCACAGATGAATCATAAAACTAATTTGAACATTACAGAAAATATTAAATTATGTCCACAAATGGACAGTTACTACTTGTACTGTTTTCTCTTAATGAGTTAATATTTGTGTTGTTATAGTTTATCTCCAGGAATGTTATACACATCTTTTAATCTTTGGTTTTGCAAAATTATTGCATTATATGACTGCTAAAATTTTTGTTGTCACTAAAATGTGCAGCATAATTTCTCAAATACATATGAGCATAACTTCTAAATTTTGCAACATTCAGAATACTACCCAATAAACAAAGAAAAATCCCATGCTCAATATTAATCCTTGCGACATACCTTAGATTACTTTCTCAATGGCTACTATGAACTTAAATACAGGAAGCAAGTTGAACTGAGAAGATAAGGTTTTCCCACGTGGAAGTTTCACTGGCTATGGAGTAACTGGGAACTGTGTCCTCTACTGTAAAAGTTTATGAAAATTGCTTGATTTGCAACTTCATTGACTGCCTCGAAAGTTCATCCTATACACACACAAAAAAGATGCATGTTGTGAATAAGAAATATACTTACACAGCATTCAACAGAAAATTCTCAATTAAATGAAGTGTAGAAAATGGTTATTGTGCCATTCTAATTTGTATGAGTTTGTAGTTATTTGGAAGCATAAAGCTTGTGGTGCCTTTGTCTTGACAAAGAGTATACTTAAAACAAAATGAGAACAAATTTTCTTTATTGACTTAATTAAAAACATGTTAAGGAAAATGAAAAATATTAACATGTTAAACTAACTTTTAGAAAGTAAAAGTAGTAGAATGCAGAACACTGAAGAATTACATTGATATTTTTTAGCAAAGAAATTGCATTTATTTAATTTTTCTCTTCACCAAACTTTGAACTTATTTTATACCTTCAGTTTTGTAAAGAACTACTTTTCTAACTTATGCACCCAGACTTTTTTTGAGTTTATTTTTAGAGAATTTAGATGAGTGAAAATGGTTACCAACTAAGAAGACATAATTTAAAGAGGTAAACTTTGGCTGTTGTGAACACTATGAATACAATCAAGTAGTAATATCAACCTGCAAAGATCGGGCCATTTTTGACCCAATGAAAAACATATGTTGAGACTTTTAAAGAAAATATCTTTTAAAAGAAGCCTACACAATGTAATGTTTTTGACATTTTAAGGTAAATTTGATGTGAAAATTTGCTTAGTACTTATATATTTATATATAGCCTATAGGCAATTGAAAATTATTGCCAATAAAAGCATACTGACAATGCTTAATCACTCTTTAGTAGTATTTTAAAAGTTAATCAAAACTATTAAAAATGTAGTTTATTCTCTTCTAAAAGTTATTATCTGATTTTCTGAAAAACCAATCTCAGGCTCCTGAATATCTAAATACAACCACTAACGGAAAGCAATAGATTTCCTGTAAAATTTATTAACATTAGCAGAATCTGAGAGTTCTATTAATCTAGACAGGAGGACTGCAATGTTTCTATTTTCTTCCTTATTAATTTTGACAGATTTGAAGGGCTTGCAATTCTGCACTAACAGGTTTCCTTAAATTTCCTACACTGATATCTTTTAATTTTTGCATATTTCCTGAGTATCTTAAAAGTGCAGTCATTTCTTAAATTTGAGGAAAGAGAAACCTAATTAGTAGTAGGAGATTATATTAAGCATTTGCTTTCTTTTTGATAAACATGGGTTTATGTCACCTAATTCAGATATCACGAATTTTTCTTTGTACTAACTTATAGTTACCTACTACAGAAACATTCCTGGGTCAAAAAATTAATGTTAATAGCCAAATAGTTTTCCCTAGCCACTAAAATCAATTTTCAAGTGATGGGCTATGCATTCATAATACTAATTACAGTCATATTAGGTCATTCATAACATGATGTTAAGAGAAAACCAGGAAACTGACTTTGTCAACCACTTGGAGGGTGAGAAGGGACAAAAGTCTTAATGATACAATTGTCCCGTAATCTTGACCTTTGTCTGGCCTTCTATACTTCTCTCGGCTGGTTGCTCATGGTTATATTGCTGTAGTTAGTGTGGGCAGCTACTCAAATTAAAAAATAAATAAATAAATGCAACTCTGAGACACCGAGGGTTTGGTTCCAGACCACTCCAATGAAGTGACTATCACAAGAAAGCAAGTCGCACACATTTGTTGGTTTCCCAGAGCCTATAAACGTTATGTTGACGCTATACTATAGTCTATTGCGTTTAAAAAGAAATGAAGTACATGGCTTAATTAATTAACTTTCTTTTGGGGGGTGGGCTAAAAAATGCAAGTGGTTACCCGAACTTCTGGCAAGTGACGATCTTTTTGCTGCTGGAGAGCCTTGCCTCCGTGCTGGTGACTGCTGCCTGACTGGTCACGGTGGTTGCCAGAGGCTGGGGTGGCTGTGGCAATTTTAAAATAAGACGACAGTGAAGTTCACCGCATTGGTTGACTCTTCTTTGGGAAAGAGCGAGAGTGTCCTAGAAAAGATAATCAAGACAAGCTGGGATTTCATGGAGAGGTTTAGTTGTCCTCAGTAGGTGTGCATCATTGGCTTGGCTCTTTCTGTTACTCCGCAGTCTAACCTCCTACCGGCCATAAGAGTACAGGTGCTTTCTCTTATTTCACGCACTTTTTTCCCTTTATTTCTATTGGGAGAGTACATATCTGTAGCTGTTCAAAGATTTCTTAAAAGTGAAATTTTCTTCATGTATTTGGCTTTGTGTCATATGGTGATTGTACTAAAGACTTCGGTACTTTGGCTTTGACAATAAGGAATAGGAAAAAAAAGGCTTTCATGCTGAGACATCTTTTTAAACATTTATTTTGTCACTTTAAAAAAATTTTTGACATTAAAAAATTTTTCTTCCTGGGAGTTTTCACTCTGATAATCGTCATTCTTAGGCCTCAATGTAATTGTAATAGTTAGTGTGAGTTCACTCAGATTTTCACTTTGCATATACATCTTTGTGTGTGTGTGTGTATATGTGTGTGTAACTACAAAATTTGCTGGTGTATTGAACAAACTGGCTTTTATACCACTGAGTCAACATATATTGAGCGCTTCTGTATACTACACATTATACTAGACACTAATCGAAATGTTCCAGTGTCCAAAGCTTAAAAGAGGTGTAGCCTTTCTGAGTACATTCATCAAAATAAGATTTCTAAATATAATTAAAGCACAGTGAGCTTTACAAATTTTTATTTTGACAAATGGGTTCAATATTTTTTAGAAGACATTTTATGGCATGTAAAACATTTTTCACTGCTGTTTCTTGATGAGCCAAAGCTGTTTCATATAAATTAAATTTGTTATCATTTTGAATTTAAAACAACCATGAAACTCTAAAATTAGGCTTCAATGTTAAAGTTTGAGATCCATGTCTAAGAGACTTCAGGAAATGTAAGCGTTATAGATTAAATGACCAATTGAAATAGAACAGTGTAGCTGTATGTCACACCTTGTACCTTTTCTATCAAATAATAAACGTTTCTCCAACCGTGAAGACTACCAAGCGAAGGTGAAAGGAGGCCAAGAGATTATTTTGACCCTGCAGTGGTTCGATACAACTCTCTAGCCAGGCCCCATGCAGGTACTCAAAAGCTACCAAAGATGGAGTCCATGCTCTCATGGGGACTGCGATGTTTCTTATTGGACCTGTGCTTGCATTTTCTCTTGAGGTCGTCCTCATTTTTTCACATTGTCTTTTGAGAAAGTCCATCTGATGGACTCCACCCAGCCTGTGTGATTCACGCCTCTGGGGTCATGCATTCCCAAGACCACTCGCTTCATCCTTGGATTGTGGGAGGGGAAGGAGGAATTTGATGTGTCTTCTTTGGAGTTGACCTTTCTGACAGATACAGTGTAGCATGCGTGGCAGTGGGGCATGGTAAGTGAGAGTGGCGAGTTATGTGTGGTAGAAAAATGTTTTCATCTATTCAGAGCAATAAAACTTACCTCGCAGTGCAAAATACACCGCAGGGTCAGCATACATTGGCATTTTTCTCTTCTTTGTGCCTCTAATTTTAGAGGGGGACATTAATTCGTTATTTAGAGCAAAAAAAACCAAGTATTCACTGAACCAAATCCATTGTTTTGGTGTGTGTATCTGCTAGATATCAGCGCCATAATGTTGCATAACAAACAACTATAGAATCTCAAAGTCTGCAGAAAGACACATCTCTTCTCTTGTGTTGGCGGGTGGCTAGGACTGGGCTCCCCTAGCCTGGGCTCAGCCGGGAAGCTCGATTGCAAACACCGTGTTGCCCAAAGCAAGCATCATGAACAAGCCTGAAGTCCCGACGGAGAAAGTCCACCTTTAGTGGGAGGGACTCCAGTCATTTATAAGGAAGAATGAAGATTTGGAGTAGCATTTCAGTCTGTACCTTTAGTAGAAGTGAAACAACTTTTCTATTTTCCAGCCGTCTTAAGAGAGGGCTCCTCTATTTCATAATATTCAGTATCTTATTAGGCGAAGAAAACAAGCAAATGGCATATTTTGTTTGTTTTAGGCTGAATTTTCCCTTTGATACGTGTTTACCATATTCAGATGAACATCTATTGAAAAGTATATGACAGGATGCTTTTGCAGGGTGTTCATTTTGAAGGATAGTATAAAACTTTCCGTAGGTTTCATGTGCAACCACACATATTTTAACTTGATCTTTTATCCTGCATTTACTTTTGGGTGTCCCTAAGAATCCGTTAAAATGCAGAAATTATGCAGTATTGATTTCAGGAAAAGTTGAAGTGGTTACACATGGCTGCCTCGCCTTAAAAGAAATCCTTATTTGGTTCTAATTTGAACAATATTGAAAGCACAACACAACTAGCATTTTATTGTGTCACCACACATTTAGTGAGTTATGGAAAGCATTTTGTTTCGAGAATGGAGTTAACTATGTCTTATCCGCGCCCCTGCAGGCCCGCCTGTTGTACCCATACATATTTCTTCCTGGTAAAAAATTTACTGAAATCCCAGGACCATACGCTGCTCGGTTTGGGTGGTGAGGGATTAGCCTAATTGCTTTTGTTTGATAACTATAATTGGTCACAATCACAGACATGTAGCTTATATGAGAGAGAGTTCTATGTCAACACTCGTGTTTAACTTTGCTTTTAAAAATGAAACTAAAAAGAATCTAAAATATATATGCTTCCTTTATTCCTAATATTCCAGAATATGTGGATTAGAACAGTACATTTTTGTATGAAGTAAATGCACACGTATCTAAACACATATAACTTAAATGGAAGGCAGACGGTTTTAAATGAAAAAATGCTTATTAGCCTAAAATTCCAAAAAGATTAAGTATTCTAAATCTCAAATTAAACGTAGCCTCATCAGAGAGTATCATCAGATCATGTTTCTTTTGCTCAAGTGTTTTCTATGAAACAGTGCAGTTAAATGGTGTTTGGCATACATGACATTTAAATGTCCGTTTTCTAGTAAATGCTTGTTTAATTTTTTTCTAGTTTGATAGAAAAAAAAAAATATTCCTAAATGCTCTCATTCACTTTCTGATGAGTCCCGACCCTTGGGTAAAGTTTGGGCCTGCGGTAGACATGTGTTTGTGGGACCCTGTGGTTTATTTCTGTCGGTCATGGTGGTGGGCCTGCAATCTTTCCCTGATAAATCACACTTCGCCCTTTACCAGTATTTCATCAAATGGGATTGTAAGTCCTTTCTCTGGAGTTTGGTTTCTCCCATTTTCTTCAAGATTTCAGTTTCGAAATTTGTAATACCATCAGGGCGAGACAGTATCCTGTCATCACGACCAGCTCAGACTCTTTGGGGTTGTGTTAGTTCTGCATCAGCAACAAATAAATGCCTCCAAGCATCGCTGGCAGATCAGACCTCGGCTACCTACACAGGCCAAGCCTTGCATTCCCCGCACGGAGGGTACCGCAGTGTAAACTGTTCTCGGAGAGGGCCTCCCCATAGCTCAAGTGTGAGTCACTCACAAACCATAATAGATCTTGGCTCTCCTGCCTGATGAAGTGTTCTGGATGCAGGAAAACATTTCACCCAGCCTCACGGCAGTAGAATTCCCGGGGGTCATCCAAAATAGGGAAAGAAATGAACCAAATGAACGGAAGTATGCGGACTCTGGCACTGTCCCTTCTGGGCAACACAGCTCTTTATTGCTGAGAAATGTAAGTCCTGAGTGCACAGGCCCATAAATGATAGAACAAGTAGGCGCTGAATGTTCCCCCCTCACGCCTGAATTTAGCTCCGAGCTTGACTCTCGCGTCTAAGGTCAAGTCACAGAGCGTCCCTCAGCCTGATCGCCCTGATGCAGGTGAGGCGAGTTGTCTTCCACTCTGAGCCTTCTGCTGAGTTCTGGGCCACTTGTCCTTCCCACTCTAAACTCGGCTCAGCAGGAAAGGTGGCGCCTTCCTCTTCAGGGCCAGAGGAAGCAGAGGCGCAGGCATGATGGCCGTGCTGAGCCTGTTGTGGGTTTTAGTCGAGGGAATTTGCTCCACACAGAAAATCCAGTGGTGGCAGTCCAGCATCTTGATCCACTCTGGTGAGATAAAAGTTGTCGTGAGTGTTAGAGGAGACCGTCTTCGACAGTGAGTTTCAGGAGCACCTGCACAGCGGAAATGAGGGCATCACTGAGCAGAGTCACTGGCCTGACATCCCGATGGCCTGTTAGGGGAACGCACGCTTGATGGAGCGCAGGTATCCTGCTGGGCTCAGCCATGCCTTCCCAGTGTGGCCTGCGGCCGCTTCTGAAGTAGGGATGGCATTCCTTCTATTGCAGTCTCCCGAGGGGCAGATTTCCTGGACAAACTGTAGATACTTTCCTGAAGCTCTTTTAATTTCCAGTCATCATCATGAACGCGACGGTTCTGAGTATGAGAGGATGAAGTATGTGGTTATTGAATGGCCATAACCTATCACCTCAGAACATAAACTTGATGCATGATGTCAAAAGGGGCACACAGAACTAGGACACCTATCAGACTGAACTGGTTTGAAATGTCGTCCTCATAAAGGAAAGCTTTGATTAAAACATTCATTATATATACCAGTGAAATACCTATTTTATTATTACATGTGTTGAACATAGGACTCTAATAAAAATGTAAAAATGACCTGGATTTTCTTTCTGTTTATTTTTTGAGTAGGAGTCTCACTCTGTCACCCAGGCCGGAGTGCAGTGACATGCTCACGGCCACCGCAGCCTCGACCTGCTGCGCTCAGGTGATCCTTTCGCCTCAGCCTTCCCAGTAGCTGAACTACGGGCGTGAACCACCATGGCCAGCTACTTTTTGATTTATTGTAGAGACGAGGTCTCGCTGAGATGCCCGGGCTGGACTCAAACTCCTGGGCCTAGGCAATCCTCTTGCCTCCGCCTCCCAAAGTGCTGGGGTTATAGGTATGAGCCACCACTTCCGGCCTGGATTTTCTTTAAAAACAATTATCTCCAAAGGAATAGTTACATGCTATGGATAAATTGTCAGACTTAGCAGGAAAAAATATTTCAAAGTCTTAGAATCTCGAAGTCTGGCTTTAGAAGTACAGATGATCTTCAGTAAAGATCTTTACAACCACCATTTTATTCACATTCTTGTCTATTTTTAAGTTCTTTTCTATTTATATCAAGAGAAAAAATCAGCGAAAGTTTGTCTTATCAAGGCCATTGGAAAACTATTAGTCATTCAGCAGGAGGGTCATGGGTATTTATTGCAAAGAAAAGAAAGTAGTTAAATTTTCTGTAGCTATTAGTGAGAGTGATTGCAGTGATTGAGGAAACTTGCAGTTACCATTTCTGTAACACATAAACTTAATAAATACATCAGAGCAAAAATGCTATTGAAAAAAATTGCTTTTGACAAGACTGTTCATGAAAAGGTATATTTAAATTCAATCTCGATGACATTATCTTAATATCATTAGAGGTAATGCTTGTGAACTCTAAACATTATTTTCAGTGCAAAGCATTGTCACCATTTATATGACTTAGATGAGTATTATGTGAGGAAATTTTACTTTGGGATGTCAGTTTCACAAAAACGAAAGTCAGTCATGTATGTAATTGTCTTTGCCACTAAACAAGGTGAATAATTAAACACGATTTACCTTGATGTGTCGGGTCTTATTGTTTTGTAGTTTGTGTACTTTTTAGCTGTTCTGTCAACTATTTAGGTGTAAATCATGCTGAAAATGAAAATTTATGTGCTGCATTTTTTTTCTGAAAAACAAACAGCTTTTTATAAACATTTTGAATGCAATCACTCTCACTAATAGCTACAGAAAATTTAACTACTTTCTTTTCTTTGCAATAAATACCCATGACCCTCCTGCTGAATGACTAATAGTTTTCCAATGGCCTTGATAAGACAAACTTTCGCTGATTTTTTCTCTTGATATAAATAGAAAAGAACTTAAAAATAGACAAGAATGTGAATAAAATGGTGGTTGTAAAGTTGCCCATCAAATACTAATTTTCTCAGAAATCGTGTTCCTGCTTTTGACATCGAGTGCGTATTTTGCATGAAAGATTATTGTCCTGTTGAGATCGAAGCCTGTGAACCCAGGCATATCATTCACCCCAGCTCCCAATCCTGGCTCTCTCCTGTTTCTGGAAACATCAGTGTCCTGGAGTTAGGAAGCCTAGCATTGTTTTTCTTAGATAACTCACTTGACATTTCAATGCCTTGGCTTCGATTTTCTGCAAAAGGAAGGAGAGATGGAGTTGATGATATTTAAGAGTCCTTCAAAAAATATGAAGACCTCTATTTGCAAATGAATGGATGCCTGAACTTTTAGTGTACTATAAATCCTACTGTCTCAAAAGAAAACAAAATAGTTTTCATCCATAGGAACATGTTAGGCAGGTTTCAGGAAAGATGTGAATTAAAATATGTTTTAGATTTGTAAAATTCCATTCATTAAGCATCATTTCATTTAACTTGCAGATAGGTTATGCATTTAAGAATGTGTTTATAATTGTGGTCAAAGTGGCATGCACCATGCAATTATCAGTTTATTAGCTGGGCAATGAACTCATAATGGAGCTTGCTATTTTAGTCAATTCCTGTAACTTGAATATAATCTTTTACTTTCATAATATAATTTAGAAAATTTAATGATGTCATTTAGGCATACACACATGTAATGGCTTGATAATTGCTATTATTAAGTGATGATTGCTCTTTGATCACATGGTTGTATGCTGATCTATTCACTTAAAAAGTTAAACAGTGAGTCTACTAGGTATAATATCATTCTTGATGTAGTACAAGATAGAATGACAGGTGGCATATCACAGAAAAAATAAAAGAGAAAAGCATCACATTATTTCACGACACCGTTCCCACCGTAATATTTTTGGTTTTTAAATATCCATTTGACGAATCAGCAAGCTGAATACCAGGGATTTCATTCCGTCCACATAAAGCTGTTTGGTAACAGTCTTTCAAGCTATATTTTATTTATTTTTTTTTTTTTTCGAGTTGGAGTCTCACTCTGTCCCCAGACTGGAGTGCAGTGGCCGCTCCCGGCCACCGCAGCCTTGACCTGCTGGGCTCTGGCGATCCTTCCGCCTCAGCCTTCCGAGTAGCCGGAATTACAGGCATGCGCTACCACGCCCGGCTGATTTTTTGATTTATTGTAGAGATGAGGTCTCGCTGCCCAGGTGGGTCTCGAACCCACGGGCTCAGGCAATCCACTCACCTCAGCCTCCCAAAGGCGCGGGATTACAGGCTGAGCCACCGAGCCCGGCTTCAAGCTATATTTTAAATTTAATGTTTGCCATTATGAACCTACCCAAAGACAGGCTGTTCTTGAACAAATTGGTCCTAAATTCCTTTAGTCTTAGTCAAGTTTTTGTCTCTGAAGGAAGTGATTCCAGGTACCAGGGTTTCATGACCTAGAAGTCAGGCGTCTCAGTCAAGAAAGTCATCATCCTGGAGGTCCCTCAGCGGTAACGAGGTTGGTGGCCATGCGTGATACCTGTGAGTCACCCATTAGCTGCAGCTGATGCATTGTTACGAGTAAGTCAAGCAAAGAGCTCCCAGCTGCGCATCTCGTAATTGTAGCAGGTGAAACCACCTATGTTTCTTAAGGGCCAAATATCTAAGCACAGGGGTCAACATCTGATAAGCATGCATAAAATAGGAAAGGGCCTTGTCTTAACAGGGTCATGTTTCCTCCATCTTGGAGGGCCAATTTTCCCAAATGCGCAAAATGGAGATCTTACAGTTGACCCAGACTTAAATATAAAAGATGTTGAAAGTTATCCTCTTGGTTTTTATTTAGGACAGAGCCACTCATGAAGGGAAGTTTTTGAGTTTGATTATTATTATTATTTTCAAAATGAGTATTCAACTGAAATTATTTTACTTCCAGTCTAAACAGATGTAAAAGTCGATATAAAGCATTAAAGGGCCAAGGTTTGCACTTGAAAACTTGACTGTACGGTAGCATTTGGTTTGTCTGTCATTACAACACACACGATTTTTTAGTTTAGAAGTAATTCTATAGAATATTTTAAGATCTCAGAATTTTTTTTATTTATATTTTCTTTTTTTCTTTTTTTAAATAGAGACGAAGTCTTGGCATGTTGCCCAGGATGGTCTCAAACTCCTGGCCTTAAGCAATCCTTTCTTTGGACTCCCCAAATACCGGGATTATAGGCAAGAGCCACCACATCCGCCAGATTTCAAAGTTTTAAAATAAATCACTAATGGCCATCGTCTGTATTCTTTAAAGTGATCTAATTTGTGTGGAAATAAAGGGGTCTTTAAAAAATTATCACACCCTGTCTTAATTATTGTTTGTAGATATCTTCTCTAAACTTGTAACGTTTGATTCCTGTGTTCTATATGATACCCTCTTCAAACAAATGACACCAAACCTTAGCCCAAAACGGGCACAGTAATGCTAGTGTTAGATGTCAGAGCATGAGCCTTATACATGTTAGGATCAGAAAAATAAGGAGAAATGGCAAGGGACAGGGCAGTTCAGACAATATCCATGGTGTAGGGACAAGCTCTTTGCCTCAGGATATCAACAGTGTGTTTTCCCAAAGACAACTATACATGCTTCCATTTGTAAATATTTTCATTAACATATTCCCCAGATTTCCTACAAGAAATGGTGGCCTGCCCTATTTTCTTTTGTATTTTTAGTGCCTGACACTTACCTGATATGTGATGGATTGTATGATATTGAATGAATCACATCACAGGCAAACAGTCCACAATCTCGTTGTAGGTAGAACGAGGGATCTCGTTGTAGTGCCACGGGGATCCGGCCAAGTAAAGAACGACAGCATCACATTTTACCTATGCGAATGAACTCAAAACTCCCGTCCTGGATGACTCAGACCCCAGGATACCGAGAGAACTTAGAGAGAACTTTGCCAGCCCGTGTCCAAAGCCTTTCAGTCATGTCTTAGGAACTGTGGAGCAAGGGAGATGGACTGCACAGTTAAGAGAAAATATCCAGGTTTTCAAGAGATGGGTAGGAAGTGCCTCACTTTTGATTGGCAAGATGACACGAATTTTAAGAAAACAGGTAGCCTGACATGGCGAATAGATGACCCATGGATCCTTAATCAAAATATAACTTTTGTCCATGTCAGAATATAATGATGAAATGTTCTCGATCTGTATTGATAGCTGGTGATCACAGATGCATCCAGAAAGGCTTAATTCTGAACTCAGTAGTATTTAACTAAATGTCTTCTCTTTAATAAAACAAGAGCAAACACTTTTCTGTATCTGAAATGGCTGGAGCATACTAGGTCAAAGACTTCTAGAGCTGCACGTAGCCACCTAGTCCAGGGTTTTAAAAATTCTGATGAAGAGATTTGTTGGCTGAGCTGAGATCACATGGCCAGTCAGTTCATATGCAAGTGATCCGGATTCCAGACAGGAATGATATGCACATTTATGAAAGCATGTGTACATAGCTGTGGCATGTATCTTTAAAATGCAATTTTTGGTTTTTTGAGCACACATAGACACATGAGAGAAACAGGTGTGCACAGCAGTAAAGAAAACTGAACTCTGGTTAGCTCAGTAACTCTGGGTAGTTTCTCATCACCAGAACTTCAAATCAAATGGGAAGATGAATCCTTACCTCATAGGGCTCTCCTGAGGGTTTATAGGTGTGTGTGTGTGTGTGTGTGTGTGTGTGTGTGTGTGTATTCACACACATATAGCCCAAAATAATGTTGGGTGTGCGTGACGGTTATTTTGCTATATAACTTTTAAAATGTAGGAGAGGCTTGCTCAATTCAGGCACTCACTGGCAAACCCAACTTGCTTCCAGTGTGTGGCACTATTTCCTGATGTGCCTTTGAGGTCATATTTAATGGGTGCCAACCTTGAGTCTCCTTACTCTCAATTCCACATAGACCGACTCATAAAATTACAGATGAAAGATAATTTAGAATTTTAGAAAATTATATTAAGCTAAATATTCTTGGCTGAATAAATTCAGACAGTTATCTGTTAGTCTTCATTTATTTTTCTCCTGTGTTTAAGGACTATGCATATGCATACACATGTATGAGGTTATATAATAATTTCTGAAGAACATGAATGCTTATATTCTTGGATGGCCTTTACACCAGATTTCAGAATCATTTGTTCTTAATCAGCATTTTTCAACTTTTCAGCCTTTTGAAATACATACATAGTACTTCAGCTTGAAAACCAAGATCTTGACTTTTTGTCAAGCACTTCTCTCTGTGCCAGGAACTCTGTGCTCAGCGCTTTCTTTGCCGATCCCGTCAAAGCATTATCTTCATAAACTGCTCTAAGACACCTATTATTTTTCTGACTTTAAAATGAGAGATGAGGCTAGGAGAAATTAGGTGCCCGAGTTCACCTAGCAAGTAAGTGGCAGATCAGAATTTGAACTTTGATCTCTCTAATTCTAAAATCCATATTTCCAGCCCTGAAAGGAAATCGGAAATGCTTCTTGCAGCTTACAATAGCCGTTGTAGCTATTATGGGTCTTTTCTTAAAGAAAGTTGTGTCGGTGATGATAGTTGCCAGCCAAAATCAGAAGGGGCAGATTTCTAGCTGCTGAGAGGAGCTATCTCAGTCATCCTCTGGACTCATTATGATACAAACTCTCCTCGGAAAAGGCGGAGCTAGAGGGGTAACGCTTATGTGGTATTTAACTTTGCACATTACTTTCTGGGGTTTTCTCTTTTCTCAGCTGCTCGATCCTCACTTGTGCGTCTCACTCTCCTGGATTTCCCTCTCATTCCTTGTCAGGGAATGCTTGCGGCCTCTCCTGTCCTCCAGCCTCATCCTCTGACCCTGTCCCCCCCGGGGAAGGGGAAACAAGAATGCTGCTGCTCTCTCGCTCACATCATATCCATCTCCGTTCCTCTTGAGGCTGACAGTCTTTGCAGCATAACTATAAAAGATGACACTTTATCCTAGCAGGATGCGATATCCCTGGCTGTATCCTAGCTCCATGAATGGGTGGGTTTTTCTCCACAGCTTTATTTTGTGACCCAACTGGGAAGCTTCCAATTTCATTGGCAGCTGTCTTCCCTTTTCTTACCAGAACGCGAGATTCTAGCACCTAGCACAAAAGAGAAAATGCAGGGTTTGAGGTTATTACTTAGGTTCCACAAATCCTTTCTTCCAGACAATTTTTCTTAGGTAGGGAAACAAAGAAAGAACCCTGGCTATGCTCTTTTTAACAAAGCTGTTGATGTTTGCAACCCATATAAACACGACATCTTGAAAGAAATGACTGTTTAGTTTTGGTTGCAAATAAAAAGTGCTGGTAGGAGTGGGAAGAGAAAGAGAAAATGCTAGTGTTTTTCTTCCCCCAAAGGTTGAGGGTTGACTTTAAAGGGGAGAATTCTGAGCGTCTCTTAAAACAACACGTGAGCTTCTTCATTTCCCCAGACACTGGTTGCCAGTATGGCAACATTGCAGGAAGAAATCGGACACCACCTCCTGTGTGTGTCCAGCGTCATTTAATGGTTGAGCGACAGAAGGTGTCAAGCCTTCACAGTTCCTCAGTGTTGCAAGTCTGGAGACTGCAACGACAGTTCACAAGTGGATCTTTCCCTAGCACAAACTCCCATGACAACTATTTAGAATCAGTTCCCGCCCACAAGTCCAACAACCTTTACTTCGTGTAAAGATTTCCCAGCTTTCCCAGCTGAGACTCGGGGTGTTCCTTGCAAAGGCTCTGGTTCTTTTTGATAGTCTTAGCTGGTGGATTCTTTCTGCGTTTAACTGGTGTCTCGCAAACAAGGCATCCATGCATTTTTTTTTTTCTCTCCCTGCAGGTAGAAATCACACTTCAGGATATCAACGACAACCCGCCCGTGTTTCCGACAGACATGCTGGACCTCACCGTGGAGGAGAACATCGGGGATGGCTCTAAGATCATGCAGCTGACGGCCATGGATGCTGACGAGGTAGCTTGGAGAGGGTCTCCGAATTTTGGAAACCTGGTATTGCACATTTCTAGGACTTGTTGACAACTTCATTACCCAGTCATTACGGTTAAGCATTGTGTGCTCCTTTCCAAAGAACGTTGATTCTAGAAATGTGAGGTGAGAATGTTAAGAACGAGACTATCGAGAGGTAAGTTTCCTTTGATCAGCAACCTGCAACTCAGTCAATTGCTGCTTACATTTTTGACTGTTTAGCCAAATTTTCTTATCTTTAAAAATAATAAAAATATCTTAAGACATATCTATATCTATGCTAATATCTCAATTACTCCGATTTGCTATCTTATAGTGCTAAGGATTCTTATTTTATTTGTAATTGTTAAAAGCAAATAATTAAAATTATGCTATTTTAAGATTACCTTCCTTTTTCATTTAATTTGCTTACATGAATATATACATACATGTTTAAAAGAAAATGCAAAAATGCAAGGGTAGACTTTTATATGTTAAGGATATTATCTGGGCAAGCTAATGATTTTTCATTTCCTTTAATAAACACAAATTGCATGCCTAGCAGGGAATGTGAAATTTGGAGATACAGCTTAGATTACTGTTTTCTTTTTTGTTATTTTTTTGGTTTTTTTTAGAGTCAGAGTTTCTGTCACCCAGACTGGAGTGGAGTAGCACACTCACGGCCACCCCAGCCTCAACCCGCTGGGCTCCAGCAATCCTTCTGCCTCAGCCTTCCACGTAGCCAGAACTACAGGGGCATGCTCCCACACCCGGCTGTTTTGATTTATTGTAGAAACAAGGTTTTGCCAAGTTGCCTGGGATGGTCTCATACCCGTAGGCTCAGGCAAACCACTCACCTCAGCCTCCCAAAGTGCTGGGATTACAGGCTGAGCCACCAAACCCAACCTAGATTACTATTTTCTATATTTATATTTTAAGTTTAGATGTGTAATCATCATGCTTTGGGCCTGGAAACTTATATAATTTGTCATTTACATTATTGCTGCGAAAAAAAAATCCACAGCTTGTTTCCTCCACATTGCTGGACAGTGAGTTTATCTAATGCTCTGGAGTTGAGGTAAGAGGAGTTGTCTTCCCAGACACCTGCATCCCTGGCCGCCGTCCCTTTAAGCCAAGCCCAACACAGGACAGGACAGAGAATTCAATTTCCTTGGTCTCATCTAATCTCCAGGCACATCTGAAAACTTGAGTTTTGCCCCATGAGTAAGTTCTTCATAAATGTATTTTTTTAACTTAAAAAAACGCAAACAGATAAATAACAGAGTCGTTTTAACAGCAGACATGGAAATATAATAATGACTTATTTATTAATTTTACCAAAGTTGAACTTGTAGAAGGCAACAGAAGAAAGCATAAGCTGAGTTAATGGCCATTCGCTCTTAGTATTTGTCATATTTAGTAGCTTCTACTTGATTTTCTATAGAGAAAAATTCATACTTATTTCATATCTACTTATTATTTGCAAAGTTATATGACTGAACACTTCTATTGTTGACAGATATGTCATATAATTTGCTGTAATTTAGTAAATATTCGATTTTCTTAAAGGTTATCATTGATAATAAATATCTGGACCTATCAAATTTATAAAATTTCATTGACTCCCATTCGAAATTAGCAGCAACAGCAAAACGTATATAATTGGCGTAAGACCATCCACATCAACTAACTGAAATTGCCATGGCTGCTTCATTGGCTGTAGTCTGTGAAATGGAGCAAATAAACACATTTGTTTGAAGTGATTTATTCATTAAACAATGAAGCCACAGCCACGTTAATCATAATACATATTTCCTAGCGGGATAGCTCTTTACCCCATGGAATATCATATAATTAAAGTGGGATTATTCAATACAAGTCTACAGAATAACAAACAAAATTGTGTGTGGAAATTTATTTATTTCAGTCATCACACTACCCCTCAAGAACTATTTTCAAAGAGATGCCAGCACTCAACCCTTTTAATACTATTCTCTTGATATAATTTTAGTCTCTTCTCTATATTTTTATTTTAAAAATATTATAAATAGGTGCTGATATAAATGTCACGCTTTATTTCTCTCCATCTAACTTCCGTGTGTGGGTGTGTGTGTGCACGTGCACACACTTGTGTTGCCTTCAAGTTCATCTTTTCACGGATGTTCACAGTTAACATGAGATTTGAGGAAGGCTGCCACTGGGAAGGGTCTTCTGTCTCTGAATATTCACACCAACCATTTTTTTTTTAGTGACTTTGTTTTATTTCTATTGAGCTCTGTTTTTTAAGGTTAAAAAAACTTAAGCAACCACACAGGTGTTATGGCTTAGACATTCCAGCTTAAAAAAATTACTGTGGAGCGATGCTACCTTGGGTGTGCACTAAATGGATCTGGGATAAGGCAGGATGGGGAGTTGGAGCTGCAAAGTAGGGGCAGACAAGGGGACCGGAAGGAGGTTTGCTAGCGGTTCAAGGAGAGAGAGGGGCGCTGATGGTGTGTGTGAGGCGTGACTGTGCCTGAAGCCTTCGGATGACCATGCGCTCTGAAACCGCCTCTGTGTGCACTCGTGGGCATATGTGCGTGCGTGCACGCATGTGTGTGTGTGTGTGTGTGTGTGTGTGTGTGTAGAGCAGCAAGAAAGGATGAAAGAGAGTGAGTAGTTCACTGACAGCTCTGAAGACAAGAGGGACGCCATTATTATTATTTTCTTTTGAGTCGGAGTCTCACTCTGTCGCCCAGACTGGAGTGCAGTGGCCGCTTCCGGCCCCCGCAGCCTTGACCCGCCGGGCTCCGGCGATCCTTCCGCCTCAGCCTTCCCAGGAGCCGGAATTACAGGCGTGCGCTACCAAGCCCGGCTGATTTTTTGATTTATTGTAGAGATGAGGTCTTGAGGACCATTATTTTTTAAAGATGAAGTCCATGAGGCTGCTTTTATTTTTCAACACCTTTTCTCTTCAAATGTTTTAACTGGTGTTTCAATAACTCCTGACTGATGCTTGACATGAGGAACACACGATTCTTTGACTCTATACCAAGCAGAATGGCTTCCCATGGCATTTAGAATTTGTGGCTGTTTCATTTTTTTTAGATGTTTATAATAAATTAGCATTAATGCTTTTAGACAAGCTTTCATTCTATCTTCTGCTTTATTCTCAGCTTTTTCTTAGCTCTTAGTTGAATCTAGAAAAAAAACGGAAATATATTTTTCACCTTATAATTATCGTCCTATTTTCCTTCTTTTGTTTGAATAGGACCCAAGATTTTGAAGACCATTCACAAATTGTGTCAATTTTTAAAGCTTATTGACAGTTTTCCTTAATTCCTTAAACTAACCTATAAATGCCAGTGCCTTAGAGCAACGCTGGAGAATAGAGCCTGGGCACGGAATTGCAGTTTTAGAAAACAACATGGACACGTTGTACTTAATTTAAATATCATTCGAAACATATGTTGGATCAAGATATACATCTCGCAGAAGCACGTGACTCCTTCTGCCTCTTGTTCCTTCTTATAGACAGAATTGTTATGCTGTCCTGTGCCAGGATACTGAAGCTTTGCTTCATGGTACCATGCCTGTTTTTGAACATACTGTTTAAGGTTGTAAAATGCATTTGCAATTTATAGCTATTTACTTTTGGAATTCCTTCCATGTGCGTTTGTCTCTCTGGTTCCTCAGGAGAGCAGAATGTTTTTAACCAGCATTATTTCCACTGCTCTGCAGCTGAAACATGATATTTGTTTCTCGTATTGCTGCTGATACGGCATATTTTGAATATTAAATGAATAGACTTTTCAAAGGACTTAATTAAATCGTTTCTCTTGGCCATTTTCAGACATTCACTAGAATCATGAATTCAACCACATCCGTGGATTTTGAGTACAAAAAGATTGTTTCATCAACACAGTCTGATGTCTTTGCTTCTTTTCAGAAGAATCATCACAACTTTAGAAATATTGTTAATTATTACAGTCATGGTTAATTATTACAGGGCATGTCTAAATGTCAAGCCATCATATCTCTAACTAGGCTTTCATTTCTTTGCTTTCTCCTAGGATTGAATGTAGCTGCTTTCATACCTGGGTTACTTTACTAAAATAATTGAATTCCTAGTAAAATCGAATAAATAGTACAGAATGTGGTCAGAAGAGAAGTCAAAAATTCTCACTGAATGTTTTTGTTAAACTATAGAATTACAGTAAATCTGTTAGAGGCTGCCTGTCCACCTGAACATACAAGACAAATGTGGGTAATGTGTGACTCAGCTGTTCCGTTATTAAATTACAATGTGCTTTGAGGCTTTCACTTTACAAAATATGAAGACTGGCTTGGGGAATGCAGTACAAAAAGACAGCAAATACTACTAGACACACATTTTGAAAGAGAGGCTTTGTTTGTTTGTTTGTTACTGTCAGAAATCACCCTCTTGCAGGTTTGACCGTGAAGGGAAAACCATGAGTGAGCTAGGTTGGCAAAGACGCATGGACCCAGCAGAGGCTGGCTTTCTCCAGCACGTGGCATTCATGGACCTTCACCTGTCCAGCCTGTCCTCATCCTAATATTCCTCTTGATAATTCTTAGCCTGAATATTTTGATGAAGACATTTTTAGAGGGTACTAACAGCCAAAGATATACTTGAGTATATTTAAACCAAAAGATCATTTTGGAAGTCAACACATTCCAGCACTTCTTATACCTGTGTCAAGATCAATAATTACACAAGACAGAAAATAGAAAAGTTAAAAAAAAAACCATGTTTTCACTGGGATGTACGCCAACTTTTATCATACTTTAATCTAATTATTCATTTGCTGAAGTCTAAGTCATCAAATGCATTTAACGCACCATTTTTCTCCTATAAGAAAATAGAAAAAATAAGAATAAAAGCAGCAGCTGGCCTTGTCCTATACTTACTATTTCTCAGGGATGTTATACTTTGGTATTTGTGGTCAGTAATTTAACCTTCAAAACACCCCCATTGGGCAGGTAATAATATCATCCCAATGGTGCAGATAAGGAACCATGGGCTCAGAAAGGGTAAGTATGTGGCCCAATGCCAGAAGCCTAATAAGGAGTGGGACAGAGATTCCACCCCAAAAGTATGGCCCCAGAGCCCCGAGCCTCCATCAGGGCAGGGTGTGCTTAACTCTGTATTTGGATCACAGTGTACTTAATGAGGAACTCTCTCTCCTCGGCCGTCCCCGCCAGCTCCTGGTCCGCTCCTTCCCACTCTTAAGCATCCGTCTTCAGTCCTCAGGCTGCTGCTTCTTTCTCTCTCTACTCCAATTCAAATCCTGAACAACTCTTGTGGCTTCCGCTGACCCCCACATACAATGACCACCCAGCCTCACTCAAAACGCTAACTGCAGAGTGACCGTGGCTCTGACGTGGTCCTTGCCTCAGGGAACATGCCACAGAGAAGCGTTCTCCTGAATCAAAGCAGAATCTATTCCTTAAATGTCCCCAGTAAAAAATACTCTCCCAATTTCCAGCCAAGATAATTTAATATTTAAAAAGGTTTTTTTTTCCCCTCTCTTTTGCTTTTGCTGTCACGTAGGGTTGCTAAAAGAAGTAAGTTAGAATATGTGTAGAAATGAAGACCCCATGAGCCTTATTAGCATTATTTCTATATTCAGTAATTGGTCAAATGTTATGGCTGTGTCCTGTGTGTTGGGAATTTGAGTCCGTGCTCTGAGCAAGATGGCTGGGATGTCATGCCTTCATCTCAGGCTGTTTTCATTCAGGATGGGGTTTAGAATAATACTTACCTAACTGGTGTGACTTTGAGAAGTCAATTAATCCGTGTCCTCAAAGTGATGTGCTCAGAGCAGTGCTTGGCAGCCAGTAGGCACTCAATAAATGTTCTGTTTTTCTCTCTGCAAACTTTCTAGTTCAGATATTTAAGGCCATGATTCAAAGTCCTGTGAGAATACAAGAAACCAACCCTGTCTTCGTTTGACAGAGCGACGACTGGAGACCCGTTTTGCCACCTTTGGGGAGATGAAGTTCCAATCTCTGGAGCCGAAACTCTACCCGTTATTTCATTCTTGGCCTGTCTCCACTCCAGTCCACACTGCATCATCAATAGCCTCAAAAGATTGCTTCCCTTGAAAACAAGATCTGGGCTTCTCGGCCACAGAATTCAAGCCAAGTTGTGCTACATTCAAGATTTTCCAAAATATACTTATTACCGTCATTTCTTTTTTTTTTTTTTCCTTGAGTAGGAGTCTCACTCTGTTGCCCAGGCTGGAGTGCAGTGGCACTGCAACCTTGACCTCCTGGGCTCAGGTGATCCTCCGGCCTCAACCTCCTGACTAGTTGGGACTGCAGGCGCACACCATCACACCTGGCTAATTGCTTGATTTTTTTTTGTAGAGACAAGGTCTCTCTGTGTTGCTCAGGCTGGTCTCAAACTCTTGGGCTCAAGCTGTCCTCTTGCCCAAGCCTCCCAGAGTGCTGGGATTACAGGTCTGAGTCAATGTGTCTGGCTATTCCCTAACATTTTAACGTGACTTTTTTTCTTTTGTTCTAGATTAAAACTCTCCACCCTAACAACCGATTTGACAGTAAGACTAATACATCGTTTGCTTGCACTCGTTGTTCCTAGTCTCTGCTCTTAAAAACTAAATCCATTCTATAAAAGTCGATGTGCTCTTCATTCTATCTTCCCTAAGGAAAGCAACTCAAAATAATCCCCCGTCTCATCTCGGTTCTTACAGTGCTGACTGCAAGCCTCCTTTGTTTAGCGTCTCCGTGTCGTGTTATGTAATTACCTTTCCCTGCTGTATTAGAAGGAGTGTCAAGCTCAGAGTCAGACTGACTTGCTTTGAAACCCAGAATAACACACGGTGTCCCTTTGCATAAGTTAACTTGCATTTTGAGACTTAGTGTCTTCTTTCTGAAACTGCATTCCAAGGAGTTGTGAACTAAAGCTAAAATGCTTACATAGAGCTGCCACAGTGCTGTGCATACAGTGAGGCTTTTGTAAACATTCTAAGTTTTGTAGTTGTAGTAAAAATACCATTGGCATGTTCCAGTCACTGTTCTCCTCCTTTCCATGTGTGCATTTTATCATTTTTTTAAAAGCTAATGTGTGTGTGTGTGTATATATATATACACACACATACACATGTATATATATATATAAAGCTAATATATATATATATATTTGGAATGTCAATTTCAGTTTAATTTTATTTTAAAGATGTGGGGTACAATTCAGGGTTAGGTATACAAACACTGATCATGCAGGTACCTTTGTGGATGAGGTGTGCCCCTCCCTCCCCTGGCAGTTTCCCACTACTGCCTATCCCTTCCTTATCGTATTATGATAATTGTTCAAGGTCCTCTTATGAGTGAGAACATATGGTCCTCTGTTTTTTGTTTCTGTGATAGATCACTGAGTATGATTGACTCTAAATCCATCTAAGTCCATATATTTGTCCTTCTTTATGGCTGCATAATATTTCATTGTGTATAGGTACCAAATTATTTTTAATCCAGTCCAGCTTTGATAGGCAACATGGTTGGTTCCATGTTTTTGCTATTGTGAATCGAGCTGCAACAAACATACGTGTGCAGTTATCTTTTTTGTAGAATGATTTGAGTTCCTCCGGGTATATTTCCAATAGGGGAATCACTGGGTCATATGGAAGATCAATTTCTAGTTCTTTGAGAAATCGCCACCCTGTCTTCCACAGAGTTTGCACTAGTTTGCATTCCCACCAGCAGTGTAGAAGCGTTCCTTTTTCTCCGCATCCTCGCCAGCATGTGTTGTTTGTTTTCTTAATGATGGTCATTCGTACTGGAGTTAGGTGGTATCTCACTGTGGTTTTGATTTGCTTTTCTCTGATGATGAGTGTGGCTGAGCACTTTTTCATGTGTCTGTTGGCTGCCTGTGTATCTTCTTTTGAGAAGTGTCTATTCATGCCTTTTGCCCACTTTTTAATGGGGCTGTTTGCTTTTTTCCTTTTGGCGCATTTGAGTTCCTTGTAGATCCTAGATTTTAATCCCTTGTCAGATATACAGTTGGCAAATATATTTTCCCATTCTGTGGGCTGTCTCCCTGCTCTCTTGACAGCTTATTTTGCTTTGCAGAAGCTCGTCAGTTTTATGAACTCCCACTTGTCTATCATATTTCTTATGGTATGGGCACTTAGGATTTTGAACAGGAATTGGTTGCCAGTTCCAATTTCCATAAAAGTGTCTCCTGTATTTTCTAAGATTCTGATAGTTTGAGGCTTATATAATTTTATATAATTTATATAAAATTATAATTTTATATAATATATAAATATAATTTTATATGAAATTTATATAATTTTAGCTAATATTGAAAGCAGAAGTTTACTGTGTTATTTAATGGGGTGAATGATGAAAGACCATATGAAATACTACACTTACCTGCAACCTTTTAATTTTTATTTAATTGTGACAAGAAGTCTTCACATGAGACTACCCTCTTAACAGATTTTTGAGTGTATGATGCAGCATGGCTAACTACAGGCATGGTATTGTACAGAAGATCTCTGGAGAGCATTCATCTTGAATAACTGAAGATTTATACCCATTGGTTAGCAACTCCCTATTGCTCCCTGTCCTCTTCCTTTGGGAACTGCCACGTCACTTCCTGTTCTATGCATTTGACTTTTAGATATGTCTTGCAAGTGGAACCAGGCAGTATCTGTCCTTTGGTGGCGGACTTACTTCTTTCAGTACAATGTCCCTAAGGTTCATCCATGTTGTCACATCTGTCAGGATTTCCTTCTTTTTTGAGCTGAATCTTATTCTCTTGTGTGTATATCCAAGCTGAGTATCCCTTATCTGAAGTACTTTGGACTGGGAGTGTTCCACATTTCAAGTTTGGTGGGGGAGCATTTTGAAAAACTAACATTACATATATTGATTCAGTATCCCTCATATTAGAATCCAAAATCTGAAATGTCCTGATGAGCATTTCCTTTGAGTGTCATGTCAGCACTCAAGAAATCTTGGGAGTTTGGAGCATTTCAGATTTTGGATTTTCGGATTAGGCGGGCTAAGCGTGTACATTTTCTTTATTCTTTCGTCTGTGGGTGGACATTTAGGTTGTTTCCAAACCTGGACTATAGTGAAGAGTGTAGCAGTAAACCAGGGAGGGCCAGCATCTCATTGGGTTCTTGACTTCAGTTCTTTTGGACCAATACCCAGAAGTGGGATCGCTGGATCATCTGGAGAATCTTTTTGTGATTTTTTTATGTGGACCCTCTGTACTGCTTTCCATAACAGCCGCATCATTTTGCATTCCCACCAACAGTTGCATGAGGTTTTGTTTCTCCCATCCTGGTCCATGCTTTACTTAATTATTTATTTAATAACAGACATCCTAGCAGATATGAGGAGATTTCTCATTGTGATTTTGATTTGCATTTTTCTGATGATTAGTGACTGTGATTTTTTTTTCATATGCCTGGTAGCCACTTTATGTTTTCTTTGAAATAAGGTCTATCCCAAACCGTAACCATTTTTTTCACTGGGTTAATTTTTTTTATTATTGAGTTGTAGGACTTCTTTATATATTTTGTAAGTTACTATCAGATATATAGATTGCAAATATCTTCTCCATTTACATGGTTTGACCTTTCATTTTGTGGACTATTTCTTTTGCTGTACAGAGGTTTCTTTAGCTGGATGCAGTCTCACTGGTCTGTTTCTGTTATCTGTGCTTTTGGGGTCATACTCATGAAATCAGTGCCAAAGCCAATGTCACTACTGCTTTTGATGTCATACCCATGAAGTCATTACCAAGACTATTTTCTAGAAATTTTCTTCTAGGAGTTTTATTGTCTCTGGTTTTCAGTTTAAGTCTTTAATCCATTTTGAGTTGATACTTGTGTATAGTATAAGAAAAAAGTCTAATTTCATCCTTTTGCATGTGGATACACAGTTTTTCCAATACCATCTGTTAAGAGACTATTCTTTCCCCATTTTATATTCGTGGCACCTTCATTGAAGTCCAGTTGACCATATGCATGAATCTATTTCTGGGTTTTCTATTCCATTCCATGGCCCATATGTCTGTCTTAGGACCAGTGCTATACTTTATTAACTACCGTGTCTTTGTAATACATTTTAGAATCAGGAAGCATGATGTGTCCAGCTTTGCTCTTCTTTCTCAAAATCATTTTGGCTATTCGGGTTCCTTTGTGATTCCATATGAATTTTATAACTGTTATTTTTTTCTGTTTAAATAATGCCATTAGGAATTAGATATAGGTCGGATTGAATATGCAACTTGCATAGATAGTATGGATGTATGGACAATGTTATGTCTTCCAACGTGTGAATACAGGCTGTCTTTTCATTTGCTTGTGTCTTTGTTGATTTCTTTCATCAGTGCTTTGGAGTTTTCAGCATACAAATTGTACCCCCTTAGTCAAGTGTCTTGCCTATTGTGTTCTGAAGTCTTATCATAGCCTCTGAACGTAGGGCCCCAGAGCCTCCCTTTGCCAAATCCATGTCCAAAAGAAAACATCAGAAGCATTGCTCTTCCTGTCCTACTGCCAATGGCTTAGATGCGTGACTTCCTTTTTTAGGGTGCAAATGCTCTCGTCACGTACACTATCATTAGTGGAGCTGATGACAGTTTTCGCGTTGACCCTGAATCCGGAGATCTGATAGCAACCAAACGGTTGGACAGAGAGCGCCGGTCCAAATACTCCCTGCTGGTTCGTGCTGACGACGGCCTGCAGTCCTCGGACATGAGAATTAACATCACCGTCAGTGACGTGAATGACCACATGCCCAAGTTCTCCAGACCGGTCTACTCTTTTGACATCCCAGAAGACACAATCCCTGGTAGGTGCTGTCCCCTAAAGTGTCTTTTGCAAGGATCACCTTAGACTAAAATTAAAGACTACGTTTTGACTGCTCTTAATTAATGACTGTTTTTTAGCCATATGCTGCTAGTTATAAAAATATATATGCTGGATTTGGGGATCTTGTAATTAACCATCTTTGGTACAATTCCCAAGCAAATTGCTAGATTTTTGAGGATGGATGAGGTTAGCCATTTATCTGATTACTCATTACAGATATTTCTGTGTCTGAAAGTATTAGTGACGTGGGTTGTTAATTTTTCTGGCAACCCTGGTTTTTTTTTTTTTTTTTTTTGATTCGGAGTCTCACTCTGTCGCCCAGACTGGAGTGCAGTGGCCGCTCCCGGCCACCGCAGCCTCGACCTGCTGGGCTCCGGCGATCCTTCCGCCTCAGCCTTCCGAGTAGCCGGAATTACAGGCATGCGCTACCACACCCAGCTGATTTTTTTGATTTATTGTAGAGATGAGGTCTCGCTGCCCAGGCGGGTCTCGAACCCGCGGGCTCAGGCAATCCACTCACCTCAGCCTCCCAAAGGCGCGGGATTACAGGCTGAGCCACCGAGCCCGGCGCAACCCTGGTTTTAATACTCTTTTTCTACGTTAAAAACGTCTAATGGGACTATGCTGCCATGTATTGAAAGAATCACAACAACAAAAGCTACGTGAATGGTGGTTCTAAGACCTGTTAGTCATGTGACCCAGAGCAATTCATTTCTCTTAGCTTCAATTCCGGGTTCTGTAAAATGCGAACAGTACTTCCTGTTAGCTAGGGTAAAGGTTGATTTAGGAAATATATGTGAGTTTGCTAATGTGTGACTTGAGTATTAGCAGATGCCCAGTAGATGTTACTAGAGTCGGAATCTTGAATTATACTCTTGCCTCTTTGAACCTATTATGCTGTGATTGTTGAGTCTGCATTTCTAGTGCATGTGTGTCTGCTTTATTACCATTACTGGACATTTTATTCTAAAAATTAAAATTTTATTCTGAATTACATCAGGAATGATAATGTATATGATTTTGAAGCTCCGTCTGGCAATGGGATTAAGCATTTATAGGGAAATACTTCTCCTTGCAATTTTCTCTTCTCTCCTGACGATGCGTAGTGCATGTCCTTTATGAGATTTCCAACACGTTGCTGAATTATAGCGATAGTGATGCCCCACCCCAGGGGATCAATCTGTGTATTTCTTGGAGTCCCCAGGTTCTGACACTAGCAGAGGGCTACACTACATTTTCATTGAATTCACCAGTACGTTTATGAATCAATACTGCCTGGTGGAAATATAATGTCAGAGAGAGGATTAGTTCCCCAGAAAATTTTACACTGAGACCGAAGAGCCACTGGATGTGTGACGTCTTACATGCTTTATTGATAGGTATAAATGTTTATATCAGTGCCAATACAAAAATCTGCAGAATGTTGTGCACAGTATATTTTCACAGTGGTTCTCTCGTTAGGACTGGACAAATACATTTGCAGTGTCTTTGCATGTATTATCCCCAAGTAGCACCCTTCATTCATTTCGGACCCCTCATTTATTCTTCTTGCTAGGTTCTTTGGTAGCAGCCATTTTAGCTACAGATGATGACTCGGGCGTGAATGGAGAAATTACCTATATTGTGAGTGAAGATGATGAAGACGGTATCTTTTTCCTGAATCCAGTCACGGGAGTCTTCAATTTGACTCGAGTACTAGATTACGAATCACAGCAATTTTATATCCTCACTGTTCGAGCTGAAGACGGCGGGGGACAGTTTACTGCCATCAGAGTTTACTTCAATGTTCTAGATGTAAATGACAATCCCCCTGTTTTCAGCTTGAATTCCTACAGCACATCTCTAGTGGAGAATCTACCTCTAGGATCTACTGTCCTTGTGTTTAATGTTACTGATGCCGATGATGGTATGTACTTTACTTAGTATATTTCAATAATTCATTAAAATGTCATCGGGTTTATATTCCGTTTATTTATTGTATTTGGATGTCATAAAATTGCACTGTGCATTTTGTGGACATATGTCCACAGTTTAGGAACACAGCTATGATTGAACTATAGAGAATTTTAAAAATAAGTACTTTATCAGTTAAGTTCTTATTTATAGCAGTTGCAGAACATGCCTTTTATCATTTTATAAACTTTGCAATTGTATCTTCTTTGGTTCATCTAAATGTGTGGCAGTATTGTAGTTTACTAATGTGGAAGTCATAAATCATAAGCTTTTTGGTAGGTTTCTGTTAGCTAAATAAAAACATTTATGTTTACATATATGATTGTAACTTAAAAAGGAAGCAAAGGAAAACTAAAACCATACAGCAAAATACTTACAAAGGCGTAACTAGATTTTGTATTTTTTCACTGGAAAACTGCTAAGACTGTTTTAGCAAGCGTTCATGCTTTGAACTCAAGGGCCCGCCTCAGATCTGTTTCACTTACGATGTAGTGTCATTTTAAGATTTTGCATTAACTTATGCCCTGCATATGTTTTATTTGTATTTATTGCAAAAGCTTTTGGCAACCTTTCTTTTAATAAGCAAACTCTACTGGCATTTCTTCTAAGACTTATTTTATAAGTACACATATCCTATAATATAACATTAGAGATAACAATGTATAGACTATTGGTTTGTATTTGAATTGTTTAAAAACATCAGTACTGTTTGCTATCCCATTGGATGCGACTAAATTTCCTATCAATATACAAAACAATAGATGGTGCTTTAAAGAGGAAATGTCTCTCAGTGCAAGGACATGCCTAGTGACATGGACATGTCTCACTCGACTTAGAATTTCCTGATTCTTATGACTTGGATGATTTATGTAGTCTCAGAACACCCTTCTGTTTTAACATTCTATGCTATACTTAGTTTCCTTTCAGTGATAACCAGAAATAGTACTTGGAATTATATGAGAAGCAAAAAAGTGCTTTATATATGTTTCAATAAGCACAACTAGGAATACTTTCTTTAGAATTCGTTGAGCCAGTTCATTTTGAAGTTTTTGTCTCTCTTATTCAAGCACAGTTAAAATTGGACACATGAGTATATCTAAAATAGATGTGGCTACCATGTGACTATTTCTACTGATGACTACTGTTGCTAATCATAATACTATTTCATCATGACGATATCAATAATGACGTCGATGACAGGCATCTGTCCAGTGTTTCGTATGGGCCCCATCCTGTCCTAGGAATGTTCACACTCTGTTTCTTGTAGCTCATGCCAGGTGTGCGGCTTGGGTCCAGTTAAACCTCTGTATACAATTGAGGTGAACCTCTATTTTGGAGGTTGGTTTCTCTATTATAACTTTTAGTTCATTTGCTTATTCCCTGGGTGTGAATCGTTTCAAAACCATTCATACCTTCTTAAGTTATTTATCTCTGAGACTGTGCTCCACTTTTCTGTAGTGAAGGATTTTCCACCATTTTTGGTGATTTATTTATTATTCATTAGAGAGAGCCCATTGTTTCACACAATTGTGTGCTTCTCTAGAATAAATTTCATTTACCTTCATAACTTAAAATGTAAGGAAACTGAGAAAATAGCGAGGAAAAAAGCTTTCTTTGTCAAAAATCTGCTGGAATAGTCCATGCACATGTAAACATTAACCCTTGACTCTAATTACTTTCCATGGATTTTTTTTCTTTAATTGTGTTGAGTAAAAGTTTTAAGCTACATTTATTCATTGTTTTAGTTTTGAATACTTTTATCAGTGTAATTTCCTGTACCTTGACCTGAATACAGGACACGGTTCCTATTCCTTCTGAATTTCAAGGACAGCGATAAGGCTGTACAAGGGTAGCTTTGTTTATAAAAATTGCCAACTCAGTTACTCTGAAAGTTCTCAAGGCATTTCACAAACAATACTATTCAGACATTTTTAAAGGAAACAAATTAATCTTAATTTCTGGTCAAAGGGTTCCTGATAAAGGAATTGTGTCACCTTCTTAGGTGAAGACATTTTACATAAAAATAAATTTAACATTCTGTTATCAGTCCATACATTCTTTCAGAGTTTAAAATTTAGGTTACATGATCATTTTGTCACAATAAAGCAGATCTTTTACTGGTTTCTCAAGATAGATGATATCCATGTTCATCTCAAGGCTTCCATGCACACAATGTTTCATAATGGAAAACTATTATAGATTGAAGCATCATGGAAATATTCCTGCCTGAATAATTATCTTGTTACTCTAGAAATTACAAACACTTTCAAATACTGAAGAATGTTTGGCTAATAATGCAACTGTGATTTTTTCTGAATAAATATGGCTGTATAATCTTGGTGCATGGTGCAGACCACCGTATTTCATATTCCAGTGATCTGATGACCTTGCTGAAACTGCTTTATAAAGATGAATATTATTCATGCACTTCCATGTGTTGAACCTATGTGAAAAACTGACAAATATGAGTTCTTTATAGAAATAATAAGACAACATTTATAGATTGTTAATAAACATACACATTGTATGACATGGAACTCCATACCTATAGTTTTAAGATATAGTTTTACTATTTTTACATTTTCAATGTGTTTATATTTTTATATATTATTTGTGCTATGCTTCCTGGAACTAAATGAATCATGAGACCAAAATCCAATATATACATATATAGAATCTTATTTGCAAATTATATACATATATATAAATGTTGTGATACATACAATTTATGTATTATATATGTACATATGATTTACATGTGTGTGTATGTATATGAATGATAGTACTATACATACACAATAAAACTACTAGGAAGAATCATGTAACTAAGTGACTTTCAGAACTTTGAACATAAATAGTTTGAAATGTGGACTGTTTTAAGTTTAAAGATCTGGGAGGCTATAAAAGCACACTAAATTCAAGATTTGACATTTATGGATACATTTTAAAGTTTTAAAACAGTTTCTTTCCAATTTCATGATTCAGATATTTGGTGCAAAGTGTAGAGAGAGAAAAAATTTCAAGTTTAGTATTTTTCAGCATGCTACAAATGTTTGGGGAGAATTTGGAGTTTTGATATGTCCACATGTACTTCCTAGATGAAAAGCATCTGTCCAAAGTCATTTACTAGACTTTTCAGGAACGAAAAGTCCTTTTCTTTACAGTAAAATCAACATGGATGGCTTTCATGACCTGTAGTTGCAGCAGTCAAGTTTCAGTTTTTGCAGTGGGAGCTAGTTCTTAGATAATGTCATGATATTTTATGTAAAAATAGTTAAATTTTTGTCTGTTTTACCCGAGATAGTAATGATTATCTTTAGTTCACTTCTCATATTGGTATTATATTTGTCATGAATTTAAATATAAAGTCAAATTTTTCTTTTTTATAATTCTAGTTAATTTAAAATTTATTACTTCCCTTTCCCATCTGTCTATCCAACGTTTTTAATCTTTTAAAACAGGACTGTTCTGTCGTTGACAGCAGGGCTATAAAATCTCGGTAGCAGGTTCTCTCTTTCCCTCTGTAGCTAGCAGTTTGCTCAAGGAAGCAGAATACATGATGGACTAAGTTGTTTAGATCCTTGACTTAAAGACTCCCATGCCTGTTGATGGATGTGGAGATGTTAGGCCATCACTTTATAGCCACGTGAAATTTTGTCAGTATTTTTAATATCTTTTGATCTTGGGTATGATGAATTTTATACACATTTGTAGAACTAAATTTTCTATCTCTGCTTGTTGATACTGTTTTTAGTCAGGTGTTTTCGTAACTATGTTTCTCAATAATAATTATGTCTGAGGGTGGATCGCAAAATAATAGGGGTTCAGTTATTTCTGGTGGACTTTGTCATAAGAAATGCAGAAAACTTCCTTAAAAGTAATTTGATGATACATTATATGTGTGTATACACACATACAGGTACAAAAAAGTTATAGCAAATGGTATATGTTTGCATATATGTGTTTATATATATATGTATTATATATGTGCATACAAACACACACGCATATGTAGAGTACTGAAAACCCTAAAAACTTTATGTATGTAAAGATGGTGGAATTTTTTTTCCTCTGAAACTTGTGGAATTTTAAGACAAGGGGTTAAAGTTGAAGTAGGCTATTGACCTTCTTCTATCCAAATCCTGAAATTCTTTTTCTCTCTTCCTGGTGAATTGACCTATGACACCTATGAACTTTATTTATTCATATTTTTCCTGATCTTCAGGTTCCTAAGCATCTCAAGCTTTATAATTCCTGTTTGTTTTGTTCACTTGTGAGTAGTCTTAAATAAGCTGTAAAGATTAAAAGCCGCAACTCATAATGAGGGGAAAAACAAAACCTTACTTTTTCAAAGATTTACTCATTGTTTATCCTTGAAATTTTCATTAATAAGCCAGTTCTTGAAAACTCTCTTCATAAATATTTTTCGTAGGTAAAGAACGTTAGTTAGAGACTATAAAATCACAGGAAGGAGTAACTGTGGCAATTTTTTAAATGAACAAGCTCTACATAATAAAAAAGAAATCTCATTACTCAGGTGAAGTTTGCCTTTGTAAGGAACTTGATGAATTTTAAGAAAAAGCAAGAGCTCACTGAGGTAGTCATAGAACACGGAGAAAGGGCATTAAAAAAAGCAAGAAAGTGATTAAATTGTTTTAGAAGACTTGTGGAGAGTGGACATTGTTTCTAATAAATGGAATTTAGAAGCCTGGATAGTTGAAAAATATAGACACTGTGGTAAGCAATTCATATTACTCAGTAGATATTTGCTATTCCTACAGTAGAAAATTGTTACTCAATATAGACTGTCCAGATGCAGAATATATTTCTTATTACAATATCCTGCAATCTTCCCAACATCTTTAGGATAATATATAAAAATGCACTTGGCGTTCTGGGTCAGTGAAGAACTTCACTGTGAGGCAGAAAATCTGACTTTTTCTTTCCATCTTCACTGCGTATTTGCTATTTAATTTTGAATCATTAACTAAAACGATAGGATGACCCGTTCTTCACATCATCTTTATTATAAATATGTCAGCAATCATTTTCTGAAATCAAGATTTAGATATAGCTTTTATAATTAAAAAGTGGCATGTTCCTAGGAAAAACAGGCATTATCCAAATGGAGCTCAATGATAGCATAAACATCTTTGTCTGTAGACTTTTGTGTATCATTTTCCTGCTCACACTTCCTTTAAAGAATACTTTTAAAAAACTTTAGATACGTCTAATAAAATCTGAGAGATAACTATGTTCTCAAAGACCGTAACTTGGCTTTGTTGGAATTAATAGCTTTTGATTGATTCTGACAAGAAATGTAAAGGTGGACTCACAGCATTCGTAACTAACGCTATACAGCGGAACATTTTATGACCCTCCTGTGAAAATCCGTGTTGACCTCCATTGTTACCGGACAAACATTGTAAATGTTTGGCACTGTCAGTGCTGGCCCCATTGGCAATGAAGTGGCAGAAACGAGGAAATGCACGGGGACATCTCCACTCTCTGGAATATTTTTCTCCTTTATTTGTGTACATTGACATTTCAACACCCTAGTAAATAGCAAACAGTATCTAGATCCTTTGTTCACTAGATTGCAAACAACTTTTTAGATAAAAAGTCAGCAGGAAAAAAGTTGTTTCTACGTATTATTTACTTAAAAAAACATAGCGGCAGCTAAGTCATTCGTGAGGCATGTTTGGTGCATGATAAATCAAAGATGCAGAATTACGTGCCGAAAATGATCTAAGAAAGTATCTAAGGGACTTTTGTTTCTTCCCTTTAATCCCAGGCATCAACTCCCAATTGGTTTACAGCATTGCCTCAGGTGATAGCCTCGGACAGTTCACAGTTGACAGGCGTGGCGTCCTGAAAGTCCTGAAGGCTCTGGACCGGGAAAGTCAGTCCTTCTACAACCTGGTGGTTCAGGTGCACGACCTGCCACAGCCTCCAGCCTCCAGGTTCACGAGCACGGCTCAAGTCTCCATCATTCTGTTGGATGTCAATGACAACCCACCGGCGTTCCTTTCTCCTAAGTTGACATACATCCCGGAAAACACACCGATCGATACTGTGGTTTTCAAAGCTCAAGCCACGGACCCAGACAGTGGCCCAAACAGCTATATTGAGTACACCTGCTGAACCCTTTGGGCAGCAAGTTCAGTATTGGGACCATTGATGGTGAAGTGAGGCTCACTGGAGAACTGGACCGAGAAGAGGTTTCCAATTACACGCTGACGGTGGTGGCTACCGACAAGGGCCAGCCACCTCTGTCCTCGTCCACGGAGGTCGTAGTTATGGTGCTTGACGTCAATGATCACGCCCCCATTTTTGCACAGGCTTTGTATAAAGTGGAGATTCATGAAAACACACTGACTGGCACAGACATAGTACAGGTCTCCGCAGCAGATGGCGACGAGGGTACCAACGGCCAGGTCCGCTACAGCATCGTGAACGGTAACGCCCATCAGGAATTCCGGATCGACTCTGTCACGGGCACCATCACTGTAGCGAAGCCTTTGGATAGAGAGAAGACCCCTGCTTACCTTTTAACTGTTCAGGCGACAGATCGGGGCAGCACCCCCAGAGCTGAGACTTCCACCGTCAGCATCACTCTGCTGGATATCAATGATTTTGTTCCCATCTTTGAACTCTCTCCATATTCTGTAAATGTCCCTGAGAATTTAGGGACACTGCCCAGAACCATTCTTCAGGTCAGTATATTTTGATAAAGCGAGTGCTGTGTTCACTATGACACCATTTGAAAGGCCCTCCTCTTCCGCAGTGTTCATGGCCCCACCCCCATGCATGGCCATCAGTGCTCAGCTGCAGGTGTATCAAATCTCGAAAAGGAAAGGTGTAGAAGCGTCATCCCTAAGAGCTGTGGATTCCTTCATAGGTGGAAATACTGCATTTAAGTCACCTTCTTTTGTATATGTTCATGCTGCACACATTTGTGTGTGTGTGTGTTTTGAATTTTGTTTCACTATGAGAGAAATAGCTGTACATAGTAAGAAAACAAAACGATGTCAGTGCTTGAAAAAATTTTACAAATATTTTTCCATCATCTCTCTTCATACATTCTACTACCTAGGTGAAAATGCTCTTAAGATTTTTTTGCGAAGCCTTCCAAAAATGGCATGCATTTGCTGTATGCATATTTTCACACAAGTAGTTGTGTGAACTGCATACCATTTCTATTTGTGTACCATTTCTGTTTTGCTTGGAAACTTAAAAATATATTTTAGAAGTCTTTTAGCATGGTTCTACCTGTATTATTTTGAATGGACCTGTTTATTTCACAGGACATTGTTTTTTTACTCACATCCGTGATACGTGCTGCTCTGTCCTACAGGTGGTGGCAAGAGACGATGACCAAGGATCAAACAGCAAACTGTCCTACGTTCTGCTGGGTGGCAACGAAGACGATGCCTTCACTCTCTCTGCCTAGTGGGGAACTCAGAGTAACCCGGAGCCTGGACCGGGAAGCCAAGGAGAGCTTTGTCTTAACGATCACAGCTATCGATTCAGGTAGGCCCCTCCCGACCTTGTTTGCTGTGAATAACTTCTTTATGAGTAAATTAAGTTTTTTGTTTCCCAGTAAATTAAATGCTTTTTAAAACTTACTAATGCTTGAAATTCTGATTGTCTCTATATAATTAACAGCACATGCGACCTCTCTGTGAAATGTACATGAAAGTGGTAAGGGCTTAAGCGTACCATGAGCAAAGCCCTATTCCCATAAAACAAAATGAATCTTTGCCTTGTGAGCCTCCTGGTACCTCTGGGTGCGACACTGCACTCAACCACCTGAGCCAGGAGGCATTTACAGTCCTTGAGCTTTGGAGAGATCCAAATGGGTCTGGCTACAGATTCTCTTCTGGTAGACACAGCGAGTTAGTCTGGTAGGAAGAACTTTCTCAAGACGGAGGCTTAGTCAAGCAATGGTATAGGTGTGCAGACTACTCCAGAGCAAAGTCCCAGTTTGAAGGAGTCAAACTGTATTAATTCCTGATGTCATCAGGAAGTTGGGGGGGGGAACCAGGGATGTAGAATTCTTAATATGAGAACAAGTGGCAGAAGTCTAATTTCTATGAAGGACTGTTGTCATGAATTGGGAAATACAAAGACCAGGTGTGTGAAGATGACATCCAAAGTTGAGGTGGAAGGGTTATGAGTCATGGAGAGTCCTGCGTTATGAAGAGTGAATGTTCAGATGATCAGCAAAATTAAGGCGTATGGAAGTCCGTCATTCAGAACCCTAAAGAAGGCGCCAAGGAGCGTGATGGGAAGCATAAGTGAGCTTCTGTGATACTTGGGCCTCAGATCTTGGTGTCATGGCAGTCCTGGAAATTCAAGTATGAACTGAATTGCCCTGAAATGAACTGGGGTTTCTGTGGCAACTGTCGGAAAAGTACTCAGTGGATGTCTGAAGACCCCTTGCTGCAGGTGGTGTAGAAAGCCATCAGAAGCCGTGAGGAAAGTCGCACTGGGTGATCTGAGTGTCATTGACACTCAAGTGTGACCATGATTCTGTGTGCAAATAATTCCCCTGCATTCTTCTGACATAATGAATGACCATTTTTCAGGAGAATGTGAGAGTTTTAGATATCTGCACGTTCATCCTGTTTTCCAGGAATAAACTCTCTCACGTAAGAATTAAGATACATACCCACTGGTTTAATTTAAAAGTCAAATTGGTAGATGACATGAGAAAGTTTAGAAAAATATGGGAACTTGTAGACCTCAGATGCCACGTTACTCCCAAATTCATAGTGTTCCAAGGGTCTGGAAAATATCAAAGTGTTTTGAAGAAGAAATAGTTTGAGTGTTTTATTCCCTATCTCGCAAATCACCTTTCCTTTTCTCGTTTTAAACTCTCACCTGGTGGCAGCCCAAAGATAGGTCAATGTTGGCAACATGGCAGGAGTTTTTCATGATGCAAACATCTAAATCTTTGAGCTTGGGGGCGTGGGGAGAAAACATTAGCGTTCCACCTGCCGTTGTATTTTTTTCTTTCCGACGGTACTGCTGAAGAGCAGTGTGTCTGGAAACGCTGAAAACTCCCACAGAACCCTGTGAGCTACAGTCACACGGTCGTCGGGGTGGCAGGGGTGGCGCTGAACATTACCTTACAGAATTGCAAAACCAGAACCGTGCTTCCTAATGTAGCTCATAGGATCAAATTGCAAAACCGACTGCAACTCAAGTGTTACTGACATTCTGTTTCACTGTAATTGAAAGTCTGATATTCTGCCTTTATCACGCATTACTTACTGTGATTTCTTCTAGAAATATGTACTATATCAAGTGTAAACTCGTAGGAGGCTAAAGCACCCACCTAGTGCAGTCATGCAGGATATCACTATATGGCTTCTTCTAGGGGGAAGCTTGCTCAACAGGAGTTGGGCGCTTTATTCCTAAGTAGCCTTCCTTACTAGAGTTTGCCTTGCCATTTTCTCATACGTGCAGTAAATAAGTTGAGGTATTTTACATTAGTGAGTGGGAATGGGTTATCAGGAAAACCAGAACAATGAGCTTTAAAAATTAATTCGGGCAGCCGGGTTTGGTGGCTCAGCCTGTAATCCCGTGCCTTTGGGAGGCTAAGGTGAGTGGATTGCCTGAGCCCACAGGTTCGAGACCTGCCTAGGCAGCAAGACCTCATCTCTACAATAAATCAAAAAAAAATCAGCCGGGCGTGGTAGCGCATGCCTGTAATTCCGGCTACTTGGAAGGCTGAGGCGGAAGGATCGCCGGAGCCCAGCAGGTCGAGGCTGCGGTGGCCGGGAGCGGCCACTGCGCTCCAGTCTGGGCGACAGGGTGAGACTCCAACTCAAAAAAAAAAACAAGACAAAACAAAACAAAAAAATTAATTCGGGCAATTAATTTACAAGATGGAAGTATATCCTAGAGGTAAATGCATAGACGTTCTAGTTACCTGGGTTCAAATCCTACCTTTGCATCTGAGCAGTTTATCTATCCCTTCATGGTCTTGTCTATAAATGAAAATGGTAATACCTGCATGGGAGGCGTATTGGCTGGAATAGAAATGACAAGAGCTTATTTTAGTTATTAATATTCGTCAATGTGCTTGACAGACAGCTAAAGCCTTGTGAGGCCACAGTCACACATCTTGATTCCCATTTCCCCTTCTCCCTGCCCCAAATGGTCTCTGTCCCCTAGTTCCCAATCTCCGAAGGAAAGCCTCGTGATTACCCTTTATTCCTCTTCCTCTGTACCCCCATGTTCAACAAGTCTTTTAACAAGTAGCCCATGCCGCCGGGCTCGGTGGCTCAGCCTGTAATCCCGTGCCTTTGGGAGGCTGAGGTGAGTGGATTGCCTGAGCCCGCGGGTTCGAGACCCACCTGGGCAGCGAGACCTCATCTCTACAATAAATCAAAAAAATCAGTCGGGTGTGGTAGCGCACGCCTGTACTTGGAAGGCTGAGGCGGAAGGATCACTGGAGCCCAGCAGGTCAAGGCTGCGGGGCCGGGAGCGGCCACTGCACTCCAGTCTGGGCGACAGAGTGAGACTCCGACTCAGAAAAACCCAACAAAACAAAACAAGTAGCCCATGTCTCAAACATGTCCAAAAATGCTTTGAAGGTATCCACTGTTCTTCGTCTCCAAAACTTCCACTTTAGTCTAATCTAAGGATCGATTCGTCACGGCCTGTCTTTTGTCCTGTGTGGTGTATTATCTGGCAGGCATTGTGTGAACTTTTAAAACTATACGTTAGATCGCCACACCCCGTCTGTTGCTTAAAAACCCTCCAGTGTCTCTAAGAAAAAAACCCTGAAGTTCTTGCCATTGAGCACACGGCCTTAAACGAACTGGCCTCGGCCCGCCTATCTGATCTCTTCCACCACCAGCTGCTGCCACCTGGAGCCAGTCATGGTCCCGTGGCCCAGCCCTCCCTTCCTGGCCTCCTGGCTCTGCATTCATTGTCCTCATGCTGTTAGGCTGCAGTTGGCCAACGTGGAAGTATTTACACCATGAGAAGCAGTAGAGGCTTTGGGTCCGGGTGGCCTGCCTCCTGAGAGCTGCTGCTAAACACTTGCTGCGTGCAACTCAGGACAGTCCACCTGGTTTCTTACAAATGCCAACCTTCCTTCTGCCCTTGGTCCTTTACCCTCGTGCTCTCTGCCTGGAATTTTCTCCTCTGCAGTGGCTGTTTCGTGTTGTTTGAGGGTGGGAGGCATTCCTATCCTGGTCACGTCGTCATTGTATCTAGGTAAAATGTGAGTTTCTCGGAGAGGACTTATTTGACCACCAGGAATGTCGCCCCTCCCCTCCCCCATGTCTCTTTCTGTGTTTTGTTGTTTTCCTTGTTGTGTTTTCTTTTTTGACACTAACTGCACTCTCAAGTTGTATGCTTATAAACAGTGTAATATGTTTAAGGATGCCGAGTTGCTTGCCTCTTTCACCTGTCGTCCTTCTCATAGAATGCAGATTTCCTAAACCTTACCCAAAACCGAATTCCCAGAAACACTCAGAACAGGACCTGTGGCATATTAGTTGCTTATGAATGATTTGTTGAATGAGTGAATAATATAATAAGTGAAGAATAATGATAATTAGTTATTCATGAATAACCAGCATGTTCTTTAACTATGCAACTGTCATTTATATCAACTCAACAGACTTGTATTTAGTTTATGCTTGCATATTTATCATGTACAGATTTTTTTAAAGGACCCTCCAAAAGGAAAAATGCAAACTCATCGCTGAAATTCCAGAAGTTTTGCCATGTTGGTTGTGGTCATCCAGATTGACCTCTGCTTTGAAAAGCAGCACAAGTGTTCGAGGTTCTGTGGTGTTCAGTGTGATGTGATAAATGGCAGTCATATGTAAGGACCCACTGACGCATTTTATGGCTTCAATTCAATCTCAAGTGCTTAAAATACCACTTGCGCTCTGTTCTCATGACTCTGTCCCGAACCTCTGGCTCTTACTCAATCCTCTTATCTTGTGGACATTTCTAGACAGGTCTCATTGCTGCCCTGTGCTTTGTTCTTTGCCTTTTCTTAGTCTGACCCGTTTACTCAAAACCTGCATGGGCAGAAACTCCATGCTCTGGAAATGTGTTGCCATTCGGCACTTTTCCAGGCTGGGCTTTCCAAAGAAGGAAAGCGTGCATCTTCCGTGCCTCCCAGTGTCCCCCGCACCTTCTCACACGTGCTCTACACGCGTGGCGATTGTGTCTGCGTGGCTTCACTAGAAGGGCACATCGCTTGGCAAGAAAAGCTCCTGGTTTTGAACTTTGTTGTGGAGATTTTGGTGTTTACATAAACTATTAACGGATATGTGTGTTTGTATATGCACAAGTAGTGCGTTCTAGTTCTTTTAGAATTTTTTTTTTTAACTTAAGATGATCTTACGCACTCACTAGTAAATTCAAAGCCTGGGAGCCATTAGTATCCACCACTACTCTTCGGAAACTGAGTTTGTGTGTGAGAAGGCAGTAACACAAGCCAGTATGACAATCAGAGCTGTTACGGTTGCAATTCCATGTGTCCTTTGGGAGGATTTTCTTTTGTTCTGAAAAGCAGTATCCTTTATTTTATAGATGAGAACATTTAGGCTTAGAAAATGTAGGGTACTTGCACAAGATATGATAGCAAATAAATGTGATGAAGCTTCTACGCTAGATCTCCTTATGTAGAGGATGAGCGTCTGACATGTCTTGGTATGGCATGGTAGGAGCTCAAAGCTTTGTTGGCTGAAGGAATGAATAAACAGGGCTGAGGAGTGGGGTTTAAAAAAATTAGGTATCAGCAACACACCATACCCAGTGACTCAGCATCTCACAAGTTGGGCTTGCGGATATTCATTTAAAGGGCCTAGAGGATTTTTTATGTGTATATAATACGGGAAGGATCATGAAAGAGAACCAGTGTGAAGACACCCTAAGTGAGAGCGCTCTGACTTCAAATAATGACACTCGGGCTGGGAAACCTGGCCTCCCTTGTTCTCCAGGGGAGGGAGTCAAGCCTGGGTTCAGAGCTTGCAGGCCCAGGTGGAGACAGAGTCCGAAACAGTCTCCAGAACTTCTGCCTCTCAACCAAGTTCTCGCTCACTTCTACCACATTCACTAGCTGTTCTCAGGAGATCGGGATATTCCTTAAGGTACAGTGCTGACTCTCTGAGTGACACGGACTTACAAATATACGATTTAAAAAGCCTTTTCTTCTTATATGCTATTCATTTTAATAAGTAAAACATCCAACTGCTATTTTTTCCCTAAAATAAACAAATGTCTCAAAATGTTGAGCGAAGCCACATAATTGGAGCCAGTCATTTCCATATTGATCTTTGGAATATAAGCTTACATTTGTGAACTGTTCACATTAAATTGCTCCATAGGAGAAGATATAAAGAACTCATTAGGCTTTTCGCTCAGAGATGATAATATTGCTGACTTTCCCTGCCAATTTTCATGTTGCATGTATCAAACTCAAACTGTGATGCTGACGTAATGCACCTTATAAGAAAGTGCCCATTAGTCAATGAGAATGTTACGCTTCTGTGGGTTTTGTTAGTATATAACCAGCATCCCAACATTGTTTTGCCAGGAAATGTTGAAGAGGCACTCTCTTCTCAGTGCTCTTCCACGTGCTGGGGATACGGTGGTGAAAAGAAGGTCCCTGTCCTTCCAGGCTCACATTCTAGGCACAAAGGGAAACAATAAACCATGAGGCAGAGATCAATATGTAGACACGGAGTGGTAGGAAATACGGTGGAGTTTAATAAGGCAACTTAAGAGGCTAGAGAGTGGGGAGAGGAGGGGTGTCGTTTTGGGTGATGGAGTCAGGACCGTGTGACATGAAGGTCTGGCCCATGGTGCCTGTGCTTGCACAGCCTGGGGTGGGGATCAAGGTGTGGCACCGATGCTTCTTTTCTCCAGGTATGGGAAGGACACCTCTCCCAGGAGGGTCTCGTGACCTGCTTGGGTGGGGGGAAGGAAGGTCAGAGGGTCTTTCCTGCCCTGCCATTTCCCAGATTTCTTCAGCCTAAAATATTCAGCTGGCCGAGGCACTCTATTCTACGGCCGTGTTTTCTAAACTCTGTCAGAGATTGAGCAGTGGCATGTTTTACCCATCTAGAAGGTGCAGTCGATTGGACTTGCTATGGAATTAGAAGTGGAGAAGGTGAGAAAAGAGATGAAGGAATCATGAATCCTAGAACGCTGGCCTTAGCGAGCTGGAGACGGGGAGAGGAAAGGTTTTAGGGAAAATTAGCCAGACTTGTTTTTTGGACATGTTATATTTGAGATATTATGAGATATCTCGTGGAAAGGCCAAGAAGAAAGTTAAATATGGAAGCGTAGCTCTCAGAGAAGACATTCAAGTCGAGATACAACTCGGGAAGTCATAAACATTGAGATGGTGTTCTTTCTGTGCACATGAAGTGCTTGTAAGTACCAGAATTTGTGCTATCGTATCTCATCGAATCTCAACAGCACTGTAAGTTAGAGACTATCATCCCAATTTAATGGATTTTTAAAAAAGAGTGTTTGAAGGATTAACCAGCTAGACTTAGGTCTCATCCAGCTGTTTGCCGTGAGAACAGGCCTTGAAGCGAGTCCACTTGGTCAGGGGACAGTTTCTTAAACCAATGCTCCCTGTCTCCCTCATGTCAGCATGTTGGCCATATCCTGTTTTATATATACCATGTGCATAAGGTAGTTTCTCTTTGGCTTAAATATTATTATTATTTTTATTATTTTTTTTGAGTTGGAGTCTCACTCTGTCACCCAGACTGGAGTGCAGTGGCCGCTCCCAGCCACCGCAGCCTCGACCGACCTGCTGGGCTCCGGCGATCCTTCCGCCTCAGCCTTCCAAGTAGCCAGAATTACAGGCATGCGCTACCATGCCCGGCTGATTTTTTGATTTACTGTAAGATGAGGTCTCGCTGCCCAGGCGGGTCTCGAACCCGCGGGCTCAGGCAGTCCACTCACCTCAGCCTCCCAAAGGCGCGGGATTACAGGCTGAGCCACCGAGCCCGGCATTATTTTTATATTAAGAAGAATATTGGTTAGGAAGTAAAAATAAATTGTAGTTCTATATTATTAAAATTGCTCATAAAATAAGACTATTTATAAATTAGATATCACAGGATTACGTTTCTCAAGAAATCAAGAAATGCACATTCCAAGGGTTTTATAATGGGCAAAGCAAATGTTAGATATTGTACTATGAATATACAATATGTATAGTATGCACATTCATACATAGATAATGCAGTCAGTCAGGCTGTGTGTGTGTCTGTATTTAATTTGGGATGGAGATGAATCTGTTCACATTAAATATGTAATCCTTTTTCTGTCTATTCACAGTCTAATATGCAAAAGGGATAGAGAGATATTCTGGTTACAGATTTGCCCCAAGATTTCAGTTATGAAGTGTCTATGTATCTGCATAATTAATAGGTCTTTGAAAAAAACCTCAGCTATTATTATTTTTACTTAAGGGCATTTATCATCCAACTGAAAGGAAATACATTTTACTCTTATACAGGAATTAAAATTACTTTTTAATGGAAGGAAAACATGATGCTTTTGCAAAAGTTAATGCCAAAGGTTAAAAGGACAAATCACCATGCTTTATTTTCTTAGTGAGGATATAGTAAAATTTTAAATTAATACTATCTATCATATTATTTAGTTGAAGGGAGTCATTACATTCCAAATGAATCTGTAACTAAAAAAGAGGTCAGAATTGTGTAATAATGACATTTTACATATGAAGTGAGTTTAAATGTTGCAGAAGGATTGCATTTTTCAGTATTATTTGTGGGAAAATATAATAGAAAAATTTGCCTTGTCTATTATGAAACACTTTAATAATGAAAATCACATGAAAACCTTTCAAGGCATCAGTTATTCCTTAAATCCAGTAGTGCTAATGTTACCTTCAATTACCAGAAGCTAATTGCATTTAAATTACTTGTACATTTGAATCGAAGGCAGCTTTTAAAAAATTTCCACTGGAATATTTGTTTTCGTGGGAATTTTGTTTTCAGGGTTGATAACTGTTTATCGTTGTACTTCTGCTTATTTCTAGCAAGACTTTGCACTGAGTCTGTGATGAAAGCATTACTAGAAATTGTTTATTTAAATAGATTTTTTAAAATCAGCTACTCTTCAGTAGCAAAAACATGCCCTACCTAGTTTTATTTTGTATTTTTAATTGTACTAAAATAAACTTACAAAAAAGGGATTTAACTTCAATATTCTATTGACTAAGAATGTTCCAACTGACATTTTCATTATGTTCCATAGAGCTAAATTTTGATAAAACAATTTCAGTTTAGTATTCATTTATTCCATATAGACAATAAATCTGAGTACACCAAGAAAATTCAGCTTTGAAATAGCAATGAATGATTTGCAATATTAAAGGAAAAGTGACTGTGATCTAAAAGATAAACATTATATGTAACAGAAAATAACTTGATTTCATTATGGCCTTTATCTTTTCAAAAGTTTTCTAATTTTGTCTTTTTAAATTCTAATCATTTTTGAAGATTATTTTGATAACTATTCTGTAAATATATAATTTGATATTTTTATTAAGGTGGCAAGAGGTAGGTGGAGTTTAGAATTTGATGTTAGTCTCTAGTGTTTCAGAGTTTCAATATCTGTGTTGAGTTTTTTAAATTAATGTCTTCTAAATTGTAATTCTTTATAATGTGTTTTTTTGTAGGAATACAATAATTAATTACTATTATATTTTATTTTGTAATTTTATTTATTTATTTATTTATTTTGAGTTGGAGTCTCATTCTGTCGCCCAGACTGGAGTGCAGTGGCTGCTCCCGGTCACCACAGCCTCAACCTGCTGGGCTCCAGCGATCCTTCTGTCTCAGCCTTCCAAGTAGCCGGAATTACAGGCATGCGCTACCACGCCCGGCTGATTTTTTGATTTATTGTAGAGATGAGGTCTCGCCAAGTTGCCCAGGCGGGTCTCGAACCTGCGGGCTCAGGCAATCCACTTTTTAAAACTGTGATAAAATATATCTAACATAAAATTTACTATTTTAAGCCCTTTTAATTGCAAGACTCATTGACATCAAGTACATTTACTCTGGTATGCAGATTTGCAGTGTTGTTTCATAACATTATTTAATTGTTTCTTTTAGTTTTACTTGTCTTTATTTTGTATGCAATTTATATTATAGAAATACAGTGTCTTTGAGAAATTCTTGCAAAAACAATGAAGAAGAAATCAAGTGCTACTTAATGTGCATAAATATATTTGTAGAACTAATTAGCAGCAATAGATTATTTCATAAAATAGAATTTTAAAAATATAAAGCTGTTGGTCATATCAAAAATGTTACATATTTATTACTTTTATATTTTCTGGTTTCAGATTTTAATCCAACCTTATAATCTTTAATGCTAATGCAATATGGCTGAATTTCAATACATTTTTAGTGGCTGGCTTACTTCTTGTATGAAAAATTAAATTATTTCATGGAGAAAAAAAGAAGCTAATACTTTGTTACAGCAAGCACACAGTCAGGGGACTCACTCACCAAATGTTTATTGTCAAGAATGAAATCAGCTTTATTGCAAAGCATCAGATTTCAATTAAGCAAAACTTCTATCTCTGCTGCATAGTTTTTCATGCTTCAGGAAAGTATGTTTAATTTGTAGGGGGCTAACATAAAAATGTAATCTGCCTGACATTTGGACTTTAGTTATTTACACTCATTATTACACTTATTATTTGTGTATTTTCTGATAGAGCAGTTTCCTAAAACACTTTTCTTTTTAAACATATGTTATGTTTTTTTGAGCTTCATTTTGAAATATTTGAGCTGATTAAACCCCCAGACTTAAAAGGCAGTACCAGTTTAATCAGCTTCCAAATTCAAGAGTATAAGCTATCACCCACACCAGCCCCAGGACTATCCATGGCATGATGAACAATCAGGATTCAACTAACATTCTCTTTTTCTCACTCTGTGTGTATGTGGGGCTGTGTGTATGTGCGATATGGCTTTGCATACTTTAAAAAAATTCCATTTAGATTTATATGCATTTTTTACCATTTACTCTGAAAATGTAATAAGACTCTCATCATTTTACCTATGTGCATTTTATATGTATATATGTATACATTTATAAAGCATACACACATATATATGTATTGCACATAATTTGCAAATCGGAATTTCTTTATCTTCTGACTACTCAGTGTCATTAGACTTTTGGCTTTTAACCAGAATTCCAACTTCAGATGCAAATGCCCCGGCCCCCTCCTCTGCAGTGACACATTTTTGAGTCCCTGACCTGCTATTTCATATGTACTGTTTACCCTTTTCATTGGCTCACCGCCCCGCCTCCAGGAGCCCATGTCCTCACCTCCTGCCTCTTGTTTTTGATTACATCTGGTTCTCGTCAATCAATTCTGAATGAAGTTGAACGATTTTGCCCTCTGACACTACTTCTGATATAATTCATCATGATCAGATCAATTGAGCTCAGCGTCTGCCTCTAGTATTCTGATTCTTCTCAGGGGAGTCAGACTTAATTGGGACCTTCTGCTTCTAAGTGGTCCACTATCTCCAAAACTTTGACCTTTGTCTGCAGTCTTGTTCTCTGAACCCAGGCTAAGGATGATAGTTTCAGTTGAGTATTTCTTGCAGGGTTCCACTCTGAACTTTCAGCCATGGAATCCCTAGACCGGATTCCCATATATAAAATGAGAGGAGACATTCATACTGACCAAGCACATGGCCTATTGCTCTGCATTATGAGTTTAGATCAAAATTAATTAAACAAAATTTGTCCTGCTCTCAATTAGCTTATGACTTGATGGGAATATTGCAGGAATTTGCTGATAATAATGGCAATTACACAGTGCAAAACGTCTGTAAGAAGAATGGCATAGTTTTATCTGAGGCTAATTAACTTCGAAGGCTAATTAACTTCGGGAGTGTTCTTTTAACTCACTGGTTCTGTGTTCTGTGGCTGGAGTGTAAAAAAAATGGGTAAATGTTTGAGTCTCAAGTTCTTTGTTTTAAAAAGAGTTAAGCAATGGCACCTACTTTATGGAATCTACATATTAAATGAGTAATACATATATAAAATATATAGCTTTCATATCAGATGAGTTCCATAAAATATGTATGGCATACATGTGAGTATATGTCCAATGTGTATTTCAATTTATAGATATATAAGCTAGGTTTACAGACACTAATTATGATTTCAGTTTCCAACCTACTAATATTTTGAGGCTCATTGATAACTCGCAAGAGGAGATGACAGAAAGGCAGCTAGGTGTGTCTACCTGGAGCCAGCAGAAAGCTCTGGACTGAAGGTGAAGAGTAAACTTTGTGCAAGCCTCAAAGGCGATATACCCATTTGAATGCTGGAAACAGGAATACAAGCCTCAGAGGTGACTTAAAAAGATGGATGAAAATGCAAGCAAACCCACACAGAGAGGCAACAACCAACACCCACCTCGTTGTTCAGTTAACCCATCAAGGCAGTGCTGAGATATGGGGTCTCCAGGGAGAGGCCGTGTGTCCCTCATCTGACAAGGATGCCAGAGAAAGGAGATGCTCCTGGAGGCCAGGGCATGGCCTTTTCACCCTTGATGTCGCTGATCCGCCTGGAGCTGACTGACAGGCCGTGCCCTCTGGAGCTTGTGCTGTCAGGAGACAAGTGAGAGTCGGGAGTGTGCTGAGGGCTGGCAAACCCCGCTCCCCAGAGTGGAAGTCAAGATATTGGAGGCAGATTTCAAACTGCAGGTTAGACATACCTCTCAGCGAAAGACTCATTTGGAACAAAGTTTTTGAAAGGTTTTCCCTGAAAACAAAAAGTTAAATAACGAGACGCGTGTGCGTCTCTTAGGCCAGCTGGAGTCGAGGCTATTGCAGAGACTGCACTTTACTTTTCTCAAGGTGGGAAATAGAATAGGGGGAGAATGTCACGTGATTACAAAGTGGGCGGTGGGCCGGCCATGGTGGCTCACGCCTGCGATCCTCGCACTTTGGGAGGTTCCAGGATTACTTGAGCCCAGGAGTTCAAGACCAGCCTGGGCAACACAGTGAGACCTGGTCCCAACAACAACAGAAATTAGCCAGACGTGGTGGCACATGCCTGTCGTCTCAGCTGCTGAGGAGGCTAAGGAAGGAGGATCACCTGAGTCCAGGAGGTTGGCGCTGTGGTGAGCCTCGATCGTGCCATTGCACACTCGGGGTGACAGAGTGAAACCCCGACTCAAAAGCAAATAAATAAAAATAAAGTGGGTTGTGGGAAGATAATTAAGGGAGAAGAAGGGACTCTGGCTTGAGAAGAGAGCCTTGTGGGAGCACAGTCGCCTGCAGGGCCCGCTCTCATACTGTCACTGGTGTGCTCGAGAATCGTCTGGAAAGACACAAGATTTCCCTGTAAGAGGACAGTGAGACTGAACTTACTGAAAGTTTCCCTGGGTAAACAGGGTGCTCTCCCTTCCTTCCTTCCTTCCTTCCTTCCTTCCTTCCTTCCTTCTCTTCCTTCCTTCCTTTCCAATTTGCTTACTAACTCAGAAAACGTACCCACAACAATATGTGACTTAGAGACAAAGAAAAAAGTCACATGTTTCTGACCAAATGAATTGGTCATCGTTTTATGTGGCTTTCCATATGTGTATCCCCAGACACTTCAGAATACCAGAGATGAAACCTTTGCTTGGCAGTTGCTGGACTGTTTTCTTAGTAAGTTTAAAGTGTCGTGAATTAGGGACCAATGTGTACATCAGAAATATGCAGGTCTTTTGTCCAATCTTATTGTAGATTTAAAAATTTTGCATTTTGAAATTTCCACTTTACTATGTCTCCCACGAAGCTGTGAACTTTTTGAGAGCTAAATGTCTCATATATTTTTTTGCTACGAATGATTCAGTGAGATGAATTACGGTTCGAGATTTTTTTTTTTGAGTTGGAGTCTCACTCTGTCGCCCAGACTGGAGTGCAGTGGCTCCCGGCCACCGCAGCCTCGACCTATTTGGCTCTGGCGATCCTTCCGCCTCAGCCTTCCAAGTAGCCGGAATTACAGGCATGTGCTACCATGCCCGGCTGATTTTTTAATTTATTGTAGAGATGAGGTCTCACTGTGCAGGTGGGTCTCGAACCCGCTGGCTCAGGCAATCCACTCACCTCAGCCTCCCAAAGGCGCGGGATGACGGGCTGAGCCACCGAGCCTGGCTGAAATGTTCTTTTTTAATAACATGATCTTAAAAGATTGAGTTGAAAAGTTTGTGTGGAGAAAAATCCTGAGAGCTGTAACACAGACATCTATAAAATTAAAACTAGTCGTTTAATTTGTCAATGGATTTTTTAAAATTTCTAGAATGAGTACAAGAACAACAATGGGCACATAGAAAGCATTTTCCTTGCATGCCAGGTGTTATCCGAAGCATATTACACTCCTCAGCGCCTCTCGGGGTGGACTGTATTCTGACCCTTCCCATTCCACAGACGGAGACTGATTTTGAGGGGGTAGAAGAAGATGTCGGCAGAGATACAAGCACCCAGCTCTCCCTCCGTCCTTTGCCTCTGGAACCTCGATTTAGTTATCTCTTCTCTCAATTTGCATACGCACCCTCTCCATGACCCCCTCTTTGGTGAACACAGAACACAGATATGACCCATGTATTCTTTTAATCCAGCCAGCGAGAGAACTACCAGCACCCTTCGGATCACCAATGTCCGTTTCATAAAATTATGCGTAATGAAACACACATTCAAGAAATGTAGGCCAAGCACTGGTCATCCCCCAGGCATCCCCAAAACTTTATTTTAGCTTTAACATGTCACGTGTGAGAACGTTAATGTCTTTGCCAAGGTGATTATACCCAAGCCCCGCCCCCATAAGCTTACCCCGGCCAATAGCCAGCGGCTCTCCCAGGGTCCTCTTTTCTCCTCCTCCTGTCTTGTTTTGCTCTCTGGGGTCAGGACAGCACTGCGCCTCCAACCTCCAGGGCAACACAGGAACAAGACTCCCCACTGTCGGCCAGTCAGCAGGCCAAGGCCGCAGTGCGCAGACAAAATCCCAGGTCCACTCCTCGCCATGTCTGTGGGCTTGCAAATGTTACTTAAACTCCCTAAGCTTCAGTTTATTCATAGACAAAATGGAGGTGACCGCAGTCACCCATGTGTGAGGCCTAGACAAGATAAGTCACAAAAACGTCTTAAATCAGCACATGCACACCTAAGGACTAAATAAATGTTTGCTGTTATTGATATTCCTGTTGTTATGTTGCATGGGATCTTGGAAAGCCTTATTCTTACTTGCTTCTCCACTGTTTATGATACTTCCATATTTCTTTTGGTCTATGGTGAAATATTTTTGCATAATCTCACCTTTGTTTGCACTAAGCAATGAGTGAAAATGCATTTAAACTGTTTTTAAAAATTTGTGGCTAATTATACATACAACCAATAGAGTAACAGCTAATTATTTTTAATGTATAATAGAATGCCAGTGGGTAAGATTTCTGCAGTCACGAATTTTATGTGAATTCACATGAAATGCTTAATGTAAAATCTTACTGATAAAGAGATATGTGGCAACAGTTATCGGTGTGTAGCCTAAATTTAATTGCATAGATTTCTAGGAGTAATTGCGTTTCGTCAGAGTGCCCAGATCAACAAGTCATATACATTCTTTCATCTAACGTAGAATTTAAGCTTCCTGCATAAAGCACAAAAATAACAGATCTCCAAAACCATCACATTCCACAATTTTCTAGTCTGTTGATTTTGGTTCCTATACCTCTGGGCATAAAAGCTGATTAGTACAATGCCCCCAGTAATTACAACCTAAGAACATAGAAAAACATTTGAATAGTAGTAAAAGAAACATCAGCAAATCACAAGATTATTAGAAAAAATAATATGGCAAGGTTGTGAATCTCAACACCATTCTGTGATAATAAGTATATTCCATAAACATTTCGCAGAAAAATGAATCAATTCATGCCTTTATTTATAAAATCCTGAATGGTAAAAATAAGTAGAATTTAGCCATCATATAAAAGAAAATCACTTTATTGCAGGAGAAATGCTGTTTCAAACAACAACAACAAAAGAATCAATGCAATCAAACAGATCTGCAGTGTTTCTAGTTAGAAAAGTTTTCATTTGAAAAATGGTTTTACAAACACAACCAAGGCCTATGATTTGCCTTTTAGTTATGGAACAACCCGCAGAATTTTAACCCTATATGGTATCCGACCTTCACCACAGAATGGGGTCTGCTAACTTTGTTTAGTACACATGCTCCCAGTTTTGGGTAAATGCCGGGTTTTCGCCATGTGTTGATAACAGCGCTGGAACCGGAACTAAAAATGAATGATTTCACATTACGTGACTCATTACACAGAAGCCACAAAAATGAGTCTAAGTTTGCTCATTGACATAACATTATCTTGGGCAAGTCGAAGACTACGCTTTGGAGATACAACGTGAAACTCACCCCGCCCCTGCCCTCACAAGTGTTCCTTAGCATGAAGAAAGGGGGTTAAATACCTCAGAAATGCTCTGGAAGCTCTGATCGTAGCAGTGGGAGTCACGGCGAGGAATCCAGTTCCTAACACTGCTTTGCTCCTTGGTCGGCTCTTCCATGCCCTGGGTATTTTTCAAATCTGGTTTGCACTCTTTTAATGCAATGTCAGAGAAATGACCAGAAGTGCCTCTTTTGTGGCATTTAAATGATATTCTTGTCCACTGCATTGTGGAGTCAGCATCTTTAAAAAAGAATAAGAGCTTGACTTATACTTTTTTGCGCAAAATCACTAGGAAAGAGTTCAAACTCTAGTTCATAAACTAAAATGTTTCTAAAACAACTAAAAATCACTCAGGCCCCTGTCTGATATGCTAATACATTTGTTTTACTTCTGTGTTTTCTATATTATCCATCTACAGCTAACTATTGTTAAACTTGTTATTATCCTCGTCACTTATCAGCAATAAAATCCAGTTCTGTCTTCTTTCTAGGATCCCCAGCCTTGACTGGAACTGGCACGATCAGTGTCATAGTAGATGACGTCAATGACAATGTACCCACTTTTGCCAGTAAAATGTATGCCACAGCAATTCCTGAAGACGCCCCAACTGGAACAGATGTCTTATTGGTAAATGCCTCAGATGCTGATGCTTCAACAAATGCGGTTATAAGGTCAGTACATCTTCGTCTGTAAAGTTTGGCTGTGTTCTCATGAAACATTAGCCTTTGTCCTCAATGAATATCACACCGAACTTAACCAGACATTTTTTTTTTTTTTTTGAGTTGGAGTCTCACATTTGCCCAGACTGAAGTGCAGTGGCTGCTCCCAGCCACCTCAGCCTCGACCTGCTGGGCTCCGGCGATCCTTCCGGCTCAGCCTTCCAAGTAGCTGGAACTACAGGCGTGCGCTACCACACCTGGCTAATTTTTTGATTTATTGTAGAGATGAGGTCTCACCTGCCCAGGCGGGTCTTGAACCCACGGGCTCAGGCAATCCACTCACCTCAGCCTCCTAAAGGCGCGGGATTACAGGCTGAGCCATCGAGCCCGGCTCAGCCAGACATTTTTTAACATGAACACATATTTTATTCTGAGTATCAACTGCTGAATAACAATGGTCCCTCAAGTGAGGATTAAAACCACAAATATTTGACTTAATTTCTAAAATTTTATTTTGTATACTGATTTCATTTATATTTTCATCCCATTTTATAATCTTATAGTTCAGGACTACCGGGAGTGGTGGTTCTTCTGCTTCGTGTGGTTGCCTCGTGTCACTTCACAGAATTTGTCTGGCGACTGGGTGGTCTGGAGGGTCCAGGAGGGCTTCACGTGCCTGGTTCCTTGGAAAGGATGATTAGAAGGTGAAGCTCACCTGGGACTCCTTTTCCCTCACATAGTTCCATGACTCCTTGTGGCTGTTTATCAGGGAAGTTGGACTTTTTTTTTGAAAGTAGGATTTGTTGTGAGGACAGAAAAGCTCCCACAGGGGGAGTGGACCCCAAGGAGTTGCCCTGAAGTTGGACTTTTCAACATGGTGGCTTTGCTCTTTAGGAGCCTCAAGTGAAAGCTACCTGTGCGTGCTCTTGACATTCAGTCCCAGATGTGAAATATCAGCAGTTCCTCAATACTCTTGGTCCAAGCAGTCATGGCCAGCCCAGAATCACCAGGAGGAGAAATGCCCACCACCCTTTGGTGGGAGAAGTGTCAATGAATCATGGTCATTTTAAACCCATCATTAGCCCCGAGACAAGTATTTGCATTTTCTTAGTTAAGAAAGTTTATTTTACTCTACTTAAATCCTCGTAAACTGGGGAACAGCAATGTGGTAGCTCATTCAGAGAGTATGTGAAAGCCATTGAGTTGTAGCATTTGATTGATCTGGCTTGTCCTCTTCTCCTGTGCCTACCGTAAACTAAGAACTGACGATCTACGAGCATTCTAGATAAGAGCTCACAGAGGTAAATACTGTCGCCCGCCCTCTCATAGGCTGATGTTGGGTACGTCGGAGTGGGTTAGACGACTCTGAACGAAATACTCGGAAGTTAGAATAAGAAGAATTCAAGGGAATGAGCAGTCGTGGGTAGCCTATGGATTGGTCCAGTGACGGTTGGGTTAGTGATGTGTTTTGTGGTTTGTTACTCATTTTCTTTTACCAAGATCTTCTTGGAAAACTGGCTTTAGTCTTGCCTATTGGCAGAGATGACTGAGTTAGGGCAGGAGATCCCAGAGACATTTTCCGTTTGATAAACACTTACTGAGTAACGGAGAGGAACAGCAGTGGCAAACGAGAGGAGATTTCTGCTGTGTTTGAACCTACCTTTGTTTTGAGGTAGACAAGTATAAGTATATAGGCTAACCTCCTGTAGGGATGACAGCCTTGAAAACAAAACAAGATCACACAACAGAGAGTAGCAAGGAGGGGTTTTAGGTTTGACTCTTATGCATGGTGAATTAGTCTGTTTATGCTACTGTAACAAAATGCCTTAAACGGGGTGGTTTATAAGTAGCATGAATGTATGGCGCACATTTATAAAGGCTGGGAAGTCCAAGTAAAGGCTCTGAATCCCATCCATGCGGGCTCTGCCCTCATGACTTAATCATCTTCTAAAGGTCTCACCTCTTAATACCTTCATGCTGTCCATGCACTTCCAACACATGAAGTTTGGGGGACACATTCAGACCCTAGCAGATGGCCTCTCTAAGGAGGAGACCGTTAAGCAGGACTGGGCAGGGGGGATGGCAGTCAACTTGTGGTTTTATTCAAGAAGGCCAGTGCGTCTGGGCCAGAGTAGAAAGGGGTCAGAGAGGTAAGCTGGGGCCAGATTGTGCAGACACATAAGGGGTCACCGTAAGGAACTGGGAGTTTAACATTTGTTTTTAGGTGGAAAATGACAGAGTTATTCAAAGAAGAGTGGCCTTGCCCTTCACTGGCGAAATTAAAATTGGTTGAATAGACTTGGGGCATACATCTGAGATTAGAAGCATGAGTAAACTAAAGAGAGAAATAAGAATCATCTACTACGTTTTCCGCCCAAACACATCGGCAAGTCATGGTATCACTACTGAAATGAGTAGGATTGGAGCAGGTAGGTTTGGGAGAAATCAGACGTTTTCTCTGAATACAATTTGAGATCCCTGTCAGTCATTCATGTGGTCCTATTCGCTAGGAAGTTGGAGGTACAAGGGAGGAGCTTAGGAACAGGGGTGGGCTGGATGTACCCACTTGGGAGTCATCAATGTTTAGAAGCCCAGGACACTTAAGGAGAGTTTATAGCTCAGAGAGGGAGCGAGGGGCTGGAACTGGACCCCAGGAATTCTCCACCCTGGAAAGGCGGGTTTGGAAGACGAGTCTTCGAAGCAGCTAAGAAGGTCTGGCTGGATATATAGGAGGAAGTTCAGGACAAAATGGACCCCGGTGTTCATTGTGAAAGCCACACACACACTTCTTTCAACAGGACAGGAGAAGTGCCTAATTCCCAGGGGCCAGTGAGGTCCAGTTACTGGGATTAGGAGATTTCTGTCTGGGTCATGGCTGGCCTGGGTCAGTGTGCTGAGCACCACCTGAGAGAGGCAGGTGCCACCGAACTCCTGCCAGGGTGTGAGCCTCGAGGCCAGTAGACACCCTCCCCTTGCCTCATCCCACGCCAACTCGGAGGAATGATGAAGCTCATATCCTAAGACTCAGTCTGAAGTCTCCAGTTCCTAGTTAAGAGCAGAACCTTGGGAATCAGGCTGTGTGGAACTGAATCTTGACTCTATTGCCACTGATTGCATGAGGATGAGCAAGTTATTTGACAGTTCTGGATATAGTTTTCTTATCTATGGACAAGGCATGGTAATAATAAAACTGACTGTAGAGAAAATAAGTAAAATAATTTAAGTGAGCTACGCAGAGTGATATCCGGAAAAAAAATGCTCAGTTGCAATCAACTCATACAATTCTAATCTATGCAAAGCACTCAGTCCTCTCTTCAATACCTGTTAGTTGCTCAGTAAGTTTCTGATAATAATTTTGAAAATGATATCCTGTCCATTATAGTGTGATGATCTAATAATTCATTATCTGCCATGCAAAGGAAATTTCTTCTTGAGTCAGCTTACAGAATACTGCCAGCCAGTAACAGGACAGGTCTGTTGTCTGCGATGTTTAAATTCCAGAGTGTGAAGTTGAATGTCTACAAAATCGTTCAATGATTTATTCACTTATTGCTAGAATAAAATGCTATGATGATCTAGTGTGTGCCCAAAATTCATTGCAAAATGCTATCAGGTGCTTGTGAACTAGTCTTGTAAACTGGCCTAGAAAATCTTGTTCATAAAATTAGCCAGATGTGGTAGTGCGCGCCTGTAGTTCCAGCTACTTGGAAGGCTGAGGCAGAAGGATCACCGGACCCCAGTAGGTTGAGGCTACGGTGACTGGGAGTAGCCACTGCACTCCAGTCTGGGTGACAGAGTAAGACTCCAACTCAAAAAAAAAAATAAAAAGAAAATCTTGTTTGTATTTTCAGAGTGTTTTACAGAGTTACACTGGTGGATCTGGTGTGATGACTTGGGTTCATTAGTATATATATATATATATATATATATATATATATATATATATACACACACACACACATATATATACACACACACACATACATACATGTTGGTTGGATAGCTGAGTTTTCTTCTTTTAATATCAGAGAATTAACTTTATGCTTTACATTCATCAAAATCCAAAAAGTTAATCTGTGAAAATCTTCAAATGACATACAGACTGTCATACAGTTAGTTATAATAAAAATTGAAGTTATTTTTATCTTGTGAAAAAGAATCATGTTCACTTATCAGTTAACAGAGCAAGAAGTTACTCCAGCTTAAATTTAAAATACTTTCAGGAATAAATTAAATAATTAAAACAACTTTACTTTAGCTTGATGAAGTCGTAACAGAATATAATTCATCTTTATAGTAGGTGTTAATGATCAAATTTTGCTATCCTTCATGGAATCCTGGAGAAAATTCATTCTCTCTTCAGGTTAAAAGAGCTATTGCTGTAATTGTTACATTGATCATTTAAATTTTACACATTTAAGTTATTACTCAACCACTGATGGCCTCTAGGAGCACAGACCTCAATGTGTGCTATCATTTGTTAATTTTTCAAATGACCTAGCCTAATCTTGTCCATAGCAATAACCAGCCAACAGACCAACACTTATTTATATTTTTATTTCTAGTTATTTGATCAACTATGCATGTCTACAGATGGTATACTTACTTTGACTACATTTGACTTAACCTTTAGTATTTTTCCACTCTAGCAAAGCAGCCCATTTGAGTCTTATTCTTGATCTACCTAGCTTATGTCTTTGCTTTCCACATACCCATTCCAGAACTGAGCTTTTACAGATGTGTAGCCCTTTTCTCTGGACTGGACCAAACCACTGTTCAGACCGTACTTGTGATCCTTTTATGTCACGGCAGTGGAGAAAGTCACGAGACCGTCTTGACAGGTTCAGCATCCGAAGGAAAATCCTTCACCCTACGCTCTTTTATTATCATTATTATTATTAGTAGTAGTAGTAGTATATCGATGTGGGGTACCATTCAGGGTTAGATATACAAACACTGGTCACGCGGGTGCCCTTGTTGATGAGGTGTGCCCCTCCCTGCCCTGGCAGTTTCCCTCACCTGCCAATCCCACCCCCTCCCTTGACAGTTCTCCACCACTGCCAGTCCCTTTCTTACAGTATTATAATTGTTCAAGGTCCGCTTATGAGTGTGAACATATGACTCTCTCTTCTTTGTTTCTGTGGTAGATCACTGAGGATGATGGACTCCAAATCCATCCCTTCCCATGCACTTTCCTCCAAGTCTGCAATTCAGCAGTTAGAGCACCTCCCTCTTGTGTCTTCAAGGTATCTTTCCTCCAGGAAACATTTTTTCATCTACATAAGCTCATTCACGCAGGTCAGTGTGTCCACAGCAATGCCCAGAAGGACTGATACAGAATTCTGCTTCTTCTGTTCACCGCCGTGAAAGGAAAGCCACTGTAGGGTCTCTGAGGCTCAATGTCTTCACCACTAAAAATGGAGATGAGAACGTCTACTCTCCAGCTTTGAGACTCCAATATTTATCAGCCTTCTACGATGCTTCTAACAGAGCATATGGAATCAGTCAATATGGGCGCAGTTTTCGGGACATGGAAGCCACTATATTAGTATTGGTTTTCCGTTTTGCTTTTTCTCCTTCTCATATCTGTTTTACTCCAAGTGGATTCTTCCCTGCACAGGGTCTGGCACATAACAGGGGCTGCCACTTGAATAGGCGCACGGAGTGGATGGCTTTCGTAGTTTCTAGATCTGCTTTTACTCACTTGACTTTTACCACCGCATTCTCGAAAGGCGGGCTTCCCTCCTCACAGTCCTCTCTGGCCGTTTCTTCCTGACCCTCTTTCAGTCTGATCTTCTTCTCCAGGGCTTTATCAAAAGGCTCCGCCGGGAGTAGATTGACTCATCTAAGCCAGTGGCTTCTTCTGAACCCTTCCTCTCCTTTAAAGACTCTTCATGGAGTTGGGGCACCCTTTTTCTCGGTGCCTGTGCAAGTGTTCTTTCTCGTTTGTCAGCCTGTCTCTCCCTCTCCCCGTTTCCCTTCTGTTTCTCCTTTCCTGTCCCTACAGCGTGATTTGAACATTTCCCACAGCATTGTGTTTTCAGTCCTTTTTTTTTCTTTCTGTCTACGAGAGAGAGCGAGAGAGAGCGAGAGAGAGATAGGGTGGGAGGGCGGGGAGGAAAGGGGGAAGGGACGGGCGGGGACAGAGGGGGGATACAGTCAGGGAGAGAGGGGAGGAAGGGGGGGAGGGTGAGCAAGAAAGAGCAAGAGACAGGGAGGGATGGGAGAGAGGGAGGGAGGGAGACGGGGGGGGGGGTGAGGAAGGGGGCGGAACACAAAAGCGAGGGAGAGGGAGGGGAGGAGGGCGAGGGGCGGCAGAGAATCGGACCCAACTCAGGGCTGCAAGCTCCGTTCGACGCAGAAGACCCCCACGTCTGCCCCTGAGCCCTGGCTCCTTCCTGCGTTGCCCGCCATGGTCGGAGCTCTCGGAGGGACATCCGCGACCTGCTTCTGTGGGCGTCACACGTGCGCGGGCCCGGAGCTCCTGCCCTCCTTGCTTCTCTGCCGGGCGTCCACTCGCCTTTCCGAAGGCGGCCTTGCTTTCCTCAGCCACACCTCGTGGCTCCGGGTTCTCCTCTCCCCTCCACTCAGTCAGTGAACACGTTCTCCGGTTTCTCCTTTTCGAACGCCTCTGGCACCCGGTCTTTTCTGTGCGTTCCTGCTGCCAAGATCCTAGTACAGGCTGTAATTACGTCGCGCCTCTTGTGATAAAGATCTCCTTCTTTGCCTGACCCTAGTTTCGAATCCCTTCCTCCACTGTAAGATTGCGAAGCCCCTCCTGTGGGCCAACAGGGTCAAATCCTGAGGGGTCAGGCACGCTCGGTTCCATAGGGAGCACAGCTGAGTAGGAGAGGTCATTCTGGAACCCATGACTGCAGGGCCGGGTAACAAGCACAGTCTAAACCCAGGATGGATGGACAGAGCAGTGCAGTGAGCGCTACGTGAGAAGGTCAGGAGAAGCCCCGGTCGTTAATAAGTCTCGGAAGGACGGAAAAGTAGCTTCTAGGCAGGCGAAGGCCCGAAGGACACCCAGGCACAGACAGTGACAGGTACCAAGGCAAAGGGCGGCGTGGAAGCGTGGCACCAGAGGAGGGCTTTCACTGTGGCCAGAGCGGTTGGGACGAGACCTGTGTGCCATACCCCACATCCAGAACATGTTCCTGCATCTCAGAGGCCCAGAGCAGAAGTGTCTTCAGCGGGGCCAGGGCATGGCTGCTGTGTGTGTTAAGATGATTCCCCTGGCGGGGTCGTGGGGGAGCCTGTGGAGGCAGCCAGGCCCGAGTCACAGACGGGACACGGGAGGGCGGTGGCGGTGAGATGGGTCAGACCCCCCCCCACTTCCAGCCTGCCTGCGGCATCCCGCCCAGCCTCCGGGCTCCAGTCACTCCAGAAGTGTCCCCAGCATCTTCCTGGACCCCCATCTGCACAGATCCCTACGGTCTAGCCACAGGCTTGGCCTCGCTGGATCCTGTTCTGCCCCTGGACAAGGGTCTGTGCTTTCCCCAGCCTCGCAGCTTTGTGCAGTTGGTTCTAGGTCCTAGACCAGCGCTTGGAGGCTTGCCGCCACAGCCAGACCCAGCCCCGCGCCTGCTTCTGCGAAGACGGGGTGTAGGAACACAGCCATCGCCATCTGTGGACCTGCTGCCAGTGGTTGCTCTGACAAGGTGAAGACAGTCTGAGGGCTCCAGCAGAGATCTCACTGCTTGCAGAGCTGAACGTCGTGACTCTCTGGCCCTTGACAGGAATGGTTTGCTGACTGCTGACCCAGAACACCTTTTATTTTTTTTTTTGAGTTGGAGTCTCACTCTGTCACCCAGACTGGAGTGCAGTGGCCGCTCCCGTCTTGCCAAGTTGCCCAGGTGGTTCTCCAACCCGCGGGCTCAAGCAATCCACTCACCTCAGCCTCCCAAAGTGCTGGGATTATAGGCTGAGCCACCAAGCCCGTCCCAGTACACCTTTTAATCTCCCTTTTTCAAGACGGCTAAAAGATGGGTAGCCCCTTGAAAATTAAATTTAGCCTTCTGTGGGAAAGATTTTATTTTCATCATTTCAGTCAAAAGTATTCTCTTTGTCTTCCAAATATCTAGACAGACAGTTCTTAGTAGTACCGTAGCACTTTACCCCACTGCCTTGTTTTGTATTTGTGTTTCTGTTTCTTTCTTCCATTTAGGATATAAGCTTAAAACCAAGATTTTTAAGCTACTTATCTATTATGTCTTTTTCAGTCCATCCATCCATTTAATTATGTAAGTTCAAGTTGAACATTCCTAATCCAAAAATCTGAAATCATGTTTCCAAACTCAAAACTTCTGGTGTGATGCCACAGGGGGAAAATTCCATCTCTGACAACTCGGCTTTCTGGTGATTCAGTGGACACAAACTTTGTTTCATGTACAAAATTATTAAAAGTATTGTATATAATTATCTTTAGGCTATATGTATAAGGTACACATAAAACAAAAATGATATTTGTGTTTAGACTTGAGTTCCATCTCTAAGATATCTCATTATGTGTATGCAGATATTCTAAAATCTGAAAAAAATTCAAGACAAATCTGACCCCAAGCATTTTGGGTAAGAAATAGCCAACCTACATATAGATGGATCATGATAGATTATATGTAATAAACTATTGTGTTGTGAATATATATGTATACGTATTCTCTACAGTGCTTGTAAATTTGGTTAGGCTTTCGAGTGCTTATCAACTACAATGCCATGTGTTTTTCATACAGCAACAAGGTTCCCAGAACAAAATCACACAATCATCAAGTCCAGTTTCCTACAGTCTTTCTAAAAAAGATAAGGTCATTTGATTCTTTTTGAGTCATGCATTTCAAATTTTCACAAATTCATGTATAGAACTCTGATATGGCTGGACACAGTAGCTCACACCTGTACCCCAGTACTTTGGGAGGCCAAGGCGGAAGGATCACTTGAGCCCAGAAGTTCAAGCCCAGCCCAGGCAACATAGCAAGCCCTCCTCTCTCTAAAAAAAAAAAAACAAACCCATAATAGACAGGTATGATAGCACACACCTGTAATCCCAGCTACTTGGGAGGTGAGGCGGAAAGATGGCTGAGCCCAGGAGGTCAAGGTTGGGGTAAGCCGTGCTTGTGCCACTGCACTCCAGCCTGGGCAACAGAGTAAGACCCTGATTTAATATATATATATATATATAATATATATTATATATATATATATATGTTTTGATAAAGGGAATAGTTATCTACTGTACAAAGGCAGTAATTATACTTTATAAAACATCATTTCTCATCCAATAAGTATAATCAGTGCTAGCTATTCTCATTCATTCCTCACTCCTGGTTCCGGCATGTGGGTGTGCCAAAAAGTGTTAAAAATCTCATGATATAACATACTCTATCCATACTGAAGCCATTTCTCAGCCAAAGCCCTGCCCTATTCTCTTATTTTGCTGTCATTTTATAAGACTTCTTTTTGAGTCTCAGGTTCCTGATAGTTCATTATTTTCCTAAAGTAGGACAGAGATGCTGAAATATTTCATTTTTGAGATGATCTTCATAGGAGGAATGCACTTGCCACTGGCTGTGGTTCTCTTTTCCCTTGCAGTTTCTGTTGGATACAGGCTGTTGCTATGTTTAGATAGATACAAATGAAACTATCGAAACAGACTGTTAACTCCAACCTGGAATCTCTTTGTTGGGATAAAAGAAGAAAACTTTTATATTTGTATTAAAATATAAAAGACATATATTTCCTTGCTATCATTCAAGTTTAAAAATGATGGACCACAGCCAGTCTCTCAACCTTCAAACTTAGCTGCTTCTATCTTGGCTGTTTCTGGGACCCTACCTCAGGCACAAAATTAGGAGCATACACCCACAGCTTTACTCTTCAAAAAGATGGGAGCACTATTTGCAGTGGAAACTTCTGCGCGTTCACCAGCCTGGCTAGCATCAAAGTATCCTTGAGGATGTCATACCTCTTCTGATGAGAAAGCAACAAAGCCCTATGAGGAATGACACATGAGAAAATTAATAACTAGAAAGGTCTCTGTGTAAATAATCAGGCTTGACTTGTTCTGAGAAACAAATGTATGCCAGATAACATGTTTTGTCTCACAAGGATAAAATCTTCCATGGATCTCCTCTGGTTTATTAAGGTATACAGCAGAAAAATAATTTTTAGGTCCACTTAAAAGATATTTACTTGAAATCCTGGTCAATAACCACAATATTTGAGCAAGGTCCAGTTTATACTTTTAGACTTGTTCATGTAAAATAACCTTTGGGGTTTATTTTGGGGTCATGCATGACTTGAGAGTCCTAAAAGCCTTGTAAAGACTTGCTTGATGTCATTGAACATTTCACGGTAAAGATTATCAGTGTAATGTTCACATAAAATTTGAACTATTTGTTGTCTAGCCTTATTCTTTCATTGTTTTTTGCTCTTACTTGTAATTGTTTTTCATTTCTGTCTCAGTGTTTAAATTATGTGAATAGGTGTCACAATATATTGCAGGTGGGGAGGGCGGGGAGGTGATATTGACAGTAGTCGATATCTGCCTTTTGGGGTGGGAGGGGGCACACCTCATCAACAAAGTTACCTGCACAATGAATATTTGTATACCTCACCCTGAATTGTACCCCATGATTTTAAAATAAATTAAAAGAGAAAAAATATTAAAACTCTAAGACCCATGCCCATCTCTGCTCTCTGCCATAGTTATCAGATCATTGGAAACTTATAATTCACTATCAACCCATCCATGGAAGTTATCACTGGTGAACTGCTGGACCAGGAAACAAAAGACAATTACACTTTAGTGGTGGTCTCCAGTGATGTGGGATCTCTGGAGCTGCTTTACAGTTCTGCCAGCGTGCTTGTCACCGTGACTGATGTCAATGACAATCCATCAAGATTTTGACATCATCCTTATGTCACACATATCCTGTTTCCTACTTCTCCAGGTAATCGGCCCAACTCCGGGCCTCATGGATAGAAGCAAATTATCAGACATTTTTCTGTAAACATGTTTATGTTATTTTGCAGAGATCTGATATAGCCTAATTTTGCAAATCTCTAAAATTCAGGTTGATTTACCTAATGAAATTGGAAAATACCTTGATTTCTGTATGTTAACTTTCTCCCTAGACCAGTTGTGTATAGGATTTTATAATTGTCTCCTATGAGTATTTCTTGATGTTTCTTGACTATTATAAATGATTAAAGTAGATATCACCTCTTAGCCTGGGATGGGTCAGCCTGAGGTTGATTTGTAAGCTCTTCTTAGTCAGGGATGGGTCTGGCCTGAAGACGATTTGTAAGTTCCTCTTAGTCAGGGATGGGTCGGCCTGAGGATGTCTGTAAGTTCCCCTTAAGGGGGAGGCCCTTGTCTGCATTTTTCATGCCAGACCTCCATACCCAAACATTGCTGGGAGGTGATAGACATTCAAGCACGTTTATTGGTGGAGAATGAATATTTTGCTTCCATTCTCACAGATATGTTTCTCAAAAAAGTTAAATAAATAGATAATTCTTATCAATATGTATTGTATTCTGGGAATTGTGGATGAAAAAATTTACTGTCAGGAAGCTTATGGAGCCATTTATAAGCAAATTTCATATTGACAGCATGCATTTATCTTTCTGTACCTTTTAAATTTCGTTTGCGATTATTTTCTTATTTACTAAGAATGGCATGCTGTCTTAAAAGCTGCACACATCTTTGGCCTTTTATAATTTTTAAAATAAGTTTTCCAGTGGGGCGATACAAATATAGCTCATTATTAATTTAAGCTTCCTTGCCAGAAAATACTTTTAATTAGAAGAAAAAAGCATAAATGGACCTGGTATTCCTCTCTTCAGTGATCTTTGATCTTCTGTTAGCCTGAGAGTGTCTAATGCATACCAGTTTAAAGTGTAAGATCTACGCATGCATGTGCCAACTTCCTAGCAAAAGAAAATGTCAACGTCAGAGGCATAAACACCTTACGAATGTCTTTAGCCAAAGAGATGCTAATGCCTTCTGATGGGGTGGTGCAGTACAGAGCCTCCTCTGAGAATGAAGCACCTCTTCCTCGTTAGCTTCTTGCAGTTAGTCAGAACCACCGCTCTTGTGGTACATACTTGTAGGTATGGGGCGTGGGCTTGGGAATGGTTTCTGAATGAGTATGTTAAAAATATGTTCTTAGGGCAGCTTCTCTGCATATTTTTACTACAATCTGTTTCATTGGCACTTATTCCAAGCACTGGCTTTTGGAGTCCAAATTGAGTTCGTTCCTACTCAATTCTTACTTTTTACTACCGTATAATCATTTTAATTGATGTATGCATGTAGGCATATATGTATATATGTGTGTAGTTTTTTTGGGGGTCACAGCAGCTTTTATTGTTCCCTAAAAAGTCCATTTTCCTGTAAAGACATTCATTTAGATGAGACACACACCAGGTTTTTCTAAAGTGCCAAAACGCATACAGTTCCCATGACTTCAGATGAGAATTATAATGCACCAAAGAATGGTATCCTTTTCAATACTCAAGGTTGTCACGTCCTGCCGAGTCCTTAGTTTCTGTGATGGGGAAGAATTTTGCTAGCAAATAGTTGAATTAAAATCCAGGCAAATAGGCTCTCAATCTTCATCTTCATTATGTCTATCTATATTATACATATCTATATGTATAGATATCTGTATTATAGATTGTATCCAAGTCATAAAAACTCACAAAGAAATTTTTCCATAGGACAATGGATATAAGGAACCAAAGGCAATGAATATAGGATTTTGGTGATGCGATGACATGCAGTGACTCAAAGGTACTTTGACACACAACAGAGCAGTAGTCTCTTTTCACTGGGCAGAAGCATAGCTCCCTGCAGAGCTCACACGTTATCGTGTTTCTTGGAATGTCATGGCAGGCGCAGATTTTTCTCCTAGAAACGATGCTGCCGCGTGATTAGCCAGTTCCCTTCCCTGTGCTTCTCTTAAAAGCACAGTGAGAAACATGCAATCCAACAGGCTGTCTGGGTTTCAGTTAGACAACGGCAGATTAGTCTCTGAAGACTGTCATCAAGCAGATTTGACTTGTGAATGCTAGAGAAAACACAGCAGATACTGCTCTCCCCAGTAATCATGAGGAAATAAAGTCACACCAGGCAGCAACCGAGTGTTCTGTGTGCATCAACTGCTGACCAAGTGTCTGCTTGGATTCCGCGTGATTCTCACTGCACACCCCTTCCTTTTGCAGGTTCCTTTGTCTTTGCGGTTACAGTCACAGATGCTGATATTGGACCCAATTCGGAACTGCATTATTCTCTCTCGGGTCGAAACTCTGAAAAATTCCACATTGACCCACTGAGGGGCGCCATCATGGCGGCCGGACCACTCAGTGGAGCTTCGGAAGTGACGTTTACGGTGCACGTCAAAGATGGTGGCGCGTCCCCCAGGACAGATTCTACAACAGTGACCGTCCGGTTTGTGCACAAGGCGGATTTCCCTAAAGTCAGAGCCAAAGAGCACACGTTCATGTTTCCTGAAAACCAGCCGGTAGGGTCTCTCGTCACCACCGTCTCGGGGACCTCCCTGAGAGGGGAGCCTCTGTCCTACTATGTCGCAAGTGGGAATCTCGGCAACACTTTCCAGATTGATCCGTCGACCGGGCAGGTCTCCATCAGCCAAGCTCTGGATTTCGAAAAGATACAGAACTATGTCATATGGATAGAGGCCAGAGACGGCGGTTTCCCCCCTTTCTCCTCTTATGAGAAACTCGACGTAACAGTGTTAGATGTCAATGACAATTCCCCAGTTTTTAAGGAGGATCCATTTGTGTCTGAAATACTGGAAAACCTTTCTCCTCGAAAAATACTCACCGTTTCGGCAACGGACAAGGACAGTGGGCCCAACGGACAGTTGGATTACGAAATTGTTCATGGCAATGAAGAAAACAGTTTCAGTATCAATCACGCTACCGGTGAAATTAGAAGCATCCGCCCCTTAGACAGGGAGAAAGTGTCGCACTATGTGCTCACCGTGAAATCTTCAGACAAAGGGTCCCCACCCCAGAGTACTTCAGTGAAAGTCATCATCAGCATCTTGGATGAAAACGATAATGCCCCTCGGTTTTCTCAGATATTTAGCGCCCACATCCCTGAAAACTCCCCCTTAGGATACACGGTGACGCGTGTCACAACTTCTGATGAAGACGTCGGTGTGAATGCAATTAGCAGATATTCTATAACAGACACAAGTCTTCCGTTTGCAATTAATCCCAGCACAGGGGATATTGTCATCAGCAGACCGTTAGACAGGGAACACACAGACCGCTACCGAATTCGGGTCTCTGCACATGACTCTGGGTGGACCGTGAGCACGGATGTCACGGTATCTGTGATCGACGTCAATGACAATGCGCCCAGATTCAGCAGACCCTCGTATTACTTAGACTGCCCTGAACTTAGTGAGATTGGCTCCAGAGTGACTCAGGTATCTGCAGCTGACCCCGATGAGGGACCCAATGGTCAAGTGTTCTATTTTCTGAAGTCGCAGTCAGAGTATTTCAGGATCAATGCTACCACCGGAGAGATCTTCAACAAGCAAGTCTTGAAATACCAAAACGTCACCGGCTTCAGTAACGTGAATATCAACAGGCACAGTTTCATAGTGACGTCTTCAGATCGGGGTAACCCTTCCTTGCTGAGTGAGACAACCGTCACCATCAACACCGTGGACAGCAATGACAATGCGCCTCGGTTTCTTAAAAGTAAATATTTTACTCCCGTCACCAAAAATGTCAAAGTCGGCACAGATTTGATCAAAGTGACCGCAGTCGATGACAAAGACTTTGGACTGAATTCTGAAGTGGAGTATTTCATTTCTGCCGAGAACCATTTAGGAAAATTTCAGCTGGACAAGGAGACGGGGTGGATTTCAGTCGCAGCTTCCCTGATGGCTGACTTGAATCAAAACTTTCTGATCACGGTGACGGCACAAGATAAAGGCAACCCTCCGCTTTCTTCCCAAGCCACGGTTCAGATCACCGTCACTGAGGAAAACTACCACACGCCTGAGTTCTCTCAAAGCCACATGAGTGCCACCGTCCCCGAGAGCCACAGCGTCGGGGCCGTCATCAGAACCGTGTCTGCCAGAGACAGGGACACGGCCATGAACGGCCTGATCAGGTACAGCATTTCTTCGGGGAACGAAGAAGGCATCTTCGCCATCAATTCCTCCACGGGTGTGTTGACCCTGGCCAGAGCTCTGGATTACGAGCTGCGTCCGACGCACGAGCTCACCATCAGTGCTACAGACGGAGGGTGGGTGGCGAGGACCGGGTCCTGCAGCGTGACCGTCCACGTGGTGGACGTGAACGACAATTCTCCGCTGTTCCCCTCTGACGAGTATTCCCTGACGGTTTTGGAAAACGCCCCGAGCGGGACCACGGTCGCCCACCTCGACGCCACAGACGCCGACTCGGGATCCAACGCGGTGATTGCGTACGCGGTGCAGTCCTCCGACAGTGACCTCTTTGTCGTCGACCCCAACACGGGAGTCATAACCACCCAGGGCTTCCTGGATTTTGAAACCAAGCAGAGCTACCATCTCACCGTGAAAGCCTTCAACGTCCCCGACGAGGACCGGTGCAGCTTCGCCACCGTCCACATTCAGCTCGAGGGGACCAATGAGTACGTGCCCCGTTTCGTCGCCAAACTCTACTATTTCGAGATCTCAGAGGCGGCCCCTCGAGGTGCTGTCGTCGGAGAAGTGTTTGCCAGCGACCGTGACCTGGGCGCCGACGGGGAGGTGCACTACCTGATCTTCGGGCGCAGCCGGAAGAAGGGCTTCCAGATCAACAGGAAGACCGGGCAGATTTACGTCTCCGGAGCGCTCGACAGGGAGAGAGAAGAAAGGGTGTCCCTGAAGGTCTTGGCCAAGAACGGCGGCAGCATCCGGGGCGCGGACGTCGACGAGGTCGCGGTGAACGTCACGGTGCTCGACGCCAACGACCCGCCCGTGTTCAGCCTGGACGTCTACAGCGTGCAGGTCAGCGAGGGCGTCCCGCTCGGCACGCACGTGACCTTCGTCAGCGCCTTCGACGCGGACTCCGTCCCCAGCTGGAACCGGTTCTCCTACGCCATCGGGGCGGGGAACGAGCGCGGCGCCTTCTCCGTCAACCCGCAGACGGGGCAGATCACGGTGACGGCGGAGCTGGACCGCGAGGCGCTGCCGGTCTACAACCTCTCGGTCTTGGCGGTGGACTCGGGGACGCCCGCGGCCACCGGCAGCGCCTGCCTGCTGGTCACCCTGGAGGACATCAACGACAACGGGCCGGTGCTGGCCGTGCGCGAGGGAGAGGTCCTGGAGAACCAGCCCCCGGGGACGCAGGTGCTGACCCTCCAGGCCACCGACCCCGACCTCCCGCCCAACCAGGGCCCCTTCACCTACCACCTGCTGAGCACGGGCCCGGCCACCAGCTACTTCAGCCTGAGCGCCGCGGGCGTGCTGAGCACCACCAGGGCCATCGACCGGGAGCAGATCGCCGACTTCCACCTGGCGGTGGTCACCAGGGACTCCGGCGTCCCGCAGATGTCGTCCACGGGCACCGTGCACGTGGCCGTGGGGGACCAGAACGACAACCCCTCGCAGCCGCGCGCGGTGGAGATCTTCGTCAACTACTACGGGGCCCTGTTCCCCGGGGGCGTGCTGGGCTCCGTGAAGCCGCAGGACCCCGACGTGCGGGACCGCTTCCGCTGCTCCCTGGCCTCGGGCGTCACCAGCCTGTTCAGCATCCCGGCGGGCACGTGCGAGCTGGCCTCGCAGCCGCGCGCCACGGACGGCACGTTCGACCTGACGGTGCTCGGCAGCGACGGCGTGCACGCCGCGGTCACCAGCCCCGTGCGCGTCTCCTTCGCCGGCTTCTCCAACGCCACGGTGGACAGCAGCGTGCTGCTGCGCCTGGCCGTGCCCAGCGTGCGCGACTTCCTGGCGCAGCACTACCTGCCGCTGCTGCGCGCGGCCGGCGCGCGGCTGGCGGGCCCGGGCACGGCGGCGCAGCTCTACGGCGCCTACGAGGAGCGCAACCGCACCTTCGTGCTGGCGGCCGTGCGGCGCGGCGGCGGCCGCTACCTGAGCCCCGGCGGCGCGGCCGCCTTCTTCGAGAGCCTGCGCGAGCCGCTGCGGCGGCGCGGCGGCCTGCGCGTGGAGGCCGTGGACCACGACGCGTGCGCGCCGGGGCCCTGCCAGCACGGCGGCAGCTGCCTGCGCCGGCTGGCCGTGGGCCCCGGGCTGCGCAGCCGCGAGAGCGCGGCGGTGGTGCTGGTGGCGCCGCCGCCGCTGCCGCCCTTCCTGTGCCGCTGCCCGCCGGGCTACGCGGGCGGCGGCTGCGAGCTGGACGTGGACGAGTGCCTGCCGGCGCCCTGCCACAACGGCGGCACCTGCCGCAACCTGGTGGGCGGCTTCGCGTGCAGCTGCCCCGCCGGCTTCGGCGGCCGGGCCTGCGAGCGCGACGTCGACGAGTGCCTGCCCGGGCCCTGCCAGCACGGCGCCGCCTGCCAGAACTTCCCGGGCGGCTTCGGCTGCGTCTGCAGGGCCGGCTACACAGGTAGGCGCGCCGCGCTCCGGGGTCGGGCTTGGCGGGGGGGCGGCGCGGGCCCGCGGCGCTTCGGGGCCTCCCGTCGAGGGGGCCGCGACCTGGCGCCCTTGCTGCTGGCCCCGCGGGCCTCGTGGAGGAGAGCGGTGCGGCGGGGCCCTTCTCCCGTCTGAGCACCCGGGACACTTAGGTTTCCTCGCGAGCTTGGGTTCCTCTGTGGCAGCATCGGTCGTCGAGTCCGGTTGGAGCAGACGGGGATGCTGAAGTGGAGCGTGTTTTCCGAGGCGCGTCAGTTACTTCGTTGCGGTGTCAATATCCAAGGCCAGTTTTCACAGACAGGGTTGTTGAAGTTATGTTTTCTGAGACGATTCAGTTACTTCGTTGCGGTGTCAATATCCAAGTCCACTTTTAACAGACAGGGTTGTTGAAGTCAAAAGCAAGTGAGTTGTCCGAGGCGATTCAGTTACTTTGTTGCAGTGTCAATATCCAAGGCCAGTTTTCACAGACAGGGATGTTGAAGTTATGTTTTCTGAGACGATTCAGTTACTTCGTTGCGGTGTCAATATCCAAGGCCAGTTTTCACAGACAGGGTTGTTGAAGTCAAAAGCAAGTGAGTTTTCCAAGGAGATTCAGTTACTTTGTTGCAGTATTAATATTTGGGTCCAGTTTTCACAGACGGGGGTGTTGAAGTAAATTTTCTAGGGTGATTTGGTTTCTTTGACGTTGAAGTGAAGTAAGTTTTCTAAGGCGATTCGGTGACTTTGTTGCAGTATCAATATTCAAGTCTGCACCATCAACTCCAGAGCTTAAAGCTCAGTCTCTCCGGTCGCACACAAGAGCAAAAGGAGAATAATCTCTTCCTAAAAGAGTGCTTAAAGTTCAAAGGGCAGGGCATATATAAAGCATATATGGACCATTTGATGTGCTAAACAATTATTAATTATTGTTGTTTCATCTCTCGATACCATCATTTTTATGATCTTTTAAAATCATGACCATAATTACTATTGAAATGTGTTCCACATGTGAGAAGACTATAGCAAGAATCATGTTTTCAGACTGAGATGAAAATGCCATGTTATTTCTAGTAGCTGGGTAGAAAGCATAAGAAGGTGATTTCTCAGGAACGCTCAGAACAAAATTGAGCCGCAATTTACCTTGACATTTTAGAAGCAGCATTAAATATTATGGCAGAAAACTTGCTTAGCTAGTGTTAGCAGCATAATGGAATAATAACATGATGCTCATACACGCATACATCTCCATCGGCTTCTATCTAATCTCTGTATCTATCCTCATTGTCTATCAGTCTGTCTTATATCTGTCTGTAATTCAGCTATCTTGTTAGCTGGCCAGTGCATCTATTATCCGTCTCTTTTCTATTAGCTAATCAGTACCCCTGTGGCTCATCTCTCTGCTATACCTCTATCTGTCATCTGTTTGTTAGTTGATCAGTCTTTGGTGTTCCTTCAAATGTGAGTGAATGTTATGCTCCTGAGAAGTCTGAAGGAAAAAAAAGTCTTTATTTTCACACTGTACATTTTTAGAATATGCATATCACTGTGAGTTGCTCCATAGTGTTATAAGCACAATTTCAAGTACTGGTTATATAGGTTGACTCAAGATAGACTGTTTTAGAATTTGAGGAAGTGCCGCAGAAAATGTTTGTGAGAGGTTTTTAAGCAAATGCGTCTGTGTGTCATATTTTCAGAGGTGCTCGGCGTGTGTACACCTACGATTTGATAGTTGGAGATTTTCCTCATGGTGATAGAAAGAAAGTTTTAAAAGGTGGAGCAAAACACACAGACTTTGCCTTCTAGCAAAACAACATTCTTGAAATACGAACGAAGAAAAGGGACAGAAAGCTTGTGTCATGGAAACAATTGGAAATTGGATAAAATCAGACTCAGCTGTAGCTTTTAGGATGTCACCTAACCTCGCTGACCCTCAAGTCACCTGTGAAATGGGAAAAAATCATAATTAGTTACATTTTAGGGTTGCTGTAATGACCACCATTCAATAAATGGAAATGCTAATTAGCAGTGCTAGTGTTAGTACGGCGATAGTGACAGAGATGGACCACAGTGTTTCTTTTTTTTGAGTCGGAGTCTCACTCTGTCGCCCAGACTGGAGTGCAGTGGCCGCTCCCGGCCACCGCAGCCTCGACCTGCTGGGCTCCGGCGATCCTTCCACCTCAGCCTTCTGAGTAGCCGGAATTACAGGCACGCGCTACCACACCCGGCTGATGTTTTGATTTATTGTAGAGATGAGGTCTCGCCAAATTGCCCAGGCGGGTCTTGAACCCACGGGCTCAGGCAATCCACTCACCTCAGCCTCCCAAGGCGCGGGATTACAGGCTGAGCTACCGAGCCCAATTTACAGTGTCTCTAGAAAGACTCAGGGCCTCAGCAGAAGAAGATAACTGTGGGTCTCACCAGTGCTGTGTCTTAGGATCATGAGTTCACGATTTCCAGAAAACTTTCCTCCCTCCCTCCTTCCTGCCCACCCAAAGGTTACTTTCCCAGCTGTGGATTCAACACTAAAGAATATTTCTAGCCGGGCTCGGTGGCTCAGCCTGTAATCCTGTGCCTTGGGAGGCTGAGGTGAGTGGATTGCCTAGCCCGCGGGTTCGCGACTCGCCTGGGCAACTTGGCGAGACCTCATCTCTACAATAAATCAAAAAATCAGCTGGGCGTGGTAGCGCACGCCTGTAATTCCAGCTACTTGGAAGGCTGAGGCAGAAGGATCGCCGGAGCCCAGCAGGTGAGGCTGCGGTGGCCGGGAGCGGCCGCTGCACTCCAGTCTGGGCGATAGAGTGAGACTCCTACTCAAAAAAAAAAAAAAAAAAAGAATATTTCTTAGTCCTGTGCTAGTATAATGCTCTTACTGGCACCAAGATTTAGAGTGAACCTCTGTTCAGTCTTAGAAAGGCATGCCAATGCATCTGGTATTGGTAAGGAACGGACCAAGGACCACCTGGGTGAGCCATGCACCCTGCACTGATTTCAGCCTAAAGGTTCTGATTTCAAGAATGGATAATTTACTTCTATCTAGTTTCTTGTTCCTTTGTTTCACTTTATTTAAACGCACATTGTGCACTTTTCTAAATGTAAGAGTTGAAGCTTTTAGGAATGCCTTTCTTTTCCTCATAAAATATTAATAGCATTTATCGAGTGGCTTTGTAAAGCCCTCTTAAAGCTCCTGGAATTATAGACACCGTTCCCTTTCGTCCTCAGAACTCTGTGAGATGGACATGATCATTATGCTCATTTTAAAGAACAAAGAAATGAAGTCTTAGAGTGATTAAAAGAGATTAAACCACTTGCCTCCAGCTGTGGCACAGAACACGTTGTGAGTGGGTTAACTGTCAGCTTGGGTCCAGAGCCTCCGCCCTTTACAGACACGCCACACTCTGCTGCACTTCAATTCTGTGCTCGCTGCGAGCATTTCCAAGAGTTTTCACTGTCTTCTAAGAACCCCTTATCTTTCATGGCACTTAAACCTCACAAAAAGCCTGTGAGACAGTGTGTTGGTCAGAGACTGACCAGGAGTGGACACCACTCTAAGCGGCTGAGGCAGGAAGGTGTTTGGCACAAGGGAACAGCGTACACAATCCTCAGCCTGGCGACGGCTGCCCGTTGGGAGCATCTGCCCTCGAGTTCAGCAATAAGGACCTCACAGGGGTCGTACGCAGCCACTGATGAACATCTTCCTTACCTGCGGTGCTTGGATGACTGGTCGCAGGAGAGGGGTTCCCGCCTTGCTTTCAAGTCTGTTCCCCAGAAGATTTCAAAACCGAGGCCAGCTGGAAGGGAACATGGGAAAGACCGTTTTCGGACTTCCAACTCTTGTACAACAAAAGGATAGGGAAGATGCTGGATGTGATACCAGGCATACACGGTGATACCAGGCACACACGGACGTTGCGACGATGCCTGCCTTACATCGTGGGAAGCTGTGCCTACTCGGGGACTCCACAGCCAGAGCTGCCCCAGTCTATATACCATTGCCTCTTGCTGTAAGCAGGGTTCTTCGAAGTTAGATGTTCACATTCCGTACTTCCCCTCAGAGTGCATTTCGGTCTTCATTTGCGTAGTGCGAGATAAACCAAATGATCGGAAATGATGTCAACAAACACCAAAGGGATCGTTAACGGGAACCTTACATTTTAAAAAATCATGTAACTCACTGTTTAAAATTCTATGTGAGCAAAGCATTCAGCAAAATTAGCAGATAATTAAAGTCTGACAGCTTTATTTATATGTTGTATTTTGCAGGAAACAACATAACAAAAACATGGTGAAAATATTAAATATTCCATGTTTTCATTAGGAATATATTGGTTAAATCTCTATATTTGGTTACTATTCTTTGTATAATCACTGAGGAATCATTTTGAGTTTTGTTTTTTTAATGTAGTCTTTGTCAGGTGGCCTGATTTAAGAAGACAGAATTAATACACCAAAACATCTTACAAAACTAGTCAAGTTAATAAGCCATAAGACAAAATTCATTCTTACATATGTGTGTGCCTCTGGGAATGAATTTTTGAAAATTACTCATACTAGCTAGATTTTACTTCTATTATATTGACTCAATACAAGTTCCTTAGTAAAGCCTTGTGTCTTCAAGGCCTGTATATGAAGGGACTTTCCCCCCACTACAAAAAAACCCTAGAATTTATTTATAAAAACATTGTATATGTATTCTTACATGTTTAAACTTGTCCTCTCCATTTGATGTAATACACCTATCGAGACACTTTTTCCACTGCTCAGAATAGTTTTTGAACTTGTCAATTTTGATGCTTTTTAGTGCTTCTGCCATTTGTTTTTTGTTTCACCTCTTCCTTGTTAGCGAAATGTTTCCCTTTGAAGACTTTTGTCATCAGGGAAACAAAAAGAAAAAGTCGCCTGGGGCAAGATCAAGTGAATAGAGAGGGTGGGGCGTGGGTGTCCTGCTGTTTTTTCTCCAAAGCTGAGGGGGGCTCAGTGCCTTGAGGGCAGGTGTGCACGTATCTCACTTGATGTGAAATGGGCAACACTTTAAAAGAATCTCTGGAAAAGAATTTCACTGAGGCTGAATGCCGCCTCTCACTGCATTGCTAGCTGGTCCACTGGGGCTGATGGATTCCAAGAACACTGACCTAGCCAGGCAAGCCTGTGCTACCAGGGGCCCGCCCTCCAAAAATTAATTCTGGGTTTTTTGGGGAGTCCACACTTGTATATTCACATAAAGTGATTGTCAGAATTATTTCAAGTCTCCTTGATTTTTCACACTTTATTTACTTTTTTGGACTTTCATTTGCATTTTATCAGTGGCTTTCAGAGTCTTTGGAATTACAAATTGGGGCTGCAAGATTATCTGAACTTTCTGCTTAAAATGATCCTCAATCACCACCCCCATCCCTCCCTCTTGCTCTCTCTTTCCGTCTCTCTTACACACACGCGCGCGCACACACACACACACACACACACACACACACACACACCACTGCATATTTTATATGGAGTTAGAAATTGTACTAAAGTTTAGAAGAGTAAGTAGCTTATGAATTCATGCAGAGAGACCCACAGAACAGAGAATTTTGTGTCGAGAGCATCTTACAAGGATGCAAGTATAAAAATGAAAATAACTGAACACAAAAGTGAAGGGAAATAGTTGTTATACTGCCACCAGTTTATTTTTGAAATATTTTAAAAGTTTGTCAGTATGCACATAATAAATACAAAAACACTGTTTTTAGTGAATGAGTGATTTAGAGGGACTGAATTTACTTGCATAACTTGTGTTTCTGATCTATTTTTCTTAGTTACCAATGGATGGAATTAGAATCTATAATCCTCAGTGATTTATCACAGAAACAAAGATCTGAGTACCACACGTACTCACTCATTGTTGGACACTGAACGTTTATCGTAATTCTACAAGAAAGGGATTGGCAGTAGTGGGACGCTGCCGGGGAGGGGGCACATAACATCAATAAGGGAGGGCACCCATACTTTACCTGTACGATGACCACGTATGTACCTAACCCTGAAATGTACCTCACACTTTAAAACAAACAATCAAAAGAAATTTTAAAAAATAGATTGTAACATATTCAGCGATAGACCCCTTTTGTTGCAGTGCCAAGAAGATTTTCTAATTCTGTGTCGCTAAATAGAACTTGGGTTGGCAATCCTATAGAATATTGGAAAAGATGAATAAAGTGTGTTCTAGTACAGGCCACGTGAAAAGGTAATTTTTAAGTTTTTACAAAATTTAATGTGGTCAAAGCTTAGGTCAGTTGTCAATATGCCTCAGTAAATCAAAAATATGTATTTCATGTTATTCAGACCTTAAAATTCCAGGAGATCCCAAAGGAAAATATTAGCCTGGTAGCTACACATCAAGGACTTCTTGTCCTGTCCAGATGAAGATGTCTTGCATCTGGTGGCACAGGGGCTAGAAAGGCACTTACTGCCAGCAGCCCCCCCCATGCTTATTCCCTGGTTCCTGGATCTTCACTGCTTACAGCTCACACCACCCTGGAGTCCCTCGTGGATTGATTGGGGTCACAGTGGATACAGCGTGTCTCCAAATCTGGATCTTTTATGGCATGACTGGTTCACAGCGCCCGCACCCTTTCCAATCCCTTCCACGCATCTGGACGCATTTTCAGTGCAGGGTTTGGAATAATGTTGAGGTGATTACCATATGGAGAGGCCTTCCTGTGTTCTCAGCGAAGTCTCGCCATTTCAGGGAGGATGAGATTTGTTCATTCATCACATTTATGTCATTTGACAGGATAAACAGTCAGATTTTTTCAGCCGTAAAAAACTATACAAGCCATGAATAGTAATTTGATGGAGAAACTTGCCAAACTTGCACTTTCATGTAGACAGAAGGGATAGACAAGAGTCATTCATTAAAATCACTGTAATGATACATTAATGTTATTGGTGATCATGTGACTATACAACCATAGAGCTTAAATGAAATTTAGTAAATGGCTATGAAATGCAATTTTCTTTCAGATTTAGAAGAGAAACGCATGTAAGAGAAGACAAAGGGTGCGATTCTTGTTTTGATTTTATTTTCAAGGCTGAAATTAGGCAGTTCACTCTAGGTGATACATTAACAATTTAAAACATTTGCTAACCTTAGGTTTCACACAAGATCTGTTGTGTTTAGGCTGGTATGACAGTAGACACATACCTTAGGTTTCTAAGTAGTAACTTCAAGCTCCTTGTTTCAGCAGAAAATGTGTGTGTTTGTAGGTGTATCATGAATATGTTGTGTGTAATTATGCATATCTGCAGTCTTCTTGAAATTGTATTTGTGTTTGTTTTAAAACACAAAGATGATTTTATGTTTTGTTTTGTTTGCTTTTCTTACTGGTAGCCTTTATTAAAACAGGGTCTTTTTGCTTTTGTTTTGATGTAAGAAAGCATACCACCATTACGCAGGAGATTTTGATGGATTGTCTTTGTAGTACCTCTGGCAAAAATGGAAAATATTCGCATAGTGTGCAAAAAACACTTTTTGTTAAAATATTTCATTTAAGTTTATAGACATAACCATTTAGACAAAACAGCATATATACAAAGGGTTTCCCAAAATATACACAATTAAAATGTACTCAGTATATACCTGCCTGTTGCATGGTGATGCTAGCATTCATTTGATTAATGCCATCTTTTGAGCAAATGTCATACTGCACATTGCTACCGTAATTCAATGCAAATTTGAAAATTAATGCATAGATAACATTTCTTAGAAAGCGTATACTTTTTTTTGGCACTCTGGCACCCCTGGTATATTAAGAATTGTATTTATTCATAACATAAACAATCTAGACATAAGACTTTGATAGTTGCACATATTTCCTCTTCTCTGTGGACAAATACAAGAGGTTCAAAAATAATACTTGTAGTCATCTAATAGACACAAACCCACACATACACATATATAAGATATTACATTGAAGGCTGCATGGGTCGTCAGATATCAAAAATCATCCTGTCCTCCTGGGATGGTCCAGTTAAACAGTTGAGAATAAATTTAGCTCTGCTATAATCCATCATTGGAATTGAACATGCATCCTTGTTGAAAAGATCATTGGTGATCACAGTGGACTCTGTTTATGTTCAATACTTGGTCACGTCTTCTGCCTCTGAACACAGATATAAAGGCTAAATTTCTCCTGTCAGTTTAGGAAAGTCTGTGGACACCTTGGCATCCTATTATGTATTCATTGTCACCTTCAGTAATTCCCATTCTCCAAGTGATAAGAATTCAAAGTTCATGAGGCACATCTCCTTCTGTCTATGACAGTGTATGTAAACACAGTTAATCCATCAATGAAAAAGCAATGAGATCAGTTTATTCTTTTAAATAGTTACTATGACTGTGACCATATCTTGGTTTTAAAAAAAGGCCTCTTGCGTGCCTTTCTTTGTGTAAGTCCTATCAGTACTCTTCAAAGCCTGAAGGCACTGACAAGGATCATTAATTGACTTGCAGCATTAATTAAGTTAATGATCCAAGATTTTGTTTCACAGTGCATCAGCACAGCAGATTATTTTACCAGGCACATGCTAGAGTAATTCAAACTACGGGGTTCTCTGATAATAATTATTGCATTCACACTACAATTTCAGTAGATAGTCTTGGGCAGAACAATACAGAATTTGTTGACTTCTGACTGGATCATAGAGCATGAACTTTTCAAACCTGAAAAATATAGATTTAGAAGCTTTCTTTTGATTCTAAGCAAAATCATGACACCCTTCTCTCAAGCAAAATAAACGGGTCTTTTAAAATAATAATTTAAATTAAAACATGAAGTTTTCAAACTGTATATCTGAATCTAAATATCTAGTGTGACAATTTCATTGAAATATGAATAGTAAAAACATTTTGCTTGTTAAATGAGAAACTCAAACTAAATTTTTAAATGGTAAATAATTTGCATAGTTTACTACCAACAAATAAGACTATTTTATTCAAATTCAACAATAGATTCCTTTACTTAATTAACTCTTAGAAAAATTATTTTATATATTGTTGATAATTTTCTACTAAGAAAAAATTTAAAAGTGATTTTAAGTTAAAATGTTAAGTGAAAGGTTGAATGTTACTTTTTTAAAAACCAATTTCCACGTATATTGTTGTATACTAAAATAATCAGATTACATTGAGAATTTAAATTTTGAAAAATCATTCTTGAAACTAATATTTTCTTCTGTAACAACTTTATTTCTGTAACAACTCTGTAACAATATTTCTGTAACAACTTCTACCACTTCCAGAGCCGATACATGTTTTTGTTTTGTTTTTTTTTTTGAGTTGGAGTCTCACTCTGTCGCCCAGACTGGAGTGCAGTGGCCACTCCCGGCCACCGCAGCCTCGACCTGCCGGGCTCCGGCGATCCTTCCGCCTCAGCCTTCTGAGTAGCTGGAATTACAGGCATGCGCTACCACTCCCGGCTGATTTTTTGATTTATTGTAGAGAAGAGGTCTCGCTGCCCAGGCAGGTCTCGAACCCACGGGCTCAGGCAATTCACTCACCTCAGCCTCCCAAAGGCGCGGGATTACAGGCTGAGCCACCGAGCCCGGCTCCGATACATGTTTTAATGCATGAGTAAGTCTTAATTATTTTAGAGTTCCTTTCCATGCCTTTCTTAGACTAACTACTACAGCCTATAGTTTATACTAAAATTAAACTTGGTTGCCCATGTTAAAATATCATTTTGTAAGGGGTTAATAAGATAATTGACATATAAATTATACATAGAAAGAACATCTGAATTGCCTTTTTTGTGGTTTCACTCGAGATTTATAAAGGTTGTATTTCTTTAAAAAATTGAAGAAATATATAGTTGAGCTTTATAGAGTGAATGATTTGGGTTTTTATACTCATTTTTTTTCTTAGACAGCACATATGTCCAAGTATTTAGGAGTACACAGTGGACATCCCCTATCTGTGTCATTCTTGGGTCCTCATTTTCAGTCTTGAAGAAGTAAACTTGGAAATTTTGTAACTCACTAATATGTGTTCATGATGTAAAGGCTATATTGACCACACCTATGTGGTATATGGATATATGTATTTAATGCGTTACTTTTAATGTAACTCTATGCATTTTTTAAAAGAAAGGAAAATTCTACATAGTCACTAGCACATGTGCAAGTTATGTGTGCTTTTACAGTAAAAAAAGAAAAAAGAAAGAAAAGAGTGGGATGAGACTTTCTTGGTGGTAAATTACCAATCATAGAGCTGGTAGGTCTTAATAGTCCCTACTGGGCAATACTGTATTGTGTTTTTAAAAAGCCACATCTCTAAAATTGTTGGTCACATATCCAGTTGAAAACAAAATAGGAATGAATTCTTTTTTTGAAACAGCAACCCTCTAAGAAAAGTCATGCACAAGCTTATAGTAAAGTTTCCCTGCTTATTTCTCAAGTGCAATACACTGCTGCAATACTTAAAACCTGATTTCCATGCCCATGAATTGGTAACTTGTTTATTTTCATTTTTTTGGTCTTAGAATAGAAAGATATTCTGAAATTGTCAGCTCGATGTTTTGCTTTGTAAGGAGGTTCCCAATTTTATTTATAAAGGAAAAATGTTGTGTTTGTGATTCTCTGACATGCAGAAAAGGGCTTAGTTAGCAGTGACATGAGGTCTGAGTCATACTCATAATTTCAGACCAGAACAATTGTGGCTCCATAATCAAGCCACAAAACAGAACTAAGTTTAAACAGAACTTTGTGTGTTAAGCAAAGTTATTATGATGAAATGGATGATCTATGCTCAGCATTAGGCCTGACTGTGCACTTAAAATCTAAGTGCTTTCATGAGATATCTAATAAATGCGTTAATATGATCATGAAAGGAAGGAGAATAGCTTTACAGGAACAAACTCTACAGTAATTAAAACCCTACAGTCAGTGCATGAAATTAAGAACTCTATAACACCTCATTGTTTTATGGAGTTAGAAAGCTAGATTATTCTAACTAATGTATCTAATTGTTATAATGATTTAAAGTCATAGAATAGTGTTATCAAAGCACAGTTATGTTTATGCAAAAGTAAACAAAAACAAGTGGGACTTTCCCCCCAAGTTTTGTATACCAAATGATCAACTGTTGAATCATAGCCTGAAACCCAAGTGTGGGAACAGAAGTCCTAAATTGGTCTTTGTCATAGTCTTACAATTTCTCAGACAAGACATTAGCCTCCAGGGGCCTTTTCTCTTTCACCTGTTTCCTTTGTGTAGGTTAAATTCCCCTACTGACATGGAAACACTGTCAAGACTCTCATTTACTTTCTTCACTGCCATCTGTTGTCATGCCTGGACCATAGGAAGCTGAAGCCCTCAGTCAATATTGCTTGATTCAGTATATACAAGATGATCTATGATCTATGGGAAAGTCTTTATAAAATGAAAAATATGCTGCTTAGATAATAGTGTTTCAAAAATAGACAATGTATACATAGTTGTGGTCAAGACTATATCTTCATAAGTATTTGAAAATGTTTGATATGTTTTCTTATTTCTTATTCTGCAACAGGTATGTATAAGTGAAGAGATGTTTCTGGAGAGTGGAAGGATTGTAGTCTGAGAAATAAAGTAAATACGATAAAGCATTGCATTTGAAATTCTGAGTCAAGAAAGTCTCTACAGTGAAAGGAGTACTGTAAAACTTTCAATTCTTCAACTATAAAATATAAAAGACGAAGGGACATTGACCAAGAAAACATTCAGTGAAAGCATTTAAATTTATTTACCATGTAATTTCTCTGAAAACAGTATTTCTTTCCAAGATGATTATGTAAATTATTTCCTAAATATTATATAATGCACATCTTTGCAATAGAATAAGATTTTGAACTCTGAGATATCATTCTAATTTCTTGCTGTCAGGTAAACTTTTTATTTTTATTTTCCAAGATTAGCCTCAGGATAGATTCTTGCGTATGGTAATTCTGGAATAGTGTTAATATATTTGTGTGTAAGGTTTTTAAAAATTAATTTGATACATTTCAGGGAAAATGTGTGAATCTTCAGTCAATTACTGCGAATGCAACCCCTGCTTTCATGGTGGTTCCTGCCAAAGTGGTGTGGATACATATTATTGTCATTGTCCATTTGGTGAGTATAACCCATTTGTCAATCTAAAATATCAGTCTATTTGTGCACGTAGCATAGTCATTTTGTATTGTCATAGCCATGAGTGACTACGAAGATAAATACCAAGGGTTTACACATGGGAGGTTTTATTAAAGTAAAATCTTAAAGGCTTGGCCTTTATAAAAGCTAATTATGGAAATCCCATTGAATACCGTGCAAGAAAAATATATCAAGTCAAGATACTAGAATTCATGTCACGATAAAACCAAAACATGTGAAGAAAGGGTACATTGAGCAGAGTGGAGTCATGCGAGGAACGCAAGGCAGCCTCGGGAGCCAGCCCCAGAGAGAGGAGAGCTGCCACGTGTTGGAGGGAGATGTATGCAGAGGAGGAGGAAAGTGGCGGGCAGACAGCGGAAGTGGGAGACGAGAGACGGAAGTGAGGGCCCGGAAGCGGAAATGAGGGAGAGAGTCCGCCATGTGGGTTACAGTTCAGCTGTTGCCTGGTGGGGAGCCTTGGCGCCAGCACTGGGGACTGGTGCCGGAGGCAGTGAGTCTGTCTACACCTCCTGCTGGGGGACAGTCCTCCTGGCGAGCGGTGGATCCCAGACATGCAGGGCACTTCTCCTCCGATGCTGAGCATGTCTTCTTGAGCCCAGAGCTGAGCAGTTCAGCGCTTCCTTGCGCACCGCGGGGCAGCACCGGGTCACTCGAATCTGCGAGAACAGCCAGAGGGCTCGGCCTTTGTTTGGTTCTGATGTTGTTTTGTGCCTCCCTCCAGCCACTTCTTTTTGAAGGATTTAATAACTGCACAAGCCATTTTCACGGGAGGCTGTCGATCACACCACACGACGACACAAATGGAGACTGAGGTGTCTCAAGGAAGAGAGTTGTTAGCAAGAACGTTTGGGGGCGCATGCGTAAATTGGTTCGTCTCAGGGGAATGAGCGGAAGGATTCCTTCCGGGTCTCACCCAAATGCCAGCCCTTCTTGGGTCCGCCAGGGACTCTGAGAACAGCTTCCAAGGAAGTATTTGGAATTCACTTGGTTTGTCTTATGCGTTTGTGATCTTTCCAGTTTTTAAAGGCTGCTTTATTCCACAACGTAGAATCCATCTCCAGATGACCCCGTGTCTTTCCTTAAACCAGAGAGAACAAGAATATGTTTCCAGTCTTTCCTTGGACGTATTATGCTAGATGGACCTGAAGACTTAGCTTTCTTTAGAGTAGAAGCTAGAACTCTATAAAATATATGAAATTTCTAGTAACCAGTAAAATATGCTAAATGTGAGTCATTTTCTAACAGTTCCACGACTCTCTTTTTTATATAGCACATCAATAGAATGACAGGATAAACAGAATTGAAAAGCATCTAATTTTGAGCAATGTAGTTTATCTATAGTTCTGAGGCCCAGGTGTTGAGTGATTTGCCCAAAGAGACAAAATGAAGTTGAACTAGAACGACCCCAAGATTATGTAATGACTAGAAAACACATTTTATTTTCTGTCTGGCATGACATTTAGGGCACTCCTGCTTTATACAGTTTCCTTGAGGTCCTTGCCAACAATGTCCATGCAGTAAAGAAAGGCAAATCAAGGTCAAAATCACCACAGTTAGGTCTCCTAAGACTTGTCCTTTCTTCTGGCATTCTCTTATAATGTTAACTTGCTGCTTTTTACTGGTGAGCAGTCAGGCTGCATGGTTAAACTTGTGTTTGGAATGAAAGATTAAGGGGCTTGGAGTGGATAGTGTGCAATGATGTTTAAGCAACTGAACAGAAGTGTTTATATTTTTAGGTATTCCTTTTCATTACAATTGCAAAGTTCAGAATTTAAGAAAGTCGATACCAAATCATGACAAGCGGTTGCTGCAGTGCAGCTGATAGGTTGTCCGTTAGGTAAGAGTGTTTCAGGATCCAAATGGACCTTCCTTTCACCCTGCCAGAGACCTGCAGAGTAAGGGAAATAGCAGAACACAAGCTAAGATGGACACAGATCTCACACAGCTGGTAGTGCAAACATCTCTTCCTATTCCTTCCAGTGGCAAAGACAAAAAGAAAAGTTACTTAAATTTAGATATTATTGGATGACAACAGAAGTAATTATATGTTGAAAACAAGACAGAAATACCTTGAAACACTAATACACGATTTGGGACTTACAGGGATAAAATTAGAGGAAAAGATTTTTCTTCTCCAACTGAATGTGGTGAAACGTAAGAATCTCAGTGGCAGGTGACCTGAGCTGCCTTCTGCAGACAGCCAGAGGCGGCTACACAGGCGTCCTGTAAAGTGGAATTTCATCATTTGGAAGTCGGAAAACGTCGTTGCGTTGTTGACCTTCTCATCTTGGATTGGCTGTTTGGGTTTTTAGACTTCTTTAGATTCTTAGATTTTTTGTTTAGATTGTGGTTCAGGAAAAACAAAGTGCTTCAGACTTTACAAAGACAAGCTATATTGTTACAACTGCTTAGAATTGTTTTGTTATTACAGATGTAACACACACACACAATCTATATATGTATATATACACAACATTCTATATATTTAAATTACTCTACTAAGGGATCTTGTGTGAGTATATACATACATATATAGTGTGTCTCTATATATGTATATATTTATTTCAAATATGAATTACTAAAATATTATATACAAATTACTCAAATAAATAATTTAAATTTAATACAATAATACGCACACACACACAAATCCCTTAGTAGAGTAATTTTCATGATTTTGCTTGATTTTTATCTAGATTTATTTCATGGCATTTTATTTGAAAAGAAGTTTTAAAATGTTTGTTAAGTTTTATTATTGTATTCTAAAGAAAAGAAGTTACCTTTCTGTAAAAGGAGTAACAAAATGCTTTAAAAAGGAAAAAACCCATAAAGAAATATTTTCATTTTTGAAAATTCAATATTAACTTGAATAAAATGTAAAATGTCTTTCTACATTTTTAAAATTTTTAAATTATCTACATAATTTTAATATACATATCCAAATATTAAGCACATTGTTATGGATTGATTAAAATTTAATCAGAAGAGACTTGAGTGAACACAAAATACAAAATTTTTCTTTAGCAATCTTTTTATTTTATTTGTATGTTTTATTTTTGCTTGTGAAAAGTTTATTTACTTCCTGCCTACAATGCATCTATAATATAGCCATATATTTTAATATTAAATAAATATGACTTACTGCATATAAGTATATACTACATATGCCAATAAATGTATAAAATATAAATATTACATGATAGATATAATAAATATATATTTTATAAAATAAATATATACCAATATAATATGCAAGATGTACAATATATATCATTGTTATAATTCCTTTGCCTTTTCTTCAACTTCAGTTAGAGATATAAAATGAAAAATTATGTATATTTCCTACTCATTTATAATGAATATTATTTCAGCCTTGACAGAAAAGGAAAAAATAATTGACACCAGCTTTTATAGCGGCTTCTAGCCCATTCTAATTTAAAGAATGTTTGGGCACAAAATATGGTACAGTCAAAACAACTAGACAATCAGTAGATCTGGCCTCAAATTTTGGCTGTTTCCCATGGTTCTGTGACCTTGGGCAAGTTTTAAATACTCTGTAAAACAATGGCATTGGTTCTTTCCAGTTGTACAGTTCTCTGATTCTAAATGTCATGCATTTACAAGAAATATAAAGCCAAAATTAAGAAACAAAATCTTTTCAAGTTAATAAGAATCATGATGCATTGGCGTGGGTTAATTTTCCAATCATTTGCCACAGTCTACTAATATTTGTGGGAAAAGAATTTTGGCATAGCATTGCAACATCAATAAAACTCATTTTTCAAGTTTGAAAAAGAACCAGAACAAACAAATGGGAATGCTGAATTTCGGAAAGGCAGGAAGATATTTTAAAGTAGCCTGCAATGAATCATACCCAAAGAGGGTATAGAACAAGAAAGAGATAAAAACTTGAGACTGTTATTTCCTTTCCTGAAGCAATGATCCCACTTTCCTACTTTTGTGACTCTTAGAAATACCATGATTATAGGGACTGATTTTTTTAAGTCAAACAAATGAGTTTACTATCTTCAGTTGAATTGACATCGTTTTTAAAAAGTGCATATTATTAAGGAAGTATTTTGGTTGAAAATCACAGCATATTTAAACTCTATAAAGGTTGACAAACACATTTTCAGAGGTGCCTGAAAAAGAAATACCTTCAGACATACTTCATCCTACTAAGAAAGAAAACATACTTAGATATATTTCCTCATGGCCCAATGAAAATAATTACATCAAATGATTATAGCTATTATGTGCTTTAAAGATGATCAATTCATTCTCTTTAAATGCTACGTTGGATGGCATTCTTTGAAGAGTAACAAAACTAATTGTTAACGGTACGGTTTGCTTTATAACTTAAAAACATTTTAATCAAAATATATCATAAAACTTTTCTGGAATTTGACATGTTCATTTTCCTCTTCCAGGTGTCTTCGGAAAACACTGTGAGTTGAACAGTTATGGATTTGAGGAGTTGTCATACATGGAATTTCCAAGCTTGGATCCCAATAACAACTATATTTATGTCAAATTTGCAACTATCAAAAGTCATGCTTTATTGCTTTACAACTATGACAACCAGACAGGGGACCGGGCTGAATTTTTGGCCCTTGAAATTGCTGAAGAAAGACTAAGATTCTCTTATAATTTAGGCAGTGGCACATATAAACTCACCACCATGAAGAAGGTGTCAGATGGACACTTCCACACTGTGATTGCCCGGAGAGCAGGAATGGTAAGGCACTTCATCCTACATACACCTCATTCTGTTGTTGTATAGCCAGTAAATTAGGCCTTTATATGAAGCATGCATTGGAGTCCAGTTGTGTTAAATTATGTTTATTCATTATTTGACCAGTTTAATTATGAGCGGAAGCAGACTAAGAAGTACTGTGTTTCTGTAGCTCATGACAATTATGCCCAAAAGCAAGAAAAAGGAGAACATAAATAGCCTAGTATATAAAAATTTCATTGATGCAGCCTGTATATTTTTAAGGTCATGTCAGGGCTATATTTAAAATTGCTGCTTTTCTCTCCTGAGTGTTCCTTCCTTGACTGAAGAAACACTTTGGGAACAAAGAAGAAAATCTTTTCTACAAATGCATCACTGGCAAAAGATGATATTCACCCTTATTTCAGTATAGTACTATCAATCATCTTTATTACACAAGCACCTCGATATACTGTCATCCTTGAAGTTTATGATGAGACTGGTAGGATGAAGTTGTTTTTCTAACTATCTAAAATATTCTCAGAGTTACAAATTCACAATAGTCAAGATTTCTGGGTATCCAGGCATGCCTCTGAGATATCATGGATTAGGTTCCAAGCCCCTGCAATAAAGTGAATGTCACAATGAAAGGAGTCACTCACATTTTGTGGTTTCCTAGTGCACATGAAAGTTATACCTATATTATCCTGTAGCATATTGATTGTGTAATACCATGGTGTCTAAAAAACAATGTCCATGACTGAGTTAAAAATACCTGATGGCCAAAAAATTCTGGGGACCATCTGAGCCTTCAGTCTGTCGAAGTCTTTTGCTGTGTCTTCCTTTGGTGTTTATGGTGGCTGACTGAGCAGTGTGACGGAGGGTTGGGGTGGCTGAGGAAATTTCTTAAAGTGAGATCAGAGCGAAGGGTGCCGCCCCGATGAACTCCCCTTTTGTGAAGGAATTCTCTGGACAGCATTCGGGGCTGTTGGGTAGACCGCATTTTAACCACAGTAGAGCTTCTTTCAAACGTGAAGTCAGTCCTTTCTCAAACTTTGCTGGTACTTTATCAACTAAGTTTATGGAAGATTCTAAATCCTCTGTTGTCATTTCAACAACGTCCATGGCATCGTCACAAGGAGTAGACCCCATCTCAGTAAACTTTCTTTGCTCGTCCATTAGGAGCAGTTCCTCATTCTTTTATGTTTTGTGGCAAGATCGCGGAAGTACAGTCCCATCCTCAGGGTCCACTTCAAGTCCTAGTTCTCTTGCTATTTCCACCCCATCCGCAGCAACTTCCTCCACTGAAGTCATGAACCCCTCAAAGGCCTCCATGAGGGTTGGAATCAGTGTCTTCCAAGCGCCTGTTAATGTTGATGTCTGGACCTCCCTCCATGAATCATGAATGTTCTTCACATCATCTAGAACGGTGAATTTTGTCCAGAGGTTTTCAATGGGCTTTTCCCAGATCCATGAGAGATCAATGGCAACTACAGCCTGACGAAATGCATTTCTTAAATAATAAGAGTTGAAAGTTGAGATTACTCCTCAAGCCATGGGCCATAGAATGGATGCTGTTTTAGCAGGCGTACAAACAACATCAATCTTGGACATCTCCATCAGAGTTCTTGGGTGACTGAATGCATTGTCAATGAGCAGTCATATTTTGAAAGAAACCTTTTTTTTTCTGAGCAGTAAGTCTCAACAATGGGCCTGAAACCTTTGGTAAATTGTGCTGCAGATAGGCTATCATCCAGGCTTTGTTTTTCCATCGATAGAGCACAGGCCGAGTAGAATTAGCATAATTCTAGGGGACCTAGGTAAATGAGCATTAGCTTCAACTTTGAGTCACCAGCTGCATTAGCCTACATACTGAAAGAAAGTCAGTATGTCCTTTGCTGCCATTAAGATAGGAATTGACTTCTCCTCTCTAGCTATGAAAGTCCTAGGTGGCATCTTCTTCCACTAGAAGGCTGTTTCATCTACACTGAAAATCTGTTGTTAGTGTAGCCACTGTCATCAGTGACCTCAGCTGGATCTTCAGGAGAATTTGCTGCAACTCCTCCATCAGCACTTGCTGCTTTGCCTTGAACTTGTGTGTTGCGGCAACGGCTTTTCCTCTAAATCGCACGGACCAACTTCTGATAGCGTCCAGCTTTTCTTCAGCAGCTTCCTCACCTCTTTCAGCTTTCTTGGTGTTGAAGAGAGTTAAGTCCTTCCTCCAGATTTTGCTTTGGCCTAAGGGAATGTTGTGGCTGGTTTGATTTTCTGTCCAGAGCGCTCAAACTTTCTCCTAGCATTGAGTAAGGCTGTGTTGCTTTCTGATTATTTGTGTGTGCACTGGAGTAGCACTTACGATATTCTTCAAGAACTTTTCCTTTGCATTCATTGGTTGGCGAACTGTTTGGCACAAGAGGCCCTGCTTTGGGCCTGTTTTGGCTTTCCACATGCCTTTCTCACTCTGCTGAATCATGTTTAGGTTTTGATTTAATGTGAGAGACATGTCATTCTTCCTTTACTTGAACACTCAGAGGCCACTGCAGGATGATTCCTTGACCTAATTTCAGTATTGTTGTGGGAGAGACAGGTGAGAGCCAGTTGTTGGGCCAGTGTGGACACAACCGACGTCTGTCCATTGAGCTTGCCATCCTATATGGCAGGGTTTGGATAGGCCCCAAATAATAACAATCCAAGATCACATTGCTGGTCACAGATCACCATAACAGATAGAATAATCATGAAAATATTTTTCATGTTGAAAAAATTATCAACATGTGACTTAGAGTCATAAAGTGAGCACATGCTGTTGAAAGAATGGTTTTGATAGAATGGATGGATGCCCTGTGGCCAGAAAATCTTTAATTTGTAAAAACACATAATATCTGCAAGTGCAATAAAGTGAAGTGAAATAAAATGAGATATGTCTGCAATTCTAAATTATATTATTTTATTATGTGGCTCGCTCATATTACCACAAGAATAACAGATTTATTTAGGATTTGTGTTTATTAAACAAGTAGTTTTTTGTATGAAGGGAAATGCATCATATCTTTTCATTATTAATGATTAAAAGTACTTGACATAGAGACATAAAATGCAAGGGCTTATTTTTTTATTATTTATTTATTCTTTATCTTCAAAACTACTGCTCTGTTCTCCCTTATCTTTGACATTTATCGAGGATGTTTGAATAAGTAAATGCTAACAAAAACTATATTGAAATCATTTTTTACTTTAACTTTGAATTTTTAAAAGCTTAAAATTGCTGTTTAAGATTTATATTTCACTCCAGATAAAGGCATAGAATTCTGTAAAATATTAAATTATCTAAAAAAAGAAAAATTAGTGAAAATAGTGAAGTAAATTCTACCAAATTATTTTTTAATGAAGAAGCCTGGTGTCTAAATGTGTATAGTTTTATTTCTGCATTCTACAGCCATCTGTAAAAATATGGTAAATTACATAGTTCTTAGACTGATTATATGACTCTTATATTTGTGAAATGAGAGAAATTGTTACACTAAATTTAAAGAATATATTGCATTGCTGGAATGCATGTAAACAATATCAAGAAACAGTATTCAGTGTCTTTACCATGTTTTTGCTAGCTTTTTTCCCTTTTACCCATAATTAATTTTAAAGGCTAAAATTAATGTGCTTTCTGTAATTAACAAATTCATAAGAGCATAAGACAGAAACGACTTTATTTTTTTTTCTGACCAATACACATAACAAGCAATCTGTTATCAAAGAAGAAAATGTTTCATTTGCCGTTAGGGTTATTTTATAAATCTATATTTCATTTGAAATAGCATCAGATACAATGACTTCCATACTGATTTAATACAGAATGATGAAAGGATAATGGTAAGCAAGTTTTGTCTGTTCTTTTTCACTGAAGGGACATATGTGTTATTCTAACGTACAGCAGTGCATTTAAACCGGTGTAGTGGCGCATCCTTGACCTCTGTCCTTCCTGCTTGGCAAGCGCCTGCAGGTTTTGGACCCAGGGCGTGGCCTCCCTGTGAGCGCTGATCTCATGGCATCTGGCCTTGTCCTTGACCCTGACAGCTTCCCCCGCTGAGCAGAGCTCCTGGTCTTCCGAGTTGGCCGTCTGGAGGCCACAGTGGAGCGGGTCTCCTGCAGACTAGATGCCCCTCGCCTTGAGGATGCAGTAGGGGACCCTGTTTTACACACTGGGCAGGCAGGGAGACCACCAGTTCCATGAGGTCATGGCATGGGCGAGCCCCACCCGCTGAGCCCTCTGGTTCTCCACCAAGTGGTGACAGTGGTGACCCTTGCTCGAAGGACGGAAGGTCTCTTGGTGGGCCGTCACTTTGCCGGCAGCTTTCTTCTGAGCCCAGGCCGACAGCCTCCTCCTTCCCTGGCTTTGGCTTTGGGCTGTCCTCGTGGGTCAGCTTCCCCAGAGGAGTCACTGTCTGCTGGTCCAAGGCCCGGGGGACCTGGCTGATGGCGGAAGAAAGCTTCAGCCTATCACAGAGGCTGACGTCTTGCCTAGCAGGGCCATGCGACAAAGCAGGGAGGCCTCTTCTGGGATGGATGTCCCACCCAGTGTCACAATTTCGATGCCTTTTCTCCAAGTGAAGATGCACGACCTTCTTGGTGGCCTGCTTCTTGGTGACGGCAGCAGCCGGGAGGCCTTCTTCACCTTGGGCTCCTGTCCTTCCAGCATCTTGGGCAGCTGGGGGAGCCAGGAAAGGGAATGCGCATGTAGGTATTTTAACGCAGAGCTATTTTCGGCTATGAGAGGCCACAAAAGAGTAGTGATGAGCCTTAAAGGTGACCAAGTGACATGTCACATAATGGTCAAGGTTTGTGACCATTGTCCAGACATTCCATCCCTGGACCACATCGCATCCATCAAGGCATCCGGGCCCCCATCAGGCTACTGGGTGTTCATTATGTGACTAAAACTGTGAAAACAGCAAAGCGGCTGTATAATCTTATAGGTCGTTTTAATGATACCCTGTTTTCCATTTCCTTTTGTATTTAGTGTAAATATTCTGAGGCTAGAAAATTTTTCTAATGTATTTAACGCATACAGTGTTTACTTAATACAGTTACCCCCCAACATTCTTAAAATGATGCCGAAACCTAATACTGTTTCATTTTATATTTTAATTTTAATAATATGCTCACATTTCCTATTATTATAAAGGTTAATATAAATTATACCTAAAATTTCTTTTATGTGAATTAGGTGTTTTAACAGGTGTTAGTCATTCTGAATTGCCACCACCCACACTGACCCGTATTAGCTTTACGAAGCAAAAACATTGACTGTTTTACTCGATCTCTGTCTCAATCAAGTTTAAATTAAGAGGGGTGCCTACAGAACCCCCAACTTGGATGAACATTAATAGAGGTGTAACAAGCAAATCTCAGATACAGTAACTGATTCTTCTGATTAGTAATAGGTTATTGAGTCCATTCTTGCCTGAGATTTTTAAAACCAGCATAATGCCCGACTGGTGTGCTTGGGGGAAGACTTCTAAAAGAGTATGGATTTAAGTAATTCCACCATTCCTGATGATTGACGTAACCAGAAAGATTGAGCCTTACAGAACTAGAGCAAACATTGGGAAACTGATATGTATAGATTGGGCTTGCATCAGTCATTATAATATTAAAACGAGTAGACATCACCTCACCCCAATACTCCAGGCATATGGGAGATAACCGTATTTCCGAGCTATTGTTATGTGAACAACAAGCAGACACGTAAGCAAAATAAACAGTTTTACCTGATGGCCCCCAGAGTCGCTTTAAACGTCACAAGCATTTGATTTTATGAAACAAGGACTTGAGAACAAGAAGTACAGGAAGGAAGAAATACCATGAAGTATGCAGCTCTCTGTGATCGGTGCCATAGTTATTAACGGTTAAATGGGAGTTAAAGGATCTGTCATGATTACTCAGTCACAGGGGAATGCCTCCCTGTTTCAGAAAGCATTCAAAATAGGGTCCCTGTTGGATTTGGGATTTTGTAAAAATTCAAAATGATTTTTGTTGGAAGCTGGCAAAATCATTAACCTCTCAGCTTTAAACCATTGCACAGTCAGGATAGAAACATCTCAATTTACAGTGGTACTAGAAGAAAAATTCAGCAGTAAAACAAAGAGCTTGTAACTCTGATGGCTCAGTGGCATGAGCTGCCATTCAAATAAGAGATCTCCTTAGTTATTCTTTCTTTGAGGTGTGTCACCAAGCTTTTAGAAAATAAGTCATGTGAGATAGCAACAATGACTAAAATGTAATACCACTATGCAAAGCTGTTTTTCTAGTTGAGACATCCATAAACATCCATGTCTACTGTCTAGTTTGTGATTGCTTTCGGGATCTCAAGAATGGATATTGGCATAGTCTATGGAGAGAGTTGTTAAAGTAAATACTTGTCATAACCAATGTAAGCTGCATCATGAAAACCTAACACTGGTTTTGAAGTTGAAGATCACTCAATTTTATAGATAACTGAAAGGGACCAATTAAAAGAGTGAGCTAAACGGAACATGTTATGTCTTGACATAGAATTGAAAGCGTAAATGTTTCCTATAAACGTTAGTATTTAATATACTGTACTTGAGAAAGCAACAAGAAAAAATTCAGGTGGATCACTAGAACTTACTGTATGATGCTGATAACAAATTTTTTTTTTTGAGTTGGAATCTCATTGTGTTGTCCAGACGAGTGCAAAAGCATGCTCCCGGCCATTGCAACCTCACCTTGCTGGGTGCCAGCGATCCTTCCACCTCAGCCTTCCAAGTAGCCAGAATTACAGGCGTGCGCTACCACGCCTGACTAGTTTTTGGTTTGTTGTAGAGACAGGGTCTCACAAAGTTGCCCGGGCGGGTCTTGAAACCCGCAAGCTCAGACAATCCACTCACCTTGGCCTCCCAAAGTGCTGGGTTTACAGGCTGAGCCACTGAGCCCAGCCCAGTGCTCATAATAATTAACTCATAAAATATCTGAAAATACATTAGCCATTGATAGTTGATGCACAATTTATAAATTGGCTACACAGTGACTTTCATCATTGTTATTAAAATAAGAGATATTTAAGAACAATTTTTACAAGTCTCTCTCTAAATGTGTATTTTATAAACAATTCATAAAAATCATAAGCAATATCAATACATGTGGGATCTCAAGGAAATGAATCATTTCCATCCACGGTGAAAGTGACCTGATTTTGTAAGACAGAAAACTTGGTGTCTAACCTCTTTGCATTTAAGTGCCACGTAATGTCAGTCAACCTGCTGAGCTTTCCTGAACTGTTTCCTACATCTGCTTTGCTCTTATTAAAATTAGCCTCAAATAATAGACATTCTGATAAGCAGATGTTTGCACGATGTTTATATTTCTCTTCTATAAATGTGACAAAATTGGATAAGTGCTGTTCTGCGACATTCATAAACGTAGGTAGAACCCTTATTGTCTGCATTGAGAGAAACCTTAATCCCTGCTGTGCTTCTGGATAATGGATGATGTCTCCTCCTTGGATTTGCTGGCCATTTTCTGGAATATCGCACTCTGAATGTCGTCCTTAGAACTTCCACCACTAAAATATGCCAAGTGTTGTCATTGGTCGCGTTGTACTGAAGCCTGGGGAGGGAGGAGGGGCATCACCATAGCAGTGCAGAGTGCACAGTAAGGTGGACACACAGCGCTGGTCTTCACCTGAACTTCCGCCATCCTCAGCTGTTGACGCTCAGCAGAGAACCCGGACTCGGGTCACAGTCTTGGGCCTTTTGACCACGGGTTGATGACTTTGTTGATCCAATGGGGTCTTCACCTGATTTACTAAGCAGAAGGCCTTGCTCTCATAGGGAGATGTATCCCTGAGAATGCAAAAATGACCATTGTTAGTTGTGTAGTTGTGATTGAAATAGCATTGGAGAGTTTTTACGGTAACATAGTATATAATGATACATTTTCATGATACACAGATATGCTGTAATATGTTATTTATAATCTTTTTTTTTTTGAGTTGGAGTCTCGCTCCATTGCCCAGGCTAGAGTGCAGTGGCACACTTACAGCCACCCCAGCATCGACCTGCTGGGTTCTGGTGATCCTTCTGCCTCAGCCTTCCAAGTAGCCGGAATGACAGGCACACGCTACCATGCCTGGCTAATTTTTGATTTATTGTGGAGATGAGGTGTCACCAAGTTGCCTGGGTGGGTCTCAAATTCACAGGCTCACGCCATCCACATGCTTCTGCCTCCCAAAGTGCTGGGATTGCAGGTTGAGCCACCGAGCCCGGCCTATAATCATTCTTAACATAAATGAGGAGACACATATTTGATTTCTTTAATTTCTTCAAATTTTAACTTTGGTGTGAATATCAAAATGTTCATAGATTGCTATAATAATATTTATACTGCAGTTTCATAATCTTTTTCTAAATATGGCTAAAATATTATTAGAATAAGACTCTAAAAATCAAAGATTAAATGTCTTTTCACTTTGTAGAATAGCTGGATAGTAGAATAAACATATTTTCTTAGGTTGCAATCCCAGGAAGATGCCTCCAACCTACCATGTGGTATTCTGTGGAACACAAATAGCATGTTTATCTTTCTGCATCTATAAAACATGGGAACAGGAGAAGATTTATCGAAGCATCCTTTCACCTCCTACATGCAAAGATAATAGCAATTTTAGTTTTAGCAATATCAGAGAAATATGTGCCCTTAATTTAATATGGCATTATAATTATCATAGATTAACTCAAAATATCGTCAAAATTGTGTCCACATAGAAGCAAGTCCTGGGTAGCGTTAGCTGGAAAGGCTGGAGCACAGGAAGGCCTAAGGTGAACGTGTCTTTTTCTTGCTCTGCAGGCAGCTTCCTTGACTGTGGACTCCTGTTCTGAGAATCAAGAACCAGGGTATTGCACTGTCAGTAACGTGGCAGTTTCAGATGACTGGTACGTAAATTGATTTGTTTAACCTTTACTGTCATGTGAAATTGGAAAAAAGAAAGAAATCTTACACTTAAAATAGTCCTATTATGCTGAGTATTACGGAAAAGGTTAAGATACTCTATTTCCCTCTCAAAAAACATCCATACTATAAAAGTCAGTAATCATGTTGCAAATATTATGTTCAAAAGATGTGAAACGAAGTAGTAGAGATGAGGGTGAACGTAGAGAAAAGAAGGGTGAATGTGGCCAGTATTCTTTGGATGTCTTCATGAATAATTCCACGTGACCTTGGTCCTGAAAGACGGGTGGGGAGAAGCACCCCCCACACACTCACGGACGGTTTATGCGACAATTGCCAACAGATATTTATTTGATAAGCCCCTCACGCTGAAACACAATATTAATCTATAAAAAAAGCGACTTTAACAGGAATAATTACAGCAGAGAAAATTAAATTTCGACACACAGTGCTTACTGCCTTGATTGACTTATTGGCGCACATCTCTGCGGTGAAGGAGTGATGTAACTGAACAAAAATGTTAGAGGTGTCACTTGTTCTTTTTGTGTCTTCTCGCTGACAGCATGCTCCTTCTCACCAACTCAACATTGTAGTAGTGTGCATCTAATCTGACTAATTGAAAACCTAATTTCTGTCCGTTTCATTATTTTTTATACCTTGGAAACCTAACCGTCTTCTCAGTCTGTTTACAGGACACCCGTCAACGTGTCTCCTATCGAAATGCACCACACTAGCATGCATGCCAGCAAAAGCTACATTCGCTCTACCAGTGCAAAACAAAACATTCTTCTAAAAAGGTCTGGTGTGGGCCCTAATAGTCCTGTCTTTCCTTTTCTATGCAGGACCCTTGATGTCCAGCCAAACCGAGTCACGGTTGGAGGCATCAGGCTGCTGGAGCCCATCCTGCAGCGGAGGGGACATGTGGAAAGCCACGACTTCGTCGGCTGCATCATGGAGTTTGCCGTCAACGGGAGGCCCCTGGAGCCCAGCCAAGCCCTGGCAGCACAAGGCATCCTGGACCAGTACGGCAGTCGCGATTCTTACTGTTTTAAAGGAAAACAAATGCCCCACAAACGTCCTGAAGCCGTACCTGAGCATCATAAAACTACTGTGCTCGAATCCCTAGAAATACCAAATATTTTAAATTGTTTTGAATTTCATCTTTTGATTTTTTAAAAAAAGTTTATTTCAATAGCTTTAGAGGTTACAAAAGTTTTTGGTTACATGGCTGCATGGTGTAGTAGCAAAGAAGTCCGAGCTTTAAGTGTATCAAGTGTGATACTTAATTAGAAAAAACTTGAAAACAGTCTTCACTTAAAATATGTTGTGAACGTATTTTTAGGTTAAAACCTCCTTGACTGAAAATCATAGACCTGCCCTTCCTCCTGTCTTTCCGTCAGACCCTGCATCCAACCCCCCAGCAGCAGAAGGACATTTGAAAGGCCAGCCAGGTCTTGTCACCGCAGGGCTTCGAGTGCCCCCAGCGGCCTCCCTCCAGCTCAGAGCGAAAGCCGGAGGCCTCACCCTTCCCGTCCTCCTCCCTTCTCCTGGTTCCCTCACCTCCACTGTGCGGAGCCTTGTGGTGTTGCTCAAGCGTGCCAGTGGGCTTTCCCTCCAAGGCTTTCCCTCCGGGGCTTTCTTGCTTGCTGCCTCTCCCGCCTGGCACGGTCTTCTACCATGGTACTTTGCTCCCTGACTTCATTCCGCTCTTACCAAAGAAGAGGCCTTCCGTCCCTGCCTGCCCTGAAGATCCAGCAAACCCCACACTTCTATGCCCTTTCTCTCTCTTAGCTTCCCCATGGAACAGCCCTCGTTCTAAAATATACGTGTCCCTTTAAATACTCTTTTTCTTTACTGTCTGCCTCACAGGGAAAGCAGATGCCCGGAGGCTGCGTGGATGTGTGTCGCGTCACTCTGCCTCCACCCTTAGAACAGTGCTCGGCATGGGGTCGGCACTCCATGAACGTTAGTTGCAGAGACTCCTGGCAGGGACGAGTGGAATAAGCACGTGGCCCCTGGGTCACACTTGCTTAAGCGAGTGTTCTTGTGACCCAGGCGTCTTAAATAAGAATTCGTCTGAAGGGGAAACTGTCGCCCTTTGTCTTTATTGTGTGAGATGCTTGTATTTCCTCTTCCTCGGTGTGAGGCAGACCAGGTATGAGAGCTCTGACTTTTGGTTCAGTGAGTTTTTCCAAATGCAGTTGTAGCCTGAGCTTCAGATAAAGGAGTGCTTGACAGGAAACCGGTTCCTGAGGGTCTCCATCTCCCCTTACCAGCTCCCTCCACCTCATACGTGCTTTAAGGCTCTTTGTTGGGATTCTGTTTTAGGTGTCCGAGACTGGAAGGCGCTTGTACCCACAGCCCCTGCCAGCATGGCGGCACTTGCGTGGACCACTGGTCATGGCAGCAGTGTCACTGCAGAGAGGGCCTGACGGGGAGATACTGCGAGAAATGTGCGTGAGTTGGAATTGCTGCTGGGGAGTATAACAAGGAAGCGTTCCCCTGAAAATATAAATATGCAGTTGGAAGTCTCAAAACACATGCATGCTTTCGTTATGAATGTTGAAACGGGTCAAAATACAGTGACATTTTAAAGGTGATCTTTTAACATGATGGAAGTCTTCTTCATGTTTAAATAATTACTAATTAGACCTTCGGCATTCGTCTTATAAATATATCATCCAGTTATTTTTGTTTTACCTACTGGAAGTTTGGCAAATTAATAGATCAGGGGTTGTAGTCAGGCTTTAGTTTCATACTGTCGCCTTTGGGGGATATTTTTCTGGTGAACTTTTTGTGTTTGGTAAAAAAGAGTAGACGCTAAGTCACTAAATGCTGTGCTGAGCTCAAAACATTATACAATAGCCACATAATGGACTAAGATTAAGGCTGATACTTTCATCTTAATTTGAAAGTCCTTGAATTAGTTTTGAATATTACTTTTAAAGTTCTTTCATCAGTTAATTGTCTTTTAAGCCCTAATGTTATTGTCAATAAGATGTTAATGATGTTCAAGCCATCATTAGAAAATGATGTTCTCTCATTTCAAGTTGAACATCCCACCAACTCACTCTAATGAGGCCTCTTTTATAAACATTGCTTCATTTTCAAATAAGTGGTTACTACTTAAATCAGTTGCGGAAGTCAGGCCACTTTTAAAGAAGCCATTTGGTTCAGTTATGGAAATGAGTAGAAATGCTTAATGAAATTTAGGGTAGAATATAATCTACAAGATCTTAGTGGCAGAACGTATAATTGTGTGTAATTATTTCAGATATAATGAAAACACAGAAGTATTTTGTCATATGATTTTTTTCAAAGTAATGAGTATTTAGCAAGCAGGAATCTAATTATATCTGAAATGTGAGAGGAGTGATCAGCTAGAGAAATGCCTGGGACTCTTTTTCTTAAATCAAGATACAATTCATATACTGGAAAATTCATCCTTTCAAAAGTGTGTCTGTCGGGGCTGACATACTTTTGAGTTCCTTTTCTTTGTGTCTTTTCTTCAGCTATACTGTTTGTTACTATGACTTAAAATGTGGGGTGTGAACTTTTTTTTAGATTATGATAAATTGTAACTATACATGCTGATTACATATGGTGATCACTGCAAACAGAATTAGTTACACATATAAATATTTGATTGTACACCTTTTTGCCTAAATTTCTAACATGTTAGAGACTAACGATCACAAATCATTCCAACTATGAAAACATATATTTATGAATTTTGGAAATATCTTGAAAATGGTTACACATTTTTTAGGTGCTCATTTCCAGCAGGTGCCTATGTCTTCAGATATTCATGATTTATATCACGTGGCAAAGACAGAGGGTGCCAAAAATGTACAAAAATTTTAAGAAAGGAAAAAACTCTATTAAAAATCATATATACCAATAACAAAAGATGAATACAAGTCATGTTTGACTTCTGCAATTGCAAGAGGCACTTAAAGTAGTTACCATCAGTGTCCAGACACTTCTGATTACAGTGAACTGAAAGTAATACACAGATCATGTCTCTTAATATATGTATGCATTTTTTGGCACCCTGGTACGTTAGTGAATATTTCCCCAAACGATTAACGACTGTCCTAAAGTGTTTTACATACCAAGGTTCTGAAATGAATTTAAGCATTCAAAATCAACTTTATAACTATTCACAAATGGAAATTATTTTTTCAAGAGCAGAGTTGGGGGACGTTAATTCCCAAAACATAGTATTTTCATTGTCCTGTTTTGTATTTTTGTCACCGTAGAACACTCTCTCAGAAATGCCTAACGGACGCATTCACTTTTTTCCTCTTGGGCTTTCAGCCGTCACTCCTGACACTGCCTTGTCACTGGAAGGGAGAGGGCGCTTGGACTACCACATGAGCCAGAATGAGAAGCGAGAGTATTTGCTGAGACAGAGTATCCGAGGTGCCATGTTGGAGCCTTTTGGTGTGAACAGTCTGGAAGTAAAATTCAGGACGAGAAGCGAGAATGGCATTTTAATCCATATCCAGGAAAGCAGCAATTATACGACTGTGAAGGTGAGATAAAGCGAATGGTGACTTCATTTGGCAAGACCGCCTGCGGTGTCGGGGTTTAACTCAAGTCTCCCATCATTTCTGTCCTTTTCTTTACACCCGTTCGAGTCCCCACTGAGGCTGGGCACTATTCCAATGCCTTCTATCTTAACTCGTCCCCAGGCTTTGGCCAGGGTAACAAACATCTGAAAGGCTGGGTTTCTAAACACCTTTGTCTTGGTGGGCCCCCACAGGAGGAATTATTTGCACTCTTTTTTGCGGATAAAAATCCATATTGATTTTTTTTGTACCCTTAAACAAAGGGGAACAAAAACATAATGTGCCTTTGAAAAGAATCATTTCAAGTATTGATATGGATATGCAAATTGGCAGGATTAGAGTAAGGGCATATTTTGAAGCCCTCTGACTTCATGCCAGAGCATATATTTAATTCACTAGGTCACTAGGTCACCTCTGGGATGTTAAACATAGTTGGAATTTATTGGAATTACAGTTTTATCTAACCTCTCCAGATAATTAAATAAAATAATCTTTAAAATTACATTTCATGAGAACAATGGATCGGACTGTCATTAGTCTCTTACATAATTTTTTTCTTATTTTTGCTAAATTTATGCATAGTTAAATGTCATTAGATATGCATTTTCCATCAGCTTTTAGCTTTCTGATATTTTTAAACTATTATTCTGCTTCCTTTCTCATAAATAAGTCATCATCTCTTAGACCAACAATTTCTTCAGTTTATGTTGAATACTTTCCATTACTATTATTTTGTATAATGCTACTGATAGTTTTCATATAAGTTTTAGTAAATTCTTAAGAAGACAAGCCCAGATTTCTGAATTATTTTCACCTACAAACCAATATTTGGTCATTACTAAAAGGTTATTTCCTAAAGAAAATGAGCACTATGCATAGAAGATTGTTTTTCACATATAATATGAAAAGTAAAAATAATTGTTCACCTCTAAATTTGAACTTTTTTAGCCTCAAAATTTCTCTGTCTGAACCAACTCTGGTTGTTAGGTTGCATGCACATTTCTTTAATAGGCAGTACAAAAACCATTATTTTTAAAATTCTCAAGTTATGATCTTCCTAGTCCAGTCACTCCTGACTGGGGATGACCTTGCCTTCCAGGAGACACATGGCAGTGACTGGGGATGTTTTCGATGTTCACCTATGGGACCGGGTGTCTAGTGGGTGGTCAGGAATGCTGCTTGGCATCCCAGTGTGCAACACAGCACCCATACCAGGAGGCTGTCTGGTCCCAGATGTCATTAGTGCTGACTGGAGATACTCCACTTGATCACCCCCCCCCCCGCAAAGAACATCTTCAGTTGTAACTTTCCCTCTGTTATTGACACAAAAGACCCAGCTCCAGTATTAACAAAGCAACTGCAAGACAGAATACACAGGCCATGGTATGATGCTACTGTAGGGTGCTTAACATTTTCAATGAAAAGTCATTAAAAGTCAAGAGAGAAGCAGGCGTTCGTTTTCTACAAGAAACAAATTTAAGTTTTAAGAGGCTGTGACATTGAGGCCCGAGCATTATTATCTGTTAAGCTGCTTCCAAGTCCTCATGCCATTTGAATGACACGGGAAATATTTCTGGAGGTTATCTCTGAAAGCCAAGGAATTCAGTCAAAATACAATGTGGTTGAAAAAAAGAGACCATTTTTTTTTTCATCCCTGAGGAAGAAGTTGAACGTCGGAATGCATTTTGTCACATAAATTCTTGCATTTCCAACAGGACAGCAGCAGACAACTTCTCCAGAGATGATTCCCTTGGAATCAAGCACTTAGATTTTTTTTTCCCTGAAAGGAAAGTAAGTGTTAATTGATAAAAATGATGACTAATGCAGACCAAAATGCAGGTTTTGTCTGAACATTTTGAAAAGCAGCCACTCAGAGAGTAAGGGTCTTGGCAGGTAGAGGGAGAAGACAAGAAAAAACAAAAACAGCGCAGAAGAACTGAGTCGCCCTGAAGAGAGTGGCCATGGTAAGCAGGCCGATTAGATGGACGACAGGGATAGGTCTGCTGACAGGCAGGAAGCTGGTGAAAATGGGCATCCCTTATCCGTTCGCTTGCCAGTGACCAAGGCTCCTGGGTTTCTTCTTTCTTTCTTCTGGCTGACTTTGCCACCCTTCCTTTCTCTTCCTTATGTTTTGTATGCTCTGAGTTAATCAACCTCCCCATACACACCCCCCCACACACATGCGAAAGCACCACACGATGAAGATACTTCTTGAAAAATGAGAGAGAGTGTTGGGTTACGGGACTGTATCGTTTAGAGAAGAGAGAGGGGCCTGGAGTGGGAAGCAGAGCCGTGTGAGGAGAGAGAAGGGCAGGTTGCGAGGAGAGAGTAGAGTGAATCGTTCAGAGAAAGAAAGAAAAGTAAGCAAATAACATGTCAGAGAGACAGGCAAAAGGAGAGCATACGAGTGCATAACTTTGCTGACGTGATGTTTAAAGCGTTTCACAAGTCATCGCATAGTATGTAGCCCCATGCGTGGTGCACTGTCATAATCGTAAGGTAGAGGGCTTTATTTCTCCTCTAACTCAGTTCTATCGTTTTGTGTTTGTTTAACTGAGGCTACATACATGTACAGAATCGGAATAAGGGGTTCAGATCACCACAGATTCAAAAATAAACGAACTAAGAAATACAGTCATGTGTTGCTTCCCAACATGGACACCTTCTGATAAATGCGTCATTAAGTGATTTCATCCTTGTACAAGCATCGTGGCGTGCTCACACAAACCTAGATGGTGTAGCCTACTGCACATCTGGGCTACATGGTAGAGCCTGTCACTCTTAGGCTGCACACCTGTACAGCACGTGACTGTACTGAAGCCCGTGGGCAGTTGTAAGCCAGCTGGGAGTATCTGCGTATCCAAATATATCTAAACAGAAAAGGGACCACAAAAAGATGGCATAAACGATTTAAGGATGGTACTTGCCATGGACGGAGCTTGCAGGCCTGGAAGTTGCTGTGGGTGAGCCAGCGAGTGATGGAGAACGAACGCCAGGGCCCGGGATGTCCACTGCCGCTCCCGGGGACCCTCTAAGCCCTGCACACTTAGGCTGCACTCAGTGGCTGAGATCCGTTTTCATCCTTGCAATGACATTCATTTGCTGTAACTTTTTAGCTCATGTGTTTTCTAGTTTTTTTTAACTTTGGACTCTTTTGTGATAACACGTAGTGTCAACACACATTGTACAGCTTTTTAAAATATATATTATCTCTCTATACCTTTATTCTGTAAGTTTTTTTCCACTTTGAATGTTTTAAAATTCTCATTTAACCTCAAACTTGTGAGAAAAGCTAAGACGCAAACACACACACACAGCAGCTGAGGCCCAGCCGGGGTGAGGATCGTCCGCATTGCTGTCTTCCACATCCAACCCACCGGAAGGTCTTCGGGAGCAATCACACGCACGGAGCTGTCATCTTCCTGGGACAACTCTGCCTTCTTCGGGAATGCCTCCTATAGGACCCGCCGGTGGCTGTTCACAGTTAACTTTTTTATACATGTGTAGAAGGAGTGTACTCTAAAATAATGGCAACAAAGCATAGTGCAGCAAGTGCATAAGCCAGCACCATTTATTACCACTGTCAAGTGCTGTGTGCTGTGCACGACTGTGTGTGCTATACTTTTATACGGCTGGCAGCACAGTGAGTTTATGTGCACACACATCACCACAGTTACAGGCAAGGAATGCACTGTGCTATGACGTCACCCAGGCGAAACAATGTCATTCACTAGGCGATGAGGATTTTTAGGTTCATTATGATCTTATGGGACAATGGCGGTATACATGGATCGTCACTGACCGAAATGTTCCATGGCACATGACTGTATACGAATAAATAAAAGCAAGCAAAACTCGGCATGATGTTTTGAAGTTAGGGAGAATGTAAGGGTAAGTAGAGAATTACTGGGACAAGAACGCCATAGAGAAAAGAGTGGGAGCTAATGTTCTTACCCCCCTGGGTGGTTCTGTTCCAAGTGCTGTTGCATCAAAAATTTATCGAACGGAAGGATGACAAGGTGAGATTAAGTAGGAGAGAAACAGAGATGGGAGGCGGCCCTTCCCAATGCTTCTTTCAAAAAGGACTCTGACTGTAACAAAAACAGTTGCTGTTTTTACCGCATGTCATGAGATGTTGCCCATTTGACAAAATGTTATTGTCATTTAACTGGAATTTTTTTTTTTCCTATCTGAGTTTGGTACCAAAATGTATTATTATCTCGAAAGACTTCTTTAATAAAGCATCGCTATATGAGTAACTTATGTAAATGTGCGAGGCACATTTTCCATGAAGTACAAATGAACTGATTTTTAGTCCTACCAGATGTGTTTGTTGCCTGTAGAAATAGCATTTGATCTGAGTGACAAAATAAACGAACCCATCCTTCCATCCCCGTTATTTGAGGCACAGTGCCACCTCCTGCCTGCACCAAGACACCAGCTCTGTCTGGCAGGAGTGCCGGGCTTAGACTTCCTGAACCACACAGACATCTTGCCTCATAAATTATTTCGTTTTCTGAAGAACGCTGGAAGCCTGGTAGCTGGAAACTGGAGTAGGCGCTTCCTGTTACCCTGTTCTGTTGGGTGGAGGAAAAGATACCAAACATCCCCTGGATAAATTGCGAAAGACAGTGAAGCAAAGCCTTGCCCAGATGCCTTATTAGTGAGAATTCGCCCTCTGGACGTCGTCGTTTTTCATCTCAGTAAATGATACGTATAGGCATCACTTTTTCCTAAAATTCTGGTGGGTATTAGATGAGAGGGAAAACTATATTTTTGTCTTTATTTTGCAACTATGCTTTCTTTTTTGCTGAGCGTTCATTTTTTTCTTTGCAGGTGGTTTTCACACTTTTTGATTACTATGGACCTTTTACTAAACTGACCAATACAATACTCTTGCAACTGCCACTGAGATATAAGTCATATCCCACAAAGGTGTAACTTATCTTAAAATGGGTATTCACTCTCTTATGATCTCAATTGTGTTCTGGAGAGTAGTTTGATGTATCTTGAAACATGACTTGTAAGGATAAGAATACCTTGAAAACCCTCGGAAATACTAAAGGCGGAAGTTTATGACACTTAAAATTGCAGAGACTAGATGTCGAGCCTCTTCTAATATGACCGGATTCTCCAGCTAGTTCATCTGCTTTAGACTGATCAAAATTTTAAGGTTTAGTTTCATCCATGATTTTTAAGCATACCATATTTTGACTATTGAATTTGGTGCATTTTACAGATTAAAAACGGCAAAGTGCATTTCACGTCAGATGCAGGAATCGCTGGGAAGGTGGAGAGGAACATTCCAGAAGTGTACGTCGCCGACGGCCACTGGCACACTTTCCTGGTTGGGAGAAATGGAACAGCCACAGTGCTGTCCGTCGACAGAATATACAGCAGAGAGATCGTCCACCCGACCCAGGACTTCGGAGGCCTTGATGTGCTGACGATCTCTCTCGGAGGCATCCCGCCCGGCCAGGCTCATCGAGACGCTCAGACCGGTAAACGCTTGCCCTGCGTGGGGTCGCGGGGAGGGCAGCATTGTTCCTCAGAAAGTAGCAGGTTTGCGTGGCAAGAGCAGCTAAGGTCTAATCATTTACCATCCCACAGGACAATTTTATTACGATAAAGTTTGTTTTTAAGAAGTTGTTGGTCTGGGTGGGGTGGCTCATGCTTGTTATCCTACTTTGGGAGGCCGCGGTGGGAGGACTGTTTGAGCCCAGGGGTTCAAAAGCAGCCTGGGCAACATACACTCCATCTCCCCCCAAAATCAAAAAATTAGCTGGGCATGGTGACACACGCCGTAGCCCCAGCTACTAGGGAGGCTGAGGTAGAAGGATGTCTGAGCCCAGGAGAAAGAGGGTTGAGACGCAGTGAGCTGTGGGTGTGCCACTGCACTCCAGCCCGGGCAACAGGAAAACAGAAAAACTCCAAAAAAATACAGGGAGTTGGAGATCTGATAACATCAATCGCAAACATTCTAAGCCCATCATAACTCTCTGGAGGACGGCTGCAGTCGCTTGTCAGCGGTCACTTCTTTGAGTCTTACTAACTCCGCCCTCCACAACGGGCATTCAGCCGCCGGTGCCCTGCTGCGGGGCTAGTCCCCCCAGCATGTGCCCACGCGTTTGTCGATTGATTTACTGACTGATTCATTCGGCGCCACTGTGTTCAGAGAACGGGTGGTCCGCGGAGGGAGACGGTCCCTCGTGGAACGCTCACGTACCGAGCGTGATTTGCATTCATAGTCAGTGTCGCGGAGGAAGAACGTGGCGTTCTAAGATCTGGCGGGGAAAAGAGGGAGGCGAACATGTAGCCAGGAAGCGACCCAGGTGCTTCAGCCCGAGGAGAGGAGGAGGATCCGTGCACGCTGGTGGGAGTCAGCGCGCGCGGGGTCCCCGCGGCGGCCGGGCCCGCGGTCGCAGCGAGGGGGGCCGAGACCCAGGCGACGGCCCCCCGGGCTGCGGCGTCGGGCGCCCTCGGGGCGGCGCGGGGCTGTCGGAAGCCGCGGGCGCGGCGGCCGCGTGGGATGAGCCGCCGGGGGACGTCCTCGCCCGTCGCGGAGAAGGCGGCGGCGCCCGGCCGCCGTCCTCGGGCGCGGGTCCCGGGAGCCCCGACGGGGGGCTGCGGGGTCGGGGGCGGCGGCGGGCGAGCCGCGCTCCGGCACGGGGGCTTTTCCGCGCGGAGGCCGGCGGGGCCCGCGGGGGGCGCGGCCTGCGGGCGGGGGGCCCGGGCTCGGCGGCTTCGGCGGGAAGCCTGGGGGGGTGGCAGTGCCGGCCTGGCGGTGGCCGCCCAGTCCCTGGCCGCGCAGGGGGTGTCAGGACAGGCGACCGGCGGGGGAAGAGCCCAGGGGAGCGGGAGCCCGAGCGGGCGGCGGAGGGAGGCGCCCGGCCCTCGCCCCGCGCTCCTGGAATCGCGGCCTCGGAGGTGAACGCCGGTCACAGGTTCTTCTTCTGTACTCAGCTTGTTTTAGAACGCAAACACGAGTGCGTTTGGATGTTGTGAGAAGGCATGCCCGGGCAAAGCCCGCTTCCCTGTGGGCGTCGAAAGAGCTTCTCGGGCCTCGCGGCCGCGTGGCAACACCCTCCAGCCCAAGGGAGGTTTTTCCCCGGCCACCTCCCCAAGGAGCCGCTTCGGATGCTTTTTCTCACCCCCGCTGCCTCCAAGTCACACTAGCGGAGTGCCACAGCTGTGTTTTTCGTCCGCCCTCTGGAGACCGCAGACACGGAACGGCCGTCGGCTGGACGTTTCTTGGTCTGACTCCCGGGGCGGTGTGGCCTCTGCGGGAAGGCCTGGCCTAGAGGCTGCAGTGCTGGCCTGCTTTTTCTCCTTGGTACGTTTTTAAAGCACGTTTTGCGTCCGTGCAATCCTTGGTGTACGGGCCGACACCCCAGGGAGGTGGCTCAGGACGTGAGAGAGGCGGAGCAATGCGAGCGGGCCTCTCCCGTCGCTCGCGGGCGCGCACGCCGGGACCCGGGCCGCCGGCGAGCGCCGTCACGGCGAGCGCCCCGTCTGCGGGCTCGGGCTGGGGCTCGGGCTGGGGCTCGGGCGCCCGGGCGCCGGCTGAGGGAGGGCTTCCGTGGCCCGCCGCTCCCGGCAGGCTTCCCTGCGGACGCCAGGCGCGCGCCCGCCGCGCCCGCCTCGCCAACCGCTGCGCCCTTGTGCCCGCAGGTTTCCATGGCTGCATCGCCTCGGTGCTGTACGGCGGGGAGAGCCTGCCCTTCGGCGGCAAGCACGGCCGCGCCTCCGTCGCCAGGACCGACGCGTCGGTGCAGACGGGCTGCCGCGGCCCCAACGTGTGCGCCAGCAACCCCTGCTGGGGCGAGCTGCTGTGCGTCAACCAGTGGCACGCCTACCGCTGCGTGCCCCCGGGGACTGCGCCTCGCAGCCGTGCCAGAACGGCGGCAGCTGCGAGCCCGGCCCGCGCGCCGGCTTCACCTGCAGCTGCCCCGACTCGCACACCGGCCGCGCCTGCGACGTGGCGGTGGCCTGCCTGGGCGTGCTCTGCCCGCCGGGCTCGGCCTGCAGGCCCGGCAGCGCGGCGGGCCACGTGTGCGTGCTGCGCGCGGGCCCCGACGAGCTCTCGCTGCCGCTGTGGGCCGTGCCGGCCATCGTGGGCAGCTGCGCCGCGGCGCTGGCGCTGCTGGTGCTCAGCCTGATCCTGTGCCACCAGTGCCGCGGCGCGCGCGCCGGGGCCGCGGGCGGGGCGCGCAAGCCCGCGCCGCGGAAGAAGAAGCAGCGCGGCAGCGAGAACGTGGCGTTCGACGACCCGGACCACGGCGCGCCCTACGGCGAGGACCTGGCGGTGCGCAAGCAGCCCGAGGGCAACCCCAAGCCCGACGTCATCGAGCGCGAGAACCCCTACCTCATCTTCGACGAGACGGCCCTGCCGCGCGCGCGCGCCGCCACGCCCAGCGCGCCGCTGGCGCCGGCCGAGGCGCCCGAGCACTACGACATCGACACGGCCAGCAGCCTGGCGCCGTCGGACGCCGACTTCGTGCAGCACTACCGCCAGTTCCGCAGCCCCGCGCCGCGCTTCGCGCTGCAGCGCCGCAGCCCGCTGGGCTTCGCGCGCCAGTCGCCGCTGCCGCTGGGCGCCGGCGGCCTGGCCTACCCCGCGGCCGGCGCGCCCGGCCTGCGCCGCAGCCCCGCGCCCTTCGCGCGGCCGGCCGCCCTCCGCCGGCCCAGCCCGGCGCCCGAGCCCGGCGCCGCGGACGCGCCCCGCCTGGGCCGCCGCGGCCGCAGCCCGCCCGGCGGCGGCCCGGCGCCCGCCCCGGCCGCCGGCGCCGCTGGCGCCCGAGGCCGCGCCGCCCGCCGGGCTGTCGGCGAGGAGGTGGAGCGGCTCCACGCGCCGCGGCCGCGCGCGCCCAGCCTCTGCAGCGCCGACCACGGGCGCTCGTCGTCGGAGGAGGACGGCCGGCGGCCGCCGTCGCGCACGCGCAACCCCGCCGACGGGCTGCCGGCGCCCGAGTCCTCGTCCGACAGCGACTCGCACGAGTCCTTCACCTGCTCGGAGATGGAGTTCGAGCGCGAGCGGCCCGCGGCGCTCACGTCGCGGAGGCCCAAGCTGTCGCAGGTCAACGAGTCGGACGCCGACGACGAGGACGCCTGCGGCGCGCGGCCGCGGCCGCGGAGGCCGCACGGCCGCCGCGCGGAGGGCGGCCCGGCGGGCGCCCCGGCGGCGGCGGCGGCCGCGGCCCCCGACGGCGCGCCGCCCGCCCGGCCCGCGCCGCCGGCGGGCGCCTTCAGCTGGGACCACCTGCTGAACTGGGGCCCGGGCTTCGGCCACTACGTGGACGTGTTCCAGGACCTGGCGTCGCTGCCCGAGCAGGCCGCCGCGGGCGACGCGGGCCGCGCCGGGGCCGCGCCGGCGCCCGAGGACGGCGAGGCGGAGCGGTACGTGTGACGCCGGGGCGCGCCGCGGGGCCGCCGCCCGCCGGGCCGGCCCCTGCGCTGCGCGTGGTGGCCCGCGGGGCCGCGGCCCTGGCGGGGGCCCCGCGCCGCGTGCCTCGTGCGCCCGCGCCCGCGGCTCGCAGCGCCGGGCCCGTTCCGCCCGCCGCCGCGCAGTGCCGCGCCCCCGCACGCAGGGCGCGCCCCGCGGGCCCCTTCGGAGCTGGTTGGCCGGCCGCGTGGCTCGGAGGACGACTGCGCGTGGGGGCTTCCCCGCCCGCGGGTACCAGCCTTGAGCCGCTCGCTCAGCACTTTAGCGCGTCCTCGCGACATCGTCTCCAAGCGTCCGCGGCCTTGGGCGGGAGACGCAGCCCCCTGGCCCCCGCCGGTCTCCCGCGCGGAGCTCCGCGCTCGCCCGCGGTCCCCGGTCACTGTCTCCTTGCTACTGCGAGCGATGTGCTCGGCGGCATTCCGAAGAGACGTTTTCAGAAGTTATTTATTGAAAAGGTGTTCTATGCTGTTAACATTTTAAAGAATCGACCTGAGGAAAGCCTGTCGTTGGACTTCTCTTTCAGCCAGTTAACATTTACCCCAAGTACCCAGTTTCTATAATTTATATTAAAGTCAAATTTCAACACTTTCTGTCATGTTGTAGATCTTTTTTTTTTTTAAATACTGCGTAAAAACTCTTTTTACACCTAAGCTGTGTTTTTGATACTGATATTTTCCTATGCTGAATGGTTTTCTTACTTTCAGGGAAAGTAAGAAAATACTTTTTTTAAACATTTGTTACTTATGTAACATTCATATTTTCCACATTTTGATATTTGTAACATACTGTATGCTTTCTACTTGTAAATGTCAACAATAGAATTAAAATATTTATTTAAAATACTCTGTATGCATAGTGTAGTCTTAATCGTGTATCTTTCTGTACTTTCTGTATGCCCAGTTTAGAAAAGTCTCTGCTAGCCGATAGGGCATGGCAAGTTGAACTATGTATGGGAAACGTCCTTGTCTTTTAAAAGATGTGAATATGGACCAGTGCCAGGCAGATATTTTGAGGTTGCCTGAGTGCATTCCTACCTGTTGGAGTCCTCGGACTTCCCTGGAGTATGATGGGTCTAGACCAGGTTGGTCTCAGGGGACTAACTGGTAACGAACCTGTTTTAAGCATTCTGGCAGTAAATGTTTGGAAGTTCCCAGTCTAGTCACCGAACACCAGCTTGGGACCAGGCTTACAGTTACAGAAACAGCAATGAATTAAAGCTAATTATGGAAAAATGTCTGGGTCTGGTTTTCTCCAAGGACCCAGTCCCAAATTTTCCAGGTTCAGTGGTGGGTAGAAAGAATGACAGCAAAAACTCTGCTACACATACTCAAACCTATCTTTAGTTTATTGATTGACCGGCCACGTACATTCTAAACAAATGTTGCATGCCATCTTGGCCAAGACAAGCCTCTATTTTGAAGTCAGAACTCATGAGGGAAACAACTCAGAGCAACAGAATCACCCAGAACAGGAGCTGTGGTTACCTCTCAGATAACAGGACTTTTGAAATGCACTGCCTCGACAATCTCAGAACATTTGTAATGAAATATGTGCCCCAAGCCCAATATTTGTTGAGAATATTCTCCTGACTGTACCATGCTGAATAGGAATTTTAAGATCATGTAAAACTCTTAGCAAATAAAACATTTTAAAATTGACACCAACAGTTTGAGATATATGCCAGAAATATTGTCATTCAATAATCTTGAGATGATTTCTTGTTTCAGAATAGAAATTAAAATATGGGCTTTATCATCTAAATCATATTTCTTTAATGTGGTTTAGAGAGACGGAGTGTAAGACACTAATATAATTTTATTTTATTTTTTGGTCACCTGTGATGAGACAACATGTTTTAGGATTTCTCTGTGAATTTTAGGATTGCACAGTTTTCCAAATATGGGGACATGCTGATTGCTTTGTGTAACTCAGAGCAGAATATATTTTTTAAGAAACTCTGAAGCAAGAATATAAACTCTATAATTTAGAACAGAGCTAAAATAGAATGATAAACATGATTATAGCTAAGGGTGAAGGAGAACGAATTTGATGCCAAGATTCTGTGTTCTTCTCTCAGAATTCTTTGTGAGACAGAGAATCACTGTTCCCTTGACGAATCAATCCAAGTTTAGGAACACATTAGGATTTTATAGGAAAAGTTTCTAGTCTTTGATACTGCTTGGAAATCTTTTCCACTGAAGCAGGAGACATATTTGTATCAAAACAAATCAGAATCATGTGAAATGACAGTCGCCACCTAAAATGGTGATGAATGCTCGACTTGCTCAAGTAACCAAGCGACATGGTGTGTTCCAGAGGGCTCAGGGGCTGTGGGCACACCAACAGGGTAGCAGTCTCTACAAGTGGTCAGTGGTGGCCACCTGTGTGCCCACGTCATGACCTGAGCATCTTGATCCCAGCTCTGGAAAGGCTTCTCAGATTGTCTGGAATACAGGCACTCTTCAGGGCTCTTCCTGCTTCTTTGTGGGAAAAGTGTCTTTCTTTGGTGCCTGCTATAATACCCCGGGGACTGTGCTGTCAGTAAGAAGATGCTAGATCTAGGGCTTGGGGGGGCAGCCTGACACAGGTCTCTGCCTACTCAGTTGCGAAGAAGCACATTGCTGTTGCCTTCAAGGTTGTTTCTAGAATTTTAAAAATTAGTTGATTTTACTGATAGCCTGTTAAAATAAATTAAAATCGTTTTAAGAAAATGGAGCATCAGAAGGGCCTGGAGCACAACTCCCCGGTAAATGTGGCTGGCAAAATGAGCCCAGGCTGATGAGGGAAGATCACTGGCTGACACTATGGAAAGCTGTGTTCTTTATAGATACTTGACTTATCGGGGAAAATAGAATACATCACCCAGTGACATTATTACTTCCAGACATTCCAAGAACAAAGCACTATTGTCATGTAAATGCATGCTTATTTTACTTTACTTAATATTATGGTAAAATAAAACTGTAAAAAGTGAAAATATTTTTTAAAATTATGAATCAACAATCCAACAATGCAATTTTTATTTTCTTATTTTATGTAATAGCTTCCATTTTTAAAGCGCTAATGTTTCGAGATGACTGAACCCACCTTCCCTTAGGAAAAATAAACCTAGAAATGAAATGAATTTTAGCACATTATTAGACCTTTCGGTGTGAAGTAAAATATTAAAACCTATTATTAATCCAGTGTATGTCCCTTAAAGGCAGTTGGAAAGAAATGCCACCTCATTAATCATTTGTATAGTTGCTACTACTGAGCCAGACATTACTTTTAAGGGTTTACTAGTCCAAGTGTTACATAGGTCGGCGTTATTCCCGAATTCAGTATTTTAATTTATTCTTAATGAGGGAAAAGTCACTAGGTTCTGAACAATTTTGGTGGGTACATTTGGTGCATAAAAATGTATATCAGTGGTTCGAGCCTAACAAAACCTATGCATCTGTGATAACTGCAAATCTTCAAGTGCAAATAAATCCCAAGAAGGTGGATGTACGCTCACACTGCACAGATGTTTAAAATCAAAAGGCAAAAAGTGAGACATGGAGAATTAAGATGAATTTTCATGCGAACATTGATTAATCCATGCTATCCTTTATACACAACCCAATCCAACAGGAAGCAAGTTAGATGGCCAAGTAGTGTGTTTGCCTGTTGCTGAGGCATTCGTATACTCAGAGTATGAGATATCTATTGATAAGGAGATGGTAAAATTTTTCATTTCAAAAAAGGACTATTTTTTAAGAAGCAGACCATTGGTAAGGAAAACTTTCCAGATGAACTGAGATCTGTATTGGTGGGAGGGAGTGATGAAAAATAAGATATCTCTAAGTCACAATGATAAATCTATGTCTGAATTCAAGGCAACCAAGTGTTGCCCAAATAATAGCTTGTAATGAGTTTTTTTTCTTTGTTTACAATGAGTGTAGTAGTCACCTACATATTTGCATTCCTAATGAAATTTTTTCAAAGTATGTTGGAATTTCAGTAAGGATCCTAGTAGAGTGTGCTGAAATAGGATTAAGATATAAAGGAAAATTTTTGGCACTGACCATGAAAACTCGTGGGGAAGTATTTTTTATGCATTGTGTAATGTGTCTGTATCTTTTGGGCCCATGATTGTGTTATGATTTACACAATTCTGAAAATGTGTAATTGACATCAGCGTAATACAAAGGCAAAAGAATACGTTGAATAAATGACAGATTCATCAAATCCTCAGATAACGTGTGATGTATTCAAAGTAGACATATTTGTGAGGGACTCCATATCTGAAGACATGGAAAGACCCACGGAAGGCTGAAAAACACACTGCCTAAGGGCAGATGATTTTCAGGTGGCCCATTTAAATACTTCTGACTTTATTAGTTTACGAGTCCGTCTGCCAGACTCCCAAATCAGGTTGCAAAAGCACAACGTGTAGCCGTGATGGTATTCTGGCAGAAGGTCGGGATCTTAATCTACGTACCATTCTAGCCCAAATAAAAGAACCAACAAAATACAAAGTTCTCTGGCAATGTCACTAAGTTCCCCATTTCAAATTGAAACCACATTGCCTGTGGTGCAGATGTTGATCAAAATAAGATTCCGTTTAGCCAGAGCATCCTCTCACCCCAGTCTGTGTGTACGGTCGGAGGCCAGGACGCCGCTCAAAACAGAGTTGCTGATACTTGACTTCAAAGGCCAAAAGTAAAACGTTCTAGGAAAATTACCCTTAGAACAACAGTACGATTAAGACCACGGACAGCATAACCTACTCCCAAAATGTGTTAATTTTTTTACAGCTGCGAGTCTGGAGAAAGCGAATGATGCCGGGGTGCTGGGTCTGGGGTGAGGCTAGTCAAAAGTCATGTGAGGGGAGGTAGTCTTTCTGGGAAACGCAGACGTTTCAGCAATGGCTTCGGATAAATAAAAATATAAAAAGAGAACTGCCTTCTTGTCTTTGGGTGGAAATATTGTCTTCTCCTCAAGAGCTTGAGCTGACAATTATCTGCTATTTAACAGAAAGCCATCCGTGGCTTAAAAGTGTTCTGTCTAGTCCACACAAAAGGCTTTTAGTACATGTGCTGGAGAGACTGATGCATGCATCTGGGGAGTGGACCTAACGAGACTTTTTTTTTTTTTTCTTTTGAGCCTTACGGGCTGTGAGTATTGGAGAGTGTTCTAAGAAAGAGGATGGTGTGGGCTGTCAGGATTAGACATCAGAAAACGTATTTTCTTATTTGAAATTAATTTGTGCAGCTTCAGATCAAGAACAGAGTCCAAGACATACTCAATAGATTTCAAAGCTGCAAAGACAATTATCTGTAATTGATAGGCAGCCTTCTACACAATTCAAGTCCCATTCCTAGTCATTCTGCGTTTAATGGCCACCTTTAAATAAACTTTTGTGGGACACTGAGTTAGAAATAAATGTGCCTTAGAAATTGCCTGTGAATGAATCGTGAATGCATCCATTTTTTTAACCTGCCCATCTCCGGAGCTGTTATGTGCCAAGCACTCTAGAGACTGATGTGAATGCAAGATGACTTGTCTTCAAGAAACTCGCCGTTTTGGTGACCAAACTCTTCCTTTTCCAGAGTACTTCAAAATTTGCATAGCTACGTTTTCAGAGAATGATTTAAATACTCTAAATTATTTACAATAATGTGTGCTTGACATGCAGACTTCTGGACAATCAATAGAACCAATTCCTAAACTTTGGCAATCTACCAAGATCTTCAAAGTAAAAAAGTAATAGGTTTAATAAGTTTTAAAGGATATGTCAAGCAATCTACTAATATTTTTCAGCAGTTCCTACATTGTCCAATTATGTAAGACTTAATTAAAATTCCTGGTATTAAAAAGCTATTGCCATTATTAACTCACTGCTGTCATCTTTGTCTTTTCATACACGATTTTTGTGTTGGAGTTTTTTGTTTTTGGGGGGTTTTTTTGGGAATTTGGTTCATTGGGCTTCAGGATTATACTTTTTCCCAAGTTTGGTGTCATCTCCAGTAAAAAATCTGTGAAGTTTTCCCGACTGATCACGTCTTGCTGAGTTTGCAGTCAACAGAGCTAAGGCTCCGTTTGGGTAAAGCTACTGAATAACTACTTCTGACAGTTGTCGAGCTATCTCAGAGTCTCCTCTGGCCTCCAATTCTACCACTGTCAAGCTTCCACATCAATTTCTCCAGGCCTCCTTCCCATTGCTATAGGACCCATCTGTGGCTATTTTTGAGGGAAGGAGACGTTCAAGACATTTCTGCTTTCCCCCACGTTATAGTCTTCTGATGATGCTGCTGAAACTGAATGAAATACCTCAGTGTGGATTGCTGCGAATTTTCACTCTAGTACTCCACATCATTTCATATGACATTTTAAGATGTTCATATAAGCAAACTACACATCTCCCAAAAGGTGCTGCATTGAGCAACAGGCACAAATATTGTATAGACTCCACGATCATCATGAGATGTTAGAAAACAGAACCTAATATTGTCATCATCTATCATTGTCATCACGAATGTCACAAACACAACTAAGTTAAATGCATCTTTGTATACTACATTCTACCAATGCATTTTATTTTATTTTTTATTTCATGATCTTTTATTTTTTAATTTTTTAATTTTTTTTTTGTTTTTTGAGTTGGAGTCTCACTGTCGCCCAGACAGGAGTGCAGTGGCCGCTCCCGGCCACCGCAGTCTCGACCTGCTGGGCTCCGGCGATCCTTCCGCCTCAGCCTTCCGAGTAGCTGGAACTACGGGCATGTGCTACCACACCCGGCTAATTTTTTGATTTATCATAGAGATGAGGTCTTGCCTGCCCGCGCGGGTCTCGAACCCGCGGGCTCAGGCAATCCACTCACCTCAGCCTCCCAAAGGTGTGGGATTACAGGCTGAGCCACCGAGCCCGGCTAGTTCATGATCTTTATGGGATAAAAGTAGTCCTGGGTTACATGGCTGCGTTGTATAGCGGGGAAGAAGTCTGGGCTTTTACTGTCCCTCGCGCCATGCACATCGTCCCAGACAGGTGATTTTCTGCCCCCGCCCCCACTTCTGAGTCTTCAGTGTCCATGACACCATTCTCTGCCTTCGCAGATCCTTCACTTGACTTCCCCTTATCAGTGAGGACACGGGGTGTTTGTGCTGTTTCTGAGTTTGTTCACTCAGGATGCTGTCCTCCAGTTTCATCCAAGTTGCCACAAAGACATTATTTCAATCTCTTTGACGGCTGGATGGTGTTCCATGGTGTATGTACACCACATTTCCATTATTCGCTGATCAGTTGATGGGCCTTATAAGGTCGACTCTACATCTTGCAACTGTGAACTGTACTGCGATAAACATGCAGGAGCGGGTGTCTACTCTGTTCCTGGGCACAGATACCCAGGAGTGGGCTTGCTGGGTCAAGTGGTAGATCCACTACACATTCTCTAAGAAACCTCCGTACCGATTTCCACAGAGGCTATACTAACTTGCACTCCCACCAATGCTGTGGAAATGCCCCCTTATCACCACATCTGTGCCAGCATCTATTGTTTTTGATTTTTTAAAATATAGACCATTACTGGGCAACCCCTTTGGGTCCCCCTCCCCCTGTGAGAGCTTTTCTGTTCTCTCAATAAGTCCTTCTCTCAAAAAATAAAAAATAAAATAAATAAATAAATATGGGCCATTACTGGATATCTTTTAGACTCGGTATTGCTTTTTTGATAGTATTAACTTAGATGTATCTTACACCTGTACCATCCATACTTAAGTTTTGTTTAGCAAGTAGCCAATGCCAATAAAAATGAAAAATCTGTAATGGTTTTATTAATAACACTGTGTAATCAAGACAACACACAGGACAGGGAGTGGGGTGTCCCAGGGAAGCCTGAGGTAAGAAAACATTGTGTCTATAATATCACACATTAAGGAATTTTTTAAAGAGCTAACAAAGTTGGCTCTTACAAGGTGTCCTAGTAAAGCCATTCAACTTTTGGGATTTGTGAGGCGATTGCAGAGACAAGGACCCCAAGATGAAGTTTAGATTTCATTAAACTAAGGTAACTTCTATAATACTTCCCCTAATAAAAACTGTTTCAGAATATCATCCCTCAGTCAAGATGAGCTAATAAAGGAAAGGAATGTTAGCAGCAAATGTCATCATTTAGACTGACATCCTTGATATCACAGATGGACCTGTATCCACACACATGTAAACAAAGCAAATCCTGGCATTTTAAAAAATGAAATCATTTTGAGCATTTGGTAACACTGAGATTTGGGACACTATTCTAGCCCTTTTCAAACAAAGACTTCAAGAGAATCCATCTGTAGCGAGTCTACTAAGTGTGGCCTTAGTTCTAAAAGGACGGTCTGTGATTCTGGGATTGGGCACGAAGGGAGGAAAAGGCAAAGTGCCCTGCTGAGGCGGTGACACAGGGCTCCTCCGGAGAGCCAGTGCTGAAGCCGAGGTCGAGAAGAGTCTTCCGGGTGAAGGGCTGGGAGGGACGTCCCGCGCAGGGGCAGAGAGGGAGCAAACCATCCCCTGGGAAGTCACGGTGTTCCAGGACCCGGGCAGGGCCAGGGTGCCAGCACAAGGTGGGCCAGGAAAGGGCAGCTCTGAGTGCGGAGGGGCCGCATTCATTCCAGCCACGCGCGCAGTGTTCAGGCGTGATGGGGGCCTCATTCTCAAGTGCCCTGAGGTCCCTCGCAAGACAGGCCGTTGAATCCCACCTGTGTCTTTAGGCGCTCCAAGTCATACACACGTTCCTTTTTAATCTTTGCAGATATAAGTTCTGGTAACAAAGACCTGTGGCCTTATGCTTACAAAAGCGGTGACGAGCGTGGGTCGGGCTTGTTTCTTTATATCTGTTTGGAAGAACGAGCGCCAGGGAGCCTCGCTGCAAGCATCTTTCTTTCACATATCCACCAAATATTAGGAAGCGCTTAACTTGTGTAAGCTGCACCACAATCAAACTGTTTACGTCAACAAGAAATTATTATCCAACCACTGGTCCCTGTTATGAAATTGTAAAGACGCAAGAAATGAAAGCGTGTCTATGAAGTTATATGGAATTGTCGATTTGCTTTTGTAATTTAACTTTTTCAATAGCTTCCATAAATCTTCTCTCAGTAACTGGCATCGAGGTACCAACCCAGTAGCTTAAAAATGGAACAAAGAACTTTCTCATGCAATTCGCTGCCAGCTGTTTCTTTGCTATGAGAGTCTGAGCCCTTACTCTGGGAGCCTGTCATATTACTGTCAATGACATCCTCATCTGCGACCCTGTCTTTCCCGTTCGGCGGGATACACACTCTGGCTCGAAGTGGTGAGCGAATGCCTTCCTGCTTCAAGCCAGGCTGTCCTGACAGTCCTCGATGCTTCTCTGCTGTCTGGAGCTCAGCCAGAGTTTGACGCCCGGCCTCACTGCCAGCAGCCCACCCGTGACATCCCTTCTTGTGACAGCCGCGAGCCCTTCCTGCAACCCATTCTCTGCACACGAGTGCCACGACCTCCTGTCGTGGTAAATAAGCTCTCGTTCCCCATAGCTGGGCTGTAGAACCAAACCCTCGTGGACCATGAGAGATTCCGTTCACTGTTATTCCAAGATGCCAGCAAATTTGGTATCTTTAGAATCAGACACTTACAGAATCAGGGTAGGTGCTGACCTAAAGGACAGAGAATAACGATCACGATTCTACAAGTATTTTTGGTTTGTTTTGCATGTGCCCTATGTTGGTTGGAGCTGGGCGCGGCGGAGTGTGAGAGGTGGTATAAAAGTGTCCAAGTCCTGGGGGCAACCTGATTTATACAGAAGATACGCTTCTGTCAAAGACCAGAATCACATTATTTGACAACCAGATTTTGTCCTTTGAAATTAAATATTAGTCTTCACAATTTCAATCATCAATATTGAAAGCCAAAAAGAGTAAGTGGCTTCCACAAGGCTGGAAATGTCCAGAGGCAGCGTTTGAACTGGATTCTTACGAGACTTCAAAGCTCACTCTTTTCCCCACTACAGCTTATTGCTCGTATCTCTCTTTTCAGCTTTCAGAGAGTTTTCAAATGAGTTATCTAATTTGAATGTGATGTCACAGCCGTCTGAGGCTGATTAGGGAAAAGTAATTATCACATTTTACAGACCGAAAGAGACTTGCTCAAAGTCACAGTTAAGAACTGGTGCGTTCCTAGTGCTTCTCTTTAAAGAGACTTCCTAACCCCGTATGCGGAGTTCTTTCTGCTGTATCATGACAAAATGTAGACAGGGTGGAATGCCAGGGTGACATCTTTGACATTCGGCTGCAGGCACGTAAGGGACACTGAGCCAGGAACTGCCAAACTAATCACGGTGTTGGACTATTAATCTGGCAGTAACGCATGTTATGAAAATTAAGAATTGATATTAACAAAGCTATAGAAAGCTTATCAACAAGATAAAATAAAACAGTGACATATGGATAAGATCATCAGACCATGATAAGCACCTTTTAGGTACATTGTTCTGCTTAATTCGATCAACAACCATAAGAAGGCTTAGCTTTAATCTCTACTTGCACATGAAGACTTTTGTTCAAAGTCATATAACTGAAGAAGAACAGAACTGGAATTGAATCCCAGTCTCTCTGGGTTCAAAGTCAACTTCACACCTGCGTGCTCCAATAATTTTCAGGTGGTCAGGGATCTCTCCTGTTGACCGGGTGCCTACCTTTTGTCTGAGGCTCGCAGCAGGGTGTCTCTTTACTGTGTTCTCCCACAAGGTGGCTGATTTATCTGGCTCCCAACTCGTTTCTTAGGACCCAGATTCTGAAACAGTGTGCTTCTGCCGTTACATTCTCTTTGCTATATTTTATGGGCATAATGAGGCTGATAATCTCTACCCCCTAGGTGGTATGAAGATCAAAAGGAGAGATTTATGTAAAGTTCTTAGAACATAATATGCCTCCCATTAGCAATAAGAAGGAAGAAGCTGATTACTTTTCTCGAAATTTTTAGCGAGAACCAATAATGATTTTGATCTCGAGGCCAGCGTTTCTGTTTTCAGACCAGCACAATCTGCTCTGGCCTCTAGTCAAATGAATAAGAAACACACCAAACAGCTCACCTCACAGCTTTGGTATAAAATATAAGACTTTTACTCCACAGAAGAGGCAAATGACTCTGAAGACATTTCCGATATGGTGTGAGCCTCCGAGCCAGTTCATACCCAAGCTTCTAAGTGGATGAGCAGAGGAACTTGCATTGAGCGTTCAGCATGCTCACCCGAGATGTCTCTTCATCGGACTTAGGGAATGAGTCCACACTGTCAAGTATTTCTAATTGAAAGCATAGTCTTTCAGAAAGCCATGCTGTGTGCTTGGTCTTACCGCGATCAAGCTCAGATTTCTCTTCTATTTAGGTGAGATTGTTGTGGGAGTTTGGAACTACACTGTCAACTTCAAGCAGCAACCTCAGGTTCTTGTCTCACGACCAAGAAGATTAAGGAAGGTAGACACCAATCAGACGAGCGAAAGATGGGGTTGATGAAGCAACAAAGCTTCCAGAAAAGAGAGGGTGCCCAGAATGGGTCGCTAGTGCTAGGAGCTTGTCTGTGGCTTCATCTTATCTTTTCTGGGGGCGTTTCTCTCATCTGCATCTCATCTGCCCTTTACTTCCAGAGACCCGATTCTTATTGCACATGCGGGTCCGTGACCAAAGTTACTCCATCTTGAATATTACCCATAAGTCCCATAGAAAAGTCCGCTCAGGGAGGTAAAACCGCAATGCAAATGCTATGTTAACGACATTATAATAAGCCAAGGACAAGCGCGGACATTTGGTTAGGCCGCGGCTCCTGTGTTTAAGCCGCAAAAAGTCCCTTCGAGCAGTACATCCCGGGTTGAGAGGATGCCAAACATTATATCAAGGGAGTGGTACGGGGGCGTTCCTGCAGGTGTTAAGTCTCCTCGAGACCCTCCCTCTCTGTCTGCCTAACCAGCTTCCGACTATCTCCTCTCTCAAGATTATTTTCCACACTCCAGGCAAAAGAGACAAGACAGTAGAGATCACGCAATTAGAGAGAGCAGCCAACTGGTGTCTTAAGTGCCTAGCTTATAAACCATCGCCTGGTCCCACAGGGAGCGTGATCGCTTTTCAGAAGGGGAACCACGCGCGTACATGACATGCCCATCCATTCTTGTTGTGAACAGGATGATTACAATAAGATTCACTGATCATCGAACTCATAGCACTGGCCTGCAGATCTGTGTCGTCACACGATCCCGAGTTTCCTTGTGTTCAGTGTGCTGCTCACTTAAAGGGCAGTCTTACACTCACATCAGAGGAAGCTGGTTTTAAAAAAATGTATTTCAAAGTTGTGGGGTGCGAGACAGGATTGCGTTCATCGGTGGTTTAGGACCAGGGGAAGCTCTGGGCCTCCCTTTTGTCCCCACTTTGCCTGGATAAAGATCCGGCATCCTTACGGATGTTGTGTGCGCCCTCTTCCCTGGGCCGTGTCCTGCTACTGCCAATCCCTTTCTCGTAGTATTATGATCGGTGTCCGGGGTCCACTTATGAGTGAGAACATGTGGCATTCAGTTCTTGGGGAAGCTGTTTTTCTTTCTGATACAAAGCAGCTTTCATCTTCTATGAAATCTCGTGACGGCATTGAAATGTCATACTAAAATTCTCCTTTCTCTCTTGTTGGATTATGTATGAAATGACTGTGTTTATTTCTTTTGTTCTTGTTTCCTTCTGAGCATGGTTAAGTCAATTGACATTTCACAATAATCACAACTGTACCTGAAAAGCCTACCAACAAGGAAGGAAAAGGAGAACGTTGGTTCAAATGGTAGTGGAAATGCAACATTTTTTTAAAATGCCAGGGCTTCTCCCGCTGAAGCTTCCGGTGTGTGTGTGTGTGTGTGTGTGTGTGTGTGTGTGTGTGTATGTGTGTGTCGGGGAGGCTGCACCAGGCTCCCTTGACACTGCGCACCTACTGAACCTCTTCTGCAACCAACACAAGCCCCAAGGAGCCAGAGTGTGGAGTGAACCCTCAGCTTGAATTTCTGTCTCCTTCTCATCTTCTTCCAATATGTCTTTGTCGCCGCAATATGCTGCTCGTTTTCCGAATGACTGCATCTTCAGCCCTCCCAATGATTTAGAGGCTGGATTCAACAGGATCTAAGAAAGCTCATACGTAGACATTAAAACCAACCCCGATGCAGGCTGGCCTCACCAGGGCCTTACTTCCAGCCCCTGTGCTTGCACGTGGGGACCCTTCCTCTTAAATCTTTCTGAAAACTAAATAAATCACTTCTCAATTGAAAGGAGGAGACTTGAAGACACCACATTAGAATTTGATTCACAGCAATACATTATATTTTTCTATTTGGGGTTTTTTTAAGTAGGCGTGAAGAGGAGGGGCTAAGATTCCAAACGCGTGATACGATTCATCATGAATTTTACCTTTCAAGTTGCATAAGTCCCCAAGTACAAAAGGAAAAAACATATTTTGAATTGTAATGACTGTATCTTGTTGACCTGGTTTTGACTCAGGAATATAAATGGCGAGGTTCTGGTGAGCTCAGACAAGAAAGAAAGCAGACAGAGATAGAACGTAGCATGGAGACCAATATCCACAAAATGTCTTTGTGGTATAGGATGTGATGTCAATTAAAACACACATACAGGCCAGGCGCTGTGGCTCAAACCTGTCAGCACTTTTAGAGGCCAAGCTGAGAGGATTACCTGAGCCCAGGGGTTCGAGACCAGCCTGGGCAACTTGGTGAGCGCTCGTCTCCACAATCAATCAAAAAGTTAGCCGGGCTTGGTAGCGCACACCTGTAGTTCCAGCTACTTGAAAGGCTGAGGCGGAAGGATCGCTGGAGCCCAGCGGGTCGAGGCTGTGGTGGCCATGAGTGTGTCACTGCCCTCCACCTGGGCAGCAGAGTGAGACTCCAACTCAGAAATAAAACAATCACATACATTTGACTCTTCTTCTAATGAGTTTGAAGTCACAGAAAGCATTTCTCTTAGGCGCTGGGAATGAGCTCCTGGAGCCGTGTCCTGACTCGAGCAACAGCCCATGGCCAGCCCCATTTCTTGGGCTCAAGCTTTGTTTCTGGTCTTGACTGTGTTGAGTGATACATCTGCAGGCTCTGTGGATGACTTCATAGTTGGAGCAATGCATTTCTGCACTGACATTGCTTTGGTATTTAGCAAAGAGTGAGATGTCCTTAGAATATTGCCAATGATTCTCAAGAAGGCTTTTCCTAGAATTAAAACCTGGATTTAATACAGAGATTTCTTATTACTATCTATTTACTTGCAACAGGGGAAAGCTGTGTCATTTTTCTGATTTCCAGAGGTTTTCATCCCTTTATACAGGATATATAATTAACTTATGTAATTTACCCAAGCATTTATTCATTTTACTGATTAAAAACATTCACAATAGCAAGTGAACTGATTTTCATCATATTCTTTTAATACAGCCCTACCAGTCTTAGACCAGACCTACAAGTCTAACAATAGTCTAACAAACATATCTATCCTTACATTAGACTTTATGGAAGCCCTACAAGTCTTAGACCAGATCCGCAAGGCTGACAATAATCTAACAAACATATCTATTCTTACATTAGACTTTATGGGAGAAACTTGGGTGATAATATCAGGTTTCTGTGACTTTTAACCAGTTTAGGAGACATAGAAATATACAGTAGTATTTTTTTAATAATCAGTTGAGTTTCAGAACTGGGGAAAGTTTCATAAACTGATTTTAGGGTAATATCTAAAGGATCGATTGTATTATCAATAAAAGGATGACTATCCTTCCTGCAGGGACTGTCCCTAGGAACATGCTACTTCTCATCTCATAGACAGCAGGCCAGGCCATGTAAACTGCAGCCAGCTCAATGTGAAGGGAAGTAACGTGTGATATTTCTGAGCAAAGGTTGCCAGAGCATCGTCTATGTCTCCCATCATGCCTTTCTTTCTCCCATGAGAGCAACTTGCCCTAGACGGGGCCGTCCCTTCCTCCTGCATACTGGAATGATGAGAACACAGAACAGAGTGGCAACGGACATAAACACAAGTGACTAATGTGAGTCAGAAATAGACCTTTCTTGCTCAAAGCCATGGAGACTCGGGGTGATTTGTTACTACAACATAGCCTGCCAAAAGCTGACTGATGCTGAGAGGCTAATGAAACAAAGATTCGAGTAGTTCTGAACTTCGAGTTGATTAATCCAAGACGTTCTTAGAACTAAAGTGAAATGGGGATACGATGTGGGAGAAATTTCAGAATAACCCCTTATATTATTTTATTACTTTTATCAAGTTATTTTACTTGAACTATCTTGGCATATAAGTATATGAATATGCTAGGCGTACACATATATAAAGATAGAAGGTCATCATTCTACCTTTACCTCCCAGTAGAGGACAGCGAGTAGGAATTAGCCTGCCTGTACTTTTTAGTGGCACACTGAGCCATCTGTTGATTGACTTATTAATACTCCCGCTGAATCCTTGGGTTGCTGTTAGGCTTCCTTTGGCAACAATTAAGAAGCACCAGCGTGTAGATTTTTCTTCTTCCTGTAATATAAGTTTAATTTATTCTCTATCATTAAAAATCGCATTATAAAGGAACATATTAAAATATTCAATAGAGGGTAATTAGCTGTTCTATGTTGAATATTCAGTAATAATGCTTGCACCTACTTGTAAATTTAGTAAGTAAACTCAGGCTAGAGCAAAACAAACTGGCTGTCTGAAGTTAGCAATTAATTCAGACAAACCGAGTGACTTATGGTCCCCTGTAGACTTAGTGAGTTTTCTCTTAATTCCCATATTGCTCAGTTTTCTAATCAATAACGGAAGCAAAATTACAAGATTTTCTTTTACTGAGATATACATTTCCCCAGTGACTCTCACAGAAATGCAGAACAATCAGCAATGCACCAGGAAATCTGATAGCAGAGATCGTGGTTTCAATACAATATAATTTAAATTAGCTAATTAATTTTGTTATTGAAAAACTCAGGGACATTAACTTATCAAAGCTAGATTACTAAGAACAAGTCTTTTCCAAAAGAATGACTTCAAAATATTTTGACTAAATATTCTGTCTAATTCTTTTGGGGGGGCGAGGAAGGGAGTTCTCAGAGTAAAAGACAAAATTTAATTCTGATATCAGCTGATCTTTCTCCTAAGTTAGAGACGAAGTAATTACCTAATTTGTTTTTCAGGCACATATATAATTTGAGCATGTTGAAGTTGAATAGGTTGGTAGCAAGGAAGGTCATTCTAAAAATGTACGCTGGGTATCATTTTTCCAGGCTTTGAGTTCTAACATCTTCAACTAAACTTGACCTGTTGTAGAGAGATGTGATCTTTCCTGCCTCTAAATATTTGACAAAGGGCAAGAATGGCCACGGAATGGCCTGGCATTTTGCACTGACGGAGCATAGAAAAAAAAATCATTTAGAATAGAACTGAAAATGCATTAAGCGTTCTGTGTCCTAGGGGACAACCATTGCTGGTCTTGAATGCTCAGCTGAAGTTTTTCCATGACAGTTTTTGGGGGATAAGTATTTTTTCTCTAACAGTAAAGTAGTTCTCTCTGTTCCTGTGACTCTCATTAAGCTAGTCAAGGAAACACTTGTTCACTTTCTTTTACTGATACTCTCCGTAGGTAGGAAAGTCTAGATTTAAGTTTTCTTGGGTTTTTTTCTTGTTTTCTTATTCTTGTTTTTTAGTAATTTTCCTTTGTCAAGAAATCACTGTAAGTCATCATGATATTTTGATAGAATAAATATAAAGACATTACAATGTCTGGCTTTTTGGCAGGGGATTCAGACTAGATCAAATAAAAAGACATTCGGCAGTTTTGTATTTGTGACAGTTTTCATAAATAATCTGGAGAAAATGATTCCCTTTACTTCATTAATAAGAAATAGTATCACTAAGAAAAACAAAAAAGATTTTAAAGCTAGACCAAAACAGGTTTTTTATGAACATTCCTTTAAAAAGAGGAAATATTCTCATACATGATTTTGAAAGAAAAATATCTTACATTTTAAAACTAGCCATCTGTATTACTCATTCAATAAGATAATATGGCTTAAACATTGCCAAGCATATATTGAAATATTAAAACTTCTTTGGACAACTAAAGTACTGTTTACATTTTAAAATAACTAAGTGAATCTTTAAAATCATAATTTAAAAAGTAATAGCAAATTAAAATTATATGTCAAGATATTAGATAAGAAAAAGAAGAAATATCCCAAAATCTTTGCTCTTACTCACATATTGCATTAAAAAGTATACGCATTTTTATACAGTGCTCATAGTTAGATGTGTTAACATATGGCCTGTAAAACAAGACACGCTCAAGTTCATTCCCTGTTGATAGTACATGCCAGCAAGGTTGCTACAAAGAACTTTGGATTAAAAGGAATGAAATAGGCCAATATGTTGTCTGCTGAAACTAATTGAACACAGGAAGTTATTGGTTCAGATGGAATCACCTGACTGTTATGTGAATGAGCATAAGGGAAGACGCCCGGCACACGTCGGCCAGTCGGTCATAAAGCAACTGGGACCAATTTGCAGCATTTCTGAGAAGCGTGAACTGATTCCTCCTTGTCACATATGCCCCTATCAAAGGTCTACCCAGCAGGGTCATGACCTCACACATCCTTTGAGAACTGAGCTGTTGGTGATAGCTCGGTTAGTAGTACGGGAGGGTTGTGTTTGTAGCAATCAGTGACGTACCACGTTTGAAGGAAGGTGAGCGATCCATAACCATGACGCCCGTCCCTTCCTTTCTATGTTCCTTCAGACGGCTCGCAGGAATCCTATACCCTGGGTACTTCGTGTTTCTTGATGCTTTGGTAATGAATCCTGTGTGGTCCAAGAAAGACCACACTCCTAAACCATTTCCCAAGCAAATGCATTTACCATCCCGGGTTCTAATCCTGACATTCATTTATTCGACAAGTATCCATTCAGAGCCTCGCTTATCCAGGAGACACGAGGAAAGAAGAAATACAGACTCTCCCTCATGCATCCTTGAGTCTGGAGATGCTGCGCACCTCTGAGTTAGGGAGGAGTTTTGAGGATGTTAGAAAATGAAGGAGAGCAACTTGGGGGTCTACATTTGCAATTTCTGCTGTGACGTTGCACCATGAACTTAGAGACTTGAAACAAGGCAAGCTGATCATCTTGAGTTTCTGGAGACTCGAAGTCCAAAGTCAGTCTCACTGAGCTCAAATCACAGTGCTGGCAGGCACGTTCCTCCCGGAAGCGTCTGTCTCCGTGCCTTTCCAGCTTCCGGAGAGCCCCTGGCATCCTTGGTTCGTGCCCCTCATGCCGCCTTCAGAGCCAGCCGGAACAGAACGTCCTCCCCTCTCTGATGCTGGCCTCCAGCCTCACACCTTCTCTCTGACTCGGCTCCTCCTGCCTCCTTCTTTTAAGGCTACCTGTGAGTCTATTAGGCCCAGCTGGCTAATCCAGAATCATTCCCTATCTCAAGAGTCTTCCCTTCATCATACCTGCCAAGTCCCTCTGGCAACTTCCTGGAGTTCAGGTTGGGGACCGTCATTCGGCGTCCTGTTGCGGTCAGTGATTCCAGACTGAAGAGTGACCGGGGGCACAGGTGGAGATTCGTGCGTGAGGCAGACCTCGGTTCTGTCTCATCGAATGTGTATCAATGCAGTGAAGAATCCTGAAGATTCTGTGTTTGTTTTCAGTGTACGCCAGGGATTCCCATGATCCAACACATGGCAGCTGTCCTATGAACAAGAGATTGGAGTGGAACGAGAGTTGAAATAAAGGCTACTTGTTTTCGATATTTTCATAGATTCATTTGGGAAGAAAAATGTTTGATCGTTTGGGAATCACCACACTGTTTTCCACAGAGGTTTATACTCCCACCAACAGTGTAGAAGTGCTCCCTTTTCCCCACATCCTCTCCGGCTTCTGTTGTTTCTTGAGTTGTCGATGATGGTCATCCTGACTGGAGTTAGGTGGTATCTCAGTGTGGTTTTCATTTGCATTTCTTCGATGACTAGTGAGACACAGCATTTTTTCATGTATCTGTTGGCAGCTCGCACCGTTTTATGGTAGAACCCACCTTGCCGCTTCTCTAATTCTCTCAGCTTCAGTTGGGTAAAGCTGTTTTAAAGTCACTGAGCTTTTCTTTGGTCGTAAGCAGAGGTCAACAATCCACCTTCAGATGGTTGAAATCAGTCCACAAAGATCAGAGCTGACCCCGTGCCCTAGACGTGAAGGTAACATCTCCCGTGAGAAATCACCTGGCAGCAGATGCAAGGTGAGAGAATGGCCACAGCTGTGCAGGGCGTCCCTCCTTGAAACGGACAGCAGTCACTGTGCACTTGCAACACAAGGTCTTTCAGCAGACGCTGCTGCTGCCTAGCTAGGTTTAGGGCATTGAAAACCACTGATAACCATGTCAGGGACCTGCTGGATCCCTAAATTCCAGGCAAAGTGCTTTCCAAATAAAATCACACAAAGAAATTATATGACCTAGATGGTTAGAGCTGTCAACCTGTAACCCGCGCCATGACTGTATTTCGTCATAAAACCAAATAAAGAAGGGTTAGAAGGGCATTTCAAAATTTTATGAGCGTTGGACAAACTCAAGAAATTGGAACAACCATATTAAAATTAAAGAGGCAAATCAAATTGTGGCAGGGAACTATTGCTGTGACTTTTGTGTCTCAGGGTAATTGGTGTTAGTTACATAACACTAGAACTATTTTTCCCCCAAATTAACCAGCTACGGCAACCCATGAATTTTCTTACTGTATCATGAACTCTAAAGCCATGAAAAATCTAATATCGACGATGGCTTTAATTTCACAAACTTCACAGTAATAATAGTGTGGTGATTCCCAAAAGATCTAAAAATTGACCTTGAAAAATTATTGTAATACTACAAGGATTGGCAGTAGCGGGAAACTGCTGGGGGGAGGGGGGACACACCTCATCAACAAGGGTACCTGTATAGTGAACATCTGCATACCTAACCCTGAATCGTACCCCACATCTTTAAAATAAAAATTAAAAAAAAAAACTGTAGACAGTTTCATAACAGCCACACATCTGCTCTCTGAAGCTCCTCACCCAACTCTCATGGCTTGCCTGGCGCCTGGTTGAGTACCCCAAGTGTCACAGCAATGGGAGTTTCTTTGGCCGTCCTGATGTGTCTGAAGGAGCATCAACTGGATATATCCATGACCTAGATAATGTGGGCATTCAGCCCTGAATGAATGTCCATCTGTGTATGAAATCCATGCCTGGAAATAAGTGCACGCTCAGACGCAGTGCTTGCATAGAAGGATGCTTGGAAACAATGACACCACTGGAAGTGCACTGTGCGTCTCTGGCCACGGCCTGCGTCGGTGTCCACGCCAAGGGACCCTCATGGCATTGCAGACTTGGGCAAGAAGAAGGCTGGCAGGAACGGAAGCGATTACCAGTGAGTCAGGAAAATTTCACTTTGGTCAGCTCTTGAGGAAATCAGAGCAATCCATAAAGAAGGAAAGTGGAACAATGTTTTTGACACTTTGAAAATTTCACAAATGTGAAGCTTTGTGAGGCACCTTTTTTCTACTCTCTCAACAAAATTTAAGGGTCTCTTGCAGAATGAGAGAGCTTAAGAATGATGCGTCTTCTCTGGGTAATCAGTCATTACCCAGTGATTAAAGAGTCTGGCTCCAAACCACCCAGCTCATTGTTTTTTTTACCCACAGTGTGAAAGAAAACTCATCTTTGTGCCAACCCCTCATCATATAAAACCCTAACAATGTGTTGAGTGTGACTTAAGGGCCCATAATGCATTTTTCATGAAGGTAAGGAAAATCCATTAAGGAGATTAATTTGTGTTTGGAGAGCATACCTCTCTACCGCCAAAAATATTTGTTTTGTTAACTGTGGTTCACTGATACTCTTTGATAGTCTTGCCGCCTAGTAATGGCATTGTTATCGGCACCATTATGTTTTTTGCAGATGGGTTGTTTATGAATTATTAAGCAGCTATTTCTTATAGAAAACTACTGATTTGGTGCTAAAACTTTCTATTTTTGATAATTATTATAGCTAATGATTTTAACAAGGCTGTTCTAGGCCTAATGATTTCTTCAGGAATACGTTGCAAAAACTGACTCTTTTACACCCAGGTAATGTTCATTTGCTACTACTTAGCAAGAACTTTCTAGAAAAAAAATTGTACCGTGTATATTTTAAAGCTGGTTAACAACATTGTGCTTTCAGCCATGTGTGGTAATCTTGAAGAGAGAGAATTATTTGACTTGAGTCAAATTCTGTAGTTGAAATTAAAAAAAAAATAATAAAGTGGGCCTTTTATGCCATAAGTAACTTGAGTCACACAAACCCATGAGGAGGTGTGGTCTGAAAGAAGGGAGAGAGGAACACAGTTGCATTCTTTTACGGCCTCCGGGGTCAATTGTTTAATCGCATCTGCAGTGGTTCTCAACTCCACTCATTACTGGTACTTGGAGCACTTCACAGAGGGTGGATGGCTGGGTCCCGTCCTCTGAGCTTCTGACCTCACGGGTCTGGGGGCGGAGCCTGATGACTTGGAATGCACCAGCTTCCGCAGGCCATTCCAAGAGCCAGACAACACTGGGAACCCCTGGGCTGGAGAAGGAGTGAAGGCTCCGGTGGGATCACTCTGCTAGAAACGGGCAGAAGGAAGGGAAGGATGTGTTTCCTGTTCTTCCTTGTCCAAGTATTGCCACCAACCAGCCTGGTTTCATAATTTTCCTCTTAGCGCCCTTCTAACCATGAGTTATTAGGAATGCTGCTGGTGGCCCAAAGGAGAGGGCATATGAGACATGAGGCTCTTGGTTTTGCAGCTTCTTCAGTCCCCAGAATTTTGGGAGGGAATGAGGACTGTTGCATAGGCTTGTGGAAGCTGTTCGCTGTACAGCGATGCACTGCTGGCCATGAGATCCCACCCACGTGCCCACTTGGGCACTATTCTGATGCAGGAATTTTTCTCCCCGAGGAAGGGTGACCTTCGTTGAATTCATGCAAGAGTGCCCCAGAAGGTGGTGATAGGCCTGAAAGAAATGGACGATCCATGCTGTCGATTCACCCATTGGTTTAGCCAAGGTGGACTTTTAGCCCGGCACGATGGCTCAAGCCTGTAATCACAGCACTTTGGGAGGGATGCAGCAGGCAGAGGGATCCCTGAAGGCCAAGAGTTTGAGACCAACTGGGAAATGTAGTGAGACCCTGTTTTTAACGAAAATAAAAATAAATTCATTCTCGATGGTAGCACATGCCTGTAGTCCACCCACTAGGGAGGCTGAGCCCAGGAGTTCAAGGCTTCAGGGCGTTGTGATCCACCACTGCCCTCCATCCCAAGCCACAGAGTGAGATCCTGTCTCCAGAAAATAAAATTATCTTCTCACCTGCCTATGTGAGTATGCAGGAATACCTCAGAGATATTGTGAGTTCAGTTGCAAACCGCCACAACAAAGTGAACAGCGCAACAAATTGAGCCACAGAAGCTTCATGGATTCCTAGTGCTTAGACAAGTTACATTTGTGCTGCCCTGTAGTCTATTATGTGTGCAATAGCACTACGTCTAAAAAGTGTTCATATCTTAATTTAAAAATACGTTACTGTTTAAAAGCGCTAAGAGTCTTCAGCAATTAGTCATCTTTTTGCTGGTGGAGGGACTTGCTTTGAGGTTGACAGCTGCTCACTGGTCAGGGTGGTGTTATGAAGTTTGGGATGACTGAGGTAAATGTCCAAAATAAGGTGAAAATGAAGTTTTTCACATCAATGGACTCTTCCTGTCATGAAAGACTTCTTTACAGCATCTGATGCTGTTGAATAGCATTTTATCCACAGTCGAATTTTCTTCAGTCTTGGAGTGAGGCCTCTCAAATGCTACCACTTCTTATCAACTAATCAAATGCCTTCTTGTCATTAACCCGCCTGGGCAACTTCGCGAGACCTCATCTCTACAATAAATCAAAAAATTAACCGGGCGTGGTAGCACGCACCTGTGGTTCTGGCTACTGGGAAGGCTGAGGCAGGAGGATGGCTGGAGCCCAGCAGGTTGAGGCTGTGGTGGCCGGGAGCGTGCCACTGAACTCCAGTTGGGTGACAGAGTGAGGCTCCGACTCAAAAAAAAAAAAAAATAGTAAGTTCATAGCATCGCATCGCATCTTCTGCACCGGGAAGAGATTCTCTCAGGAATCCACTTTCTTTGCTCATCCATGACAGGCAACTTCTCCTTTCAGGTCTCATCATGAGATGCCTGCAATTCCGTCTCATCTTCAGTTCTCATTTCTGATTCTGACTCCTTGCTATTTCCGCCACCTTTGTAGTTATTTTCTCCCCTGAAGTCTTGAACCCCTCAAAGTCATCCATGAGAGTTGGGATCAACTTTTACCAAACTCCTGTTCATGTTGATATTTTGGCCCCCTCTCATGAATCAAAAAATTTCTTATTGGCAGCTAGAATGGTGAATCTTTTCCAGGAAGTTTTCAATTCACTTTTTCCCAGATCCATCAGAGGAATCACTGTCTATAGCAACTATAGTTATACAACATATATTTGTTAAGTAATAAGACTTGAAGGTCAAAATCACTCCTTGATCCATTGTCTATAGAACGAATGTCTGGTTAGCAGACATAGAACAACAATCATCCTCTCCATGTCCATCAGAGCTCTTGGTCTGTAATGAGCAGTAATATCTTAAAATAAACCTTTCTTCTGAAGCAGTAGGTCTCAACAGTGGGCTTCAAATCTTCAGTAAACCATGCTGTAAACAGATATGCCATCATCCAGACTTAGTTATTTCGTTCATAAACCGCAGCAAAGTAGATTCAGCTTAAATCTTAACAGCCCTGGGATTTTCAGAGTAGTAAATGAGCACTGGCTTCAACTTAATCAGTGCCTGCATTAGACCCAAATGAGAGGGTGAGTCTGGCCTTTGGGCTTTGAAGCTAAGCATTGCCTTCTCCTCTCTTGCCATGAAAGTCCTAGGTGGCATCTTTCTCCCAATAGAAGGTTGTTTCATCTACATTGAAGATGTTGTTTAAGGCAACCACCTTCATCCCTTCATCCATGATCTCAGCTAGATCTTTTGGAGACTTCCTGTCGCTTTTCCATATCACTGGTGCTGCACTTTGCACTTTGTGTTACCGAGATGGCTTCTTCCCTTAACCTCATGAACCCACCTCTGCTGGCTTCTCACTTTTCTTCTCCAGTTTCCCCACCCAAGTCTTCATTAAGTTGTAGATAATGAAGGCTTTGCTATGAATTAGGCTTTCACTTAAGGGAATGTGTGCTGGCTTGAGCCTCTATCCAGACCACTCAAGCTTTCACCACATCAGCAACAAAGTTATATCGTTTTCTTATCACTTGTGTGTTCACTGGAATAACACTTTTAATTTCCTTCAAGAACTTTTCCTTTGCATTGACAACTTGTCTAACTATTTGGTGCAAGAGTTCTCACTTTCAGTCTTTCACTGGTTTCAACATGCCTTCTTCACCAAGCTTAGTTGTTTCTAGTTTTTTATTTAAAACGACAGATGAGTGATTCTTTCACTTGTACACATTGTAGGGTTATTAATTGGCTTAATTTCAGTATTATTGTGTCTGGAGAATTGGAAGACCAGAGGAGAGGGTGAGAGACAGAGAAGAGCTAGCTCGTGGAGCAGTCAGAATTCAAATACCATTCATTAATTAAGCTCACTGTCTTATTTGGCATGGTTTGAGCATGGTGGCCTGAGTGACAGTGGTAACATCACAGATCGCTGAGCACAGGCCCTCATAACAGACATAATAACGAAAAGTTTTGACATCATTAAAGAATTACCAAAGTGTGACACAGAGACACAAGGTGAGCACCCGCTATTAGAAAAACAGGGCCGATAGGCTTGCTGGACTTGGGGTTGCCAAGGTCCTTCCGTTTGTGAAAGGCACAATATCTGCAAAGCATGACAAAACAGAGCTCCATAGCATGCCCTGTGCCTGTACCTCAGACTCATAGGAAAAGGCAGAGCCCTTAGCAGATCTAGCCAACCCAGCCTGGCCATATATAGACACCCCCGTTGAGCAGCCGCTCTTGTCTAACCCCAGAGGCCTGAAGCAGGATGAGGACGATCCATGCAGCAATGGCAAGAAAAGAAGCACCCAAGAAAGCTCCCCGCGCCTTCCAGGACAGCACAAGCCAGAATGCGACCTTACTGTAGGAGATAACTCTGCGACAATTATTCCTTTATATATAGGAATCATGTTTGCATAGATCACATGTTTAAGAGTCAGGGGTTTGAAGTGACTGCTTTTGCTTTGAGGAAACTCATAAAGAAGAGAAGCAAACCTGTGGAGTCTCAGTACGAGAGCTTACAGTCGCTGTGTAGAATGCAGGCAGCTTTAATGGAAAGACAAACACCCACCGCGGAAACACACAATGTGCGCACAAACTCAGAGACCAGGAGGGAATTCATTCCATTAACATTCTTGGATGAGCCAACCAGCTCAGGATTGGCACATGGTAAAGTGCAGAGGATAATATTATAAGACCATTAAGAACAAGGGGTTCAGATTGTATTCTTTATGCCCTTGGGAAATGTACATGGCTTCTCACACTCTGCTCATTTCCGTTTAGTAAGGATACTGGTGATGGTCACGGTGCCTCCATGTGGTGGGTTCCGGGTCCCCTTCTCAGGGGCCTCCGTACTTGGTGGCTGTCAGGGCTGTCTGCCTGAGATAACCCATGCAAAGAACTGAGCTCAGAGCTTGGCACGCTGTAAACATTTAAGGAGAATTGGTTCTTATACTCTTTATTAATCAGTTACCCATCGAAGCTTAAAAAAGAATGATGACCCCTTAGCATCCATTCTTTGCCAAAATATTACAAACGCTCCAGAAGTGTCCACATTAAAAGTATCCTTCCCTACTGAGGGAGTGCTTCCTTTCTAGTTTTATAGTTCAGTAAAATCATAAGCTTCGAGAGACAGGTTTTAAAAATATTGGCAAGGGGCCCGGAATTTTTAAAAAATAATAATAATTCTTATCGCCCTTTCAATCATCCGAGCCACTACAATCACTGCCAAAACACTTCTGTGTTGCCATAGAGACCCAAAGAGATATTCGTATATTAAATAACAAACGTTGCTCAACAAGAGCAAAATTGAGGACAAGGTACTCGTGTTTAAAGTTCCGAATTAGATGTCATTTGTCAGAATACTGGCATGAAGATTTGAACAGATGGAGGCTTCTGTAAGTTTACAAAGTCATAAAGCAAAATGTGGTCCTTGAGCGACATTATAACCCGTATGGCACATACGTGGTACTCATTGCACTAATTAAAAATTCTATTTTCTTCCCTAATGAGTGCCCCTTCGTCGGCATTCTCTATAGGGACAGTTCCTGCCTACCTCGGTCAATACAATCAACAGATTTTTCTGGTGCTCTCAGATAATAAAATTCTCTTTGGTGATGTTAACCCCCGAAACAGTCTCAACTCATAATGTACTTTTGTTATGCTGATGTGTTTAGTGCAATAAAAAATTAAGCATTCCAGCCGGGCTAGGTGGCTCTGCCTGTCATCCCGTGCCTTTGGGAGGCTGAGGTGAGTGGATTGCCTGAGCTCGTGGGTTCGAGACCCGCCTGGGCAGCGAGACCTCATCTCTACAATAAATCAAAAAATCAGCTGGGCATGGTAGCACATGCCTGTAATTCCGGCTACTTGGAAGGCTGAGGCGGAAGGATCGCCGGAGCCCAGCAGGTCGAGGCTGCGGTGGCCGGGAGCGGCCACTGCACTCCAGTCTGGGCGACAGAGTGAGACTCCAACTCAAAACAAACAAATAAAACAAAACAAAACAAAAAAATTAAGCATTCCTATCAAAGGAATATCTCCTGGTCTCTACTCGCTTTATGAGTGTGTTTGTGGTGAGTGGATTTCTAAGTTGCACAGTGAGTTTGCTCTAAAGAGTCCTCTAAATTCTCAACAGTCCTGCCTCCTCGATTTTATCCTCTGTTCTACTCCAAACAGGTTAAGGGGTTAAGAGCCAAGCCCACGACGGAGTTAGCCCCCATCCTTTGCACACCCGGCACAGGCGTTCCTGAACCTCATGTTGAAATGTGGGAGAAGCGTATAACATTTTGATCACTTAGTTGAGGGCTTTCTCTTTTAGTACTCTATTAGGCAGGATTTCTCTTTAGATAGGACATGGGCCAGGCATGGTAAAGCCGTTTTTTCTAGTTCTCGAACTGCCGGACTGTTTAGTTTGGCCATGCTAACTTTGCTTGCATGTTTTCTAATTAGTAGAGTATCATTTAATACCGTGCAGCCATTCCTTACACTGAGACAGAAATGTGAGATGTTACTGGAAAAAATGAAGACAGCTTCCCTGAGTCACTGAGCTCTGGAGATATTTTATTTCTCCCACTCTCTCCTCCTTCCCCTCCTTCTCGTCCTCCTTCTTCAACAAAAGTAGCAAGAACAACTATTAACTTAGTCTTCGCGTGTCTTAGGCAAAGCGTTGAAGAGCACACTGTAGCCCTTGAAATGTGGCTTCTGTAGAGCATTCGGCAACGCTGAATATCCCATTATGATCTACATCCCGAAAGGAAAGTCTGAGAGTCAAACATTGTACATTTCAGCCAATGCTTCCACAAAATGCATTCCTCTGCAGCCATCCTCTCGGCCCCAGGATTTACTGGTTTCTGTTTTCTGAAGAAACTCTGGATGAGGCTTGCAAAGTGGGCATGGGTAATGCTGATGATCAGAGAAGAGTGGCAAGGTGTTTCTGCTTGTGGAAGAATCTGGGAAATGCTTTTGTCCAGCTGAAAATATTCTGTTCTTTCTCTGCAGACCGCTGCAGCGACACCTCCCACCTGTCAGAGTCATAGATTCGCCACGGAGAGGGAGAGGGAGAGGGCTGAAACGTTTTCCCAAGCTTGTGTGGCGGGCTCAGGCCCCTCTCCAGGCCGCACACAATGTGGGGGCGGTTGCCTGTGCCTTGGGAGGAGACTCATTAACTCCATGGCGGGCCTGGGACTCCAAGTACCTATTTTGTGGAGGATCAGAAAAGGTTATGCAGCCCTCGTTCTAATGGACGTTTCCAAAATGTTAAAGTAGACTTGCTTTCTTTCTAAAAGGACAGGCCAAAAGAAAAAAAAATTAAATAAAGCAGAGATCATTCCTGCTAATAGTGTCAAATACACTTGCAGGCGGACATTGGGGAATAAGAAATCTTATGTGCAGGTTTTCAAGACCCTAAAGCTTTTCAAATGAATGTGTGCCCCATTAGCGTTCACTCAGCTATAAAGGCTTTGATCTTCCTGTAAAAGAAGCGAGGGAAAAAAGAAAGGGATAGAAGAAAGAAGTGAGAGAGCGGAGTTGTCAGCAGTCTGAATGCTGCCAATTACCACCCCACTTAGAAAGAGCTAATTAAACTCAATGGCTTCCAAGAAGAATCATTTTTGCTGTTTTTGTGTTCTCGTTTTATTTGCGCTGTAAGGAAACGTGACTACTGGCGAGACCCATGCTGCAAGCGGAATTGGTAATGTCTTCCTAAAACGGTGTTCCCATTGCTTTAGTGCCCTTCGGTCCAGGCTACGTGGTATTTCTGGGTTGGAAATTCTGGTTTTGTGACTTTAGCCTGAAGTCGAGTTTCAACAGTTTTCAAATGAGATGTAGGATTACTGAATTTGTACATCTGTATCTCCGGTTCTCTGTCTACATTCTACCCAGGACATAAATGTAACCTCCTCATTGGTTTTTCCAGAAATGAATAATTGTTTTCCAGAAATACACCCAAGACCTGTGAGTCATTCTAAACACATTCTTTCCTCGGCCTTGTCTTCCCACTTTCATTAATCACCAAGCCTTGCTTATAACTACCTACTATCTCTAAATGGCTTCCTTCCTTCCATTTTATTTTAAATTTTAGCTTCAGGGGGTACAGATGTGTATTCATGACATGGACATAGTGTCTAGTGGAGATTGGGTCTCAGGTGGCCTATTTCCCAGAGAGGATCGTGAACACTGTGCCCCATAGGTAGTTTCTGAACCCTAAGCTTCCTCTCTGTCCCCGCTTATCGGTGTCCCCAGTGTCTATTGTTTCCATCTTTGTGACAGGTCAGCACCCACTGTTTCTACAGCCTCTCTCCTTGTTCAGGCCTTCACTTTTTTCTCCTAGGAATTAGTGAAATTTGCCTCCAGTGGCTGGTTTTGTCTTCATGTTGAAGGACCTCATTGACAATTCTTTCTGGAACGGAAATAATCTTGCTTTAAAAACCCGCTTGGCAAGTTTATGAAATAAAATTATAAGTTCAGAAAACTTTGCAAAACCAAATCATGTGGATTTTGTACAGATGAATTCTATCCCAAAGTTGAACACCTGTGGCATTACTGCCCAGGTCAAGAAGTCAACACGCCAAGATACAGAATTTCCCCTCATGCCCTCAATCTCATAATCGCAGGACTTATCCAAATATCTTGCCTAGTTTCTAAGGGATTATATTTTAAAATTTATATGCGCTCTTTATATATTATGCATATAAGCCCTTGTTTGTCATTTGTGTGGCAAATGCCTTAGCCCTCTCCTTAGCTTGCCTGTTTATCCTCTTTATGCTTTTTAAATTATTTTTATTTTAAGGTCATGTGGTACAATTCAGGGTTAGGTATACAGATGTTCATTACGCAGGTGCCCCTGTTGATGAAGTGTGCCCCTCCCTTCCCTGGCAATTTTCCTCAACTGCCAATCCCACCCCTATCCCCAGCAGTTTCCCACCACTGTCAAACCCTTTCTTATAGTATTATGATAACTGTCTTGACCATACAAATCAATTTGGGATAAATTATAGGTCTAATTGTGGTCCCAGCATCAGTTATTGGAAAGATGATCTTTCTCCCACTCTGTCACGTGCCAAATTCATTTTATCTCCCGCCGTACCTGTGTCTGTGTCTGGCTTCTCCATTGGTGGATTGTCTGTCTATTCTTATAGTGCAATGACAATACAACTTCATTATAGGTCTTAAAATCAATTAGAGTAAGTCCCTACCGTTTGCTTTCCTTTTCTAATATTTTCTTGGTTATTCTTAGTGTTTTGCTAAATATTAATTCTAGGTATGTTTATCATGTTTTGACTGAGACTACATGAATTTGTTGGGGAGAGAGATAACCTTTACATCACTCAGTCTTTTCAAACATAAATATGTCGTATCCCACCGTTAATTTAGATCTTTGAAAAATTCTATTAATAACATTTTATTCCTTTGCACAGAGGTCACAGCGTCTTCTCCATTTTTCATTAATCAATTCCTACTTATTTGAGATATTTAAAAACTATTGCTCAGGTATATATAGGTAGATAGTTATTTAGTTATTCAAATGTTCATGGCTTTTAGAAATAAGTCACTAAATTGAATTCTAGTCACATTGCGCAAATAATATTAACTGCAATAATGAATTTGTAGACTTTGAATTTTCAAGGTACGCTGTTGTAAAATATTAAAATAATGATATTTTCATCCATTTATTTCAATTATATTCATTTTTTCTTCCTTATTATATTCATTTTTACTGATTGCTCTGGTAAGAGCATCTGTTATATCTGTAAATATGAAGGAGCTGTAGTGATGAACATTCTTGTCTTTCTCCTGCTGTCAAAGAAAAACTTTCACCACTAAATATGAGGCGTGTCGAATACTGTGGACAGACATGCTTTATCATAATAAGGAAGTCCCTGTGTCATCTTTGTCTTGCCATATTTTTTTCTTCATCATGAACTGTTGTTGAATTTATCTGATGGTTTTTCTATGTTTTCTGATGATTACATGATTTTTTCTTCTGTTAATGTGGCAAATTTCATAAATTGATTTTATAGATATTAAAGTAAACTTGTATTTCTGAAATAAACCTCAAATAACAAATATATATGTGTGTGTATTTAAATGTTCATTGCATGTGATTTAATATATTTCCTAAAATGTTTGTTTTGAACTAATGGATAAGTTGACATGCAAACATTATTGGTATACTGTCTTTCAGATTTTGATATTAAAAGGTAGCTTCATAAAAGAGACTTGAGAATGTTCTCTCTTTTTCTATTTTCTAGGAGAGTCTGTAGAAAAATCTATGCTTCATTTTCAATATTTTGGTAGCAGTTGCTGGTGAAAGTAATCTAAGCACAGGGTTTTCTATGTGAAAAATTATTAATAATGCTTACAAATACGACATTTTAATGGGAGTGTTCATATTTTCATTTCTACTTTGTCAATATTGGTTGTCACCACTGATTTTGATTTTAGACTCACTCAATTTCACCAAAACTTGTACATTGACTTGCATGAGATTGTCCATTATATGAGCATATTACTCATTATATAATGCCTATACCCATGATGCAATCATATAATACTCAAAATGTCATTAAACGGGATAATGTGATCATCTAATATTTAAACGTATGTAATAGCCAGTCCCAAGCTCAAAATCGGACTTCGGCCCCGCCTCGGTGGGCGCTGAAGCCGAAGTCCTGCCGAGGGAGCCCAAGGCCGTGACCTGCCCGTCTCCGGTACCTTGTCTCTGCTGCCTCCCACTTTCAGCGCTCTGACCTCCTACTGCTCCTGGGCTATTCCAGGCCCACCCCCGCCTCAGTCTTTGGTGTTTCTTTCTCCTCCACTGGAAATACTGCATCCTAACAAATCCATGTGACTGGATCTTACACATTTTCCGAACTTACCTGGAGTCATCTCGACGAAGTTTTCCCTGGCAAATCCATCCAAAGTTCCGCTGATGTCCCTCCCCACAGTCTGCTTTCTTCCCTTCTCTGTTTTCATGGTTATTGTTGGCCAATACAGGATGCATCTTGTTTACGTATGATGGTTTTTGTCTGCCTCCTCCATTGGAATCCGGATCTCATTAAGCCAAGAACTTTTTGTTTTATCAATTGCTGTTTCCTGGCAACTAAAAAAGGGCCTGAAATGCTACAGGTCACTTAATAGCTATGTATTAAAGCAATGAAAAAATATATAATGGATCCAGCTTCGGAGAATAAATCCCGACAGTGGTTGATATAATTATATATTTTGTATTAAAACGAATGCCCTTGGTTTTTGGCTTGAGGAAGACAAATGAGAAATCAAAAAAAAAAAAAAAAAGTGTATGTTTGTATCTGTATGTATATACAACAAAGAAATCATTCAACTACAATATTGTTTTTTGAATATTTACATGTCTCAGATTTTTTGCTGGGAAATGATAGACGTGAAAATCAATAAGCCATGCTACTGCACACAAGGAACTCTGAATTCGTATTTTTTTTTTTCTTTTTTTGAGTTGGAGTCTCACTCCGTTGCCCAGACTGGAGTACAGTGGCCGCTCCCAGCCACCGCAGCCTCACCTGCTGGGCTCTGGCGATCCTTCTGCCTCAGCCTTCCAAGTAGCTGGAATTATAGGCATGCGCTACCATGCCCGGCTGATTTTTGGATTGATTGTAGAGATGAGGTCTCGCTGCTCAGGCGGGTCTTGAACCCACGGGCTCAGACAATCCACTCACCTCAGCCTCCCAAAGGCGTGGGATTATAGGCTGAGCCACCGAGCCCGGCTGAATTCGTATTTTTATGTCACTATTTTTTGAACATGTGACACATGCCAAGAGTGCAGCTATTTCAGTTACTACACAGTCTCCTTTTGTCTTCTCCATGATATCACAGGCTCTGCTGAAGGACAGGCTTGAAGTGTGCCTCATCCCTGTCTGGTTTTTGAATTTGGCATCGTACTAATCTTCCTATACCTCATTTTTCTCATCTGTACAATCAAACAAAGTCACTGAGCATATTCAGTGCATTAATACAGGCAAACTGTTCAGCATAGTGGCTGCAATATAGCAAACTTATGTTTGAATTGTATGTATGGTTTTGTTTCTATTCCTAAAAAATTAACTTTATTAAAAACTGTCTTACAAACTCAGTGACTTCTGAGGACAAGTATAATATGGATACATAGTTAGAAAATGCTATTATTGAAAACACACAAAATGATGAAATTTTGGCCATGACGTATGAAAACATCTCTCTTGCTGGCAGAAATGTTAATGCCTACAATACTTCAGAAAAAATTTGGCCACCGGCATCAAGAACTTAAAACTGTAGAAGATGCATGTGAGGGTCAGGCGAAGTCTAAGAATGAACATTTTGTTTAGAAAAGCAATTCAGAATACCTTTAACAGCAGAAACTGAGGTTGGCTGGAGAAATGGTTTTAAAATGAGACGAAAAGCTAAGAACTTGAGCTAGAGACAAAGTTATTGAAAATTTTTAAATGTTTATTTTCTTAGGATTATGTAATTTATATTGGAAAAGGGAGTCACAATGAAAGTAGAGACTAGTAAGAATTTACTGCAGCTGCACAGGTGTTGAGTGACATGGCCCTGAGCTAGTGACAGTGGCGGTGTTTAAAGAGTAAACAATTGAGAACTGTTACACACGAAGAATTAACCAAAAATCAAGACAGACTAGATTGCAGGTAAGCGGGAAAAAAGAAAAGATGCTGAATATTTTGACCTCAGAGTGACTGAAATCTTAAGGCATCTTTAACAAGTGATCAGAAAGATTAATATCTTTTTAATTAAGGATGTATAAGCATAAGTCTAAAAACAAAAACAGAAACCCATAGATCTTTCAGAAAATTTCGTTAAATTTTAAAAGTTAAAACAAGAAAATAATTCTATTTGGAGTCGTCAGCTGAATAAAAGCCATTTATTTGATTTTGAGAGGCAAAATTGAATTATTACATTAAATAACTTAATTCAGAAATGGCTTCTTCTGTCATAAAGAAATTATTCTTCCTTTTGAATACTGTAAATATTCATGTCCTTCATATAGGATTGTAAAAACTCAATGTTCAAAATATTTTGAAATTTTAATTTTGATAGATATTTATTGTTGGTAGCAAGCAATTAAGTGTAAAATAAACATTTATTTAGCATCCTAGTGATTCTTTGTTATGAATGGGAAAGTTTAACAGAAGCTTATTCTTTTAAGTTCTTCACTTTAATTTTTCAGTTTAATAAAATGCAGATGGCTTGTCCAAGACTTCACTGTTTATCTTTTTATCTCTGGTGTTTATTTGAAATTAAGCCAACTGCTTATCGGTTTGGTATTCTTCCCTCAAAGTATGCATTTGAATAATAAACTATTATAACATAATAGGGACAGATGGATGTTTACACCTAAACTGAATGTTATATAATTTTCATGGTCATCTTTTTTCTTTTCAAAAGCCTATTTTGGCTTGTTTCCAGTTTCCATCCACTTCATTAGTCCTGCATGCATTGTTCAACATGACAGTTATTTGATTTCACCAATTCAAAGGCATCCTACTGGGTAAGTAATCAAGGCCTGCTGATTCAACATTATACTGTGGAGTATAACTGTTTCAAACTACATTGTCTCTTGGTATATAATGAAGAATGCTTGCGTTTTAAAGTTTGATAAAACCTGACAGTTTTTCAAATGAAACTTCCAACTAGGTAAAGGTTTAGTCATGATTAAGACATGAAGCACTAGCAGTTTGCTTGGGAGATAAGTAAACATTCTATGTATTTTATGCAACTTGATTTTTTGTTTGTTTGTTTGTTTGTTTTTGAGTTGGAGTCTCACTCTGTCGCCCAGACTGGAGTGCAGTGGCTGCTCCCAGCCACCACAGCCTTGACCTGCTGGACTCCAGCGATCCTTCCGCCTCAGCCTTCCAGTAGCTGGAACTACAGGCGCGCGCTACAACACCCGACTAGTTTTTGATTTATTGTAGAGATGAGGTCTCGCCAAGTTGCCCAGGTGGGTCTTGAACCCGTGGACTCAGGCAATTCACTCACCTCAGCCTCCCAAGGCACGGGTTGACAGGCTGAGCCATCGAGCCCGGTGCAACTTGATTTTTTAAGAGAAGTCATCTCAGATAATTTATCAAACTGATTCCCTGAACAACATCAATATTTAATATTTTTCTCATAAATAAATTAGGTTTTTTGTTTGTTTTTGTTTGAGATTCTGGGCACTATTCCACAGTTCTTCAGAATTCTAGCAAGAAGATGCAAAAGCTGAGGTATTTCCAAAGCAGCAACTGTAAGCATGTTATTCTTTTTCCTTGAAACCAGAGAAGATGCTAGAAATGATCTACATACCAAGGTACTATCTTCCTATTCAAACCGCATTAAAAAAAAATGTAGATTATCATAAAATATTATTTTCTCAAGGAGCAATGAGTTAGAATGACCAAAAGCATGTTCTGGAATGACAATTCAATTTTATTTCCTACAAACCTATAAATGCAATGACTACATCTCATCTCTGAAAGGACTGGTAAATTCCTAAGATACTGATGGGTAAACTTGCTCGCTCTGTCCATGTTTACTTCTTGTTCTCACCCTCCTCTCTCCTCTCTCTCTCTCTCACTCTATATTGGCACATTCTGGAGGAACTTCTAGTTAGACTAATCCTGGCTTATCTTGGTCAGAAAAAGTTATCTTCTATGTTACAGTTTCAATAAAAATTGCATGGCGTTACAGCTTTGCATTCAAGATGCCAGGCATATTTTTAGTATTATCTAAAAATACTATTCCAACTGCCAGCTCTTTGTCTTTCTCTGTGTATTTTCTTGCACCATTAAAATGCTGCAAACAGGCTTACTGTACTCTTTTTTTTTTTTTTTGAAACTGGTAGACCAGTTTCTGAACCATGCCAGACTCTCAAAGGAAGATTCATTGCTCCTCGAGTCACCCTCTCAAATACCCATTTTCCTGCAGATAATGAGGCCTGTGTACATGGTGGTAGGCTCCTTCCACAAGGACTAGCTCAACGCCCTCCCTTTGTTCCTCTCTCCCAACCCGCATTTTCCTCCCTGGGATGACACACCAAGAAACTCCTGATCAGATGCTGGTGCCTTGATTTTGGACTTCCCAGCCTCCAGAACCATGAGGAAAGAAATTTCTGTCCTTTATAAATGCCTCAGTCTGTAATTCTGTTATAACAGCACAAAACAGACAAAGGAGGAAGGGTTCAGAGAGTCATAAAGGTAGGAACGAATATGTGGCCAAGGTCCATGATAAGTGGAAAGATGGCATGAACATCATAAGAAAGAAAAATTATAACCCGATCTAACTCATGGGCATGAATGCCCAAATCTCCATCATCCAAAGTGAGTATATTCTGGGAATATAAAGCTGATGTACCTATGAAATTCTAGGTACATCATTAGAACAATACAATGAAAAAACTAATAATAATGGTATTTTCCCTATAAATGCTTGGGAAGCATTTTGATCAAATTCAACATCTACTTGTTATTAAATAAATAAACAAAGCTTTCGGCAAGCGAAAAGAGTAAACTTCACTTATCTGACAAAGAAAAACTATATAAAAATCCACACAATGGTACAATATTGAAATTTTTCATTACAATACATGGGAACAAGGTACCACTTCATTACCTTTTATTTAAGGATATGTTCTATCATCTCTTGGGCCTATTTTACAGAGATTCATAGCCAGTACAAAAATGTAAGACTAAAAACTAAAATTCTTAGTAGGGGTTAAAGAAGAAATAATATTGCCATGACTTATGACTAATGATTGGGCGAATTGAAATCTAAAAGGTCTGTAGACAAAATATTAACTTACATAAATGTATTAGCACTGTTTCTGGATAAAATATTAATTTTTAAATTTTTTATTTCTATATCTTAATGAACAGCAGTTGAAAATAAAAAATTTTAAATGGTGCTCAAAAGCATCATAAACAAAATGACCTAGGAAAACATAAAAGATGTATAAGAGATCAACACAAAATTTATTAAATATTATTTTTAAATGTTTAAAAAGTATTAAAATAAAGGAAAACTACATTATATCCATGGGATATGAGGACTTACTATTTTAAAGATGTCAGTTCTTCAGAAATTCATATATCAATAAAAATGTATATACAATTGTGATACAGGGCTACCTTCTACTTCCCTGCAAAATAGAGATAACTACTGTCCCCATTCCATGGTATGGTGATACAGTAAACTCTGTTAAAAAATAAATATCTCTGTCTCCCTGAAATTCATATGTTAACCCCAAAGTAATGAAGACAGGGCCTTTGGGAGGCAATTTGATTAAATGAGATCATGAGGGTGAGGGCCACAATGATGAGATGAGTGCCCGTCTAAGAAGAGAAGAAGACACAGAATGTCCTGTGTCAGCCACATGATGCTAGGAAACTGGACCTGCATGCCAAGAAGTAGGCCCCCACCAAGTACCAAATCTGCTGGCATCTTGATTGTGGACTTCCCAGCCTCTGCAATTATGAGAAATAGATGTCTACTGTGTATGCCCGTCTATGGGATTTTGTTGCAGCCATCCAAGTCCAGGCTGATTAGGAGAGAATCATGTGATTCTATGAATCAGAGAATCATAAAGATGCTATGCGAATGTTATCTGTCATTTGAAGTTCTCCTAATAGTGCTGTGCTTTTTCCTTGTATATGCGATGGATGTGTGGCTTTTAAAATGAAACTACATTTGAAATGACTGTTTATTTTAGGGAAACTTTATTATATAAATAGTATTATGGACTGAACTGACAAATACTACTCTATGCTAAGTATAAACAAATGTATTTATACTTGGCATTTTCTTTCTCTGACTTTCATATAAAATTATACTGACTATATATAAGTATATGCAAAAGAAGAGCTAATTAACTTAGAGGAAGTGAAATGTATTCAGCCAGAAGTTGTACCAATAAGGTGAGGATGGTTCTCTGCTAAGAATTAGTGTTAGTATGTTAATATTTCTTAATCTAAAAACTCATAGCAGCATGGTTGAAACAGTAATGACTTCAAATAGACTTATCACCACATACAGAAACCAACTTAAAATGGATCAAAAACATAAACACAAAATCTCAAGCTGTAAGTGCCTTAGAAGAAAATGTAAGAAACACCCTTAGGCACATTGGAGTAGGCCAACGAATTCTTAGCCACGTCCCCCAAAATGAATGGCATAAAAGCTAAAATAGACAAATGTGACCTCATTAAACCGAAGGGCTTTTGCATAGCAAAAGAAACCATTAGGAAAGTAAAGAGGCAACCTACACAGTAGGATAAAATATTTGCAAATTATGCATCTGACAAAAGCCAACACCCAGAATCTACAAGAAACTCAACCAAAGTGGGCAAAGGACATGAACAGGCACTTCTCAAAAAGAAGACTTACAAGCAGCCAACAGACACATGGAAAAATGATGTGCCTCACTAATCATCAAAGAAATGCAAATCAAAACCACACTGAGATACCACCTAACCCCATTAATACATCAAAAAACAGCAGATGCTGGTGTGGGTGTGGAGAAAAAGGAACGCTTGCACACCGTTGGTGGGAATGCAAGCTAGTTCAACTTCTATGGAAAGCGGAGTGGCAATTCCTAAAAGAACTAAAAATTGACCTTCAATATGATCTAGCAATTCCTCTCCTGGGAATAGCCCCAGAGGAACATAAATTATTCTGCCAAAACACAAACAAACAAACAAACACCTGTACACACATGCTTATTGCCGCAGTAGTCACAATAGCTAAAACATGTAAATAATCCATGCGGACTGGGTAAAGAAAAGCCCAAGAAATGATAGAACATATGCATGATGGAGTATTACTTAGTCATAAAGAAGAACAAAATCACGGAATTGGCAGCAAACTGGATGGAGTCAAAGATCTATCACAGAAACAAAGAACTGAATACCACATATGCTCACTTATAAGTGGGCCCCAGATAATAGTCACATGAGCACTAGAGAGGGATTGCCAGTCACTGGGTCCTGCCCAGGGTGAGAGGGACAGAGAGGGGTGGGGGGAAACACAGTGGGTGCCTGATCCACTACCAGGAGAGTGAGGTTCACTTGGAAACCCAGACTTCACCTGCGTGCAGCCTACTGATGTGGTCAATCCTCACTTGTACGCCACTTCTCTGTAAAAACAATATAAAATAAATAATTTATCAAGTTTCTTGGTACCATTTAAAACATTTTGAGACCTTGATGAACATAATTTTGGGATAATTTACATGAAATGACTTTCAAGCGAATTTGTCAGTTCGTACCTTCAACTCTGACTTGTCTCCACCTCCAGCAATATTGCATAAATTTGTTTCAGACCTCATTTTATGGAGGGAAGCTTTAGGTATTACTTTAAAAAAATGTTTTATTCAGACAGAAAGCTATAAGACATAGTATCTAGGATTTTGTTTTTTAATGCAACATTTTAATACATTCTAATGAATTTAAATGAAGAGAATGTCTAATCAATGCATTCATTACCAGTCAGCATTTTAAAACATGACTGTGTATCTGGCATTGGTTAAATACTAGAAGTTTAGTTTCTTGGTGTCAAAATGTTAACATACGAAATGAGTATTTATAATGAAACAAATAAATACAAATGTGATATTAAAGTACGATGAGAACTCAAAGGATGGGATACTGAGTCCAATGAGGCAGAAAAAGTGGTAAGAACACACATGTGTGGAAAAGTAAGACTTCTAAAAGAAGTTGAGATTTCCGTAGGTGCCAAACAATAAAAATTAACGTGAACAGAGTATTAATAATGACATTTCCAGCAGAAAGTAAATTCAAAGCAGAGGCATTGTATGTCAGAAGGGCAATTTTCTTCTGTTCACATTCAGTTGGTAGAGTCATCTCATAGATGCCCCAAATCCAAGAGTGTCTGATAGCCTATGTCTGGGAAGCTATTTTTAGCAAATAATAATAATAATAATAATACACGCCTTTGGAGAGACTATGGAAATATCAAAGAAAAAAGAAAATTCTTTTTTTTTAACTTATGTATTAATACAAGTAATATACCTCCAAAAGACACAGCGGCTTAAACCAGAATTAGTAATTATTTGTCATGCTACCAAGGCTTGACCAGGAACAGATAGACAGTTCTTACCTGGAATATCTCATCATTACGCTCAATTAGACCCTGGAAATGCAGTTGTCGAGAAGCTCCAGGGAGCTGCATATTCAAGATGGCTCCCTCAGATGGCGAGCAGTTGGTTCTGGGTGCCATTTGGAAACTCAAGGCAGCATCCTGGGGTGCCTGCCTGTGACTTTTCCATGTGGATGCAGCCTCTCACCGCATGGCAACTGAAATCTGAAAGCAAGTCTTCCCAAAGGATCGTAAGTGTGTGTTGCCAGGGTTTTAATATCTGAGAAAAAAAAAAATAGAATGTCAGTTTTGTCTTATTCTGTCAGTCAAAACAGTCAGAAAGCTTTTTTACACTTAAGAAAAGGGAAACCGGTATTTTTTTTTAAATCAGTGTTTCACTCTGTCACCCAGACTGGAGTGCAGTGGCCTCAACTTCCTGAACTCAGGTGACCCTTTCCCCTCAGCCTCCTGAGTAGCTGGGACCACAGCCACGCACCACCGCACCAAGAGTTATTTTTTTTATTTTTTTGGTAGATATGGGATCTCGCTGTGTTGCCTAGGCTGAAGGTTCTAGCTCTTGATGACAGAAGTTTCAAGAATGTTTGGCATCTTCAGTCCACCATCATTTCCCTCTGGCCATATATTTATTTTTTGGCTCCCTCCACCTGAAAAGTACACTGATTTCATCCCCAGATCTTTAAAGCTTTGTCCTAATATTGCATTAGCCCTAAATCCTGGATTTTGTCATCTAATTTAGATCCAGGTGTTGTAATGTTCCTGAGGTATCATTTTTTGTGAATGAGTTCCCTTAGTCTAAAAAAGCACGAACTAAATTGTCTGCTGATTCCTCTCCCTCTGCCATTCACACAAAAGAAAACAAAACAATGTACAATAAGACAGACAGCAGCAAAACTATAGCAAAAATTCCCTTCAAAGAGGAAATTTGTAGACACAAAAGTGTCACTTTTTCATGGAAATGCTGACGTTTGGCTAGGAAGATGTTACCAGTTTAATGATGAAAGTCGAGTCCACCTTCCTGACAACAGTTTGTGACTTTGGGCTCTACTTCATGGGCTCTTGGTTCTCTCCTCTGTACTACTTTTTTTGGACCAGGTTTGTAACCACAGGGCCTGTTGTTTAGAAGGCCAGAGGTCTTTAAGGTCTCCGTTTATTTTGTGCTCTGTAATTGTCCTTTTCAGTCTAAGCTATTGTTTCTTATGTTGCTATAATTATGTCAAAAAAGTAAAAGTTTCATTACTATTATGAGAGAATGTTAATATTATTTCATCAGATAAGCTCTTTTCTGTCTCATGAAAGACCCCAGTGAGGCCTCTGTGAGACAGTGTCTTTAAAATACTTCGAAGTAGCTGGGCTCGGTGGCTCAGCCTGTAATCCCACAGCTTTGGGAGGCTGAGGTGAGTGGATTGTCTGAGCCCGCGGGTTCGAGACCTGCCTGGGCAGCGAGACCGCATCTCTACAATAAATCAAAAAATCAGTCGGGCGTGGTAGCGCATGCCTGTAATTCCGGCTACTCGGAAGGCTGAGGCGGAAGGATCGCCGGAGCCCAGCAGGCGAGGCTGCGGTGGCCGGGAGCGGCCGCTGCACTCCAGTCTGGGTGACCGAGTGAGACTCCAACTCAAAAAAAATAAATAAATAAATAAATAAATAAATAAAAGACTTCGAAGTACTCCATTTTGAAAGAGATCAACCAGGTAATCTCTGAAGATCTGTTAGTTTTTGATTAGTTGAAAGGGTGTGTTCGCATCCCTGTAGATCTTTTGGGGGTCTTAGTAAAAGTGCTTTCAGCTCTGTGCTAGATTCTCTTTTCATCCTGAAGTCCTTTCTTACTTTGAGAATATATTCCTGGAAGACAATATGGATGAGAAATAAATCGATTTTTCAAACACGGGAAGTCCTATCTCCTTTATTTTTCCTGCATATTATACTCAAAAACTGAACATATTTTCTTCTGGGCCTCTAGGGGAAATGGGCTGACACCTTGTATGTTCTGCTTGAAAATCCTCAGAGTAGATCCATGCATCGATTAAGTGCCCTCCCTGCCTTTCACATTATTGGCAAGTATTTTGCAACGACATTACAAGGATACCATTTTCTCTAGCCTCCACGATGGCTTTCTTTCTGCTCTTTCAGTCCTCTCCAGTAATCTCCTTGAGAAGCTTTGCGATTTTATTAAGCGTCTTCTTTATGCCTATACAGTGCAACTTGCCCCATGGTCAAAAGTAAGCAATATTCCCAGATGCCAAATTTCATTGCAATGATCTGTTTTTGCACAACAAATTACCTCCAAAATTAGAGGCTTAAGGCCACAACAATTTTATTTCATCTCCTGATTTTGTGGCCAAACTGTTCTGCAGGTATCATCTGGCCAAATCCTCTGCTCCGTGTGGCATTGATTCTGGACACTCAAGAGCATCCAGCTGGTGAATGGGTTAGTCTAGAGAGACCAGAGCAGCGTTACTTATATCTCTGATACCTTATCAAAGATGATGAGAATGGCGACAATAGAAACTGTACATGGTATCCAAGCATCATTATCAGGACAGCTAGACTTCTTTCATGATACATGAAAGCTCATGAGCAGAAATGTCCCAGAGGCAGACATGGGAGAGGCTGGACTTTTCTGTTAAGGTCTGATCCTGGACACTGGCAGAGTGTGACTTTATTACACTGGCAAGTAGTCATAGAGACAAGATTAAAGGGAAGGGGATGGTAAAGAAATTGATGCCCTTATTTGCTTCATCACATGCATTTTTGGAGACTGAGCTCATGATGGGAGCCCATCATGAGTAGAAGAAACTAGAAAAACAAGTAGAAATCAGAATTAAAGAAATCTTTAATGTCATAATATAGAGTTTGAACTTTAATTCGAAAAGCAGTAGGGAAGAATCACGTTTTATTGTAGAATAATTATAAATGTCGATACAATGAAGACATTTTGTGGTGAAAGAAAAGAGAAATGAAGCAGAATCTTGATAACAAAAAAATCTGAATAAATATCGACAGTTTTTTTGATAGCAAGGTATTTACACATGAGTTTAGTCATGAAGGAAGGAGCCTATATAGAAGGAGAGATTGATATATAAGAAAAAGTAAGGAGGCAATTGGTGGGAAAAATCATGGAATGAAAACAAGAATAATGAAATCCTTACTACAGATGCTGAGCTTAGTCTTGTTAGGAACTAGACTTTCTCTTTTTCTGGAGTCAAAAAGAATGTGGTATGACTAAATAAAATAATAACTTTTTGTCGGAGTGTGTGGCAGTCTGAAACGTATATCTCTCCCTCCAAAGGATATCCAATTTCTAATCCTGAAAACCTGTGAATGTTTCTTTATATGTCTAAAAATAGCAATGGCAGATGTGATTAAATTAGAGGCAAGATTATTCTGGGTGGGCCCTAAAAGCAATCACGTTTATCCATATAAGAGAGAGACATAGGAGATTTTACTGTATACAGAGAGTAAGTAATGTGAAGAGAGAACAGAAAGACACTTGCATATGTTGGCTTTGAGGATTGGACTGAAGCCTCAAAGCAGAGAATGCTGATAGCCACCAGAAGATGGAAGACTAGAAAAGGATTTTTCGCTAAAGCCTATGCAGAGAATGTACCTTGCCAACACCTTCATTTTAGCCTTCTTTCTTCCAGAACTGTGAGAGAGTAAATTTCTCTTGTTTTGAGGCACACATTTTATGGTAATTTGTTATAGCGGCACAGGAAACTGATGCAAAATGGATTCAAATTATTGGACATCAACAACACACATTGGCATTATAGATTTTGAAATTACTTATGTAAAGTCCTGTATAGTTGATGTTAATAACAACACAACTCATATTTATGTTAATTGTATACTTATAGAAACTTAAACTATGCACAATTTATATAAACTTACATAAGAATAAGTTTAGCATTTGGTTAGGAATGAAGCAATGGCATAATATTAGCCTGCTTGGGCTACTATAACAAAACACCATAGACTGGATGGCTTAAATGGCAGAATGTATTTCTCACAGTTCTGGTGCTCAAAAGTCCAAGATTACAGTGCTGGCTAATTTGGGTTTTGATGAGGGCTTTTTTCTAACTTGCAGGTGGCTTCTTTCTCACTATATCCTTGATTAGTAGAGAGAGAACTTGATTGTCTCTCTTCTCAGAAGGCAACCAGTCCAATTGGATTAGGGTCCCACACTGATGGTCTCATTTAGCTTTTATCTCATCCTCACAGGCTCTGTCTCCAAATGAATTCTCACTAGGGATTAGAGCTGCAACACATACATTTTGGAAGAGGCAAAATTCAGCTCACAGCAAGTGTCCAGTAAAAAACCAGGTTTCACAGGCAGATTCTGATTCTGTCATCTTTTTATGCAGTAATTTAAGGTTCCAGACTTGAACCTAAAAAAGTAAAACTCCATTAACTACCCGAAAAAGAACTCAACTTGTCTTAAAGAAACCAATGAACTACTAAAAAACAAAAACAACTGAATGAAATCAGAAAAGAAATGCACAGGCAAAATTGAAATATCAATAAAGAGATCGAAACAATCAAAAAGAACCAAAAAGAAGTTCTAGAGCTGAAGAATAAAGTATCTGAAGTGAAAGTTTTACTAGGGGAGTTCAACAGTAGACTTGATCAAGTAGAAAAAACAGTCAGGGAATTTTTAAGACATGTCATTTGCAATTATTGAGCCAGAGAAACCAAAAGAAAAGGTAGTAAGGAAAGACTGAGGAACTTATGGACCATCATCAAGTAATACAGTATATGCATTATGGGAGACTAAGGGTGAGAAAAGAAAGAGAAAGGACCAGAGAGCTTATTTGAAGAAATAACAGTTGAAAATTTCTGAAGCCTGAGGAAGAAAATGGACATCCACATTCAAGAAGTTGAAGGGACTCCACTAGAATGTACCAAAAAAGTCATACACAAAGGCATTAGAATCAAATTTTCAGAAGGCAATGACAAAGAGAGGGTCTTGAAAATAGCAAGAAAAAGGTAGCTTTTCATATAGAAGGTATCTTTCATTAGAATATCAACAGATTTCTCAGATTAAGTATTATGGGAGTAGATGGTACATTCAAAGGGAGTAGATGATACATTCAAAGTACTAAAATTTTTTGAAAATCTGACAACCAAGAATACTTCATCCAGCATAACTGTCTTTTAAAAATGAAGGAAAAATGAAGCCTTTTCCAAATAAATAAAAGCTAATAGAGTTCATTAACACTAGACTTGCCTTGGAAGAAATGCAAAAGAAAGTATTTCAAGTTGATATGAAAGAATGGACAGCAACCCCAAATCATTTGTCAATAGAAAGCTCCCTGGTGAGGTAATAGCCATAAACAGATACAGAATCCTGTAATATTTTGTGGTGGTACATAACTCACTTTTAATTTTGTGACATTATTTAAAAGATAAGAGCAAAATAATGTAACTATAAATTCGAGTTAATGGATACAAAATATAAAAAGATGCAACTCATAACACTGATAACATAAGAGGAGAGAAGATGTAAATGAATATTTTTGTAAGCAATAGAAGTGTTATTAATTGAAATGAATTGTTATAACTGCAATATTTTTGTGTAATCTCCATGTAACCATGAAGAACATACATATAGGAGAGACTCAAAATAAAATCAGGGAGGAATCAGTGCATAATACTACCAAAAAATTGATGAAACATGAAAGAAAACAGCAAAAGAAAAAAAGACAGGCAAACTAGTTATAAGACTTGAAACAATTAACAACAGCATAGCAATACTAAGTCCTTCTCTTTCAGTAGTTACTTTAAATGTAAATAGAATGTACCCCCCAATCAAAAGACAGAATCAGTGGCTGAATGAACAGCAAAATGAGGTCCAACTGTGTGCTGTCCACAAAAAACTGACTATTAAGGACATTCACGTGTTGAACATGAGAGGAGAAACCTTAAGGACATTATGTTCAGTGAAATAAACCAGTCACAAGACAAATGATTCCATGAATATGAGGTTTCCGAAGCAGTCAGATTTTTAGAAACAGAACAGAATGATGACTCCAGGGGCTGGGGAAGGGGAAAAAGAAACTTGTCAAACTGTTTGAGAGTTCCAGTTTCCCAAGATGAAAATGTTCTGAAGATCTACTGCCCGACAGCAAGTGCATAGTTAACACTACTGTACTATACACTTAAAAGCAGTTAACATGGTGGATTTTATGTGACATAATTTTTAACACACACCCACACACATACACACCTAGGCCAAGAGGAGTTACACCAAAACCATCCATCAAAAAACATTTGCTTCACACTTCTTTCCAAAACGGAGATTCTTAGGAGTTACTGTGAGGTGTTCCTCAAGTTTTTCTGAGTTTCGTTGGAGAAATAAGTATAATTACACAAGACAAGAGTGTACATAGGGCATCAGATACTACATGCCAAGTGGATAGTTCAGACAAATCCAGCACTGGGGTGCATTTGAGGCCTTGGTAGGCAGGAGCTCACATGCTGGGCAGGCTGAGATCTGGATTCTGAACCCTGTACTTCTCATCTGGGAAATATAGACTGAGTTTCATTAGTCCTCTTTTCTGAAAAAAAAAAAAAAGCAACAGTGAAACCTATTTAACAAGGTTGCTGTGTGGATTAAATAAAATCCTTATTTAAAATGTTTAGAATAGTATGTGACTGGCAGAGTGCTTAATAAGTCAGGGCGTTTTAATTTAAAAACAAGAAGAAAGAACAAGGAAAAGAGGGAAAATGCCCCATAAAGATACAGTCATCATAAACACTGCAGTTTATTGATAGAGGTTGCTGAGGAGAGGCACATAGTCCGGCTTTCTAAGACACGGCCAGAGGGACACGGAGACGTTGTCTAAGGGGCGAAATGGACTGCCAGAGCCCACATAAAGCTGTAGCCGTGTGGATGGGTTGGAGACTAACACGAAGAAGCTGCTTTAACTAACATTACTGCCTTTCCAAATATCCCAGTTGAAGAAAGACTAAATAAAAGACGTCCAAGCTCCAGGTGTCTGATGATGATCAAGGAACATGAGTGCTCGAAGCGTATGTCCTTTTCCCCTCACACTTAAGTCCCATTAAAGATATGATCTGTTAAATTTACATGAAACATGAAACTGCGCAAAGCAAAGTAAGCGTTAGCATTCATTGTAAAGGGTTGCAGACGACTGAGGCTCGATTACGCTCAAGGGGGAACGCGAATGGAACAGCGCGTGGCCCTCCCACCCAGACCTAAGCCCTCACTTTGTCCACTTCTTTGGTTAGAAGATGAAAAAAGAAGACGGGGTGGGGAGGGTGTTCCGTTTCAATATTCTGCCAAATGCAAATCTGAATCATTTCTAAAGAATAAGATTGGGGGGCTGTGAAAATCCTGGCTATTGATTGAAAATCGAAATGCTAACGTCACCCGCTTTGGAAAACATGGCTTCCTTCTCTACTTCCCCATTGCCCATTTCACTGTATCACCAGTGCTTTGTCTGAATCGATCATCCTTTTCCAACAAAAGAAAGCCTCCAAAGTGTGTGGGCATGGATGTGGCTAGAAGAGATGGACATGTGTTGTGGTCATTGAAAGAGTATTTACTGCTTAACACTTGTCTTTTTTGAATCTCATTACTTTTCTGAGTAGACTTTATAGTGAAAAAGGAATGGCAAGTTTGATCCTTTCAAGATGAAACAAAAACAAGAGTTCAATCTTAATGATTTTACAATTTTACTTATGTAGGAGTTTTATGTTGTGAGCTGAAATTGGTTATTTTAAAAATATACGTGTGGGGGGGTAGTATGTGAGTGGATGGGAGACTAGTATTCTTCCATTCATGCAATGGAAACTATGAATTCAGCTCCCACTAGGTGCCACACACTCTGCTTGGCAGAGGATTTTATAATAAGGTAGGCATATTGTATACTCTGTTGGGACAAAACAATAAACAAGTACAGAGCTTCAAGATGGCTGACAAAAGGCATCACACACCAGCTCTCCTCTGGGAAAAAAAAAAAAAAAGACAGGCATTGCTGGTGAATGCCTGAGTCTTGAGCAGACAGTGGTGGCAGAAGAAACCGGCCACAGGAGGGCCCACGCAAGGCGGCTGTGGCACACAGAAGGAAAGCAGCAAGGGTCTGGCTGAGACCCACCTGGGAGGAGCTCAGAGCCAGCCGGAAAGGGTAGGTGGAGGGTGTCCCTGCCCTCCTCACCCCTCCGACAGTCTTCTGACCGCTAACCTGTTGGGGAATCCTTCTGCTCTTGCAACCCAGGGCAGCCCTGTTGGTGGCACTGGAGAATGTCTAAGGATGGAGAACTGGGTAACCCACGGCACAGCCCTGTCCCATCCTTTCCCCAGGCCCAGGCCGATGTGGCAGGCACTATGCCCACCTGTGGGGACACAGGCCTGCTCGGGGATCACCTGCTCATGAGTCACTGCATCACCAGATCACTCATGGACACCCCCTTAACGCGCTCTGACTCTGGCAAGCACAGGGGATGGAAGGGTCCCCAGGCAGTAGTGGGTTCTCTGCAGATCTAACCCTCAGCACGGAAGGAGCCTGAGGGAGGGAGGGGCGCAGCCCACCAGACCCCCCTTGGAACAAAGGAAACATCGTTGCAGCACCAGTAGCCAAAGGGGGCAACACCAAAGACCAGGCACAGACTCAGAGAGAGGACCATCTTTTGCACCTGCCTGCTACCCAGCCCCTGATGCAAATGCAACGGCAGCTCTTCCCGTGTAGCCCGGGAGCTGCGTGGAAATAAGGGCATTCTCAGGCATCTCCAGGGGCTCCACCGTCTCTGACGGTAAGTGCACACTGGGGATGGCGTTTCTCATGCTTTTTCTGGTGCCCTCTCCGCCGACAGCCAGCTTGAGAAGAGTGTAGAGCCCACCTGCCCACTCGTACTTGTAAGGGCCATCTACCGGACTTCAGTCTGAAATATACCTCGAACAAAAATGCATCATTACAACAAACACATCTGACAAAGTCACCACACAAACCTATCTGCACCCAAGGCTGTAAAGAGCCTTAGCTCTGGGAAAGCTCCCAGAAACTAAGCCAATTGGCCACATATAACATACACCAAAAACATACCCACAGCAGGGAAAGAGGAAAAAAATTAAAAAGCCCCATGCAAACAATAGAAAATGCAATAAAAGAGGCATCAGCTCTCTCAGCTGTAAAGAAAGCAGTGCAAGAACTTTGGCAATACAAAAAGCCAGAGTGTTTTGTCACCTCCCAAAGATGGCACTGGCTCCCTAGCAATGGTCCTGACCAGAATGCAATGTCCAAAATGACACATAGAGAATCCAGGGTATGGGTGGCACAGAAACACAAGGATCTAAAAGAAAGTTGAAATCCAATACAAAGATGCCAGGAACACAATCCATGATTTGAAAGGTGACATAGCTACATTAAGAATGAACCCCAGCCGGGCTCGGTGGCTCAGCCTGTCATCCTGTGCCTTTGGGAGGCTGAGGTGAGTGGATTGCCTGAGCCCGTGGGTTCGAGACCCGCCTGGGCAACAAGACCTCATCTCTACAATAAATCAAAAAAAATCAGCTGGGCGTGGTAGCGCATGCCTGTAATTCCGGCTACTTGGAAGGCTGAGGCGGAAGGATCGCCGGAGCCCAGCAGGTCGAGGCTGCGGTGGCCGGGAGCGGCCACTGCCTTCCAGTCTGGGCGACAGAGTGAGACTCCAACTCAAAAAAAAAAAAAAGAACGAACCCCAGCTAGGCACAGTGGCTCACACCTGCAATCCCAGCACTTTGGGAGGCCGAGGCAGGTAGATTGAGCACAGGAGTTCGAGACAAGCTTAGGTATTATATGAAACCTTGTCTCTACAAAAAACATTAAAAAATTATCTAGGCATGATGATGCATGCCCGTAGTCCCAGCCGCTTGGGAGGCTGACACAGAAGGATGGCCTGAGTCCAGGAAGTAGAGGCTGCAGCGAGCCATGATTGTGCCACTGACCTCCAGTCTGGGTAACAGAGTGAGACTCCCTAACTCAAAATAAGTAAGTAAATAAATAAGTAAATAACAAACATGCATTTCTGCAATTGAAATATTAATTACAGAAATTTCAAAATGCTATTGGAAGCTTCAACAGCAGACTAGATCAAGTAGAAGAAAGAATTTGGGAGCTCAAAGACTGGACCTTTGAATCAACAGCTAGATAATAATAATGATAATGATAATAATAATAATAATTTTTTTTTAATGAACAAAGCCTTTGAGAAACATGGATCTTGTAAACTGACCAAACCTACTACTTTTTGGCTTTCCTGACATAATTTAGGAAAATCCCTAATCTTGCTAGAAAGGTCAACATACAGATAAAAGAAATTCAGAAAACTCCCATGAGATGTTAAACAAGATGACCATCTGAGAGGCATGTATTTGTTTGATTATCCAAGGTCAAAATGAAAGAAAAAGCAACCTTAAAAGCAGCTAGAGAAAAAGACCACATCAGGCTGGGCATGGTGGCTCAAGCCTGTCATCTCAGCACTTTGGGAGACCAAGGCAAGAGGATTGCCCAAGCCCAGTCGTTCAAGACCAGCCTGGGCAATTTGATGAGACCTTGTCTCTACAGTAAATAAAAAAATAAATTAGCTGGGCATGGTAGAGTGCTCCTGGAGGCAGAAGGTTCACCTGAGTCCAGCAGGTCGGGCTGCAGGGACCATAAGCATGCCACTGCACTCCAGACTGGGCGACAGAGGGACACTCCAACTAAAAAAAAAAAAAACAAAAGGCCATTGTAAAGGGAGACCCATCAGATTAGCAACAGACTTGTCAGTAGAAACAATGCAAGCCAGAGGAGATTGCCAGGCCCATTATTTTGCACTCTTAAAGAAAAGAAATGCCAGGCAATGCTTTCTTACCCTGCAACCTAAGCTTCCAAAAGGAAGGAGAAATAGAGTCTTCCCCAGAGACAATCACTAAAGGAATTCATCACCACCAGATAAGCCCTACGAGAGATGCTTAAGGGAGTTCTAAACATGGAAATGAAATGAAAGAATACTTAGTACCACAAAGTGGATGCAAGTTCAGAGCCCAAAGACTCTATAAAGCAGCTAGACAATCGAGACTACAAAGAAGTTATCTCAATAGGAACATAACTCGACATATAATATTAATCTTGAATGTCAATAGCCTAAATGTCCCACTTAAAGACATAGAGTGACAAACGGAATTAAAAAACAAAACAAACAAGACCCATCCATCTGTGGTCTTCAGGAGATCCATTTCACCTCTAATGACACCCACAGGCTCAATGTAAAGGGATGGAGATGGAGATGGAGAAAAGATTTATCATGCAAATGAAAAGTAAAAGAAAGCAGGGATTTCTTTTACTTTCATATCAGAAAGAAAGCACTTTCATATCAGAATTAAAAGACTTCAAATCAACAAGAGTAAAAACGGACAAAGAAGGGCATTGCAAAATGATAAAGTGTTCAATTAGACAAGAACATTCGACTATTCTAAATATGTATGCACCCAACATTGATGCAACCAGATTTACACAAAAATTTCTACTAGACCTATGAAAAGACTTAGACAGTCACACAGTATTAGTGAGGGATTTCAATATCCCACTGACAGCATTAGATCATCAAGGCAGAAAATGAACACATAAATACTAGACTGAAATGTGACACATGAACAATTGGACCTAATAGACACCTACAGTATACTCCTAACAAGCAAAACAAGTTTGTTTTGTTTTTTATTCATCTCATTTGGACATGAAACATATTCTATCATTGACTACATGCTCAATCTTAAAGCAAGTGTCCATGAATTAAAAAAAAAAAACACACTGAAATTATAGCAAGTATCTTCTCTAACCACAGCAACATAAAAATAAAAGTCAATATCAATATGACTGCTAAAAATAAAAAACACACAAATAAGAGAAAATAAACAACATGCTCCTGAAGGACTTTTATGTGAACAACAAATTCAAGACAGGAATAAGTATTTGAAATAAATGAAAACAGAGACACAAAATAAAATCCCTGGGATGCAGCAAAAGCAATGCTAAAAGTGTATAGTGCTAAATGCTCTCATCAAGCAGATAGAATGAAGTCAAATAAACCATCTCAGGTCACACCTAAAGAAACTAGGAAATTAGAATAAACTAAATCCAAAGTTAGCAGAAGAAAATCAAAATTAAAGCACAATACATGAAGTTGAGGCCAACAAAATCACACAAAAGATCAATGAAACAAAAAGTTGATTCTTTGAAAGAATAGATATGATCGATAGACCTCTAACTAGAGTAACAAAGAAGAAAAAAACTCCCAGAAGATCCAAATAAGCATAATCAGAAATGACAAAGGTGACATTACAGCTGATCCCACAGAAATACAAAAGGTCTTCAAAGTCAATTATAAACATCTCTATGCCCCCAAATTAGAAAATCTATAGGAAATGGATATTCTCTTAGAAACACACAATCGCCCAATATTGAAACAGGAAGAAAATGAAATTGAACAGACCAATAATCAGTTAAAAAACAAATTAATATGAATCAGCAATCTAAAATTTTTCTACTAATAAAAAGCCCTGGACCAGAGAGAGTCACAGCTGAATTTTATCAGGTGTACAAAAACATCTGGTACCAAAACTACCCAAACTATTGCAAACAATTGAGGAGGAGAGATTTCTCCCTAAATCATTCACCAATATTATCCTGATATCAAAATCTGGCAAAGACACAACAATTGAAAAAATATTACAAGCCAATATCCCTGATGAATATAGTTTAAAAAAAAATCCTCAACAAAATACTAGCGTATTATTTCCCTCAGTACATCAAAAAGATAGTTCACCATGATCAAGAGGGCTTTATTTCTAGGATGCAAGTTTTGTTCAACCTACAAAGTCAATAAATGTGACTCACCAAATAAATAAAATAAAAATCCATGCAATGATCTCAATAGATGTAAAGTATGTGACATAACTCAACTTCCCATTATGAAAAAACCCTCAACCAACTAGGTATTGAAAAAACATACCTCAAAAATAATAACTATCTGACAAACCCTTGGCCAATATTATGCTAAATGGGAAAAATTTGGAAGCATTCCCCCCAATAACTGGAACAAGAAAATGATGTTGGCTCCCACCACTTCTATTCAACACAGTACTGGAAGTCCTAACCAAAGCAATCAAACGTGAAAAAAAAAAAAGAAAGGCATTCAAATAGGAAAAGAGGAAGTCAAATTATCTCTCTGATATAATTCTATCTCTAAAAAATCCAAAAATTCCACCAAAAGACTCCTAGACTTGATAAACAACTTCAGTAATATTTCCAGATACAAAATCAAAATTAAAAATCAATAGCATTTTTGGCCGGGCGCAATGGCTCACATCTGTCATCCTGGCACTTTGGGGGTCCAAGGCAAGAGGATATTCTGAGCCTGCAGGTTCGCGATCAGCCTGGGCAACATGGTGAGACCTCGTCCCTACAGTAAATCAAAAAATTAGCAGGGTGTGGTGGCACATGCCTGTAGTTCTAGCTACTTGGAAGGCTGAGGAGGAAGTATCATCTGAATCCAACAGGTCAACACTGAAGTGGCCTTGACCATGTCACTTCACTCCAGCCTGGGCGACGAAGTGAGACTCTGACTCCAAAAAAAAAAAAGAAAAAAATTTCAGTAGCATTTTTATACCTCACTTAAAATTCATGCTGAGAAACAAATCAAGAACACAATCTCATTTACTGTAGCCACACACACACACAAATACCTAGAAATGCATTTAACCAAGGAGGGGAAATATTTCTACAACAAGAAGCACAAAACATTGCTGAATGAAATGACAAAATCAAACGAAAAAATATTTCATGCTCATGGATTAGAATAACGAATATTGTTAAAATGTCCATACTGACCCCCAAAATCTACAGCCTCCACACATTCTCTATCAAATTTTGAGCATATTTTCACAATATTAGGAAACCAATTCTAAAATTCACATGGGAATAAAAAAGCCCAAATTGCCACAGCAATTCTAGCAAAAAAGAGCAAAGCTGTAGGTATCACACCTAACTTTAAACTGTACAGCAAAGCTACAGTAAGCAAAAGAGCATGGCACTGGTACAAAAATAGAGAGACCTATGGAACAAATAGAGAATCCAGAAATAAAGCCATTCACCTACAACCAACTGATCTTCAGCGCATCAACAAAAATAAGAAATGCGGGAAGGATACCCTCTTCAATAAATGGTGATAGGAAAACTGGCTAATCATACAGAAGAATGAAATTTTACTCCTAATTCTTACCATATAAAATTATTTTAGATGACATTAAAGACTTAAATGTAAGCCCTCAAAATATAAAAAAAAAAAAAATCCTAAAAGAAAACCTAGTAAATGCTCTTCTAGACATTGGCCAAGGCAAAACGTTTTGACTAAGTCCTCAAACGCAGCAAAAACAAAAATTGACAATTGGAACCCAGTTAAACTAAAGAGTTTCTGCATAGCAAAAGAAAATATTCACAGAGTAAACAGACAACCTACAGAATGGAAGAAAATATTTGCAAACTACACGACTGGCAAAGGATTAAAATTCAGAATCTGTAAGGAACTCAACAAATCAACATGGCCTTCCATGCAACCCTGCAATCCCCCTACTGGGAATATACCGAGAGGAACTCCAATCACTCTATGAAAAAGATACCTGCACACTTATGTTTATTGCAGCACTATTCACAATAGCAAAAACATGGAACCAACCATGCTGCCCATCCAAAAAGGACTGGATAAAAAAAATGTGGTACATATGCACAATGGAATATTATGCAGCCATAAAGAAGGATAAAATTGTGAACTTCACAGCAACTTGGATGGACTTAGAGTCTAGAATACTGAGTGATTTATCACAGAAACAAAGAACTGAGTATCACATGTTCTCACTCATATGTGGACCTTGAATAATTACCATAATACTATAAGAAAAGATTGGCAGTAGTGGGAATCTGCTGGGGTAGGGGGGACACACCTCATCCACAAGGGTACCTGCATAATGAACGTTTGTATACCTAATCCTGAATTGTGACTCACATCTTTTAAAATAAAAATAAAAAATTTTAAAATTAAAAAACAAAGTCATCAAAAATAGCAAAGATACTTCTGAACAGAATACATACAAGCAGCCAAGAAACATAAAAATGTTGAACATCAGTAATTATCACAGACACGCAAGTCAAAACCATGAGATACCATCTCACGCCCTTCAGGATGGCTATTATTAACGAGTCAAAAAACAACAGGTGTGTCGTGGAGAAACTGAAACACTCCTATGCTGTTGGGAACGTAAACGTATTCAGCCCCCGTGGGAAGCAGTTTGGAGATTTCTCGAAGAAGTAAAAATAGAACTGCCATCTGACCTCGCCATCCCATGACAGAGTATATGCCCCAAAGGGGCATAAATTGTTCCACCAGAAAGATAGCTGCCCTCTTATCTTTATCGTGCACCATTCACAACAGCAAAGATAAGGAACCAATTTAGATGCCCCTCTACGGTTGACTGGGTAAAGAAAATGTGGTAATGTACATGATGAAATACCATGCAGTCATAAAAATGAATGGAATCACACCCTTGGCAGCAACACAGATGCAGCTGGAGGCCATCCTTCTAAAAGCAAATTAACGTGAAAATAGGGCAATAGGTACCACCTGTTTTCACTCTCAAGTAGGAGCTAAACGCAAGGTAGGCACAGGTACAAAGACTGGCAAAATAGAGACGGTGGATTCCAAATGGGGAGAATGGGGGGGGCAAGGACTGACAGACAAACTACCTGTCAGATGCCACGGTCGTCACGGGGGCGATGGGGTTGATGGAAGTCCAAACGTCGCCACCCCACGACACCCTTGTGGCAAACCTGCACGTGTACCCGCTGAATCTTCAATTAAAAAAAAAAAACCAAACAAGTAAACACACAAGTAAATTCAATAAACAGGTTGTGATTAGCATCATGAGGAAAACAGAATGTCGTGATGGAGAAAGTAAGGCAGCTACGTAGGTGAGATAAGCAAGCAGCATCCTTCTGAAGAGTGAGGTTGATACGGGCCCTTGAGAAAAGGGAGAGAATCAGACCGAGGGGCTTAGGTAAGGCCTCGCGGGAACGCCAGAAATAGGAAAAAGGGTCGCACGAGAAACGCCTCGCTTGACTAGCTTGCGGTGGACGGAATTCTAGACGGCTCACCACCATGACTCCTGCTTCCTGTCGACCCAGTCAGACACGAATCTGAGCGTGGCTGGCAAGGGATTTTTCAGATTTAATGACAGTTCTAGGTCCTTTCACCCTAAAATGCAGAAATCCTCTGGGTGGGCCTGATGCAATCTGATGGGTCCTTTATTTTTATTTATTTTTATTTTTTATTTTTGAGCCGGAGTCTCACTCTGTCGCCCAGACTGGAGTGCAGCGGCCGCTCCCGGCCACCGCAGCCTCGACCTGTTGGGCTCCGGCGATCCTTCTGCCTCCGCCTTCCAAGGAGCTGGAACCACAGGCGCGCGCTACCATGCCCGGCTGATTTTTTGATTTATTGGAGAGATGAGGTCTCGCTGCCCAGGCGGGTCTCGAACCCGCGGGCTCAAAAGCCATCCACTCACCTCAGCCTCCCAAAGGCGCTGGATGACAGGCTGAGCCACCGAGCCCGGCTGACGGGTCCTTTAAAAGCAGGGTTTTCTGTGCAGGTGGGAGACGTCAGAGGGATGAGTTTTTGCTGGCTTTGAGGACAAAAGACAACTGGTAATCTCTGAGCTGTTGGTGAGGAAGGGACGGCTTCTGGAAGCTGAGAGGGACCTCCTGGGCCACAGGGAACAAGGAAGCAGGGAGCCTGACCCTACAACTACAAGAAAGTCAATTCTTCCAACAACCCTTGAGCTTGGGAAAGGACCACTAGTCTCAGGTGAGGACCGGAGCCCTGCAGGATGTCCTGATTTCAGCCTGTGAGACCTGACCGGAGGATCAGGTAAGCCATGACTCACTCCTAACCCACAGATAACGTGAGCTAAGAAATACATAGTGTTATGGCTGGGTGCGGTGTCTCCACCCATAATCCCAGCACTTTGGGAGGCCGAGGCGAGTGGATGGCCTGAGCCCGCGGGTTTGAGGCCAGTCTGGGTAACACGGTGAGGCCTCGTCTCTACAATAAATCAAAAAATTACCCGGGCATGGTAGCGCCGGCCTGGAGTTCCAGCTCCTTGGAAGGCTGAGGCAGAAGGATTGCCTGAACCCAGCAGGTGGAGGCTGTGGTGGCCGGGAGCGTGCTCTGCACTCCAGCCTGGGCAAAGGAGTGAGACTCCAAGTCAAAAAAAAAAAATTACATAGTGTTTTAGGAGACTAAGTGTGTGGTAATCTGGTACTGCAGAACTAGAGAAACTGCTATAAAGCCATAGAAACTAACAGAAGGTGGCTATGACTGGAGATTTCTGAACATAGAATAATACTGAAAAGATGGATGGTCAGTATTAAATGTCACCAAAGCATATTCAATGAAATGCGTATGTAACTATTGAACGTCAATGGCATGACTTAAATTTGTTAGTTATTAAATGCTTTGAGCCCAATTCTTGAAAAACGTTTTTTTTTTTTTGAGCTGGAGTCTCACTCTGTCGCCCAGACTGGAGTGCAGTGGCCGCTCTTGGCCACCGCAGCCTCGACCTGCTGGGCTCCGGCGATCCTTCTGCCTCAGCCTTCTGAGTAGCCGGAATTACAGGCGTGCGCTACCACGCCCAGCTAATTTTTTGGTTTTATTGTAGAGATGAGGTCTCATTGCCCAGGCGGGTCTCGAACCCGCGGGCTCAGGCAATGCGCTCACCTCAGCCTCCCAAAGGCGTGGGATGACAGGCTGAGCCACCAAGCCCGGCAGAAAAACGTTTTTTTAAATCCGAAATGAATCCACCTCTGTGGTGCCTCCTGTCCAGTGTTGGATGTCGAAGGTACAACAGTGGTAAAAGTATGGTTGCTGATATAGAAAAATTTGCGGTCAAGGGTAGCAGAATATATACGCACACAAGTGCTTTTAATCATTAGATAGAAATATTGATAAGGGGGCATGTGTATTCAGAGGTGTACTGGGAGAATAGAGTGTGTTCCCGATGGATTGTGGCTCAGACAGGTGTTATATTCTTCCTGGAAACACGTAGGAAGCACACAGTCCCGCCTCTTGAATAGACTTGCCAACCCCAACAACAAAAAGGCCTAAACATGGTCAACACTTTAGAGCGACCAGTGTGCAAGGAAGTAGAGTTGACGAAGGAGCACATTCAATGAAACCATGAGAACACATTCAGTTAAATGCCGATTATGGAAATTTCCAGAACAAAGGAAGCAGGTTACCAAAAAATAACCACCCCAAAACTTCACTTACAAGATATAATATTGCAAAATAAGCCTTGCTGAGATCTTTATTTTAAAATGCCACTGCACAGTTCTTTTTTGAGATACTTGTGAAAAATAAAAACAGAAGAGCTGTGGAATAGACCTCAGGGACTATTTTTAATTTTGGTGGGTGAGATCATCTTTAAAATATCAGATAAGGTTAAGGTTTGGGCTGCAATTAACAAATGACCATTGACTGGGTGGCTTCCACACAGCAGGGACTCTTTTCGGGAGTTCAGGAGTTTGGGAAGGGAATGATCAAGGTGCCGACACATTCGTTGTCTGGTGAGGGCCACTTGCTGGATCATGGGTGTTCATCTTTTCATCATGTCCCCACGTGGTAAAGAGTGAGACTCTCAGCTTCCAGAACTGTGGAAAATAAATTTCTGCTGTTTATAAGTCACCCAGACTGTGTTATGGTGTTATAACAGCCCAACAAGAAGAATAAGATAGTATCTTTAACAGATAATGATTTTTAAGTCGTCTCATTATTATTTTTTTGGTAAATCTTCAATAGTCCAAAAGCTTCCGCTAGTTTATGTCATTGTATTTTGATCATTAGAGTGCCATCAGTGTTATTTTTGGAATTTTATAGTTTATCCATAGCGTAGTTGTTATTTCTATGTATTCCATGTAAAGTAACACCAAATATTTTTTGTGAACTGTAAGCAAGCAGCATCAGATCTGTTCCTCCATTTTCTCCTCTATAGTATGTGAATCATATTATCCAGCCCACTGTTTCATTATGAGAACTAAATTAATACATGTGGAATCCTCAATATTATTCTTGGCAGATAAACTTTTAACAAATATTAACGGCTATATATTCTCATGTAAATAACAGAAAACATGCGTGTGTCTTTAATCACATAAAGCGACCTTTTGAATGTCTGTCTTCCCTGCCAGACAGACGTGCGGTGTTCTTGTTATCTAATTCATTCAAAATCCTCTGACTAAACCCAGTACCTGGCACAAAAAACTTCATGTCCATTCATGGAGAAAATAAATGGTTCCAAGGCTGAATTTCTCAGAGTATGAAGAGATTGCATGGCAAAAGAAAGTTGCCTCTCAACTGCTCTGAATCTGCATCCAGTGTTATATGTTGCTTGATACAGAGTTGGTATTAAACTTAATTCAACTGGAATTGAGGTTTAAAAATTTAAGAATATTTTTTCATACTTTAATTAAACTTTAAGACCATAACCCCAAAAGCAAATAACTGCATATCATTGAGAGTTTCTCTTTTAAAATTTTATTTTAAAGATGTGGGGTACAATTCAGGATTGGGTATATAAGTGGTCATGGTACAGGAAAGTTTGGGCCTCCCTTTGGTCCCCACTTCACTTGGTCTTAGATCAGGTACCTTTATTGATGCTATGCACTCTCCCTCCCCCCGGGCAGTTTCCAGATACTATACTGCTAATCCCTTTCTTATAATAGTAAGGTAAATGATCAGGGTCTGCTTATAAGTGAGAGCATGTGGTATTCCGTTCTTTGTTTCTGTGATAGATCACTGAGTATTATAGACTCTAAATCTGTCCAAGCTGCTGTGAAGTCCTAATTTGGTTCTTCTTCAAGGCTGCGTACTATTCCATCATGTATATGCACATTTTTTTTATCCAGTTCAGTTTTGATGGGCAGCACAGTTGGTTCCATGTTTTTGCTATTGTGAATAGTGCAGGTATCTTTTTTATAGAATTGCTTGAGTTCCTCTGGGTATTTTCCCAGTAGGGAGACTGCTGGATCATATGGAAGGTCAATTTCTAGTTCTTTTCGGAATCACCACACTGTTTTCCATAGAGGTTTGCCCTCTCTCCAGCTCTGTAGAAGCGTTCCCTTTCTCTGCATCCTCACCAGCATCTGCTGTTTTTTGTTTTATTAATGATGGCCATTTTTACTGGAGTGTGGTTTTGATTTGCCTTTCTCTGATGATTAGTGAGATTGAGCATTTTTCACGTATCTGTTGGATGCTCATATGTCTTCTTTCGAGAAGTAGTTATTCATGTCTTTTGTCTGCTTTTTAATGGGGCTGCTTGTTTTTTCCTTTCAGCACGTTTGTGTTCCTTGTAGACCCTGGATTTTAGGCCTTTGTCAGATATACAGTTGGCAAATATTTTTTCTCATTCAGTGGGCTGTCTGATGGTTTCTTTTGCTTTGCAGAAGCTTTTCCGTTTGATGAGGTCCCACTTATCTATCTTATCTCTTATAGCATGGACAGCTGAAGTTTTGAACAGGAATTGGTTGTCTATCCTAATTTCCATAGGGTGTCTCCTGCTTTTTCTGAGATTCTTATAGCTTGAGGTTTTACGTTTAGGTCTTTGTTCCATTTACAGTTGATTTTTGTATATGGTGATAGTTAGGAGTCCTGATTCATTCTTCTGAATGTGGACAGCCTGTTTTCCCATCACCGTTTACTGAATAAGTTCTCCTCTCCCCAGTGGCTGTTGTTGGAGGCTTTGTCAAAGATGAGTTGGTTGAGAAATTGAGACTTTGCTTCCGGAATCTCTATCCTATTCCATTGCTCTACATGCCTGTTCTTGTAACAGCACCAGGCTGTTTTGATTACTATAGCCTTATAGTAAAGTTTGAAGTCTGGAAGTGTGGTACCTCCTGCTTTGTTTCTTTGGCTAAGGATTTTTTGGCTATTCGTGGTTATTTATGTTTCCGTATGAATTTCTGTATTGTCATTTCCAGGTCTGAGAAGAGTGATGTTGGTAATTTAATGGGTATTGCGTTAAATCTGTAGATTGCTTTTGGTTGGATGGACATCTTAACAATGTTGATTCTTCCTGTTGATTCTTCCATGATCTTGGAATTCTTTTCCATTTGTTTGTGTCATCTTTGACTTCTTTAAACAGTGTTTTGAGTTTTTGTTAAAAAGATCTTTCACTTTTCTTGTTAGGAAGATGCTGAGATATGAAAGTTATTCTTATGCAATTGGATGGCAGGCTATTTAAATAGTTAAATTCAATGAGTCCTCCATATTTTTTGTGGATATTTGTATTTTTGTTATTAATGTATCTGAAACAACAATAAAATATAATTAATGTCAATTTTTTTCATTTTAAATATGATGTATGGTGTATAAAGAACAGGAAGTTTAATAACTTCTAAGACTTCTTAAAGACTCTAATGGACTTAGTTTATTAGACTAATAATTTAATAGACTTCTAAATTCTAAGTCTAAGACTTTATACTAATTTTTATTCCTCGCTTTTAAAATCTCTTTGTTCTGCTTATTGTATTTAACTTTGCATGAGTTTATAACCTAAAGACAAAACTTTTGTGAACAATGAGGTGCTGTTGTTTATCTTATACTTATCAAATGTATGCTTCATTTGTTATTTATTATTAAGTCTTTCAACATTTGTTCATTTTGTTGACACTAGAAATACACTGTTAGACAAAATGCCATCTTACACAAAGCAATCCTTCATATTGTTATGCCTTCAAAATTCACGCTATGTCTCATAAGCAAAATATTTACATGTAATGTACAAACACTAAGAACTTTCGCTTTTAGTATCATCCATGTTATAGAAGCCATTTATATAACATGACACAGTAAATGGATGTCTGCAAGGTGAAGATCTGTCAAATATTTATGTCACATTTACAGGGCTATCTGATAGTGTAATGGAAAAACCCTGTCACAATCTATAACACCAGTGCTAGTTCCACTTTGCTGTGAGAACCCAGTTTCTGAACCTGCTGATTTATGCAGGCTTGAATATCTCAGCTTAGCACGACCTTGATGTAACTTGGTTACGTTTAAACTTATATGCATGTGATCTTCGTGGGTGTGTGAATACAGAGGTGTGTTCCCGTATGTAGGAGGCCTACGACACGCATGCCGCCCTGCGCCGCCATGTAAATCTGTGTGTGGATTATCACCCGCAATTGCAGGGAAGACCATCTTATGAGAGCACTTGGGTCCAGAGGTGGGTATTAAAGCTAAAATAACATACCTCTAAGAGAAGAATGGCCTCATTGGCTGCCTTCACATATGGAATAGATTAATTTTAGTAAGTTGGCATACAGCGTATTCTTGCAATCAACTGTCAGTCTACTGCATTTGTATTAGTTTCATTAGATTTTGGTTTCCATTAGGACCCTCTACGGGGAACAGAGCCAGACGCCCCCCCAAACTCAACTTTCTATCAGATATTTTGATAGATTGAGACATTTAAACTAAAAACTGTATTTCAGGGATTGAATATGCCCTTGAATTAGAAATGTAATTTGTGAGCCGGGCTCGGTGGCTCAGCCTGTAATCCCGTGCCTTGGGAGACTGAGGTGAGTGGATTGCCTGAGCCCGTGGGTTCGAGACCTCCCGGGCAACTTGGCGAGACCTCATCTCTACAGTAAATCAAAAAATCAGCCGGGCGTGGTAGTGCATGCCTGTAATTCCGGCTACTTGGAAGGCTGAGGCGGAAGGATGACTGGAGCCCAGCAGGTCGAGGCTGCAGTGGCCGGGAGTGGCCACTGCACTTCAGTCTAGGTGACAGAGTGAGACTCCAATTCAAAAAAAGAAATGTAATTTGTGGATCAGAGTGATGTGCTGCATTCTTCATGCAGTCACCAGCAAAGTTGTGATAAACATGATAAAACTTTAGTTTATGGCCTTTGACCATAAAAGCTGATTTAAACATGTTGCTTGCTCAGAAAAGTAGAGAGTGGATTTCATCTGGGGTTGAGGATGAAAATCAATAATCAGCTTGAAGTCTCCAAAGGGCTTTCTTTCTAGAGTCAGAAAAAAATAAAGAGAAAAATGTTTCCTGGTTTAATTGGGAAAATAATGGCTTCTCGATATTACTTACACCCTACCTAGCGTATCAAAAGCTGGGATCGAATTCTACTGTATGGTAGCGGTAGCGAGAACTCGGGTTTTGATATGACTGTGAAGGAATAGAGAGAATCCCAACTTCCAGTCCAAGGGAACAAGGAAAGGAAAGGAAAACAGAAACTGGAAGCAGAGTGGAAAGAAAGGAAGTTGGTGAACCAAAGAATGAGATTTCTTCTGTGTTGCTCTTTGTCCTCAGTCTGGAATCCTGGAGTTGAACTGGGAAAGTTTAAGGAGGAAGTGAAAAGCAAAGAATTCCCCATGGGAAGAGAGTGTCTTGCAGGATTCTCTGTTTCCTGATGAAGGCAAGTTTGACTGAAACTGATGACTCTACAAGGTTGGGCAGGTGCAGGGCATGATTATTCCCCAATATCTCCTCCTCTCCATACACACTCTTGAGTGTCGTGGAAAAGTCAACAGTCCACGCGTGTCCTGGAGTAATCGTTGACAGTGCTGGAAAGTTTTCTGAGGGATGAGGCGGATGCAGCAATTGCCTTGAAATGGCCCTGCAGAAAGAGTTCAATGCAGTCAAGCATCAGATCAGGAGAATCAAAACAAAACCTCAAGACTAGAGCGTAATTCCTAGAATCAAGATCGAGTGGAGCCAATGATGGTCACCATTCTAACCAATTTGAAAGTGGAGATGAACTCATTCAGTAAATATGTATTGGCTACCTCCCATGTACCATGCATTATTCTGAAAGCTGGGATACAGCAGGAAACAAATCAGTCTTCCTCTAAGCATGAAACTGACATTCCAGTGACAGGAAATCATTCTCATGAGTCAGTCTCTCTCTCTCTGTCTCTCTCTCTCTCTCTCTCTCTCTGTGTGTGTCTTTTGGTCTCAGTCTCAGTCTCTCCCTCCCTCTGTCTCTCTCCCCTCCTCGCCCCCCGATGATGTGTGTGTGTGTGTGTGTGTGTGTGTGTGTGTGTGTGTGTGTGTGTGTTTGGCTGCACTAAATATTCTTTAGAAACAGGTAATGATGGGGTAGTGAGTTTTCAATCTTCCTGAAGGAAGGCCTCTGTAGTCATGGCACCTTTGGATGTACAGTCGCAGGGGGTAAAAACTCCAGAGACGTAACGTGGGCAAAATCAGTTCAGGTTAAAAATGGAGCGCAGTCTCTTAGGCAAGAGTCCCTGATGATCGGATGGGCAGCAGAATGGGTGACGTGCCCCCCCAGCGAGAGAGTGAGACAGTGACGGCAGTGATGGGGAGGGGTCCGAACGGAAATGAAGGCTGCAGCAGGCGCCAGACAGGGCAGCCTTCTAGGCCTCTGCCAGGGTGCTAGCTTCCACACGGAGTGAGGAGGGAGGTGGGAGGCCAGCAAAGGGTGCAATCAGAGGAGTGGCACAACGGCACACGTTAGGAAACAATCACCTGGCTGCTCCATGAGCATCAACTCCGGTGACCGTGGAAATAAGGAGCCTGGTCATGCTGCAGTCAGGAGGCAGAAGATGAGAGTGGCTTGGGCTAGACTGGCAGGGGTGGAGACAGTGAGGCGGGGTCGGGTTTTTGACAGATTTTGACAGGAAGGTCAACTAGGTCGGATGACAGATTGAAGGGGATATGCAGAAGGAAAACAGAAATCAGCATTCCGTCAAGGTTGTGGGCACTAGCGCCTGGGGAGTATCTCAGTTTGTTTTTGTTGCTGTGACAGAAAACCTGAGGCTGGGCAATCTACAATGAGTGGAAATTTATTTCTCGAGGTTCTGGAGGCTGAGAAGTCCAAGACAGAAGGCCCACAGGAGGGAGGAGAAGGGAAGGGAGGGAAGACAGAGCTGTCTTTCATCTGAGACCTGCTCCTGTGGCAACTATTTCACCCCACATGATGGCACTAATTCAGTGATGAGGCAGAGCCTGCACAGTCTAGACACCTCTTGAAGGTCCCACCTCTCATCAGGATTATGTGGGGGATTAGGTGTTCCACATGTGGACTCTGGGAAACACCTTCAAGCCCTAGCAGGGAGGGTGTCCTAGAAATATGTTCCCAAGAGGGTGAGTGGGTGTAGCAAAGAGTTCCCAGTGTATGTGTGTGCGTTGATATCAGTAGCTACATATCCATGCTTCGATGCTAACAAGTAACAGAGCTGACAGTTGCACAGGGGATGTTTCTATGAAGTTGGAAAGAGCCAGAATGCATTGTAGATCTGAGGGCCTGACTATGCCTGGACACGCAATGTGAAATAGACAGGTCATCGTCATTGATTCAGATATCTTTTGAGAAGCACACCCAAGAGGAATGGACATTTAAAGGTGAACATGTGTGTGTCCAAAAATGCAAACTATTTAATAGTCTGAGTAAATATTGGAGTGGTCTGAGTTCACCTTTATTGTCTCTGTAAGGACTTTTAGACAAATAATTCCATTCTGTTTTGGAAAGGAAAATTAATCTTCCACATTTCCTATAACAGATATCATCTTTTTTTTTTTTTTTTTTTTTTGTACTTCCACCTTACTAGACAGTAGGAAAAAACTACTTGTTTTTTTACTTGGAAAATGCTCTGATGCTGTTTTGACTGCTTTCTGTTAGTCAGATAACTGAGCTAAATGGACACAAGTATGCTTATTTTGACGAGTTAGAAGAGGTAAAATACCAGTAAGAGATGCTACTCACTAGAAAAACGCTGTTTGTGTTGCTCGTGCATGGGTTTGCCAGTGAATATGTAGACAAGAAGGAGGGGGCGTGGATGAGGAAAAGAAAGCGGAAGAGCAGAGAAATAAGGTGAAATGGGAGGTTTCTGTGAAAAGAAGTTTTTCTCTTCCATTTCCATCCCCAAGTATTTATAGAGAACAGACGGTTCACCAGAACAGTTTCAGATACCCAAATAGGGTGACAAGCAAGGTAGAGCAGTGTCCTGCTGTCACTGCACTAAATATTTTGCTCATGAGACAGGTTATAAGTAACCAGAATGGATGAACGGTAAGGCTGAGGAGAATCAGTGAAGATAGAAAAGGCTTCTCTGAGGTAGTAGCATTTGTGAACAGATGTCAAAAATGAGAATAAAACAGGCATATGCCCATGGCCCTATTGTTATTACAGATAAATAAAGACAATAGAGACAGATAGATGACAGAGGATAATAAACCGATATGAAACTGGTTGAAGAAATGCAACAGCCATACTTTTATTTTCGTTCAATGTATTAGACCATAAAAATGCATGCCCTAAATGATCATAATTGAAATAAAGTCATATTGTTAGTGATTTTTTTGACTTTCTCTCATGAGTCATTGAGGGAAAGAGTTTTAAAAGCTTGTTCACAAATAGGAAAAATGCCAGTCATTTGAATTTCAAACAAATGGATGTCAAATTACTAAAGGTGTATTTTAATTTGAAATAGCTTTGGATTCCACTCATCAATTTAGTTAACAGTGAAAATTACAGAAGTCATAAAAGCCAGGTTGCACTTACAAACTTATCTTTATAAGTTAGTTGTTCTAGGCCTGGTTTGAGAGCTATGATTATAATAATCGCTGTAAGTACAGTGATGATGCAATTTATGGTGATAACTGAGGATCTTTGGATGGTCCAAGAAGGCACTGATGATGTTATTCTGGGAGGACAGGCAGTAACCAGAGCAGACGTCAATCTTGTGAGAAGAGGGGGTGCATTCAGACCTGAACTTCCACTAATAAGAAAAGATCTGTGACTGAATACCATCTCTATTGCGTATTGTGTATTAAATTACTCTAATGTGAACCTTTCTCATTCTGAATAACAATCTGTATGACTCTAAATGCTACAGAAGAATACATATTGTTGTGTAGTGTTGTCTTAGTCCATTTTGTGCTGTTAGAATAGAATGGTATAGAACGGGCAATTCATAATTATCAGAAACATCTCAGCTTGTGGTCTAGAGGCATCTGTGATGCCATCTTACCTTCCAAATGGCAAGATGCACACTCAGTAGAGGTGCTGGAACACGGCGTCAGCATTGGACTCAGCAGTCATTGTTTTTCTGGCTTATTAGAAATGTAAGGCTGCTACAGATGGACTAACACTCTTTCTTAACCTAGCCAGATTGGGGAAAATGAAACTTGACTGATAATCAGAACCCGTGGAAAAATAATTATTATTAATCAGGCCAGATGGAAACCAATAATAGCAATGTTTGGAAAAGCGTTAAATCAAATGAATAGTTGCTAATTAACATTAGTCTGATTCTTCTGACATTAGAATATTTTTACTTTCTAAAAAGTTTACTTCTTGAAATTAAGTTCTTCCTGTGGTTTTGCTGGTAGACTTTTTTTTGTGTGGGTAATAAAACATAAAATTTGCTTAAAGTTTGTGGTAGCCATGATGAAATAATTAGTTTGCTTGTAAAATACACTCAGAATGTATATTAAGTGCATACTGAGTGCCAGGAAATTGCAGGGACACCACTAACGTAAGCGTCCTTGGCAGAATTCAAGAGAATATTTTTGAAAATTGCTAGTATTCATAAGTTGTAGTTACTTTTAATACAGGAACCAATGATCTATGTAAACTATATTAATTTCCCAAGATATGACTTGGTGTTCAGAGCAAACGTACCTGGGCAAGCCTAATTTGTTGCTCAGAAGTTTTTGGTTTTTTTTTTTTTTTTTGAGTTGGATGTCTCACTCCAACGCCCAGACTGGAGTGCAGTGGCTGCTCCCGGCCACCGCAGCCACCTGCCGGGCTCCGGCGATCCTTCCGCCTCAGCCTTCCAAGTAGCTGGAACTACAGGCGCGCGCTACCACGGCTGGTTAATTTTTTTGATTTATGTAGAGACGAGGCCTTGCCAAGTTGCCCCAATGGGTCTCGACCCTGCGGGCTCAGGCAATCCACTCACCTCGGATGAACTGAGTTCCATATGTTCTTACTCATAAGGTGACCTTGAACAAAGCACTGGGATGACAGGCTGAGCCACCGAGCCCGGCCAGAAGTTTTAAAGTTCTTTCCTTCCTTGCGTCCTTCCTTCCTCCCTTCCTCCTCTTCCTTTCTGCTTCCCTCCCTCCTTCCTGTCCCCCGTCCCTCCTTCCTGTTTCTCTTTCTCACTCCTTTCCTTCCTTCTGTTCCTTTATTTTTCTCAAGAAAATCGAGCGTCTGCAGAACGAAAGAAAGTTTTCTTGAGGTCACTACATTTTCCGCCACTGCATTTCCCACTACATTTACTTTAGAAAACATGGAATAGCGAGACGGTCAACCAGGGTACTATTTGCAAGAGAACCACAGATCACACTGGAGGAAACTGGATGGTAATTTTGGAATTAGTGGTTAAATCCTCTGTTATCAGGGATAAGATGTTTAAGCCAAAGAGAAGAGCTGACGGTTGTCACCCTGGTTCTGAGAAGATTTGCGAGGAGGAGAGAGAGGGTTGAATAGAAGTTCTGCCCTCTCATGCAAGCTTGGAGGTCGAAGTGGGTATCCAGAGATGTTCTGCCAATCGGTGCCAAGCTAGTAGAAGGCGCTGTCGAATAGATCCTCTTTGAGAGCCAACACGCATGTCTTCTCAAAGGCCAGGCCGTTCAAAGTGAGCTGGAAATCAAGCTTTAAAAAATTGCTGTCATTGGTAGAGATGATACCAGTGGGTTTGGGTGGGTCTCCCTAGGCAGGTGAGACCCTCAACCTCAGGCCGACCTCAGCTCTTGACACCGTCAGGAGAAAGAATTCAGGCATGAGTAGAATAAAACGAAAATGTAAGAGAAAGAGAGAGTTTTACTGTAAAACAGAATACACACATCTCACCAACAAGGGTACCTGGCATAATGAACATTTGTATACTTAACTCTGAATTGCACCCCACCTCTTTAAAATAAAAAACTTTGAGAAAGAAAAGGAAATACACACTCAAGAGAGGGAGTGTGGGCATTTTTGCGGGAGAGTCACACCCAGTGGGGCTGGAGCTCTTTCCACAACCACCCTTCACTTAGTGATGGAATGTTGATATGTAGCAGCAGAATATTCTTGCGTTTTCTGGGAAGGAGGTGGGGTTTTCCTGGAGTTGGGTGCCCGCCCCTTTTCTGTGCATTTCAGGCCTCGCCCGGAGCTGTGATGGCACCGGCAGGTGTCACTGAGTATTCTGACACATTACAAGGGGGGTGGAATGAGCTTGGAGGGTCTTGTGGGGCACACCGCTCACATCTGTCACCATGTTGGATTCAACAAGATCAAACAATGGACCTTGTGAGCAGGTGTCCGGAGCCTCCGATAAACAAGTCCTTTTCCTGCGAGTCATGTGATTTCTTAGATGCTGCCTGTTATTCCTCCACTGTCCTGCAAACACTCAGATCTTTTCTGGTCTCAGAACCAACCATCATGACTTTGACTTAAGTAGCTGTGCACAGCAGTGATTTTTTTTTAATTATTTATTTATTATAAAGATGTGGGGTACCATTCAGGGTCAGGTATACAAACATTGATCATGCAGCTACCCTTGTTGATGAGGTATGCCCCTCCCTCCCCTGGCAGTTTCCCTCAACTGCCAATCCCAGCCCCCCTCCTTGACAGTTTTCCACTACTGGAACTCAAATTATTCTATGAAAAAGATACCTGCACATATGTTGGTTGCAGCTCGATTCATAATAGCAAAAACATGGAACCAACTGCGTTGCCCATCGAAGCTGGACTGGATTAAAAAAATGTGGTACATATATACACAATGGAATATTATGCAGCCATAAAGAAGGACAAATATATGGACTTTGCAGCAAATGGGATGGATTTGGAGTCAATCATACTCAGTGATTTATCACAGAAACAGAGAACTAAGTTCCATATGTTCTTACTCATAAGGTGACCTTGAACAATTATCATGCTATAAGAAAGTGATTGTCACAGCAATGATTTGTAGGGAGTGCTGGGCTTGAGATTTTTCCAAGATTTATAACCCATACCAGGATTGTAAGTAAGCACCCAGTTAAATAAATAATTAACAAGCCAGCGAATTCCTTTAAAACATCACAATCCATTAGGCAAAAGATGATCAATGAAGCAGCATTTAAAATTAAGTGAGGCAGCCAGACCTGATGGCTCATGCCTGTAATCCCTTCACTTTGAGAGGCTGAGATGGGAAGATGGCTTAAACCCAGGCCTTCGAGACCAGGCTGGGCAACATAGCAAAACCGCGATTCTACAAAAACAAATAATAAATAAAAATTACTAGGGTGTGATGGTACACACCCTGTAGTCCTAGCTACATGGGAAGCTGAGGTGGGAAGATCAGGAGCCTAGGAGGTCAAGGCTGCAGTGAGCTGTGATCACAATTAAAATCACAATTGGAAACGTCGAAAAAGGGATTGGCAGTGGTGGGAAGCTGCCAGGGGAGAGGGGGCACATCTCGTCCACAAGGGTACCTGCATAGCCAACATCTGTATGCTTAACCCTGAGTTGTACCCTGCATCTTTAAAACAAAAAAGGTTAAAAATTAAAAAAAAAAAAAGAAAAGACGTGAAACAGAATCAAAGAATCGATTCCTTCCGTAAAGGGTTTCAACAAATCATTACAGAAGACTTGCAACCCAACTGAGAAATGGGCAAGGGAATCTCAACAGCTGTCCAGGAGGTGGTCTCTTTCACCCATGGTCTAACAACTTTCCATTCACGACAGTGAGATGGGAGGTCAACTCCCAACGGGACAGTGTGGGAGCCCCCATGGATCTACTCCCTAGGGCGGAGGCTGAGGGTGTTCGGGGTGGCGAGGCACAGACAAAACCAGCGCAGATTGTAAAAAAATAATAATAATAAAGCAGTCATCCTAAGAGCAATTCGTAAAGGAAGAAACAGCTCTTTTTTTTTTTTTTTTTTTTTTTGAGTTGGAGTCTCACTCGGTTGCCCAGACTGGAGTGCAGTGGCCGCTCCCGGCCACCGCAGCCTCAACCTGCTGGGCTCCGGCGATCCTTCCGCCTCAGCCTTCCCGGTAGCCGGAATTACAGGCATGCACCACCACGCCTGGCTGATTTTTTGATTTATTGTAGAGATGAGGTCTCGCTGCCCAGGTGGGTCTCGAACCCGCGGGCTCAGGCAATCCACTCACCTCAGCCTCCCAAAGGCGCGGGATTACAGGCTGAGCCACCAAGCCCGGCTAGAAACAGCTCTTTAAGAGTCTGTGGACTTGGCAAGAAAGGCAAGAGACTGTGGCATTTGAACCCAAACCATCCCTTTCTTCCCACTCCCTGCTCAGCCAGGCAGAGATTCCTCCAGACTGTGAGAGCCAAGAACTTGGGGCTCCCTCCCCTCCAGCTCTCAGTCCCGGGGGAGGGAGCCCTGAGACTGTCTCTGGCCGCCCCAGCTGCCAGGAGACCTCATTTTGTGTTGGGTGGTGGCTACCGCCTTCCTTTACCCAGTGAGATGGAAACTCGGGCCTGGGCACTGGGCATTGCACATCCTGCCATCGCCCTGGCCTGGGAAGCAGAGAGTGACCAGTACCTCACACTGCAGCTGGTGCTGGGTGGGCTCCCACGTTGGGGTGAGCTCAGAAAAGGCTGTCCCTGCTCCCACCCTCAGCCTCGGGTCCCCCAAAGAACCTGTCTGGGAGAAGTCACAGTTTATCAAACCATGCCATCCAATCACTTCCTCCAGAGTTAGATGGGAAAGTTCACACCATTCTCAAGAAGAGCAGAGACTGGAGTGAAAGGAATTGGAGAGGGGTTTGTGAATTTCATGAAGACACAGTATAGACTGTAGAAAGAACTATGGAACATGACAACTGGGCAGAGCCTTCCACGGACCAGAAGACATATCAAACTGTGACCGCAGAACGTATTCCTTCAATTAAACTGTTACGTAGATTATCAAAACGAATTTATTTTTGAGGTGGACATTATTTGTTCTCATTTAAAGTATTTCTAATTACTTGTACGATGAATATTTGCATACCTAACCCTGAATTGTACCCCACGATTTTAAAATTAGAAAAAAATCTTCTAAGGGCACAGTAACAATAACTCAGCAGATGAAGTTAAAACAAAGGAAGCATTTTTGAATGCCACTTGCAGAGTTTACATCTATGCTAGATGGTGTGTTTAAAAGGATTTTAGTGTTTCTGATTCATTTTTCTTCTATGCAAGCATATCATTTAGCAAATTAATGGGACATACCATTATGGTTTTGTAAAAAAAGGCCATTGGGTTTCCATGATTCAGTTTGTGTTTGGACATTTATGGCTTTCGTTAAAAATGTGTTTTTCAAAATAAATAAATAAATAAAGTATTTCTATTTACCTTACCTTGTCCCTCTGACTTACTACCTGTGATTTGATGGCAGTATTATTTCCTTAAACGTATCATTGGCTTTAATGTGTTTTTGCGTGGCCTGAAGATAACCACTAACTTGAAAAAATTTTATTGTGTGAGCAAATAGCACTTTACCTGGGCCATAGTGCTTTCAGATACATAGAACTATTCATTTATTTCACACTATTGCTAAGAATGTTTTCAAAGTTAAAAATGAGAATTTATTTATCATTACATTTTAATGATAAAAATTAAATTATAAAATAAGCCTTTACACAGTTCAGAAGCATTACTATGTATAATCATATGGGTATCATTGATCATCATAATCTGATGATAGTATTTAAACTTCAATTAAGGCAGTAATAATATGTTTTCATTAATAGACTGAACTTCTCGAGCGAAACCATGTTTAATGTCTTTTTTTTCCCCGAGACTTATCCGAGTGCACATATATAGCTGGCAATTGGCAACTGTCACAATCGGCAACTGTCTAGAAGAAAGAAACAGTGCAGACGAGACGAAAACAAAAATGGAGACGTAAAGAAAAGAGACACCTTGTGAACATTTGAGTAGCAACCGGAAGGTTTTATGCCCAATGCTAACATCGGTAGGATATTACATATAAAGTATGTTTGAATCCAATTTCAAATGTGTTCTGGGAGACAGGGCCAATTGGACAGTAAACTGCAACTTGTTTTATCAACCTTGTGACAGAATTGATGGTCTAGTGAGCCTTTAAAACACTTTTTTTAAAAAAGCAATAAAACCAGCTCTTGGTTTTTCTTTTATTGTACACAATTTTGATTTACTGAGCTGCATTCTGCAGTTTTAAGTAGAAAATTTTATGAACAGAATGATTGCCTTTGGCGTTTACATGCTCTTCTGGTAACAGGTGCTTTTATTTCCTTTCGAAAGAACAGACTTTTCCCTATAAATCAATGTGGCCGTTTTTTCTTTCTTCATTACAGTTTCAACTTCTGGCTTTCCTACATTCTGTTGGATTAAACTCCGCATGGATGCCAAACATTCATAGTATTGGGGAATCCGCAGCATTGGTGTATTTTTTCCCCTTAATGAGATAAACACAATGCATATTCTGTTTTCAAACAGGCAGAATAAGTAATTTCATGTGACTTATCAAAGGCCTTGCATCTTAAACAATTTTTTGGTTGTATCTGAGAGAACCAGATTCTTTTAATAAGCTTCTGCATTGATTTAACTTGCTACATATCTTTTTGAAACTAATTTACCATCCTTATGAAAAACGAGAGAGATTAATTGAGTATGACATATCTAGTTTAATTGCTTTGGAGACAACCTATTCTAGATTAATTAAATCGGGCTTTACATGCTGCAGCAGGAACTGTGAAATTCTTGAAGAATGCTTTTATTCTTGGAAACGTTAAAACTTTGAGCTTTAATCAGGAGAAATCTTAATACTGAGTGATAGGACTGGGAAATACAATTTCCAGCCCACAAGTTAGATAGTTGTGCTCTTTTATTTCATAATGAAATCTGAGCTATATTGATAGTAACTTGCTGTAGGCCCCTGGGCTCTGTGGAAGATGCTTTCTGTCACTTATTAGCAAGTATTGTTCTAACTTATTTGTAAATACTATTGAATTTGGAAAAGGCAGTGATTGAAAGAAGAATACAAATTCATCAAAACCCCTTTGCTCTAACATTTATAATGAAGTGACCTAAGAAAGACTTTTATAATGAAGTATACCGTATCACCACCGGTAACTCTCCCTATTGTCCCCGACCTTTCCCTTCATGGCCTACCTGGAAAATGATAGGCGTAGCTGTAGGGCACATGCAATAAACTGACAAAAGCTACTGCTTGGGGCAAAGAGGCAGAAGCACCCCTTTTTCTTGAAATGAGTGGGCTGCCTGCCTTCTGAAATATCTCCTCACGTAGAATGTCGCTGTGCTTTTCAGCAACTCTCCACAAAATTATGTAGGCAGAGAATATTCATTCGATATATGCAAACAATTTACAATGAGCATGTGTAATTTTCGCAAGTCATTTGACTTGAGTTTCGATAGGGTTCTTTCTCTCACCTCCTTAGAATCCATATCTCTTTCTGTCATTCTCTAGGTCTTCTCATATTCATTACTTTTCTTACTTTATGCTAGCCCCAGTGTTTCCGTCTTTCTTGAGCTCAAGTGCAGCATTTTGTTTCTGTGCATTCCCTGTGGACTTGGGGTGATACTGACGGGTCATAGCAGGGCCGGTGACTGTGTTGAATGTACCACTGGGTGTGGGATTCTGGCAGGAGGAAAGGCTCGGCATGTCATGGGCAGGCTGGCTGGGAAGTCTTGGTGCTTTCTGCTCAGTTTTGCTGTGAACCTAAAACTTCTCAACAATGAAGTGTACCAAGAGACATTGTCACATGGGTGCATTTAATTGTGTGTTAAAGTAAAGGAAAGAAAGAATCCCTGGTACTCATGGGTACTGAAGTTACTTCTCTACTGGCTCTGCTTCTTAAACTTCCTTTTGTGTGATGGTTGCTATGGAGCTCCGTCCATTTTTATGTTGTTCTCCACTTGCTCTTTTTTTTGAGTTGGAGTCTCACTCTGTCACCCAGACTGGAGTGCAGGGGCCGCTCCCAGCCCCTGCAGCCTCGACCTGCTGGGCTCCGGCGATCCTTCCGCCTCAGCCTTCAGAGTAGCTGGAACTACAGACGCGCGCTACCATGCCCGGTTCATTTTGATTTATTGCCGAGAAGAGGTCTCGCCAAGTTGCCCAGGCGGGTCTCGAACCCGCAGGCTCAGGCAATCCACTCACCTCGGCCTCCCAAAGCACTGGGATTACAGGCTGAGCCCCTGAGCCCGGTCCTCCACTTATTCTTTTTCCCCCATATTCTATGAATTATACAGGGGATGCCAAAACAAAGTGCACACATTTTAAGTATGATGTTTGCTCAAAAGATGGTGTGAATCAAATGAAGGCTAGTATCACCATGAGAGAAGCAGGACAGTCAAGGCAAAGGGCAGAAACACAGTTGAGCGAATGTTCTACTAACATGGCTACCATAATTCAATCCAACTTTGAAAAGTCATGGATGGATAACATCCCTTAAAATATGTATACATTTTTTGGCACCCCCAGTTTGTAAACTCTTTATATATAGTTTTTTTTTCCCTTCCCAAATTTTCAGTTGTTCACTTTTCTAGTGCTGTAAATTAAGTAAAAATGTATTTGGTTATTTCAGCCAGTGCATTCACAATATAACAAACTTTTAATAAAAGGCGTGAGAATTAAAAAGAGATATTTTTAGAGTAAATACAAGGGAAGCTGAACAGATATAAAATCTCTTCCATTTTTCCAAACATTGTCATCATCTTGAAGCAAATTTACATTATTTTATTGTTTTTATTTAACTAGTAGACTAATAATCAACTAACTACTGTCACGGTTATTTTTGTGCCTAAGTATCTTGAGAAAAATAATCTCATTTATATAATTGTGTAGGGTTTTTTGGTTCCTTTTTACAAATCTAAGACTGTACACAATTGGCACATTACCTTTCCTTTTCAAATTGCCTTTTACTCACATTTAGTTTCATGAATTTTGTATAGGACAATACACAGCATGGGGAAACAGAATAGAAGAGAGATTCGTTGCCAGACTGGCCCCAATAGAGTAGTGGTCCAAGAAGAGACCAAGGAAGAGCCGTGGTAGGTTGAGGTGGGGCTGGCTGTAGAGTCTTGGCACTGGAAGACTGTCAGGAGGACCATTCATGTTTTATAGCAGGTGTACCTTCTGCCTTTCCCCATGCATATGTGCACATTCTGGAAGAGAGGTGTTAGCAATAACTCTTGACAATCAATGCAGGATCTGTATCTAGTGGGATTGGAACAAGTAGCCTTCTGCGGATTCTGGAAATCCAGGCACATTGAGAATGATGAGGGAAAGAACAGGAGTGGGAGGAGAGAGGAGGAAAACGTTCGCTGGCTATTGGCCCTCGGAAGGGGAAAGGTGGGCGGCACAGGCCACGTGTGTCTTGTGTGCAGGATGGGCAGGTGGAAAGCACTTTCGTGGAGATCAGATAACAGGTGTAGGGACCAAGAAATAATTATGAAAAAAAGGAGAGCCAGCTACCTAGGACCTGGACATTCCTACTGGAAACACAAGCCCGAGGAAGATTGAGTTGGACACACTCAGCCTAAGCTACCAGGAATAGGAAGGGGATTTTTTAATCTAGTGTTTTCCAGATACTACTGGGAAATCTGTCCCGTTCACATTTCTTATCTACCCTTGCAGATGGCTGCAGGATTCCTCGAGAATTCCAAATGCACCGGGAAGCCAGACTCGGCAGCTTGAACTTCTCCACCACTGTCCTCAAGTCCCACACGCCAAGAGATGGCGGGACGTGAAAACATGAAACTCGATGCTGCCTGTGCTGGTTCAGTTTTGATTTCCCGGACTCTGGATGGCATGAGGTTACTTATGGTGTTGATGATGACGATAACGAAGATGGAAAGAACAAACAAGACAAAATTGTAGTGTTGGAAGGCTTCTTGGAGTTAAAATTGTTTGTACAACTTCGAACTCTATATATTACATCCTACATGGCAAGATTTGGCTGAACAAGATTCAGGGAATGTGTTAGCTAAATCATATATACTGCAGGGATAGCTCAGTTTCTGAAGAGTTTCAATCAGGATGTGGCTTCTATTTCAGCTGGAATTTACTGCTTTTGTTTTCACTCTAGAGCATCCTCAAAAGATCGTGTGGCTTTTGATATGAAGCAGGGATAACATTACACAACAACCCTAAAGACGGTTACCAAGAATCTGTCAAAATTTAACTCGTGTCAGATTAGCACAGCTGAAATTTCTATTTTATTGAGACCAAATCTATCTGTTTACATCCTTTACCCACTGGTTGTAGGTCTTTTTTTGAGAGTTGAATAGAACAAAACCAAACGGTACCCTTTTGAATATATTAAACTGTCTTCCCATCACACATAAAATATTCAAATCATTCATCTAACTTTTTCACCCTCCATTTCTACCACACATACACATGCGTGCACGTGCGTATGTCCATGTGTGCATATAAGTATTTCCCAGGATAAGCATGGCAGAGTCGCCCGGCTGTTCACTTTCTTGTTCCATTACCTTTAAATATTCTCAATGTGCCACTTAAAATAAGTTAGGAGGCCTGACAATTAAATTGTGACATATATTGCAAGACAAAAATATATGGATAAGAAATCTATGCATTTAAAACTTATGTTTATTTCACTCATTTCAAATAGAAAATTTGAACACTAATTAGATATTTGAGGATATTAAGAAATTATTGTTCTTATTTTTGGTTATGGCATTGTGAATATATTCTTTTTTTTGACCTGCTGGGCTCAGGTGATCCTCCTGCCTCAGCTTTCCAAGTAGCTGGAACTACAGGTGTGTGCAACCTTGCCCAGTTAATTTATCTATCTATCATCTATCTATCTATCTATCTATCTATCTATCTATCTATCTATCTATATCATCTATCTCTATATCTATATCTATTGTTTGAGTTGGAGTCTCACTCCGTCGGCCAGGCTGGAGGGCAGTGGCATGCTCACGGCCACCCCAGTGTCGACCTGCTGGCTCAGGCAATTCTTCCCCTCAGCCTTCCAAGGAGCTGCAACTCCAGGCGTGCATTACCACGCCTGGCTAATTTTTTGATTTCTTGTAGAGATGAGGTCTCTCCAAGGTGCCCAGGTGGGTCTCGAACCCATGGGCTCAGGCAATCCCCTCACTTCCGCCTCCTGAAGTGCTGAGAGTACAGGCTTGAGCCCCCATGCCTGGCCGATTTTTTGTTGCCCAGGTTGGTCTTGAACCCCTGAGCTCAGCCTGTCCTTTCACCTCTGCCTCCCAAAGTGCTGGAATGACAGGCATGAGCCACCATGCCCAGCGTGAATATATTCTTAAAAATAATTCTTCTAGAACTTTTCATGAACGACTTCAGATGAGAAAGCATATGGTTTCTTGTTGACTTCAAAATAACCCATGAAGGAAGACTAGTGTGGGTAAAGCTGGAATAAGATTGGAAGGAAATTGACTATTGTCAAAATTGATTGGTGAACATATGGTAGTTCATTACATTAGTCTATGCGCTTTTGTATATGTGGATGTTTTTATGATAAAAGCTGTATGTATGTAAGATATTTTGGGTAAGTGGCTGATGTTTAAGCAGGCATACATGTATACACACACGGATCTACTTAAGGAATCATATAAGAAGCTTTTTTTGGATGTAGGGTTCTAAAGGCCTCTATTCCTACCTCTAGAAGGTTCAGACACTCTTTGAAGAAAATAATTCTGAAATTAAAATGCAATACTAGAGTTCTGGAACAAATGCTGGAAAGTATAAAATATGAGTTGCAGGTGGTTCTTGTCTCTGACAAGTTTATAATATAGTGAAAAAGACAGCTAAGCAAATAACCACAAAATGATAGGATTTGCATTTTAATACACACAAATCAATCGTGGAAACCTAGAGAAAATCGTTACCTACTCCGCCCACTTGGATGGGGTATGAGACTCTTTCAGGAAAAGATAGACCATGAGGCCAAAAATTAGGTTGACGCTTGATTTTGAATGTGGCGGCAAACATTTGAAGCACACAGGGAAGTCTAAGTTCTGTATTATAGAAAATGACCTGAGAAGTAATAATACAAGGCTATTCCAAATGCACGAAGTCTATATGTATTTTTACTGAATTTCTTGCCTTGTTCTAGTGCTATATATAGTAACAGTTGAATAATGCATGTCTACCAGATATTAGAAATTAAGATGAATGTCACCCTGCTGAAACTTCTCTGTGGAGTAATACATTTTAAATTGAGTTTCCAGTTGTGTATTAGTATCATTATACAACTGAGTTTTGACTAATATATGTCTTGAGCACATTTTTGGTGTGATAAGTATATTTAGAAACACTTCATATGGTGTTAAATTGCACTTAACAATTTTGTCAAACAAATCTCAATGTTTTAAAGCTTTACTTTTTTTTTTTTTTTTTTGAGTTGGAGGCTGGAGTGCAGTGGCATGCTCACGGCCCCTGCAGCCTCAACCTGCTGGGCTCAGATGATCCTTCCACCTCAGCCTTCCAAGTAGCTGGAACCACAGGCACGTGCCACCATGCCTGGCTAATTTTCTGATTTATTGTAGAGACGAGGTCTCACCAAGTTGCCCAGGCTGGTCTTGAATCCTCTCACCTCGGCCTCCCAAAGTGCTAGATTATAGGCTTGAGCTACCACACCTGGCTAAAGCTTCACTCTTCTAAGACAAATTCTCTTCAAGGAGAATTTCTAATATTCCATGTTTGTTGATTCCAAGATAATCCCAGCAGCAGAGAGATTCCACATCTCAGTGGCTATGCCAGATGAGAGTTTATCTATCTCTTGTGTAACATTTCAGTGGTTGGCAGGCATCCTGGCAGGTAAGGGATTCTGCCATTCTTCTTACATGGCAGAGGTGCGGCTCATCTGTGGCTGTTGCATTCTGGCTTCTCCGCGTTGGTGAAAAGAAATACGAAATGCGGAGTGATGTCTAGTTGTTGTGGAGTAAGACCTGAAGGTCGTGTCTTTTGTTTTCTTTTGTTTTTCCTTGTGATCTCCCTCTTCCTAAAACGAAAATGGTGCTTCTCATGCACCAGGCATTATTTTAAGCCTTTACAAGATTTTATGGATGAGAGCAGGAAGCACACAGCATGTGAGTGGCCTTAACTAGTCGCCAAGAAAGCTGGAAAATGTAGCCTTCAGTTTGAGAACCATTTTCTCCCCTAAAACGCTTGCTGTGAATGAAGCAGAGAAAGAACACCGAGGAACTTGCTACATGGGATTTAAAAATAATGTGCAAAAGAAAAACGTGAATAGTGAGGTTGACAAAAATGCCTTGCTATAGCATTTGGAGAAAAGAGAGCATCTGCAATGAGTGGTAATGGCTTACACGATTTCTTCCTCTTCTTTTATAAAATTAATCCTGGGATGTTTCATTTTATAAATAGGTCATAGCTCATCTGAAAACAAAAATGGAAGAAAATAAATGTAATGCTAATTTTTCCTGTTTTAAGGTTAAAAAATTCAAAGTAATTTAATTCTATTCTCTTAAAACTATTCATGCATGTTCAATTTCTTAATCAAAATATTTTGATAGGCTGAAGTATATCAAAGCACATATTTTTCTTATTTTAGAATTCAGTCAAATTCAGTGTCGTGAGTTGTTATAAAAAATGGTCTGTAAAAGATTGCTCAACGGGATTGTCAAATTTAACAGTAGAAAATAAAAGAACCCTGGCTAAAATGAGCATAAATGTATATACACTTAAAAAAAATTAAAGCTCGCCGGTAGTATATAGCCTAGGGACTAAACTGCAAAACTCATTTGACTGAGTATGCCTGTGGCCAGAAGCAGATAAACCGAGAGGCGATAAAGAGAGCTATCAAATTGCAAGTAACTGCCAACTTTATGGCGGTGTCTAGTGAGAGTTTCTTTCTTAATCACCACCCCTGTCCTGACATCGGGTGTACAAATTGCTCAAATATTAGACTACTTCTGCCTTTCGGATAAACAGATATGAAACACATAGAAATGGAAACAAAGACAGGCTTTGAACTTTTGATACTTCACGTGAACCTCCATTTTAATTATATATTTCTCAGCTGTTAGTTCTCACTTCGGTTTCAAGACAATTTTTTTTGACCTAACCTTCCTACCAAATCCTGTTATATGAAGCAAGTAAGTGTACGCCCCCCGTGGGATCCTTGAAAAATGACTTAATTTGACAAAGAAATCATCTCACTCTCTTTTTTTGTTTTGACCATGGGCCAAGGTCAGACCTGAAAAACGATACTCTACCCTTCTTGAAACTAAATAGTTGGAAAATACCTACTAAGTAGACCACTTAGAGACAAACTAAGATTCCTTTATGGTATCTTTGCTATCAGGTAGATACAGTAAATCCTAGTGTACGAAAACAGTAGCTACAAGAACAGAGATGTCTATTTTTTGGCTCATAGAATTTAGAAACAATTGCAAGTCCTACATTGTAGTTAAGGCATCAAAAGTTAAATTCAGAACATAGCATAAATTTGAAATCTGTCTGATCTGTCATGGCAAATACAAATTATTAAATATAAAATGTAAAACAACCTTAATCAAAATAATTGGAAAATTTACTATGTACAAATATTTTTCTGCTACAACTAAAACAAATATTTGTCTCGCTCAATCTTTTTTCATTTCAGATTCCCAGCCTCTGTGAATGTAATTGTCCAGTTTGTTTTTGTTCATTTCTTTTGGTAAAGAACATGATGAACAATTGTTTTATTCTCAAGTGATCATAGGCATATTTTTTTCCAGTTAGTTGATTTGGAGGTGGAGATAAGGGTAAAGACATGTTCTGCATTTGCTCTATTTTCCGTTGATGTATTTGCAACCAGATTAAATCTTTTATGTTATCCTTCTACATCTCACATTTGATTATTTTTCAGTGGAGATTTAAAGATATCAATATTGAATGGAGAAAAGTCCTAAAACGAACTCAAACTCTAGTGTAGTGTTATTGGTTTTTGTTTTTAATTGATGCCACAAAACTTTACAGGTGAAGAATCCAATTTGATGGGTTGTGAATGGTATTTTGTATGAAATAGAATTGAATGGCTAAAAAATACAAGCAACAGAAAGAGTGTATCACATGTAGTCAAATTAAATAGTGTTTTAGAGAAATGTTATTTCACTTTGTGTATGTATGTGTGTTATGCATGTAACAAGTAAAATGTATTTGTTTCTATAGAGAACGGTTGAAAGCTTTAATAAAATGAAACTGTGCAGAGTCCAGAGGCCCTAGGTTTACTCAAATATAGAATTACTGCTTCTGGCAACCTGGGGGAAAAAAGGCTACAGTTTCCTATAGTATCACCCCAGGAAAGTCACAGATCCAACCTCCAAGCAGCCCAGAATGACTGAAAGATTCATACCTGAAGAAAGGAACCATGACAAATGACATCATAGCGTCTACCAGCTTTACTGTAAAATACCTATGAAAAAAATGGAAACAGAAAAATCAGCATCAGAAACTGAGTCTGCTAATCACATAATGCCAGAACCCAGGAACATTCTCCATTGACCACAAGCAGATGGGGCTAAACCGGGAAAAACTTATCTTGGCTTTTAACTCATAATAGACTGCCTAAATTTTAATAATGTATTTTATTAAGCCAATGTATTCATAATATTATCATGATTTTTTTTTTGTTTTAAAGATGTAGGGTACAATTCAGGGTTAGGTATACAAATGTTCATTAGGCAGGTACACTTGTTGATGAGGTGTGCCCCCCGCCCCTGGCAGATTCTACTGACAATCCCTTTCTTATAGTATTACGATAGTTGTTCAAGGTCCACTTATGAGTGAGAACATGTGATACTCAGTTCTTTGATTCTGTGAAAGATCGCTCAGTATTATAGGCTCTAAGTCCATCCAGGTTGCTATGAAGTTCATGATTTTGTTCTTCTTTATGGCTGTGTAATATTCTATCGGGTATATGTGCTACATTTTTTCATTCAGTCCTCTTTAAATGGGTGACACGGTTGGTTCCATGTTTTTGCTATTGTAACCATTGCTGCAATGAACATACATGTGCAGATATCTTTTTCACAGAGTGATTTGAGTTCCTCCAGGTATATTCCCAGTAGGGAGATTACAGGGTCATATGGAAGGTCAATTTTTAGACCTTTTAGGAATCACCACGCTGTCTTCTGCAGAGGTTGTATTAGTTTACACTTCCACTTGTGCTTACACTAGTTTGAGTTATTGATATTGGCCATACTGACTGGAGTTAGGTGGTATCTCACTGTGGTTTTAATTTGCATTTCTTTGATTGCTAGTGAGGCTGAGCATTTTTCATGTATCTGTTGGCTGCTCGTATGTCTTCTTTTGAGAAGTGTCTATTCATATCTTTTGCCCACTTTGTAATGTGGCTGTTTATATTTTTTTTCTTTTTGGCACATTTGAGTTCCTTGTAGATCTTAGATGTTAGACCTTTGTGAGTTATACTCTTGGCAAATACTTTTTCCCAGTCTGTGGGTTGTGTCCCCACTCTCCTGATGGTTGCTTTGGCTTTGCAGAAGTGTGTCAGTTTGATGAGGTCCCACTTGTCTATCTTATCTCTTATGGCATGGGCACTTGGGTTTGTTTTTTTGTTTTTTTTTTTAATCAGGAATTGGTTGCCAATTCCAATTTCCATAAGGGTGTCCCCTGCATTTTCTAATGTTCTTATAGTTCAAGGTTTTACATTTAGGTCTTTGATTCATTTAGAGTTGGTTTTTGTGTATGGTGATAGGTAGGGGTCTTGTTTTAATCTCCTGCATGTGGTCCATCAGTTTTCCCAGCACCATTTACTGAATAGGTTCTTCTCTCCCTGGCGGTTGGTGGTGGAGGCTTTGTTGAAGATGAATTGGTTGAGAAATCGAGGTTTTGCTTCCAGAATCTCTATCCTGTTCCATTGAGCTACATGCCTGTTCTTGTACTAATATCAGGCTGTTTTGATTATTGTAGCTTTATAATAAAGTTTAAAGTCTGAGAGTGTGACACTTACAGCTTTTTTTTTTTTTTTTTTTTTTTTTTGCTGAGGATTGTTCTGGTTAATCGTGGTCATGTATGTTTCTATATGAATTCCTGTATTGTCCTTTCCAGGTATGAGAAGAATGCTGTTTGTTTTTAATGGGTATTTCATTAAATCTGTAGATTGCCTTTGGTAGGATGGCCATCTTAACAATGCTGATTCTTCTAATCCATGAGCATGGAATATGTTTCCATTTGTTTGTGTCATCTTTGATTTCTTTGAGCAGCATTTCATCGTTTTCACTATAAAGTTCTTTCATGTCTCTGGCTAGGACGATGCCAAGGTATTTCATTTTTTTGTGGCTATTGTGAATGAAATTGTGCATTTTATTTTGGGTTTCTGTTTGTTTATTGTTGGTGTATAGAAATGTAACTGTGTTTTGCACATTTATTTTATACCCTGAGACATTGCCAAAGTCCTTTATCAGTGTAAGAAGGTTTTTGACAGAATCTCTTGGGTTGCTGGTTTTTTGAAAGGATAAACAGGATTGATGGACCCCTAATTCAGCTGACCAAGAAAAATAGAGAAAAAGCCCAAATGAACACAACCAGAAATGCAAAAGATTAAGTCACAACTGACCTCGAAGAAATACAAAACATCAGCAGAGACTACTATGTACACTTGTATGGAAACAAACTTGAAAACCTAGAGGAAATGGAGGACTTTCTGACATCACACAACCTCCCCAGGTTGAAACAAAAAGAAATTCAGACCCTAAATAGACCAATAACAATCCAGGAAATCAACTATGTCATAAGAAAACCACCTATAAAACAAAAAACAAAAAAACCTTGACCAGATGGCTTTCCAGCAGAATTCTACAAAACATACAAAAAGGAACTGATACCAATCCTATTGAAAATATTCCAGGCAATTGAGAAAGATGGAACTCTCCCCAAAACATTTTAGGACCTTAACATCACATTGATACCCAAACCAGGTAAAGATCCAACAAAGAAAGAGAACTACCAGCCAATATCCTTGATGAACATAGATGTTAAAACTGCCAACTTGAGCCTAGCAAAATGGAACCAACAATGCATCTCAAAAATCATCCACCATGATCAAGTAGGCTTCATTCCCAGGATGCAAGGCTGGTTCAACGTCTGCAAGACCATAAACGTCATTAAATACATCAACAGATGTAAAAACAAAAATCACATGATTATATCATTAGATGCAGAAAAAGGTTTTGATAAAATCCAGCACCCTTTTTTGACAAAAACCCTCAAACATCTAGGCATAGATGGAACATACCTCAAAATAGTAAGAGCCATCTACGAGAAACCCACAGCCAACATATTGCTAAACAGACAGAAATTGGAACCATTTCCCCTGAAAACTGGAGCAAGACAAGGAAGCCCACTCTCACCCCTCCTTTTCTACATAGTTTTGGAAGTCCTCGTTAGAGCAATCAGACAAGAGAAGGAGATCAGGGTTACCCAAAAGGAAAAGAGGAAGCTGAGTTATCCCTCTTTGCAGACGACATGATTCTATACCTCAAAAACCCAGGAGAGTTTTTCAAAAACCTCCTTGCACTGATAAAGGACTTTGGCAAAGTCTTGGCATTTTTTTTTTAACTGTAGTCTTCACTGGAAAACTTGGTAGTCATTTTTGCTTTCTTTTTGAATGAGTCCTGACTTTACGAAAGCCAGAGTAATTAACAATATTAATGACTAACATGCAATAAACAATATGTGTAATGATATGTACTTTATATAAATGAGCATTGTCTGCATTTTGTCAAGGAGGAAACTGGGACTAGAAAATTACAGTAACTTGGACAAAATCACCTTGCTGTTAAGTGATAGAAGCAAAATGTGACCCCTAACCTGCATGTAAAAATACTAGTGCATATTATTACCCTGAAGATGATCAATTATAGACTCAAAGTAAAGCTCAGGAAAATACTTAATATTTTCAATGGACTTCAATAGCTCTATGAAATATAATTCATTGACTAAAAAATGTTTCAATCTTTGAAATGTAAGCTCTGTATATAAAAATCTTCAATAAACTAATTGCTCTATGGAATAAAAAATGTTATTAGAAAAGAATATCTGAGACAAAAAGTCAACAGGATGAGATGGAAAAGAAAAACAAGAAGTCAAAGGGGCATTTAAGAAAATCGAATGCAAAGGACATAGAACTAAACTATGACTTGGTGGATGTAAAAGAAAGACATTGGGAAATTTAAAATGAAGAACAAGGCTGGGCTCGGTGGCTAGCCTATAATCCCAACACTTTGGGAGGCCGAGGCGAGTGAACTGCCTGAGCCCCAGTGTTCGAGACCAGCCCGGGCAACTTGGTGAGACCTCGTTTCTGCAATAAATAAAACATTAGCTGGGCATGGTAGCGTGCATCTTAGTTCTGGCTACTTGGAAGGCTGAGGTGGAAGAATCGCCGGAGCCCAGCAGGTCAAAACTTGGGTGGCCGTGAGTGTGCCACTGCACTCCCCGCTGGGTGTTGGAGTGAGACTACAACTCCAAAAAAAAAAAAAAAGAAGAAGAGCAAATGCCAAGTAGATTAAAAGATTAAACAATAAGATAGGACTTGATAGACTTGGAAGACAAAGGAGATATCCAGTGTTCTTGAAGAATGGATGGGAGCAGGGAAGCTTGAAACAATAGAAGATCTTTTGTTAGCTGACACAAAACAACTTACCAGCACAGAAGGGAGGCCAGGTTTCAGGGAAAACTAGGGAGTTAAGACCTTGGGAGTAAAGACCTAAGGAGTAAGGACCTTGAGCAAGATAGATGCTGGAAAAAACTCTGAATCACAAGAAGTGAGCAAAGTATTCTTCAGGTATATAAGCAGAGAAAAGACTTGTATTGCAAAAATTGTGAGCTGAAAGTTTTATGTCAAGCATTTCTGTCTGAATGCAAACACATATATCTTTAGCTATTCATAACTGATAAAAAAATCACAAATGTATCATTTCTAAATTACTTTTTTCAAAAATGTTGCTATTTCCCAAGGAGAATTAGACATCCTGGACTTCTGATGATCTTGCCTTTCCTCTTGAGTCAGAAAAAATACGTGTCTATATACATGTAACATATCTATAAAAATGAAACATAAGACTATATGAAATGTACTTATTTTTAAAATCAGTCCTTAATGATAAGCACATTTTAAGTCAGTATATTTATTTTTAAAATCAGTCCTTAATAAGCACATTTTAAGTCAGCATATTATATTTATTTTTAAAATCAGTACTTAGCAATAAGCACATTTTAAGTCAGTATATTATATTTATATGTGGTTTAAAATCAGTATGTAATTTTGATTATATGATATACACAATTAAATTTCAGAGGAAAACAAGGAAAAAAATGCCCCAAAATATCAAGAGAATTTATCTGTATAGTAATACTATGGATATATTTTTTCTTTTTTTCTTCTTTTCTGTATATTCTAAATATCTTGTCATATATTATTTATTATTGATATAATGAGGAATTAAAGTATATTGATAAATAATTAGAAAGCAAGCCCCCTTTGTCTCACCCTCTTCCCAAAAGCAGCAATCTCTCTTTCTAGGACTGACTAGTAATCTCAGGACACTACTAACATAGCCGTGAAAGATGGGAAGCTTGTTTCAATCTTCTGCATGTGGTCAGCCAGTTTTCCCAGCACCTTTGCTGAATAGGATCTCCTGTCCCCAGTGGTTGTTATGTTGTTGGAGGCTTTGTCAAAGATGAGTTGGTTGAGAAATTGAGGCTTTGCTTCCAGAACCTCCATCCTGTTCCATTGGTCCATATGCCTGTTCTTGCACCAATACCAGGCTGCTTTGAATATTGTAGCCTTATAGTAAAGTTTGAAGTCTGGAAGTGTGATACCCCCCGCTTTGTTTCTTTTACTAAGGATTGTTCTGGCTATTCATGGTCATTTTATATTTCCATATGAATTCCTGTATTGTCCTTTCCAGGTCTGAGAAGAATGCTGCTGGTAATTTAATGGGTATTTCATTAAATCTGTAGATTGTCTTGGGTAGGATGACCATCTTAACAATGTTGGTCACCATACACAAAAATCAAAGATATTAATGTAAAACTTCAAACTATTATAAGAACCTTAAAAAATTGCAGAAGACACCCTTACGAACACTGGAACTGGCAACCAATTCCTGATCAAAACTCCAGATGCCTGTGCCTTAAGAGATTAGCTAGACAAGTGGAACCTCATCAAACTGACAAGCTTCTGCAAAGCAAAAGAGACCATCAAGAAAGTGGGGAGACAGCCCACAGACTGGGAAACAATATCTTTCCACTGTATATCTGACAAAGGCCTAACATCTAGGATCTACAAGGAACTCAAATGTGCCAAAAAGAAATAAACAAACAGCCACATTACAAAGTGGGCAAAAGATATGAACAGACACTTCTCAAAAGAAGACACACGAGCAGCCAACAGATACATGACAAAATGCACAACCTCACTAGTCATCAAAGAAATGCAAATTAAAACTACACTGAGATACCACCTGACTCCAGTCAGGATTGCCATCATCAAGAACTCAAAAACAATAGATGCTGGAGAGGTTGTGGGGAAAAGGGATCACTTTTATACTGTTGGTGGCTATAGCCTCTGTGGAAAACAGTGTGGCGGTTCCTAACAGATCTAAAAATCGACTGCCCATACAACTCTGCAATCCCCCTACTAGGAATATACCCAGAGGAACTCAAATCACTCTATGAAAAAGATACCTGTACATGCATTTTCGTTGCAGCATTACTCACAATAGCAAAAACATGGAACCTACCATGCTGCCCATTGACAAAAGACTGGATAAAAAAATGGGATATGTATACTCAATGGACTATTATACAGCCGTAAAGAAGGACAAAAATCATGAACTTTGCAGCAACTTGGATGGACTTCAAGTGCATAATACTGAGTGATCTATCACAGAAGCAAAGAAGTGAGTACCACCTGCTCTCACTCAGAAGCAGTCCTTGAACAGTTATCATAATACTGTAAGAAAGGGATTGGCAGTAGTGGGAAACTGCCAGGAGGAGGCATACCTCATCACTGCATAATGAACATTTGTGTACCTAACACTGAATTGTACCCCACATCTTTAAAATTAAAAAAAAGCAAAACTCATTTGCTGAATCAGAAACAGAAAAGAAAGAAGGTTGGGAAGCATTCCTTCCTTGTTTTTAGGTTCAGTTAATAATCCGGAGTTAGTCCTGACTTTCACTGTAAGACTCCCTGAAAGAAGGTACAGAGAAGAGGAAAGGAGGAAATACCTCTCAACCCATACCTATGTACCTATGTACCTACATGCATACACATATACATGTGTGTGTGTGTATATATACACACATATATATACACACATGAGGGGGACCCCCCAAAATGAGAATTTGCTTTTGGAGGGTGAGGTCTTTGCAGTATACTCAGAATTTGTTTCTCCAGGTCAAACAGCCAACTGAAATTTGTGTCTGGAAGTTTTGAGAAGACTGTGTCATGATTTTTGGAAGAAACGTCTAAATTTGTGGCAAATAGGCGACGGTTCTTCTGCCATGTCAACGCACCTGCCCACACTGCACTAAGTATTCAGCAGTTTTTGACCAAAAAAGGCATGATCTCTGTGTCCCATCCTCCTTATTCACCTCATCTCAATCAGAATGATTTTTGTTTGTTTGTTTGTTTCCCTGAATGAAAAAAATTCTCAAAGGGAGACGTTTTGCCGATGTGAGGTGAGACAAAAAACAGTAGAAGCACTAAAAAGTGTCAAAATTGATGAGTTCAAAGCCTGTTTTGAGCAGTGGAAAAGTGTCTTGATAGGTGTATTGCATCAAATGGAGAGTGCTTTCAAGGTGACTGAAGTTTAAGCTTTTAAAAATAAACACACAATTTGTTTTTTGGTGGGGTTCTCTCCCTCGTATATCAGGCCTCTGTGAATATTTGTTGAACACATGAATTCAACTTTTAGCCTGAAATAGTTCATGTAACATTTAACTAATGTAGGGAAGACAGTTGGCCACCCGGGACTCCCCCTCCCCCCGTGATAATCTCTCATCTTCTCAGTAGTGTTTGTTCTGACTCTAGATCACCATTAATATGAATCTACCTAATAAAGTTTCATTCAGATTATCTTATGCATTTCTGAAGGAAAGTGGCTTTGATCTCAGTTTCCCAGACACCACTGCAGTGAACTCACGAGTGTCTTTCCACAAGTATTGCATGCTGAGTGTTTCTTTAAAAAAAAGGTGTATGTACTTCTAACTCACATATTTCCAGACAACACCAAGCAAGTAGTATATTTTAGTTTCAATATAGCCGAGACAGTTTCTAGAATCATTTATGCTATTTAGTGACTAAGTTAGAAAACACATAAAAATGTTCAAGGTTTGCTTTGTTTTGAATAGAGGAATTTTGAACACTGCCTAAAAACATCAGTCTGCAAGGAAAATCCTATAAGATAGGCCCTTTCAAAATGAATGTGGGTTGTGATTTAGGGAAATATCCCATTTTCGTGATGTTTTGGCATCAGAAGCGAATGTAATAACTGTTATAAATGACAGGGAGTCGAGACAACTGGCTTGGCGTCTGGGTCATGTCACCTAAATCTTCGGGACTATGAAGCCCTGCGCTTTCTCCATGTTGTCCGAGGAAGTCTGTGTGAGGTCTGGAAGTCGCCCTCTTTTCTGTAAGCCTCAGCCCTCACCCTTTTCTCTCCCCACAGGCAACCCTCCTGCGACTTTTCTTAACTTTGCGTTTTCCTGTCTTTGGCATCATTCCTCGCCCCACTGTCCCTCTCTCATCACACGGAGCGTTGTACAGAGCATCCACAAACTGTTATTTTCTGTGCAAGATAAAGTGCAGGAGACATAGGTAGTAAACACAGTCAGTTTTAAGTGGTCTTTTAATTCCCTTGTATTCACTTCACTCGATAAAAGCAACTCCCAGCCTTTGCTTCTGGAACAAGTCTTTCATCCTTTATCTCTGAATTCTCTAGGGCTGGATAAACCATACATACATTTCATTTCCTTCCTTTAATTTCCTCGGCGGTACGTGTTTTAAAAGTCTGGCGTTGGTCAGCGCCCTAAAAAAGATTAAAAGCAACATTATATTGTGTGTCTACCCAGAGAACATCTGCTGTGATGAGATTTCTTGCTGCTCTGTTTTCCAAGAGAGGGCTCATTTGCGACCCGCCCACTGGGTCCACGGTTTGCTGCTGAAGAGAGGCCGTTGCCCCTGGCTGCTGCTGGACCTCAGTCTGCGGGTCTGATGTGCGAAGACTCCGGGTTGGCATCACCCGTTATGGATAGCAAGCAACTGAGTCTCAGCCTTGTAGAAACCATTCGTAAATCCGATCATTCAGATTTTTAACACGTAAACACAACTTCTACTTACCTTGTTAAGTCTGAGGATTCTAAAAGAATTCATATGACTGGCTCTCCAGTGCTGAAGCTGCAAGGCCAGCGGTTTACTGGTGAATACTAGTGGCCAGCTCTCCTCAGAGAAGCCAGGCATGTGCGGAGTTCTGACAGTTAAGTGTGCGAACTCATCCTAGAAAAAGTACTTCGTACCTCATTGCTGAATATCACCATAGTCACCTTCGAAGCACTCTTCTCAGGAAGCTATGCAGCATTGGTTTGTTTCATCCAAAACAGTTTAGTTAGTAAAAGCCGAAGAATGTAGGTATCATTTTAGGATATGAAACTGTAGCAGAGATGTAAAGGCTCTTAGTGTGACCATTCTTTACAATCTTTTCTGGGCCCAGTTCCAGCTACTAGCTGTTTACTAGTCTACCTGTCAATGTAATTTTGGAACTCTTTCTGGAACGGCCATCAGAGCTGTCATCTTATTACCCTTGATGTCCTGATTGTCATCGAATGTCTTTCTTTCCATATCTGCTTTATCTTTGGGTAAAGAAAAAAGTCATGGGAGCCAGATCAGGTGAAAAGAGAGGCTGTTCCAGTTACAGTTATTTGTACAGAGCTGCCAACGGAAGTACACGGGCAAGTTCATGAATTTATTTGTCAAGCCTCAACAAATAATGACACCAGCTCTGATGGCCCTTCCAGAAAAAGAGTCCCCAGACTGCTATGACTGGTGGACTAGGTGCTGGCGTTGGTGCAGAACTCCCCAAGGAGAGTACCTCAAGGGCGACCGTAGTGGTGATGTTCAGCAATGAGATATGAAGCGCCTTTTTTAGGATGGTTCACGAACTTAATTGTCACAGATCACATCATGAATTTTATGGTGTCAATACTGTCACTACAGACAACTTCTAGCTGCCTGGAGACATCTGAAAATGTGGCGTTGGGAACTAAGCGAGTGCAATTGGTTCTCGGGACCTGGTCTGAGCCGTTTTCCACAGCCCTGTGTGAAATGAACTGAAGAGTGCATTTGAATCTGGGTGTAGATTTTAGCTTGAAATCGGTGCTTTAAAAACATTCATGCCAGGTGTTACATATTATTGATACTAAAAGAAAAAAACATAAACTGTGTTTTAGGGTGCAACGTTTTAAGTCTAACGAACAAATCAGAAAGGGAACCTGGATTGAGTAAAGCGTTTCTGGTGCAGGTTAAACTCAGTCCCTGTAAGCCATATAACCTGGGTGTGGTTTCTAGAACTCAACTTTGTTTTCATCTGCCAATCTTTTGAGGGGTCGGAAACTAAGTTTAATCAATGGGGGAATCAGTTATTTTGTACAGTACGGGTGGCATGTACTGTTAGGGAGTTTCATGAAATAGTGGTGCAAGTAAGTAGCGAGACATCATTGTCAGTGCTGCTTGTGTTCATTCACATCTGCTGAGACAGTCATTGAACACTCTGGATCTCCGTCATTGACCCATACAGTAGAAGTGACCCCAGCATTCCCAGCTGTGTGGCTTCTGGGTTTGCCCAGTTATGCCCTTGGCCTTGGGGGACCACAGAGTGTATCTGTTTCTCCCACATCCTTCTGCTGTATTAAGGCTGAATCTGTTAACAAATATGACATCCATCAGAGAATATGTCCTTATCTGCGCAACGTTAAGGACCCTTGCGCCCGTTTGTGTGTGCGGCTCTGTCTCAAAGCCTTCATCCAAGCACCCAAGATGAAATGGATCTTTCAGCTACTCCCAGGTTGGAGCGCCTGTCCTCTGCCCAACGTGAAATGGCAGCACAAGGAGGCAGTTGCATTTACGGTGCTTTCTTTCTGATCCGTCCTTCGGACATTGAGCACTTTGTCCTCCCTTAAGGGCTAACTCTTCTGCAAATCTAGGGTTGAGGAGAGAGTCTCCCTTCTTCTTCTTGATGGCGTTGCTCTCCTTTTAAATAGAAGAGAGCCGCCGGGAAAGGAAATAGCAGAGAAAAAATAAATTTTCTTAATATAATAGAAACATCATACTATGCTGGATCTACTGGCCCAGGCATTTTCATATTTTTACTAGCTGTTTCTGCTACAAGCACAGAAGAGTTAGTGTCCTGTTCACAAAGAAGTATTTTCTTCACTATCAGATACCAAGTATTGAAATTATAAACACACAAAAAAACTCCCTAAAATTTGAAATAACCCATGGGAAGAAGATTTAAATCACTGAGAGAATCCGGGGGAGTTTACCACCAACAGCATCACGGATGGGGCTGATGCAAATTGCTGGGTCCTAGGACAGACAGAGAGATGGAATTTTTACAAACACAACATCTGAAGCCAGAAATAAAGAGGGAACTTAAAACGAGAGCAACAAACTTGAACTGAGTTTGCAAGATGCTCTTGAACTACGTGCGTGGAGGCTGGAAGGGCATTAGAGCAGTGGTGGGACCTAGGAGCTGGGGTCTGGGACAGTGGTGCCACACTGGAACAGGACAGGGGTGGCAAGCAGAGCTGGGTCCCTGCAGGGAGCTGGACATGGCCAGGGGAATCGCATCACATGTATGTAACATGTGTTTGCATGCTTACTGTATACAAATGCAACCAATCTGTCTGTCGTCTGTCTATATCCATCCCTCTGTATTCATCGACCATGTCTATCTACCTCTCTGTCCTTTATATCTATCTATCATCTCTATGTATCTCTCTACCCATCATCTATCTCTATCATAGCTATCTACCATCCGTATCCATCATCTATATCTATCACCTGTCTATCATCTATACTGATTTATCTATCATCCCTATCTAGGTGTCATTTTCATCTCACTATCATCTCTGTCTAGCTCATCTATTTGTGTTTCATCTACATTGATCCACTGATCTGTCCTCATCCATTATCTCTCTATCATCTATCTATTTACCATTCATATTCTCTATCTATCTAGTCATCGATCTTTTCCATAAAATTTCCGGAACCGCGGGGCTCCTGTCCCCCATGTAGTCTGAAGTCAGAATTCACGTTATCTGCGTGCAGAAGCAACCTCTAAGCCAAAGAACGAAGGTACTTTCAAGGACGGTTGGAAGACAGCATGGTAGCCCTCTTAGGTGACACTGGGCTCTCCTTTGTACTGCACCATTTTCTTCCTTCATAGCAATTATTGCCAACTGACACGGTGTCTGATTTTATACATTTTCTGCCACAAACTGTATTTATACGTTTTCTGTCTCCTCAGATGGCAGTGAAATCTCCTGGGAGTTGGGAACTCGCTTGATCCTTACCTCCTAGAGAAGAGACCTGGTACCCCGTGTGAAGACATCCACCCCCGAGTTTTAGGCAGCCCTGGTGTGGAGGCTGCTGTTGACACAAGCCACCAGCAGCACCGTCAGCACACCGGACAGGATGATCAGTCTCATAACTGCAAGAATACAGAGACTTTACCCTCCACCTTTAAAAGAGCCTTTTTAGAAGAATTAACGAGCTGCTATGAAAAATAACCTTTAAAAAGTCCCAACATCACACACACTTGTTCAAGTGGAAAGCACTGTCCAACATGCTGAAGGTAAAGCTCCTGTCCTCTGTGTCTTTGAAGCCAAGAATGGAAGGGCGTGCGCAGGTCTAGGCAAGGGCCTATGGAGGTGGGCTCTGGAATCATCCTCCACGGCTTCCACTGAGTAGATGTTGCCCTTTGACGCTTGGTAACACCTAAGGCAGGGGAGAGCATGAGAGAGAGAGAGAGAGAGAGAGAGAGAGAGAGAGAGAGAGAGAGAGTGTCAGACAGAAAATGGGGAGAGGGAGAGAGGAGAGGAGACAACGGAATGGAAGGAAGGGAGAAAGGCAAGTGTGGAGAAGACAGAGTGAGACTCCAACTCAAAAAAAAAATTAATTTTTAGGGACTGTCCTAAAATATATTTTCATACAAATTGAACATTGACCTTGATGTCACCTCCTTAATGCTCAGAGATTCTAGTCTTTAAAAATAGATGTTTGTGATGCAATAGTTGACTCTTTGATGATTTTTTAGTATTATCAGTGTGTTATGTTCCTTCATTTAAATATATGTCATCTTACGTACAGTGGTAACTCTTGACTAGGTAAATAGCACAATAGTCAATGAATGTTTCTTGGACATCTTTTTTTTTTTTTTTTTGAGTTGGAGTCTCACTCTGTCACCCAAACTGGAGTGCAGTGGCCCCTCCCAGCCACTGCAGCCTCGACCTGCTGGGCTCTGGCGATCCTTCCGCCTCAGTCTTCCGAGTAGCCGGAATTACAGGCATGCACTACCACGCCCGGCTGATTTTTTGATTTATTGTAGAGATGAGGTCTCGCTGCCCAGGCGGGTCTCGAACCCGCGGGTTCAGGCAATCCACTCACTTCAGCCTCCCAAAGGCGCGGGATTACAGGCTGAGCCACCGAGCCCTACTTCTTGGACATCTTTTAAAACAGAATTGTTACCTTGTGTCTAAATAGGTCACATATTATGAAGAGCTTTCCATAAAGACCCATAAACTCATAATTAACACTTCATGGGATGTAACCTACATAGCGATAAGAAGAAAAACCTCCTCCTTACACATCTATGAATTGGAAAGGGCTATAACCAGCACTGTGTAGGCAGAGCACCGCTAGTTTGCATGGGGTGCTTTCCAAAAATCAAATGTTGTGACAGATTTGAAGACAACGGAGTGTGGTAGTTTCCTAGCTATGGAGTTAAAAGGAAGAGAATGTAACGGTGTTGCAAGATAATTTTATTTTTACAAATATTTGTAAAGAGTTTTCCCATGTTTTTAGAAAGACTTTTTTCCTCTTATTTTTATTTTTTCAAAATTGAATACCTTTGTTAATCCGTATAATTAGACAATGTTAAACTAGTTTTCTGAATTATTAATTTAGGATTCACAAAGGCTAAGTGATTTGTTTAAATGAATCTTCTCAAACAATGAAATTACACACACGCATCACGCATACACACACACACGAGGGATACCCCCCAAACAGAATGTGCTTATTAAAAAAATGTGTATTTATTCTTACATATTTAATCTTCAGGCTCCTTCAAGGTACTCTTCATTTGATGCAATACACTTATCAAGATGCTTTTCTCACTGCTCAAAACAATGATTAAGCTCATGAATTTTGATGCTGTTTAGTGCTCCTGCTGTTTTTTGTTTCACCTCTTCTACATCGGCAAAATATTTCCTTTTGAGGACGTTTTTCATCTGGGGAAATGAGCAAAAAAAAAAATTGGTTTCGGGCAATATTGGGTGAATAGGGAGGGTGGGACATGGAGGTAGTGCCGTTTTTTTATCAATAACTGCTGAACACTCAGTGCTGTGTAGGCAGGTGCACATGTAAGTCACCCATCAAGAAATGAGCAAATGCTTGAAAGAATCTCCAAAAAATATCCACTAAAGTCCAGTGCAGCCTCTCACACCAGCACTAGCTGGTGCACTGATTCCAATGGGTTCCCAGAACACTTACCTCGTGGGAGAAGCCTGCACTACAAGGGACACACTCTCCAAAAATGTGGTTCCATTTTGGGGGGACCCCGTCTTAAATACGAATATATGAACTTGAAACTTGCCTCAGGACACTCATTCATGAATTCACGCAATAGCTCAATGAGTACATGTTTATTACCCGCAAAATTATCTGACAGACCAAGGGCTAGCATTTAAGGTTACAAAGATGACCAGGAGAGGATTCCTGACTTTGGAAAGATCATAACCTAGTGATGGACAAATGTGTTATCTGTTCACTTTGTCTCTGTATGTTTAAATGAGGATGCATTGGACACTTGTTGAATATGTAAGTTTATTTTTTTTCTAACCACAAATCTTAAGCAAGTATTATAATAAGTGATGTTAATATATTTTGAAACAGATTTCACAGGAAAAACGGGGAATAAATTTGGAATATCACACCAAGATACACATAAAGAAAGAAGACTACCTCAGAAATGCTTAGTAAGGACAGCTATTTCCAAAATAAAACCTAGTAACACAAGAAATTGGAGGGTGACCACAGAGGAATGAAGGAACTGAAAAGAATGTCTTAATTATTGAAGTAAACAAAACCTGAAATTGTCTCTAGACCTCTTAGCCAGGAAAGAAAGCTTGGGGTTTCCAGTAGGTTAAAATTTTTTCTTTTCCCTTCAGATGGGAAGTCCAGATAAGAGATCCCCAAATTTCAGCAATTCTTAGAAAAATGGCAGGCCTGGCAAAAGAACAGCTTAGGCAAATTTCCTGGGTTTGCTCCACTGACTCAAACATTTAATCAGATTGCATGCGACCTTCCAGGGTTGGTGAAAAAGCACTTTGTGGGCAAGTCTGGAGAGGTTTCTTCCATTTCCGCAGCAGGTGGGACTCCTGGGGCTTTTCCTGGGAGAGGTCCTAGAATCGAAGGCCCCCATGGCTCCGGCTGATGAACGCTAGCCCTCCCAGAGACGGGTCGTGTGCTGTCGTCTTCACGGGAGCCTCAGCTCTCTCTAAGTCCGCTCATATCTGGGGCTTAAACTCCCACCACTGCATCCCAACCAGGCATGCATGTGGGAGGAGCCTCGTCTCCGCAATCTCACAACTAGCAGTCACCTATCCGGTTCCAGAAGCTTCCTTCAGAAGCAAGCCTAGCAACTGCTCTCAGGAAACCCTTCCACCCCTCCTCTCCCAATATCCAAGGCTCTGTTCGGGTACCTATGTCTTGGAAAACAAAAGCTTTGGCTCTCCCCACAGGAAGAATATCCTCAGGCCTGCTGGAGCGCTGCCCTGCTGGCCCTCTTTAAAGGGGAAAGAGGAAAATGTATCTCACTGATTCTTGTTTGGAAAACACAGCTGAGCTATCCACCCAGAGGCTCTTGTGGCAGACCCCGTAGTTAACCTAATTGTTACCGTCTCAGGTAACCAAGCTAAGGACAAATCGTAAATTTTCAGTACTAGGGGAAAGTGGAAAGTTATGGCATTTGATTACAGGAGCTAAAGCAGCAAACAAAAACAAGGAAATAGTGACAAAAGCAAGTGGCAAAAATGACTTTGAAAGGTTTTCTTTCAGAAAAATATGATGATAGCATTCAGGAGGGCTTTTTTTTTACAGTCTTCTGGACAGTTTTCCACAGATTGTAACACTTAAAGAACCTTTTTTGCTTGATTTCAATATCAAAGTGTTGATCTGTTTCACTCCAATGCCACTTCATAGTAAGTTACTAGTTCAGTGGTCAACAGCCCACATGTTGAACATTTCTCAATAGATTTAGAATTTTTACTTTTCATTTGAAAAGGAAATCTGTTGAAATCCAAAGAGGTCACAGTCAGAAGACCAGATTATTTATTTTTTACTCATTATTTTGTTCTCTTAGAAAGTTCTAAGTAATAATTGTGTTGACCATATTGTTTTGTTTAACAGAGGTGTTTTTGTGTTTTTGAGTAGAAAAGTGTCAAGTTAAAAACGTTCTTTTTCTTTTTTCTTTTTGCCTTTGAGAAACCACTCAACCAAATCAAGTACTTGAAAACACAGCACTCTTTTTACGTGAACCAAAACTTCTTCACATACCTAGAAACAAATTCTAAATTCCATTTCAATCAGAGCTGATCAGTTTACATGGATGGATTACTATCAAAATGAACCCTGAGAGTATCAATAATTTTTTTTCTGGTATGAAGTTTTGGGGGTTATTTTTATTGCTAAATTTTACATCTATTGTATTATGATCTTATACATTACAGAACAATCACGGTTAAAGAGAGGATACCAATAAAAAGCAAAAATAAGTGCTACTTCATCTCTATATTTTTCTGTAGCTAAAGCAAAATAAGCCCAGGAATGAATGGCTCCCATAGGATTCTGGTTGACCAATATGTTTGGAGTGTTGAGGTCAAGATTTTGTTAAGTACAGGCTTGGCTTCATAGATCCAGCTGGTGTTCCCAACATTTTATTCATGAATTGATTAAAGATTCCCATTTTTATGACTGCGATTGAGGAAAATAAAGGAATGAAATAGTTTCCTTGTCTCTATTCTGTCTTCTCATATAGTAATTTATTTCCTGGCAATACGCTGATATATTGAGGCGTGTCTTAAGGAATCGTGTCTACCTATTTATATTAGAAGTTTATTTAGAATGTGCTTTAAAATATGACTTTCCCTGGATAATCTACATCCGTTTGAAGTTCAGAATTTAATCATCCATTAATAAATGTGTTTTAAACGTCTTCTTTATAAATAGGTACCTTGCTAGGGGCTGCAATTTTAGGGGTTGTGAAGGGAATGTGTTTTGTGTGACTGCAGGGTTCAAGCTCCTGGGACACAGCTCCAGGACACAATCTGTTGACATAAGCCTCAACAGATTTAGCAGGAGTCGATGGCTAGTTTGAGAAGCTGTTCTGGGGACATTTGAAACTCTGTGGGACAAGAGGGTTGCCTTGTCGTCCAGGGACAGCGGTGGCATGAAATCACATAGACGTCTCTCCTCTTCCTCACCTCCATGGGGGATTTGTCTCTTCCGTGGAATGCTGATGAATTGCTGAGAATAGTTTGGGGCATTTGGAGACTGTAATATGACATGGATGCTAATATTCTCTAGCAAGGCCCAGTTAATATCTATGCGGCTGTTTCTTTAGGTGTTACGTGGGCAGTTGTGAAATGGGAACGAAAAGAGGTGCATGATGGATGCCTTGTGGTGATGGTGACAAAGTTCCCCTTTGACAGCTTTCTTGGTGGTGATTCTTTCTATGAAGGCTTTGTGGAGAATACCCTGGGTATTCCACCAAAATTCAGTGGACCCAGTGGTATCAACTGGTTTCTCTATTAATGTAAACGTATGTCTTTCCACATATGAAGAGGGTCCTGGGATAGGCACACAAGGCCTACTCAAGAGTTGGAATACAAAGAGCAGGTGTCAAAAATCGAGGCTTTGGAGATGGAGTTAAAAAGTATGATGGTGGCAGAGGTGTGGCTGGGTGAGAAAGGACAAAATCTTGTGAGTGAGAAACCAGCACGTGGAGAGACGTCTTGTCTTTTATTAACAAATAAATAAGTAGACTTACCTTTGTACAGAAATAAAGCTTGGGAAATCTCGGGTCAAAGGAAATCCATCTATTCCTCCAAAAACATATTTGCTGCATGCTTATTCTGTATATATGTAGTTTGGTTTTAGGTGCCTTTTAAGGGTATGGTAGCTGTGAAAAGTATGAAACGGGCACTGATCTCCTGGGGATGGCATTTTAGCAGAAGGTAAGCCTACAGGGGGCTGGATGAAGCTGTTTCTGAATATTGAACGGATCAAGCTTGTGATGGGAGTCTATAGACCCTCAATTCAACACAGAGCTCCCTTGCAAAGTCCTGGATAAACTGATTGAAAAGAGGTCCGTATTCAAGAGATGGCAGGTATGCAGCTGGCAAAAATGGTAAAGTGGCTAGTTCACTTTAAAAACCGAAGTTCCATCTCACGTTCACATTGAAGTAGGCTTTGTGTGTCTATCCCAGGACCCTCTTCACGTGTGGAAGCACATGCGTTTGTATCCTCCAACAACTGGTTGACCCGCGAGGACCGCCCGCCCGCTTTTTCCCTGTCTTCTTCCGTCCGTCCTGCCCTTCCTGTCCCCACCCTGCTCCGTACGACTCAGCTCCGCTGTCATTTGGTCACCTCTGTCCACCCCGCCCCCCGCCCTCTCTTCTTCTGCAAAACTCCAACCTTCCTCCAAACCACACTTAGTTCAAGCTTTTGAATGTGCCGGGAAGGAAACGATATGTCATCATGCTCATCCGATTTCCTTAATTTTTTTGACCACCGTTGGAGGTAACATGTTTACTCCACTCTTACTCTTTTTTTCCAAATAAATGCAACTCGATTAGCCTAATTCCAGATCTCACTGATTGTATTGCAGGAATTGAGCGGAAACAAATGACATGACTTCAAATTAGATTCCAAGACAAGAAGGAGCTGAGGAAGAAGAAGAATGTACAGGCTAATTTCAGTATTCCTCATAAGTAGAAAAAGAATTTAAATCCGTATTTATCTCCAGGAGTCGCTAAGTGCAGACACAGAGGTGCCAGAATAACTGTCACTGTGGTAATTGCAAAAAAGACCCAGCCTTTTTATCCCTCCTGCTGACTCTCATCTATGTTTCTGGACTTCACCGGACTCTTTCCTCTGGCTTGTGGGAAGATAACAAATATAACTCAGAGGTTTGAAAAAGTACATTCTTGCAACTCTGTCTTTGCCGCAATATGTCTGGTCTCACTTCCTTGGTCTAGCCAACTACCAGCGTCACACCAGATTAGTGAGCAAATCTAGCTGAAACTAGAGGAGCCACCAGTCTGAGTCACTGACACACACAATCATGAAAAAAATAATGCTTATCTTTTAAAGTATTGATTTAGGAATATTTTTACGCCATTTAATAGTGGCAATGTAGCCAGTATCATAACTATTCTCAAAATACGAACCTTTATAGATGCTCAAAGTTACGCTGATCACACACTATGGTTTGAATGGTCCCCCCAAGATTCATGATTGGATTTAGTCACTGGTGTGGCAGACCTTCAAGAGGTGATTGGGTCACCTCTGCTTAAAGTTTTTATGTAATACACACCCACAGAAGTTTTCATCATGTGGCTTGAATTCTGTATATTCTCTCTCTCTCTCTCTCTTTCTCTCTCTCTCTCTCTCTCTCTGTGTGTGTGTGTGTGTGTGTGTGTGTGTGTGTGTGTGTGTGACTTAGTCTGTTCAAGACTCTACCTTCATAAATGGGTTAATTCATTTAAAGATAATGAACTAATGGATTTGCGAGCTAATGGATTTACAGGTGATCACCAGGGTGAGACTGGTGGCTTTATTAGAAGAGAAAGAGAGACACCTAGAATTTGGCTGCAGGCTCAGTCCTCTGGCCATGGATGCATCTCCTGACTCAGGACCCTGTAAGAAGTTCCCGCCAGCACGAAGTCCCTCACGATACGGGCTCCTTGATCTTGGGCTTCACAGCATCCGTAAGAATCACATTTTAAAAATAAATCACCAGCCTTCACATTTTTTGTCTTGAACAACAAATAACAAAGACACACACACACAGAAAGAGAATATACAGAATAAGCCACATGATGAAAACCTATGTTAGTGTGTATTACATAAAAGTGTTAAGACTGAGGCCACAGCCATTATGCATATCAACAGTTGGATAACAGCTTAAGTCACCTATTTTCTTTTTTTTCAGTTGGAGTCCCACTCTGTCGCTGAGGCCGGAGTGCAGTGGCACACTCATGGTCACCCCAGCGTCGACTTTCTGGGCTCCGGCAATCCTTCTGCCTCAGCCTTACAAGGAACCGGAACTACAGGTGCCCGCTACCATGCCCAGTTAATTTTTTTAATTTTTGTACTGTAGAGATGAGGTCTTGTCAAGTTGCCCAGGTTGTTCTCGAACCCGTGGGCTCAAGCAATCCTCTCACCTCGGCCAGAGATTCATGGTGACCAACTATACAACATATTGATTTCTTTACATCTCCAAGCAAGCTTATGCATGTCTCTAAAAAATCCTGATAAACAAACAAATCCTGATAACACATGAACAAAATAATCTTGGATATTTTTTAAGCTCAAAATGTTCATACTAATTAGATCAACCCTTCCTGCACACAAAAGTCTTCTTTTTGGCTCCTAGGATCATCTTCTAAGCCTAGTGGTTGGAATACCCTTGGGGAAACCCATTCCCAGATTCCTTATCCAATCCACGTCCCTTCTGCTTGTTTCTGAATTTTTCCTGGTCTTTGCTTTTCTTGATCTGCTGCTCAGCCTGTGACCACCAAATTCTGCTTAGAAGACCATCTTTTATCTGATATTTTAAACAGTTTGTTTGTTTGTTTGTTTATTAGTTGGGTCTCACTCTGTCACTCGGGCTGGAGTGCAGGGGCACAAGCGTGGAGTACAGCTCACTGCAGCCTTGAACTCATGGGCCCCAGCAATGCCTCAGCCTCCTGAGTAGCTGGGACTCCAGGCGGGTTTCACCATACCTGGCTAATTTTAAAATTTTTTGTAGAGACAAGGTTTCACTCTGTGGCCAAGGCTGATCTGGAACTCCAGGCCTCAAGCAATTCTCCCACCTAGGCCTCCCCAAGCTCTAGGATGACAGGCGTGAGCCACTGTGCCTAGCCCCATATTTTCAGTTATCTTATTTTACCCCCTCTCTCTTTTTTTTTCCAAATGTCAAAGGTCCTGCTTATTCCAGCAACCCAGAAAGAAAATGTGTAAATAAAAAAGAAACAGACTCATGCACTCAACTCCTGGGGGTGAGGGTGGGGTGAGAGCTGAGAAGTGGATAGAAGGCCAGAAGGGAGGGCGTGGGATGCGGGAGAGAGACAGAGAGAGAGACGGAGACAGGAAAAGAGAACTGGAGTCAAGTCCACGGCAACGAAGAGGCAGAGAGACATCCACAGAAAGAAGAAAGACAGGAATGGAGTATCAAAAGCAGAGATCCATGAAGCAGAGGCCAGGTGCGGTGGCTTAAGCTTGTAACCCCAGCATTTTGGGAGGCCGAAGTGGAAGGCTATTTTGCTCTCTTATTTTTATTTTGCTACCAGTAAATATTTCCATTGGATGATCTTTCTGGAAAGCTCGAATTCCGAAGTTCTATGATTTTCTGATTTTATGAAAGAGTCCTGCTCATCTCGGGGAGAATGCTCCATGAGAATAATTATTTCTAAGGCAGAACTGGAAGCATTCTTTTAATAGCACAAAAATATGCTATAAACACCAGATTTGTAACTCAAGCAATTGTGGATGTGGCTTTCACTAAATCACCTTGGGAAATTATTATTATTATTATTATTTTTGAGTTGGAGTCTCACTCAGTCACCCAGACCAGAGTGCAGACCACTCCCGGCCACTGCAGCCTCAACCTACTGGGCTCTGGCAATCCTTCCGCCTCAGCCTTCCGAGTAGCTGGAACTACAGGCGCGCGCTACCACACCCGGCTAATTTTTGATTTACTGTAGAGAGGAGGTCTCGCCAAGTTGCCCAGGCGGGTCTCGAACCCGTGAGCTCAGGCAATCCACTCACCTCAGCCTCCCAAAGGCGCGGGATTACAGGCTGAGCCACCGAGCCTGGCTTTTTATCTTTAAAATAACAGGAAGAAACCTGGTACTGTGTCATTCAAGAAGCTGGAATAACACTTTGGCAACTTTGTGACTTCACCTGAAATATCAGATGCCTGGATCCTGATATTTGGTGGTGAGTATGCAATGTCCCCCGAACCGTGGTGAGAACCTTTCACTGCTTCTGGGTGATTATTCTTCTGCAAGCTGAACTTACCTGGATTTTTCATTTGGGTCCTTTTTTAAAAAAAAAACAACAAGATCCGGTGGAAATATTTAGTAATAGAAAGAGTGGGTATATTTTCTTAAATTGGCAAAGGTGAGCTTACTGGCCGAAAAAAGTATTAAATATAAAAAACTGGCAAAAACATGTTGGTGTCACAAAACTGGGTCATTCATTTAGATTTTATTTTCTGCCTTGCGTTAGTATTCATGTTATTGTGGATGGTTTTGCACTTTCCTAACTAACAGTTGCCAGAAACTGTTAACAGGAACTGTATTTGATATAGTTTTGCATTTACTCCATTGTCCAAAGCAGAGTGCTGTATATCTTGGGAAGAACCGATAATGACTAGAAGAATAAAGATGAGCCTTCAGAAGTAAAGACAAATCAGGTGAGTTAATATGACCTTCCATTTAACCTAGCAATTCCCCTACTGGAATATACTTGGAGGAACTCAAATCATTCTGTAAAAAAGAGATCTGCATACACATGTTTATTGCAGCACTATATTCACTATAGCAAAACATGGAACCAATCATGCTGCCCATCAAAAGAGGACAGGATAAAAAAATGTCCATATTCACCATGGACTATTATGCAGGCATAAAGAAGGGCAAACATATGGACTTCACAGCAACGTGGATGGATTTAGAGTCTATCATACTCAGTGATCTATCACAGAAACAAAGAACTGAGTACCACATGTTCTCACTCGTAAGTGGACCCTGAACATTTACCATAATACTATAAGAAAGGGATTGGCAGTAGTGGGATACTACCAGGGTGGTGGGGGAGGGGACACAACATCAATAAGGGTACCTAATCTCAAATCAGGCCAAGTGGGGACCAGAGGGAGGCCCAAACTTTACCTGTACTATGACCATTTGTATACCTAATCCTGAATTGTACCCCACATTTTTAAAATAAAATTAAAAATTAAAAAAAAATATGGCCGGAGAATCATAAGACAGATGTTAGGCAAAAAACACAACAAGGATAATATGAACAAAAGCCCAAAAGGCATCAAAGTCATCAAAACATTTTAAAAGAGAAATCTTTGGGTTAGAACCAAAGATGAACAATGACAATTTCAATGGCGTCAGAGGAGTGAAGCATAAATTATATATTTAGGACTAGGCGACTGTGATCGCAGGAAAACACATAATTACCCAAGAATATTTATTAGGGAAAGAGAAAAAGCTCAATAAAAGATAACCAAGTAAGATTACTGAAAAGGACGTCAGAAAATTAACAACGGCACAAATTGAATATTTGGTGTTACTCAGAATGAAAGAAGAAACTGGTAAGAAGAGTTTGAAGTCATTATAAGAGCAACTTTGATTATTAGAGATTATGAAGGGAGTTCAGTTACTGAAGTTTAAATTCAGTGGTGGATAATCTACCCTTTTCTGAGACTTGGCAAAGAAGAAAGTATGTTTGGATTAGAAGTCCAATTTCTTGGTCACTACAGTAAACTTTAGTCTAAAAACAGTGCTGACAATCACATTGTAGTTAGGTAATTAAAACCAGCCATTCCCACAAATTCTTTCCTCATTATCCCATTATACAATTGACTTTTTCCCTAACTTAGCTTGAAATTCCTCACATTAGGGTAATTTCTTCAAATTAGATAAGAAAACTGAAGCCATAATTTACAAGGGCACAATTCTAAATTTGTGAACTTTCTCCAAAATTATTTATGCAGAATACTGTTTCTGTTATTGACTAATATTTACATATTAATTATACTCTTCTTCCTAAAAGAATTTATTTTGGCTAAAGTGGATGTTGAGATCCAATGAGAAAAGGCATGAGCTGAAATAGTTGAGTCATTGATAAATAATGTTCAGTTGAACTAGAGATTAGAATTGAACATAAGACTGTGTTTTAAAAAAGATGCCTGCACACATATGTTTATTGCAGCACTAGTCACAATAGCAAAAACACAGAACCAACCATGCTGCCCATAGAAAGTGGACTGGATTTAAAAAACGTGGTGTCAATGTGAGACCTGGTGACAGTCATGTTGACTGCCTTACAGCTTCCAACACCTTAACGCACACTGATATGGTGCATCCCACAAGCTGAGGGCATGCTGGGAAACAGTTTCCTCCCCATGGACTTCAGAGCATCTGTGGCACCATAGTATTTCCCCTCTCAATCTGAACTGAATGTCAGATCGCTCTTCTCTTTTCTGAAGTGACATCCTTGTGCCTGAGCAGAGGTGGGCATCCTACAAGGAATTTAGGAATGGATGCAAAAGGAAAGGAGATGAAAAAAATAAGACAATCATTTAAAAAAATACAGGACTCCATATTCTGCTATTTGTTTGTATTGTTAAAAACCTTTTGACAGCATAATTTATTAAAAATATATCCCTTCCCCACTGGCGGTCGTGTCATCTTCTGTTTGTTTGTTTGTTTCAGGAAGTACACATGCGTGTTCATTACATGGACATATAGTGTAATGGTGGGGACTGAAACTCAGGTGGCCCTAAAGAACTGATATTCAGAATCTATAAGGAACTCAAACAACTCAACATGAAAAAAAAAAAAAACCAATAACAGAAAACAAAAAATGGGCAAAGAACATGAACAGACACTTCTTGAAAGAAGACACACAGCAACCAACAAACATGAAAAAATGCTCAGCATCACGAATCATCAGAGAAACGCAAATTAAAGCCACGATGAGATATCACCTCACACCAGTCAGAATGGTTATTATTAGAAAGTCAAAGAACAACAGATGTGGGTGTGGTTGTGGAAAAAGGAAATGCTCATTTGTGTTTTTAAAAGCTATACTAAAACCTGCTCATGTCCTGTGCGATATTTTATTATTCTAGTAGTATAATCTTGCTATGCTCATTTGCTAACCATTGCCTGAGCTATTTTATTTTTTATTTTTATTTTTTTGAGTTGGAGTCTCACTCTGTCGCCCAGACTGGAGTGCAGTGGCCGCTCCCGGCCACCGCAGCCTCAACCTGCTGGGCTCCGGCGATCCTTCCGCCTCAGCCTTCCGAGTAGCCGGAATTACAGGCATGCGCTACCATGCCCGGCTGATTTTTTGATTTATTGTAGAGATGAGGTCTCGCTGCCCAGGCGGGTCTCGAACCCACGGGCTCAGGCAATCTACTCACCTCAGCCTCCCAAGGGCGCGGGATTACAGGCTGAGCCACCGAGCCCGGCTGCCTGAGCTCTTTTAAATACAACTTTGATTAATAGCTTCTTCTCTATTGCAAATTAATGAAATCCTTAATATTCAGATTAAAATGCAAAGTTTTAGGGGGCCCTATGCTGTATAAATGAACTGGTTGTTCTACAGATATTTTACAGAATGCAGCAGTTGGAATAAAACCTCTTACTTAGAGGTTTATAATTATATGTAGGACACATAAAAATTTAATAAAGACTTATGATCTTGGATTTTTCTTTTCTTTTTACTGTCAAAATTTTAAACCTTGATTTTTTTAAAACAAATTATTTGTTTTGGACTACTAAGCAAATATAACCTTAGAACAATGAGAAAGATAGTAGCAGGAGCTCACTTATTCTGGATAACTATCACAAATAAGGTATTCAGTTTTAACATGGCATTTTCCAACATTTAAGTTATAATACATACATATGTCTCTATATATTTAAGTTCTAATATGCAGTACTCGCATTGAAATGTGTCACTTGGTGCAGAGATGACCATTTCATCCGGCTTAGCAGAAATGGAACTTTGGCAAATGGGGCTGTGGGTGTGTGAGTGAGCTTCCAGTTTTCCTCGTGCCCGTCCTCTCCTCTGCTCCCCGTGGGCCTCTGTTTCAGGCCGGGCCCCGTCACCTCCACCCCAGTCACTACAGCAGCTCTCACGTACTGATGTAACCACTGAGCACCTCTAGCTCCGACCCCATCTGTCATACGCTCAACCAACTCATGGACATTTTCATCCTAAAAATAACCACAAGTAAAATGTGTAAGATTCAGCCGAATATCTCTCTCAACTAAGTCGCAAATACATCTTGCCTCATATTCAATTTCTTGAGAAGTAATTCCAATATGTATTCATAAAGCTTTTTTCCTTCTGCAGGTGGTTTTGGAAACACCAGTCTATTCATGGTCTGGTTGTAGGACACATCACTCTGCCCTGGCACAGGAGGGAAGGAAATAAAGCCCGTTCCCAAGGTGGCTGTGGCGGCCTCAGATGCTCTGCTTGGGGAAGGAAGAAACACCAGCTTTTTCAGGCGAATATTACAACTTCAGCTTTACCGTTATTTTAAATTCAAAATGGCAACGGAATCTATTAAAAAATTGCTGAAGGCAATGTTTCCATGGTAAGAAAAAATATATATATATAAATAATTCCTCCATGGCAGGAGTTTCTAAATAAGCAGCCAAAGATTGACAAAATGCTCTGTTTCTATTTTCTTAGTATTTCATGTCCCACAAGTCCCAGACTGTCCCTACTGAGGATTATCTACTTTTAAAATTGTCATTTAATAGCAAGGAAGTGCCTTTTGTGTGTTCTTGATTTTAGGAAGATGTAACCTATCCTTCTTCAGAAACATCCTCAGATGCAGAGCCATATAAATGTTCTAACAGGATATTCTTTCAGAATGGAAATACAAATACGAATAGCTCTCTCTAACATGCACAACATGATGACAAATATAACTGAACATTTCTATCTGATTTGAGGAGGACTTTTTCTTCTAATACTGAAGACAAAGAAATATGACTTAATGAAAAAATCAAAACACATGATTTTCTTGAATTAAAAAAAAATCGGAATTTGGTCTTGCAAATGCACACAAACTCTCTGCTACCCAGTTACCTAATATTTTCCTTATAGATCCCAAGTGAAGTCTTTCAGGGATTTGTAGATCCTTTATGCAGTTTAGAGATGCCAGCAGCACGAGTGTCACCTGGGAGCTTGTTACAGATGCAGAAACTCAGGTCCCAGCTCAGAGCCTGAATCTGAATCTGCATTTTAACACGATCACCTGGTGGTCCTAATGAACATTAAAGTGTGGGAAGCCATGGTGCAGACCACAATGGTAGCAGCAAGAAGCAGTCTGGTTGGGGCGATTTAAAAATTTGATTAGGTAAGTGAATTTTAAATGAGATTGCTTGAAATAAGTCATTTCTGGATACAAGTCAGTTTATTCTGGCTCAAGTCTTATTAGTTAACTGCTTCTCAACTTACCGTACTATCTAGCTTGTAAAATGTTTTCTATATTGTTTGGCCTTCATTTGTTCATATTTGGGGTTGGAAAGCCACAAATTATCTTTCAAATTGTGAAGAAAAGAACATTCAAAATCTTAGATAAAAGTGGTCTCAAATTTACTGTTTATGAGACTTCAGTAATTCTGTAAGACATTGGGGAGAGGCATTAACTGGAAGAAATATGGGTTACCATCTCCTTTTATTTTTATTATGTTCACAGGGAGCCCTGCCCTGCAATCCCCACCCTTATGCATATGCAATTCCCCCAAATAATAAAATGATATTATTGTTCTTTGTTAACACATTTTTGTAGTCACAGAAGTGAAGTTATCCATGGGTGGGAGACCAAATACACGTGCACCTCAAGTCTTTCTCTGGCCTCAATGCACAGTGCTGCCATGTCATGTGATTTCCCAGTCTTTGATCCATGCTGTATAATCCCAAGAAAAAATTGCTTTCTCAGCTTTGGCTATCCTGACTTTAAACTCTCCCAGACTCTTGCCAGATCTAAAGCAGAATGGCTTGGAGTGTGAGGGACATGAGTAAGAGGTGACCCCTCTCTGCCACCCATCACTCTGAGCGTTGCAGAATCGACTCACTTACCCTTTGTCAGTGCAGATGGGTGAAGGGGACAGTCCCAGAAATAGACGTTATTTCACTGCAAAGTTTGTTCATTATGCTTGCCTCCCTTTTCTCTTTGTACAGATATTTGATAGTCATTTCTGTTAAGAATTATCCCAGTTTTCATTAGTGAGTTTTGCAGCTGCTTAGAGTTCCTGGCAGGCAGCACTGTTTAAGACTGTGTAAGTCTAAAATGTTTTCCCTAAAGTTTCAGTTCATATTGAAAACAGACACACACTCTTGAATGTTTAAAGCAGAATTGTTTCTGGCCAAATTTTCAGTGTCAACACAAAATACTGCAGAAGAAATTACATTTCAGTTTTCTTTTCTTTTTTTTTGAGCAACTCAAAAATTAAAAAAAAAAGAATAAAAAGGAAGACAAAGAGATGGAAGAACAAGAGAATGGAAGAAAGAAGAGTAAATCCATTCTAGTGTTTAACTAGTTTACATAGATTAATTTTAAGGAAATCATTACTAATAGTCTATTGCGTTTTCCCAAGAAGGGTTATAAAAACTCAATTTTTAAGGAGCTTTCTTTCCAAGCATATGAAATTCAAAAACAAACAAATAACAGCAACAACAACAACAAAAACCCCAAGCAAACCAATTAAACCTTTTATTGAAACAAGTGACGTTTTACTCTCCAGTGTCTATGTGGTTACATCAGACCGCTTTCTTTCCCACAATAATCAGAGTGGACTGACCATCAAGAAGAGAGCAGAAGAAATTAGTCTTGAAACTATATTCTGTTGCTTATATTTTTGTATACAAATACATAACGAAAACTTAAAAGCAGCCCTTTTAAGACTAGTTTTAAGCTTATGAGAAAGATTTTTCTCAGACTGCTGGTGTTCATATGTATCAGGGCCTCTGGTCTCATTCAAGAATTGTGGAAAGGTCCTGAAACGCATGTTCATGAAAGCACAGAAGCAAGAAATTTTACACTAGGAGGAAAAAGTCCCTATTGAAGACAAATCAAATATCTAAAAATCTTATATTTGAAATTAGCCTGCATTATCTCAAAAGGCTTTGCGTTGGCAAAATTTTCTATCGAAATGTTTCATAATAAAGTGATTCTTTTAAAAAAAAGAATGGTGTACATTCAAAACTATGTGATAAGAATGTCTCTGCTTAGCATCAGAAACTGTAAAATATTTTTAATATAGACAGTGGCCTTTGAAAACCACAATGAATCCTTTCTATTGTTTTGAGAAACACTTTCTCTTTCTAATTATGTTTCAATAAAAGAGTGCACCAGGCAATTTAGAATGCATGCGGGTGTTATTTTCTTCTTTTTAGTCATGACGCAATAATTTTTTTGTTATGAAAAGATAATGAATTTGAAATTGCAAAGTAAATGAGGGCCTAGGATGCCATAGGTTAAGTACATGAGAGTGATTGAACGACCTTTGATGGGTGTAGAATGAAGGAAGACATCTAACTATCACGAGAGAGTAAGCATGCATACTGGGAGGCCAGGGTTTCAGTATGTGGCAGCTGGTGAGGAAATGAGAAGCTGACCTGAAACAGGGAAAACCAGAATCCTTGAAAGTGCTCAGGAAAAATGAAGCAAGAGACTATCCACCTGTTGCCAAAAGAGACCAAGAAAACCTCGCTTTTCTCTGCTATGCTTCTGGGTAGAAACCTATCATTGTCACCGCCACCACCACCACCACCATCATTATCTACCACCATGCCTCAAATTTTGTTACCATAGGCCCATTCTCAGGTGGACCGGGAATGCTGATTTATATTACCTGCCTCACCACCAACCCCTGGGGAAACCCAAACCAAGAGATTAAGTTGAAATGGTTCCAGGTTTGATGATAGGAAGAAACAAATCTAAAACTTTCCCGAGGAAGGCCTGCTTGACTGCTGCCCCTTAAAACAACCAAGACTCTTGGAAAGTTTCCATTTTCTCCAAATTCAATTACCTTTGTAATTCAAGGTTACACAAGATATCACTGGGGAGAGGAAGAGATGCTAATGCAGTAATTACAAACGTCACCAACAAGAAACAATCTGAATGCTTTGGATAGTCATGAATGAACATTTGCTTGCTCTATCAAGTACCAAAGGGTATAATAAAGGGGATGTAAATTTTAAAAAATGACCCAGAGTGAAATTCTTGAAGGTTAATATTAAGCTCAATTACATCTGAACAAGATGATCAGGTCTAGGAAGAAAGCACTATTTAAACTTTCACTAAGAGAAAATGGAATCATCAGACGGAGAAGACAGTGTGTGTAGATGAAGCAGTTGACAGAGGCGAAAAATGAAGTCAGAGAGCTAGGTCGAGACGCAGTCAAAACAACCAGCCACGCGAGACAGTTAGTCCCAGAGAACTTCTAGGGAGAAAGCCTTGCAAAGAATGAGAGAAAAAGCCAATAACACACTGATGAAGAGAGAATCAACAACCTGGAAGCAAATGTTCCAGAATTCAGCACAGAAAGGGAAAAATCCAGAAAACATGGAGAGATGTTGAGACAAGGACGACGGAATGACAAGGTCTGCGTATCTCCAGCTGGGGTCACCAAAGGAAAAAAAAGAGAGAGAGCATGGCAGATAGGCAATATTTGCAAAAATAATGGCTACATTTAAAAAAATTAACAAACATTGGATCCCGAGGTAATGAAACCGTAATATATCTGAGAAACAATAAACACCCTTCCCCATCCAAAAAGAAATCTAGGCTCATTGTAGTGAAAGTGCTGAATGTCAAAGGCAAGGATGTCCAGAGCAGCCTGTAAAAAACAAGCACGTTGCACCTAAAAGGGGTAAAATTCAAGTTGCTAGACATTTTCTCAGCAGTGCCAATAAAATCCAGGACTTCAACCTTCTGAGGGAAAGTAACTATCTCCTTGGAGTTTGCATCTAGAAATATTTTTTCTCTTTCAAGAGCAATTGCAAATGAAAGGCTTGGCATACACCAAAACAGAGAGTTCTGGTGGTTTCAATAGGTCCTTGTTCTTGACCAATCCAGTGTTTGCACAATATGGGAGGCACCCCCCGCATGGAAGTATCTTTTGTAGGGCAGGCCCACTGTAGGACAGGCATCCCCCATGAGGTTAGTGTTTTAGGAACCCATCCAGCGGCATCTGTATACCAACTAGCATTGTTGTGAGAGGCTGCATCGGCTTCAGTGAATTTTTTTTCTTTTTAGTTTCTTTCAGAGCATTTGCCCATTTCCTGATGGGTGATTTGTGAGCGCACATGCCCACATCACGCTGAGTGTTCAGCAGTTTTTGACCCAAAACAGCAGGACCCCCCCCATGCCCCACTCTTCCTATTCGCCCAATCTTGCCCCAAGTGTCTTTTTTGTCTGTTTGTTTCCCCAGATGAAAAAAGTCCTCAGAGGGAAATATTTTGTCAACAGGCGAACAGGAATAGGCGAAACACAATAGGAACAGGTGAAACAAAAAACAGCAGAAGCACTAAAAAGGCATCAAAATAGACAAGTTCAAAACCTATTTTGAGCAGTGGAAAAAGCGTCTCGACAGGTGTATTGCATCCAATGGGGAGTACTTTGAAGGGGACTGACGTTTAAACATGTAAGAATGAGCACACTTCAAAAAAAAATAGACATACTCCTTTCTTTGTTGGGCTTCCCCTTGTAGAACGACAGACAGAGGAGCCCATCCGCATGGAGGCTACCTGTGAGCCAAGGAACATGGGCTCTCTCTCCATAAGGCCCATTTAGCTATCGTCATTGCAGAATAATCACCCTGTCCATGACAGAAGCTGACACGGAGGCCTTGATGTGACTCATTCCCAGGATGCTCGTCAGTGCCTTAACAAGCCACTGTAGGGGACCACCTGCTGCCCCGAGGGGCCATCTGTGCAAACTCACCGGAGTTGGCATCGACTCTAGGCACCGATTTTCCTTCTGTGTCTGTCATCCTTCTTCCAGCATTAGCATCAGTCGTTTAAGAAAAGCCTGCTTCATGGACAGGTGAGAGACCACCCATACTATTCCTTCAGTGGGAGAATATATTTTATGGCAAAATAGGTGCCCCTGTCGGTGCATGGCCAAAGACCAATTAGTGTGCTGCAATAGCCCCTTGAAAGTCCAGTCACAGCGGGAGTTGGAGACATTTTTTCCCAAAGTTTCTTTTAGTAAACCATTTAGATTTCACATGCCATGGGGGTCTATGTCACACCCACTAATTCTGCAGTTCTATCAAGAAAGCAGCCAGAGACAAGATGTAAAGAAAGCATACTCTATGTGTGCCAATAACATCGTATTTACAAAAATAGACGGTGGGCCAGATTTGCCAATTGGCTGTCGTTTCTAGGTTTTTGAGCTTTACCATCATGGGGAATGACAGTCTGTCACGGTGGCGTTCTTCTCTGGGACACAGTGCATGAACCAAACCAACAGCTAGGCGTCTGCTAGTATGTCACCCAGGAGCCAAGTGGTGAAAATATGATTGATAGGCCTCACCCTCATCCAAGCAACTGTGCTCCCAACACCTGCAAGTTAGACACTGCGGAAGTAAAGTGTTGGTTCCCAAGGTGGGAAAGCGCCCGAGAGGATGCATCAGGGGGTGTATTCAAACCAAAGCCGTGGTTGTCATCTGGTTGCCTTGGACTCCTCATGTGGGAGGACGGGCTGACCAAGGGTAGAGTTACTGTCTTGGCAGGGATCATCACACCCGAGTAACGTGAGAAGCCATGGTTTCCTCTAGGTCATGGGGGCGCTCCAGTCTGTATGGCCCTTGCATTCCCCGTGAAATCAGTGGCCAGTCCATTTCAGCCCCTGAGGCTTGATCAGAAGTTAGTCAAGGGCTCAGACCTCATGGGGAGGAAAGTTTTGGTGATGCCACAGGAATGCTACCTAGATCAGCACAAGTTTTGGGGAAGGTTGTATCTAGAGTGGATATTGGTGGGGGGTGGGCGGGAAACTGTGAGGATCAATGAAGGTCATGTAAATAATTGCAGTTGCCGGAACTAACGCTTGTTACACTGACCTTCATGCATTATGTGTTTTATAAAGATTCCAGGCCAATATCACCATAAATACTCAGCAGTAGTCAAAGCTTCCTTTAAGGCACAAATGGGCTTGATTGACGCAGAGGGTGGACTATCACAGAAGCCTTTGTTTATGCTCCACGTCGCCTTTGATCTGAGCTGTGTGGGTGGGGAGAGTTCCGGGTGGGTATTGGTACCCCCCACCAAACTGGCTCCCTCCAAGGGCGTGCTACATGGCTTCCTCTTCGGCCTGCATCTCTTCCAAAGAAGAGAAGAGGGTTGTTTTTGCAGATATTTACAGATAAGTGATAGGAAAAGATAGTGGATGAAAGGAAAAGTGCGATACGGAAGAAAGAGGTCAATGTAAAAATGGGAGACTGAATTGTTAGAGGAAAGAGATCGCGCCGTGTGACAGATGACATTTTCCCACCACACTGTCCCTCTTCTAGCCAGCGTATCTCCCAGTGCCCTGAGGGATAACCTTCAGGACTTGAATCACACGGGACTTGAGTGTCACACACACACACACACACACACACACACACACACACACACACACACACACACGTGTGCAAGGCTCAGCATGTAAAAGTGAGACAAAGTCCGTCTGGGGCACACAGGTCACGGCGTTCAGGGCTCTGTGGTAGCCTGGCCCTGAGGCTAGTGTTGTCACCAGCACATGGGACCAGGGCAGCAGTGATGGTGATAGCAGAGAGTTAGCTGCATTGACCCGGCTTCTGAGGTCCAGGGAGCTGTGCTGTGGCCTTTGCCCAATCGCCCAGTGCTCGCTCCAGCTTCTGCTTCTCCGGGGCCTTTCGGGGTGTCTCTCCACACTTGCATTTCGTGTGTGTGTACACTTGATAATATCACTAGGTGGATCTTGAATGGGGGGTCTGCTTCCTCAGCTGCATCCCGGCCGCTCCAAGGACGGGGTGACATCCTACTGCTCGCTTCATTGTAGGTAGCCACATCTCATGCACTTTCACACAGACGTGGGGCACCCCCTATTCCATCGATGACAGTCTTTCTCAACAGCGCTATGCATTTGCTTCTTGGAGGAGAGTCAGTGAAGGCTGGATTCTGCAACTCCGCGGCTCTTCCTTAAACAGCATCAAGGCAGAGTCCCGTTCAGGTAAGAGGAAAGCAGCCGCATCTCGGCATGCAGTCATCTCTCGGCTTGGGGAAATGCCAGCCTCTGCAGGTGCCTGCTAACCACTCATCCCTCCGTGTGCCACGGCAGCGGACGCCTTTGCCAAACATTCCAGGTGTCAATTGCTTCACTTACGCTTTGTTGGAAAGGATAAAAAGAAACTCCCTGGGACATCTTGCCAATTAAGAAGAATAGTTGGTTTTTTTTTTTTTTTAATGGGGATGTATTATTTTCTCTCCAAATTCCACTAGGTTCTTAGCTTTCAGATTTTCATATGTTTTACAGATTTAAAGATGATTTTCCAGTGGGTGTGTTTATAACTTGCCACACTTGGATATGTGCATAAGAAAATGATTTATTGGACAGACCCGTCTTGGCTTCTGCCATGTCCTCCCTCTTCTCTGGGATACTCCCCTGTCCCCACCACCAGCTGAGCAGGGTCCCAGTCATGGCCTGTCCTGTGCCCCTTCACGTGTCCCAAAAGCTGCACATAGTAGGTCCCCAGTGGGCCCCCGGCCCCGTGACAGCAGTGTATAGGAGGGCTGGGGGGTCTAGGAAACTGTCTGGCATTTAAAGTTCTGCCCAACCAAGAATCAGGACATTTAGCTTGGCCTATTAGATAACCTTTCTTAGGAATTTGAGCTCTTGCCAGTTCATTAGTAGTTGGGAACATGAGAAAACCTACAGACTGAAGCAGAGAAAGTTGAAGAACGATGCCTGCTGGATTATTTCTTAACATCAAATGTGTGATTTGAAAATCGCTATTAAAACCACTTAAACAATATTGATTGCCGATGGAATAGATAATGAATATAACAGATGTTCAAAAAACATCGTCTTATCTGAAACAGGCAGAGGACATGGCTCCTGTGTTCAGGATTCCAAGAACCCCTTATAATTCAGTTCACAATAGTCACACTTTGTTGTAAATAGCTTCCATCAATTGGTGCAAGATCTTTTTTTTTTTTGAGTTGGAGGCTCACTCTGTCACCCAGACTGGAGTGCAGTGGCCACTCCCGGCCACCGCAGCCTCGACCTGCTGGGCTCCGGCGATCCTTCCGCCTCAGCCTTCCAAGTAGCCAGAATTACAGGCATGCGCTACCACGCCCGGCTGATTTTTTGGTTTATTGTAGAGATGAGGTCTCGCTGCCCAGGCGGGTCTCGAACCCGCGAGCTCAGGCAATTTACTCACCTCAGCCTCCCAAAGGCGCGGGATTACAGGGTGAGCCACCGAGCCCAGCTAGTGCAAGAGCTTAAGTCCATAATCTGAACCCATCATACCCTCTCAATCGCTTATCTCGATGATGCAAAATAATATGGCATCTTGCATTATCTTCATAAAATTCACTAATTTGAAACTGTGTTTGTGTATGTGCAAATATTAGACATACTTGCTTGTATTTAAGTACCTGATAGAAAATGCACACATCATGCACGATTTCTGCACTGCTTTGAGCTGTGTCTTCATGTCAGGCCCACATTCTTGGTATGTTGCAGGATATACATCCTGTGTACTTCACATTCGAGTTAATGACAGCTCGTGACATCATTATTGCTCGAATGAAATACTCCACAATTTTAAATAAAAATTGAAAGAGGAATTTAAAAAAAGAAATAGCTTTACTAAATATCTCTCTGAAAAGTTTGCCTATCGCCTAAGCTTGCGTAATAAAAAGTTAGTGAAAGCAATAGTTCCCAGTCCAGGCTGCCAGGCCAGTTGAATCTACTCTGGTGGGAAATGGAGAGACAAGTTTCCAAACCAGATCACGCTTGCATTCCTATCAATTCAGTTAATCCTGTTCTACCAGCTGTCTTTGCAGAAGAGTAAAAAGGACCCTGCTCCTGGCAGCTGGCAACAGGGTTTGGAAAGCAAAAACATGTATGATCAGAGACAGGCTATGCTAAGAATTCGAACAGAATTACAGACAAATTGCAAAGGAAGAACGAAAGAAAGAGATTATTTGGACTGCTAATAGATGCCGAAGGCTTAGAAGACATTCGAATTGGGTTTGACTTTCCAGGAGGTGGGAAGCTTCATTGATTTAAACTTCGCACGCAGATAGAGCGAATCTGAACTCACTGACACGCGCTGTCCACGACTCCCGTTTCCACTTAGCTCATTTCTGGCCGACTTTCCCCCTCCATCCTTCAAGTACTTACGTAAAATCCCAAACTTTGTCAAATGTCAGTTTCTCCTCAACTCTCTCACATTAAACAGCACTCCCTTCGTTTGATCATCAGTTTGCAGTTTCAAAAAGGATTTTAAGATATGTATACCTGCTTCCTTCACATTTTTCATGGTTCAATTTGGGTTTTTGGTAGGAAAAAAAAGCACTCTTGTTTCTCCTGATTTACTGTTCATCAAATGACCCAAGCACTGACAGACTTAGGCATAGCTATGGTTCCCAACTTGGTTGTTACCCTTGGTTCACTTTTATGTGTCATGCATTTTATGTATGTGCTATATATTTTTTGTGATTTTTAAATTCAGCAATCTGTTAAGAATTCTATACTAATTACAAGCGAACACTCCTTCTTCTGCTGTAGCCTGCGTTTATCTGTAGCAAGAAAAAAAAAAACTAGGTAGGAAATGAAAAGCAAAAATTGAAATCATTCCAGTTAGTGTACAGCTTTGTCTCAGTTATTTGATATCTCAGACAAAAGAGATATGTTTCTGAATCCTTCAGATAATTGCACAAATGATGTCTTTTTAGGGTGAAGCAAACTTCATACTCTAGTGTGTGCAGGAATAGTCTGTCACTCCTAGTCTTTCTTGTGAGGTGCTGAACAATACCACTAATTCTTCTAAGATGTAATGATACCACTTAGCATTGCATTACTTTGGGGACAATCAGAATTGTCTTAAGCCACATTGAATTGAATTTTAAATTCAATTATGCTTCAAGTTTTATCCTCGCAGACAGAAACTAATTTTCTTTATCTGCGTTTTGCAATCCTCCTATGGAAGTCCTGAGGCATTGTTTTGCCCCCCTTGGGCATCTTGTCTTATTATATTTGTACAGTCTTTCCCACCAATCCTACTTGTTATTATTATTAATACCATTTGATACATTCTAAATGGTAACCTAGTGGCTTCATACATTTTAGACAACACCCTGGGGTCCTCATTACAACCAGAGAGGACTGGTGAGAGGAATAAAGCTTATTGATGTGTATTCCATTCTAATTCTAGAAGGGCCCTAATGGTGGTTAGACCTGAAAACTGAGACCTAAAAGCATCACAAACTCAAAATAAGGGCTTTGACTCCATGAAGTGTTCCATCCAGATTTTTTTTCAACAATTTTAGCTTTATTTGTGCATATTATTGAAGTGTATTGCAGTAAACAACTGGCAGAATCACTAGAAATTGTATTTCCTAAATTCCAGCCCAGTTTTCTTCCTTCACATCATAATGTTCTTTAGGAAACAAGTGTGAGGTGGGTCAGAGCCAAAATTAGATGAGAGATAGAGCCAAAGTACACATGTATGTATGGGCTTCCACACACATAGTTGAAGTGGTTGCGTATAATCGCCAAGAAATAGAAGCAAGTATAAATGATTAACAGGTACTGAGAGATGACACTACATTGTCACCTGTTTCCCCATGTTCCCACAGGTGTCATGGAAGTGTGTGTGCGTGCGTGTGTGTGTGTGTGTGTGTGTGTGTTGTTTGCAAGTGAATACATGTAGTTTGTGTTACTCAGTGGGTCCGTCAGTCTACAGTTGCTCACCTAGGAAGGCTCAGTGGTCAAGATTGCTGAATTTTTATTGGACAGAAGTGATGGAACGTACATCAGCATCCAAGTCTAAATGTTGAAATGTGTTTAAAATTAGTTGCAGAGTTTTGATTTTTGGAACTTACAGCTGACTTCTTGGCAAGCCAGTCATCACAGTAAAATTACAGGACAAAGAACACGGACCTGACAACTGTAGATAATCCTGCCTGCCATGGTTGCTGGTGGCCATGATGTTGCTTTCAACTGTCAGGAACTATTCGTGGGTACCAACACTGTAAACTTCTAAGACAGGAAACAACTCTTGACAGTTCTGCTGACATGTCTCATCTGATTTAGCCAAGTATGTCAGAATAACCAAGTCACCACCTAATTGCCATATGTTTAATAGATGTGGAAACTCACTTATAAAGTACAGAAATCGCTAAACCTAGACCATTCTGAGAAGAAACTCGTGGCTAATGATGTAAGCATACACAACGTTGGTCAACAGGAACATTCAGAAATAACTATGTCTTCCTTGTCGACTTCACTGCAATCTAATAGGTAATACAACTTAAGTGTTCCTGGTCAGTAACTTCATTCCAGAGCATGGAATTCAAATTGGGTTGCATATTTAATACAATTTCGTTTTCCATATTTATACCTTTTCTGAAAAGCAATGCTTGTTATTAAAAATAAAAGACAATTGAAATATAGTTTTACATTCATTTTCTCCTCTGGAATTAAAATATTTCAATAATGCTTTTCTAATTGCATATTATCCATTTAATTTAAATCTCTTTGGTCAATAAATGATGCCTTTTTGTAACAATGGCAACTGTTCTGTTGTTTTTGTTTTAAGGAAGATAACATACAAAAGCTATTGTAAATTATTCTTTTTCATTCTTTACAATTCTATGGTCCTAAGAAAGTATTAATAATATTTTAGAAGTCTGTAGAAAGCTGTTCTCATTTATGTTCTTTATCTTTTCAAGATAGGATGGCTACACATGGGGTAAAAGATATTAAATAATGTGTCAGCTTTTAAGACAAAATAATTTTGCTGGTAAAAAAAAGAGCAGACAAAGAAATGCAAGATGGAAAAAAGTTTTCAGATGTTCATCTAAAGTCTGGTTCAAAATGAGAAATTTAATACACCCTTTTTAACCTTTATTTTTGCAAAACCTTACTTAAGTAAAGGCATAGTTTTGCAAAAATGAATGCATTCAGAGCAGTGGCAATATTTGACAAATGTCTATCATTGACACTGTCAAGTATTTTATAGTTTTCAAAGGAGTTAAAAGAACTAAAATTAAAATATATAAATTTGACACAGAGAGAGAGAGAGAGAGAGAGAGAGATTGAGAGAGAGAGGTCTTCCACGTAAGGGAAAACAGGTGGAGATGAGACTCGCTCTGAGGTATAGTCTCCTTGAGCTCAAAATCTGTACATCCAAGGCCATGTTTAGGAAAGGGAGTAGAAGCCTTGAGTTTCCCAGGAACTGGGAAAGGCCCAGGAGCTAGTCAGTCACTACTCAGATTCCCGTTCCCCACTGGCAACAAGACGCTGCACCCAAGCTAAAATCAAGCTGAAGTCCACTCCCCCTTCTCTCTATACAGATGATAGATCTCTCTCTGTAGATATATACATATAGAGAATATGCTATTATAGGTATTACCTATATATGTAAAGTCGTATTTTAGAAGTCTGTAAGAAATAGTTTTCTTTTATGCTCTTTATCTTTTCAAGGTAAGACGGCTGTACATGGGAGGAGGACCTAAAAAACTGGAATCATTTTTTGGAGGGTGGCCCCTTGCAGTATAGGCTTCCCTGCTAGATAAGTGTTCTAGAAACCCATCGGCGTCCGTGGACCAGCTAGCCTCGTTGGGAGAGGCTGTGTTTGACTTCAGTTAATTTTTTTCGTGGAAGACTCTTCCAGGGTCTTTGCCCATTTCCTGATGGATGATTTGCGAGTGCACCAGCCCACGCTGTGCTGTGTTCAGCAGGTTTGGATGCAAAATGGCATGACCCCCATGACCCACCCTCCTTAGTCACCCAATATCACCCCCCACCCTTTTTTTTTTGTTTCCCTGGATGAAAAAAAAGCCCTCAAAGGGGAAGAGTTTTGCCAGTGTGAAAGATGAGACAAAAAACAGCAGAAACATTGAAAGGCATCAGAACTGATAAGTTCAAAAACTGTCGTCTCCATAGGTATATTGCATCCAATGGAGAGTCCTTTAAAGTGACTGAAATTGAAGCATGTAGGAGTAAATACAGTTTTTATAAATAAATGGAATTTTTTGTGTCCCTCTCATATAGATATTTACTTCCTTCCAAAAGGGTGCCATCCTGCAGCCCTTGAGAAGTCTTCCTTATTTGGACTTGAAAGTTGTCATGTGACATCATGTAAATAAATCTCCCGGCTTGTTTCATAACAAATCTACCTGCTTATTCACTAGGGAGCACCTGTCATGTATAGAACGTAGTTGTTCTTATCAGTACACCCATTCAAGGGACAAGAGGAAGCAGAGTATTTACTAAAATGTAGCAGAGGAACCCAAACATCAGGGGTGATCTCTAGGGAGCAGGCTTCACGTAGGGGAGAAGCGGGGGGTGAGCCCGTGACTTCTCCTCGACCATGAATATGTTTTACTCTATTTTTTTAAAGTCAGGATCTTAGCCTCTCACGCAGGCTGGAGTGCAGTGGCTTGACCCCTCTCACTCCCAGATCTCTTGGGATCAAGAAATCCTCCTGCTTCAGCCTCCCTAGTAGCTAGGACTATAAGCCTGTACCACTACACCTAACATTTCTTCCTCCTCCTCCTCCTCCTCCTCCTCTTCCTCTTCTTCTTCCTCTTCTTCCTCCTCTTCCTCCTCTTCCTCCTCTTCTCCTCCTCCTCCTCCCTCTTCCCTCTTCCCTCTTCCTCCTCCTCCTCCTCCTCCTTTAGAGACAGGGTATTGCTTACCTCACTCAAGTGATCCCCCCAACTCCTCCTCCCAAAGTGCTGGGATTACCGGCATGAGCCGCCGTGCACAGCCTGTTTTGCTTTCATAATCATAACAAATCACATCGGAAAGAAGAGTATAGGGCATAATTATGTTACAAAAACAAACGAGAAGGAACCTCTCTTCTTATGTATCTTATAATGTGAAATATGGACCTTGAAAGATCCTCTGCCACTCAAAAGCAACGTTTCCCACCTTATTCCGCATTTTATAAGCAAGTAATATTTTACTGCCTGCTTATAGCTATGAACTGGAAAAAAATGCTGGTGTATATTTAGACTAAACATTTACAATATTTTAAAAGTAAGTTCAAAACTTTCATATGGAGAATATGTATATCTACATGGCAATAACCAGTAGAAAGAATGGCCTGGCGATTAGAGTCTGATAAACATCAAGGCACTGAAGTCGGATTATCTTTGCCAACAGGCTATTTTTAGTATTACAGGAAATGTCTCCTCAACAGTAGTGACTGGTATGAGGAATGTTGGCACAACTTAAACAAACATACTTATGTGTGTCCTAAGGCTACAAAGAGCTTAGACATTCCCTGAGATCAAGTAGAGTAAACCAAGTCCGGCTGTTCCTTCACAGCAGGGGTTCTCACCCTCAGCAGGACTGGCGTTTGGACCAGCTAGTTCTTAGATGGGACTGGGTTGTCCGCACAACATTGGGGGCATTGCTGGTCTCCACCCCCAGGCCCAGTGGTCCTTGCCATGTTCTGACAATCAAGAATGTCTCCAGACCTCACCAGATACCCCCTGGGGGCAAATCCCCTCCCAGATGTTTGCATTTTAAGAACACAGGTTGATCTCCTAGGGCTTTTGCATCCAACTTCTGAATTTTCAAATGGTTATAAAAGAAGAGAGAGAAACAAACCACTGTGATGTTTCAGTCGCCACAGGTATCTACCTCAGGGGAGTCTAAAAGAAGACGCCTCTCTCTTCCAGAATGGTGTGTTCAGACCGTGCAGACCTTGTTCACCAAACCCGTCTACAGGGCTTTAAGGGCACTCAAAATTCAGGTCTTTGTATGCAAGCAAACACTTGATAGGAATTTTTTCTCCCTAGCTTTAACTGGGAGAACAACAGTCCTTCACTTATTCACAAAATCAGACATGTTTAAAGTAGGTCATACTTAAAAGAGTCATGTTAGTAGGGGTAATCATATATATGTATGCTATGCAATATATAAAAGAACCCATTAAAACAATGTTTAAGTATGCTTCCAATATTAGCTCCTTTATTTATTCCCCCTACTAAACCTGTAAAGTGCCACCATTATCCCATCTTACAAATAAGAAAACAGAAATGTAAGAGCCTAACCCGTGGCTCCAGGTTTCAAACTTGGACATTCTGGCTCTGAAACTGGTGTACAATCCCTCATCCATTCAGTCATAGCTCCGTCATGCTTCTTCTCAATAGTAAATATACTTATTCCAAGCACGGGGGGAAAATTCTTGTAAGTACCATCTCATGTAGTCATCACAACAACTGCATGAGGTAGGTATGGTTACTTTCCAAGTATTTCCAGATGAGGAAGTTAAGCTTCTTGACTGATCACACCTTCCATACTTGTGGAACTCATGACTAAAATGGAGGGTTCTATGACTCTAAACTACTTAACCCATTTATGCATCTTAATTTTCTTCTAAATTTAGGAAATTTGGTGAGAGTCCCTTGAAGAATTTGTCCAGCTAGAGAGAATTGCACACCTCTATATTCTGGAACATTATTGCTAAGATTTTAACCTCAATTTTAGGACAAATTTGCAAGAAAAGTATTTAATTGAAAAATGTTTTGTAGATAAAGCCAGAACAATAGCTTATATTCCATCAGACATTAATTTTTAGTATTTTTTGATAGCTTTCATATCTGTCCTATTGATGCCAGTAGAGAACCTACAGTTAGGTGAACACAAGCATAGGCTGAAAAGGAGAAAAGACATACAACACTGGTTAACTCAGCTTATAGGAGAAATAGATCTAGAAAAGAGGCATAATGAACCTGGGTATGGATTCGCCAAATGTTAATTGCAAACTTGACCGGTTGGTGATTCTTAGTTGGCTAGGAATACAGTGAGGTGGTTTCAGTCCATCAAGTATCTGCAGCTACTGTTGCTTATGTTAGTGACAACAGAGATAATATTGAGAGACCATGTGGAAGTTTATGGATATAACATTCCGTGCTTGGAGAGCAGACGTCGTATTGTGCCATTTTCAGTCTTTTATAGCAAAAGGAACTCACCATTAGTCCAAATTATTACTCATCTGAATTATTGAGTGCTTACTGAAGAGACAGAAAACATGTAAGACCAGAACGAAGAAGGTTCAAGAGATTTTACTAGGATGGATGGTTAAAAAGGGGAATGCCTAAGCCAAAGAGAGTCTTCAGGTTGCTGGGGGAGCATCTTGTTGGCACGGGGATTCAGAGAAAGATGTAGGGAGCAGCTGACCCTGGCACGAGCAATAACGGGGTGCACAGTTGGTGGGGGATTTTAAATGGCAGTAAAACAGACCAAACGGTGGTCCTCAGATTTATTGTCTTCAGGTTCTGCCACTTCTAAACAACGCCAGTGACAAAATACTCTTTCCTGAAGAGATCTTTGTTAGTCCGAAGTCTTAACCATTATTGTTGCTGCTAAGCGTGATTTTAAAAATTCATATGCATGGTTTTTTCAAAAGCATTGCTTTAACTTGTCCATCATTTTAGCTTACCCTTTAAGAAACATTAAAGACTACTAAAAATTATTGTAAAAATTTCCAGTGATATCCTAGTCCTGAAAAATGCAGTCTCAATTATATGAGATATTTTTGAAAATGACTTCTTAAATGTTCGGAATCATTGACTATTGCATCTGGTACAGCGTGAGTCTCCAAGCTCCCTCACAGTAATTTTATATAGGTAACGATAGCACAGTAATTGCAAAACTAAGAAACAGAAGTTGAGTTACTTCAGATCTGTCATTCCATATGACAGCTTGGAGTTTTTATTCGCCTCTAAAAGTTTTGGACATTTGAAAGCGCCCAGAATAAAATGGTAAGGAACGAAAGCCTTCACAGTATTTTGAATTCTGGAATTTAATATGATATTGGATTTTTATAAATCATTGCCGAACTTATCCTTGTATTTAAGACTTTTCTTAAGGATTTGAGCACTTGAGGCTTTAGGCAAAGGGAACTCTTCAAAATTGAAATTAATAAAATGTGTTATTTTATCCTGTGAGTGATGATAGGTTGGCATGACTGTCTACAATGTCTACTGAATTTTAACATGTGAAGAAGATCAATTTTGACACAGATAATGACAGATTTGCAAATGTTAAAACTCAGAAACAGAAGCCACGTAGCTTTTATTCATGAAATCAGACTAATATATGTGTTTCTCCTGTTATCAAAGTATTCATTCACTTAACTTAAAAGTATTAGTCAAACACTCCTTTACTTTCTTAATGTTTTGCTATTTTAATATTCACCTAGTTCCATACATAAAATTGAATAAAAGAAACTTTTTATTGACTGCATTTCTTCTCTATGATTTTTGTTATATCCTAATTATTACTAAAATATTTTCATAATATGATGTCAAGAGTATAAAAACTGATATACTCTAGTAGTAAATGCATGAGAAATGCCACTAATGGAGAAGAGAAAAGCTGATTTCTAATACTTTTTAGACAAATTTGACTACATTGGAAGAAAAAAGTTTGTAGCCAAACATGAGTATGCAAAAGATAAGTTTATTTTGGGAAAAGAGCGCTTCCTTTCCTTGCCTGAATTCAGAAAGAGGCTGTGACTACTTCAGTGAGTTAATGTGTGGACTCTCACACACAGACCAATAGCTTGGGTAAGCATCCTCTAATCCAGGTCTATGCTAATGCCAAACATTTCCTTACTAGACTTTCTCAAGTAAAAGTCTAATGGTATGTTTAATTTGAAGTGGGGACAGCTGTCTTCAGGTAAAACCTGCTAGCTCTTTTTCCTCTGGGTTCCTTGACAACAACAGCATGTGTGCTTCCCAACAGACAGTGATGTGCCTGATACGTACCCAGAAAAGTAATGTTGCAGGTGCACTGTATGATGGTTAATTTGCGCCTCACCTGGCCTGGGCCAACTCTTGTGTCAGTGATCTGTGTGTGTCTGTGAGAGGGTTTCCAGATGAGATCAGCACTTGGCTGGGCGGATTCAGTAAAGGAGAGTGTTCTCCCAGTGAAGGTAGGCATGGTGCAATCCATCAGGAGCCTGAATACACCAAAAGGAGAAGAAAGAAAACTCTGTCCCCTTTCCTCCCTGCCTTTCTGCTTGAGCTATCTCATCTCATGCTGCCTGCTCTCAGGCAGGGATTTACACCATCGTCTGCCCTGGTTCTCAGGCCCTCAAACTCACCCTGAATTGAGCCGGTTTCCCTGGACCTCTGCTGGCAGACAGCCAGTCATGGGACTTTCCACCCTCCAGGACCACATCAACCTTTTCTTCCTTGTCTCTCTCTCTCCCTCTCCCTCGCTCTCTCACCTTCTCTCTCATCTCTCTCTCTCTGGTTCTCTCTGGCTCCTGCTGGCCTCTCTTCTATTAATTCTTTTTCTCTGAAGAACCTAAATAATATACATCGTAACCCAAGTATTAGGAGGAACAGCAACACCTGCTTGCTTGTACCTGGCATCAACAACTCCCGTAGTGCATGGTCGCTTTACCTGTGGTTTTGCTATTCGGTATTGCTCTTCATTGTCCATGAAGGTTTGTACAAACTCCAATTTAATTATGATAATTTATCACTTGCTCTCTCTGATTTTTATCTGAGCATTTTAGAAAACGATTATATGTTTGAAAGGAGGCGGCGTACGTCCTGAAATAAAGGTCCAGCGTGATGTGTCTAACGTGTGAAAGAGGAAGGCCCTCGCCTGGTTTAGCCACACGCACCCTCTTCCCTATGCCCTCTCAGATCACGGCCCCCGGTCACAGGACCCTTCTCACGCAGGGGGCCAGGCAGAGCACAGCCACTCTTGTCCTTCTGCAGCATCGGGGGCGGCCTACCTCCTGACACGACAGAGCTTGCCACCACGACTCCTGGCTGCTCCCTCTCTGCCCAAGTGCAATCCCACGGGGCCCCGTGTGGCCTGCAGGTTTCTCCGTGTGGACTGTGAGTGCATGTGGCTGTCCGTCTGAGACAGATGATAAAGTGCTGTGTGTCTCATCCGCCCAGGGAAGGGCGCTCTGTTCCACTGCTCCCATCCTCCTGGGGTGGGAATGGCTTCCTCACCGACAGGGTAAACAGGAAGTGATTCAACCACAGAAGATGCCAGAGCCTTTGTAAACACACATTTCTCTATTTGATTGAATCGCTGTGTCACAGACGTTTTAGACTATTTGTAATTGTCTATCCTTTTTTGGGAGGGCAAATTGAATCTTGTAAAATCACTTAAAACATGCCAGGTATCTTCTTGAGTTTTACAAAAATGACTAACTTACTGTGAAAGCAGTTTACGTTTTCTTTTCCTAAACAGAAAAGAGAAAGAAAATATGCATCATTCATGGGGAGAAAAGCTTCATTTTTATATCCACCACTGTTTGTTAGAGAATGAGTATAAGAAACTAATGTGTGGGCTTTGTGTGTGTGTGCATGTGTGTATCTATTCATTTCCTCATTGTTTCAACTTTTTTATTTTCCTCTGTCAACTAAGTATTATTGATTCGTGCTTCCTTACATATTTACACTACTCCTCTGTAGTTTTATTCTATCCCACGAATGTATTAACCTCATTATTTTATTGGCAATAGGTTCTTTGATAATTCACAATGTATCTCTTATAAGTACTGAGATTTCTTTAAAAATGATTTTTAAAAACAGCAAATATGTAGTAAATATACACCCGGGTACATGTTCCTATGTATAAGGATGTGTGTGCGTATGCAGGTGTGTATATATTTAAATGGAGTCTAATTTATTTTAATTGTTTTGGGGGGACACAAACAGTTCCCAGTTGTTATTTTCCTGCACTGGAAATGTTTCCCATTAAAAGACAACCCTCTGCAAACTCTGTGAGTCAATCTGTGTCCGAGATCGAGTGTTGCTTGTTTTATTATGTGTGACGTGATCAGAGGCAAAATAATTTGTGGCCCCTCCGTCATGTGCAATCACCATGTCACATCAAAAAGCAAACAACCAGGCTGACTTTGACTATTACACGGTTCATGGGAAATGTGGTTGCCCGACCTGAAGCTGCAAGCAAGCATGAAACGCAAGATTGTTTAACACGGGATATAAAAAGTCCTTGAAGGGGGTTAAAAAAAAAAAAAAGAAAAAGTGGGTTTTAAAAGAAAAGGGAGAGAAAAATTGGTGGGAGGAAATCACGTCTCTGAGAAGTGGAAACGCTGGGGGCCGAGGTCCTGCGGTGACAGCCGGCCCTCCTGTCCCTGCCACCGAGAAAATGCCATCAGTGAACTCAAGAGTGTGACTCGCTGGCCCTTGAGTTTTCTTGGAAACAGTGGGGAAGCTTTGATGTGAGAGAATCTCTTTTATTAAAGGGAGTCTTGCGAATTCATAGACAAACACTCTATTTTGATCACGTTTCTCCCAGCACCATAAAATAACTCTGACCTGACAGTTAAAGTCGTTTAAAATTGTACAAAATCTTTGAGAAGTGTCACCTTTAATATCACCAAACTCTTTGAGGAAAAACACAAGACAGATCATTAAAAATCAGAGCATTGCTTAATGAAAAGAATTTCCGAAATAAAAGAAAGCAGGGAAAAGCTTCTCTTTTCTCTGTAATGATTGTAAAGTGCATGAATGGAATTAAAACTTAAAACATCCTGGAGAGATTGGGTGAAAAGTAGAGGGCTGTCTTTGAAGTGAAAATAAATATATTCAAATAATTTTCTACTTGATTTGTTTTTTAAATGGCAGTTAAATAATTACAAAAGAGGTTTAGACTTGCTTCAGATGTGAAACCTGCCAGTTCTGAAGTGAATGATTTTTTGATGACTTATCATTTCATGACTGATGAATAAACTAGGTGAGTGTGTATAACAGTGTGAAGCTACTTCCAAAGTTCCACTTTTAAATAAGGCACAGACATCTTCTTGTGCCAAACTTAAAATTGCATTATTTTTTTTACTAAGCTGCATACTATATTTATTTCAACAGATATTAAGTGCACAGCTTCTACTCTCAAAATGCAGCTCTGTGTGTCTAACGGAGCTTGTGCTTTCATATTTGGAATTAAAAAGACCCCAAATAATTACAGCCATAAACTTTAAATGCTCGTTGCCATTAGGAAACACAATTAATTTGTGTGGGGTGGCGCAGGAGGGAACCCGTAGACACGGGACAGAGGAAGTGTTTAAACTTCAGGAAGGGCAGCTCACTCGGGTGGCACTTTGAGGGCTGGGTACCACTTGCACCGTGGCTCTGAGTGAGTCAGGCAAGGCTGGAGGAACCTCGCGAGGGGAGGTCAAGTTGAGGCGTATTGGGGTAGCTGAGCTGGGCAGGAGGACGACCTTCTTGTAAGGCTCTGGGAAAGTAAGCGTCGAGGAAGTTCAGTTGAAGAGGACGAATGCCAGGCTAGGATACTGCATGACTCTTTTATGCCCTCGAAACCCACTCACGGCTTGAATGGGGGGGTTATGGATGAGGTGATGTGTTCAGAGGATTTCATTTTTTTGTCCCAGTTTTCCTAATAGAAGGCTTCTGTCTCACCTAGAATTGAACGTGCTGGGTGTGTTTGTGTGTGGGTGGGGGGGGGAGCTACATGCCTGTGTGTAGTGGCTTGAGGTTAAAACCTAAGAATCTTCTAAATTAGATTCTCCCCTCTAGGACTCCTGGCAGACATCTCAGATTTAGAGGCCGACCTTTCGAATTTCGTGCAAAGATACTAATGTGATGTAGGAAATCCAGCTCAATCACAAAGCTACTTTGAACCATTTAAAGCCTAAAAGGGGCTTGGTTAGTCTTTTATGATTTGTGTTATTACCAATACTATTGATCACATTAAGGTATTGCATATTGTCATTGATTTTGCCATCAGATGAGAATGTATGCAGATTTCTGTAGTTTGTGTACATGCCTATAGTGTCTTTCCACATCTTACCTCACACCAGACTGAAATAATGTTAGGGATTGGATTGTCTTTGCCTCAATAGTTTGGGCAGTTAAGGTCAGTTTGCTCCATTAAGGTCCGTCATTCTCTCGAAAGGGAGTCATTTCAGTCACCAGGTAGTCTCTTTGTCCCCCAAGACAGCTCTCTGAAAATGATTTTTAGTTTCTTATATTTAAAAAAAATTGCTTTGGCAACTCTGCATTTGAAAGCAAAATTATCTCATTATCTCACTGGATGAAGCAGGAAGTAAATAGCGCATCAAGGTTCAGCAGTTACTCGGCAATGTTGATCCATCCAGATAAACAAAGTCTAGTAGAAATATGTGAACTTTGGATGGACTTTTAAATTTTCTAGTAGCCACATCTAAAAAAGAAACGGCTGAAATTGATTTGAATAATAAATTTTGGGGCAACCCCTTTGGTTCTCCTCCCACTGTGGGAGCTTTTCTGTTCTCTCAATAAATCCTGCTTTCTCACTTAAGAAAAGTAATAATAATACACCTTGTTTAAGGCAACCGAATTTTTACTCCTGGCAGAATAAAATTTCGTGTAATCACGGAGGCATCAGTAAAATGTTAGCCTATAAATGAGAAAATTATTAAAGTAATATCCTTGACTTTAAATCTCCATAACTGGAAAGTCATTGTCCAGAAGGAAAACCCTGAAACAATTGTTCTACATTCCATTCCAGTAAGAATCCAGACAGTTGTGAGCTTTTTGTAAAGACGCTGGGTGGAGATATCATTAAGCTATTGGGATTCTTTTTTAAAAAAAATCTCTTTGTAAGAAAAAGAATAGCAGAAATTATTCACCTGCCTTTCAGGAAGACTGTCTGGTGTTTGCACTTCGTAACTTTAGACCAAGAGAACCAGATGTGCTAGGGGCAAAGCACAAGCACAGGAGAGGAGCTGAGAAGTGTCACCTCCTGGACCCACCCTGTCTCTGTCTGCTTAGGCTGCTACAACAAAATGCCATAGACTGGGCAGATAAGCCACACACATTTATAGCTCAAAAAAACAGAGGCCAGAAGTGCAAGATCAAAGTACTGGCTACTTGGTTCCCCAGTGAGGCACTCTTCTGGCTTGCGAATGAACACCCTTTCATTGTGTCCTCAGAAGTGGAAAGGGAACAAACTTTTTGGTATCTTCTTAGGAAGGCACCGACCCCATCAGGAGACCACACCCTCACAATCTCATCAATACCTGATGACATCCCAGGGCCTCCCACCGTCCCCTGAGGTGAAATATAGAGGCTCCTTTAGGGTCAGGGCTTCAACATACGGATTTTGGAGGGACACATTCACACTGTAACCGCCCCACCTTTCAGCAGTCGGGTCTCACACGGCCCTGGGTTCTGTCTCATCCTTTCTTCATCACGCACTCCTGTCACAGGTCCATGCAGAAGTCACTTTCATTTATTTTGCGAGCTACTTCCTTATTTTTAATAATATAAATCAAACCTGTGAGCCCACCTCTGCACATAAAATCTGGGGCTTCGTCATAACCCACATCTGACCATATTGTTCTGCCTCTCATCTTTCCAAAGTAAGTATTTCAGTTTATTCAAGCATGTTTTTGAATTCTGTGTTCATAATTTCCTTACTATTTTTATTAGCATGCTTTTATTGAATGTATAAAAATATGGTTAAGAAAATATTTTAGTTGCTCCAAGTATATAATCTATTATGCTGTGTACACTGCTTTGAAAATAGTATGTATGATTATTTGTATTGTTAAGGTTCATTCTTGTTGTATTTTGCTGTAGGTCATCTGTTTCAAATGCTATATATTTCCCTGTGTACCTCTTCACAGTTTCATGTATCCACTCTCCCAGTGACGTGTGTCTATGTTGCCTTCAGGTTAGTGTCACCGTGAATAGTCTTGCTGTCAATATTCTTGTATGTCTCCTGTTGTGAATATACACTTTATTCCTTTTCATCACAAAAACCTAAGAACTCACCATATTTGAATCACTACTTCCCATGTGTCAAGTAAATGTGTCCGCCATGTTATCTTTTTTTGAAAAACATAACTATAAATTTTAATAAAACACAGTCAGGATAATGAGTCCAATTTCATCTTGATATTTATCCTCACATATAAAAATAGTAAAGTTAACATTTTGTGTTTTTCCTTTAGTACAAAACTGTTCATCTTAGACATGAGGTTTTAGAAATACAAAAGATAATACTACGAAACACCTATCAAATTTCAATTCATTTCTACAGTTGTCTAAGTTTAATAGTGTTTTACTCATTGACCTATTCCTATGTATTCATATATATATATATATATATATATATATATATATATGAATATTGGCATTAAGCATTCGTAAAGGTTTATTAATAATCTGGCTTATTTGTTTCACAATCTTATATTATAATAACATTATTTTACTTCTGAGCATCAGATGGGATTACCTCAGCTTCCATAATTTCATCTCTCAATTGACATGATTTATTTAATCAAGCTAATGATTTCGGTGAATTTGGATATAGCAACACACCAGCGAAGCACACCATTTTGTAGGTCTTCAGGACAGTTCTGAATCTTGAGACTTAAACTTGATCAAAAAGTAACACATTCACGTGCAGTTTCAACAGTGTCTATTTTGAAATGTTTGTTGACTGCTACTGTCAGAATACACTATGATATAATGAAAATATACCTCTCTAAAAATCAGTGACAAAAACTATGTGAAGAAATTATGACTACATAGAAATATAGAGGTTCCTTTAGCATCTAGCTATGTTTCCGTCAACATGCAACATGAATAATCATCGTAAAAGCAAGTCAAAGGAAGTAACCGCGGAGTTGCTACAGCTGTTGCCATGACACCACAGAAACATTTTATAACAAAAATGTCTGGTACATAATGCCAGTATTTACAGTTTTGACAGCAAGATAAAATTCAAAAAGTATGTACAGATGATCTCTTGGGCAGCAGAAATGTATTTCGGAACGTTTATTTATTGTTTCAAAGTTTATAACAACATTCTCAAAGTTACATAATAAAAACTATTATTATTCAAGATGTATATTTTCATTGTGTAACAGTTTATTTTAAGAGTCACAGTCAACAAATATTTGAAGAGAGACACCATGTTGAAATTGTACATGAATATTACCTTTTTTTCAAGCTCAAGTACATTTTCAAGGATATTTTCGTATCCGAAAAATTGCTTCTCTTTGGATGCTCCTCTGTGAACAGTCCTGTTTCTCTGCCCCCGTTCCTCCCAGTTTTATTATGGAAATGGTGGTTTGTCTACATGTAGAGAAAGAGGTACTTTTGGGACTTGGAAAGGGTAAATAAGAGCACCCATAAAATAACTGGGTAGTTGCATCATTTTTGGTTTACTATTTCTGTCGTGTTTCCAGATGTGGCAGAACCAGTTGTGAAAGATACAGCATTCCCCTACATGTTTTATCCAGGCTTATGCTGTTTCTTTTAGTAAAGCATCTTATAACGGATCAACTGGAATTAATTGAAATTCTTAATATTCATTTGTATCAGCCTTGCCATTCATCTAATTTTCTTCTAGATTTTGAAAATGGATAGATGCTTTTGCCCCCATTTTCAATGTGTATGTGTGTCTTTTTAGTTAGGTCTCAGTAGTTGTTCTGGAAGGAACTTAGGAAGCCAGTAGAAGTTGGCCAGAGGCCACCTTAAATTTAAATTTGAAGGCACTGGGCTTGAATGTCTACAGTGGCTGCTGTCAAATGGCTTCCTCAAATATTCTCCCACCAAATAACTCTACCAAAATATGTTAAAGTGGCTAATATTGCCATTTATTGGTTCTGCTAATTTTATCTGTGAAATAGTCATTTATTTTTAAATTTTTCATACATATGTGTAAATAGACAAGTAGGATTAGACATTGATGGTAACGATAAGAAATCAACTAATTATCGGTGCTTATTTTATGTAAGGATGGTAGCTGGTGATGCAAAAGGCCACAGTCCTTGATGATCTCTTATGGGAGACACCTCACAAGTTATCAGACACCTACTCACAAGTTGTCATGTGTAATGTGAGTCCCATAAATAAGGTGTAAATAGAGATCAAGAGATGCAGGAAATCACTGATGCATGGGTTGTTGGAGAAGACTTGATAGAAAGCACAATCTCAGGACAAGGCACCGCCGAAGTGAGAGGATAATAAAATGCATTGCAAAGAGTGTTCCAAGGGCGGGGGTGGAAACTGCTGTGAGCAAATTTCTAGAGTTGTGATAACGCAGAATATTTTCGTATCTGATGCTGGGTGTGTTAAGGAGGTAAGAGAGAAGTTCTAAACATGGAAACAGCCGGTGTTTGAGACCAGATAGTTTGTATTGGAGAGCGAGTCAAAAATAAACCAAGAAATGAAGATTACTGGGGAAGTTTTGGCTGATATTTAGTTTAACTTGTACTTTGTAATAGACGGTATATCATGTAAAGTGCTCAACTAAGCTGCAGAGTCAAAGCTTCCAAAGGCTAATTCTAGAATGCAGGGAGGGGGTCAGCCTGCTGGGGGCCAAATGGGCGAGGAAAGACCATTCAGAGGTCGGGAAAGACGTGAGAAGGGTTCTTCGTTATGATTCGAAGACTTCAGACCCAGAGATGTGGACATGCAGTGGCGCCATTAGCCAAGCAAGGTGAACAACTAATTTGCATTTCATGAATAATTAATTCATCTATCACCATGCTTGAAAATAAATGAGTTCTGGCTCAATTTAAAAATACTCAGTGGAAAGATCCAGTTTTTGATGAACGAATGCAAACATTGTTGAAAATGTTCTCTTTGTCTGTATTTGAAAGAAGCATTTAGTGATGACAGTGTGACGTTTACAGTTGTCAATCATTACATGAGTAAGTGGGGGACCAGAAATATTTGTTCATGGTTCCACGAAATTCATATATAGCTTTTTAAAAACCTGTGTTCTGTTGGCATTTGAAACTGTAAAACAGTAAAGTGGGATTTTATTCAAGGTAGAAAAAATAATTTCTTGTTCTCAGGTCTTAGGAAATGCTAGAAGCTATGGTCCCTGTTAAGTATTTCAGTGAGAAAAGTAAAAATAAACAGGCCACTCTTTTAACACTGTGTTTTATTATAGTAAATAGAATTATGTGCAACATTTCTCAGTTTATTTTTTCTTCCTTAACTTTTCCATCTGTTATTTTTTAGGTTTCACACCTACTGAGTCTGAGGAAATTAGAGAGATCAAAACCACAGAGATCAAATTAATTTTTTCTGGCAAAGATGTGTATTATGTGATACTTTGTTCTGAACTAATAAAAATTAAAAATATTACTTGAGATTTGATATGATCTCTGATTTGTGGAAGGTAGACACTATCTTGGTAAAATAAAACTCATTACTCTTCTGCATAGATTAATCACTGGGAGTCATGAATGTCATTTTCCTAAACCGCTTTTTCCTAGTTATTGGCTAGAATAAAATAACATCTTGATACTTCCATTAACATGTACATATTAGGTGATTCACTTTATAGGTTTTTTTTTTTTTTTGCTATGGGCAACGTGAGGAAAAATAGAGATTTTTACCATTTTAGATTACATTTTTATATGAGTATAGTATTAAACTGTAGCCATTGTTCCACTGTGGATACATTTCAACATATATTTTTCAACATATATGTGTGTATGCGTGTGTATGTGTGCACATTCATGTCTGTGGTATCCTTCCAGAAAATGGTAAGGATTGCTCTTACCTGAGCGACTCCTACAATTTCAAGGGATTGAGCCCGTCTAAAGAGCATTTTAGATGTACTGCCATGTCCTATCACTAGAAGATGCAAGGATCAGTCAGGCTTCCTACCCGCTCTCGGGCTGGTGGGAAAGTGCAGGGAGGTGTGCCCTGAGGAAAGAAGGAGCGTGTGCTTGAGGGCTGTGGAGGTCCAGGCCGGCAGACGTGGCCGTGGACACAAGCAGCAGTTCCGAAGTCTGACAGGTGTCCACGCGGCGTTCACATTGGAGCCTGCTGGAGCTGAGGAAATAAGGCGGAAACAAAGCCAGGCAGCCCCTGTGCCCGCTTCCTTGCTTGTGCCCTCTCTGCAGCCGCGTGGGAAAAGCACGTTCCTCAGACTCTTCGCCCCTGGAGGAGCCTGAGACTGAGCTGGGGGCGGCTTGAGAGCTGGAGCCATTGAGGCCGCTTCAGGCCTGGTCCCTAGGGTCGCACAGGACCCTTCTTCAGGCTGCTCTGTCCTCGGGCTGTTGGAAGCGGAGGCCTCTCCTCTGGTCGATCCACGATCTGAGGCTGCAAACCCCGTCCCTTCTTGAGATACTTGCTGCCTCCTAGAATCTCTTGGCCTGATCAGCACTGGAAAGCAAGCACGATGCGAGCCTGTGGTGTGTGAGGGACTGCAGTGAGAGCCACTGTCAACTACTTCCTTTATTTTCTTCTCTTTGTATTTTATTTTGAAGGGATCTTTGAAGTAGAGGCTGGGTGTGGTGGCTCAAATCTGCCATCCCAGCACTTTGGGAGGCCAAAGTGGGAGAAGTGCTTGAGGCCAGGAGTTCAAGACCAGCCTAGGTGACATAGCGAGACTTTGTCTCCACCAAAAAAGAAAAGCTAGTCGAGTGTGGTGGTGTGTGCCTGTAGTCCTGGTTACTGGGGAGGACCTGAGCCCAGGAGGTCAAGGCTGTGGTAAGCCATGATTGTGCCACTACACTCCCACCTGAGTGACGGAGTAAGACCTCGACACTCTTTTTCTCTCTCTTTTCCTCACTATATATATATATATATTATATATGTGTGTGTGTGTGTGTGTGTGTGTGTGTGTGTGTGTGTGTGTGTGTGTGTATCTTTGAGGTAGAAATGGCAAGACTTAGCCAGGCTCGGTGGCTCAGCCTGTAATCCCGCGCATTTGGGAGGCTGAGGTGAGTGGATTGCCTGAGCCCACAGGTTCGAGACCCATCTGGCCAACTTGGCGAGACCTCATCACTACAATAAATCAAAAAATCAGCCGGGCGTGGTAGCACATGCTTGTAATTCTGGCTACTCGAAAGGCTGAGGTGGAAGGATTGCTGGAGCCCAGCAGGTCGAGGCTGCGGTGGCCGGGAGCGGCCTCTGCACTCCAGCCTGAGCAGCAGAGTGAGACTCCAACTCAAAAAAAGAAAAAGAAAAAGAAAAAGAAATGGCAAGACTTTGTGACTGATTAGATATGATGGAGAAAAAAGGGTAAGGAACAAACAACACCAGGGCAGATTTTCTGGTTGAGTTTAGTTGACATCATGCATGGAAATACGAGACTGAAAAACAAAGATACATACTTTCTGGCAAGCAGCAGGGGCTCGTAGGATGGGGGTGGTTTATTGATAAGAATGGTGGCAATTTTGAGAAGAGATTGCCAGATAGAAATGGAAATGAAGCTCTTGAGAACTTGTCACCAAAGTATGAGATTATTCTAAAGGAAGCTTGCTCACGAGAACAGGCTTTGGCCTGGAGGGTCATAAGCCTTTTGATACACTGGTCAGATTGATGAACCATCGCCTGTGAAAAACACACTGTCATCACCGTGAGTGTTCAGAGACCCTGAGAACTTTCAACATGGGGCTCCAGTTGAAAAACAAACAAAAACTGAAAACATGGACAAACATAATAGGAAACACAGACAAATAGCTTCTAAGAAGCCAGGAAAATAAAACATTTCAGGAAAATTTGGGGATGAACAGCAGTGTTGCCACAGAAAAACCACATTGAGTGATGATTCAAAACAGATGATTAGGATCATATCTTAGGAAGAGCCTTTCTTTGAAAAAAATTTTTCTTTCTTTCCCTTTCTTTCGTTCTGCTCAGTTTACCACGCTGTCTCCCAACAATACTCTGCAAGCCATCTCACTGTTGACACAGGGCCACGGTGTGGTGAGCGGTGATGAGCTTTTGAGTTGACTGCCTTCTCAGGAGTGTCTTTAAGTGATAGAGGAGACCAATGGGCTGAATAATAAAGTTCTGAGGCCACGGAGTAACTCATCGTTAAGAGTGGAGATAGCGACAGAGCAAGTTCCTCATGGACTTTGGAGGGCATATACTCACATTCGCGAGGAAGGGATAAAACTTGGAGAAAAGTTGAAGATAAATGCTCACCTGGGTACAGGAACGCTTTTAGGAGAGAGGAAAGTTGTGATCACCACATGTGCTGGCCCGGGTTTTCTCTGTAAAGAAGAGACTTACCCTTCTGGTTTTGTGAATTATACACCACCCGGCATTTGAAGATCAAGCACAATACCGGTTGTTCTAGACCTCACCCTACTCCCAACTTAAAGGCATTTGCTCTTAATGTCATGAGTATCAATGACAAGAAGAGATGGGAACACCACCTGTGCTTTCAAATCCTCAAATTTCTTCAATGCATTAAAGATATATTCCAAACATATTCTGGCAGCATGCATCGTAAAGAAATTTAGTAGATGATGAGATTGATACAATCAGCAATCTCCCTGCTGCAGGTAGTGGTTCTGGGAAAATGCCAAAGGTCCTCATTAGCTATATGAGGTTATAGACGATGTTAAAGATGAACAGTGCCAAACGCTTGTTAAAGTGGTAAGACAGATTTTAATCGGTAATAACCTACTGCAATATTGGAAAATAATCCAGCATGGCCGGCACGCCACTTCGAGTTGTGTGGAAGCAACTCAGTGTTTTAAAAACTGAATGAGGAGCTGGGCTCGGTGGTTCAGCCTGTAATCCCGCACCTTTGGGAGGCTGAGGTGAGTGGATTGCCTAAGCCGCGGGTTCGAGACCCGCCTGGGCAGCGAGACCTCATCTCTACAATAAATCAAAAAATCAGCTGGGCGTGGTAGCGCAAGCCTGTAATTCTGGCTACTCGAAAGGCTCAGGCGGAAGGATAGCTGGAGCCCAGCAGGTCGAGGCTGCGGTGGCCGGGAGCGGCCACTGCATTCCAGTCTGGGCGACAGAGTGCGACTCCAACTCCAAAAAAACAAAAAAAAAAAAAAACCAAAAAACAAAAACTGAATGAGGGGATTGGGACAGGGTAAGTGGTGGCTCCGAAGAGGCAGGGAGGGAAACACTGCGACAAACGGGAGGGGGATTTGGTCCACATGAAACCCAACGGGGTTTGCTAACTTGTGCTTGGAGACGTTAGACTCCTACCCTTCAAGGACTTGGAGACAGGTGCCACATCTTGGGACGCCGGCTGGAGCAAATAGCACATGCTTTGACAGCCTTGAGTTTCCTCGGGTGGACACTTTAGGTGTGATTCTGGGGTCATCCTGAAGGTGACCTTGAGCTGTTAGAAGCTGTGTTAGTGGTTTGTTCACGACTTTATCAATCAAAGTTGAGGCTGAGAGCTTCAAGGAGTCTGGTTAGCGTTTGATCTTGGAGAACACCTTCCTCAGTGGCTATTTTTGATTCTATCAGTGTGAAACAACCATGATCTATATCCTTGCCTTCCTTTCAATGCCAATAACAAGGCATCCGCACTAACTTGCCAGACCATCCAGTGCTCCTATTTCTTTGAAAATTCAATAGTATCTCTCTTATGCTTATATTCCTCAATATCTTCAATATTTGATTCTACCCCATTTTGTTTCTGTATAGATTTTTTTGTCTTACATTTAAAAAACTAATATCACTCATTCTCTCTGGAAGTTCTTTATTCGTTTTAGTAAGCTAAAAACTGTGGCCAGCTTGCGTGAATAGCAAAATAATTGAAGATGACCATAGAGGGAAAGACAAAAATACTCAAGAGAAGTCAGAGAGAGATTGGGTATCAACAATGTGCTAGATACAGTGTAGCTGCTTTATAATTCATTCAATTTGTTTTTAATTACTGCCTAATATTCCAGACCCCCCCAAAAACCCCTAAGACTTAGAAAATGAATTAATCTGTAAAAGTTGCTCAATTTATAAGCACCAAATGTTTGGTTTCTAATCTGCCCTTTTTTCTTCTTGGTACAGTCCAATTTATGATACTATCTTTCAAATAACATTCTCCAGGCTGTTTTAGGGTCCAGATTCCCTGTGTCTGCAGTGGATTGACACATGCTGTATTTGTCTGATAGCAGCGTGTTCTAAGCGCTGTGCTTGGGATTCTTCTTGATGGTCAGATTCAGATCCCACATCTGAAAAAGGAAGGATCTTGATTCATAGGTCAGACACTCTCCCCAACCTGTTCTTCACAGCAAATGCTACCAGTGTATTCTGCTATCTAGTGTACCTTTAGCCATTTGCCTTTGATGCATTCCTATAACTCTGCTGTTATTTTCATCATTGGAAGCATTAAGATTAAAAATAAATTATCATCGAGAACAGAATGTCCATCTAGAATTTGCTCTACAGTCTCTCCTTAGAACGGGATACCACTTCCAAACTAACAGGTTCTCAGCTTGTTAAAAGTTCAATTGCTCATATGATTCTCATCAGTATAGGAAAAAATTAAAAGACTCTCTTTTATTATCCTTGGGAATAGGCCTAAGTAATTCTAAGACTGAATAATAGCAGCAGCCGTGTTTGTTTTGGAATTCAGCTTAATTCAACAAATATTTATTGAGCACCTCTGTTAGAAAGTCAGTGTGACTAACATTGAGACGGCAGTGGTGTGTTCTGAAATTTCATGCGATGTTCTCTGGTTTCTAGTTTTATCATTTGTGTCAAAGCTTAGGTCATAGGAACTTGAGATACAAACGAGAACTGGCTTTTATCCTGCTCAGGTGTGGCAGGGACGACCCTTCCAATGACATGGGGCATCACCCGGCAGCAGCTTGTGTGCTGTACTGCATGTGACGATGATTTGACACACCCCGTTTTCTGACCTGAGCCACACAGTGGTGACTGCCACAGCTGGGAACGATGCCTGGGCATCCCCTCTGCCTAGTGTTCGTGTTTCTTCTCCTACTCATATATTTTCCATGCAGCTTAGCTGCCAAGTCTCACACCTAAAGGGTCAATCCTTTGCTCTATGCAGTTTAAGTTAAATTCCACATTTACTTCCAAACTGATGCCTATACCAAGGGATTTCCAACCATTTGAAAAAAAAAAAAGCTAGGGGGTAGACATATCATTTGGTGCTGTCTCACTTACAAATGACTCGGGCAGACGTAGGGAGACTTCCTTCACTTGCTAATGATCACTGCAGACCTTCTGGAATGATGGTTGCAAGCTTTTCATTACGCGATCCATGTTACTCAATGCAGTATTTGTGGAATGGGAGCACACGTCTCCCAAACTAGAACCACTCCACCCCCGCCCCCCATTGCTGGATTTTTCGGTAGGGGCAATGTCTTGTAGTGGTGTTGTGTATTGTTAGGAAAATGATGCCAAGTTAAAATAGCTTGGGTAGTCAATGCAGATGTGCAGAGCCCCAACCTGACGCTGTCTTTGTCTCAGCCCTTTGAAAGAAAGAGCAGTAACAGGGGAGAGGCACAGCCAGGGCCCACGCGGTGTTGAGCAAAGCAGGCTGGAAAGGGCTTCCAGAGGACTTGTGAAAAGACAAGGTCGGGAGGCTGAGTCTTTGGTCTCTGTCCACACTGTGCACGTTTAATAATTTGTGTGTGGAGTGGCCCATTTTAGTGGTAAATGTTTTTGTTGATTCAAGCAGTTATGTATTCGGCTTCATCAAAAGAGAGAAAATTGTATGGGAGTTCTGTCTATTAAAAAAACGAATAAATAATGAACAGAAATTCCACTCAGTTATCTTCAGAGATTCTTTAAGGATCAATAAACTCCTAGGCAAAATTCCTGAGATGTATGCAAGCTATTGGATTAAATACAAAGAAAATTCCTGAGCTGTATGCAAGCTGTTGGATTAAATACAAAGAACGACCAAAAAGGAGGGAGAAACGTAAAGACGGATGATGACCGGGCGCGCCTAATCTACAATTTCCCAGGGATTGTGTTGTGTGTTTGAAAGACATTATCTGACATAGTCATAGATACTGGAATCTTGTTAACTGCTTCTAGCTGATATGTGAATAGAATGTGACTGGAAAAATTAACAATTGAAATTTGGTTTATTCAAGTATAACAGCTGGGAGAAGACCCAGAAAAGTTCAAAGGGATGGAAGGCTATGAAAGGTAATGACTTTTTTTCCTGTTTTATGACAATAAAGAGAAGAGGAGAAAAAAAGAAGCATAGAGCAGAAAAAGGAGAAAAAGAATTCACATTGCCATCTGTGTATTGACGGCTTCACGGATCTACCAGCCCCATCCAAAGGTGGGCTGAAGGGCTCACACCCACGTGGTTCTAGGCTCTGTGGGACGATGTGGCTAGATCGAAACGGCTCTGCTTCTTACCTGGCTTCTGTTTGCTCTTGAACCACAAGGAAACACTTGGTCAGCCTACGTTCTGTGTTTTCTAACTTGTTTCATATTGGTTGTTTTGTGTTTATTTTGTCTTATTTATTTTTATCAGGTCAGGGAGTTGAATCATGGCATATCACAAAAATATGTGTTATGAGTTTTGTTTTACTTTGGTTTTATTCTTATAAAATTTATTTTATTTTAAAGAGGTAGGATACAATTCAGGATTTAGGTATACAAGTGGTCATCGTACAGGTGAAGTTTGGGCCTCCCTTGGGTCCCCACTTTGCCTGGTTTGAGATCAGGTACCCTTACGGATGTTATGTGCTCCTCCCTCCATCCTCTGGCAGTTTCCAGCTACTGCCAATCCCTTTCTTAGTGTATTATGGTAAATGTTCAGGGCCTGCTTATGAGTGAGAACATGTGGTACTCAGTTCTTTGTTTCTGTGATAGTTCACTGAGTATGATAAACTCTAAATCCAACCAAGTTGCTGCGAAGTTCATAATTTTGTTCTTCTTTTTGTCTGCATAATATTCCATCATGTATATGTACCACATTCTTTTTTATCCAGTTCAATTTCGATGGGCAGCACAGTTGGTTCCATGTTTTTGCTATTGTGAATAGGGCTACAATAAACATGCATGTGCAGTTAGCTTTATTGTAAAGTGATTTAAATTCCTTTGGGTATATTCCCAGAAGGGGGATTGTTGGGTCATATGAAGGTCTAGTTCTTTTAGAAATCGCCACACTGTTTCCAGAGAGGCTGAATTACTTTGCACGCCCAACAGCAGTGTAGAAGCAATCCCTTTTCTCCACATCCTCTTCATCTGTTGTTTGTTGTAGTAACGATGGCCATTCTTACTGGAGTTAGGGGGTATCTCAATGTGGCTTTGATTTGTATTTCTTTTATGTTGATTGAGGCTGAGCATTTTTTCATGTCTATTGGCTGCTCGTATGTCTTCTCCTGAGAAGTATCTATTCATGTATTATGCCCAATTTTTAATAGGGCCGTTTGTTTTTTTTCCTTTTGGCACATTTTAGTTCCTTGTAGAACCTGGATGTGAGGCCTTTGCCAGATATGCAGTTGGCAGATTTTTTTTTACAATTCTGTGGGCTGTCTCCCTGCTCCCTTGATGGTTTCTTTTTGCTTTGCAGAAGCTTTTCAGTTTGATGAGGTCCCATTTGTCTATCTTATCTCTTATGGCATGGGCTTTTGGGATTGTGATCAGGAATTGGTGGCCTATTCTGATTTCTGTAAGGGTGTCTCCTGCATTCTCTAAGGTTCTTAAAGTTTTAGGTTCACATTTAGGCCTTTGATCCATGTGGAGTTGATTTTTGTGTATGACGAAAGGTCAATTTCTCAACCCACTTATCTTCAGCAAAGTATTATGTTTTAACACTAGAAGTTTGCTTTGAAGATTCTGCAATAGGACTCATGTATCCACAAAATTGTGTATCCTGCTGCCAATATTTAATGTAACTTATAACTACATTGCATTTTTCAGTAAACTCTTTAAGACATCATTTGCTAATGAAGGATTATTTCTTCTTCAGGTGAGGATTGGAGAAGAAATATCTTCAGCCTCAATTATTGTTAAAATCAAAATATTCTCTGATTATAATCATAAAATAATTCTTCAGAGTCTGTAATAATTTCTACCTACGACGAAGTCAATTTGTTTCCAAGAGCAGTGCCTGGAAGAAAAGAGGAGAAAGAAGAGAGGGAGGAGACAAAACAAGAAGAAAAAAAGACTTGCACCACGATATGCATGGGGATGGCTAAGGTCAGTGTGAACGTTCTCTGAAGTTACCTAGTTAGAAAATAAGAGTGAAAATTTATCCTCAAATATACCGCTTAGGCACATATTAAGATGGTTATTCAGGGTGGTTGCAAACACAAGAATAGCCGTGAAAAACTGTCACTTGTGGAGGAGATTTGCAGCTGTAGAGAAAATCTACACCAGTAAAATGAGGTAAATAGCATATGCAAATGGGTATTCTCTGTGGTCCTCCTTATCCGGATCTAAGAAAGATAAACTCATGTCAGACACTGTTAAAGAGCTGACAGAGGAACTGTTGTCACACGCTACAATCTATTCTCCTGAGGGTCGCTCTGAGAGACTACCTGGAATATTTCACCACATACTTCGCCACAACAAGACAACCTTAGCTCACAGCAAAGTCTCACCCCTCACCTTGCGTCCACCGGAGCTCAGAGAAAGTTGGTCCCAGGTCATTGTCCTTTGAAAGCATTCATTTTCCTGAAAACTATTTCCTCTTCCATTGCCAGCTCCCTCTCCCCGATGAAGATGGCATTTAAGCATCAACCATTTGGTCCGTTTTGGGGTTTTAATATTTTGTGTGACTTCAATGTATATGTGTGAACATAACACATTTGCTATGCTTTTCTCTCAGCAACTTCTTTTTGTTATAAGGGTGGAAGCCTTAACTCTTTATAACGGAGAGGACAGAGATGAATGCATAAGTGTATTCCTTATGGAAACTCTTACATTTCTCATTGTTCAGAATCTCTGAGAGAAAAATTTCATGCCTCAACTCTTAAGAGTGACTTATATCTGCAAAATAACCTTTTTTCCCCCCAAAAGAGGCTGATTTAGTGTTCAGATGTAAAACCAATTCAGAAACTTAAACTATATTTTTTGGTAGATAATTAAACCAAATCTGATTACTTTATATGTAAAATTCATTCTAAGATTTTCGTTATTGTTTTTGATGAAACATACCTTCCATAAATTGGGACACATGCAATTTCAACAATAGTATAAATATAGCAATTGACCTAAAAATCGGGTTAAAAAGTAAAGTTTGTTGTTACTTTGAAGGTCCGGTGACTGACTGCTGATCAAATCCCCTCTCTCTATCCCCTTTAAGTTGTTATAGTCTTGGATAGCACAGAGCCAAAGAGGAAACGATTTCCCTTTCTCCCCTGAAGCCTCCCTGAAAAAGAATGAACAAAAGGCGGATCAATAGGAGAAAAAGGCAAACAGAATGTATTCAGTGTGCATGGGGGGAATAACAGGTGTGTGATTGCTTAATTGTCCAGTGGGGTGTGGATGCTTACATATACACCCTTCTTCAAAGGGGAGTCAGGTAACGAGAATGAAACAATTTTTTTATGGGTAGTAAATGATTAACAAGGAGGATGAATGGACCCTGGAGACAGAACTCTTGACTCTGTAAATGATCCTCTTTGAAATCTGAATGATCCCAAGAGGTAGACAGCATCTTGTAATAAAAAAAAAGTTTGTCCAACGTGGTTACATTCCTCAGTCTTCTTCTCTGTGACGCATAATGAGATTTCAGGAGGGGGATGAAATGGAATTAGGCTCCTTTGGAGGGCCCAATCTTAAGGTAGATCAAGGAATATCAGAGCGGAGCCTATCCCAGCCTCTGCTGACCTTCAAGAGGCTTCGATTTTAAATACTCTGCCTGCCAGGATTCTATATTTGGGGATAACATTTTCTGGGTTATGCTAATATTTTCTTTCATTTTACTATGTAAATACATATTCCTGAAACATTTATGGTTTAGTTATTCCTGTTTTACATTATATATAAAGACCAGCATTTTGTCTCTGTTCTATGGTTTTGTTGTTTCATACATTATCATCTTTGGAAGATTAATTATTTTGAGTTTGTGTTGTTGGGTTATGTTGAATTTGTTGCAAGACTATAGAATAGCTTATGTATCCATTATATTGTTAACAGACGTTTGGGTTGCTAGCAGTTTTTTGCTAACAGGCAAGATGAAGTTATGTACATTATTATAACATCTTTTAGAAACATATAAGAAAGAATTTTCTGGGTATATAGTTAGAAGTAGAATATCAGGAACATAATGTAATTACCTTTATTAAGTTATGCCAATTTATTCTTTTGTAAGATGTCTAGTTCTGTCTGTTATCCACTTTTTGTCTGATGAATTCTGCTATATCGTTAAAGATGATATCTTCTGAATATGAATTCGTAAGTGATTATGTGCATTGCAAATGTCTTCAAAATTATGTGGCTTATCTTTGCATTCTTTTATGGTGTCTTAAGATAATTTGAATATAGTCAAATGAATCTTTTTATGATTTATTCTGTCAGTTCTATTTAGGAAATCATTTTCTATCTCAATGGTCTTTAAAATGCTTTTCTACACTGACAGTGAAATATTTTGATGTTTCACTTCTGACATTTAAGGTTTAACATCTTTTTCGTTTGTGTGCTCAGTTGGAGGTAGGTGTCCAGTTTTCTTTCTTTCCAGATACATTCATAATATTAACATACCATCTGTTAAATAACCCATCTTCTCTCCAGTAGCTTAGAATGTTCTTTTTATCAGAAATTGTACATTGGCATTAATTGCCACGTTGTCTTAATTACTATGACTTTAGCATAAGTTTTAATATTTGTCAGGGCAAGTATTTTGCCTATCTTTGCACCTGCTTTCTTTTATATACATTTTATATAAATGTGTCAAGTGCCTCTCTGGGGTTTTGATTTGAATTGCATTGATCAATATTGACATCTGAATACACATGTATTAGTAAAATATGTAAAAGAACATGTCATAGATTTTTATTTAGTTAGGTATATTTAATTACTGAATACAACTGTATACTTTTGTATATAAAAGAGTTTCAATAGACACATGAATCAGAGCAGACAATTCTACAAATAGAATAAGCACTCTCCATGGGCAATGGCAAAGCTGTGATTTTGTAAGGTGGGAAAAAGGAAGGAGAACAATAGAAAAAAATGATTAGTTAACATCAAGTTACTTCGTTCTAAGGGTTAAACAGAGAGAACTTTCTTATTATGTTGACTCAAGTAGACTGGAATCTCCTATTTTCAGGAAAAATGTGTCTATTTTGGAATCTGCTTGCGTCTTAAAGTTTCAGTTTGATTATGTGGCATTCAGCATGAATGACTCCATTTTAATTCTGTCTGGTCTGCTGGGGGACGGTGCAGAAGCTCAGCCCACATTGGTGGCCTCCCAGAATTTTGGTTTAACGGGGCACCTTTAGCATTTGTTGAACAGTCCTGCATACTTTACATGCGATGCAAATGGGGTCTCCATTTACAGACACATTTGAAATGATTGTTGGTAGCATATAGAAATGGTGCTGATTTATAAATAGCAATGCTTTATCCAACTGCTGATGAATTGTGTATACAGTTTTTTAACGGAAACATATCACTGTCAAGTGATGGCAATTTGTTTCTTCCTTTCAGTCTTTGCATCCCTTGTTTCTTTCGACTTGTGTTGTATCGGCTTGGACTTCCAGGAGGAGGCTAAACGCTCATAGATGTGATAAAAATCAGCATCTTCATATCATTACTGATTTTCAAGAGCACACTTTCAACAGCTTATCTTGAAGTACAATGTTTACTATGGATTTCTAGTTCAGATCTTTTATCAGGTTCATATAATTATCCTTTTATTATATCTACTCTACTTATTTGACATAAGAATCAACTGAAACACTACTTATGTTACATTCCTTAATTTTTTAGCACTGTTATTTTTCTCTACTTGAGCATGACATCCACGAGACCGAGGTTGCACAGCTGACCTTCAGTCCTAGAAAAATCCATCTAAGATTAAGTAGGTGACAACTCTCTGAGCATTTACAAAAATAATCCTAGGGTATGCCATTACAATCCAGGATAATCATTACCTGAGTCGTTGAATTGTTTCACAGAAGGAACGCGGGGAATTGTTCACTCAGAGGGACCGGTAAGGCACTTGTTTAGAGGAAGCATGAGCTGCAATCCTCAAGTTGTTTTACGTGAACAATTCATTGAAAGGCAAAGTACATTCATTGCTTAAATAGTGTAAGATAATTGACAACTTATAAAGTAACAAAAATCAATGTGATGTTTCAAACTTAGGTGACAATTCCCCTGGAGTTCCATATTATTATCCCCATTTCACAAATTGGAAGACGAACGCTTGGTTATACCCAAGACCTCACCAGAGTCACAAATCTTAGTGGGTGACCCCAAGAAGTAAATCAGTCTTATTCTCTGTAACTCTTATATTTTGTCTCCTGCCCATGACCCATCTTTCCATGTATCTGATTCCAGCTTCAAACGTCAACGTCTCTTACAGAAAGAAAAGAAACCAACCGAATTTTCAGCTAAAATCTCACATCTAAATGGATGCCTTGAGTAATGTATGGAGGACAGGATTCTGTGATATTTCACGGAATGCTTTTCAGCCTTTACCATTCATCATCCAAGCCATTTGTTTAAAATGTGAAATTCTCTTACAAGCTCCTCCTGATGTCAACTCTGCCAAAATCTGTTACTTCATGGAGCTAAATATTCTCTTTTGCTCTGCAGCTCTGATCCGCGAAACAACTTGTCGCCTTAAGCTGTAGAAGCAACATTTTCTGCGTGACCCTGACTCACCTGTTCTGGGAAATGTCCGATCAGTTCGACCGTCACTTCAATTGTGCTGCATCAGTTGGGGAGGTGTCCAGGCGGATCAGACTCTGCAGGCTGCCAACCGGTGACCCTCATTTCGAGTCCATGTTAGTAACTCAGGCTTCCTGAGCAATTCGATGAGGCCTAAAAGATACTGTCCATCTTTCACTGCTATTTTCATGGAATCTATTCCTCTGTCCACTCAGCTACAGGGACACTGCTCCTTCTAGGGGAGTCACTGTGGAGTACTTCAAAACTCCTTGTCAACTTTAAAACCTTTATGCCAAAATCGTAAAATTTTCTTTACAATCACATGACATATACTAACCTAAAATAAAGTATCATTATTTGGTTTGAGGCTATTATATTTGATTGTATTAAAGGTAACATTGCTGTTGTCATTGTTCTCCAAGTATAATCACATCTTCCAGGGCCAGCAATTGATCGTAGGCTGGTTATCTATCTACTTTCGAAGTCAAATAGTTTAACGCTTTGGCTTAATATTGTTTTCAATCAGAAGTTTTATTTTGACCCCGTAGTATCTGCGGTAAAGTACAGGGCTTCATTTTTAACTTTTTTTTTTTTTTTTTTTTTTTAGTTGGAGTCTCACTCTGTCGCCCAGGTTGGAGTGCAGTGGCATGCTCACAGCCATCACAGCCTCGACCTGCCGGGCTCTGGAGATCCTTCTGCCTCAGCTTTCCAAGTAGCCGGAACTACATCAAAATGTTTCACTGGTAGTGTAGAAAAACATCTTTAAGACCATTGAGATAGAAAATGATTTCTTAACTAGAGCTGACAGAATAAATTATAAAAAACATTTATTTGACTACATTCAAATTATCATAAGATACCATAAAAGAATGTAAAGACAAGTTGCATAATTTTGAAGACATTTGCATCATACATAATCACTTAAGAATTCATATTCAGAATATATCATCTTAATGATATATCAGGATTCATCAGACAAGAAGTGGATAATAGACAGAATCGGACATCTTACAAAAGAGGAAATTGGCATAACTTAATAAAGGTAATTACATTATGTTCCTGATATTTTTCTTCTAGATATATACCCAGATACCCAGAAAGTTCTTTATTTTTTTTGAGTTGGAATCTCTGTTGCCCAAGCTGGAGTGCAGTGGCACCCTCCTGGCCACTGCAGCCTTGACCTGCCAGATTCAGGAGATCCTTCTGCCTCAGCCTTCCAAGTAGGCGTAACTACAGGCACGTGCTACCATGCCCAGCTAATATTTTGATTTATTGTAGAGACGAGGTCTCACCATGTTGCCTGGATTGGTCTCGAACCCGCGGGCTCAGGCTATCCACTCACCTCAGCCTCCCAAAGTGCTGGGCTGGCAGACTGAGCCACTGAACCCGGCCTTAACATGTTTTTCATGAAGTTTTTCTTGCAGAGAGATGGGGGTTAATCAAAATGAGGGTGTTGTTGCTTGTGCAGGTGCCAAGGATGGAACCATACTTACAGGTTCAGGGTAAGCACTCAAAGCTGAGAGAAAGGGGCCCAGGGCCCGGAACCCTGCCCAGTGGCTCACAAGCATTGCCCTGGAATCTGAAAAACGGAGTATCCATATAACTTGTAGGCTCATCTAAAAGCAGCATTTTAGAAGACTTCTCCATTTTTGCCACGTTCAAATCGTAGTTTCATCTTTGTGTGCTTGTTTTTGGCCCGAAAGCAGTTCACTAATATGGGTGCTGTCTAGAACTGTTTGGCCCGCTTTCTATTAAAAAAACAAGTTTAAGGATGCTTTAAGTGCCACCCTTGAATTTCAGGGAAACTATCTAAACTCTAAAAGATAAATTGTGTGCTAGTTGAAGACCCAGGAATGTTTCTTTTCCAGTTCTTAATTTTCATTTCCTTATTATTCAGAAGAAGTAAATGGATGTTTTAATTATTTAATTACCATAGGAACACATAGGGATTGATTGAAACATGTTGGGGGAAAAAAAAAAAGAATTGAGCACAATTCCTTACAGAAGGCTAAGCACTTAGGATGACCTTCTGAATGGTTTACTTGGGAGGGACTGAGATATGTGTTTTTAAAGTTGAATATTTTGGCCGCGAGGACAGACACAAAAATGTGTTCTTTCCTTGATGTATGCAGCCTCGTGAGCCCAGCAAGACATCAGGAAAGAGACTCGCAGGAACATTGCTGAAAAGACAGAATCGCCTTAGAGAGCAGATGACCGAACCCAGCTCAGGAGTTTTAGGCTAGATCCCAGACAGCTTATTTAAAAAGCCAAGGGGATGTGAGTTCCCCAAAGATCACACACTAGTTGTGATTTTAATTCTGCCGTGCTGAAACCGTGTCCAATCGCCTATAGCCAGATCTGTATTATGTGTTGCAAAGTGATGCCAGATAAACACTCACTGTGTTTTGAGAACAAACTCATTAGCAGAGGAAACCCTGTGCCCTACACATACCCTGAGGATATCTGTTCACATAGGCGCCCAGATGTTGATGTGGAGTGTCACTCACAGGGGACGGTAGCCAAACGTTTTTTCGCGAGCAGAACGATTGGATTCCCACTAAGTTGACTGAGGGCTTTATGAGATCTGTTGGTTTAAGGAAAACACCTGGATAAAACTAATTCCAAAACTGTCCATAGTTTTAGTTCTCCATGACGTTTTCCCCTTCAAAAATGTTTTTACTTTCTTATTGGAGAAACAAGACCCTGCAAAATAAGGGACAGTGTTATTAGCTCGATGGGTATCACAGGGTGAGTTTCCCAGGACTCTGACATGGGGATGCCTGTGTGTGCATGGCGCTTGTGAAGAAGTGTGCATGGGATTTGTCCCTGTAAAAGGAGCGAGAAGCAAGCTGGGCAGAGACGCGGAGACGCAGCCGATGCCCTGGAGGCCTCGGTGGACATCCCGTGGGGGAACGTGGTCCTAGGTCTGGCACGAGCCTTCAGAGGTGGGATCTGGGGGCCCCGGGCCTGGGTCTCCTCCCACGACCAGTCACTGCGTGCAGTGTCTTCCTGGAAAGAGTCGTGAAGCTGGGAAAAGCAGTTGCTCAGCGGAAGTGATTTCCAAACAGAATGACAGCTGAGGACAGTTGCGTGGTGGCATGCCCAGCAACTAGGAATCAAATCCAGTATACTTTTTTAAAAAATCCATTAATTTATTTATTTCTTATCGAGTTGTGGGGCACAAGTGGGCATTGACGACACAGGTAGGCTGCATGCAGGTGAAGCGTGGGCTTCTAACCGGCCCTCACGCCCCCTAGCAGTGGACCAGGTACGCTTGGTGCCATCTCAGGCCTCCCAACCCTTCTCCTTCCCTCTTGCCCCTAGCAGAGCCCAGTGACTGCCGATCCCTCCCTTGTGTGACCCGTGTTCGGGGCCCACTGAGAGTGAGCACGTGCGGCATTCAGTGCTTTGTTTCTGTGATAATTCACGTGGTATGATGGGTTTCCAACTCCATCCAGGTTGCTGCGAAGGCCAGGATTTTGTTCTTCTTTCTGGCTGCATGATACTCCATCATGGCTGTGTGCCACATTTTCTTGATCCAGTCCACTTTCGATGGGCAGCAGGCTTGGTTCTGACACCTGCCTATGCATGTTCATAAGCCCTGTGTTCTTGAAGGGTTACCTGGATGGCACAAAACAGCACCCGCCACAGAGGCATGGAGTTGCAGAGGTGAAAAGGGCACGTACCAAGATAAACTGGATCTTACAAAACCATATTCTCTTTCACTGTCACCACGTCCTTTGGACTCTGTGTTAGCTTTTCATACATCGATCTACCATTTTGCACGGATTTACATGACTTCAGTCTCCAGCCATAAGTTCATCTGGAACTGAGCTTGCAACCAGCATCCAACTATAAGCCAAAGAAGTTTGTTTGCAGTACAAAGTGAAGTATTAACAATGTTAGCAAGATTTACATTTAGGCTTGTTTATTTTTAGCTGATGAACAAAAAGAAATCCAATAAACTGAGGGAAATATTTTTGTAGTGCATATTATACACAAAGGCCTACTTTCTAAATGTATAGAGTTCTATAAATCTAGAAGAAAAAAAACTTAAAAAACCAAGCCACCCAATAGAAAAACATAAGAAAGAATGTGAATGGAATTCACACACACAAAGAAAGAGGCACAAATGGGTCTTTGTACTACTGATGCTTCTAGCATCTGCAAAGTTGACACTTTAGTATCTGTTCTATGTATGTAGCCTGGCAATACCTCGTTCTGGGCAATCCAATAAAATGACATGCTTGAGACACCTGTCTCCTTCATTGCCATGCCTCTCCTTAGGGCACACTTTTGAGATGCACACTAAGTGATCCAGAGTCTTCAACCCCACCTACCCTCATCAATCCAGCACCAGACACCAGACAACTAGGGATGGCCTCTATGCCCCAGAGCCCACTAAAATTATGCAAACTAGCCAATCCTAACCTGCGGACCCCTCTTGCTGGTTCCTTGCCTCGGAAGCCACAAGAAAGGCTCTTGACACAGTTCCTCCTTCTGCCTCTGCCTCCTGACCAACCCTCCCTTCCCATGGGACACCCTCCCCAGCCTCATGACATGGGGTGCCCTCTCCTTTTGGGATCTGTGAGTAATAAGCTATCATTTCAATGACACAACAAGGAAGATAAAAGTACTGAATATGCATCTTTCTATTTCTTTAAGAGCGGGAGTATATGCAAGCTGCAGGAACATTCCTGGTTTGAAGCATCCCTGGATATCCCCAGGAGATCTGAGAAGCATATAAAAGAAGAATGCCAACCTGACAAAGGACCAACCTATTGTGTACCTCTAAGCTTCTTTTTCTCTGGCAACACGGCAGTGATTAAATCATGCACCATACACTTATTCTTGAACCCAGGGTAGATGGACAACCACATGGGGCAAGTGTCCAAGAGAAACAGTAACTCGTTTTCTAAAACGATATCTGCAGTTTGGTTTAAGGTGGGCTTGTCAATGCAGAGGTCTGATGAGGACTGTGTAAGTTCAGTAGTTAAAGAACAGTAAAACTGCGGCCCAGCATGGTGGCCCAAGCCTGTCAACCCAGCGCTTTGGGAGACCAAGGTGGGAGGCTCTCTTGAGCTCAGGAGTTTGAGACCAGCCTGGGCAACATAGTGAGACCTCATCTCTACAAAACCTTTTTACAAATCAGCCAGGCGTGGAGGTCTGCACATGCAGTCTCAGCTACTCCAGAGGCTGAGGCGTGAGGGCTGCCTGAACCCGGAAAGTCAGGGCTATGGTGAGCTGTGATCGTGCCACTGCACTTAGAGAATGCTGTGTCCTGAGGACCTGACAGAGTTTCGGGGAAGTTCCTAGCAGGAACAATCAAGTTCTTTGGTCAAAGCTCTCCTGGATTTATTCATATAGCAAAGTCGTGTTGATGTAGTCAGTTGTGTTTGAGGCAAGGCAATTTCTCTCTCACAGTGAAGAGAGTCCCAGGTAATAGGTTCAGCCCTGGCATCTCAACTTCCACATAGCGACCTGTGGGCCTTTGGATGTGCTTCTTTCCTTCTTTCTCTCTTTCTTTCTTTTTCTCTCTCTTTCTCTCTGTCTCTCTCTCTCTCTCTCTTTCTTTCTTTCTTTTGAGTTGGAGTCTCACTCGGTCGCCCAGACTGGAGTGCAGTGGCCGCTCCCGGCCACCGCAGCCTCGACCCGCTGGGCTCCGGCGATCCTTCCGCCTCAGCCTTCCTAGTAACTGGAACTACAGGCATGCGCTACCACGCCCGGCTGATTTTTTTTATTTTATTGTCGAGATAAGGTCTCACTGCCCAGGGGGGTCTCGAACCCGCGGGCTCAGGCAATCCACTCACCTCAGCCTCCCAAAGGCGCGGGATGACAGGCTGAGCCACCGAGCCCGGCTTCTTCCTTCCTTCCTTCCTTCCTTCCTTCCTTCCTTCCTTCCTTCCTTCCTTCCTTCCTTCCTTCCTTCCTTCCTTTTTATTTTTGAACCAGAGTCTTACTCCATCACCCAGGCTGGAGTGCTGTGGCACTCTCATGGCCACTGCAGCCTCAAACTGCTGGGCTCAGATGATCCTTCCGCCTCAGCCTTCCAAGTAGCTGGAACGACAGTGGCACGCCACCACACCTGACTGATTTTTTAATTTATTGTAGAGATAAGATCTCACCACATGACCCAGGCTAGTCTCAAACCCAGGAGCTCAAGCAATCCTCTCGCCTCGGTCTCCCAACATGCTGGGATGACAGGATTGAGCCACCACCCCTAGCTCTGGATGCGTTTCTTAATTTCTCCATGACTTGATGTTCTTCTCTGTGCTTGTCTTGCCTTGTGTTCCTTGTGAGGTTTAAATAAACAGCATCCCAGCATCCCAGCTGTCTGATGTGCGCTGCATCCTTAGTGAGTCGATGAGCAGCAGGCTTGGTTCAGACACCTGCCTATGCACGTCTGCAAGCCCTGTGTTCTTGACGAGTTTTCTGGATGGCACAAAACAGCACCCACCACAGAGGCATTGAGCTGCAGAGGTAAAACGGGCATGTACCAAGACAAACCCCTCACTCCCTCTCCTGCCCATTTGCACGATAAGCGCCATTCCCCACCGATCTGACTCTTTTAGGGAAGGGCTGAGGGCTGAGGCTGAGTGAAAATGAAGGGTGAGTTGAGTTGGAGGGTAAGGTATGCAAGCATTCACATCACTGACCACTGTTACTAGTACGTGCACCTGTGTGTAGGCAGCATGAAAGTTATTCCTCATGGTTCAGCTGACAAGTTAAAAGTAAAACGGCACACAAACAGATTGCCAAAAAGTAAGGAAACGTTGGAAAGTACCTACTTTTTTTGTCTGGCACTCTTGTCAAAAACTATTTCAGTCACATGATACTTTCACACAAGATGAACTCATGCCACTGAGGCTTTTCCTGTCGTATGAAAGGCATGGTGAGGAGATGTCATTATGACTATCAGAATAACAAAGGATCAAACTACAATAGAATCAGCAAACAGGGTTGCTAATATCCAGCTTGTTTATTCCTTTGTTCTTCCACAAATATTTACCAAATACTTACTGGGGGTCAGGTAGCGTTTACATGCTGGGAATGAAATGGCAAGTGAAACCAGACAATGTGCCTGTCTTGATGGCGTTTGGGTCTAGTGGGAGAGGGGAATGCAAGTCAAAGAATCACCCAAACACGTGGTTTTGTGCTGTGTGGGGAAGGGTGATCCCGGAGGGCTTCCCAGAGGAGTCGTCTTCTAAGTCAGAAGAGATGCGGGTCCAGGTCCTGCTGAGCCGGAGGAACCCTAACGCCATCAAGGCCTGAAACAAGGCCGGCGGACGGTATGGCAGAGAACTAGGGAAAGCGCTGGGTGAAATCGACCTGTGCAAAGGCAGAGGTCAGATTGCAAGGGATCTGGAAACCAACCTGGAATCCCGCAGTTGCTGCTGAGGATTTTGAACTCACTCTAAACCCACCAGAGGGTTGGGAGCAGGGTTGGGGAATGAGGGTGGGGAGGAGGATCCCACATGATACCCACTGAACTGAGGGAAAGCTCTGGGAGTCTGCTGCTCAGAAAAAAAGTGGATGAACGAACATCCTTCTGGAGGGGCATCCGTTTCTTCTCCTGCGACTCTCTCCTTGTTTATGTCCGTAGGTGACTCCACGCTGCTGTGATTTGACAAGGTCATCACCATGCTTCTGGCCGGGTGTGCGGGAGTGCAAGGATGGAGGATGGGTGTGAGGAGTCCACGCCAGGGTTCGTCGATAGCAACGCCATTCACTGTAAGGCACTTGAATTTACCTCCCCTTGAAAGCCATCGACAAAAACGTAGAGCAATGAGAAGTCAGTCATTCGAGAAAGTTGCCATCCCTTTTTGCTGGATACTTGCTCTGCTTTGACTCATTGTACTCAGTGTATTTTCAGCTGTCTTAAAACAGTATCCTGTGGACAGGAACTGATTTCATTTTCTTTGAATTTGGAAGAGCCCTACCAAAGGAGAGGCCATTATAAAAAAAATAAGAGGAAGCGTTTTCCAGCTGATATGGGGGGGTATCATGTCAAAGAGGCAGTGGCCTCTGTTGCTTCCTGGAAGAGTTGTCTTCTAAGTCAGAAGAGATGCGGTCCAGGTCCTGCTGAGTCCATTTCTAAAATACCGATGCGGAACGCATAAGCAAAATGTATAGGTTGGTCAACTAAATTTAGAATGAGACATGAGTTTGACATGACTAGACCTATTCAACTGTGGAGTTTCTAGGCGCTAAGGCTAAATATTGCCTTTCAAAGTCATTCCTTAGGGTAAAAATACAAATTTGATGGTTCTGTGGAGGAGGAGTTCTCAGGGAGTCCTCCAAACTTAAAACAGAATATTGATAATAAAAATAATAATCAGCTGGGCAAGGCGGCTCAAGTCTGTCATCCCAGCACTTTGAAAGGCCAAAGTGAGAGGACTGCCTGAGCCCAGGGATTCGAGACCAGCCTGGGCAACTTGGTGAGACCTCATCTCCACAATAGATCAAAAAATTAGCCAGGTGTGATAGTGTGTGCCTGTAGTTCCAGATACTTGGAAGGCTGAGGAGGAAGGATTTCCAGAGCCCAGCAGGTCGATGCTGGGGTGGCCGTGGGCGTGCCATTGCACTCCAGCCTGGGCAACGGAGTGAGACTCCAACTCAAAAATAATAATAATAATAATAATAATAATAATAATAGTAATAATAATAATAAAATCAGTTTGAGAAGTGTGTTAAGGTTTTTCCACTTTTTTTGCAGCATTTAAATAGCTCTTAGTGTGTTTATTTGCAATGTGATTTCTGTAAACTGAGTACTATAAGTAATATTAACGTTAACCACACATCATCTCAGAAATGTTTCAATATATAAATGCCCATTCATCTTTAGGAAGCCCTCTGTGGGAAAAACTGCAAGAAAATTGTAATGTGTCATACTATAATATCTCATATGCATACAGAGTAAAAATATAGCCATAAATGCCTTCCAGGAATTTTACAGGGTGACTCTGAAATGGAATACATATAAACTGCAATTTCAAAATATGTGTCAATTACAGATGAACATAGTAGTAATGCCATATACACCTTTTCACAGGCATGAAGTTCTGCTTGTGTAAACAGGTGGACACTCTAATATTGATTTCATTTTTGAGAGAAATACTAACAAATAAGGGCATGTCAGTTTTGTCTTTGTAAAATACTGCAATGCAATTTAAATTAGCTATTTATTGCACTTGATTTTCTAGAATTATTTGCCTGGATGACATCTGTTAAAGTAAGCATTATGAGTGGATTGCCTGAGCCTGTGGGTTTGAGACCAGCCTGGGCAATTTGATGAGACCTCGTCTCTACAATAAATCAAAAATTAACTGGGCATGGTAGCAAGCGCCTGTAGTTCTGGTTACTTGGAAGGCTGAGGTGGAAAGATCACCAGAGTCCAGCAGCTCAACTCTACGGTGACCGTGAGCATGCCATTGCACTCCAGCCTGGGCAACGGGGTGAGACTCCAACTAAAAAAAAATTATTTAATGTTAGATTCCCTAGGGATAGTCAAAATAAAGATAGAATATCTCCCCCTTCCTTAATGGTCTCAATGATGTTAGCATCAGAACCAGTGGGCGAATGCTTACCAAATAGGCTTCCTATCTGTCCCTTGCTGAATAAATGTATTATCTCATTACATGTTGCTACAGTTAAATTTACAAACATAAAATTAAAAAAAAAACTAGCCTATTTGGCGTTGTTTAATTGAAATTGCACTCACTCATCTCACTATGTAAGGAGGGAAATTTGTAATTTTATCTGAACTTTGATTTTTAGATATAGTGACACAGCAGGGGAAGAAATGGCTCAGAATAATTTGTCAATTATGAAAATGTATCCGTGTGATCTCTAAAACTTAGATTTACAGCAAAAACAAAGCACTAAAAAATGTAGTTCACGTGGACACATGAGAAATCATTAGGGGTAGAGCACAGGTGGTGTGAGTTGTTTAATTGCAGGGAAAAAACCTACAACTAGACGGTAATAATTTAGAAAAGAAACAAGACATTATGCTGAGAAACGGGAACATAAGCGCGTACATTCAGATGACTAGTGTGTTATTGCCTACTTACAGAAATTGAAGAAGAGGAATTGTTGGCATTTGTTGGTAGTTCTTAGATATTGTAGCTAACCGTTGGATCTTGACCACTCTGTCCTGAGATGACTTGTAGATACTGCTTTTTGTTCATCATTAAGAGTCCTTCAAAAGGCACATCTTATAAACATTTGTGTTCCCAGACTCAGTCGGCACACGTGTTGGCAACAATCTTGAAGGAACTACATGTCACAGTGCTAGACAAAGCCAAGTCAATTGGGCACATCAGAGCTAAAAGGCGTCTTCGTTTTTGTCAAAAAGTAAAAGAAGTAACGGAAAAGTAAATGACAAGGTAATTTATAAAATTAAATGTTGTATTTGAATGTGGAAGATGATGTCCCAGCTCAAGGAGAGACAGAGGTTTCCCCCTTCCTCTGCCTGTTTGTTCTATCCTGGCCCTCGATGGACTGGATGATTCCTGTTCATGGTGGTGAGGACGCATCTTCCTCACTCATTCCACAGATTCCACTGCTAACATTTTTTCTGGAAACACTTGCACAGACATACCCAGAACCAGTGTTTCACTAGCTATTTAGGCATTTCTTGGGCCAGCTGAGTTAGCCCATAAAATCAACCATCACACTGTCTGTATATTCTCCCTAGTAAGGTATCTGTTCATCTTTTTTCTGTTTTCTAATTGTGTTTATTTTTTCTTTTTTACTGTTGAGTGTTTACATTTTAAAAATACATATTCTAGATACTATTTCTTTGCCAAATACGGAATAGAAAATAATTTTCCACAGTTTGTAGCTTGTCTTTTTATCTTTTTCACAGGGACTCAGGCCGAGCAAATGATTTTCACTTTGCTGACAGCCAATTTGTCAGTTTTCCCCTGATACAGCCTAATTATTTTTCATTGACTTAGTCATCGATTCTGAAGAATTTTTTCTATGTGTTTTTATGGAAGTTTTATAGCTTCAAATTTTACAGTTAAGTCTATGATCTAATTTCTGGAGTCAACTTATTCACTTATTTTTTTGTCCTTGGATATCCACTACTTCAGAACCACTTGTTGGAAAGGCTGTTTTTCACTGTTAAGTTGTTTCTGCACATTTGTCAAAAGTGAGTGGAGAGCATTTGTGCAGGTCTATATATGGATTCTCTTTTCTGTTTAACTGATGCATGTTTCTATTCCTTTGCCAATGCCACATTGCCTTGGCTATTGTAGCTAAATACTAGGGGTGAAGATCAAGTAGAGCATTTCTCCCCTTTCTTTTTCTTTCTCAAAATTATTTTTGGCTATCCTATGGCTTGTGGCTTTTCATACAAATTTTGTAGCAAGTATGCCTATGTGGACTACAAATCCTACGGGGAATTTGATAGGGATCACATTTAATCATTAGAGAGTAAATTGATTTATTATAGAAATATAACTGATTTTTGTATTTTGATCTTATTGCCTGTAAATTTTCTGGATTTTCTTCTTAGTCTTGCAAGATTTTTTTCTTAGATTCATTGTGCTTTTCTACATAGACAATCAATTCCTAAATAGTTGCAGTTTTTATTTTTTCTTCCACTTTGTGTGTATTTTATTTATTTTTCTTGCCTTATTGCAGTAGTTAGAATGTTCAGAATGGTGAGTATATATATTCTTACCTCCCTTTCAATCATAGTCTTTCATCATTGAGAATCTACATAGATTTGTAGATGATCTTTTTGAGGTTGAGATAATACTACTCTACTATTATAAAGTTGAAAGACTTTTTTTTTAAATGCTTTTTTTGCATCACTTAAAATGATCATATGATTTTTTTTCTTTTTCAGATTATTGATACAGTGAATTGCACTGATGGATTTCAAATATGAACCAGCTATCTTCTGAAGTAAATTTCACTAGTCATGGTTTATAATTTTTCATACATTTTTAGATGTTGTTGTGCTGATATTTTTTGAAAATTTTTTGAATCTAAATTTGTAGAACATATTGGTCTATATATTTCTTTTTTATGCTATATTTGTCTAGTTTGGCTATCATGATAATATTATCCTCATAAAGTGGGTTGGAAAGTGTTCCTTTCAGTTTTATTTTCTGAAAAAGAAATGTGTGAATTTGTGTTTAGGTAAAATATTTATTTAACAGACACTGAATAACGGGGACAGTAACTTTAAATAGGTTGAAGTCATGGACACTTTCTCTTGGCAATTCTATTAGAAGACATATGTCCTCAAATCTAGGGTTATCTATACTTACCTAAAACATTTTTATAATTTTCATTATCTCAAATGTTATTAATTATATTTTTATTACTTTCTGGCAGAAGGCTTTTCAAAACTGCTTATTACAGATACATATGTAATCCAGAAGATTATGCATAATATTTCTTGATTTATTTCATTAAGTTACCTCTAGGTTCTTTTTTGATGGAGTCCACTTTTAGTGGGCATTCAAAAATACCTTTTTTTATTCTTCCCCTGGCCTCTCATAACTATTTCCATGAAATTTATAAAAAATACCTTCTCCTCCTTGTATACTGGTCTAGTTTATAACCTTTTCCCTAATATTTAGCTACAATAACCAAGGCAACGTGTTATTGGCAAAGAGATAGAAACATGCATCAGTCAACCAAAGTTCGCAAAGCCCAATATGCTCCAGATCGGTTATATCTTAAGAGGAGATTTACAGCGTTTCAGATTCGTTGACTGGAATTAGAGACATGAGACCAAATACCCTATCTCTTGTTAATGTTGACCATCAGCCATGATATATGCTTGATCATGAAGCACAGTTCTCGTCTCTGCTGATTACATTTCTAAGTTTGTGATGAATTGTGGGGGGGTATGCAACTCATTACAACTAGCTAGAGAAGGGGTTATGAAGCAGTTTGAAGGTGAAAATAACAGTAGAGAAAAATGAGAGAGAAACTGGGTGCATACAGCAGAAACTGGAGAGACAAGACTAAAATTTAGGATAACAGGGCCATTTTCTGATATGGCTTCTGTGCCTGAAACAGAACAGATGGTCAATAAATATTGGTGTAATAAAGGAACGAGAACTAGAGTCAGGCAAGTGCAGCGTAAGGGAAGGACAGGCGTGTGAAGCCTTCAGAAGCCTGAGGGTAGCAGGCTTGGGCGCTGACAGGACGTGTAAGTAGAAGTTAAACCCTTCATGCCGGGCTCGGTGGCTCAGCCTGTAATCCCGCACCTTTGGGAGGCTGAGGTGAGTGGATTGCTGAGCCCGTGGGTTCGAGAACCGCCTGGGCCGCGAGACCTAATCTCTACAATAAATCAAAAAATCAGCCGGGTGTGGTAGCGCATGCCTGTAATTCCGGCTACCTGGAAGGCTGAGGCGGAAGGATCGCCAGAGCCCAGCAGGTCGAGGCTGCGGGGCGGAGGGCGGCCACTGCACTCCAATCTGGGCGACAGAGTGAGACTCCAACTCTAAAAAAAAAAAAAGAAGTTAAACCCTTCAAAGACCCCAGGGAGGTGGTGAGTCTGGGGGTTATAATGGGGGTAGACTCAAACACTGTAAAATAGCATGGAGAGTAACTTAGAAACTTGCTAGTCCACATGTAGTCTATGGACAATCAACAATGGACACACCTGCGAGCTCATTAGAAACATGGAAATGCAGTTGCCCTCACTGGTCCCAAATCTGTTGAATCAGAATCTTCACATAAATATGATCTTCAGGAGACTCATACACACATTAAAGTTTAAGAAGCACAGTCAATAATTTAGAGAAAGAATGCGGATGGCATCCAATTAAATATATATATATATACATGTTCATGACATCTAATTACTCAGCAATCTACTCAGTAGCTCTGATACGATACATTAAGAAAAAGAAACACTTGTGAAACGAGTGAACGAATGAGTGAAATAGAAAACTGGTTGCAGAGAAGACCCAGCAGTGAGGCCATAACTTTCCCGTCGCCCTGGCAGGTCTGCCCGCCCCTGACCCAGATCTCTACGGTCAGCCTCTGGCCAGACCCTTCGCGCCACCCGTCTTGGAACATACACAGCCAAGTCCTGTTCCTTTCTCTAATCAGGACCCATCAGTGCACCTGAGTCCTGACGTTTTGGCAGGCGCAGGCCCGCTTTAGCCTTCTTGATGAGGAAGGAGCCGAGGAGGGGGTTCTGGGCGCCGCTTCCTTGCTGTTCCCTTGATCACTCCTAATTGGAAGTGAGACTTTGCATATAATGAGAGTGGCTTCAGATGGAGCCAGAGGAGCTCTTCCAGACAGCAGGGATCTGGAGGCCAAACTGCTGTGGGTAATTTCTTCCCCATCATTATGCAGCCCCCGTCCGTGGTACCGCTCTGTCACCCTGTAGGTTGCTATCTGTCGAAGGGGGAGAGAGAGGGAGACATCCCTTGATAAGCCACACTTGTTTTGTCACAGATTATTTTGAATTTCTCAGCTCATATGGAGAATTTGTATGATTTTTGACACAGGGGGAACACGGAGCGATGCCCTCTGGAGCAGATGTCAAAGCAAATGTCAGAGGGTGTCAAGAGCCCTTGAAGGTTGCGGGATTTGGAATGGAAATCAGGCGCTTCTGTGTTGAATAATACACCACTTTGAGATGAGTAGAATTCTCTGAACTACACAATTCTTTGAGTTTTCTGTGTTACACCAGGGCTAAAAGTCCATAGTGCTGGTAAAGGAGTCCATGGTGCTGGTGGTAGAACAAGAACAGTGCTCAAAGTGCTCAAGCATGTTGGCCCAGGTCGTGTGACCGGTGACGTCGATCATGCTCCTGAGTTCCCCGTCACCAGAAAGTAAAGACTGTAAAGTCATATTGAAGCAGCACAATTTATCTCAACAGCTTCCAAATCCTCTAATGAGTCTGCTTTGAAAATACCAATCTTATTTTTAAGCAGCAGTTGACACACTACACTTTATTGTTTCCACGATGGTAGACTCTCAATAAAGTGATGAAAATGACAAGCCATTTGAACTCCTTCACAAAGCACTCTATCGCAAAACTTCTAGTGACCTGACACTTCCAAATGCAAGATATCTGCCGATGAAACAGTAGGAGATATATCTGGAGTTTTGCAGACCAGTGCAATATCTTTTTCAGAAATGTTGATATGGCCGGACTCAGTGACTCAGTCTGTCATCCCAGCACTTTGGGAGGCTGAGGCGAGTGGATTGCCTGAGCCCCTGGGTTCGGGACCAGCCTGGGCAACTTGGCTAGGCCCTGTCTCTACAACAAATCAAAAAATTAGCCGGGCATGGTGGCACGCGCCTGTAGTTCTGGCAACTTGGAAGGCTGAGGCCGAAGGATTGCCGGAGTCCAGCAGGTCGACGCTGGGGTGGCCGTGAGCATGCCACTGTACTCCAGCCTGGGTAATGGAGTGAGACTCCAACTCAATAATAATAATAATAATGATAATAATAATAATAATAATTCTCACAGTAATTCACAAAGCACACTTCTTGATGCTTTTTTTCATAATCGAGAATTGGAGATTGTGGTCATAGAGATGTATGAAAACAAAAAACAAGTTCAATGCTTAGGAATAATTTTTTTCCTCATTTTAACGCATTTAAGGTGAAAAATTTCATTTTGAAAAAACAATTACTGCTGTAAGTAGACAAATAAAACTTAGTTCTATAACACTTCTATATTCAAAACCATCTAATGTTTTGTAAATGTAGAATGTATAAATATGCACAATACCCACTTTAGAAAAACTACTTTGGTGAAAATGATTTATTTGCCAGTATTCACTTGATACTTATTACATATTAAACCTATGGAGAAAATCTGACCATTTTCAATAATACTCCAGGCTGAAATTACATCTGGAAACTGAACATGAGAGGTCAATAGGCCAATCTAATTGTGTCTGTCTTAACTCAAAGTAGGCAGTTCTCTTTCAAAGGGCTCTCCGTTTTACCCTTTTTTGTTTTGTTTATGCGCCCATGGGTACCTTACACAGATGCAGCCTGACACACCTGCACACGCTGTTTCTGGTGCTCTAATCACAGCCGAGATGAGAAGTGTTTATAGTTGGCACGAAGAAAAATATTTCAAATGCACTGCTTCCTTATTCTGTATTAAGTGAGCTATTAAGAGGCAGATAAGACCGGGCGCGGTGGCACAAGACTGTCATTCCAGCACTTTGAGAGGCCGAGGTTAGAGGATTGCCTGAGCCTACGGGTTTGAGGACAGCCTGTGCAAATTGGAGAGACCTCATCTCTACAATAAATCAAAAAATTAACTGGGCGTGGTGTCACACACCTGTAGTTCTGGCTACTTGGAAGGTAGAAGTGGAAGGATTGCCTAAGCCCAGCAGGTCGAGGCTGCGGTGGCCATGAGCGTGCCACTGCACTCCAGCCTGGGCAAGACAGTGAGACCCTGACTCAAAAAAAAAAAAAAAAGAGGTAGCTAAGCCACTCCATTCAGTGTCAATGTCAGCATCATATAAAAAATGATTCTGCATTGAAAGAGCTTGTAAACTATCCATTAGAGTCATAGTTCATTTTTCAACTGTATTGATTCGAGTTGATTGCATTTCAGATATGATCCCAAAGGGTCACCCTAGATGTAAAAAATAAACCTCATATAAATGTTCTGAAATCCTTCAAAGTTTATTTGACAACATTCGCACCATTCCCCCTTCGAAGGGGCTGCCTGAGGTCAATGTGGAACACAAATGCAAAAGACTGGGGGCAATGAAGTCACGTGGACCCAACATTGAGGCCAGGATGTGTTTCCTGAAGTTTGGAAGCAACTGACTTTCATGACCTGGTGCCTCGAGTCCATCATTCTACATGCACTGATGATTTGAAGACTCACATGAAAAAACAAAATGGAACACCTATATGAGAGGGAAACAGTTCGAAGTAAGAGTTTCTTCCTATAAATACGTATTTTTTGCACACACACAAACGTGGACATTCTTCTGTATGAAGGATGCCCTTCCATGTCGTTCGAGAGCCCTTTATCAAAGAACACGTGACTTCTACTACGAACACTAGAGGTCATGGTCATTGCACCTGTATAAGAAGCAAATATGCATATATTTGTGTGGTCTCAGTTGTATTCACCGATACACAGTTTCTAACACTGGGTTGATAAGCACGTTTTACTGGTCAGAGATACTGTTAGAATATATTTTACAAAACTTAAAAAAATGTGCAAAATTGAGTTTTATATTCACCCGAAAAAAAAGCTGCCCAGCATGCAAATGTGAACAGAGTTTAAATTCCAGGGTAGGGAAAAATATTAAAACTTTATAAATCTCCTGGGATGCAATTTAATTACTGCATCAACTTAGAAAAAGAGACTCAGAACGAACAATGCTCCAATTCTCCAATTCTCACAGCACATCAACTCTCATCTATTTATCATTTTTCTTGCTTTGTTTCCAGCTGGAGGTTTCTTCAACAGAAGGAGTTGCGCTCTGGCTCCAAAACCTACAAAGACGGGCTTGGACATCCTGCATGTCCAACCAACGGGCACCATGCTGCCAGAACTGCTGAAGTTAAACGCAGATGTTATTGAAGCTGCCAAAGCTTGCACGACGGTTTCTAAAGGTTTATTTATTTTTCCGAATCCAAATGTGGCCTTGGTGGTGCTTTCTCTGAATCGGGGCTGGTTCCAAAACTTGCAGTTTGAAGACCCTACGCCACTTGACTGCACGTCAGAGCCAAGAGCCGAATCGACTCTGCGCTCGTGGTTGCCCGGCACCAGCTGGGGCCCACGCTGGCCTGCACACATCTTGAGATTGTGTCTGCACTTTGGGAAAGCACGTTGCCCCAATCGGCCAGGGCTCTTCTTCGAGGAAAATTGGCCGAAGTGGTGGCGGATGTTGTCCCACCCGAGTCCTTTGGGGCGAGTCCCGTGGAAGCCACTGGAGCTGACGTCGGAGGCCAAGGCCCCTTCATCTGCCACTGCGGGAAAGCAGGACCGGCCGTGGCTGCACGCGTTCCGACACTTCTTGGCTTCTGTTGGTCTGACTACAACACGTTTACTGCCTCTCTAGCAACATTTTTCTGAGTGAAGGTGTTGCTTTGGAGGGCCTTGGCCTTTTTAATAACAGGCGGAGGTTGCACAGCCAAAGCTACACATGAGTTTGATAAGTTTTCTGTGGAGCCCTTGGTGAACCTCAAGAGGTTATGTGACCCATTTGCTTGCTGGCAAGACGGCTGGTTTTCCAGTTCTTCCATCTGTACCCTTGAAGCTACCCCGAAACGCGGAGGCATGATCGTTAACGTCGTCTCCACCACCTGAGTTTTCCTTTTGAAGGCCTGGCAGTAGTTTCTGGGTCCCGAGGGCGATGTCTGCTTCCTTCAACTCCTGAGCACTTTATATTTTTAAATTGTTGATATTAAAAATATATTTTCTTTCATCTGCTGGACACCAGTAGAAGTAGAAGCTGCACTAAAAACCTTACTGTCTTCTCACACTTTAATCATTGTGAAAACATTCTCCTTTATTAATCTGTTTTTTAAAATTTTGTTTTGTTTTTAAGTCTTAAGATGTACCACATCCTGGCAAAAAGCATAAGGATAGTTTTGGCCTTTAGGGATGTATCATCTTCTGATCATGTTTCTAGTTTATCAGTTTTTTAATACTATGAACTACTAAATATACAAGGAGGACCCAAACATTTCCAGAATTTATTTATTAAAAAAAAATGTATTTATTCTTACATGTTTAAACTTCGGTCACCTTCACAGTCCTCTCCGTTTGATGCAATACATCAATCAAGATGCTTTTTCAACCGCTCCCAACAGTTTTTGAACTTGTCAATTTTGATGCCTTTTAGTGCTTCTGCCGCTGTTTGGTTTCACCTCTTCCACCTCAAATGCTTCTCTTTGAGGACTTTTTAATCTGCAGAAACAAAAAAATTTCACTTGGGGTGAAATCCAGTGGAGGGGAGGATGGGGCATGACGCCATGACACTTTTCATTAAAAACTGCTGAGCACTCCGCGCAGCATGGACAGGTGTGCTGTCATGGCCGAAGAACCAGTCACCTGTTTGCCACAACTCCGGACGTGTCTTCCTCAAATAGTGATGCAACCTTCTCAAAACTTTCAAATAAAATCTTTGGTTGACAGTTTGATCCCGAGGAGCAAATTCCAAACGGACTGCCAGGGACCCACCCTCCAAACGATAATTTGGGGATTTGGGGGGTCTCCCCGATACATCACCCGGGACTTCACTGGCCACAGTTAAAGTAGCTACAGTGGTATTCAAAGTCTTGCCAGAGCCTGCTGTCCAGTCCGGAGGTTGTGTCTGTGCTTTGGAAAAGTAAATCGCCCAAACCCTCGAGGGCTGTTTTTAGAGAAAAGTTGGTGGATGCAGTTGTTGTTCCACCCAAATGATTCGGAGCGAAGCCCATGGAAGAGGCTGGAGCTGGTGTCACAGTTGATGAAACATGGAGCCAACCAGCTCAGGGGAAGGAATGGGAGAGGGAGTGTCAGCAGATGCGCAGAATCCCGCACTGCACCTGCGAACAGCTGCAGGTGCCACTCCCAGAGTTGCTCCAGGCATCGGAGTGACTGCCATTCTTGCATTTATTCCTTCCTGAGTGAAACGAGTGGCAGGCTCGGTGATGCCCCGTTGGCTTTGGAAACCTCTGACGGCGCGCACGTGGATGCTGAAGGTGCAGATGTGGGTTTCACAAGGAGCCCCTCAGAGGGGCTCAGACTGAGCCCAGAGCAGAGCAGGGCACGGAGGGGTCTACTCCACAGCTATTTCCTGAGTGACTCCAGCTTGGAGAAGGTTGGCCACCACCTCTGCCCTTGTTGGGCTGGTCTCCCTGGCGGCTGTGGTGGTGAAGCCCATGGCTGAGATCTGACTGTGGACGTGGCCGGATTCTGGCGCTGGTGCTACCAGTCACTTGCAAGCTTTGTTTTCACACACCTCAAGGCTCAAGCATCACCTTGTCTAGACCCAGCCCGGCAGGACTTCTCACCCCTGCTTGCAAACCATGACCTGAGCACACCCTGATTTTATTTTGCATCATATTTCGCAAGGAAACATTTAACATGGGTATTACCTAAACTTTAGTGTTAATGTCTCTACAATTTTAAGTTACCATTAGACATAAGTCATGTCTTTGTTTTGTTGAAGTATGGAGAGTTTTCTTTTCAGCTCACAATATTTTTCTATTATCACATAATGTCTAGAGGAAAGTTTTCTAAATATTGAGCAATTCTCTTCCTTTGTTTCCTCTATACTTAAAATTTGAGTAAGAAGACATTTTCTATGATGTTACAGACTTTACAGAAGTGTGTTAACAGACATCAAGTTCATGTTTAGTCATTGTTAACTGTAAATACCACTATTGCTTCGGGTGTCTTTATATTCCTCCCTCATCCTTTGTTATATTTTAACAAGTGACTCTAGCACTTGCTAATGTAGTTTTATATGCGAGTATCATTTTCTATTATTAGTACTCTTGTTTATATAATTACATACATTTTTAAGTAATTAGAAGAGAGCTAACGTTATTCATCTGTAAACTATCAGTGAGCTAGATTGTTTCAATAAATAATTAAAGCTGTACTTGATAGATTGATAACCACAATAAGCATTTTAATATTCTTTGGGCCCTGTTTTCCAAACAAAGGCTTTTTAGAAAATACTTTAATAATGTTTGTGTGCATACCAATAGCTTTACATATTTATTGGAAAAAGCTTGTTTTCTTTAATGAGTTTGGACGATTGAAGCTTTAACTTTGGATGTCAAACACTAGTTTTTGGCCCTGGGGAAGTTTTTTTTTTTTTTTTTGGAACCTCAGTTTTATTTTCAGGAGAATAATAACTGTCAAATTTACCAGAAAGGGATTTTACAAATATTGAATTAGATAATATTTGTAAAGCATCCAGAAAAGAGCTTGACACTTAAGATGAGATCCATGAACGTGTGATTTCTCAGTGCTCACCTTTCTTGTGAACTGCATCCCTGTTAAATCATCCTGCTGTTTTTATTTATTGGAAAACACAAGACTATATACACTATTACACTACTTGGAGTAGTGTGATGGAATTTTTCATTTTAGCAAAAACCTTTGCATTTTCACAACGGACATATTTCACACTTGGCTATTTTTCCTTTCCCAAAACAAATTGATTCTACGAACTACTTCCATTTTTCTTAGCTATATAGTGAGTACTTCTTTTAATGGAAAACATTAAATACAAAGAGTTAACCTTCGAGTTCTGCTTCATGATTTACGATAAATTATTTCCTCCTAGAACATGTTGTATTCTCTTCATTATCTTCTAGTAAAGTTTAATTAGATCAGCACGCCTCTGTTAGGAGTGCTCTTGGTTGCAGCAGACAATAACAGAAATAAGAATGACACTAGTAAGCTTGAAGAATAGCTCGGTTCAATGCAAGGCCCTCGCCTGAACACCTACTGTGTATTGCCTGCCCTACTCTGGGTTCTAGAGACGTCAATCACGAAAATAAAATCTGCTCCTGTGACAGTTACATTCCAGTGGTGAAGTGAGGGCAGAAAAACTGCAGGGAAATGGTGTAGCAAGTAGCAACAAGGGCTTTGAGGGAAAGGAAAGCTGAGCAGTAAAAAGCAGTCTGTCCTGAGTGGGGCCAAGGTGTGGGTTTTATGCCGAAGCCAAGGCCCCCAGGAGAGAAGGATGGATGGAGTCAGGGCGTGAGACACAGCCATGTTTGTGAAGCTGTTCCAGGTGACGGACACAGCAGTTGCAAAAGCCTGAAGATGAAATGCGTTTGCGTGTCTGAGGAACAGACGAAGAAAACAGGAGCATGACGAGGGGGAGAAAGTGTCTTCGTCTGTTTTGTGCCACTGGAACAGAATGCCACGGGCTACATCATTTATAAAGACATAGATTTCTTTCCCTCCTGGTGCTGCAGTCTGTCTGCAGTTGGGCAAGGTGGATGGGGCTTTCTTGCTGCGATCCTCGTGGCGAGAGGCAGGCAGGCACAGGCATGGGTGACGTGCAAGGAAGAGGGCTGAAATCAACCTTTGATCGGGAACCTACTTCTGCAGTAAAAAAAGCATGACTTCATTCATGGGGGCAGATGCCTCATGACCTAATCACCTCTTAAAAGTCCCCCCTCTCAATACCCTTGCTCTGAGGACGAAGTTGACAATACATTCACTTCGGGGGACACATTCAGACGGTAGCACTCTGCCCTCGAATCCCTGAATGTGCGTTCTCACATGTGACGCACTTCCATTCCATCCCAGTAGCCCTGAAGTCTTAGTTTGGGCACCAACTCGAAAGTCCAAAGTTCAGAGTCTCATTGACATTAGCTATGGGTTAGATGCAATGAATGATTCACCGCAAGACAAAATCTCTCCAGCTACAAGCTTCTGAAATCAAAACAAGTTATCTCTTTTCAGAATGTGTTGGTAGGGAAGGCATATAATAGATAGGTCCACTCCAAAAGGAAAATATAGGCAAGCATTTATTTTAGAAAAGGAGTAACAGACCACAACTAGATCGAAAACCCAACAGGGAAGATTATATTAGACCTTAAAGCTGGAGAATAATCTCCTTTGACCCCAGGTTCATGTCCTGGCCACACTGGGGCTTGAACTGTCCTCCTCTCCACCGCCGGCCTCAGGCGGCTCTACCACTGAGGCTTTGCTGGGCTCAGTGCACCCAGCAAGCTCTGACAGAATGGAGTCTCGTACCTGTGGCTTCCCCCAGCTGGAGTTTCCGACTGATGCTCTTATGGTTTTGCAGTCTCAGTGGCTGCTCCATTCCCATGGCTTCATCAGACATTGCCTTGGAAGTCTTCAGCTATGGTTCTGCCTCTGTAATGAGCCTCTACCTGAGCCTCCAGGCTGTCTGCAACATCCTTTGAAATCTGGGCAGAGGCTGCCATGCTCCACCGTGTTGGCCTTCTGTGTGCCTGCAGAGTCAGCACCTGTGGCCAGCCGTCGTCCACTTCTGTTGCTTGAAAGCAATGCCCCAGGCCAGGTAACTGATAAAGAACAGAAGTGGAGCTGGCACGTGGTTTTGCAGGCTGTACAGGAAGCATGGCGCCAGCCTTGGCTTGGCTTCTTCTGAGAGGCTCAGGCTGCTTCCTCTCCTGGGGAAGATGGAGGGGAGCTGGGATATGCAGAGATCGCACGGCAAGAGAGGAAGCGAGAGAGAAGGTGGGGAAGGCGCCAGGCTCTTTGGAAACAACCGGCTCTGGGTGGAACGCTCGTGGAAATGGACAGAGTGAGAATGTACTTGTTACCAAGAAAACAGTGCAAGGTGGATCCACCCCCATGACCCAAACACTTCCCATGAGGCCCCGCCTCTGACATCGGGGACTCAATGTCAGCATGAGGTGGGAGAAGACAACGCCCAGACTGCAGCACGGAGGATTCGAGAACCACGGTTTGTAGCTTTCGGAGCTCAGTTGGAGCCACCAGAGCCAGGGCCGGGAAGACGGGAGGTGCTGTGTTAACATCGGAGGGCTGGAGGGAGTCTCAGGTTGACACAGGGCAGCAGGGTCTGAGGTCCCTTGGGCACCTTCCTGGAACCCTTGGCCTCGGGGTTCTAGCTGACCCCAGCATCCCTGGAATGCCTTTGGGGTCTTTCTCCTATTGTTTTGATGTGTAAGTCTGGTTTCTTTCTATCAGTAGTGATATCTTTCGCATGTGGTTGCTTGGATACACCATCAATATTCTCTCTTGACATATCCAGGCTTAGAAGTTTCTAATTTTTAAGATTCTGTTTCTCTTTTTATTATTATTACTATTATTATTATTATCATCATTTTGAGTTGGAGTCTCACTCTGTCACCCAGGCTGGAGGGCAGTGGCACACCCACAGCCACCCCAGTGTCGACCTACCGGGTTCCGGCGATCTTGCCGCCTCAGCCTTCCAAGGAGCTGGAATGACAGGTGTGCGCTACCAGCCCAGCTAATTTTTGATTTATTGTAGTGATGAGGTCTCATCAAGTTGCCCAGGCAGGGCTCGAACCCACAAGTTCAGGCAATCCACTTGCCTCAGCCTTCCAAAGTGCTGGGATGACAAGCTGAGCCTCCGAGACCAGCCTGTTTCTCCTTTATTCATAAATGTTCTCTTTAAAACATATTTTGCGTCTCTCACTTAACTGTAAGCAGTGAAGAGAAGCCATACATCTCCTTCATGCTTTGCTGATTTGATCTTTCTTCTCCCACATATCCTAGTCCATCACTCCTAAGTCCTTCCTTCCACAAAGTCTTAGGACATGGACACAATTCCACCAAGTTCTTTGAGACTGTGTAGCAAGGGTGGTCTTGACTCCAGTTTCTTTTACCTTGTATCTCATTTCTGCCTGAGACCACATCAAAATAGCCTTTGCCACCCACATTTCTGCCAACATTCTGGCCACAACCACTTAGTAATCCCTAAAAAGAGTTAAGCTCTTCCTATAGCTCTGGTCTTTTTCTGAACCCTCACCAGACTTTCCCTCAAGACTTATCCACAGCCCTCTAGTCTTTTGCTAGCCTGCTTCTCCACATTCTTCCTGCCCTGCCCACTCCCCAGCTCCAAAGTCACTGTCACGTTTTTCGGTATTTGTTTCAGCAACTGCCCCACGGCCTCGTGCCAACTTTCTGACTTAGCTCTGTGCAGCAATAACCGATTATTTGAGACAGGGTGATTGAGCCATAGCACAGATTTGTGCCGTGCAGTCTTGAGGCCGAGGGGCCTGCATCTTGCCAGGGGCTCCTTGCTGTGTCATCCCACAAAGAAAGGCTGGAGCACATGTGGGAGAGAGAGGAGGAGAAGGCAGCCAAACTCATCCTTTTTCAAGAACTCGCTCTCCTGATAACGAAACTACTTCTGCAACAATGACATGAATCCATTCACTAAAACAAAGCTCTCATGGCCACTCCCCTCTTAAAGATCCCACCTCTCAACATCATTGTGTTGGGGATTAAGTTCCCAGCACACAAGGGGGGCATCCCCAAAAACCAGAAGTATCTTTTGAAGAGTATGCCTCTTGTCGTTGCACGCTTCCCCTGCCAAGTCAGTGTTCCAGGAAGCCATTGGCATCAGTGTACCACCTGGCCTTGTTGTGAGAGGTTACATTCGACTTCGGTGAATTCTGGGGGGAGATTCTTTCAGTGTGTCTGCCCATTTCATGATGGGTGATTTATGAGCGTACTTGTCCACCTCATGCTGCGTGTTCAATACCAAAAATGGCATGATCCCCCTGTACCCCACTAGCCCTAAGCACCTGATCTCAACCATGTAACTTTTTTTTTTTTTTCCTTCACGAGATGAAAAAAGTCCTCAAAGCGAAACTTTTTGCCCATGTGGAAGAAGTGAAAAAAAAAAGAAAAAAAAAGGAAGAAAAACAGCAGAAGCACTGAAAGGCATCAAAATGGATGAGTTCAAAAACTTTTTAGCTGTGGAAAAAGCATCTCACTAGGTATACTGCATCAGATGAAGAGTACTTGGAGAGCGACTGAAGTTGAAACATGTAAGAATAAACACACAGTTTTTTATAAGTAAATTCCATTGGGGGGGTTCCCCCGTGCATGAACTTTGGGGCTCACATTCAAAGCACAGCACGATGAGCAGAGGAGGAAAAGATGACACTGCAGAAGCAGAAGGGTCCGGTGCCATGTAGGCCGTGGAAGACCATGAGCTGGTCCTCAAGTTTAAGTCCATGTGAGAGAGGAACCTGTTGGAGAATGCCGGTCAGAGAAGTGGTTAGAACTGATTTTTGTGTTTATAAGATGATTATCACCTGTGTGTTTAATTGGGTGATTATCACCTGTGTGTTTAAAAGGGAGGCAAGTTTTTATCTTATTTCAGATGATAGCTTGTGCTGATTTGGATCAGGGAGTCAGGGGAGAGATTGGAGAAACAGCCGGGTCTAAAACATGTTGAAGACAGAGGGAAAATGACTCCCTAGGATAAGACTGTCTGTGGGATGCGAGAGCGAGAGAAAAGACTTTCTAAGTACCTCGAAGAAGGCACATCCTAGGAATGTATTGGCCCAATTAGCATAACCGTCCAGAAGCAGGCCAGGCTCCAAGGACTGCGCGATGAGTTTCCTGGCTCTGCCTGTGATCCTCTTGATGCTATCATCCTCTGTTGGCGGGCCTTAGCCTCCACAGGAGGGAAACGACGGCAGAAATTCCAAATGCTCCATCTGTATATCATGCAATTCAGACGGGAGAGCTTTCCTTCCAGCTACCATCAAATTAAAATCATAAATTTCCCTCTGTTAGCTCCAATTAGGTTATACGTCTACATCTGAGCCAATCCCAAGGGCCACGCGAATGCCTTGTGCTGAGAGGTTTGCAGAGTGGCCCAACTATGCCAATACTCTGTTTCTTAAAAACTATTTTTTTCACCTCAGGTATCTAATCAAGCACGCATTCCCCCGATAGCCGTATGGGATCTATGAATCTATTGGACAGGTTGATTTTAAAGCTAGTCAAGGGATCTGAGACTGCGGCACTCGTTCAGAATTTTCCTTTTTTTCCCATTGTTTGGCTAATTAGGAGGATGCTACCATGATCTGATGAGTGAGACGTGCTCGTCTCCACGCTGATGCCTTGTCCACAGTTTCCTTCTATCTGGAGCATCCTTTCCTCTTGAACTTGAACCATCGATGCTACAATCATACTTTTTGGGTAGCACAGGCCCTGCATCCTTCATCAAACCTGCCAGGAGTACTTCAGACCTCACTGTGTCCGCATTCTTCAACCATTACGTTGTTTACAGTATCCCCATGGTGTCCTTACACCCTTGATTATAGCGTATGCAGCACAGTTTTTATAATTCACTGATTGCATGGTATGTGTCTCTCTTAATTAAAATCTGAATGCCAAGACTGACAGGAGAGACCATGACAAGCACTACTTCAGTATTCATACAAAAGAAATCCTTTCTGAGAACTTACTTGTCTAGAATGAGTGATCATCAATAAATAACGCATTGACGCTGTCAGTCATTATTTTATAATATTTGATAAACATCGATTTCAGTTGATCAATGCATTACTAGAATATTTTGCTGATTCCTTCTAAAAAGCTGAAACGGACACTCAGATTATCTCAAGACCACAAAAGAATATTTCTAGCTAAACACTTAGGTAATAATTTCCATAGACAAAATGGTTAACGCCATTTGAGACTTACTAGCCTATCTTAATCACACTTTTTGTATTTTAGCCTACTTATTGCCAGAGAAAGAAGAAACAAAGTAAAAGAAAAACAGAGTGAGAAAAGAGATGGGGATAAAGAAAAAGGGAGGAGGAGAGAGAGTTTTGAAACTCACTCACACTCAGATAGCTATCATAGAAACAAAGAACTGAATACCACATGCTCTCACTCATAAGTGGACCTTGGACATTTGTCATAATACTGTGAGAAAGGGATTGGCAATAGCAGGACATTGTCAGAGGATGGGGAGGACACATAACGTCACCAAGGGTTCCTGATTCTAGACCAGGCAAAGTGAGGACCCATGGAAGGTCCAATCTTCACCTGTGTATCGACCATTTATGTACATAATCCCGGCTTGTACTCCACATCTCTAAAAGAATATATATATATTATTTTAATATATATAAATCTAAACAAAACAGACAGAAAAAAGAAAATCACCATTTCAAAGCATCTGGTATTCAAAAATAGGTATATAATTATTAAAATCTATTTTCTTGGTGATGAGTTTTCAGATAATAGGCAATGACATGATGTACAGAAAAAGATACTTTGGACTTTATTAAAATAAAAAAAATTACTTTGTAGAAGACACTGTAAAAAGAATACAGGTGCCCTCCCCCTCTGGGAGCTTTTCTGTCCTCTCAATAAATCCTACCTTCTAAAAAAAAAAGACATGGACTGTAAAATATTACTGACAGATTACTTATCTGTTAAATAACTTGTATCTAAGACATATAAAGAACTCTTAAAGTTCAACAACAAATTAACAACCATTTTAAAACATGGGTCCTGACTGAAAAATATAAAATTTTATTGGCAAATATGAAACTATGCTTAACATTATTTGTCATTAAAGAGTTGCTGATTAAAATAATGAAAATATTACTGCACACACAGTATAATGGCTAAAATCTAAAACCTGACAATACCAAATGCTGACAAAGATACTGAACAACAAAACCATCATTATTGCTGGCGACAGTCACTTCAGAAGATAGTTCGGCAGTTCTAAAAAATCTAAACCCGGTGTTATATGTGATCCAGCCATCTTGCTCATAGATATTGACCTGACTGATTTCACAATTTATTCAAAATCATTAAAAAATGGATGCAGCAAAGATGTTTATAATATGGTGATGACATCAACTGTGTTACATTCATAGAATATTCAGCAATAAAAATAAATGAGCTATGAAGTCACAAAAAGAAATGGATGAATTTTAAATGGCGATTTCAAACTGAATGAAGTCAGCCTAAAACTGAAAAGGTGGTATAATGCATCATTAAATTAAATGATATTTTGGAAAAGGCAGAACTCTAACAATGGTAAAAAGATCAGTGGATCAGTGATTGCCAGGAATTTGGGGGAAAGCAAGGGGGCTGAAGGAGGGAAGTGCCAGTGATTCTAAGGGCAATAAAAATATTATGTGTGATGTGGTAATGGTAAAGACATGAAACCGTGTTTTTGTCAAAATACATAAAAATTTATAGCATAAAAGAGTGAATCTTAATGTATGAAAATGTACTTAAAAATTGCTTAGGATATCGGGAGATCCCAGATAGAATGCAGAATGTGATCCAAGAAGCTCTCCGTGTTACGAATTTATGAAACAACCCAAGGTATTGCTGACCTAAGTGACTTCGGAAAACAGTCGCGTGTACAAGACTAGTGTCAGAAGGAACTAGACATAATCACTACACTCTAGTCGATAAGCTTGTTCCCTCTGGGCATCCAAGTCGAATATTCTGAAACCACTGTCTATGGGTACTAAAATTAATCAGTTAAGGAAAGGGATTAAGATTGATTGAATCCAAGACTTTCACCGTTGGAGCAGTAGTTTGCAAATAAACCAAGAGAGGAAGCTAGAATGATCCATTTGGAAACACATGAGAGTTGGAGTCACCGGTATGAAATCATGTTTAGTTGAACACAGACATAGACTATGTATGGAGACAGATACATGTAGAGACAGAGTTTAGCACACGTGCATACATTTCCCTGTCCATTAGCTAAGAAAACCTAGAATAATTGAGACACCATTAACAACGAGTGCCCCTAGCACCTAGATCTTGCTTTCTGATAATTTTCTCCAGTGACGAGATCCAGAGCTCCTTGGAAAAATAGAAAATGGCTGACGCTAGGACTGGGACAGGAAATACACAAGATAAGCCTAGTGTATTATGTTGTGTCAGAAAGTAAGAAAGTGTACACACACACACACACACACACACACACACACACACACACACTCTCATATGCAGGGTATATATAAAAGTGATACAGGAACAAACTAAAGAATTCTCAAGGCCAAGGGTAGAGCATTTGAAGGTAAGTAAAGTAGCATTGGCTAATAACACTACACATAAAACAAATATTAATGCATCCATCCTGATATGGCTAAAAGAACGAACGAATGAATGAATGAATTAGAAGAGACACATCTCTTGTCCAGAAGGTTCCAAATAATTTGTGTAAATATTCTGCCCTCAAGGAGGTAGAGCATGGCTTTGTGCTGCTTAAGTGTGGGCTGTGTGTAGTAACTTCCTTCCAAAGAGCACAGCATGAAAAGGAGAAGGGAAAAAAATGTATTTTCAGAGGAGACAAATGAAAAACCGCACCAAAATAAAGAGATCAAGGGTCAACATCAGCTGTGATTAAGTCACACTTAATATATATCCTTGTTATAATGAGATGGAAATGGTACTTTACCTCCTTGGTTGTTTTTCTGAAACTCATAAGCCCAGTTTAATCATGAGGAAAAAATCAGACGCATTCCAAATGATGGACATTCTTCAAAATATCAGTCCTGCTTGTCTCAAAACTGCCAGGGTCTTTCATCAAAAACAGGAAAAATCTCAGAAACTATCACAGCCACAAGGAGCCTAAGGATACAAGATGACCACATGTAACAAACATGGCATTCTATATGGAATATTGGAACTTAAAAAGGACATTAGATAAGAACTAAGGAAATCTGAATAAGTGTGCACTTTACTTAATAATAATGTATCAATATTTGCTCACTGCTTGTAAGAGATGTACCGTACCAATGTAAGGTGTTGTTAATAGGTGAAACTGGTTAGAGTATAAGAGAATTCTCTGTACTACTGTCACAATATTTTCTGTAAATCTACAACTGCCCTAAAATTGCAAATTTATTTAAATATAGTTAAAAACTCTACCCCTAAATAAAAACAAAACAGGGGCTCTAAATCAGCTAATTGTAATGACAGGTTATTCAATGCCTTCCATTGCCCAAATAGAACATTGTACAAGTAGTTCACCCCTCTAACCAAAACTAATTTCTTAAGAATCCAGAACAGACGCTGTCTGGATGGCAATGCAATGAAAGCCTTGGAATGTGGAAACATCTGGATGGTCATTTTCTGTCTTTTTATATTCTGCCTCTAAAATGTCTGACTTTGAAGATTTTAAGGTAATATAGCATCAAAATGTTTTGAATATAAGCACATTCATAATAGATTGAAGTGGAAAGTGTATCGTTCTGATGGAAAAAAATATTTGTCATCAACATAACAGTTGATTGTTGAAATGTAATCTTTCATGATAGAAAACACCTTCATAATTCAGGGTCGTAGATATTTCTTTCATTAGGGAAATCCTTTGAATGCCCTAAATAACTGAGTGTTCAGAAGCCAGCAGCTCAAAGTGGAGTTAAAAGTGTTGTTTGTTCAGGTGGTTTGCCTACTGGGAGTCTAAGTTCTTACTGCTGTGGTCTATATCAATTATTCTGAGACTCTGTCTGTTTAGTGTCTGCCAGTTTTTATAACAACAGAAGACTCTTTTTAAAAACTGCTGACACAACATTTATCAAATTATCCTAAGAGTGAAATTCTGTTTCTAAATAAAAGAAACTTGAGTGAAAGAAAATGTCTGGATGATTACATATTAAGTCAGCTGCATGACTCTCCGAGATTTAAACCTTTAATATGTGTCAACTAAAATTATTAGTAATAAGCTGTTTGCAGGCTGTCCTTTCTGGAACAATCTAGCTCTTTATAAGAAACAACATTTAAAAACACAAATTTCCAGTTTTTGAATTTTGTTTGCCTTGATTTGAGAAATCTTAATTCTTTTGAATCTGAATTTAAACCAACAGGAAAATAATTGCTTTTCAAATGTAAGCTTACCACTTAATTTTTAAGCATTATTGGAAAATTAGATCACAGACACACAAAAGAATATATACCATACTAATAATTATAAGAGAATCATTGACTACGTCTTCAGTAGAAATTAGTTAAAGCTTGGCTTTCTGGATAAAACTAGCACACGTAAGCCACAAAGAAATAAGCAAAAGCCTGCCACTCAAGTATGGTCTTGGCAATGACCCTTGGGGATGGGTAGCTGAGAGCCCATGGCAGTGCCCTCACTATCATCTCGGAACTCCTTCAGACTCGGTAATGACTATTTTGTCCTTATCATCTCTAATTATTGGTAAGATACTAATATTTTATTATGTCATTTGGTTTCATTGTTAGGAATTGAGTATGTATTTTCAAATAGTGAAAGCCTTTTTAATGTTACAACGTAAAAATCTCACTGCGTGTTTTATATGTTGAAATCCCATCATATTAAATATAAATGCATTTTCAACAAAAAGAAAAAAATACTGTCATATTTGATAATGATTATCATCCTGTGTATTTTGTTTAAAAAATTTGAGAACTTTAAAATAGGGAAATATATCAATCTTTGACTTAGCTACTGATTACATTTAGCTAGAAAATTAGGAAGACTGTTTTAATTTTATTAAGCCATTAAAAGATTTTTGCTTAATACAAATTCCGCAGTGTGATGATACTGAATATATTTTTTTGTAATGCCAATTTTTAGGAATAATCTGGTGTAACAACATTACACTTGGAAAAATAACCTTTAAAGTCTGTTTTTAATGTTTTAGATCTTGATTCTTTCAAAAACAAGACCCATTTAAGGATTCTTCACATATTGTAAGGATGAATCTAATGCAAAATATTAATTTTAATGCCTCAAAAATTTGGAAAAAAAGCCCAAATTTGCAAATAATAAATATTGATTTTTTTATTTGAATTTGACCAAAAATGTAGTTTTGGAACACTTTATGAACAGTGCTAATTGCTTGGCATTTATGACATCAATAAATCCACAAAACAGCCCCACTTCACAGACGAATAAATCTAGGCACTAGAGAGTATGAGGCTGATCCGGAAGAGAGAAGTAGTGTCCATTTTTATGCTCCATTATGAGCTATAACCCCACGGATTTACAATCAGACCATCATGGATGAGTGTAGACAATTAAACGGCTATTTACATATTTTTTAAAAAGGCAAAAAGCTTCCACAAAAACACAAGGCTTTCTTGACTGGAAATAGTATCGTTATCAAAGAAAAGACTGTCCACTTGGGGTGAAGATGGCTGGACCAGCGTGGAAGGTGCAGACGGGCTGTGTGGAAGGGAGGTTCCCCCCCTAGGCAGCCATGCCGGTGCCCACAGCGTGCCCCTTGGAGTCGCCCATTGCATATCTGGTCAGGGGCATGACCTTCAGGGGTACACGCTTTCCCCTCTGTGGCTGGCACATCTCTACCAAGGACCTTAGAAAATGTAATGGCCTTGGGACACCCCCTCAGCTGACACCCCCTCTGCTGACCGGTGAGAAGGCCTGGGCTCAGAAAGCTGCCTTGCAGGTGAGGCCAAGCACAACCTACAAATCCATTTTAAATGGAGGGCCTGGAAGGCGTATGGGTCACACTCCCACTGACCTCTGCCACGTGTCCACGGGCTTCACCTTGAAAGCTGAGGTTCCAGAATGCTGTCTCATTGGATTGGCAGCTGAGTTGGTCTGAGGCGAATAGACAAGCGACGAGGTTGCGTCTGTGCAAAAATAAAGCAGGGAACCCAGGTCACGGGGCATAGGAGCAGTTTCCTGACACCTAATTTTTCTTATTCTTCTTCACCGAGCAAGCTGAGGAACACAGCGTGTCTTCCCCAAAGGCGTGTCAGCAGAAAGAGAATGTTCTGGCCAGGAGTCTCAAGTGCCTGGTCCCCTCGTTGTAAATTAATAAATCAGGGCTTTGATGTTTAAAATCGGTCTCCTGAGCTTATTTAATATCACGAGGCCCCTTAGAAATAGACAACCAGCTTTCAGAGTCTGGAAAGACTGAGGGCCAGACTCAGAACCAGGCGGATCTACCAAGGTAATGAGACTCTAAGAGGTATTTTGGAAGGCAGCCTGCTGGCAGTCCCCAGCAACACTCCCTCTTCCTCTTTGTTCCAGCCAAGCCTGATCATTTTTCCAAGGTGAACTCTGCAATGGGTACTCTGTAGATAGAAAGTTAAAATAATACTGTTCGTTTGTGAAGCCCGCTGCAGTTTAAAACATATTTTCATGGGGTTTGTCATAGAGTTACTGTATAGAGCAGTTTTTCAGTAGACTTGGTGTCCCACTGACTCCTTCGTGGATGAAGAAAATGCAGCCTGGGCAGCCTAGCGAGACCTGGCCTCTACAAGAAATCAAAAAATTAGCCAGGCATGGTGGCGAGTGCTTGTAGTTCTAGCAACTCGGGAGGCTGAGGTGGAAGGATCACCTGAGCCCAGACCGTCGAGGCTCTGGTCAGCCCTGATTGGGCCACTGCACTGCAGTATGGGTGACAGAGTGAGACTCTGACTCAAAAAAAAAGAAAAGAAAAGAAAAGAAAAGTAAAGTAAAGAAAAGAAAAGAAAAGAAAAGAAAAGAAAAGGTCAGATGGGTTATCATGTACCACCATATTTCTCACCATATTCACTTTTTTTCTTTCAAAACTACTGACCTCTGGAAGGAAGCACCAGCAGGAGGTGTTCCTGATATTGGTGGTGTTCTGTTTATTGACCCCGATGCTAGTTACACAGGTGTGTCCACTTTGTTAGAAGATATCAGGATACACTTGTATGTAGAGACATTGAACTTCAAAAAAGTTCGCAAATGTTTAAATAACATTGGCTTGAAAAGAAAAAAAAATAGTAATGTTTCTGTGTCTGTTTTTCTTAACCATATTTAAGGTTATTTAAAACTTTGAAGCTGACTCCAGTTAATAAGCTCTCCATCACACTTCTAGCTAAAACTTGAACGGATTTGATAATTACTTTCTTCTGAGTAAGTTTTGAAGCTAGCTGTATAAAGGTGTCACCAAGTAACAGATTCTTTGCTATTTAAAGATTCATGCAGAAGATTGGGAGAAATGAATGTGGTACTGTGCCCCCAACAGAAATTTATGGATGTGAAGTATCTGATAAACCTTATGAATAAGTGAAGGCCGTAAATCAAGTTAAAATTCCGAGGATTCCATTAGACTAAACAAATTGTACCTAGAAGTGATAAACGAATTATTCCCAGAAATATTTTCTAGTTAGACGACCTTGTGGATTAAGGCTTATGTGTGGGTACGGGCAGGAGCTGGGGGTAGGATGGAGTTAATTGAGTATGTATGTGACGGAATTTGAGTCGAAGGAAAATCCATGGAGGCATGGTGGGAAGATCCCACCACACACCCGCTTCCCATACTTGAGAAATCTCACAAAGGCTTTCAAATTGTCTCATCGTTTCCATTTCGTTTGTGAAGACTACTATGGAAACACCCTGCCCAGAGAGACGATTTGGCCTCATCTACTGGAAACCATCCATGTGTCCACTGGGTCTTTTTAAAGTAACCAATGAGCACCAGGTTGCAGAAGCAGGAGTCCGTCAGGAAGTGGGAGACTGCCGCGCTCAAACAGACAAGGGGTCACGGAAAATTGGGAGGCTTTTAGATATGTGTTTAGACATGGGTTTAGACTGTCGCATCTTTGAGAATGGCTTTGCTTTGTCAATACACGTGTTTTTACTTTTTTAGCATTTCTGAAGTTTAAACTAATCTTACAACGGTTTCTTCATGTGTTGCAGAAGTATCCTATAAAAAAGTCCTTACCAAGTTTATAGGATGCCACGGTCTCCTCTTACAAGTGAAGTAATGTGGTCTTTTTTACCTCTGGGAAATGTGAGTTCGATTCAATAGCTGGCAACTGGTACTAAGCAAGGAATACACAGTTTACAAACTCTAGGGAGGTCTTGGAGACCAGAGACTTCGCTTGCCAGACACCCTTTTGGACAACCCAACTGAGCGCCCTGTTCCAGTCTTAGCCGAGCCCGCTGGTTCTCAACTGTGGGCGATCCACCCTCACAGCAGGCACGGGACAATGTCTGGAGACATCTGTGAGTAACACAGCGCTGTGGGAGGGTGCTACTGATGTCTAGTGAGCAGAAGCCAGGGCTCTCGCTGAACATCTATGACAAACAGAAAAGCAACCCCCATTCTCAACAGCAAAATGTCTGGCCCAAAATGTCAGGACTGAGAAGCCAAAGCTTAGCCTAAATACCTCTAACTCACGGATATTTGTTACTATGGAATTTTACAAGTTCCTTATTAGGGGAAGGGACATTTATTTGTTAGACCTGTTAAGAGTCTATGTCATGACAGACGCTGTCTGAGTAGAGTGCCCGCAGGGGAAAGCAAAAATGACAACTACCTTTTCTTCCAATAAAATTGGTCTCATCATAGGGCAGGCTAGTAAATAAGCCAGAGTCATACTCACATTGCTATAATATTGTACTTGCTAAGGATGAAGCTTGTCCGTGGGGTTCAGAATAAAGCCAGTGAAAACAACAAAACTGGGTCCTTTTTTTCATGTTATGAGACCTCTGGAGATAAATGGCTTCTCATAATGGTTAGGAGATCCAAGAGCGAAGACCCTGTGATCTCCTTGGACTTTTCCTCACTGTTGCAGGACGCTGTGTCAGTTTTGGCTATGATGTTCATCTTCCGGGCTGGAAGAAGAAGCAAGAGAACAGGACAAAAGGACGCCTTTTGTAGGCAACTTTTTTTGGAAGTTGCACACACCGATGTCCACTTTCATCTGATTGGACAGAAATCCTGTGGCCACTCAGCTACAAGAAGGACTAAAAAATGCATCCTGTTTTTAAAGCAGGTCATGTTGCTATCCTTAACAAAACAGAGTTGTCATTAGAAAGTAGGAGGGAAAGTAGATATTGGGTAAAAAGCTCGAAGTCTCTGAAACAAGAGCTATGAAGAAAAGCCTCAGTGGTCATGAGCTCAATTAACGGGAAGGAGTCTCTGAGGAGGTGACATCTTGGATAACGTCGGAAAGGAGCGGGACTTAGCAACTGAATAGAGGACAACAACATGGTTCCCTCCTACAAATAGGAGATACTGTTGCCCTGAAAACAAATGACACTTTTTTTTTGAGTAGGAGTCTCGTTCCATCGCCCAGGCTGGAGTGCAGGGGCACGCTCACGGCCACCCCAGCGTCGATCCTGGGCTCCGGCCATGCTTCCGCCTCAGCCTTCCAAGGAGCTGGAACTACAGGCATGCACTACCATACCCGGTTAATTATTTAATTTATTGTGGAGACGAGGTCTCGCTGAGTTGCCTGGGCTGGTCTCGAACCTGCGGGCTCAGGTAATCCACCCGCCTCGGCCTCCCAAAGTCCTGGGATGACAGGCTGAGCCACTGAGCCCAGCCACAAATTACTCTTCTAAAGGGGAAAACCCCTGATTCCAAAGAAGCAGGTGATGCATAAGGCTGTCTATGAAAATAGTTCTTTGGTGGCAGTCATACTTTTTTTTTTTTACTTTTGTCCCTCCTTCATTTCATGTTTATAATGAAAAACGCCTCTTATTCGCTCACAGGTACCATTGCAACCACCCTAAAAGCCCAGACCCAGCTCCCCATAGAGTCTCCAGGAGATAAAAACCAATCTTTCCAGCTTGGTGACTAGTCCGAGCTTGAAAAAAAAACAGAAGCTAACATCATCAACTCCACGACTCTCCAAGAAAACTCAGTTAAGATGGCCCATTGAACCCCCCTATGATTTGACCCTTACTCCTTGATTCTGATGTACTCTTGCCAACCAGGTGGTGTTCCTGGACTCTCGCCAGGTGCTTGGCCTGAGCTTTTCAAGGGGGCCATAAATCCAAACGTGACTGCTTCCTCTCCCTATGTCTGATAACCCCATGGGATTCAAATCAAGTCACATTTCTCCTTTTCCTCTCATGTCTTGGTACAAAAGCAGTGAAAATACATAAGAAAGAGACTCAAAGACCATTCGTTTCTGGACTCCAAAGCCTGTACTCAAGGCGTTTATCCTTCCATCTAAACTCACATGCCTTACGCTGAGTAATTACTTGCTCCAGTCATGAAAGACAAATTCCCTCATATTAGTTGGTAATTGAACGCAGCATTGTCAAGAATAAAAAGATAGAATGGCAAACTTGCGTGACCTAATAGTCATTATTCCAGTGATACGCACCAAAAGAGAACGGAATCCTAGAAAAGAGGGTGTAGTAAGGGCATGCAAGGGGTAACGAGCCACAAAATATGGAGAATCCCCAGGCTGAACTAAGAGCAGCAAGCACAGTTCTGAAATGTAAAGGAGCAGCTCTTGGGTGGATCGCTTAGGACATCATTAGAAAAATTATTTCTTCACGAGTGGATACTAGAAAAGGTTGGTCTTTGAATTGCCTGGATTTGTCTCCTTGGTTATTTTGCCTAATCTTCACCCACTTCTAGGTCTGAAATATAATCATCACAGTGCTAACAACCCGTGAGGAGTGTTTTATGATCCAGCTGTCATTATTGCAATTTTAGGGCTGGAAAAGATAGAAACATTCCTTTGTCCATAATATAGCCACAGTTGAAGACTATAAGCAAATAAATATCTGGCTGTGTGCTTTGTATGCCTAGATGCTCTGTATGCCCAAAACTTCTTAAAATGGTATTATATGTTCTGTATGATCTCATCGAGATGCAAAATGCATTTCTCCACTCATTAAATCTGGGCTGGATTGCTTTTATTAACATACTTGGAGGAAGTTATGGAGCATGAGTTCCCAACTCACGCCTCAAGAAATCTTGCATGCTTTTACTCCTTCTTTCAGACCCTTGCCAGCATCCTGAGGATCGGTCGAGAGACATCTGCTTGACGACACGAGGCCCCTGGCCACTCCTGCTCCCCAGCCAACAGTCAGCCAATAAGAGATCTGCGAAAGAGGTCATTCTTGCTCATCTAACTTCAGTCAACCTACACGTTAATTCCAGATGCACGAATTAGCCCAAGAAAGAGAAACGGTCTTATCCAGTTGACCCATAGATTCAGGAGCAACAATCACTGCAAGAAGAATCCGATACAGAAAGTGGTAAAAGTCGAGTGTCATTGACCTATAATCTGAAACCGGTTTGAGGGCAAAGCAGCAAGCAGGTAATAGAAGTTGGATGAGCAAATATTTCGTGGAGGCTGGATAAGTGGCGAGACATTGCCATCAGAGTTTCACGTTATGGAATAACCCAGTAACTGGCAAGACTATAACCATCGATGTGTTCCTAATAAACTTTTAGACTTCGGCAAAATGACTTCCAGACAAAAAGTTGAAAGTGTCACTTTACTTCTTTTAGCTACAAGTACTAAGATAGCTACAGGAACAATACAAGCCTTTCCTGCAAAGGCCCATAGCGTAAATATTTTTTGCTTTGTGACTTTGCCATCTTGGTCTCAACTACTCAAGTCGGCTGTTTTAAGTGCAAAAACAGCCAAGGCCAATATGTAAATAAATGAGTGTGGCTGTGTTTCAAAAAACTGTTTATGGATACTGAAATTTTGAATATAATATAATTTGCATGCATCACAAACATAATATCCTCCTTTAAAAAAAAAAACATTGAAAATGTAGAAAACAGTTGCAATTTGCAGTCCGTACCTGAAAAGGCATAGGTTGAATTTGGCCTGCAGGCTTTAGTTTGCTAAACTCTGAGCTAGAGGAAATCTAGTTTTCAAGGAGAAATTAGAGAAAAACAAGCAAACAAACAAACAGAGTTGTTTCTCCGCGTCCTTCTTCCCAACCAGCAAAAGTTCCAACATAAGAACAAAAAACAAAAAACCAAGCTTCCGAGGACAAGACCAACTCAAGTGGGTCATTATGAGACCTTTTGTCAAAACTGAAGTCAGTGCCCAGGATTTTCTTCAGCTAGATCAAAGAGTTTCTAAGAAATGTGAGGCTCTTGTCCCACAAGAACTGGACATGGCCGAAGAAGCTGTAAGACAGAGACACAAGCCTCCCGAGTCCTTGTGGAATTGGCAGTTAGAATGGACTCGAGTCTGAGTCACAGGAAGCTAACAACGTTTTTCAGTGAGTCACACTTCCCAAAGAGCTTCCTTCTCTTATATCCTGTTCAGCTGCAAGATGAACAAACCTAAACGCACAGCGGGGGGAACTAGGGTACCCCTGTCAATGTCAAGCAAACTCCTGGAAACAGAGCTGCCAAGTTGATTCAGCGGTTACCAAGATGAGGACGAGGCTTCCCAAGATGAGAGCCACTGCCCAATTACCTGTAGACGCATGAACAAAAACACCTATTACCTTTAGTCCACTTAATTTGGAGATGATTATTTGTGCAGTAACAGCTATTTGATATACAATATTTCTTTATTCATTTGTTTAAAATCAGCATATTGGTTGAGAGGGCTTGCTTTGGAATAGAAATCTACATTGAAATATTTCTTATGATAAAATGTATCGAGAATTGAAGAGTATTAGCAGATATCAATCAGAGTTGTATATGCCATACAGAATAAGGGTTATTTTTATCTTCTTAAAATAAGAGGATATCTCAGCCGGGCTCGGTGGCTCAGCCTATAATCCTGTGCTTTGGGAGGTTGAGGTGAGTGGATTGCCTGAGCCTGTGGGTTCGAGACCCGCCTGGGCAACTTGGAGAGACCTCATCTCTACAATAAGTCAAAAATGAGTTGGGCGTGGTAGCGTGCGCCTGTAGTTCCAGCTACTCGGAAGGCTGGGGCGGAGGATCGCCGGAGTCCAGCAGGTCGAGGCTGCGGTGGCCGGGAGCGGCCACTGCACTCCAGTCTGGGCGACAGAGTGAGACTCCGACTCAAAAATAATAATAATAATAATAAGAGGATATGTCAGTTTTTACTGTTATATGTAAGCAGCATACTTTATCAGCTATTTTGAAGTCTAGTTCAGTGGAGTGAGCAAAGCCCATCACTAGGCCAGGTGTTGAGTGTCTAGCTGTCCGGGTCGTGGGACCTCCATTCTCATTTGAAAAAAATAATCTATACATTGTTTCCATTATTGAGTTACAGGTTTCAGAAAGCTGTTAACACCAAGCAAGCAGGAGCCCATTAACCTCGGGTTGTTTCTGTACCCGGAGTTCTTTTCTAACCAAACTAGAGCTTAACTTGGAAATATTTCCTGTAACTAACTTACAAAAAAAAAAAATGAGCCTTAGCCAGTCACAAACAGCCATTCAGCAGATGTGTCATAAGACTAGGGACCTCCCACCTGACCACCTCCACATGAGGTACACGCCTAAGTCTAGCCAGTCAGGTGATTTCCTTCCTTTGTGTCCTCGTTTAGTCTATACAACTTCCGCTTATGCTGATGGGTGGAGCGTTCTGGACCTCTTCTGCTTCTGAATGCTGCCCATTCGTTACTTGTTCTTTGCTCAGATGAGCTCTAATTTGTCTAAAGCTTTTCTTCTAACAGAGCCTTTGGATGTTAGGGTTCATAGGTTTGCTTAATTGTGTTTACGTTCATCCTAAAGCGTAAAGTCAAAAACAAAGCACAAGTGCGCGCCCGCGTGCGCACACACACACACACACACACACACACACACACACACACACACAGAAAGATGTAAAATGTAACCATTTCAGTGTTTAAGGGAAGGTAGACCATGCATTGAAGGAAGTCTCTTCTCTGAGGAGGGTTTGTTCCTCCCGATTACAGCTGTTTTGGCAGGGTTATGATTTACAGTTTTTGCACACATTGTAAAAAGCAACATTTTCAGACACTGTAAATTTTGAAGCTAAAATCTGTGAGAAGAAAATCAGGATCGACTCAAAAGCAGGTCAATTAAATCATCCCTAATTGAACTTGAGTCTATTCTTACCCTCATTTTCATTGCTGATGAGAGGGAGGGAGGCCAACGTTCCATTTGCTCATAAAATACCCAATGCAAGAAAATAATTGTCGATACCTGTGGGTCCTTTAAAACCACTGTCAACACCAGAAGAGAAGTGTAACTTTCTTAGATATTCGGTTAGCCTGTGGGTTTCTGTAAAATTCAAACGGTTTCTCTAAAATAAGCAGAACCAATGAAAAGGAAAAGGAATTTGTTTTAAATGATGGAACTGCAAAAAAATGACCAGAAAAGTCCTCTGGCCATTTTCGCAAAGTTCTATGTTCTCCTCACCATCATTTACGGGCCACTCGAGACCCGAAAGAAAGGATGTGAAATGCCCTGGAGACATTGTAGCTGCCTTAGCAGAGCACCAGAACACATGTAAATGGCTTATAAAGCACTCGGCACCACAGCTCTGACATATAAACTGTGCTGCAATTGTCTTCATTTCCTCTTGTCTCTGACTCATTCATGGTTTCTTATTCCGAGGGTAGAAATGCTGACCTAAAGGAAAATTGCAAAATATTCCAACATGGAAGCTGCACTTCAGAATAATTGTATGGGTGAAGTTTAAAAATGGAATGAAAAACCCCCTGCGTGTTCATTGACACTGCTAAACAGAATGTTTTATTATGGCTTCTGAATTACTTCACTCTTGATTGTAATTGTACATGATATTATGCTATTACGAGAGACTTTCTTCAATAGGGAGATAGCATGTAATAAAGATAAAAATAAATTATGTCAAGGCATATTCAACTTGGTAATTTTAAAAAATGTGGAAAGTTTGCCTGGTACAAGATGTATTGCTTGGTTGATGTCCCGTGTGAATGGGATTCCAATTGTGAATGTTGTTAACTACATTTTGATATACCCGGTCTGCGCCAAGGTTAAATAACTTGACCAAAAAAAGTCATGCAAAATTGTGAGGAACAATTGAAAAAAAGAAAAGGAAAAGATAAACTGTAATTGATTTCAAGACTTTCTAAGGGGTAACAAATGGGATGTAAGAGAATAATTAGAAAAACAATGAGGCATGAATTTTGCTTTGGCAAAATGGAAATGAGATCAGAAATCATACCAACTGTATCATGGATGATTAACTTTGCTATACTCAGAAGTCCTCTATGGTTTACTTTTTCCCAATGTTACTTGTAAAAGTATTTGAATATCAATTGATAAAATTCTGGAATACTGAGTAGATATGAATTTATTTCTATAAATTCATTACTTGTAAAAACATTTTTCACTTGCATGTGTGAAAACTAACAAATAATTATTTGCTGGTGACATTTTTGTGTAGTGGAGTATGATGCTATAAATAATGTGATTGCCAAATTTATTTGTCTTTACTGTCAGAAAATAAACCAACTTTATTTTTTCAAAATTTTTATTGGGAAATTAGTTTATTAAAAATATATTAAATATCTCAAATTCCTCAGTGCTTTAGCAGTTGGCTTTTTGTAAACCACAAAGTACCACTGTGGTAAGACACTTGAAAAAGCTCATTCTGTTGCTAGTTTCTAGACATTCATATTTACATAATCTATATTATGAAAGCTATATGTCAAATATATTTAGATATGTATAGAGATCACCTAAAACAAAATAAAATACCAAAAATATATATATATATATACTGGATACAAATACAGGAATTATTTTCCAGTGTTAGATATTGCAAATGAGTCTCTTAGTCATTTTTAAAAGTTATGCAGTTAAAAGGTGGCGAAGTTCACAAATATGAATAATTATTTGCAATGTGGGATAAAATTATATTACAACACACAGAGATTTAATACTGTTATATTTCAAACATTTTAGAATGAAATTAAGATAAACCAAATTTTTAAAAACTGTGTTTTATGTTCCAAAAAGAAGCTCTAGAGATGGCAATGGCCTCTGGCAAAGGTAGAAATCAAAATGTGAGTAGGTTAAGTCATACAATGTGAAAATAGGGGGGAAAGCTATTTCATGCATTATTTTTCACAACATCTAAAAATTTGTAAAAGAGAGAGATGCATCTAATTTTTTTTCCCTGAGATCTTCTTTTCATGAAGTTATGGCCGTAGCTTGATCTTGGAATAAACAATATTGTTATATGGTTTAGTGATTATGGCCAGAATATCATAACGTGGGATGCGATGGGAAATAAATTCAAAGAAGAGTGCTGAAATGAAAAATGGCCTTGATATTCTGGAAAGTAGGCAGACATTATGGAAAATGAAACTTTTTCAGTTAAGAACGTGAATTCCAGAAATAAAGATCAAGAAAAGTTGGACTTACTTGAGGACAGTGTAAAAATGATCTTAAGGATAAAAGGTTAGCAAGACTATGAGGCTTTGTGATGTTTCTATCACTAAAATAGAACTTAAGGGTTTAATGTTTAGTTTTATATTAAATTAATAAGTTTCACTTAATTTCTGGTCATTATTTTGAAGATCTGGTAAGAGTTCTGATCTGCTTCCTTTAGGGTTTGCATAAACATGTTATTTAGCTAATAAATTCTGGCATTCCATGGGCCCAACATAAGAATTCTTGCTTTAAATCAGAGCTTTTGCCTTCAAGTAATTTTTGTCCACTGGAGAACTGGGTGACTGGTCTCCCAACCAGGCGGATTAATTCTCTCTCTTGTCACTACACACTGAAGCAAGGATGCCAGTGCCAACTTATATCAGCAGACAAACCAAAAAGCCTCTTTACTTAAACAATTCGTATGGAAATGAATTCTATTCTTGAACAGATTTTTCAAAAATATGACATTTAAGACAAATTTAAGAGCATTTAATTCTCTCTTTTAAAAATAGGTTTTTTGGGTTTTTTTTTAATATTAACTTCCCTCTCATTGTACTATGTATTGTATTAATTGCTGTAACCCAGCAATGAATGCAAATAAATGAAAGCGATGTCAGGCAAGGGTGTGCTCCCTCCAAGACTGCATGGTTGCAAACACCCCCTGAAACTCTGATACCTCTCAGATGCTTGTCTCCCTGTCTTTTCTTTCTTTTTTTTTTTTGTAAGTCGGTGTCTAACTCTGCTGCCCAGACTGGAGTGCAGTGGCATGACCACAGTTCACTGCAGCCTCCTTGACTACCTGAGTTCAGGAGATCCTCCTGCCTCAGTCTCCCAAAGTGCTGGGATGACAGGCATGAACCACCTTCCTCCTTGTCTTTTCAAAGCTCGAATCCTGCCTGCACAAAGGATCCAAGACTGTGCAGGAGTGCTGTCTCTCTGCATCCAGCTGCTTACCCTAAGACTAACTCCCATGAGCTAGTAGCAAGAAGACAGCAGTATCCACGTGTCCAGGGTACCATCGGGAGTCACCTTCCCAGAGCTCCCCTGATGACTGCATGTGGTTTCAGAGCACCTTATCACCCTCAGGGCAAGCCTAGATGAGCATCAAGTACACATTCCGCTGTAGTCTTTGATAAACTGGGCCCTTTGCTAAGAGAATGATTAGAGGAGACTGTCCTGCTCCATTGTGTATTGTGAAAATGTAATTTAAAATAATGGGTGTGGAATTAGCTCTGTGCTGTGAGAAAACAGTAACGTGAGAGAACAGAAGGACTCCCTCATGTCAGGCAGTGTGCTGACACTTTCCACGCACTATCTCATTCACCCAACTAAGAATCCTTTCAGGTATCACAGGAAAAGGAGCTGGCTTCAAAATCACATGCACACATAACACTCCAGCCTGGACAACAGAATGATACTCCAACTCAAAAACAAAACAGAACCGCAACAAACAAACAAACAAACAAAAAACACGGGCACAATTAATGGAAAAACACGTCTATTTTCCTGGAAAACTCTAACCTTAATGGCCACGATATGTGCTCTCACTCAGGGTAATTATTGCTTAAGGATTTTGAAAAAGACAGCGTGAAGGAGAGTCCAGGAGAAGCCTCTCACTCTAGTTAGGAAGAACTCCATTCAAACAAAGCTCTGGATCAAATCCCCCAAACGGCTGAAAACAAAATGCTTTTGAGAAGGTCGAAATAAAAGCATCCCAAAGTACGAAAACATTTGGAGCTACGCTTGTGAAGGCAGGCTGATGAGGGCTCTTTGGGATTTTGATGGTGTCGGGTTTGCTGACGTTCATTTTGCACAAGGGAAGAAGAGTGTCTGGACCCCGTTGTTCGCGTGTACCCTCACCAAGCACCTCCCCTCCCTTTCATAATGACCGAGCCTACCCTTCAGATTTCCAACCGATGAGCATTAATTTGAGATGCCTCACGTAGGCCGTCTCGATTGGAGGAGAGATGGCAGAAATCTTTAAGCATTAAAAAGAGATTCAGCAAGACGAGCGTGCTTCTGTCTCAGTGTGAGTTAAGGAGTCCACACGGGAAGTCAGGCACCTAAGTGGGTGTTTGGTTTCACCTTCCAAAAAGCCTGCCTTCTTCTCACCTCCACCCCTTCATTTGGATTCCCTTTCACTCCTCCACCCATGGGGAATCCCCAGCAATCTCTCAGACAACTCAACCCTCAGCAATGCCATGTCCACTCACAAACACGTCCACTTAGGCGTGTGTCACTCTTCGATCTTATAAAACTTCTCCAGAGGAAAAAAAAAAGTCACATGGCAGAAAGTAGCCTAAATTCTTACCTTCGGGGATTTTTCTAATTTAATATAGGTCAAAGTTATAATTAAAAAAACAATTAATCTAGTTTTACCGTCCCAAATCTTCCCCTATGGACAGTGGAGCCATTGGGGAGGCCAACGAGGGTCCTACTGCATGGAACCCCTCCTCTTTTTCTCTGTCTTCAAGAATGCCCCCGATTCGCAGTCATCAGTTTTATCCTTTAGAGAATGTGTTTTCTTTTGTTTGACTCTTTCGTTCGCTAGGATAACCACTGACATGAAAATAACTTTACTGGGAACTGGTTACAGATTAGATGAGAAATGACTATTTCCCCAAATATGGGGAAAGAAAAGAAATACTTAAATAGCACTGCATGGTATTCCAAAAGTTCTCTGCACGTGCCAACAATTGCTGCTAATTTGGTAGGCCTGGGAAATTCCATTTTAAAAAATCAAAACATGAAAAATGTATATTTTTAAATAATATATTCTTTATAATTTGGGGCATTTTCAGAAAAAAATCAGCCTACTTAAACTAGACAGAAATCTTGAGACCTGATTAAGTTGGATATTTTGGAAAGTTTAGTTTTGCCTTTCATATTCAATCTGCGTATTTAATTTCACTTCTTAGCTGTTAAACTTAACCCTCCAGTGATTTTTGAACGTTTAAGTTACACCTTTGTAATGGGTGTATTCTATACCCTAAAATTCAACATGTTGAAGACCTCGCCCACCTAGTACCTCCAAATGGGACTATTTGGAGATAAGACCCTAAGAGAAACAACGAAGTAAACAGAGGCTGTTGGGTGGACCCTAACCCAGGGGGACTGTCGTCTTTACAAGAAGAATAGATAAGGGCCCAGACAATGCAGGCAGAGGGACAACCACCTGAAGACAGAAGAGAGGCAGCCGTCGGTGACCAAGAGGGAGAGTCCTTGGAAGAAGGCCAGTCGTCCTACGCCTAGGCCTTGGACTTCTTACCTCTGGAACTGTGAGGAAATAAATCTCTGCTGTTTAAACCACCCAGTCTGATGAGTTTTGTGATGGCAGCCCAAGCAAATCACACGACCTTTTAGTCTAAAAGTCATTTAGAATGCACTCTCTGACTTTTGATGGCTTTCCTTTAAAAGTGCAAAACACTAAGTTTTGAAATCATAGAGACCCAAATAATTTCAGATCGGTTAATACAACCAGCTTCAGATCAAAAGCTCCTGTAATAAGAACCAAATGTGAACTATCTAAAATAGAAGGGGTAAAAAGTGAATCTACTTGTTGCTTTGATAAAAGATATAAATTCTAGATGGCTGAGACCATTGCAAGGTCTCACCCATGGTTTTCCTAAAAAGCCACTAAATGTGTGCTTGGTCACAGTTCTGTGGTTGCGTTCACAGCATTCTATGCCTCTCTTCCATGGTGTGGGCGGATGTGTCTCTGCCCTGGTTTCCCGGGCCTGTGAATTCCAGAGAGAGGACAGCACTGAGAGAGGGGATGGTCAGGGGGAAGAATGCCTGGGAAAATGCTACGCCCCAGGGAAGCTTCCCATGTAGGCAGCTTGTCCTGTCTGCTCCTGAAAGTCTGCTCCCCTTGTTGTCTTAATTTGCACCTTTTCCATCATGCCTTACATATATTGGGGCTTCATAAATAGCTTAGTATGAACAGATGGATGCACGAGTTGAAGGTTGCCATCTTGCTATTCTTCTTGGAAGAGGAGATCTGTCAGGAGTAATAAGAGGCAAGAAGAATGTGAGGACACGTGGTGTTTGGCAAAGCTGTATTAACAGTGAGGTACTACGCTGTTACTACGTCTTCTGAAATGTTTGTTGACTTATAATAAATCAGAAAATGGTGATCATCTGTTTTTCCAGGTTTGTAGGATGTATATATTTCTTTGGGAAAATGGTTCTTGTAACATTAATATCTGCATTTTAATATGCCTGGATTATTTTGAAATGGTGCATTGTTTACAAAATCTGAATTGATATCTGAGGAAGAATAATAGTAATACTCTATCTTTTATTTTAAAAGACAGCATGACTTTGCTATTAAATTATTTCACTTTCGGTAGCACAAATCGATGTGTGATGCTGATTTTGGAATGACTGGAAGGTGTGCACACAGGAACAAACATATAGACTGTACACAGATATCTTGCTCGTTTCTCCCAGACTAAAATTTTGATGTGTTTATATTTGATCTTGAAGGCCAAATTCAAAGAAATGTAGCTCACAAGGAGCATATGGGATAATCAGATCAAGGTTCCCCTCTTTTTTGTTTCTTATTCCAGCTGTTATTATGCCACATATTTTGCATGATGCAATGAGCAACTAAGAATTACAATGCATCCTTTTTTGGGGGGACACACAAATAAGTCGCATAACCAATCCATACCCCAAATATAGACTGGCTCAAGCATCATAGAATTACACAGCTAGCAATCTCTGGTAAATAATGTGGAAAATGTTTATTTCTCTTTATTTCTCCATGTGGATGAAACAATTTTCTTTGGTCATGGCCAACAAAAAGAGGCCATGAAGTCACTCTCGGGTCAAGAGTGCCTGCAGCCAGCTCATCTGATGGACAGGTTTAAATCCTAACATCTAATTTACTAGGTTACAATTCAGTAAAAGTGATAAACTTTGCCAGGACTGTTCATTGCTTTTTCTCTGGAAATGAACAGCAGAAAACACATTCTTCATACAGGGATGGGAGAATAAATCTTTAAAACAACTTAACTAGAAAAAACAAGTAATGAAATGAATTCCCAGGCCTCAAAAAGGCGTTATCCTCCAGAAATATGTACTGAATTCCTATTATTTCATATTTTTAGGTGGTTTCTCACATTGATGTAGACTGATAATTGCCATTTGCAGTATGTGATATGGGAACAGTAATAAAATCCTGACACCATCACTTTCAAAAATTGCATTCTGATTCTCAAATACACAGGGCTTATAATGGGTAGACCATATTTTCACAAATCTATTTTAGACCATGTGATTTTTAGACTAGCATAATGCCTGGCATATAATAGTTAATAGAGATTTGTTGACTGAATTAATTAATTTCAAGGTAGGGCTAAGTAATAATGTTTTACAATTCAGTTTTAGTAGTTTACATTAAAATTTCATTTTCTATCTTCCATCTTTGCAGGACATTTGACCAATGTCAAAGCATGAAGTTTTCCAGCTCTGTGTTTGTTATATAGTTTATATCAAGAGCTCTATAAGAACATGCATTACTTCTCATCTTCCCTTTTTTCCCTTTCAAAAGTTTCATCATGAGCTATTTGGATCTAGACAGAGAAGGAGCATTGCAAACAACCTCAGGTCAGGGTGTTTCTGTCAAGGTGTTTTTGGATGAAGTTAGCATTTACATGGGTGGATTTGAAGTCAAGCATATTGCCTCCCTAATGTGGGTGGGCCTCATCCCATCAGTTGAAGTCCTCAATAAAACAAAAACCAGCCCATCTCCTGAGCAGGAGGGAATTCTGCAGCAGACAGCTTTAGAACTGAACTCCAGAATTGTCTCATCGTGGGCCCCAGCCCGCCAGTTCACCCATTCTCCATAGTCCTGTGCGTCCATTTGTTCTTCTTCTTCCTCTTCCTCTTCCTCCTCCTCCTTCTTCTCCCCCCCCCACCCTGTGTTTGTGTGCATGAGCACATACACATGCTACTGGTTCTTTTTCTCTGGAGAACCTTGATTACTAGAGAATTGGTTTGAAAACAAAAGGAAAAGAAAATGAATGTTCTCTTTTGGCTAACTGATATGTTGATGAGAATAAGTTCATGTGAACGGGTTGATTTTTTCTATCTATTATCTGTCTGCATGTCTGTCCATCTGTCCGTCTGTCTCTCTCTCTCTCTATCTATCTATCTATCATCTACCTACCTACCTACCTACCTATCTCTCTGTCCCTTCTGAGTCTTAATAAGAAGGTACTTTAGCTATGAATATGGTCACTCAGTATAAAAATAGTATTTTCTGGCCTCCATTGCAGATATGAGCATTGGTAGATTGCTGGTGTCTCCTGTTTCTTCTTTGTCTCTTTCTACGATGGGATGTCTTGAGTTGGGGTTTGTTCAGCCACCTTGACTCACAAGCTAATTTTAGAGGTAAAAGAAAGAAATGCATTTGTGGTAAAACAGTAGTAGAAGAAGCCTGGGACTCTGAGAGCATTTTCACAGAGCTACCAACCAATCTTGGATAACCTATTGCTGGGCGTTTTACACAAGAAAAAATATAGTCCAGACACATTTAAACTACTGGTCTTTTGTATGCCTACTGCTCACTGATGAACCCAATGCTGACACAAAAGTACAATCAAAATAACTTAAAATGGTGCTAAATAATAACCAAGATAGTGCATGAACACTACAAAATTCAGAGTTCATTGGGACAAGAGAAAGGACATCTATTCTCTGTACTTCTTCATGACCCAAGCCTTTTTCTTTGGTAACAGCTCCCCAGTTTTCCTTTGAGAATGCATGGAGTCTTGCTGTGATGCTCGTTAAAAGTGTCCTGTTCTCTCTTGGCTAACAGATGGGCGCGCGGTGCCTTTTAGTTCTTCTTGGGAATTTAAATTCCAAGTAAAGTGAGAAAAATAGAAGGTGTTTACTTCTGGGTCAGTCTTACGTGGGAACATCCTAAAGAGATTCTCCATCAGGTCCTAGTATTCAGAGTTCTGATACTGCTCCTTTTCCAGAAATTTTTGAGCCACTTCAACTTTATCCTCAGTTCTAGTGAGTTGCTAAGAGCTATCATGTGTCTCTTTTTCTCTTCTAATTATTTTAGTCAGAGTTGGTTTTCACCACTGACAACAACAAAAAGGAAAGAAGAATGAAACGAAAGAAGGAAGGGAGACAGAGAAAGAAAGAAAGGAAAGGAAAGAAGCAAGAGGAAAAAAGAAAGGAAGACAATAAAGTTACAATTACGAAACCCTGGAGGATCCTGCTGTAAACATATTTGTGTCCCTCCCAAATTGAAATGCTGTAATCCTCACCCCCAATGTGAGAGACTCATCAGGGGATATGGCCTGTAGGAGGCGGTTAAGTCATGAAGCCATGCCCCCTCACAAGTCTCAGGAGTGGGATTCGTGGCCTTAGGAAAGAGGCCCAAGAGAGCTCTCTTATCCCTTCACCATGTGAGGTTACAGACAAAAGACGGCTGCCTTAAAATTAAGAGGAGAATCCTCACCAGACATGGAATCTGACAGCATCTTTATCTTGGACTTCCCAGCTTCCAGATTGTAAGAAACAAATTTCTTGTATTTATAAGCCATCAGTCTATTATATATTTTTTAATAGTAGCCACAATTAACTAAGCCAGATGCCTTACCCATTAAATGTCAGGTTTCAAAAGTTACTTTTTAATTCACTTATGAAATTTACTCACTTCCTCCTCAATTTGGAGAAAAACATCTTTTAATATTCTTTATAATTTTCTGGAATTTCCAGAATTAGCCTGTGGCTCACAGATAATAGCCTCTGTGTTTAGTGTTGAAATTCCATTTATATATCTTCTCAGGGATACTTGGAAGATCAGAAAAAAAAATTAAACATTTTCTAAATTATAAAGTGTTCCAAATTAAAAGTGTCTTTTTTCTTTTTCTAGAATGAGAGGTGTCTACTTCAAAGGTACCATTTTCTGTTTTACTCATCAGAAGACATCCATCAGTAACCGACCTTTGGAAATATATTTGGGGATTTTTTTACTTAACCATTTCTATGTGCCATATTAGAGTTCTGGTAAGAAAAAATTAGAATTTTGTCTGACATTTCGTCACTTACAAGAATTTTCTTAAACCAAAAACTTATAGAGAACTTTAAAAATCTAAGTATATTATGACAAATACAGTTTATATATTAAACTTTGTCCTGTTCGAAAGGAATTGTACAGTTGTACAGTTACCAGGTATTGATCTAGGTAAAGTAGCATACTTGCAACTCATTATTTGGAGTTCAGGCTGTAACATAAATTTTTCTCGATTTCACAAAACTGCATCTTGCTCTTTTAGGGAGAATCTCCATACAGAAAGTAGGACAGACACATTTTGTAAAAAACAAACAAATTATTTCATGTGTTTCAAGACTCATTCATTTCTCCTAGTCATGGGTTGTCTCTCCACTCTGTTGATTGCTCTATTTCCTATGCAGAAGCTTTTTAGTTTGATGCAATCTCATGAGTCGGTTTTTGCTTGGGTTGCCCGTGCTTTTGAGCAACCCAAGCAACCCTAACCCTAACCCTAACCCTAACTTTGCTGATCAATTGAGATCCTTCTGAATGTGACAGGCACACCCAGACCTTTACATCCTCACACCTCACTCAAGATAACTAGTCATGAGGGAAGGGGCTTCTGAGCTAATGACCCAGGCCTAGACCCAAGATGTCAATTGTCGGCAGCAATGGCAGGGTCAGTGGGCTATGCTGAGTTCAGGACTGGAGAAGACTACCATCCACCTTTCCTGTGCAGGAGTCTGCACTGACACTGGCTTAAACATGCTACAGCATTAGAGCTCAAGCCCACAGGAATAAAAGGAATATACAGCTGAGTTTATTCCTTTCAGAGGCATGTCCTCCCTACCTTTATCTTCCAGACTTTGTAGAGGTGAGAACGGGGCACTAGAGTTCTCAGTGCTCTTAACTTGGGGCTTTGATAAAATGTTGGCCCTATTGTTGGACAAAAATTATTTAAAATAAACATTAATGAAAGAAATTGAAATAGACACAAATAAATAGAGAGTTATCCCATGTTTGTGAATTGGAATAATACTGTTAAAATGTTCATACTACCTAAAACAATCTATAGATTCAATACAAATTTATGTCAAAATTCCAATGTCACACTTCACAGAAATAGACACACAAAAAAATCCTAAACTTTGTATAGAACCACAAAAGAATTGGAATGGGTAAAAAATGATCTTCATAGAAAAGAACAAAGCTGAAGGCACTACCTGACTTCCAAATCTATTAAAAAATTGTCACAACCGCAGGACATTGACATAGAACAGACACACTGACTCATGGAAGAGAATAGAAGGCCCAGAAATCAACCAGAAAGGTGCCAAAAGCACACAATGGAGAAAGGACAGCTATTTCAATAAATGGTGTTGGAAAACTGATATTAACATGGAGAAATGAAAATGGACCCTTAGCTCACTCCTTGCACAAGAAAGAACTCCAACTGAATAAAAAACTTAAATATAAGACCTGAGACTGTCAAGCTACTAGAGGAAAATACAGAAGGAAAGCACCATGGCCTTGGTCTGGATACTTGTTTCTTGTCTATGACCCCAAAAGCACGGGCAACCCAAGCAAAAACAGACTCATGAGATGGCATCAAACTAAAAAGCTTCTGCATAGGAAATAGAGCAATCAACAGAGTGGAGAGACAACCCATGACTAGGAGAAAATAGTTACAAATTACATGATAGATAAGGGGTTAGTATCCAAGACACATGAGGAATCAAACTACTTCATAATAAGAAAACAACTCACCCTATTTTTTTTTAAAAAAAAGGACAAAGACCCTGACTAGACAATCCTCAAAAGAAGGCAAATGACCAACGGATATATAATAAAGGTGCTCAACATCCCTAATCATCAAGGAAATGCAAATTAAAACCACAATGAGATATCACCACTCACCTGTTAGAAGGGCGATCAGCAAGCAGATGAAAGTAAACGAGTGCTGTAGAGGATGTGGAAAAGGAGGACTCCTTGCAGCCTATTCATGGAAGTGTAAATTAGTACAGCCACTCTGGGAAACAGAAGGGAGGTTCCTCAAAAAGCTAAAGACAGAATTATCCTGTGATCCAGCCATCCCAATTCTGGGTATATACCCAGAGGAACTGATCAGTGTGTCAAAGAGATACATGCACTTCCATACTCATTGCCTCATTATTCCCAGTAGCCAAGATATGGAAACAGCCTCAGTGCCCATTGACAGATGAACTGATCGATGTACACTGCTCAGGTGACGGGTACACTCAAAGCCCAGACTTCTCCACTTCACAATATGTTCGTGGAGCACTATTATACTTGTACTCCTAAATCTATAAAAATACAAAGTTGGGAAACATAAATAAGCAAGAGGTATAAATACATTCTTGAATAGTGTTCAGTCTTAAAAAAGGGGGGGTGGACTTTGTCACTGGTGACAACATATGGGAATCTAAAGACGGTGCTGCTAAATGAAGTCAGCCAGGCACAGAAAGACAAATGCCGCATGACCTCATTTACATGTGGAATCTCCGAAAGTCAAGCCCACAGGAGCAGACTGGTGATTACTGGAAGTTAGGCGGTGGGGGTGCAGGTTATTGAGGGGGGTTTAGTCGATGGCAAAAGGCGAGATGTTGGTGGATGAGTGAAACGTTTCTGTTGGGGACATCCGTTCTGTGACCTTGGACACGGCGTGGTGACTGTCGTTGATAATACATTGTATACCTTGAAATTCCTAAGAAAATTGGATTTTAAATGTTTTCAACACAGGGAAATGGTAAGTAAGGTGACGGATATGTTACTTAATCCAGCTTGATCATTCCACAATATATACGTGTGTCAAAATATCACATTGTTCTCCATACAGATACACACTGACTACTTGTCAATTAAAAATAAAGCTAAAGAAACAAAAAACACTTAAAAGTGAAAAAAATGCATCCTTAACGTAAGCTCATGAGGAGATCCTTTTGGTTATACATACTTTTGAGAGAAGCACATCTCAGTGGCCCATAGGCTCCATGAAGGAAGGTGGTATTCTAGTCACTCTTCTGGCTCCCAGTTGGTCCAATGGGTATATTTGAATGAATGAATGGATCGATAACTACACTACACGTGGTGAGACTTTGTTACGTTGCTTGGCTCTTCACTCCTTCCACAACAATCCTGTGTGTGCACAAAGAGCTTTATTTCCAAAGAGGCAAAAAGCTGAATGTAGGCACTTGATTACGGAGAGCAACTGCTGGAGTCATCGTTTAGTTCCGTAGAGCTGAAATGACACATGTCTGCAAAATGAAGGGCTCAAAACCACACAAGCACACTCTCCTAACTCCAGGTATCAGCAGGACCTTCTTCCTTCTAAAGGCAAGGAACCCTTCCCAGCCTCCTCCCAGCTTCTGGCTTGCAGCCAAACCCCGGCATCCCTTAGCTTGTGGTGGCGTAACTCCAGCCTCTGCCCCCTTCACCCCAGCTTTGTGCTTTCCTGTGTCTACAAATCCCTCACTTCTTCTAAGGACACTAGTGTGGGACTCGGGGTTCACAGTTATCCAGTGTGACCTCATCGTTTATTGAGTTACATCCACAAAGACCTGACTTCTTTTTTTCTTGTAAAAATGTGGAATCCAGAGCCGGGCTCGGTGGCTCAGCCTGACATCCCGCACCTTCGGGAGGCTGAGGTGGGTGGATTGCCTGAGTCCGCGGGTTCGAGACCCGCCTGGGCAGCGAGACCTCATCTCTACAATAAATCAAAAAATCAGCCGGGCATGGTAGCACATGCCTGTAATTCCGGCTACTTGGAAGGCTGAGGCGGAAGGATCGCTGGATCCCAGCAGGCGAGGCTGCGGTCACAGCACTCCAGTCTGGGTGACAGAGTGAGATTCCAACTTAAAAAAAAAAATGTGGAATCCAATTCAGGGTTAGGTATACAAATGCTCATTATTGATGAGATGTGTTCCCCCCAACCCCCTGCCCTGGCGGTTTCCCACTACTGCTAATCCCTTTCTTACAGTATTACGATCATTGTTCAAGGTCCACTTATGAGTGAGAACAAGTGATACTCAGTTCTTTGTTTCTATGATAGATTGCTCAGTACTATAGGCTCTAAGTCTATCCAAGTTGCTGCAAATTTCACAATCTTGTTCTTTTTTTATGGCTGCATAATATCCCATTGTGCATCTTATCACATTTTTTTGATCCTGTCCCCTTTCGATGGGCAGCATGGTTGGTTCCATGTTTTTGCTATTGTGAATAATGCTGCATAAACATGCGTGTGCGGGTATCTTTTGCAAAGACCCCACTTCTAACTTTGTTTACATTTGTTGGGAATTCCACAGCCAACACTTACAATCAAATTGTATTTACGTAGTGCTTCCTATGTGCCAAGCACTATTGTGAACACTTTACCTCTATTGGTTTATTTAATTATCATAATGGTTCTGTGATGTAGGTCCTATCGTTATCTCTACATTGAGGGATAAAACACTAAGGCAGAAAGAGATGATGTCACTTTCATGGCCACTTATCTCGCATTTAAATCCTAGGCAACCGTCTAAAACGTCGATGCTTTTAATCATGACCGACTACGGCCTCTCAGATGAGATGGACCTCCTTCAATGAAGCAAATATTCTTGAGTCCCTCTTTCGTAAAAGAACCGGAGCTTAATGCTAATGCTGCAGAGATCAAGATAAAATTCTAATAACGTTAAAGGACATCAATATTTATTCTAAGAGCTCCGAGAGATGGCTTGGATCTGGAGACTGACTGCTGATTCCCTCAGCATTACCTTGGACAAATTAAATGTTTTTGCTTCGGGCTTATAAAATGTTGAAGATGAAACAAGTTTATTATGTGTGAAATTGCATTGAATAGTGCCTGACAAATGTACTATTAACATGCCATTAACTATTAATATTACCTGACTATTGACAATAAAGTCTAAATTATGTTTTATGTTGGTGAACTCCCTTAGAAGAAAATAAACCTTTAGATAAGAGCAAATATGATTTTAGTACATGTTTCAGTTCGACTTAAACTTGATGAGAATTGCTTATTTGCTTCAAAAAGGCCTTAAGCGACTAGACTGGGAAGGACATTCTTCCTTCTCCTTCTGACTGGGGCATAGCTTCTCACTCCAGAAGTGGGGCAGTTCAAGCTAGAAGGGAGGGTGTGGACAGGGTGACTTGTGAGCGCCTACACGTTAGGTCTGTGTCTGTCGCTCTCCCACTGTCTCGAGATTCCTCCCTTAGGGTAGGAAGTGACAAAGCTCCAGCAATCCTTGGATAAATATAAACACAAGCTTTTAAGCTGCAAGTGTGAGTTTGCTTGTCACAATGACTCATCCAGAGACAAGCAAATATTCTCACTAAGCTCCACACCTCCTTGAGCTCCAGTCAAGCCACCTCCTTGATTATACATGAGTATCACAGTAGGGCATGTGTCTGCAGAAGTTTTTGTTCTTGCTAGGAAGCAAACTTTCTGCAGAAATATGCATTTGGAACTAACAAGCAACAATTGGATTTCACTTAGAATAGTTTTTTTCGATGTCTCATTTTTTTCTGAGTATAAAAAATAAATAAGAACTTATATCATTGATTTTTAAATTTCAAAAGAAATGGGTCATCTGTCTTCAAATGATTGAACATACTAATAATGGTTTTCCACTAGAGACGTGGAGAATTTGGAAATGAGATGGATTTGGGGACAAAAACTTTAGTTGAGAAGAAAGCTTTAGTAAAGAGTGTCTGTCTGGTACACAACTGTTGATCTGACTGCAAAGATCAATAGTTAACCCAGAATAAGTAAAAACAAAAACCACTGTATGTGTGTTAACAGTTGCCTCCAAAAGCATATTTGTAAAATAATATTTAAAGACTGAAGTATGTTTTCATACTTTCAGGATTAATATAATTACAGAATGTGGGAAAAATACGTTTTAAGATTATCTTTTAAGTTCATATCTAGACTTGTATACATTGCGGCAAAGAATAGAAGTATTTACAAATGCAATTATTTACTTCTTTATTTTTTGGAGTGAGAAAGCAGGGTTTATTGAGAGGACATAGTGGGAGGGGACCCAAAGGGATTGCCCATAATTATTCACTTCTATATGCCTGCTATGATGAATATGTAGAAATGATAAAATTTCACCAGCTTGGAAAATATTTGCTTTCTTTGTTCTGCTACTTTGGGCCTTAGCTTAGGTCTAAAATACAGTAGGGAAAAAGATGAGAGAAAAAAAACAAACAAGCAAACAAAGCTTCTGTTTTCTGCCTTTAAGTAAGAAAACATATTGTACAGTAATTTCTAGTAGCATTAGATCTTTCTCAAATAGATTGTCTCTTGCCTTTGCTTTCCATTTAAAAATGGTATCTTGGGGACAAAAGCGAAATCTTAGAGTAGGAAAGGAAAAACTTCGTTGAATAAATATACCAGGAGATAGGGAGGGATGAGCCTAGAAAGGGCAGAATGCCATCTGTACCTGGTAAAGGGATTCCCCAGGTTAACACACAGAATTCCACAAACAGAGGTTTCTTAGGGAAGATGACGCTTACATCTTGAAACATTTAGCACAATTTAATGAAAATAAGCAGATACTATACACTGAAATGCACATATGTGTTACAGCTTGGGACTTTTCATCAGTAATGTGATAACTCCCCGTAGGTTTCACAGGCCTTTCCCAAACAGGCAGACAGACACATGTGATACCTGTGGAAAAAGACGGCTTTGCTTTTGTGAGATATGTAGTTGGATTAGGCTGATCAAAACAGAGGCTGTCCATTTTGCTTCCACTAGAGAATTTTTTGCCTCTTGACAAATTAAATTTACTTTCAAAAAAATAGAAGAGTATCTTAAGTATGTGAGCTATATAATGTGTGAACCCATTAGGAAAATGTAAACATTTTCTCCATGTGTATGGAATTTGTTTTCCTACACATTTATTATATTTTGTTTGGATATTAACCCCATAAAAAGAGGTATGTGAGTTATGTTTGCACGTAATCTCTAACATATAAAACTATCCTTGATGAGTATTTTTGGCCTCAGAGAGCTGTGCTGTAATTAATACTGATGGAGAAACCAGAGTCAGGAATTTCTCTAGCAGACACTAACACACATTTCTTGCTCGGACCTCCCGAACTCATTCGAAGTGGTACTGTAGACTCACAACACTGGCTGGAAATAACACAGAAGGCTTTAACACAATTATCTCAACCTGGGGTCAGCAAACATTTTCTGTATTGTGACACATAGTAAATATTTTAGAATTTGCAGGAAACATATGCTTTGCACGACTATTCGACTCTGTGGTTGTTAGCCAAAAGCCGCCACAATGTATGAATGAATGAATATAGCCAAATAGCAATAAAACTTTATTGAGATTTGTCCCACCAAGTTCTGGCCTAGACATCACTAAGTTTTAAAAAAAAAGTTAAGGAGCTTGGGGTGTATTTGCCCCCAAATTTATGCTCTTTTGAATTTCTATTTCTTCCTAGTTACTTTTTCTTTAGCGTTTTTACATTTTAAATTGTTGATGATGTAATCAATCTTGAACTTTTTACAGATGTCCCTTTGTTGAATGTTTTCAATTGCATATAATTGATACAACCTATTATATTCCAGAAAATTTTCATGGAGGCTGACAAACGTCTGCAGGACATCTTAACAAAGGTGAAAAAAAGGAGGCACAGTTATTTGTGGTCGGGTAGGAAAATGTGGGGATGAGTGCACAAAGAACAGGCCATAAAGTGCCATCCGCGTGCCTGCATTGACCTCAAAGTCTTCTAAACAGGCAAGGTGAAGTAAGAAATGATTTGTATCCGAGTGTTCAAGAGATTAACTCCCATTTAAGACTCAAAATTCCAATGGATGATAAAAATGTGTCTTGTGGTCTTTACAGCAAAAGCAATAGTAATTACCCTTGTGTCTTATTATTCCTTCAAAAAAGATATTTCACGTAAACACATCAGTTTCTTTACTTCCCTTTTTTATGCATATTACTTACCACTAATGCTTAATATGATGACTTAGAAAAATAGGGAGAGGTAAGGCAACCCACTGTTCCTTTCCGTTTCAACCCTTCCTTCCTCACCGTTATGTTAAGAATGAAATACACGTATGAGCTATGACATGTTGTTGATTCCACATATGAGTGAAAATGTTCTTATATTTGCATTTATAGTTACCCATTGTAAATATATATTGGTGTCATACAATGTACAGATGAATGGCAAAACTCATGCCAACAATTTAACATTTTAATTTATGGTTCTCAATTACATCATTACACTTTTAAAGTAATAAAAGTTTTTAAGGAAAAAAGATACCTTAATTCAAGTTTTGATAAAATATTTATTTATATAATTACTTAAAGTTGACCCTTGAAAAGCAGGAGACTCAGGGGTGCAGACTCTCCACTCTGTCAAAAATTCATGTACAACTTTTGACTTCTCCAAAACTTAACTACTCATAGCCGACCAACCATTAGCCAGAAGCCTTACTAATAACAGTTAACACATATTTTGTATGTTATATGCATTATCAATATATGCTGCATCCTTATAATGAAGGAAGCTACCTAAAGGGAAATGTTAACCAGAAAATTATAAGGAAGAGGAAATACATTTATTCTGAATTGAGTGGAAGTGGACCTTCATAAAGCTGTTCATTCTTGTCATTCTCTTTGAGTAGCTGAGGAGGAAGAGGACGAGGAAGAGTTATCTTGCTGTCCCGGGGGTGGGAGAGGTTGGGGAGGTAGAGGGAAGCGAGAGAGGCAGGATGTTCAGCTTAGCTTTACGGAAAGACGCTGCAATTTCTGCCCGACTTTTTTGCTTTTCGATTTCTTTAAAGATCTAGAGGCTAAAATAGAGACATTGTGTTTTGGGGAAAGTAGACTTCTTTTGACACTTTGGTGTTGAACTCATGGAGTATCTGGATGGCCAGGGGCCTTGTCCAATATCAAAAAGGCATTCCCTTACTGGCAAGGTGCTTCCTGCCTTCAGAATCAAAGCATTCATGCGAGTGTTCAGAAAAAAGGGTCTCATTATTCAGGTCTTCTTCTTGTGAGACCAGAAGACTACAGCTGGTGTTTATCTTTTCCCTTGAAGGCTTGGGATTAGCAGCTTTGTAGATAAGTACAGTCCTGATCGTATACTCAGTTGCAGTCATACAAAACGATAGAGTTCGCCTATTTCTTTCTGCCTTAAAAACTGTGCTCCCTTCTCTTCCTTATAATTAAATATTATTTGTGATACGCCCCCTGCTCCTCCAAAAAGAGCACTTTCACCTGCATTCAAAGCCTGTTTAGGTGGATATAATTTCTCCTCAATCATTTTCTTAATGGGAACTCATCTGCTGCCTCTTGGTCAGCAGAAGGTGCTTAAGTTATCTTGACATTTTGTAAGACAAAATTATTTTTTTAATTATCAAACCATCCTATACTGACATTAAGTTATCTAGCTTTAGATCCTTCACTTTCCTTTTGCGTTAAGTTGTCATATAATAACTTTTCACAAATATTCGTGTTTACAGGTTTGCCTTTCTTACAGCAATCCTGTACCCACACAAAAGCTGAATTTTCAAGGTGAGATTAAAAAGGTATTTTTTAAAAAGAACAAGGTTTTCATACCTGTTGGCACAGCTGCAGTAATGCTTTCCTTTAATAAAAGGAACTTCCTTTCCTTTGATTAAAACGGTCCCTACTCTGGACTCATGTATCTTGAAATGGCAGCAACCACCGCCGCTGATCTCGATTTGCACTACATAGCAAGAAGTTCAACTTTTTCTTGTAACGTCATGACATTTTTCTTCCTTTTGGGAGCACTTCCAGCATCACTAATGGCACTTCATATGAGTCCCATGGTGTTATTCAAGGTTTACAGTATTACACTAAACATGATTGAAAATATCTGAGAATTTAGAAGATGACTTTCTACCGTGATGAGCAATTCACTGAAGAGAAGAACCTCTCACTCAGAGATGACTAGTGCCACAGGCCTTTCAAGCGGATACTCACAACACACGCTCACTGTAATTGCAATAACAGGTGCCAAAAATTATTAGAGCAGTACAGTATACACCACAGTTCATTTTATGCATTGATGGTTTAATTCTGCATCTTTACTTGTTTACATTTTTCTTTATTGTGAATGATGCCATATATGCTTTGTGTTTATGTGCATAAGTTTTGATACACTGAAACTTTTTACAATAGATTTATGTATATTTTATGATAGTAAATGATACAATTGACCATTATCTACATCAACATATATTTGATGCATCCATAACATATTTTGCTAATTTTTTTCCAAATTTCTAAGCTACAAAGTTTGTCTATGAGTTTTTGCACTTGTTGCAAGTCTCCAAAATTTTTTCAACATATGTATTGAAAAAAGTTTGCATACTAATGGACCTGCATAGTTCAAACTCCTGATTTTCAAGGTCAACTGTATCTTGAAGAAAGTCTTAGTGTTAATATCTTTAATGGGGCAGGGATATGATGTTTTAAATAAAGAGGAAGTCAAGGATTAGAGCAGTGATCTGAATTAAAACATATCCTCAGTGTACTGAGCAATGAGGCTCAGAAAACACTAAAGATCAAATAATTTTTGGAAAATGTGACAAAAGACCTCACAAAATGAATACATTATTTGTTATGCCATGTGGAGTCTTTGGTCCAAACTATTATGCAGAAGAAATTTCTCCTTGCAGCCCACATAGGGAGTGAGAGAGAAGTCTGAGAGCTGAGAATCAGGCTGGGACTGGTATGAAGATAATACTGTCCTTGGGTTTTGTACCCCAAAGATACACAGGAGGGAATGAAGACTGCATCAAACTAGAATGTAGTGCAACACTGGGCAACTGGCAGCAACAAGAGATGAGCCATGTTGCTGCTACGTAAGCAGAGAAATGCCTACAACCTAGTTCTACCCATGTACTTAGTGATTATGTAAAGCAAAGAGACAGAGAAGACCAAGCAGTAGAATGGATATAGTGGCAACAAAATCCCATAGAGATTAGAAAAATAATTTCTTTCTTAGAGACGTTTATCTAAGAAAATATGACCAGCTTGGCAGTAACAAACATGAAATACGGAAGAATCAAAAAGCAAAAAAAGCACCTGACTGCTTTTCCTGCATATGTATGTATCCATGAAACAAAAGAAAAATAAGAAGATTTCTATTGCAAAATATTAAAATGTAATTGAATCTGAAAATGTGTCTACTTGTGAATAATTTGGGTGAAATTGAACCAGCTGCTTTTTGTGGGGAAGAGCTAACATTTACGAGGGAGAAACACTTCCTTTCACACGTACAATCTCATTTAAACTTTGGAAGAATGCTGCTTCTGCACCTGAATCTCAGTAACAGGAATTGGCTTTCCCAGGGCTTGGCATTTGTGAGGCACAACCTCTACTCTCCCTTCTGGCTGACTCCTTCTCAGGGGACTCCCTCCCACCAAGATCTACATCAGGCTCCAGCTGCTGCAGCACCAAAACTGTGGACTCAGCTGCTTCAAGTTGAGTCCAGACAGGGCCGCCTCTTCCCTCTGGAACCTTGGCCATGTTCCTGCCCTTCTTTGCACTTCAGTTTCCACATCTATAAAGTAGGATGCTAGAACCTCACAGAAACAGGGTGAGGATAAACTGAGATAATTTGGTGTTCACAGAACAGCTGCACCTTACAGCTGCCAATTTAACACCCCAGCTTGGGTAAAGTTGCAGTGTCAAGTACAGGCACTCCACAAGAAATTATTACAGTTCAAACAAAGCAAAATGGACATTTTCTACTAGACTGGTTGGCTACATATAGCATTATCATAGTTCCTTTTGAGGCAGGCATAGTTAACGGTTTAGAAGTAGTTAGGCAGTTTTTCATAGCAGAGGTAAATTAAAATAGGGTGAGTGTTCAGACATCTTTCTTATCTGTATACAACCCTCACCCTACAGACCAGGTATATCAGACCTGATCACACTGTGGGCTGGAATGTGGATATACCAGTACAGTAAATCACAGAAACAATAGGGAATTATCCAAAATACAGACATGATGTTCTAAGAAAAGCCCAAATCTAGTTACACAGTAACTTTGATTATTTAGTAGGTCCTTGTGATCTTAAAAGGTGGAGAGATGGTAGTCAAAATTCGTGACCAGATACCTGCAGCTCTCTGCTTGTAGTTCATGGCTTGCTTAATCATCATTGTAAAAGTATAAAAAGCTTCTTGTCAAAGGCAAGCATTGTCCTCTCTTAAGGGACCTGTGCTCTTCCTTGACCATGTATTTTTTCCTTTCTAATAAATTTTGTCTTAAAGTGTACTTTGAACTCGCTCTGAAATTCTTTTCTGTGGCAAAGTCAAAGAACCCATGGAACAACATGCCACACCCCATCCGGCATCACTTCTACCAAAAATGTGCAAGAAATCTCTCCATCTCACCAAAAAAAAAACAAAAAAAAAACTAAGATAGAATTTCTTATCATTAGAATTCTTTATTAACTTCTATTTCACTTATTTCATTTAATTATATCCTAGATAAAAAGGGATTGAGTTTAGTTTCTTAAGCTACGTCCAGTAAAAACTTTGCTTACAGATGTTCAATTATATTAGCAGCTAATATTTCTCTCAATAAATAACATAATGCTTCTTCATAATACTTATTTTAAAAAATACAGTTAGAATCTATATTTTCTTGGCTTCCAACAAGTAGTCCCAGTTCTTGACTCACTCATTGCAGTTCACATAAAAAAACTTGTTTGCAAGCCAACAATCCAACCACAATATATTATTGTTCTAAGTAATGTCGGCTTCACTGACTATGTCAACCCCCTCAATGTAAACTTTTATACAAGACGTTCTGAAATCCCTTCAGTTCTAAGCCTCTAACCTTTCCCCACTAGTGCAGCCTATGTCTTGTCTTCCCAGCACAGGCACGCCCAAACCTTTCATTTGCAAAGGTTTTCTCTTTTTTTGTTGTTGGGACTTGTAATTCTTTTATTTAATTGATTCGTGTCTCTTTTTTTTTCAACATATTTTTTATTTTAAACTGTGGGGTATACAAATATGCATTGTGTAGGTTCCCTTGGTGATGAGAGGTGCCCCCCTCTCTCCCCAGACAGATATTGACTAGTGTCAATTGTCTGCTCAGATAAATAAAACCCTAACATTGGCTCACTTCTGAAGGAAGGTCCCTTAGGAAACAGCCACATGAAAGAGTCGAGTCCTGCTCCCACCCTTTTAGAGGTCGCCCACTCCACTGATATCTCCTTTGTCAGAAACAGCTTCAGGGCTTGGACGGTACTTGGAGCCCGCTGTTTGTGTGCTTTGACTCCACCGTGCCCTCTCCCTCAACCCAAGGGCTCTTCCTGGATGCTGGGGCCTCAGGGTGGGGCCAGGAGGGCCTTGGCTCTACCCGAAGCCAACCCAGGCCGAGGCAACTGGATCACACAGGACAAAAGATGGTCAAGCTCACTTGAATGCTCAGGGTCTTTCTTCATGAAGTTGCATTGCCGTTTACATGGTCACAGAGTACATAGTGCTGTGGTTTTTGTTTGTCCTGAAGAATGCATAGCTGATGTAATGTATATTCATGCTTCACGAGGCATTCCATGACATGTCTTTATATGTACATACATACATATATATATATATATATATATACATACATATCTATGCATTTTTTTCTTCCCTCTCTCCCTTCCGGCATATTTGAAGGTTACTTTGTGAACTTGGCAAAGGGGAGGGTAAGTTACAACCTCATGTTTCCTAAGGTTTTGCTGCTGCCTTTTTTTTTTCTTTTTTTTTTTTTAGCCTAGGAAATACCTACTCTTTTCCAGAAACACAGTCACATGTAGCCTCCTTTCTGAATCCTTCCCTTCCCTTCCCAAGACAAGTGAATCACCAGGTCTTCTAAATTGCTTTGGTTGCTTGCTCCCACACTCATAACATAATATTTCTCCTTCTCAGTTCTGACAGAGGCTTTGTATCCCAGTTGCCTGGAAAACTATCTTCCACGGGGCACATGGTTTATGTTAATCGGATATATTGAGCCCAATGAGACAGTTTACTGGTTTGATGTTTCTGATGTTAATTTTGGTAAGTAGTTATGTTGCCATCGGTTTCTCATCAGACGAACAAAAATGTATTTAATGCAGATGGGTCCAAATGAACAACACTAATAATTGAACCTCCCTAAAAAATCACCACAAGCATTTTTTTTCCTAATAAAAGCAAACCAAAATAACTTTTGAACTTACTAGTATGCTCCTAGAAATCACATCACTTTTTTTTCTATTGGTGAAAGACTTAGTTGTTTATGCTGTGCAGTGTAGATAAGTGGTCATAAAAATTATTGCCTGATTTTCTCAAAACTAGCCTTGTGAACCCATGTGTGTGCGAGCGAGAGAGATTACACAGAATAGAATTAATTCTTGCTCAGTGATCTCATTATAGAGGGTGCACTGAACAACAGCCAGGAGCAATTGCATGTGGGGATATAAACACACGGACACGCCAACCACGGACCTGCTCCCAGTATAGCAGAATGATGGGATTCAAGGTTGAAATGTTGTCACTCAATCATTAATAACTGTTTCTCCTCCTTAGATATACTGACAGAGTATATTATTTGCTATGAAAACGTTACGAGGCCTCGAAGCTGCTGCAAAAATAATTCAGGAATATACCCCAATTATTCTTTGCCCCAAATAATTTTTGTCTTTTCCGTGGCTTAATTCATTTTCTTTAAAATCATTTCGAGAGCAGACTTTTGTCTTTATAAAGAAGCTCTTTAAAACAACTCCAAATGGGCAAAAATAAGAAAATCTCTTTACAACCAGTATCATTTTCTTAACTTTCTAGAGATGCTTGGGTTATTTGTGCCATCTCCCAAGGTGTTAGATGGAAGGGAGGATTGTTTCCAAGTCATCATGTTGGCACTGCAATTCAGTTATTTTTTTTACTCTCAGATAATGACCTGGCATTCAGATTAAGAATAGAATACTTAGTTTTCTTTGAGTTTAGTTTTTAATATGTTTGGGGCCTCCATCCTGTGCCCTGATGAGAGAGGGAGCCTCTCCCACGACTCTGCAATATTTCCTTCAACATACCGGCACTGAGGTATAGTCTTGTGGCAGTTAATGAAGACAGAGAAGCATAGCATAAAACTCTCTGACACTTGATCACAACTGGATAGGCAGCAACAGAGTATTCAGACAGGTCATGAAATATCTGTATTGCCACTAAGGAACCTGGAGAGAAACACGGTGTTTAGAAGTGTGCCTCGCCCATGTTAACGTCCGCTTCTCGAGGACTCTGAGGCATTGCTGCTGACTGGTTAGCTTGGCTTGGTTTGGGTTTTGCAAATCCGCTCCCAGCTCCGAAGGCTCACTGACCGTTCTTCACTCTTCAGACCCACCACCACTGTCCTCATCGTGACCGTCAACAGCAGGAGGAAGGAAAGGGAGAATGGGTCTCCTTCTGTTTATACCACTTCTGTTGCTACGTAACATATCTCTTGCACAGTGCTTTGTTGACTGCAAACTAGTGGTTTTAGGATTAAATGAAGAAACTTATTTCCCCTAAGATTAAATCATATGAAAATGTTGAATCTTCTAAATGCAAGCTTTTCAATGAAGCTAGAGGGGGAAAAAAACTCTCCTTCTGGAGATCGCATTTTTGGCAATTCTTTGGGATGAGACTGGTGGCTGGGATATTGGAAAGCTACTGAACAAGAAATAGCATCACTCGGGGGTTGCAGCCCAGTGCTAGTCCGTGCCAAATTCCTTGTCTTCATGAATATTTATGAGTGATCTCTGCCATCTCGTTAGAATTTAATTTGAAGACAACAGGTGCAAGCAATGGTTGCTCAAGCTGGGCCAACTAGCTATGTTTTTGTGTTCCAAGTTTTACATTTAGAGCAATCTGTGGAGAGTAGTCTCGGTGACTTCCTCGGTTAATTAATTTTTTATTTTAAAAATGTTGATTTGGCACTTCTAAGTGTCAGTGACGTGTTTCCATGGAGCTGCAGTCTGGTCTGAAAGACAAAAGCTTACACAAGTCATCATTGTGTTACATTTGGGAAGAGTACAGGGAAAGAAAGGCAGCGTGCACTGTAAGAGTCCGCCCCTTGCAGACTGTTGAAAAAGGCACACGGAGACTTGCAGGATGAGTAGGAGTTCACCAGCCAAGTGGAGCTGGGGAGAGATTGAGGGAGAATGCCAGAAAGCAGGAGCCCCCTGGGTTAGGACCTTGGGGAAGGGTGGGACTGCATTCTCCTGAAAACACAGAGAGGAGACAAGCATGGAGGGGTACAGTGGGTCAGGAGGGAAGTTGGCACTAGAAAATCATCAGCTTTGAGACGGTGAAGAGTTTTCCAGGCTATGCTGAGCCATCATTCATTCATCCAGGGCACTGGGCGAGTATCCGCTGGTACTGGTGTGTTGGTTCTGCACCGTGTGCTGGGAATTAGGCAGCGATTGAGGGAGAAAGCATAACGCCTGTCTCAGCCTCAGATGACAGGAGGGAGACAGGAAGTCCAGACTTGGGAAACGAAGGGTAGGCCGATACGTGTCCTGGAGAAAAATAGAATTGGGTAATGGGGGCCTAAAGTAAACAGGAGTGCTGTAACCAGGGTGCTCAGGGAAAAAGTTCATTATAGGAGACACTTAAGTGGATGATAGAGGGATGTGGAATGTAACGCAGGTAACTGGGAGAAGAATGTTTGACCACACCAGGGTTTTTAGACTAGAAACTGAAATTAAGGCTGCTCACGAATTTGAAAGGGAAAATAATTAAAATGTTACTTTCAATAATCTCTAAATGAAATTTTATATTGCCTCCAATTTTGAGTTTTATCAATAAGCCACAAGAATCCTAGCAGCACCTGCAATTTTGTGAGTCAATTTGCAGATTTTTAAAAATGTTAGATAGCGATGTTTAGATATCCTTCTTTAAAATTTGAGTAGGGTGTCTCACTCTATGGCCCAGGCTGGAGTGTAGAGGCACAATCACAGCTCACCTCAGCCACGACCTCCTGGGCTCAGGCAATCCTTCCACCTCTTCCAAATAGCTAGGACTACACCTGCTCACCACTGTGCCCAGCTAATGTTTTTTTCCTATAGAATTGAGGTCTCATTATGTTGCCTAGGCTGATCTTGAACTCCTGGGCTCAAGCGATCCTCCCACCTTGGCCTCCCAAGGTGCTGGACTTACAGGCGTGAGCCACCACGCCCAGTATCAGTGTTGATACATCAAGTGCACCCAGCACTACTGTGACATTTTTATTCATGTTAACTATGCCACTAGATCCTATTTGGATGACTTAATAAAGCATATATGTTTAAAATATGTTTGATCACTTTGTTACATTTGCAATTCTGTTAATTTTTCGGCATCATAAAACATCTTTCTGGGAAATGTCCCTCTGCTCCACTCAACCACTGGACTTCCCGGGAGGGTCCAGGGCAGAAGGTGGTGAGAGGGCCCTTGTGAGAGGGAACGAGAAGAGCCCTGATGTCAAAGTGTCAAGAGACAGCTCAGAGAAACATCAGGAGGAAGCAGAGGAGTCAAGCAAGGGGCTGGGGGAGGGATAAGGCGGGGGGATGGGGGTGGGGAGAGGGAGGATGAACCATATCAGAGGAGCACGGTCGGTCTGTGCACAGGGGCCGTGAGAAGTCATCGAAGGGTTTAAAGTGGGGAAGTCAAGGAGATTCGGAAAGGTGAATGATGAAAAAAAACTAATTGACACCCACAAAGTCTCACCCAACTGAACCCACCATCTCTCTCCGTATGAGAGCCATAAAAATGCATCGCTTTTCTCCACAGCACTGTGCTTGTTAAATCAAGTGTTTCGGGGTCAGGGCGGTGCTACCCTTGATCGGTTGAGAATTAAGCCGTGTGAATCAGAACACCATCTAGAAAGCACTTCCTTCTTTGCTTTCCGTGACCTGCTTGCTGAGCTTTCTAAATTTGCACGGCCCCCTTTCTCCTTGGTTTCACTTATTTTGCATCTGCAATTTCAAAGTTTCGGGGGTGAGACTTGAGGTTAAACCACAGCCGTTGTGGGTGCAGGGGAGAAAGCAGGCTTATCTTTATCTGCTCCGCCCCTGGGTGGCTTTCACCTCTGCGGGCCAGGCCAGACCTTCATTCTCTTCCCAGTGCTGGTTAGTCCTTGGACTCAGGTGAACGCTCAGAAGCGTCTCTCCTTGGGACGTGGGAAACATTTTCCTTCCCACTGAGACAAAATTCCCCAGGTAGCTCTGCAGGTTAATTCCCAGCTTTTTTTCCAGTCAGGAAGGGCTGGTTTTAACTATTTTTTAAAATTATAAATCTAATGTTCTGTTACTGTTTCAATAGAATATTTCTTCTCTTAGTTCTTTCTTAGATTCAAGTTTCAAGAAGTCTACATCAAAATTTAGGGTTTTTTTCCTTCCCATGATGCTTGGTTTACTTGTTTTGATTTACTTTTTTTGACACATTGCTTTTTTTTTAGCTGGTAATTATTACAACGATTTACTGAAACTCTTTTTTCTTTAAAAACAAGACAAACAACAAGCAAACAGAGAAAATACTTTTAAACTCAGGGAGAAGTAAAAGAAAGTGCAACGATTTACAAGGCGTCATCCCTCAAGTTTTCTCTTGGCAGCTAAGAATTTTGATTAGACTTCGTAAAATAAAATAGCAGGTTGGGGAACACAGACTTAGCCATAAAGATAATCAACTTTGTTCATTCACTTGTCAAATATTAAACAACTCTTCACTATATATCAGACATTGCGCCAGATAATTTAGGACACAGGTCTGCCCATGCTTGGCCTAATTTCTTCCTTCATGGAACTGGCAATAGAGAGGGAAAGTAAAGATTAAGCAAAATCACAGAGTATGCTCAATCATTATAGATTTTAAAAAGCTACCAAGGCCCAGAATGTGGAGGAGAATCATGCCACAGGAAATCAGCTTGATTTCTCTAAGGAAAGGATGTTCACCATGACCCCTGAAAGATGTCGGATGGTCACCTAGGTGATGGGAGCTAGGGGGCATTTTGGGCAGATGAGCTGGCGTTTTCATGCATATGGCTAAAGCTGAGAGCAGGCAGGGGACGGTGTTAGACGAGACTGAGCAAGTCGGCAATGCCAGATCACGGAGAGCGTTGTAGGCCATGTAAAGACTGAATCGTGTTTCCACCAGAAGTAGGAAACAAAAGATTTATAGCACGAAACTGATGCATGTGACTTGTATTTTATAAAAAAAAAAAAGTCTTGAAAATGTTATGCCACAATAAATTTAAGAAATAAAAGAGTAAGCCTTACTTTTATCTTTTAGGAAAATGATTTCAGTGGCAACTTATAGCCATAAAAGAAGAAATAATTGGCCTCCCCTCGGGCAATCGAAGAGAGGCATACACAACAGAGCTTGGCGAGTGACTGTGCCAATGATGAGGACAAGAGAGGGGATGGGGATGACCGGAATATGGATTCGGCTCCTGTCTTGGAAGCGGAGGAAACCAGAAGAGGGCGATGGTGGTCTCAGCCTGAGACGTGTTGACTTGAGACGCTGGTGAGACATTCAGGTGGAGGTGACAAGTGGTCCGTCAGGCATCGGAACTAAAGCTGGCTGGCCCGAGTTTCAGGCAACGGGGGAACACGGAACACAGAGGCAGGAGTGAACGAAGCCGTGACTCCGTAGGTGGTGAGCCCAGCCAAGGCCCAGAGAAGAGCGCGGGGCATGGAACACACAAGGGGGTGTGAATGGGTGAATGCAGGAAGACGGGTTCATCTTTTGCCAGGCTTCCATTGAATCTGGCTTCTCGTATGGGACGGGATGCAGGCCTGGCCCTGTGATCTCACCCTGGCCGAGAAGCAGTCCTGTCGATGACCTTGCATTCCTCACCAGTCCAGGAGCCGCGTGTCTGGGGAGCACGCCTCAGAGAGCTGGAGAGCCGTGGGAGACAGCAGCAGTGCTGGGTCCTGCGGCTTCGTCTCTGTAAATGTAGGACCCAGATGTGGGCTTCCTGGAAAGCATGAAAACATTTATCTCATCGTTGCACATTTTCTCCCTGCTGGGTGACTGATGTGGGTGAGTCTTCTCGAAGTTTGCTAAGCCTCTGATGCAGGATAAAAAATAAATTGTGGCGAGGAGAGAGGATGGGTGACAGCAAAGTCACTGTCCTTCCGGCCGTACCTTCCTACATAATAAACTCAGGCTCACTTTGACACCCAGAAGGACAGAGGGACCAGGGCCAGCCAATGCACTGCCAGCCTTCAGGTGAATAAAATCACAAGCTGCAAGCAAAGTTGTCTGATGGGTCCTTCCTCCTCTCAACCTGCACAACCAGAATGAAGACTTGGACTTAAGTAGAAACACAATTTGAGGAACATTTCTGCTTTCTTCTTCTTCTTTCTAAGGTATTCTTAAAGCATGAAGGGTTATGTGAGAGCTGTGCTGAATGCCAGTCAACATGGATTCCATTAGTACTTCTAACTGGCTGCTGAAGAATGAGTGAAAACACTGCCCCCGATGGGTGTATACACCTGGAAAAGACACTGGAGACTTTTCACAGACATCAAAGGAATCCAAGTATTAGTCAAGTTTGTGGGGCTGAAAGGGTGTTGGTATTTGGGTGTTCAGTTGCCAATGGCTGCATACTATACCCTTAGTGACTTAATGTTACATTATTAGAGAAAATAAAGCGTGGATCGAATAAAGAATAATATGGATACATCAATTTTGTCTCAGGTCCCTCTGTCATGTTCAGTAGGTGACTGCCTCGAAGGACACACCCATGGGCACATGTTTCTCCTGTGATTCCACAGACCTGTCTTATCTGGGAGAAAGAACATGTTAGAACATCTTGTCTTAGCCGGGTATGGCAGCACGCGCCTATAGTTCCAGCTACTTGGAAGGCTGAGGCAGAAGGATTGCCGGAGCCCAGCGGGTCGAGGCTGCGGTGGCCGGGAGCGTGCCATTGCCCTCCAGGCTGGGCGACGACAGAGTGAGACTCTGACTCAAAAAAAAAAAAAAAAAAGAACATCTTGTCATAGTCTCACTTTCCCTGAACTATTTGGATACACAGAAGGGACTATGACTGGAATCAAGTGTCGCCATGACGGCCGGATAAAGGAGCACCCGGGAATGAGCCTGTCGGCCACTCTGCATCTGCTTGCTGTCTTCTCCTGCCACCCGCCCACTGAGCGCCAACCCCAGGCTCTCTCCCAGGGCTGGGGACGTCACACAGTCTGTGTTCGTCCGCTCCCATCCCATGTTGCCTGTGATCCCCAGGGCTGGAGGCAGGGCCTGGCGGGAGCGGCCTGGGTCATGGGGGGAGCCTCCGTGAGTGGCGCGGTGGCATGCTCGAAGGGGTGGGTCCTCCCACTGCGAGCTCCCAAGAAAGCCGGTCGTCGAAGAGAACCCAGCTCCTGCTTCTGCCCCGCTTGCTGCCTTCTGCTGTGTGACCCCCCGGCTTTCCCTCCGCCTTTCATGGCAAGTGCAGGGCCTCACCAGAGGCAGAGCGGACGCTGGCACCTTGCAGGAGCAAGAGCCAAAATAAACCTCTTTTCTTCATAAATGACCCAGCCCCAGGCCAAGTTTTTTAATTTCTCAAGTTTTTATTTTACTATTTGAATGTGGGCCCCCAGTGAGGATTGACCACATAAGCAGGCTGCACGCAGGTCTGGGCTTCTGACGGGCCCTTGTTCACCCAGTAGTGGGCCTGGTACTCAACGTGCTGTCCTGGGCACCCCTCCTCCTTCCCCCTCCCCTGGCAGTGCCCGGTGACTGCTGATCCCTCCCTTGTGCCAATGTGACTAGAGTTCCGGGTCAACGTATGAGTGAGAACACACGGTATGCAGTTCTCATTTTCTGTGACAGCTCACTTAGTATGAATGGTCTCCATCTCCACCCAACTTGCCGAGAAGTCCGTGATTTTGTCTTTCAGTATGGCTGCGTAATACTCCATTGTTTACGCGCTGGAGTATGACCCAGGTATTTCTTGATCACGACACAAACTGGATGAATACGGGATGCCACAGGGAGCAAAGCCAAGTCTCTGCTCACGCGGGCCTTACAGTCTCAAGAGAATTTCTCAGGAAACACACGCAGGACAAGCAGGTGAGTGTGTAGCGCCTATCAGTGAGGCCAAAGGCTGTGAGAAACATGACATGGACGCAGGAAGAAACGCAGTCCTGTCGGGGACCTTGCGGGGGGGGCAGCCAGGGCGGGCTGGGCAGTTTTACAGGCGCCAGAAGGTTAGGTCTGGGCAGAGGCCCGATGAAGGGAGAGGGGACGTGCCCAGGTCTGGGAGGAGAGCATCCTTAGGAGGAGAAAAGCAGGGGCAGGGGTCTCAGGCCAGAAGGCGCTCGGTTGGGGGAAGAAAGGCCAAGTGCCTTTCAGCTCAACATGCCGCTGTCATGTTCCATTTGCTTTCTCTGTTATTATTTTACTTCATTTAAACAGCTTTGGGGGTGCAGATAGTTTGTGGTCCTGGCTTTAAGTGCGCCCCCTCCCACTTGTGCACACTCTCACCCACCGGTGTTTTCCCCCCTTTCCCCTCCCCCTCGAGTCCAGTGTCCATGATACCAGTCTCTGTGTCACTTTTCATTTTCCTAGAACGGATCCGTCCTTTAGAGAAAACTCTCTTGGGGGACAGAGCAGGAATTATATAAGTAATGGGGTAAATTTATTTTTATGCGTGTGGATGTGACAGATGGAGTCCACAAGACCCTTTTTTTAAACCTGTGTGAGCATGAGAGTGTGTTTCTTCCCAAGTCGTGCAATCTGTTCGCGGTGGTCCGTCGAAGGCTCCATTGGTTCAGGATCAACGTTCAGTCATTCATGATATAAAATGTGTCTCTCTGTGGTTCTCACTCACGTGATTTACGCTCAGGGCAGCTCGCTGCAAAATGAAACACATTCTCTAATCCACGTAAGAACTGAACAATGGAGCTCTGGGCACCTCCAACCGTTTGAGTCTTGACTTTCAGCCAGCAGAGCCCACAGAATGTATTGGGGCCACGGGATGGGAACTTACCCTCGCTTCCAGCCAAGCCTGGAGCTGGGGGCTTCCCTCACAACTGTGGCCGGTACCTGCGAAGTGGCCTGAAGATTCGACGACCCCCAGTTCCTGAAACACAGTTCCTCACTTCCCTGCCGTCCCTGCCGGCCCCTATCACATGAAAAGAGGTAACAACTTTCTTTTCCTGTTAGTCTAGCTGCTTAAAAATAACACATTCCAGCAAGGAGGGAGGGAGCTTACAAGCAACAGGACGTGTGAGACTTGCCAGGGCCCCAGCATTTCCTGGCTCACAATGGCAGGAAGGGCTTTGCTCCACCGTCCATGGGACCTGGATGCTTTGATAGGCCACTGTTTCAAAAGCTGAACCACACTTGCAGCTGAAATACCGTGGGGGCTACACAAGGCTTGTGTGGGGGGAAGCACAGCACCAGATGGGGCAGACAATAGTCTTGTCTGATGTTTTGTTCCTTTACGGGCAATAAAATAAAAAGTCAAGAAAATGGCCACAGACAACTTTGCTTTTAATAGAGCCTCTGTTGTTTGGGAAAAGAATAGTCTACCTGTCACGAACAATGTAGATTTCCTTTTCAATAACTGCCCATTTAAAAAATGTACCGAGTTAAAGTAGACATTGACCAGAAACAATGGAATGGTTATGCCGTCGTGATCATTTTGAGTAAGGACACTCCTTATGAAGCACACCGAATCCATCACCTCCAGTGGAATTAGAAAAAAACGACTGGGTAGAAATACACTCACCCTATAGACAGGCTAGAGCCACGACTTCCAAATAATCCCTGTTATTTAAAGGATGTCTTGGCTGAGAGTGTTTTGCTCTTGAATCTGGTTTCTATGGGAAATATATAAAGATGCTGTGTATTTTTACTAATATGCTTAAAACTTAATATATATTTTATGTATATGACAAATATACATTTAAATGTATAGTTATAATATTTACATATTATGTGGTATTTAAACATATTACATATGGTGCTTATTTAAATATACATACACATATATTCTCCATTGCTTATGAAATCCATTCGTTGTGATGATCTGTCTAAAGTAAACAGTAGATAGTAAACAGCTACTCACGCCTCCACATCTCTTCATTGCTGTTGAGTGGAGTAAGAATTCTGGGAGTGAAAATGCTTCGTATATAAGCATGCATCACTAATTCTAGTATGAAGTGACACGATCCTGTCTTCACACAAGACAAATCGCCGTGTATGAGTTGGTGACCGAGAACGTCTATTTATCCTCTCTGTTTTGAAATCGGATCTGGTATGGGAACAAATCTCCTTTTGCCCAAATCTTTCAGACCCTCCGGAATTCCGAGCATCCCACTTAAGCAGACTTCACACAGAACGTCTACGACAGGGCTAAGTTAATTTATGGAAAAGCACTCTGTAGTCCCACCCTGATACTTCTCTGAGATATCTTGGAGTCCTTGGAGGGTGGAGAAGCCGGGTAGAATTGTGAGGGGAATCCAAAGAACAGTACTTCTGGGGAGACACACACGATTTGCCATAAAAGGGAGAAGGGAAAATATTTTACAATTGAGTGGAAGAAGTTAAAATTAAAAAGATAATCAAGCAAAGTTTTTCACAAAAAATCAATGACAATATTTATGCAACAGAATTAGGTTCAGACTTAATATTTACTTGTGTTTTAATACTGACTCCTGATCGAACTTGAAAACAGCTGGCTTTGTTGATCTAATGGTCCGTGGAAGGCTGCATAGGCAAAGTCAGGATGGGGAAAGTTCCATTCTCATCAGATTTATGCTTGAGAAAACGCAATGTGCTTTTCTGTAATTTATGATAGACATGTCTTTGTTTGGCCTAGATCTATTATTGAGATGGCAGAAGCGGCTGAGGTAGAACAGTGCAGCAATTACACAGCTTAAAACTTTTCAGTGACAGGGAAGCATCTGACTGCATTTTCCACGGCCGCCATCTGTGTTGTGTGGATCATCTTAGGAGTCATAAGTGGGCAGGGTTTCGTTTGTTTCTTTATTTCTAGAGAATTCAGACCAGGATAGGTTTTCCCCGTTTCTAAACAACCTTGAAAGAAAGAACGAAAGAGAGGGGGGGGGGGAGAGAGAGAGAGAGAGAGAGAGAGAGAGAGAGAGAGAGAGAGAGAGAGAGAGAGAGAGAAAGAGAGAAAGAAAGAAAGAAAGAAAGAAAGAAAGAAAGAAAGAAAGAAAGAAAGAAAGAAAGAAAGAAAGAAAGAAAGAAAGAAAGAAGGAAAGAAAGAAAAAAGTTATCTTTCTTGGATTGCAGGAACATGCCTTCTCGCCCCCCCACAAACTTTTTTGTAGTCTTGTCTCAGCACTGACATCAAAATAAAGAAGGCATTATCTTTTGAACTAACCTAGAGGGGGAAAAAAACCAAGTTGTGATGATAGCCTATTCTATCTTCTTCTGGAAACACCGGTTTAAGTTTCCATGCCCAAAGAAGACTGGGTGGAGGACAGTTGTCTGTGGTTCCCCAGAAACAATCCAAAATGTTCTGAATGGCATCGCCTCCTGGTGGCCGCACGGGGTAACCACAGCTCCCAGTGTGGGAAGCTCCCTTCTGGAGGCGATTTCTCTCCATTCAGGTCAGCTCAGTTCCACCCACTTCTGGGCACTTCCTTGGGACAGGTGAGCACTGTCAGACGCAGATGGAAAAGGACAAGAAACTCCCCTCTTTCTTCCCAGTGAACTGATGTCAGGAGCCAGTGATTTTAATGGCCAGTGTGGCACTTTTACTTTGGCCTGTTCTGCTCTTTTCAATTAAATAGCAATAAGATAGGAGTGATTCTAAATGCCACTCATTCCAGAAACCCTCCTGTTGAAAGGGGGCAACGCAGCTGGAACTAAATCAGCACCTGACAGGCAGCATGACTGTGGGCAGGAGCATCTAAGTGGAGGAGCATCTAAGTCTCAAGGCAAAGTTTGGAGGGTGGCACCAGAAATTTCTTCTAGGAAGGCACAAGGTTGGACCAGAAGCACTCGTGGTTTTTTTTTTTTTTACTGGGATTAGTCCTGACTCTAATACCCACTATGTGATCTCAAACTAGTTACCCAAAGCACCTCAGTCAGCCTCTGGAGACAGACCAAGGACTTTCCAGGGGCTCTTCCTTGAGCGGCTTTCTACAAGTATCTTTTCTAAACTTCCACAGACTAAAACCCAACTAGTATGTGGCCAAAGAGTGACAGGCTTCGAGTAGTCCATTGAAGGTCTGAATTATTTAATAGGCTCGCAATTCAATTCTTTGGTGACGTCCCATTACAGAAATCTCTTGCAAATTTTAAGTGTTTTAAAATAAAAATTAATGACTGTGCAATATAGATTAATATATGGAATAAATATGTAATAGGTTAAAAACTAGTATAGATGCTTGTCTCTCAATTATTATTTATTTTAAACTGCCAATAATTATTTCAAATATTCTTTAATACACTAATAGAAACACTTAAATGCACTTTACTAAATGACTAACAAGTGCTATTCTGTACAACCCTTTGTTTGCTTGTTTCCGTCGGAGTCTGCCTCTGTTGCCCAGGCTGGAGTGCAGTAGCACGCTGCTCATGGCCACCGCAGTCTCTGCCTGCTGGGCTCAGGTGATCCTTCGCCCTCAGCCTTCCAAGTAGCTGGAACTACAGGCACCACACTCAGCTGATTTTTTGACTGATTGTACAGACGAGGTCTCGCCAAGTTGCCTGGGCTGGTCTCGAACCCATGGGCTCAGGCAATCCTTTCACCTAAGCCTCCCAAAGTGCTGAGATTATAAGCACAAGCCACTGCGCCCAGCCCTGTGTAATCCTTTTAAACATCTTAAATGAGTTTGGTAATTTTTTTTTAGTGTCTCTCTTTAGTAAAAACACACAAAATTAAGTAACTTTCTCAACGTCTGATAGTTAACAAACAAAGAAAGGCTGGGGCTTGAAGTCTCACCACAGAGTTCCTGTTTTTTATCCCCTACAATTTGGTACCTGGATCAGTGTTTCTGGCTTCATGGTCATGTCTGTGCAGTGTTTCCTCCCACTGCGTCTGCCTCTGTGTATTCCTGACCCCAAAGTGACCAATCCGTCTCTCTTTCAGGACATAGAAGTAGAAACTCAGAGCGGCATAAACTTGAGGTCGGGTGATATCAATGGCAGACTCTGGAGGAAAAATGTTCAAAAACAGCCCCCAAAGGGTCTTGTTCAAGCTCTCTTGGTGCTTGCTAAGTAAGTCTGTCCCCCAAGGCTATAAACTCCTGCACTCTCTTTTAATTATTTGGTGTTAACTTAGTTTCTGTTGCTTGCCATCTAAAAACATGAACTAATACATCCAAAATAGAAAAAATAAATATGTTGAACACAGAATACAACCATGAAAAACAATATTATGGATACGCACCAAGATAGTGGCAATGTGTTTGGTTTTAGAATTTATACCACAATACAACTTGGGAACCATGTTACGTAAGTACTTTCTTTTCTTTTTTTTTGAGTTGGAGTCTCACTGCGTTGCCCAGGCTGGAGTGCAGTGGTATGCTCACGGCCACCCCAACGTCGACCCGCCAAATTCCGGCGATCCTTCCGCCTCAGCCTTCCAAGTAGCTGGAACTACAGGCACGCGCTACCATGCCTGGTTAACTCTTTTGATTTTTTATTGTAGAGATGAAGTCTCACCATGTTGCCCAGGCTCAAACCCGCGGGCTCAGGGAATCCTCTCACCTCGGCCTCCCCAAGTTTTGAGCCCCAGCGCCCATCCATGTAAGTACTTTCTTAAATTTCTTTCTTTATTATCAGCAGAGCCTTGAGTTTCTTGGTTAAACCATCTTGCATGGACAGATAGAATTGAAAAAGTCAAAATGAAGAAAGAAAGAAGAGAGGGTGGGAGGTATGCAGGCACACGGCTGGAAAAGCGAGAATTGGAACAGTTTCTTAAGGTAACTGTAGCTATTGTTTTTAGGTGGGACACACTCAACAAGGGCCATGTCTTGAAAGTAGCTTGCAACATGGCCCCTGAGCGCATGCTATTTTTGAGTGCTCTTACCATGAAATCCCCTTATTCTTGCTGGCACTACGAGTGACGCTTTAGCCCAAGCCTGACAAACTAAGGCCATGCATGGGCTACGTGGAAAGATTCGCTCACGGAGTGGAAGGTCATCTCAAATCTCAACACAGTGCAGTGCATAGCAGCTCAAAGGCGTGTTCATAAATATTACTGCCAAACGCATCCTGAAGTCTTGAAAGACTTGGGAAACTGTCAAGGTGATGGTGGCAAATAGGAATCTTCCCTTTCTAAAAAAATTTATTTATTTATTTTTTGTTATTCATCATAGAGATGTGGGGCACCATTCAGGGTTAGGTGTACAAACATTGATCATGCAGCTACCCTTGTTGATGAGGTGTGCCCCTCCCTCCCCCGGCAGTTTCCCTCAACTGCCAGTCTCACCCGCCTTCCCCTGACAGTTTTCCGCTACTGCCAATCGCTTTCTTATGTCATTATAATTGTTCAAGCTCAGCTTATGAGTGAGAACATATGGAACTCAGTTTTTTGTTTCTGTGATAAATCACTGAGTGTGATCGACTCCAAATCCATCCAAGTTGCTGCAAAGTCCATATGTTGGTCCTTCTTTAAGGCTGCGTAATATTCCATTGTGTATATGTACCGCATTTTTTTTATCCAGTTCAGCTTTGATGGGCGACATGGTTGGTTCCATGTTTTTTCTATTGTGAATAGAGCTGCAACAAACATGCGTGTGCAGGTATCTTTTTCGTGGAATAATTTGAGTTCCTCTGGGTATATTCCCAATAGGGGAATTGCTGGGTCATATAGAATTTCTAATTCTTTCAAAAATCGCCACACTGTCTTCCAAAGAGGTTGTACTAGTCTGCATCCCCACCAGCAGTGTAGAAGCGTTCCTTTTTCTCCACATCTTCACCAGCATCTGTTGTTGCTTGTCTTATTCATGATGGCCATTCTTACAGAGGTTAGGTGGTATCTCAGTGTGGTTTTGATTTGCATTTCTCTGATGATGAGTGAGGCTGAGCACTTTTTCATGTGTCTGTTGGCTGCCTGTGTATCTTCTTTTGAGAAGTGTCTATTCATGTCTTTTGTCCACTTTTAAAAGGGGCTGTTTGTTTTTTTCCCTTCGGTGCGTTTGAGTTCCTTGTAGATCCTAGATGTTAGCCCTTTGTTGGATATACATTTGGCAAATATTTTTTCCCATTCTGTGGGCTGTCTCCCTGCTGTCTTGATGGTTTCTTTTGCTTGGCAGAAGCCCATTAATTTGATGAGGTCCCACTTGTCTATCTTATTTCTGAAGGCATGGGCATTTAGGGTTCTGAATAGGAATTAGTTCCCAGTTCCAATTTCCATAAGGATGTCTCCTGCACTTTCTAAGATTCTTACAGTTTGAGGTTTAATGTTTAGGTTTTCCAAACATTTAGAGTTAATTTTTGTGTATGGTGATAGGTAGGGGTCCTGTTGGAATCTTCTGCATGTAGTCAGCTAGTTTTTCTAGCACCATTTACTGAATAGGTTCTCCTCTCCTCAGTGGCTGTCGTTGGAAGCTTTGTAAGATGAGTTGGTTGAGGAATTGAGGCTTTGCTTCCGGAATCTCTATCCTGTTCCATTGGTTTATGTGCCTGTTCTTGTACCAATATCAGGCTGTTTTGATTACTGTAGGCTTATAGTAAAGTTTGAAGTTCGGAAGAGTGATACCTCCTGCTTTGTTTCTTTTTTACTAAGGATTGTTTTGGCTATTCGTGGTCATTTATGTTCCATATGAATTTCTGTATTGTCATTTAGGTCTGAGAAGAATGATGTTGGCAACTTAATGGAAATGATGTTGCCAACTGATGTTGGCAACTTATTGCGTTGAATCTGTAGATTGCCTTTGGTAGGATGGACATCTCAACAATGTTGATTCTTCCTATCCATGAGCATGGAATATTTTTCCATTTGTTTGTGTCTTCTTGGATTTCTTTGAGCAGTGTTTTGTAATTCTCATTGTAAAGTCTTTCACTTCTCTGGTTGGGAAGGTGCCGAGGTATTTCATTTTTTTGGTGGTCATTGTGAATGGGATTGTGCTTTTTATTTGGGTCTTTGCCTACTTGTTGTTGTTGTATAGGTATGCAGCTGTCTTTTGCACATTTATTTTGTACCCTGAGACTTTGCCAAAGTCCTTTATCAGTGCAAGCACGTTTTTGACAGATTCTCTTGGATTTTCAAGGTATAGGATCATATCATCAGCAAAGAGGTATAACTTGACTTCTCTTTTCCTATTTGGATACCCCTAATTTCCTTCTTTTGTCTAATTATCCGAGCGAGGACTTCCAACACAATATTGAACAAGAGGGGTGAGATCGGGCAGCTTTGTCTTGTTCCAGTTTTCAGGGGAAATGTTTCTAGTTTCTGTCCATTTAGCAATATGTTAGCTGTGGTTTTGTCATAGATGGCACTTACTATTTTGAGGTATGTTCCTTCAATACCTAGGTGTTTGAGGGTTTTTATTAAGAAGCGATGCTGGATTTTATCAAAAGCTTTTTTCTGCATCTAATGAGATAATCACGTGGTTCTTGCTTTTACATCTGTTGATGTATTTAATGTCATTTATTGTCTTGCGAATGTTGAACCCTGCATCTTGGGGATGAAATCTACTTGGTCATGGTGGATAATTTTTGAGATGTGTTTTTGGATCCATTTGCTAGAATCTTGTTGAGGATTTTTGCATCTATGTTCATAAGGGGTACTGGCCTGTAGTTCTCTTTCTTTGTTGTATCTTTACCCAGTTTGGTATCGGTGTGATATTAGCTTCATAAAATGATTTGGGGAGAATTGCATCTTTCTCAATTGCCAGGAATCCTTTCAGTAGGATTGGTATCAGCTCCTCCTTGTACATTTTGTAAAATTCTGCTGGAAAGTCATCCAGTCCAGGGCTTTTTTTGGTAGGTAGTTTTCATATGACAGAGTCAATTTTCTGGGTTGTTATTGGTCTATTTAGTGTCTCAGTGTCTTCTTGTTTTAACATGGGAGGTTGTGTGATGTCAGAAAGTCCTCCATTTCATCTAGGTTATCAAGTTTGTTTCCATACAGGTGTACATAGTAATCTCTGATAATCCTTTGTATTTCTTCAGGGTCAGTTGTGATTTGATCTTTTATATTTCTGATTTTGTTTATTTGGGCTTTTTCTCTCTTTTTCTTGGTTATTCTGGCTAGGGGCCCATCAATCTTGTTAATTCTTTCAGAGAATCGGTTTTTTGTTTTGTTGATGTTTTCTATGGTATTTGTGTCTTCTATGTCCCATATTTGGGCTTTTATTTTTGTGATTTGGATTCTTCTGCTAAAGTTGGGTTTTGATGGTCTTCTCTTTCCAGCTCTCTTAGGTTATTTGTTAGGCTTTCCACTTGTGATCTTTCCATTTATTGATGTGTGCTCATAGAGATATAAATTCACCTCTTAGAACTGATTTCAAGGCATCCCAGAGGTTTTGGTAAGATGTTTCTTCATTTTCATTTGTTTCCAGGAATCTTTCAATTTCTTCTCTGATTTCAGGGTTGACTCATTCGTTGTTCAGCATCATGCTGTTTAGTGTCAATGTCTTTGTGGACTTTGGGAAAATGTTGTTGGTTTTGATATTTATTTTTATTCCACTGTGGTCTGAGAATGTGCATGGCAAGATTTCAACCTTATGGAACTTGTTTATGCTTGATTTATAGCCAAGGATGTGATCTTTCTTGGAGTATGTTCCATGTGGTGATGAGTAGAATGTATATTCTGTGGTTGTTGGGTGGAATAATCTGTAGGTATCTACTAAGTTCATTTGGTCAAGTGTCAAGTTTAGGTTCTGGATCTCCTTGTTGATTTTTTGCCTTGATGATCTATCTAGGGCTATCAGTGGAGTATTCAAGTCCCCTGCTATAATAGTGTTAGAGTCAATATTTTTTTTTTTTAGTTTATTTAGTAGTTGCTTTATAAATGCTGGTGCTCCTGTGTTGAGTGCATATATGTTTAAGATGGATATTTCTTGTTGATGGATTGAACCTTTTATCATTATGTAGTGTCCTTTTGCATCTTTTTAAATTTTTGATAGCTTAAAAGTTGTTTTTCTGATACTAAGATTGCAACTCCTGCCTTCTTTTGTGATTCATTTGCCTGAACACTCATTTTCCCTCCTTTAACTTTGAGTCTGTTTATATCCCTTGTAAGTGAGATAAGTCTCCTGGATGCAGCAAATAATGGGGTCATGGCTGCTTATCCAGTCCGCCATTCTGTGTCTTTTCAGTGATGCATTTAGTCCATTCACATTCAGTCTGATTATTGGAATGTGACTGCTTATCCCTGTCATGCGGTTCTTATAAAGTTTTTTCTTTGCTTGATTTCTTTTGATTTTGGTGTTAATGTATGCGTGTGTTTTCAAGTTTCTTGTTGTGCTGTATTCTCTGTTGATTCTGTACTCTACTGTTCTCTTGGGAAATGTGTGGTGATTCTTTTTTTTTCTTTCTTCTGTGCTTAATACCTTTTTAAGGGTCTCCTTCAGAACTGGTCTGGAAGCTGCATAATCTCTTAGAAGATGTCTGAGAAGAATTTTAATTCTCCATCACTGATGAAGCTGAGCTTGGCTGGATAGGAAATTCTTGGTTGAAATTGCTTTTCTTTGAGGACTTTGAATATAGAGCTCCAGTCCCTTCTTGCTTGTAGTGTTTCTACCTACAGGTCTGCTGCTATTCTGATTGCTTTTCCCTGGTAGGTAGTCTGACCTTTCTCTCTTGCTGCCTTTAGAACTTTTTCTTTTGTGCCTACTTTGTGTAGGTGAATTACTGTGTGTCTAGGGGTTGGTCTTTTCATTTGATGTCTTGTAGGGGTTCTCTGTATCTCTTGTGCTTGGCTGGTCACATCTCTGGTGAGATGGGGAAAGTTTCCTTGGATTACCTCCTGGAATACTTGTTCCAAGTTGTTCTCATTTCCCCTTTCTTCTTCTGGGATGCCAATCAGGTGTAGGTTCAGCCTCTTGATATAATCACACATCTCTTGTAGTCTTTGTTCTTTCTTTCTGATTCTTCTTTCTACGATTTTTATAGATCAGGATAATTCCATGTTCTGGTCTTCAAGTTCTGAGATTCTTTCTTCAGCTAGATTAATTCTGCTTTCCATGCTTGTCATCTTGTTATTTATTTCCTGGATGAAATTTTCATTGCCAGAATTTCTGTTACAAATTCTTTCAGTATTGCATCTTGTCTTTCTTGAGTCTTGTTCACTCTTTCTAACCATTCCCTGATCCCTGCTGTATTCTGGGGCCAGTCGTTGGTGACTTCCATCATTTGGGCACCAAGGTCTGATATCTCAGGAGTTTTGTCTTTAGTAGACTTGGAACTGCCTGAGGTCCTCCTTTGACTTTTCCTCATTTGTGACATCTCTTGTTTTTTTCTTTAGTTCTGCTATTCAGAGTCAGTGGGAGAGGCTTTCCCTTCTGATGTTTGCTCAGTCCTCTATTCTTCCCTGATCCAGTCTCTGGATTTGTTCTATTATGAAATAGGATGGTGAATGGGAAGCTTTGTTGTCCATCATAGTTTTTGAAATTTGAATAAAGCGAGGGATGTGGTGCTAGGAATCAGAAACTTTTTGCAAATTAAAATGTTCACTTCTTGTGGTATGTGTTCCCTGAGATCCACTCCCCACCACCACTTTATATGATGATGCAAAGCAGAAACCAACCCACACTACAAAACAATCTGCAATAACAGCAAAGCGAGACAAAACAAACCACAACAACAGAAAAACCCCAAGAAAACTAAACACACACACATGCCTAGTACAAAGTGAATAGAGAAGAAAGAAAAAAAGGCTGAAGGAGGGAGAATAAGAAAAAAGAGAAGAAAAAAAGGGGGGGAATTCAGGTGGAACCCTCACACATATATTGACACACCCCTTAAATTATAAAAAATGAATATTAAAAAAAACTCAAGAACAAAAGAGCAGAAACCAACAACAAAATCAAACAATGAACACCCAATCATTCACATACACACATAAACAGAGAATGACAAATAAATACAGAAAGAAACAGAGAAAGAAAAGAAAAAAAATTTAGGAGAGGATGCAGGTCAAAGCCTCACACACACATTCATGCACAAAGGAAAAATGTTTTAAAAACAGATGAACTAACAAGCAGTCAGAAAATTTTCAAAATTAAAAATAACTGAAAAATTAAAAAAACAAAGCAGAACAAAAGAAAAGACAGAATTGAACAAAGACCAAAAATGCCTGTCCTCTTGTGGCAGGTTCTGTGACTGTTCCTCTAATCAGGTCTCTCCTGCAGAGCCAACCTCTTCCACTCTCACCTCAGGGCATCAAGCAGGGAAGGAGGAGGGGCAGTGGAGGTGGGTGAGGCTGCAAGCCTCCCCTCCCACTCTCGTGTGGTCAGGGAGATCTCGGTGGGGATGTACAGGATAGGCTCTTCCCCGGGTATGGCCTATCCTGGAAGGGGGTTCTCCTATGCAGCTCATGTCCAGACTCCATCTGGGTTTGTCCCTCTCAGTTGTGGCCCAGCTGTGTGGCTCTGATGTTCAGAGGGTGGCTGGGGAGGAGGGGGTTGGGGTCATCCCTGGACTCACCACTGATCCCTTTGGAGTTCTTCCTCATCCTTCTCTGGCCACACCCTTGGTCCCACAGCTGGATCAGGGTAGGGGGTGGGGCACCTGGAACTCAGCACCTGTCAGGTCCCTCTGAAGTTTGTGCTTTCAGGATATTTCCTCTGGACCACGATCCAGCCCTGAGGCCCTGATCTGCCGTTCACAGAGATCGGGTCTCTGGGCAGCCCCTTCCAGGGCCTTGTCAGGTCTCTCTCCTACTTCAGGGGTAAGGGAGCGCCTGGGGCAATAGTCTGCGGTGTCACTTAGGCCGATGGGGGGACCTGGGCAGAGCAATGCCAATCTCTGCCTGGAAAATGGCTGGGGTGGGCAGCTCCTCATGAGGCACGTATTCCTCTCTCCAGATTCCCCCAGTGATCTCTCTCCAATAATCAAATCCTGCACTCCAGCGGGTCCAGTATGCCAGGTGATGGTATGCCCGGGTCCCAGGTGCTGGGAATCAGTTGGATTCAGCAGGCTTTTCTCAGGTGCGTTCCCGCAGGCAGCAGACGTTTCTTCGTGATCTTGGGACCTGAGTTCTAATTTCAGGGTGAGGGGTGAGGGGGCACTTGCAGTCACCCTCAGAGGGGGCCTGGGCACATGCAGCGAGCACCCCCTCACGGGCTTCCACGCTCCCACCAGCGGCCGCCTGCTCACGCGGAGAGTCTTAATGGCCACTTGCCTCCACAGAGATGTTTGCAGCCCGACCTGCCGGCCGCCCTCTTAAGCTCCCCGGAATCTTCCAAACTCTGATTTTCACTTAAAATCTTGACTCCTGTCATTGGAAACACATTTTATGAGTTTTGTGGTTGTTAAATTACAGACATCCTCCATTCATTTTTGAGAATGTATCTGACAAATATTCAAGCCTGATAACCATGGTTTTTCTGCCATGTCTTCAAGTAAGAATGGCGTTTTGTTTATTTAAAGAATGGTTGGTTCAGCTCACGACCCCACGGTGCCACGGCTCGCCTCACTTCTGGGAGGTGCAGAAGTGCTTATGTGAGCTCCCGTTTCATCGCAAAGAGTGTTAAATAGATGTGTACTCAATGAAAATGCAACACCATGATTGATGCTCACTGCTTCTTGATACACAGTTTTTAAAAATCCAACGCAGAATCACAGGATGAAGAGTGTGGCATATCTGCGTTCCACAGCCTTGATTTCCCCACCCTTGTTTTGACACCATCCGTGCAGTTGTCAGCACAGTGAGACAGGGAAATCATGGCTTGGGCTTGCTGTGAAAATACTTTCGATCTCGTCCAATCCAAGGTCTTTTGAGGAAGAAGTCCAGACATCCATGACCTAGACTTTGAGACACACTGGCAAAGAGGAAGGGCATACCTCAGAACAGGAGAACCACAGGGTGCTGCATGAAGTAGATAAACATGACGACAAGTAAGGTGACCTGCTGGCATTTCTATTGGGAAAGAGTAACACGTATTGTGGGTAAAAGTTATACTGAAAAAAAAATCCATCTAAATGATTCATATGTGTTAAAACACAAAGTGGGGGGCGGAAAGCTTTTTTTTTTTCTTTTTAACCAAAAAAAGAGAAAGTGGTAGATTGCATAATTTGCAATTGTCAGCATGCTCATCTTCTCCATGGGAAGATTGTACACGCCTACTCTGTTGAAATCAGCCTTAACCACATTATTTGCTTTAGTTAATGAAATGTGGGCAGAAGTCCTGGGGTCTCCTTCTGAAAAGAAGCTTGGAAAGGCGTTTCAGACTTCCCCCTTCCTGATTTTCTCTTGCTGCCAGTCTAGCGATTCCCCAAAGTGTGGCTCTGTTACTGGGAGGAGGGGCGCTGCTCCCACTTGAGACGGTCAATGACAGGCTCTTGTGTTCACGTTTGGAATCAATTCTTAGACACACACCGAGGAGTGGAACAAGCCAGTAGCTTCCCCGAGGAGAGAAGAGAGCACTCCCCAGAGAGCGGAGTAGCAGAAACAGCCCAGGAGAGCTGCTGCTTCTGCTCCCAGCTACTGTCGAGCAGTAGCCTTTGTTCTGAGGGGTCTTGAGGAGTGGGCTTGGGTGGGCTTCTCCTAGAAACGGGTGGTATTAGGGCTGGTCTCTGCTACTCCTCCCTGTCTAGAGGGGGAGTTTCAGACATCTTAGGGTCACACCCATACAGGCACTGTCATGGCGTCAGGTGCATGATGAGTGTGAAAGGCTTCTCTGGGGTAATTTCAGGCTAATAGTATTCCAGTGAAGGGAAAAGCAGGTTATGGTTGTCTTAAGTCAACCTTGGCTATTGATGTGCGTGCTCCAGGGTGTCTCTAATCTAGCTAGTGGTGGGCGCTTGAGCACGGGTGTCCTAGATAAAAGGACAGCCGTACTGCAGGTGTGTCCGATAAGACTCCAACAGGTAGCTTTGAATTGTCCTACAGCTGGCTGCTGATTTTTGCAATGGCTGCTGCAGGCCTCTGTGAGTTCGGACTTCCCTACAGCCCTGAAATTTTCCTAGCCTGACCTGGCTGTTCCATCAGATCCAAGTGGAGCCCAGCGAGCACGTGACGTGAGGATCAACCGACATTCACTGCCGAATAGGGGTTGATATTTCGGAGATCACTTCTTACTACGTCATCACCTGGCTTGGGCAGGCACGTTTGAGCCGCCCTGAGACAGGGGAACAGAGTTGTAAGGAAGGACGGCGAAGCCTGAGACACGAGGGTCGGATGAAGAGAACTCCCAGGGAGAGGGCAGAGGGGGTTCCTGAGGAAAGGAACAGGACTGGGGAATTGTGACTCAGTAGCTGAACTCGACTTAGCCGTGAAAGCAGCCAAGGCAGGATTCATGGTGCGGAAAAGGAAGAAGTCGGCAGAGTAAGTACCCATGATTATCGTTCCCATTCATGAATTGCTTACTCTGTATGCCATGTCTGGGCTAACTCTTAAGGGGCCTAGGCTACCAAATGCTCACATGATTTCAGGCTATCAGTGCTGCTGTTCAACTCATGAGAAGGTTCATAAGGATGAGAACCTCCCTAAGTGTGGCGTTTGTCTTTTTTTTTCTGTGTTTTGTTTTTGTTCTTTGGTCACACAGCATCAGTTTCCCCTTTATAACAATTTCAGTTGTTTCCTTTGGAAGAGTCCACACCCCATCTCTAGTCATTCGATTGGGGTAGGGTTCACCAGACCCAGAGCGCTGGGTTCATTGTGGGCACATTTAAATTAAACTAGTTTGCAGAGATGAGGTTGAGGCAGATGCAGCATTTGGATCGGGGCTCACTGCGGCATCGACCTTCTGGGCTCACATCCTTCAGCCTCAGCCTCCTGAGTAGCTAAGATTACAGGTGTGCACCACCATGGCTGGTTATTTCTTTTAATTTATTTTTTTGTAGCGGCGAGACTGGTCTCAAACTCCTGGCCTCAAACAATCCTCCCACCTCGGCCTCCCAGCAGGCTGAGATTCCAGACCTGAGCCACCATACGCGGCCACATTTGTCTGTTTCTTTATGTTTGTATCTCACCCATTAGATGGTAAATTCTTTGGCATCAGAGACCAATTCAACCCGGCTCTTTTTCTCCAAAACCTGGGGCAGGCTACCGTCTCAAATTCTCTAGAAGTGATGGAAGAGCCTCACTTTGTCTTGTTCGGAGTATTAGTAATAAAATGGACAGCAATGTGTTTAATTCAACCATTTAGGCATTCGCTGAAGTGACATTTATTATATTTATGGTTATGATAAATGGAATCATTCCAAAACTTTTCTCAAATCATCTCTATCTAAACATTTCGAAAGAATTTGAAATGTGACAGCAAAGTTGTGTGTATGTCAAAACAGATGATTTCAGTTTCTCTTCCATTTCAATGTGAAACATGCGCATGTGTGGAGCGTCAGGCTGTGAGCGGTCAGGCTCCAGTGTCCCATCTTCTCATTCCCGGCCTCTGTCTGTGCCCCAGAAAGATGGATTATGGCGAGTGTAACTGGAGGCGATTTCAGCGAAGGAAATGGAAGGGCATTTGCCTCCTTGGTCCCCGTATGGAAACCAAGTTATTTTTGCTGTCATATCACCTTTTCCCGTATGGGAACTGAGAAAGATGTCAAGATCTTCCTTAGTTAAATTTTCTGACATAGGCAGATGCGTTCACTATCAAATAATTCAGCTTTTTTTTCCAGTTTTTATTTTCTCCCAATGTTTGGGAGCCTTAGAGTTATGGAAATTTAATGCTGGGAGCAATTTTGGTGATAATCTGATTAAACACCTTTGTGTGGATGGGCTTGGAGTAGGAGGGTTAAGTTGTTTACTCAAAGTCACCCAGTGATAAAACCAGGACTTGAACTCAGTTTCCAAAGTCTCAATCCAAAAATCTTCACACTTGACTTTCTACTTACATTAGAGTTCAAATTAGAGTAGGGACAATATTTTCTTTCATATTCTCTTTCATTTCAAATCAGATCTCTTGACTTTTTCAAAAGAGTTAAAAAATAAATATGACATTAAAAATAATCTTTTTGTAACTAACTTGCAGGTTATATTTCTAGAATAGCTGATGATTTTTTAATATTATTTTGTTCATTACAGTTATTTAATTAAAGATTTCCTCTGAAATGATAATAGATATCATACTATACTTCAGTTTGTTTTCAGGTGGCTTAACTCTTAACAGCCCTAACTTTCGACATTGTCTTATGTTAACACTTTGCAATTATAAGACGAATCTTACGTACTCCTTAATAATCCAGCTTCTATTTGTTTACATTTTACATTTTTATATATTATAATGCTCTGTATTTACAAAAATTACATTTTTGTGTTTGAAAGAAATCAATGGTCGCTGAAAAATTACGGAGGTGCCTCATATTTTAAGAAATGTTATCTATGTATTACTTGTAGTTCACTGTCAACAGAAGTGTCTGGACTCTGATGGAAAGCTCTTTGAACATGCTGTCATTGCAGAAGTCAAACGTGACTTGTATTCATCTTTCATTATTGATATATATTGAGTATTACAACTTTAATACAGTTTTTTCCGTTCTTAAAATGTGTACACTTTTTCTTTTTTGGCACCCTCTGTATGGACACTGAATACGATGAAAGCTAGTTGAAGATCTGTGGTAGACAGTCTTTTAACTGAAGCTGTTCTCTTTTCCCTGAAACACAGGGACCTGGGCATAGCTCTCTCTGAATTCTTGCAGCCTGTTTAAAATTTGCCTGGGTGCTCCCACTGTCAAATTTAGCTTAATTTTGAGCAAGAGTTATTTGTGTTTGTTCCTGACCCTGTACGTGCCAGCTATGTTTGTTCTTAGGATTTCCATAAAACACTCTCAGCAGGTGCTTACTGTCTTGAAGGTATGTATACGTGTGTGCACACCCCCCCATATTTTAGATGATGAGGAAATGGATAATATAGTAAATGAATAATACTCAAAAATAGGAACACCCAAAAGAATAGATAACTTCAAGATGTGCTGGTATGTTCCACTTCAGTGAGCCTTTATCGATGAGGTAGGATTCGATGGATGAACAGTATTTCAAGAGTTCTTTTTTGTGGTCTTAAGCCTTCTGTCAATAGGCATTGTTTTAATTTCCATCATGCAGCCTGGGGCTTACATTTATACAGTTACAAATCTTCTGTGCACTATGGTATTCTCCTAATATTGTAGGAAACTGAGAATTCCCCAAATAAATTCAGTTCATTATTTTAACTTCCTGTATAGCTATCTTCCAACTCCTTCGGAGAGACAAACATATTTTTATTTTTATGTAATTTTGTGAATGTTAGTTTTATAGTTATTTTGGTTTAAAATAATGACAGCCCTTTTTTCTCAAAGATTGTAATCATAATTTCTCATATTCATCTTTATCTACTTATTTTGACTCAGATTAGAAGCAGAGATTCTTGATTCTAACAATAAACATTATTACAGAAAAATGTTTTATAAAGAACTATATCATTCATCTTGTATTATGCAGCCTTGGCTACCTGAATAACAATATAGTAATCAAATATTAAAATAAGAAATCTATTGATGTGATAGCGCAGAATCTCCTAACAGCAGTTTATGAGCAAGAATACTATAGTCAGTATTTTAACGTGAGTCCCAAAAGATCATTTAAATGTTTTCAACCTTAGTTGCAAATTGATAACTGAATTATTACAAATTAAAAGCATGTTCATAAAAAGCTTAATGTTTAATTTCACAAAATCGATTGATAGCTAATTATGACTTTTCTTTGCCTTGTTCTGCTAGAGTGTTTCACTAGTCTCTAACCTTTGCGGTGTCAATCCTTTCTTCTGCTCTGTTGGTATTGATGTCACAGAGAGGTGACGGTTACTTACCTGAGAAGAGCAGGAAAAATCATGCATGTGTTTTATTTGGTTTCTAGCAGATTTTGGAAAGTAGCTGCCTGACTCTCTTGTTTCTACACCCCCTTGAACGTAGGGATTGAGTCCATGGAGAACTCTTGTGAAATACAAGGGAAAAGAAAGAATCTGAATCCGCCCATCCGAAGCTGTGCTTCCTGATTTCCAGACCACCACGGGGCACGTGGTCTCTTTCTGCTGCGGGGTTTGTCTGACCTCATCCTTTCTTAGGATGCTCGGGTGGCATTTGCTGCCGACGTCTGGGGCTGATGCACGCCAAACACAACCTTTCTCGTCCCGGTCAACGACTCTTCACCGACTCAGGCCTGGCTGGGCGGCAGACTGTCTGCCCCTGTCTCCGTCTGGATGATGGCCTGGTCACTCCACCCACCATGGCAGATTCTTGCTGCGTGGGAACCTAGAGGAGCTTGGTGGACCCCGTCAGACCCACCTCTCTGAGGCCATTTCACTCCATTTCCACGATGCTCCAGCCGATGGACGCACAGGGCCCTTTACACCGAGTGTCCTCACGGAAGTCCTGGGCAAGAGCTCCTCATCCCAGCTCCCTTATCCAACCTGCTGGCCTCTCCGCTCCTGAGGGCCAAGCCCAGAGAGGAGCAAACAGGCTGCTCTTTGACCACTTCCCTGCCTGGCGTTTTCCCTGTAATCCCTCAGGACTCAGAGTGTCTTCTGTTTACTCCTGTCAGTCCGGAATTTCTCTCTATTATCTGGCTCAGGAAGCTGGAATCTCAGTTGGTTAAAGAGGGATGTAAACAACATTTAAAAACCAATTTCGTCCTGGGCCTCGTGTCTTGTGGAAAATTGTGTTTGCAACATCACAATACAAGTATCAGTGTTTGCTTTTCCTCTTGCTCTCCTATTCTAGCCCTTTTAATTACTTCGAAGTAGACAGGCGCCAGGGCCGACAAGGGAGAAGGTCATGCCCTCAGGATGCAGATGACACTGGTCCTGGACCACTACGTGGCGACATGCTTTCTCTGACGTGCATGAAACCTTGGATATGTTTCTACTTGAATCTGTTGTATTTATGGGAGGATAACAACTAAGAACTCAGTGCCAAACAAGGTGACACGATTTAGCTCAAGACATTTTCTCTTTCGACCGATTTCTCTCTGCTGATGTATTCATCCGTAATCCAACAAGAAACAACACGTATTCAGACACTCTGTGAAAACAATCTTCCGCCATAGTTTTTATAGCAATAAAAAGCAAAATGCGAGTGTTTAAATTGCTTGTGAAAACGAGTAGCATGGTGAATAAAATTATATCCCATTTTAAATTAAAATTGTTGACACGGGTTCAAGACCCGCCTGGGCAGCGAGACCTCATCTCTACAATAAATCAAAAAATCAGTTGGGCGTGGTAGCGCGCGCTTGTAATTCCGGCTACTCGGAAGGCTGAGGCGGAAGGATCGCCGGAGCCCAGCAGGTCCAGGCTGCGGTGGCCGGGAGCGGCCACTGCACTCCAGTCTGGGCGACCGAGTGAGACTCCGACTCAAAAAAATAAATAAATAAATGAAAAAAATAAAATTGTTGAAATGGTAGTTGAAATGTATTTCAGTGCTAATAAAACTAGTCACCAACCTACAATTACTCATGTAAATGGTGGGTGAGTATTGTCTCTTTCGTGCCTTCTCTCCTTTCTTCTCTCTTCTTCTTCCTCCCTTCCTTTCTTCTTTTCTTTCTTTATTTCTCCCTTTTTAAAATTTTTAAATTCTTTTTAGGCTGTCTCCGGGGATTCCAGCATTTGTCTCAGCATGATTTTCTGCAGGAAAAGGTGACCAGGGAATGCGCCACAGGCGTGGAAGCTGGAGTGAAGAATGAGGCATAGGGTCATGCTAAGAGGATTTGCGCTCTGTTACTCATGATCGGGTGATGTTATTTATTCCTAAACTACTGTCTTTATTATTACTTGCTATTAACTTTCCCCCCAAAGCGCAAGTTATATTAAATTTGCTTACATGTTTCTCTTACGTAGTTAAATCCTCTTGCATTTAAGTTCCTGGATTAATGCACTGCCTTAATAAACAGAAAGATTCACTCGTTACAGACAAACATGCTGAAGCCTTAGAAAACTCATAAAATCTCTGTCACTTTTAAAACAAAGGAGGTGACTTTCTTAAACATACGAAAAACCCTTCTCCAGAGGGCAGGAGCAAGGTCATAACTATTTTATATTTTCTTCTTCATATTATATACTTCTTTGACGATGTGATTACATTCATTCCACATGTTTAGAATTTTGTTTTCACCAATACATTTAATATAATATCTAATCCACACTAATATATTTCATCTTTATAGCTCATGTTTTTAGGAATTGAATTCTCGAGTTCTTACACTTCTGGAAATGAAAAAAATTCCATTTAAAAAATAAAAGTTAGGCAAAGACGGCAAAAATTGTTGTAAAAAACTTTGTGATCTTAATTTGTATTATTTAAAGGTTAACTTGGGTGACTTAAAATATGTTTTATGATAGCATATATGCTATCTGCATCTTAACTATTGTAAGTACCCGAATATTACATGTTTAGTAATTTAAGTATAAAACATAGTACTTATGACTTTAGTCTTCTTTGCAACTTATAATATTATCATTATGTTTTCTTTTTTTAATAAAGAAGTGGAATAAGAAAAAAATCAATAAATCAGAAATGGTGAAACAAAAATAATGCCAAAGTTCAATCAAATATAGAATTTTAAAACTACTGTAAAATTTTAAGAAACTAAAAGTATGTATGATTTTTTTTTTCCTGTCTGAGCACATGGAAATACATGATTGATGGATTACTTTTGTTGTTATTATTTTCAAATTCCTAAAAACATATATTAAGTATTTTCCACAGAAAAGAACCATATGTGCTCTTTAAATATTGGCTAAGAAAATTCTCTTGGATAAAATAAATATTAACACTTGGCACCATATCTAAGTTGTGACCATATTTTTCTCAAACGATCTCAGTATTTTCCAGTCAAAAAAGGAAAATTATAACTTCTAATTTAATTTTTGTGAAAGTTAAGCACACATCCACAAATGAATCGCAACTGATCATCTGGTCTCCTGAGCTCAGTGCCTCGTTGGCCGCATGTGCTTTGAAGGAGTGATTCCCGATTTGATCTGTGGCAATTAGGCTCTTCCTAGAGCAGCGTGGAAGGTCACCCTGGCCTTGTTTTCACTAAAGGAATTCTGTGTCTCACCCTCACCCCAGAGGTCAGTCGACTTCCAGTCCAGGCACAAATGCTTTGAGTTCTGGAATGTTCTGTGCTGTAGAGTTCTACAGCTATACATCTTCAGGTTTTGTACTAATTGGCACCTTCAGTTACATGGAAATGCCATCTACGTAGGATCTATACCCCTCTCATACATGCACAGACCCTAAATTAGGGAGCCCACTTGCAAGTAGATACTTGGCAAGTGTGGCATTTCTCCAGCTATCTCACCAGGTCCTACCTTTCTTTGCAAAATTGGAAGGAATCCCTGTTTTTCTGAGGGGTAATCTCAAAGAAGGATATGATTAAGCTATAAACACCGCGAAATAAGCCAAAGGATCAAGTCAATAAGGCAGATTGGTCTTAAATCTTTATTTTGGAAGAAATCGGTTGCAAAGACATATGGATTAACTTTTATTTGTGAAAAATTAAATAATATGCACGGGGAAAAGTAGCTGGAGAAAAATCTCTCAACCTGGTGGATGTATGAACTTCATTGACCACAAACCTTAAGCTCAAAACAAATTATTGACCAGGCATGGTGGCTCAGCTTATTATCCCAGCACTTTGGGAGGCCGAGATGAAAGGATTGCCTGAGCCCAGGGGCTCGAGACTAGCCTGGGCAACTTGGTGAGACCTCGTCTCTACAATAAATCTCACACACACACACACACACACACACACACACACACACACACACACACACACAAAACTAGTTGGGCATAGCGGTGTGGGTTTGTAATTCCAGCTATTTGTAAGGCTGAGGCAGAAGGATCTCCTGAGCCCAGCAGGCTGAGGCTGCAGTGGCTGTAAGCTTGCCCCTGCACTCCAGCCTGGGCAACAGAGTGAGACTTCGACTCAAAAAAAAAAAAAATCAACAAATTTGTCCTCTGGCCTCACTTGTATCTGATGATCTTGCTGCGTATTTTAGGGAGCAGATAAAAGCAGCCAGCGGTGAACTTCCGCCTGGAACGAACTCTGACAGGCCACTGTCCACACCTCTGCACTCCCACCTGCATGCGCACCCACATTCTCGGCCTCTGTTGACAGTTCACTGGGGCGGATTCTCCTTGCTCCGAGCAGAGGCAGCTTCTGCACGTGTCCCAGCGCCCACCTGCTCCATCTCCCCTGGACGGCCTCAGGTCTCCACCTTCTGTCCTAACCACCAATTCTCCCTCCCACTGCTGGTTCTCATCTGCACACAGACAGGCTATTGCTTTTGCCGCCTCGTCAGAAACAAACTAAAAGCACCTCTTGGAGCACAAACCTCTCCACCGTTTCTCTTTTCTCGTTCAGCAGTATTCCCGCAACGAACTATCGGCATGCTTCTGGCATTCCCACTTCTAAGTAAGAGTATCAGCAGTTTCTTTGGGTGGCGGGGACAGAAATATAGCTATGTCCCTTTGCATTGTTTCTAATGTCCTCTACTTGTCTTTTACAGGCATGCATTAATTTCGTAGTGAAGAAGTAATGACCTTTTAAATGATTTCCGTGTTGCTGAATCCACCACTCGGTTCCGTGTTGACCTTACTTCCACCCATCTGTAGCGCTGGACCGTGTGGGTCGCACGGTTTTCTTTGTCAGATGGATACTCCTTATTCTCTCCATTTGGCTTAGGGCCTTCCATGCTCTTGCAGTTTCTCTACCCTCCCTGAGACCTCTCCCTGAGTTTCCTTTTCTCACCCTAGTTTTCTTTTTCTGAGTGCCTGGGGCACGGTCTTCAGAACTCTTTGGCGGCACATGCTTTGAAGGTGTTATGACTGATTCGATCTGTGGCAATTAGGCTCTTCCCAGAGCAGCGTGGAAGGCCTCCGTGGCCTGGTTTTCCACTAAAGGAATTCCGTGTCTCACCCTCACCCCAGAGGTCAGTCGGCTTCCAGTCCGGGCACAAATGCGTCGAGTTCTGGCATGTTCTGTGCTGAAGAGTTCTACAGCTTGATGTATTCTCACTTCTCGGATGACCTCAGAGTTTCCAGACCCATTAGCATTCCAGTGGCGTTCGCGTTTATATCTCCAGCTCAGCCGTCTTTCCTGAATTACAGATCCAGGCACCCAGACGTTCACTGCAAGTCTTCCCTTGGCTGTTGTTGACGGTTTGCCTTTTGACTGGATCCTGACCTCGCCACCACACGCCACACCCACCCCACCCCACACCCCCTGGATAGCTCAGCTTCTCGGCCTCACAGGTGGCACCTCCGGCTTGTGACTCGCTTAACTTTTGAAAGTTAAGAACACATCCACAAATGAATCGCAACGGATCTCCTGGTCTCCTGAGCTCAGTGCCTCGCTGGCGGCACGTGCTTTGAAGGAGTGACTCCCGAAGCGATCTGTGGCCCCCTGCTGAGCTGTCAACACAGGCCCAGAAGGTGGGTGCAGATGCGGGTGGGAGCGCAGAGGTGTGGACAGTGACCTGTCGGAGTTCATTCCAGGCGGAAGTTCCCTGCTGGCTGCTTTTGTCTGCTCACCAAAACACTCAGCAGGATCATCAGACACAAGTGAGGCCAGAGATCAGATCATCAGATCCATGACCTCAGCCTTGGGGTCCTGCTCACCTTCCTTCATTCCCTCACACCCTTTGTCCCACCCGCGAATGACAGTGATTGGCCTTACCGTCGGCACTGACCCCTTTCTCGACCACCTCTCCCTTCTCTGCTGCTGTGCTCCTGATCCAAGCGGCGGCCAGGATTTCACCCCTGGGTTCCTGGGATGAGCCACGAAGCAGGTCAGCCTACTTCCAGAATTTCTCGGTGCTTCTTTTCCACACAGCATCCAGAGGGATGCTCACCCCACTGTAAGGTAAGTGTGGCACTTCTCCGCTCAACACCTGGCGGAAGCTTCCCATTTCACTCACAGCGTGAACCTAAGCATCGACATCATCTGCGGAAGCCTCTGTGTTCGACGTCTCCTTGACCTCGCCAGCACTCAGTGAAATCAGGTATTGACAGCGTGGTTATTTGCGCTTGTTTTTAAATACTCTCTTCGCATGAGGGCCCTATTTTCATATGTGCAACATAAAGATACATTTAGTGATCTATCTCTTATCTTTCTATCTATCTATTATCTTTCTAATATTATGTTGACATATGCGTGAAAAATATAGAGCGCGTTCACATAGACTGTTTTTTGTTTCTGTAGCACCATTATGCAGGGTGTCTGTATATCATGTGTTTGTCCCACAAAGTCTTAAACCGAACTAAAATCTTAAGTACACATAAAGAAGCAAAGCTCATATTTGAAAATGAGTGAATAAGCATGACACGGTATATTCACACGATATGATAATATTGTCACTAAAAGCACCTTGTCATTCATACTGGTGTGGAAAATGTTTGTGATAAAAGTTTTAGTAAAAACAAAAGACCTGTGGCATATAATTACCAGTAGATAAACACAAACAACCTTAAAACAACAAAGCCCCAAATAAAAACAATGATAAATTGTGTCGAGAAAAGACACTGGAAAAAACAGTTCCTATTTCAGGGGGGCAATGGTTTCAAAAGTTTTAAAATATTTCTAATGTACTTCAATTTTATTTTATGGTTGTATGTCATATCAACAAAGGAAAAGTGATAAGACTGTTATTTAATTAAGCACCACTCGCACAGATGATCTGATGTAGCTTAAAATTTTACTCATATTAAACAACTCCTGTGCACAAAATTATTTTATTAATATTTTCTCCTTTTGAATAAATATGCTCAATAATACATAATTTTAATGCAATTTACTTATGTTTCCATATCATCCTATTAACTCAGAGGGGCTAACCTGAAGATTAACATCGATCGATACTGAAATAAATTTTTGTATTGTAGACACAATAATCTATATATTTAGTAAAATATATATAGAGAGAAGACTTGAAGAACAATTATTTCCTCATTAAATTAGTTTGCTGGCTTTCCTTCATGAGGAATAAAACGGATAATCTTAAAAGATTTTGAATCATCCATTTCCTATATACTTGATGTTTATCTTTCATGAAAGGACATATTGGTGCTGTATGCTGTGATGCATTTATATGGTTCTTAAATGAGTTTTCAACTTGGGTTTCAATATTATCTGCATTTATCTGGACGCTCTCTTTCTTTCTTTCTCCCTTCCTTCCTTCCTTCCTTCCTTCTTTCTTAGAAAGCAGGATTTATTGAGAGGACAGAAAAGCTCCCACAGTGGGAGGGGACCCAAGGAGTTGACCCCTGTTCTTTCTTAACGACCTCATCCCGCTTGCCGTGCTTCCCTTTCCAGCCTGCTTCCAACTGACTTCATTCTTCCCTGCTTAACATCGATTTTTCCTGCTAGCTGTGTCCCGGAGAGAATGCTTGCCAGATTTCTCTACAAAGGAGACGGACTCCTATGATGCCCCAAGTGGGAGGTTTGGACTGATTCTTTTAACACACTTTAAAGTATCTTATTTTTCATGTGGCATTTGGTAAAACATTTCCCTTCCAGGATTGTTCAAACAGCCACATCTTTGTGGTAGAAAATAAAAGTTGACTCAGGCACGGTGACTCACGCCTGTAATCCCAGCACTTTGAGAGACAGAGGCGAGAGGATTGCCCAAGCTCAGGGGTTTGAGCCCAGCCTGGGCAACATAGAGAGACCTCGTCTCTACAATAAATCAAGAAAAAATTAGCTGGACGTGGTGGTGCGTGCTTGTAGTTTCAGCTACTTGGAAGACTGAGGCGGAAAGATCACCTGGCCCCGCAGGTGGAGGCTGAGCTGGCTGTAAGCAAGCCTGGGTGGCAGAGTGAGATTCTACCTCAAAAGAGAAAAGAAAAGTTTATTTATTTGGAAATGTACAGAAAGGACAAGTATTGCAAACAATTTAATTTATGCGGAGGATGGAATTTGAGGATTTGTTTTGTTTTTGTGTATTTTTTTTTTTTTTTTGGCAACATATAGCCTGGAAAAATACCAAATGAAGATGTTTTGGGGAAAATGAGCTGTACGATTGTAACAACTAAGAGCAGAAACAGGAACTTCTTTTGGTTTAGAAATATTGCTATTTTATAATACTTTTGATGCCTCTTTTCTTCCATGGGTACACTCATTTTCACCTTCACTTTTTATCTGCCTTTGAAGGGAACACTTTACTCACCGAATTTTGCAAAATAAACAAAATTGCTGCTGATTCTCTGACCTGAAGAAGAAAACGCATTTTGGAAACGTTAATAAACAAGCTTGCTTAGCAAGATTCCCTAACAGCTGTAAAAGAAGGATAGGGCAATTAAAAACACCTCTCCCAGTGCACAGATCTGTGGGATCCAGGGAACACACCGGACCACATACACTCATGGTACAGCAAGCTTGAAAAAAGTTCATAGAACAATGAAACACAACCCTTTCTCATGGCTACATCCATTACAGTGTACTCATGCATTTTTTTAAACATTTAAAAGATGTTCTTTAAGTAAAACTGTTTCATTTTGTGTTTACGCTTCAGCATCGAAGGTCCCAATTAAAGCTTAAAGTAATTCCACTCTGTAAAAAAACAAAACAAAACAGCAGGAAGATTGGTTTTAGGGGAAGAAGGTGAATCTAGGAAGCTAAGGGGTGATTTAAAAACAACCCCTTCAGCTCAGAGACTCAGAAAACATCACTGAAGATGAGGAAAGCGGTGGGGTCGAAAGCGTGGCATCACTTTTAACCCTCACGTGAAGTGCAAAGTTGCTGAGAAATCTCAAATCCTAGCCATCAGCTGCTGTTGTAGCATTTTACTGGGTGCAGGGATTTAACAGTCAAGGAGATATTACATGGCGTTTGAAGAAGCCACAGTGCTAGCATGGGTGTTTCATTCTGTAATCTCTCACTGTGATTTTAGTGCCACATTTGAAGCGTTGCATGGGTTAGACACATGAAGGACACTCCGCTGAGGGGACTGGGGTTTTTCTTTCCTTCTTCCCATGAATTGTTTCCCCTTCTTCATCTTGCTATAACTTTAAGCGATGAAAGTAAGATTTTCAGTGGAGGGACCCCAGGCTTAGAAAACCCTCAGAACCGTGTGTCTGTGTGTGGTGGCATTGAGAGTAGGTGGTCTCAGGGGTCATTTGACCTTGCAAAGGGTCCAGTGAAAGAAAAACAGCATGTGGCCCTTTCATTGTGCACTTGTTTGCACAAGTGTAATTTTGTTTTGCTTGTTGACTGCCATTCTGATGACAGAAACAGTTCTTCCTTCTCTTAGCAGCAAGCTTGTGGTTATCTTCCCTAAAACATGATCTTGATAATATAGCTGTCATATATATGACACTTTTAAGTAAGGAATGACCTTTGCCCACTTTAAAGTATTGGCATGTTGGCTTTGCCAGATAAGTATTAGGGCTTTGGTGTTGACTTTTCTATAAAAGCAACAATTTAAATTTGAGGAAAATAATATGCTTCTGCAATCTAGTAATAAGCCCTTCTGGAGAACAGGCTTTTTTACCATACCAGATTATTGGTTCCATATATAGTTTAAAGATATTGTATATGCATTTTAATTATTATCAGTGTTACAGGATCTTAGGATATTATCTCCATACTATTTCCATTGGGGAGCTATTTCTTAGTAGGTCTACTTTAAAGAAATATGATTAGGTTAAGTCCTCTTGGCAAGTAAAGTTAGCAGAATTTTTGCATAATGTTGTCATTTTAGTTTATAAATACAGGTCGAAATAAATAGAGAGTAACTCTTTCTTACCCAATAAATGTGTGTCATTTTAAACGTTTTCACAGAGAGTTTGCATGTACAAATCACTATGCTGAAGGTGAAACATAGTATGCAATTAATCCCTAGACTCCTAAAGCTTATAGTTTACAAGGAAGATTGGTTTACTCTAAGTATTGAAAATATAATTAGAAATGTTCAAACTTCTAACAAAAATAATTCATTCCTAAAGATTTTTGTGAGAATATTCATATACATGGTTTAAGATACACATGATGTTTGAATGAAGACTTTTCTATACCTCAAGAAAATGTGTTGTGATTACAAAAAAAAAAAACACCCAAATATTTTGTTTACTCATTGTTAGGCAGCGAGTTGAGCAGTAACATGGTTCATTCAGATAATGGTTCTCAAAATATGGGTCGTTTGTATCAGAAGCATATGTTGACTTTGAAAAGGGGTTGAAAAAATCATCCCATTTCTTGGTTCACTTTGGCAGATTTGACTAATATGCAGGAAAACTTTTGCCCTTATCTCTTCTTGTACTTTCTGCTAAGAAGGCTCATAGTTTCAACAAAACTTATAAGAATGGTAGAGATTTCAAAGAATTCATAGGGAGTGGTCTCTCATGGAGCTGACATGAAGGATATATCAAGAACCTAATAATGTTCATGAGGCAGTGCATGGAAAGAACAAGGAGTATTTAATGACATGACGTTTACTCTCCAGAACAAATAACTACTGTTTACAAGGAGAGAGAAAAAAATATTTTTTTTCTGAAATTAAAAATTCTGAATTTTTAACTACGTATTTAAAATTGACTGTATGCATATATATGTGATATATAAAGGATCATGAAAGAATCTTAATTAAGGGTTTCTCTATAATGAAAAACCAGAGGATTCATCATAAAATCTGCCAGTTCTTCAAAACTCAGCCAATATCTTAACGATGCTGAAAGCTTATAAAATCGTTTAAAAAGTAAATATGTTTTAGGAAATGGAATCAGCGTCTCCTGAAAGGCATAGCTGACTTCTGGGAAGTCAGATTTTCGAGCTCACACAGGATCAAAACTTAGGTCACGTTAGGGGTAGTTTCCATGTCACAAGGAGTCACTTCCATGTACATTGGGTAGCGTTAGAAGTAGGTGTTTTTTTTTTTTAATTTAAAGATGTGGGGTACAATTCAGGGTTAGGTGTACAAATGTTCATTATGCAGGTACCCTTGTTAGTGAGCTGTGCCCCCTCCCTCGGCAGACTCCCACTACTGCCAATCCCTTTCTTATAGTATTATGATAATTGTTCAAGGTCTGTTTATGAGTGAGAACATGTGGTACTCAGTTCTTTGTTTCTGTGATAGATCACTCAGTTTATAGACTCTAAGTCCATCCAAGTTGCTGTGAGGTTCATAATTTTGTCCTTTATGGCTGGGTAATATTTCATCATTACATGCACCACATTTTTTTATCCAGCCCACTTTCATTGGGTAGCACGGTTGGTTCCATGTTTTTACCATTGTGAATAATGCTGCAGTAAACCTGTGTGTGCAGGTATCCTTTTCATAGAGTGGTTTGAGTTCCTCTGGGTATATTCCCAGTAGGGGAATTGTAGGGTCATATGGAAGGTTGATTTTTAGATCTTGTAGGAATCACCACTGTTTTGTGTTTTTTTTTGAGTTGGAGTCTCACTCCGTCGCCCAGACTGAAGTGCAGTGGCCGCTCCCGGCCACCGCAGCCTCGACGTGTTGGGCATGGCGATCCTTCCACCTCAGCCTTCCAGAATCACCACTGTTTTAATTTCACATGTAGTCCCTTACCACCATGTACATAAGGCCACACTAGAAGTCGTTTCCACGTCACACTAGTTCCTTACTGCCATGTACATTAGGTCACGTTAGGGGTCGTTTCCATGTCCCACGTGATCCCTGGCTGCCATGGACTCCATTTCATGTGGAAAGAAAGAAGGGTGAAGGGAGTTGGGGAAGAGGGATTACACAATCGCTCTGTCTCTGACAGACACCAAGCACCGGGAAACTCAGTGCTGCTCTCATTCAGGTAGAGGCCAGAGGCCAGGTTGGCCTCACATACTTCTCGTCGGAGACGTTGAGATACTTGCAGTGATCGTTGTTTCTTGGGTTCACACGATGACGCTTCACCGCCAGCACAAGCCATGGGGACAGGCACCCAGAGCAGCTGGCGGCATTGAAGGGGGATGTCCACACACAGGTGACAGACAGATCAAGGGACTGGCAGGAGGCTTCCAGGACAGTGAGGCTGAGACCTGAGTGTGCATGCTCGCCACAAGGCTTCCGTTTCACAGTCGCAATCGGCCGTCTTAATTTCACTCCCTTATTATCTATTTCTGTTCTTAGGTGATCTCAGAACTGGGAAAGTTAAACTGCTTTGTGTGACAGTGAGAGCCACCAATTCAACCTGCTGGTATCAGGTCAACCAAAGACACACATGCTCAGTGATTCTCACTGAATCTCTCCATTTCTTCCTCTTTTTTCCCCTTACTTTTATATCTCACCCATGATTGCATTGCTCTATTCATTTTGTTGATGAGAAGAAAAGAAAAGGACCTGTCCTGTTTAAAGCCCCGTGTCTGTGTCACGCTTGCCCCAGCAGCGGGTCCCCGTGAGCGTTTCAACTAGGACTGAAGGCTGTTGGACTGAGCGCTGTCTGCTCAGACTGCTCTGCCTTCACCGCCCGATGGAGCTGTTCATTTCACAGCCCTCTGCCCTCGTAGCCACCACACGGCTTGGGCACATGGCACGGAGGCCCGAGTGTTGTGAGTTCTGGCTCAGATAAGCATGTGGCCCAGGCCTAGCCAATTCGTGTTGGGAGGGCTTATTGAGTTAGTCCAAGGCCGGGCGTGGTGTCTCAGGCCTGCAGTTCCAGCACTTGGGGAGCTTGAAGTGGGGGGAATTGCTTAGGCTCAGGAGTGACACCAGCCTGGTAACATAGCAAGACCTTGTCCCTACAAAAGAAAAAACAAAACTTAGCCAGCATGGTGGCGCACACCTGGAGTCCCAGTTACCTGGGTGGCTGAGGCAGAAGGAACGCCTGAGTCCAGGAGTTGAGACTGGGGCGTGCCGTGATCGTGCCACTGCACTCCAGGTTGGTGACACAGCGAGACCTCAACTCAAGGAAAAAAAAATGTTCAGAGTCACCTAGTCGCTTCCTCAGAGAAGGGGCATTCTTAACCACTCCAGTCCTTTGGTGGTGACTGATAGAAAGATGAGTAAGCCCTGAAGGGAACTGAATTTTAAATTGAAATGAAAGGTCAGTTGACAGCGAAGAACACTTTACTTCTCTAAAGAACTGGGCATGAAAACACTAGGGCTATTTTCTTTTCGTTGATGGTGCAAATGAAAAGCGTGTAAATACGCAGAGAGAAAACATTGTAAGATCTGTTTTAGGGAAATGTAGTCATGCCAAAATATAATTAATTATACAAATGTGTGAGTTCATTGCTCTCAAAAGCCTTCCAGTCCCTGAGAAAACCCCGTTGGTTATTTCTGGGAGTTCTCAAATGCCGTGTGTATTCATGAACTTGCCGTTGCCATCGCATTAACGTCGTCCTGTAAGTCACTCTCATCACCCCAGGGGACACAAGAGACCCTTTCTGCTGCTCAGCAGAAACGCATGGATTCACCCATTTTAGTGATCCTCCTATAGTGGAAGCCTCAACCCTTGAGAGGTCAAGACGGTGGCACCGTCTAGGGTGGCCTGAAGGAAGGGGAAGAACCAGTCCGTGTGATACAGGAACACTGCTATTTCCGTGATGGCATCCATGTGATTTAGAGTTCTTTTGTCCAAGGAGTTCTTTTTTTTTTTTGAGTTGGAGTCGCACTCTGTCGCCCAGACTGGAGTGCAGTGGCCGCTCCCGGCCACCGCAGCCTCGGCCTGCTGGGCTCCGGCGATCCTTCCGCCTCAGCCTTCCGAGTAGCCGGAATTACAGGCGCACGCTACCACGCCCGGCTGACTTTTTGATTTATTGTAGAGACGAGATCTTGCTGCCCAGGCGGGTCTCGAACCCGCGGGCTCAGGCAATCTGCTCACCTCAACCTCCCAAAGGCATGGGATTACAGGCTGAGCCACCGAGCCCGGCTTGTCCGAGGAGTTCTTATGTCTAAGGAACTAAGGCAGACATGGATTTAGATAATGAGATCCTCTGGAATGAGCACTTCTATTCTTTTTCAAAGATAAAGGGTTAGTTTTGAGTAAAACCCAACATATCTATCCTATCTTTCTCTTGGAATGTGACAGCCTTCACGAAGCTCCTCAGACATTCTGCCTCTACTTTATTTGGTCTGTACATGTAAGGAGTTTTCAAAAGTAAAACTTCTAGTTATTGAACTAAATGAATGAATTTCAAGTCAAATTATTATTTGGCAGTCACTTTAAGTTTTAAATTGCATTTCATTTAGTTGTGAAGGTAAAAAACAATCATAACACCAAAGAAAATTTAAACAGTAAAGTAGTGTATACAAAGAAAACGGAGTTTTTTCACATGCTGGTATCACCGTTTTCTTCTTCCTGTAAAGGAAATGAAACAAAACAAAACCTTAGTAATTTCCTATATATTCTTTCAGGTAATGTCCATGTTGAAACACACACAAGAACCTGCCAGCAGTGGGCTGATTGGTGACCCCTACAAAAGATATCTCCGTGTCTTAAATCCCTGAAGCTCTTAAATGTTACCATATTTGGAAAAACAAGGGGTTGTTTATACAGTTAAATTGAGCCAGGTGTGGTGGCTCAAGCCTGTAATCCCAGCAATTTGGGAGGCCAAGGCGAGAGGATTGCCTGAGCCCAGGGGTTCAAGATCAGCCTGAGCAACTTGGTGAGACCTTGTCTTTACAACATGTCAAAAAAAATTAGACGGGCTTAGTAGTCTTTGCCTGTAGTTCTAGCTACTTGGAAGGCTGAGGCGGAAGGATCGCCTGAGTCCAGCAGATCGAGGCTGGGGTGGCCATAAGCATGCACTGCACTCCAGCCTGGTCAACAGAGTGAGGCTCTGACTCGAAAAAAATAAAAATAAAAATAAGGATCTTGAGATGAGGAAAGCATTCTGGATTGCTGGTTGAGTATTGAATGTAATGACAAGTGTCTTTATAAGTCACACATAGAAGAAAAGTCAGACACATGAGAGAAGGAAATGTGAAGTTACAGGCTGACATTGAACTGACCTGACCACAAGCCAGAGAAGCTGGCCGACTTCAAAAGACAGAAGAAAGTGATTGTTCCCTAGAGCCCTTGAAGGGGACGCAGACAGTCCCGATGACACCTTGGTTCAAATGTCTAACCTGCAGATCCATGGAGTATATACGGTTCTGTTGTTTTATGCCAATGAATTTGTGGCAGTTTGTAACAGCAGCCCTAAGAATCTAGTACTCAAGTCTTTGATTGAGGTAGGAACACACGAGAGGCACTGGTGTTTACTGTTCATTTTTCACTTGACCCTATTGGGTGTTTTGTTCATGTCAACATATATAAATGCACCAAATTTTACTAATATCTCCAAAGTATTTTGTTGTTTGACTGTATCATAATTGATTTAACCAGTCTTCTACTGAATGGCTTTTATGTTGCTTCTCACAGCTTAGTACCTGCCCTACTCTGTTTAGTGTTACTATTGCCACCCTGAAATAATCAAAATGTCAGAATCTAGCTTATTAAAGATTGTTTCTTTAGGTACAAAATGGGAGTATAGACTCATATTGCTTGGAATATACGTTATGATTACAAATAGGTTTTTTTTTTTTTTTTTTGAGTTGTAGTCTCACTCTGTCACCCAGACTGGAGTGCAGTGGCCTGTCCCGGCCACTACAGCCTTGACCTGCTGGGCTCCGGCGATCCTTCCGCCTCAGCCTTCCAAGTAGCTTGGAACTACAGGCGCATGCTACCACGCCTGGCTATTTTTTTTTTTTTTTGATTTATTGTAGAGATGAGGTCTCTCCAAGTTACCCAGGCGGGTCTCGAACCCGCAGGCTCAGGCCATCCACTCACCTCAGCTTCCCAAAGGCACGGGATTACAGACTGAGACACCGAGGCTGGCCACAAATAGGTTTTTAGAGGAAAAATGAAGAGGTAGTTCCTAAATTGTTTACCAAAATTTTGCATAAAAATAGCATAAGCTATTGATTGGCAGTATATCATTATTTGTATCACAAATTCCAGGAAGATAATGGGTGAAGCAGCTAGTCAGGAACAAAATGTCTTAAACAATTGCCCCAGGCATGGATGGGGGAGCATGACTCAAGTTCCTTACTCATGTATCTCCAGGTCTTATGAATTTGACGCACTTCACATAGCTCAGACAGTGTTGAGCTATTTTTCTTTTCCTGCTACGAAGGAATATTTGAGGCTGGGTAATTCATGACAAAATCTATGAAGAAATTTGGCTTATGATTCTATTGGCTGGAATCTGGTGAGGGGCTCACCAGACTGGACACCTGGTGAGGGGCTCACGGAGGAAGGAGAATGGGAGCTGCCTTGTACAGAGACCCCATGGCAAGAGAGGACACCAGAGAGAGGACAGAGAGGTGCCAGGGTCTTATGGACAACAAGCCTTCTTGGCAGGAGCTAACAGAGCAAGGACTCACTCACCACCACCTCCTCCCCGCAGAGCATTCATCTATTCATGAGGGATCCACCTCCATGGCCCAAACAGCTTCCACTGGATTCTACCTCTTGCGCCAATTTGTCGTCAGATTCTAGAGAATTTCCCTCAGTAATCGCTTAAATTTCTAGTCTCCTCTTTATCCTTATTTCCCCTAAACTTTACTTTAGACCTATATTATCTCTGTTTAATGTATTTAGACATATATTATGCCTGTTTCCAACACCTCCCCATCCAGTCACTTATTTCTCCACTTTTTATCACCTACATTTCCTTTTCCACACTACCAAAAGAGTTGCCTGTGTACAAAAAAACCTCATTATGTCATTTCCCAGTTTCAGACGTCCCTGGGATTTGCCCACAAAATTGAGTCTTCCCTCCAGTCTGACAGTAGTCTGCTCTTCCAATCTCTTCAGCACCTGTTTGAGTCATTTCTCAAACCCAACTGGAGAATTTCTCTTCTTCCCTGAGTATGCCAGGCTTTGCCATGACTTCCTGCCCCTTGCCGAGTTGTTTCTCTGCCTGAAAAAACTCACCTCTTTCTTCCGCTGAAAGTGCCGACTACTTTCTTAAAGGACTGAAATTGTTGCTTTCTCTTGGAGAATGACCTCAGAATCCAGAGCAGAGAAATTGGCTGCCTCCTTGGTGTGCTGGGACTATGTCCTGCTGTCCCCTACAGAGCATAGCTCTGTCTTCATTGTGTTATACTTTGTGTGTTTACATGTCTGTCTCCTCTGGCTTTCACATTCACGGTGAGTGCAAAGCCCAGCCTGTTACCTGACACATCCTAGGCACCGGTTTTGTAATTACTGAATACATAACCAGCCAGATTATACCTCTGCTATGGGAAGGTACCTGTTACAAGCAATGCCTGGGTACATTTCCATAGCTGAGGTTCACAGAGGCCATGACATTTTGTGTGAAAAACCAGGGCAATGGTAAGCAATGTGTTTTTAAAAACAGATTCGATTGCATATATTTTGATTATGTTTGAAGAATTGTCAACTATTATTAAATTTGCTTTAAATTTAAATTTGTTCCCCATGTGAGAAGAGGGCTGAGTACTGTTGACGTGAGACACACAAGTTATTTTAGGAGTGATTTAAAATTTGCACGGTGTTAAATGAAACCCTAATCTGACATCTTTGTGAAATTGTTCATCAAATATCAGTAAAATTAAACTGCATAACATTTTTTTTTTTTGAGTCGGAGTCTCACTCTGTTGCCCAGACTGGAGTGCAGTGGCCGCTCCCGGCCACCGCAGCCTCGACCTGCCGGGCTCTGGCGATCCTTCCGCCTCAGCCTTCCGAGTAGCCGGAATTACAGGCATGCACCACCGCGCCCGGCTGATTTTTTGATTTATTGTAGAGATGAGGTCTCTCTGCCCAGGAGGGTCTAGAACCCGGGGGCTCAGGTAATCCACTCACCTCAGCCTCCCAAAGGCGCGGGATTACAGGCTGAGCCACCGAGCCCGGCTTGCATGACATTTTTAAGAGTTTAATGTTATGTTGCTCTAGTTTCAACTTTAATTGAAGAATTCCATAGTAGTTGCAAGGCAAATGTATGTACTAAAATGAACTGAGATTTCAGACTAGCAGAGAAGAGTTTAACCTTTCTAATGAAGACAAAAGACACTCCTCCTTAACTTTGAAGTAACAGCTAAATTTAGGTGGCGTTTTATGACTTCCCATGGCCTGATTAGGAAGGGTCATCAGGCTTTCAAAACACAATGTGGCATTGAAATATGAATATTAACTTTTTTTGGTTTAAATGCTGTTAGTTTACCAAATGTTTCCTGTCATTACTACCCATTATGGGATGTCCCCAAAGACCTCTAGTAAATGTAGGCAACACTACCCAGAAAGGATACCTTAACAACCATATAAATAGCGTCAAATCACACTCACAATGTTAATGCCTGTTCCAGTGACTTATTGTCTTTTTGAATTCTGAACTCTTATTCTACTTTCTGCAATCCTGTATGTGTTGGGTACAGAGAACATGGCACGTCACCCATTTAGCTTCCTACTCTTTACATTTTTGTATTTCTGCCTTGTTTTCCTACTAGGATATGAACTCTTTGAGAGCCAATTCTGTGACTTTTTCCCCCACAAATTTTACCCTAGCACCTCATATAGGACAGAAGCTTAATAGGCATCATATGGATGAATTAATTGACAATTGTACACTCTGCCTACCAATACACTTGTTAGGAGAAAATAGATTTTTAGACTTACTTTTTCTTTTGGCAGCGTAAGACCTATCCAGTGGGTGGTGTATTTAAGTTATATGCTATGCAGCCATTAATATGAAATCGATGGGGTATTCTTAGTGAGGTGAAGGAACGTCTGTGGGTGAGGGTCCCCGAATCTCAACCTTCCTCGCTCCATGCTGATTCCGCTTCTGTGCTTGGTACTATCAGAAAGAAGCCACACTGAAGTCTTCTCTGTGGTGGATTTGGAATCTCTTTTAGACCCACATTAACTGAAGCGACTCTCCTGGCACTGGCTGGCTGAACTCCAGAGAGATGAGATCACAGAATTCCCTTGAGGATATAAGCCCTGGAGCGATTCTCTTATTCCTGAAATGCAGGAGAACTTACTTTGGGTGCAATTTTAAAACTTTGTGAGAACACTTGTCATTTTTAGGTATATTTCTTTAGTTTACTTGCATAAGATTAAGATTTATCTCGTTATTTAATAAAGATGAGGTTATTAACATGAATCCGAGAGCCCACTTTATGGATAGATACATAGGTATAAGAATGGAGTGAGAGTGAGAGACATATACCATGTGTATGTAGAATCAGAATGAGTCTGGGAGAGTTTAGAGGTACATAAGTGCGTCCTATGTGCTCAGTGGTGAGAATTCTTTCTTTCCACCACACCTAGCCGTCCTCACACAAGACGGGCTCACCTCCACTGACTTTAGGGCACAGCTGGTGATTTGAACTCCAGGGCTTGATGGCTACATCTGGGGAATCTGGGTTTTCTCCAGGCGGTTTCCTAGGAGGTCCAAGCCGCCCATTCTCCATTCTTAATGCCTGTCTTGTTTATATCCCATTTAATGACTGTCTGGCCTCTGTTGCTGGCAAAAGGGTATTACTATTCCCAGTGGCCATGGGTGAAGGTTTCAGCCGCAGCCACAGAGAGGAGAGACTGGCAAGGCTGGATTTGGCCGCTCTGCCTGCTATTTATATCTAAACAGGCTCATAAAGTCTGACAAGGACATAACGGTTACTTCTGTTCACAGCAGGCCTGGCTGCCACTCCCAGGTCACACTGGTCTCGGGCTTCCTACTCGCAGGCTCCCTCAGACTGTGATTCTCACGCTTTTGCCCGTCGTTCAACGGGTTCCTCCCAGAGATTAAGCGTATTGGACGTAGTTCAGATGGGTTTGCCAGTTCCTGAGAAACACATTCTAGCACAGTGAGTCTATCTAAATAAAAAGGCTTCGTGGCCACCCCAGTCTGATCTGATCATCACCCTGTAAACGAAGATACTGGCAGAACTTTCCACCTTCGTTATATCTTTTCCAAATTTGTCTTTCACGTGCGTCTCACTTTCTGTGAAGATAGCACGTCAAACAGTCACTCTGAATTACAGGTGCCTTGAAATGTGAAAATCGTCACATACAGATGAGGGTATCTGTGTAAAACACTTAGACATGAACATGTATTTGTGACTCTAATTTTTTAATCTACTATCTTGAAACCAAATTTTTATAGATATTTTAGAACTCGAGCTTACCTAAACCAGTAAGAGACTCGTGTGTGTGTGTGTGTGTGTGTGTGTGTGCTCACTGTTAAGTCCAGGAAGACAGGAGTGGTACCTCATTAAAATCTACTTAACACACTTTATGGAATGAAAAAATGAATCTGCTTTATGGAATGAAAACATGATTCTCATCCTGAAGATGTGAATCTGCTTAAGAGGTTTGCCCTCTCAATGGAAAACATTCTCGTTACTTTTATGAAATAATGTACAAATAGAATAGTCCCGTAACAACCATCCCAGATTTAAAATCAGTTTAGTAGAGAAAGCACAAGATCAGTTTGGACGTCTACATTGCCAAACGAGATCAAACAATGACAGGAAAATCCCGGAAGCCAGCTTGGATGGGGTCTCCCAGACCAAATAAGGAATAATTTGATTCGCAAAATAAATAATCATGAATTTAGCCCACTGAATACAGTAGCCAATGATGAGTCAGTACAAATACAAAACAATGAGTAGATTGAAAGTTCGATGAGGCGTAGGCTATGTATTGTTTCAAAATATTTCCTTACAGAAAATGTGTTGGTCACAAAGGGGCATAGCAAAACTCAACAGTGGAAGGGCTTGGCTCATATCACCTTCACTGTACAATCAAATCAAATGTCATCAGCCATGGGACCCAGGAGTGGCTAACCCTGGGTGGGTCACATAATAAGGCACAATGAGAGGAGCAGGGTTCCACCTCTGTGATATGACGGCTCAGCATCCCATAACTCACATGAAATCAATTCCAAATTGGAAAATATTGTACACAGCCATTAGCTCATGATCTTAAAATCATCAAGGTCACCAAAGGCAAGAAAAGACTAAGGATATGCTCCAGACTGAAGGAACGTAAAGATGTGTGAGAGGCGTGACAATAAAATACAAGTGATTGTGAATTGTTTTTGTGTTTTGTTCTTGCTCTACAAGCCATTGCTGGGACAACTGAAGAAATCTGAATGTGATTTGAGGATGTAATGGTAGTCCAGTATAAATGCTAATTCTTGGTTTTGCTAGTCGATGGTGATTATATAGGACAATGGCCTTGTTTGTAGGAAAGAAATATTCACTAAAATATTTGGGAGTAACAAGGTCTTAGGTTAACAGCTTACTCTCCAAAATATCATTTGAATTTTTCTTCCAAGCTTAATATAAATGGGGACTGTTATGTCAAAATTAAAAAAAAAACACTAAAAAGTAGAGTCATGATGAGTTTGCGGAAAATTGCGCTGTTATTTTTACAAACTAAACCTGCAAAGAACACACAAAAGCCTGAGACCCACATTCAAAATGATATAAAATCAATATCATCATTTTTTAGATATGGAAGATGACATTTTGAGAAAGGGGATATAAATTATAGGAGCCACTGATTTAATTAGGATGCCTGAGAAATCATTAAATAAAACAGTGTAATTTCATTCATAACATTATTTGTTCAGTGTGATGGTTTCTTCTCCATCTCATAAATTTTTATGCTTGCTACTGTTTTTATATACTGGAATATACTTTGTGACATTTAGAGTACGTGCATTGATCTGAGAAAAAAAATATTATGAAAGGTCATAGTATTTCGATTTATTGACCTCAGTGGAAACCTAGACTATAATTGGAAGATAGAAAATCCATCTGTTTCACTAGCGTGTAATAGATTTTGACTCCCAGACAGGGTAACTGAGTTATGTTTGGTACTGATATACGTTAGTAGTCACCCGCTCTTTCTTCATTTTTATTAAGTTATTCTTTCAAAACAGGCTCTCTTTTATGTGAGATGTAGGCTTTCTGTAAAAACTTCATCATCCATTTCCTTAGTTGGATAGTGCCACACTTTTCTTCTGGTAAGACAATGCAAATATGTTACTCATTAAGCATTAATATATTTTTTATTAAATCATGTAAGTTGAACCCTAAAATTGTGTGTGAGGTCTAATGGTTTAGTTTAGGAGGTTGTAATGATTAAAATGTTGAATTATTACTTCATCATTTTTGTTTTTAATTAACCTTTTGCCTAATTTTCAGCCTTCTATGGCAGGGAATTCTTCATGTTTTAAGGGACAGTGATTGCTTACAGAATTATTATCAGCTTCTCAGTGTGATCCAAGTTTAGCACACAGTTTTCTGGGAAGATGGCTGATTTAATTCCCATGAAAAGAGAGAAGACTCCAATACCATGACAACTGATGACTGAAATAACCAAATTAGAAAAAGCGAGGAATATCAACCAGAGGACAGTCAGATTATCAAATTATTTTCTGAGTTCTCCCTGCCTAAGCAAAGCCAAGTAAGAGCGACCTCTCCATGAGGAGCGAAGGTCAGAGATACCACAGCATGTCTTGCCAGTCCCTGCAGACACTGGGAGAAGGTCCATGTCATGCCCACACTGAGGCCTCCCCGTGTGTTGTGCAGGTTGTGGCCAGTGACTGGAGGATAAACGGATTCCATTATCCGATGAAAATGTCTTCTGCTAACAGTGCACGCAGACACTGATTGAAACATACCCATATTAACTGTATGTGTTGGCAACTATGACACTTGAAGTCATTGGGTACGTTTCTCTGTGTATCAATGATGATATGAACATGACATGGGGCCCTTGATTCAAAGGCTCCAAAATGAAAGGCCCATGTTATTTCTTTTCCATGTCACAAAGATCTAGCAACAAGTGATTATTTTTCAAAATACGACAGACCAAAGAAAGCGATGTCAACACGCAGTGCGCAAATCAACTGTAGTTCACTTGATATTCTTTCTGCCATTCCAGAGTCTCTTGTCTGGATTGTACACAATGTTCTCTACTATGTCCTATTGTATTTTGGTTCCTTTGCCTGTAATCATCTCCTCCTCTCATTCCACATTTCTAGACTCAAGAGGAATGCAACTTTTCTTGATCATCTGCGTTTTCTTTCCTCAAGTTTGGTCTTCGACTCTTTCTTTGTAATGCTTAAATAACGGTAGAGAAAATAACTACAGGTGCCTGGAAAACAACTGGTTTTTAAATCATGCAACTGTCAGACGATTGAGAATTTGATCCAATCTCCTCACCAAGATATGTGACAATATACCACACTGCCAATTCATCATTAAGACCATCAGTCTGAAAACTCTGGTAGAATAGTAGAGAGGGACAAGACTGACTATGTCACAATGAGGCATCAGAACCTCCACTGAGGCAGGCTTGACTTGGAATGGGAGAATTTAGTCAGAAGATGCGCTTTCTGATAAGACACGCAAAATTAGGTGTTCCCATCGCAGGCGAAGATTGTCATCTGGAAAGTGTGCTGGCCATAATTCAAACCAAAATGAACAACATGAGGTCTGGCGAAAAGTTGCACAGAGTGCCCTGGCACTAGGAACTCAGGTACTCAAGAAAGAGACTCAAGTATTCATCAGAATTGGTGGGTGAAATAAGGACACGGTTATATTCATAATTACAAAATGCACTTTAGGGATCTAAACTCACTCTAGAATAATGAAACAAAACAATGCAACATGGTTGATAATATTGGGTTACTTAGACTTTTAAGCTGGATGTTTTTTCACTGCTCCTGGGATAAAAGAATGTCCAAGGCCATGAGTGAGACAGTCATTGATTAGGAATATGTTCACTTAGAGAAATAAAAGAGAACTACAGAAGCAAGACAGCATGTTGATCGTGATGAAGCTCATGTGATATCACATGTTGTTTGCGACCCTCTGAAACGTGATGGAATGGAGTTAGCTGTTATGACAACCAAAACAAACCATGGACTACATATCTATTATAAACCTTATTCTTCTCTATTCTATCTGGATAGAGTAAACTTTCAGTTTCAATTTTCAAAACATAGTACTCTCTCTTACTTTTTTTAATTGCCCTAGAACAAAACTGATGGGCACCCAAGTCACCCTCTTCGTATTTAGTCCGCTAGGCATAGAATCTCCAGTTTGAGTCTTAACTTCCTCATCCTGCTTGATCTCGTAGTAGCATAATATTGAGCCCTTCAGCTTTTAAAAACGCACACAATTTGCGGTGGTATCAGGTTTACAATCCTCTTCCTGGCGTTCTCCTATCTCCAATTGCTCTGAACAATCTTTCTCAAGCTCCTTCTCTAAATCTGCTTTTCGAGTGTTTGTATTGCCTGCAGTTATATCTTGGATCCTTGGATTTTTTTTTTTTTTTTTAGTATTTTATATGCTTTTTTGGATGATATCATTTACTTATTAGTTGAATAACATTTTTGTTCACTGATGACATTTTTGGTCTTTTTTCTCACCTGATTTGCCACTGCTGATCTATTGAGTTACTCAAGGATCTAATTGCCGATTTACATATTTGGTAAGATATTAACACACTTGTATACATTCCATACAGAATTTCTTTTCTTCCCTGGAGAATTTTCTCTTCCCTCTCATCATCTTATGGTCACTATAATAGTTAATGGCATCCACCACATATTCAGTTCTAAGGGTTAGATTTGTAGGAATTATCTGCAATTAATTTTTCTTCTTGATGTTCCATGTTCAATAAGCGAACGTTTCACAGCTGTCTCTAAATATATCAACTTGTTTCTTCTCCTTACTCTTGTCCTAGACCAGGTCATCCTTTCAAAGATCTTTCCTATTGCTTCTAAAACACAAATGTTCTCCCGCATAAAATGCTTTATTTCTAGAATATTTTAAGTTTCTTTGTCTAAGAACAAAACATACATCTCAAGGGTCAGTGGTCTAATTAAAGTCGCTTTTGTCTAAACATCCAAATTGAAACGACTCATTCTACACCTAGCCGTCGAGAAAGCAATCACTGCTTCAGGTCTGCTTTCTTCACTTCGTTCCCATTATATTTGAGAGAATTCAGAATGAAGTGTCTCGTACAGACCCAGGAACAAGTTTGACTTGGTCTTCCTTCTCCCACGGCACACAACTCCTTCACGGAAGTGCTACTCTCCTTGGCAAAGCCACCCAGGTGGCCGTCTGTCTGCCCGTACACCAGCCACCTGATAGAGTGTAGAGAGATTCTGGTTTCAACCCGGAAAGGTGTAATTATCTTCCTTATCCACCTTAGTGAGAGGCTTTGATATCTTGATGTTAAAATGACACCGTCACCAGTGTCCCGAGTCTCACAAAATTCTGAACATTTGCTTTTGTCTCGTCCGTAAGTGTCCAGACAGTGCAAAGGGACACTCATCCACACCCTCCACTAAGACAAGTGGGGCTGAATTTTGTTTGCCAATTGGCTTTATGACTTTCTGTTTTGTTTTGCTGTTGTTTTATGTTCCTTCTTTTTAACAAGAGGGAAAGCCCCGAGTTCACTTTCCGCATGTTTGGTTTATGAAAAAATTGAGCTGTTATTGTAATTATTTTAAATCGTAAGTCAGTGAGAATCAGTGGCATTTTCTGAAAAGAAATATCTCGAGAAGAGAATGTGAGGGTATGGAGAATGGTATCTGGAGAGACTCAGTAGTCATGAAGGTGGAGACGAGGGCTTCCTCTCTGTAGGAGGAAAAGAAAATCCCCTCAGGCTCTGGAGAAACAATGAGAGAGATGCCTGTGGTTTGGCAGAAAAGGAGGCCCTCGTCCAACTTCTCGGCACTGTGCTAGCATACGTGCCAGGGACACCAAGATAGGCTGGGTGGAAGCAGCTTGCAGGATGCCTGGGTCCTGTGAAGCATGGCCTTATCTACCCCAGTGTGGGGTAGATATTTAATTTGAAGCAGCAGAAACCTGAAGGACTAAGCACACAGAGATGATGAGCATCTCCGTGAAAGCCTTTGGCCCAATGAGACAAAGGACCGTGGCACAAACTTCGATAGCTTGAAATAGGGCACAGACAGGCCCCTATGTCCCTGGAAGAACAGAGGTGATGCTTTCTGTCATTATGATAGAATGTGATCTCACTAAGAGGGTAAACTGAGTAATAGAAAACAAGTACGCTGTATCTGCGTTTGTCCCGAGTCACACCTCGTAACCTGTAGAGCCTCATCAAGAACTGTCTTTTGAATAAGACTGTTTCTGAACCCGGAGTGGATTAAAATCCCCTGAACTGGAGTTTATTAACTCGGAGGAAATGAAATTAGAGGTCTTGGAGAATGACTTTCAGGAGTCATTGCTGATTTCCAGACACGAGAGGTCTGTGAAGACGGGATTGCAGAGAAGGCTGAAGAGTAACGTTTAACCTCAGGCGTGGAAGTTGCAGAAGAAAGTGAAGGCAAAATGTCAGGTGGTGAGAGTTCACCGAGGAGATTAAATCTTCTGATTCTCTGTATAACACTTGCAAGGAAATGCATTAAAGCTGATTTTAAAGCCCCTTTTCCTACTCTTAACTTTTAATAGCACTGACCTTTTCTTGGAATGGGAAACGCAATTTCAGTAGCGCCCGTGTGACTCGTTCCAGGCAGCATTACTGCAGGCGCTAATCCATACACTGAAGCCATGTTGTAGATTAGGCGGTCACTCTTTTGTTGTGTCTCCAGCAGCTCAGCGACAGGGTCACGGTACCTTGACAAGTACTCACTCCATTCACAAGGCAGCTTGCGGATAAAAGGAAAGCCTGCATTAAGTCAGTGAGACAGGGCACCGCCTGCCTTCAGAAGGGGAACAGTTTCAGCACTTTACAAGTGACTCAGGAGAGAACAAAAACAGGCCCCTTTGGTGCCACTCATGGACCCTTTGGTTCTGTACATGTCCAGACCCAGCTGGAACCTTTTTAACTTAATTTAATTTAATTTTATCTTCAGCAGACAGCTGAGATTAACTTAAGTAGAAAAGAAAGCACGGAGACCTAACCTGGTGAGAGTCATAACTGAACACACAGTGGCAGCCTCTGGGCTACTTCCTAAAGATGACAAACACATTCAGGTGGCCAGCTCTCGGTCTGCAGGACACTGTCTGAGCGACGGGTGTTGGCTTTGATGAGCACGACGCATCCTCCAAAATTCCAACCTGGGGTTAGGCCTGCACTTTTGCCACCGTTAAATCTCACAGAACAGGTTTAAAACCAACGACGACTGAGTATCTTCTCAGGACTCAGAGGAAAGTCCACCTACTGTGCTGTTCTGTTTCTGGCAGCCTGGAAAGGAGGACAGGGTGACATGTTGTGTGCATGGTGATCGCGACATGATGCTCCTCCACTCCCTAGTGCTGGGCCTTGAAAAATCACATCCGCCTTCTCTGCCTCAGTTTCTCAACCTGGTATAAAACAAGATAATATACAAATGTTCATTGTGCAGGCACCCTTGTTGATGAGGTGTGCCCCCCTTTCCCCGGACAGATATTGACTACCGTTAATCCCACCTCCCTGCCCCTCCCTGCCCCCCCCCCCGGCCTGTAGTTTCCCGCCACTGCCAATCCTTTTCCTATAGTATTGCGGTAGCTGTTCAAGGTCCACTTATGAATGAGAACATGTGATGCTCAGATCTTTGTTTCTGTGAGAGGTCACTCAGTATTATAAACGCTAATTCCATCCAGGTTGCTGCGAAGTTCATGATTTTGTTCTTTTTTATGGCTGCGTAATAAACCTCTTAACTGTACCCCACAATTTTAAAATAAAAAATATATATTAAAAAAGGAATATCATGCATCCATAAAGAAGAACAAAATCATGCACTTCACAGAAACCTGGATGAGCTTAGAGCCTATAATACTGAGTGATCTTTCACAGAAACAAAGAACTGAGTATCACATGTTCTCATTCATAAGCGGACCTTGAACAATCATCATAATACTACAAGAAAAGATTTGGCGCTAGTGGGAAACTACCGGGAAAGGAGCGGGGAAGCGGGATTGGCAGTCGTGGGGAAGGGGGGGATAGACTTGCCTGGGGAAGGGGGGACACACCTCATCAACAAGGGTGCCTGCGTAATGAATATGTGTATGCCTAACCCTGAATTGTGCCCCACATCTTTAAAATAAAAAAATTAAGCCAGGCTCGGTGGCTCAGCCTGTGATCCCGCGCCTTTGGGAGGCTGAGGTGAGTGGATGGCCTGAGCCCGCGGGTTCGAGACCCGCCTGGGCAGCGAGACCTCGTCTCTACAATAAATCAAAAAATCAGCCGGGTGTGGTAGCGCATGCCTGTAATTCTGGCTACTCGGAAGACTGAGGCGGAAGGATCGCCAGAGCCCAGCGGGTCGAGGCTGCGGTGGCAGGGAGCAGCCACTGCACTCCAGTCTGGGTGATGGAGTGAGACTCCAACTCAAAAAAAATAAATAAATATAAAAATAAAATAAAATAATTAAAAGTTTAAAAAAACAAGATAATAATATGAACTTTACCTTTGAGTTAGTGTATTAACTCCATGAGCTCATGCATGGAAAAGGCTTGGAAGCACACGTGGTCCAGAGACAACACTTAAGATGGTCGGGTTAGTATCTCCCCATCCCAGGTGAGCAAGTTGAAGACTTTACCCCATAAACAGCCTCAACTTTCCAACCCAGACGATGCTTTGTGGGTGGGATAGACTTTCCTAAATAACCCATGTCATTCAAACATACAGGTTATTCCTTCCACTTCAGGATTGGTGGTGGGGAAGAAGAAAGCATTCATTTCGTTAGCGGGAAGCATGAGTTTTACTGGGGGAGTGGTTGTCGAGGTCATAATTTGAGGTTGTAAGTCCTACTCCCTTCTCGGTCAGTCTCCTCCCTTTCTCTTTTCTCCATTCAAGCGGATGGCAGACAGGCCACGCTCTTGCGCAAGGGAGAGTGTAGGGTGGGCCGTCAATGTCCAAATTAAGTAGTAGGTCGCTAGAGATGCCACTGAGAGAAAACACAAGAGAAGACTTCTTAAAGCTCTAGACCAGGGGTGTCCAAGGCTTCCCTGGGCCGCATCGAGTAAAGAGGCATCGTCCTGGGCCACACAGAAGTTACGTAATATAGCTAGTGTATCAACGTAATGGACTTCTTTTTAACAATATTTTTATAATAAAGTCCAGAAATCTGAGACCGATATAAAATGAGTGGGAAATTTGACCTTGTTTTTGTAAAACGAGTCTTTCAATGCCTGGCTGGACAGACGCGGTCACCATTCTTCGTGAGTCCTCAAGGTGCTCGTCAGAAACATTTGCTTGGACTTTCCCCTTCATGTGCTTCATCACTGAGAACATCTGCTCACAGATGGATGTGGTCCCCAGAAGCGACGTCACGGACAAGGCGTGACGGCCACCTTCAAAAATGAGACTACTGGTGGAGTCGTGAAGAAAATAAATGCTAAAAACACTTGATGGGAAAAGATTCTGAAGGGGCTGCATGACTAGCTGTCCTGGGCGGCTCGTGGCCGATGGGTCACGCGATGGGAGTGCCTGCTCCAGGGTTGGCTGAAGAAGGTGTGTTGTTCATGGAGGTGTCCCATGAAAGAAGAAGAGAAGGTTCCCCAGGATGGGAAGTGCCTGAGGCAGAAAAATTTCAGGAGCCCCCAGTGCTCAAACTGGGCCCCGGTCATCACCAAAGATGAAGTGAAACTCTGAAGGAAAAAGGTTTTGTGGTGCCGCGTGACAGAATGCGTGTGTGTCACGGAGAGTGACTGTGAGTTCACCAAGGACGGAGCAGGACACGAGAGAGAAAGGTCGTGTGACACGGCTATGCTGAAGGACTGGACAGACTACACATTAAAGACTACTGGTGAAGATGCGGAGAAAAAGGAACGCTTCTACACTGCTGGTGGCAATGCAAACTAGTGTGACCTCTCTGGAAGACAGTGTGGCAGTTTCTGAAAGAACTAGAAATTGACCTTCCATATGACCCAGCAATTCCCCTATTGGGAATATACCCAGAGGAACTCAAGTCATTCTACAAAAAAGATACCTGCACACGTATGTTTGTTGCAGCTCTATTCACAATAGAAAAAACATGGAACCATGTTGCCCATCGAAGCTGGACTGGATAAAAAAAAATGTGGTACATATACACAATGAAATATCATGCAGCCATAAAGAAGGACAAATATATGGACTTCGCAGCAACTTGAATGGATTTGGAGTCGACCGTACTCAGTGATCTATCACAGAAGCAAAGAACAGAGTTCCATATGTTCTCACTCATAAACGGACCTTGAACAATTATAATCCTATAAGAAAGTGATTGGCAGTAGTGGGAAACTGTCAGGGGAGTGGTGGTGAGATTGGCAGTTGAGGGAAACTGCTAGGCAAGGGAGGGGTATACCTCATCAACAAGGGTACCTGCATGATCAATGTTTGTATACCTAATCCTGAGTTGTACCCCACATCTTTATAATAAAAAAAAAGACTACAGGCTTCCACGTGGACCAGAGGCATGATTGAGTCCCTGGGCTTGAAGAAGTTCTGTGCACTGGGTAGCAGGCGTCTCTTAAAACTTGTCTAAGGAAAATGGCCGAAGACTAGAGACACTGCACTAGCCACGCCTCCTTCCGCCTGTGGACCCCCTGCCTCCCCTCCACCTCGGATGTGGACTCCAGGAATGAGCAGCCATGAGGACCCGGGAAAGGAAGGACGGTGACGTGGGAGGGCTCTCACCAAGAAGGCTTTCTGACCGCGTGGTGAAGGGAGAGCAAAATTGGGCTACACCAGTAAGTGAACATTTTGGAACGAGAGCCGTACTTTTAAAAAAGTAACAGATTTTCGTTTTGATCTGTGCTTCAGAGAAAATATCTTAATTTCTGCCTTCCACATACACTATCCTCCTTCCATTTTCCAGGAAAACCCCCTTGAGATGTACAGAGCCTCTGACAATCTCATTTTTGGTTGTGGCCTTTGCTTTTTATTTGCAGAACTAATGGCTTGATTAGCTGATCTTACCACAAAAGCATATTTTTCTCTCAGGGTAGGGACAAGTTGTGTCGTTCAAAGAATCCAACCAAACTTGAATCTCCTCACAGCTTTAAAAAAGGTATTTTGACTTCTACTTTTCCCATGTTTCATCCACGTTCAAGCTCCAAAACCAGTAATTTTTATATATGTGTGGCTTGAGACATACTTAAGGCAATGACGGGCCTTCCTGCCTTTTTCTCATCGGATTTTTTGGTCTGAGATCTCCGTGTACGAGCCTTCTCTGCCAAGCCATTCCCAAGAAGGCTCTATCCACGTTCTACTTACCAATGCCATCTCTGTAAGCTTCCCCTTCACAGCCAGCCGAGCTGAACACCGTCAGATTTATCTTCCGAATTCTTGTCTCCTTGACTCATCTCTGTGCCTTTCCCACCATTCTCTGTCAGCAAGATGTCTCTTCATTCTCTAGCAACCCGCCCAAACCGTCTTTATTTCCTCTGACAAAGTCCATTGCCTGGTCTTTGGACTTCCATAAAGCTTTCCAAAGTCTGCCTTATATAGCACATACCACATGGCTGTAATTATCCATGGGTCTGTCTCTCTTGGTAAACCAGATACTTCTGAAGGATTAGGGCATGGTTTATTTTTCTTTGACCCTTCAAAGCTTACACAATGCTTGTCATAAGTTGGGCGCTCACTGTTGGTGAACAAATGACTGCATGAGCTAGTACAAACTTTATAATCTACTGCCCAATTATCCCGAAGCAACTATATTCGCCCAGGTCTTTGTATATTGCAAACCTCCAAGAGAAAAGGGTCACAGATAAATTCATCGTGTTGCATGACAGGAAAAGGTCTATATTTTTTTGTACATTCAGCAAGACACTTTCTGTAGTAGGCACTAAATATTTTGTCCTATAGAGGTATCTAAATACTGTGTTGTCTGCCTTTTGGTTAAACATAGTGCAAAATGCGGCACTGATACTTGTGTAGGTGATTACAAGGTTATTATCCCTAGTAAGATTTGTCTAGTGGATGGTAGATAATCTGATATTTTAAATTTCTAAACAAAGTGTTAAAGGAGCGTTGCCACTCCTAAAAGTTGTTTGCAAGTGGGCTTCATGTGCATACCATTGAAAATCTAGTCGTCCTTAATAGAAAACTGCCTTTAAGCCATTTTCCTGATAAATGCTTCTTGAAGATGTAGTTTGAAATTGTTCCTCAGTCCCTGAAAATCATCTGCCATAATAACAAGGAAAAACTGGGAAGAGGATATTTTATGTTCACTTTTTAAAATGTTATCAATGCAAATTGATTAAGTCAAAAGACTGGCAGAGGGCAGGGCTTGTATAATTTAAAAGACATTTTAGTGGTTTACTTTAATGGACTGGAAAAAAAATACACACGTGAAGGAGAAAAAATAAAAAAGAGTGAGGCTTAATTTCTATTCCTAAAAGCTCGACGGATGCATACTTTAAAAGCAAAAGATCATGCCGACTTCACAGAGTGGTCAAGAGACAGGAATATCCCACACGTAACGGAGGGGACAGATGCCCTGATCGGGCAGACTTGATTGTGAGGGGGGGAAATTACAGAGCCTGGACTTCCTCACACTAATGAGAGGTGATTTAGGAGGCGAGGCCAGCCCCCGTCACCTCCCGACTCTCCACTCCACGAGCTGCCACTGTCTGCGGCTAATGAGGCAGACTTGGAGCCATGCCCTTCATTAGCTTGACCCTGCGAAACCGTGTTTCTCGAACGTTTTCAACCCGTGACCCTTTGAAGCTTTCCCATTCTGTGTCCTCACACCAGCCAAAAAGATTCGTTCCTGTTTTTCCTTTACGGACCTTGAATTATAAAAAATAATAAGTGTGCCACAGACACTTTTTCGACATGTTTTGCCTGTGGGTGATTTTGACATGTGCCTTTAGGGTGGAATTTGCACCACGTGCCGCCGTCCCCTTACTGAGAAGTGAGGTTAAGATAGGGTGCCTTGCTAGGCGTAGGGTGGGGCGGTGTCCAGGGCCAGATCTGAGTTTTTTGTGTTCTTGAGGACCTGATTCCCATCCCAAACGTTGTTGAAGAAACTCAGTGGCCATGCCTATAAAGAAAGCAGAGGGGAAGGTCCGAACTTGTCTTTATTCTTCATTGTGTCTGTCTATCACATGCAGATATTGTGGCTTTTCAAACGTCAGGCATTAACATTTTAATAAAAAAATCATTTAATAGGCTTATCTGAAGTGGGAGAAAGTACCTCCCTCTGCTATGGAATACAGTTATCATTTTATTTTTTGAAGCATCTAGAAAATTGCTTACTTTACCTTTTTTTTTTTTTTTTTTTTTTGAGTAGGAGTCTCACTCTGTCGCCCGGACTGGAGTGCAGTGGCCGCTCCCGGCCACTGCAGCCTCACCTGCTGGGCTCCAGCGATTCTTCCGCCTCCGCCTTCCGAGTAGCCGGAATTACAGGCGCGCGCCACCACGCCCAGCTGATTTTTTGATTTATTGTAGAGATGAGGTCTCGCTGCCCAGGTGGGTCTTGAACCCGTGGACTCAGGCAATCCACTCACCTCAGCCTCCCAAAGGCGTGGGATTATAGGCTGAGCCACCGAGCCCAGCTATTATTATTTTTGAGTCAGAGTCTCACCCTGTCACCCAGGCCGGAGTGCAGTAGCATGATCACACCTCGCCACAGGTTTTACCTACCAGGCTCAGGCAATCCTTCCACCTCAGCCTCCCAAGTTACTGGGACCACAGGCATGGTCCACCACGTCAGCTAATGTGAGCATTTTTTGGTAGAGATAGGTTATCACTGTGTTGCTCAGGCTCAAACTCCTCAGCTCAAGCAATCCTCCCGCCTTGACTTCCTAAAGTGCTGGGATTATGTCGGGAGCCGCAACTCCTAAACCAAGACAAAGTGGAGGCTGTCTGAATGTAGGAAAAACGCTGGCTGGGGGCAAGGCCCCAGCAAACAGCGGCCGTGATGGAGGCAAAGCCCATGGATCCTGTCGATGGGCCCCTTTGGTCTTCAGGAGGGCGTGCTTAAGCAAAAACAGTTTCCCTTTTTTTTGTAACAAATATAGTTCTAATTGAAAAACAGGCGAAGATGATGTATTAGTGAAGCTAGGTATAGAAATAGAAGAAAGAAACAACAGCAAAAACATATCCATTAGAGACGCTAGGGAATGTTTTGTTACCTTCGTCCCCATGAAAAGCAAGGCCATTGTGTATGAGGAAGATAAGAAACTTCTTTATTTTCTGTTTTTAATGGTTAACAGACCCTATACTAAAATAGCACCTTAGACGGGTAAGATGGATGGAAAAGTTTGTTAGAACTTAGACAAGTCGATCCTGAGGGCAGCTGCTTTTAAACATAATTTAAAAAAATATAGACATAGTAGATATTGATTTATAAGACTAATACAATTTAATAGTATAAGTATAATAATATAAGATAAAATAATTATATGGATAAAAATAGGATAATGATTAAAAATAATTAGATAAAATATAATTAAATAAGAAATAAATATAAAATATAAGAATAGTCAAATATAATTCATATAAAGGTTGTTAAGTATTATTAGATTATGATTTATACAAATAAAATAAGAATAAAGATATTTGCCTCGATTTTTCCTAATACTTTTGTCTCAAAATATCTTGCCTTACTCGTTCATATGCCTGATTCTGAGTGTCTAATTCTTTTTGCGGTCAACTCATCTCTTCAGAGGTAATATTTTAAAGACTTAGCAACTTAGAAGGCAAAGATGCTGGCAGTCCACACGGTCTCTGGAACCAGGTAGAATGAATGCCGTCAATTAATATTTGATCAGAAGCAGAAGTCCTGTCCTGGTGCATGCCAGCTGAACGTATTCTGTTTGGTATGGTACCTAAGTCAGTCCACTCAAGCTTGAGAGATTTATTGGTGTGTTTAGTTCCCACGAACCGATGTTTTTGTCTGCCAGAATGAATCTCACTCAAGTATTACACTCTTCCTGCAATATAGCTGCATTTTCATAGATGTGTCTTTATAATAATTAAAACAAAAACTTAAGGAGGTTGTGGCCCTTGTCAGAATGTTGAACGCTGTGCTGTGATCTGATTGGAAGAGAGGTCAAGATAGGGGATATTACATTTTTCCTACGCATTATTCATTGACTTAAAAAAAAATCATTCTGTACCTATTTTATGCCAGAAATTATGAGATGTGACTGTGATGATCAAAACTTCATACAAACACAATTTTGCGTAAACAAAACCTGTCTTCACCTGGTTGACCTAGGGGTTATTTTGGCAGGTCTCGTTGGGGGGGAGAAGGTGGAAGAAAGATTGCATCTCAGCGCTGTCACAGATGTTGCAGAGACTGAGAAAGTCAAGATGGTGTTTGACTTCAGGTGTGCGTATCCTCTGAGTGTGGTGTTTCAGGTCTGTCCCTGTTCCCCACCTCCAAGTCCAGCACAGCATGGAGAACTTCCAGGCAAGTGTTGCCCTCGTTAGCACGACGCGCCACTCTCTGTCCCCTAAAACATGCAGTATGAAATCCTGATGTCCTGGAGGCCAGAGCATGTAGCCATGCAAAATGTAATGTAACATGAAGGTACATGAAATTAGATGTTTGCTTGTGAAACATACGTCACAGTACCTTTTGCCTTTTACATGGCAAATAACTTCTATATTTTCTAGGGATAAAAACCAAAGCAATGAATAACAGCCACATTCTTTCTTCCCACAGAGAGATCGACTGAATCAGAATGTGCTTCTAACTTGCAAACATCACGTGTACACAGTGGGGCATGAATTTAAGAGCTTGCCTAGAATGAAATAAGAGCGAAAGAGAAAGTGTGTCATCTTAAATGAGGGGTGACAATTAGCTCATAAGTAGAAGTTCTCTTTATACTTTCTTTTCATTAGCATTCAATGCTCTATTTACATCAGACTTTCTGGCACTTAAAAAAAGAAGATGTTTTATAGTGGTACACAGTAGAATATTTTCATTATTAAGCATTAATGGGGTAAGAGCATAGAAGTGGAGAGACTATGGCATATTTGCACATTTCTAGATATAATTATATATACATATAGGGAGAAATAGTAATGCAGAATTATCAAAACTTTAGAAAACAGCTCAGATCCCAATTAAAGTGTAAAAACAGAAAAGGCTTCCTTCAGTTTTAAAAGTCAGTTGCCACAATGTTTGCAACTGAAAAATGTATAGTTTGGCTATTATTTTTTCCAAAATGCCTATTTTTTAACATATCCAAATGTGCATATCTCATTTTCTTATATCCACTGCTCAACAAGCAATTATGTGATGAGATTTTAGGTCATTCATCAGCCAAAACCTCAGTATCAATTTTCTTTTCTTTTCTTTTCTTTTTGAGTCAGAGTCTCACTGACTCTGAGTGCAGTGGCACACTCCTGGCCACCACAGCCTCGACCTGCTGGGCTCTGGTGATCCTTCCGCCTCAGCCTTCTGAGTAGCCGGAACTACAGGCATGCCCAGTTAATTTTTGATTTATAGTAGAGACGAGGTCTTGTCAAGTTGCCCAGGTGGGTCTTGAACCCGCGGTCTCAGGAAATCCACTCGCCTGGGCCTCCCAAAGTGCTGGGATTACAGGCTGAGCCACCGAGCCTGGCATCAGTATTAATTTTCTAGGTGAGGGAATTCTTTATCTGAGAGGAGTGATTGCCTTGTTGCATTGATGATAGACATGTTGGATTGTTTGCGATCATCTAATATGTAGTTATTACTGTTAGGAGTAGAAAGATTAATAATTTAAAGGACACAATTTAAAATGATGATCAATAAACAAGTCTCCCAATGTACACGATGCTGGGAGAGTCAGATGAATAAAATGATCATATCGGGGTTGAAGTGTACAGACATCCGGGGAAGAATAACTTTACATTACTTAACTGTTTACATCACTATAAAATAATTTCAATAAAAGACAATACCTCTGGCATTATACCTATAGTTATACTTGCACATTCTCAAATGTTTTCCCACAGCGTGGGGGTGGTTTCATCTATTCCACATGAGCAAATACTGATATTTTCCCAACACTTTAAATAGTTCATGTTAGGTACCAGTACCCCTTTTCCCAGTATCATTCCTGGTTAAGATGACATCAACTCCAAGTCACTGATGTGAGAAAAAAGATCTTCAATTTTCATTTTAAAACATACATTTTAAAATAACAGCATTGGTGCTGCCTGACTGGGTTGTCTGCTTTCTTCTTTAATTTATTTAAAACGCTTCCTTCTCTCTATGCCCACATAAGGTAGGCTGTTTTCTTTCTGTGCTTGGCTCGTCTGACTCATACATAAAGCTTCTTTGACAGCCTTATAGATCTTAGTGCTGGATAAATGGCAGCGATCCTTTAATTAATCTCCACTGGGCCTTGAGAGACCCAGAAATCTGTATTAATTTGTCAATTCTGGGACACATATTGTGTTAATTTTTCAGTTAAAGTATTCGCGTCAAAGACATCTAACTCTATAAGACATATTTATATTAAAAGTTGTTTCCCTTTAATTTATTTTAAAAGGACAGTCACCTTAATTTTCATAGCTTTGCTCTGTGTCTATTAATATTTTTAATTGATTGGATTCTTGTGCAGACTGTCTGTACTTAAAGTCCAGCTCTCCCTGTTAGCTGTATAAACTGGGAAACTTGTGTAAACTCTTGGTGCTTCTGTTTTCTCATTGGTGAATACAAGGACCACAGCAGTTTGCTGTAATAGGTAGCTAAAACATTTTGAGGGATTAATTAGTTAGAACATAAATGGTTTCAGAGGTCTACCTGGCACATAATTATTATTTTTATAGAGTTGTAATAGTGTTCATTTATGTTCAAAAGTAAAACTTTAAGATATCTCTATTTTATCTTTGAATTTTCAAGTCTTCTTATTTCCAGTGTGCAGAAAAAAAGAAAAGATTGGTATTTGTTGTTGGTCACTGGCAAGTAAATTTTATCATTTTTAGTTTTAAATTTAATATAAAATTCCTAGAATTGACTTAGGATGACTTTATAAAACCTTGAATGTGAGTTTACACCTTTAAGAAATAGTTATATTTTCTTATAGTAGTGAAATATTGGTATATGAAAATGAAGATGTAAAATCATTACTCGTATGAATGAAAAGGCCAAGTTTTGATTTTTTAAAAAAGAAGAAAACAAACAGTAGAGTTAAGAGTTCAACTTGGTGTCCATTGGGTGAGTACTGCTCTGTGATCATAAGACTAGATTTAAGATGTGTAATCTGAGACTTTTTTTTTCTTTTTCTTTGAGTTTGTAGACCCGGTGAGCTGCTTATCAAATCTCAAAGGCTCGCCTATAGGACAATTCCATGAAAATGTCTCTGGAAAATAAATCAGAAACCCATAGGAAGGAAACACTAGAGGTTATTCAATCTAACTTTTTGGCTATCCACACATCCATATTTAGATTATGCCCACTTTGGAGCATCCATTGCCTAATGTGGTTTATTAAAATGCTCTTTCAAGTTTAGTAGAACATTCGTTTCAGTTGCCTCTACACAAAATATGTGTGATACCAATATAAACAAAAGTAGAAAATGTGTCATTTGGCTCAATGGAAACTATTCTGATACAATGCTTTTCTTAATATAAGTGAAAACTTTTCACACCCCTCCCAACTAACAATATTATGTTATATATTTTGATAGATCAAGCAACACTATAGCAGTTTTGCAAGCTCTGCTTGTAATACAGCAGCCATGAGATAAGGAATATCTAGAATCAAAAAAGTAAACTATTTGACCACATCTACATAACAACTTAAGGGAAGGAATTAGTGATTGAACAAAAAAGTGTCTGGCTGTACATCTCAAGTTCTATTTTAGCACTACTATCTCTTACAAATTACACTCCAAGTACGGGTCACAAGATGCATTTCTAAAATTACAGTTGAGACTCACACTAGATACATGCAGTTTAACTTTTTTTTCCTATTCAGTTACATGTTAAAATTTTCCAAATTTCACCATTTTCTTTTAGAAATCAAAAGCACACACCATCCATTTCCTCCATCTTATGAATTAATATATTATTCATATAATATATTATATTAATCATATATCATATATATCATATATGTATATTATATATATATATATAATATATTATTCATACTTATTTATTGAATGTTTACTACAAGCCAAGTATTGTTATCAACCATTTCAGACATCATTATCCTTAATCTTCACAACAGCACCATCAAGTATTACTATTCCACGTTAATAGGTAAAGAAAAGATACTTTAGAGTGGCTAAGTAAATTGCAGAATGGGGGAATGGTAAGAGAGTTGAGCCACGTCAATCAACTCAAAATTCCATGTGCTCAAATACTCTGTTAAATATCTGAAAAACCGAAAATGTTAACAAAAATGTGTAAGGGAAAAACATGGTGAGGTGGTCTGCAGACCAGTGAGTGAAGTGAGGGGGCTAAAATGCGTATCACAAAACACATTCTAAAATAACCCCAGATGATGATACACAGAATAGAAGAAAGAAGGTTAAGGTAATATGAAAAGAAAAAAAAAATGCCTAAACAGCTCAACTAAAAGGAGGAAACAAGAAAGAAAAAACTGAAATACTGGAATCTCTTAATGAAGGCGATACAAGCTTGGGAATTTAAGTATAGGACGGTACAGTGTGGGAACGGAAAGCAGAGCGTTTAGTACAAACACCGGAACTTTCCACGGGGAGGTAATGAAGAAGCGGGAAGACCCATGGCTGCCATGAGGAAGCCCTGTGCAACACGGGAGACGAAGAGAAAAGAGAAGAGAGAGAACACGTCAGTGGCTTCGTGTTTCTTTTGGCAGCAGGAAGCTTCAGGATTACGTCTGTTTTTCCTTTTCTCTTTGCTTCCAGTACCGCTGGCTCTGAAACTCCAAGCCTCCAGTAAATTCCACCTGTGCCTGGGTAATCCTGTATAAAACACTGAAATGTGGGGTGTGATCATTGAGGCGGTCATTCCATCCTGATCTCCGGGATGGAGAAATTGTGCTGCTGGGATTTCATCCACGGGAACGGTACGGTTTTGCCACCTTTTTCTCATTCAACGTGGATGAAGACGAAGCAGAGATTTAGGAGCCAAAGCCAACAGCAATGACCTGAACATAAGAAACATTTAAGCTTAAACTGGTTATTTTCTATGTGTGTCTATATACTTGCACCTGGGAGTCTTAGGTGATACATTTGGCCCGTCGAACATGGCTTTGAAGAAAATCCTGAGGCCTTAGGTCACAGCACAGAATGGGTGCTGGGACGATAACACCTGTGTTTTAGTCTTCATGCGAGTATCTTCGAGTCAAGAGAACAGTGCTTTTTGCCACAGCCTTTTGGTACTTCTCTTAGATGGCTCTGCAGGCCTGGTGTAGAGAATGTTCTCTACTCCAGAACAAACAAATTAGGAAGGTCTTCGTCTATTTAATGCTCCTGGGCTTGCTACATTTGGGAAATCTGTTTTCCATGGTCCTGTCTATTTTCAGCATTTAAATGTAATGTCTAAGACAAGATAATTTAAAAATTCCCCTTAAGCTCTGGTTATACTACTTACTTATAATCATGTGGCTGAAACTAATGGTGAGAGAATAGGCATTGAGTATATTTTTAATGACTGAATTATTTAGAGCAGAGGTCCCCAGCCTTTTTGGCATCAGGGACGGGTTTCACGAAAGCCTGTTTTTTCACAGACAGTGGGGGCCAATGGGGGGAGGGCCATCAGGCATTAGATTCTCATAAGGAGTGTGCAGCCTCTCATACACAGTTCATGATGGGGTTTGTGCTTCTGTGAGAATCGAATGCCACCGTTGATCTGGCAGGATCCAGAGCTCCAATCTCTGTCGCTCACCTCCAGCTGTGCCTCCCCGTTCCTAACAGGCCACAGGCAGGGTTGGGGACCCCTGATTTAGAGGACAGTTGTGCTTCAATTATTTACTAATGAGGTTGATGTCAGTGATGTGCTGAGTAATTGATTATGTTAAATCGTCAACATGACAATCAAGGTACATGACAATCAAGGATGCGCTCATCTTCCTACTACTACTAAATGCAGGATGTCCGCAATATTGATTTCCCAACTTTGATGAAGGACATGGACAGTCAAGTGTCACTCGCCTATTCTCTTCCTCTTCTCATAACTGGGCACAAAGGGACATGGTGCTTAGCACATTTACACGTTGAATGGCACTCTGGAGTTGCCTTGCAGTTTACACCTTAGGGAGCACAGTGCACTTGTAAATCTCATACCCCTCAAGTGTCCCTTTCCCCACAGGAAACACTAATCTCACAGGAAGGGGAGGGGTGGAATCTCACACAGTGTAGAGATTTACAAGTCTGTGGTGAAGGAGGGGGTGTAAATTGCTGAGAAACCCGAGAGTGCATTTAAATATTTAAAGGTAAGGGGCACCTAGGTGTTTCTCTTGCTTGAAACTTAATTAGACTGGGAGATGCAAGGAGGATAAGAAAATGGCCCACCTGGTCCCCAGAGTTAAGCCCTCTGCCAAAAAGAAGAGTTGACTGACTCGCCCGAGTCCTGTTTTTATCAAGTCTTTAAGTTAAAGAACCAGAAGACTATCAGGGCAGATGCAAGTTCTAAGTTATGTGGATGATTAGTAATAACAAGCGCCTTGCTTCTAACATTTAAACATCTTCAATAATATTTAAGTGCCATGATTGGGGCTTCCATTCGGGGCAATATAATTTATCTTCTGTGTTGGGACACTACTGAGAGTTGATGGGCGTTCCATGAATAACTATGCTGGGACTTCCCAAGTATTATACTACTAATAATTATGATACATAAAAGGTATCACCTGTGACTGCCCAGTGAAAACTGAGGCAAAAGTTCTTAAGTGTAACCTTCCTTGGTTACACTTAAGAATATACCGTCAAAATACTTATTCATTATATTTTTTCTAAGGCAGAGAATAATGGTTACGTATTTTATAACTGCACACTCAATATATAAGTTGAACTGACATTTTATAGCATAAACACTTACAGCTTTAAAATGTTCCATCTGTACTGTCTGCTAACTGTGCATATCCTATGTGGCATTTTAGGGTAGGCTCATTGTCTTTTAATGGTAACCGGACACTGTCCGAGGGTTGTTCTGTCATATAATTCAATCAAAACCGCTGTACTCAAAAGTTTTAGCTTCGCTGTGTTATATAGTCCAGCATTTAAGAGCATTTGGAGCCAGGAAACCCTGGGTTTAAATCCTATCTTTGCTACTTAAAGAGCAGCACGCTTTGTGTGGGGTACTGTTTCCTCTTCTGGGCAATAGAGATGATAATGATATCATTGTCCCTTACCTCTGAGGGGTGTCGTGAATGTCAATTGAATTGGTACAGATGAAAGACACACTAAGCATTACACTGTCTCTAAGTGAATATCGTTATTAATAATTGTTGTGTATTTGTTTGTAATGGCCTTAAAAACTCTATAAATATTACTGATAATCCTAGTTTCAAAAGTTAAGACATACTAATAAGCGTGAAATAAAAAGTGGCAGTTTTCTGGTCATGCTTTCTGTGACCTTGACTTATTCCCCCTTAATACTTTTGCTATTTCTTCTGAGACTTTGAGCTTCTAAATAGTGCGCTTATGCATCCACTTCTTGCCTCGTCAGTTTAAAACAGTACCACTGCCTGTTTTCAGTCTCACTACTCATTCCAGGGTCTGTAGTTTCTAGTTCTCCCAAGTCCACGTTATGTGGGATTTTGTGGCATGATTTGACTGGTTTCTTGTTGCTATCCCCTGTAGCATATGATTCAGCATGGTATTATTCACTGCATGTTATTTAGGTTTCTGAACCCTACTAACTCTTCTATCAAATTTCTATCTGATTTTTAAAAATTATTTATATTGGTGTTCTATTGTTATTTATTCTTTTCACTTTTGAAAATTTATATTTTTTTATGTCTTTATTCTTACTTTATTGGGGCCGGGAGGTACAGAGAACAATATATATGTTAAATTCTACTACTTTTTTTTTTTTTGGTTTGGGGTCTCACTCTGTTGCCTGGGATGGAGTGCAGTGGCAAGGTTACAGCTCACTGCAGCCTTGACTTCCTGGACTCAGGAAATCCTTCTACTTCAGCCTCCTGAGCAACTGGGACTACCAGCAACTATTCTGTGTGCCACCATGCCCAACTAAGTTTTTAATTTTTATTTTAATCCATGTTATTTTGAAGCAACAAGGTCTCACTATGTTGTCTAGACTGATCTCAAACTCCCGGGCTCAGGTGATCCTTCTGCCTCCTCAAATGCTGGGATTACAGGCACGAGCCATCACACTTGGCTAATTCTACCATATTTAACTAAGAAGACCCTTATTAATATTATTCATGATTCTTTCCTAGTACAAACTTTCTTATTTTCACTGAGAGTTGATGGTATAGATGTTTCAGGAACTCATAAACAGTAACCTTTTGTACTCTGGTGTCACTGAGACTTTAAAAAAAACTTCATGGGTTTATTTTATTTTTAATTTGTACACAGCAACATTCACTCTTTGTTGTACTGTTCTATGAGTTTTGACAACGGTATAGAGTTATGTAACTGTTTTTGCAATCCCATCCCCACAAATGTTCTCAATCAACTTCTCCTCATCTCTGGCAAAAAACTAGTGGTTGCCTGTCCACATGGTTTTGCTTTTTTAAAATGGAAACATGATACTTGGAGACTTTCATTATATTTATGATGATTCTGTGTTCCACGTGTCCACTTTTTTCATCACCCTTTTTCACAAATTTTACAAACTTAAAAAAAATGTCCAACTACTCTACAGTAGTTTGAATACTGTTTCTCCTCTCTCTAAATTCATGTCCACTGGACTTTATTTAGAAATAAGGTTTTGTGGATGCGGTGGAAGGTAAAGCTAGAGATGAAAACATACTGGATTTTGGTGGCCCTAAATCCCGAACGAGTGCCCTTGTACAAGACAGACTAGGACACACAGAGGCCTCAGGGATGCAAGCCATGTGGAGATGGAGGCAGAGATTGGACTTCTACTGCTAGGAACCAAGGAAACTGAGTGGAGCCACAGACACTGAACAGACAAGAAAGGGTTCTCCCCAGAGCTTTCCATGAGAATGTGGCCCAGTGGACACCTCAGTGTAAGCTTCTGGTCTCCAGAGTTGTAGAACATAAATACTTGTTGATGTAAGCCATCAAGTGTGTGGCAATTTGTTGTGGCAGCCACAGGAAAGTGGCACACACTCCAAGCTACAATAAAAGCTTTAGTTCAAGAACTGTCACCTCTCATTTGGGCACTGTCAACCTTCTCTACACTAAATTTTTTTCTTGGTGAAACTTCTGTGCTCTTTCCAATACCGTCTTTGCTTATCGAGTATCTTTGTTTTAATATTCACTGCTCTCAACAGATGGACAATCTAAGGTTCAGGAAGATATATAGCTGATAAGTGTCTATTTTCTCAGTCAACTAATATAATTTTCTCTGAGTTCTTCCCATTCTAAGATACATCCTTGGACTCTGAGGTTAGACCTGACTCTGGGCACAGAAAATGATGACCCAGAGACAACCGCTCACTCCCTGTCTTGAGTTGACTTTGCTTCTTAGCTCCAGGTCCTCCAAAACTGAGCTCACTCCTCCGTTCTCTGGTTTTTTCAATGACTTGATTGCTCCTTTGCATCTTGTGGTTTACTTGGGCTTCCTGCCCCTCATGTCTAGACATTGTAATTTGGATTTTAATACCTGTTGCTTAACCTTACTCATGCCATTTTCTCTTGCCCATCTTTCAATATGTGAATTGATTTCTCTTTCTTTGGCTGCTAATTGTCAACTCCTTCAGTGACTGAAGAGTCATGCTCATCTTGAACACAGATAATTTGAGCTGAAGCTTTTTTTTTTTTTTTGCATGTTTCTTTACTCTCTTTCTATGGATTTTTCTTCTGTTATTGAATAGAACACCAGATTCATGTCTCTAACCAATGTTCTTAAAATCTCTATTTTCTCTAGCCTGGAAGTTTCTGATGCAGGAATTGTGTATTGTTTATTTTGTGTACCCATCCTCTGGTATCATGCTTGAGGCTCCAGTTCTTTTTTTAAAAATTAATCTTTTTAGTAATACAACGCTGACAGCTAACAGTTCCCTACTGCTTGCACTTCTTCAGTGACTATTCTAAAAGCTTTAGATATTCAGTTAATCTTCATACAAACTTTATGAGCTAGTTAAAAGTATTGTCTTCATTTTACAGATTGGTAATCTGTGGCATGGGCAATTAGATACATGGCCTAAGGGCACAGCATTCATTTGTGGCAGACCTATGATTTAGGCCTCAGAAATCTGGCTTCAGAGTCTGTGACCTCAAGCACTGCCCTGGGGGATGAACGGGTGTGTGTGTGTCAGTCCTTCCTTGGGTCCCAGGTCCCTTCCCACATTCCCCATGCCTGTGGACATGAGTCGACGTATACCAGGAGTTCTCATCCTCAAGTCCAGAACTCAAACTGTGCATTTCCACAACATATGAGGTCTAGGATAACCTAGAGCTCTGCTGTTGTTTTAAAAGCAATTCATCTGTGTCCCAAAGCAAAAGTATTCATGAATAAGTTTTTACAATATGACATGTTCTTAAGTTCAGGGCCTACCTATTCTCTTTCTCCCCCCCCTTCTCTCTCTCTCTCTCTCTCTCTCTCTCTCTCTCTCTCTCTCACACACACACACACAATCTTTTTTTTTAAATTAGAAAGTCCCTTATTGCCATCTGTGAACATGGTTTCTCTTTTTTAAATAAAAATGGCTATTATATAAATTGAGTCTAAAAGTCTATAGTTGATGCATGGATTAATTATTGAACTACTTATAGAAAGAGTTTGTCTGACTTAAATCCAGCAAACACAAGAAAGCAAATTCTTTGAAAGCAAAGAAAATGAATATCCTCCTCGTAGAAATTAATGAGGACAGTGAGGGGAAATGTGATATTTGGGCCATCTGGTAAAGTACTGAGGACTTGTCATTAATTTTTTTCCTTTGCTCTGGCAAAGAAATGAAACCACTGATATTAGGCCAAAACTGCTGAGGTCTAGAGGCTAAATTAATTGAGCTGGGCTTTATTTTTCTAATGGGGGTGACAATGATGCTGGTAACAATTTCCATTTTGGTTTATAAATTCTCACAGTCAAATGCACTGCACTTAAATATCCTTTGTCACCATTTAGAATCTGTTTATTATAGCAAAGCAACAGTGAGGAGAATTATATTACACATTTGACTGCTTTTTGTTTGTATACATTGTTCTGTAATGTGTATCCAAAATTAAGATGCATTATGCATTTTATACATTAACATAGTCATCTATAAGCGGTACGTTTAAGACTATATTATTAAAATATCTACATCAGATACAAAAGCAGAAATCTTCAGATGTCTGTCAGTAAACTGATAGGTAAGCACTTAATGACAACAAAAGAAGGCCATTTGAAGAGAAAAAATAAAAGAAAACAGCTCATTCTATAACCATTCAAAAACATGAACTCAGTCATTATCATGCAGTTTCTAATGATTGTTGTTTAACAGTAAAAGAAACAAAGCTTTGTCACATCTTTCTCTGGGGCCAGAGTGAAAGGGTCAATTCAGACTAGTCATTTATTATGTGTCATGCAATCAGCAAGTAACATCTCTCTGTAGCTTTTCTGAAAATCAGGAAGCAGTAACTACCTTATAGATGTCTAAGGATTAATCAAGATGATAGTTTTAAATGCATAGAACAATACTTGGCACAAAATAAAATTTCAATATACTTGTTATTGATTGGATAGCTTTTATTAGGGTTATACATGATGCAAACTATCTTATAAGATAATTCTAAATTATAAAAGAACCTAAAAATAGAAATAAACTCTACTCACAGCTTACCATCTTTAAGAATACTAGATTAGGCCAGGCTCGGTGGCTCAGCCTGTAATCCCGCACTTTGGGAGGCCGAGGTGAGTGAATTGCCTGAGCCCGCGGGTTCGAGACCCACCTGGGCATCTTGGCGAGGCCTCATCTCTACAATAAATAAATAAATAAATAAATAAATAAATAAATTTAGCTGGGCATGGTAGCACACGCCTGTAGTTCCAGCTACTCAGAAGGTTGAGGCGGAAGGATCGCCGGAGCCCAGCAGGTCGAGGCTGCGGTGGCCGGGAGCATGTCACTGCCCTCCAGCCTGGGCAACAGAGTGAGACTCCAACACAAAAAAAAAAAAAAAAGAATACTAGATTAAAAACTAGACCTTTCCATACTTCCATATTGGAAAGATGTCCTATTATATTCAAAAGGCTCACAACATTTTTATACTCTTATAAATTTATGTTTTTAAGTTTTTCTACTTTTTAGTTGTTGTTTTACATGTATGGCATACAAATCTTATAGATAAACTAATAAAACGTGTTTCTCTGTTTCTAGAGGTTTAGTGAGTTTCAGTTAGTTATGGAGGGGCCATAGGGATCATGAGTAATAAGTTTCTCCTTAATTCTATCACCGTGAATGTGAACTACTAATAAAAAGATGCAATGAGTTTTAAAAAGAACCGGTAATCCCAAAATACTAATCGTACACATGTACATATATATATATATATATATATATATATATATATATATATACACGTATACACACACTCATATTTGTACATATGTATCATTTCTACCTATATTTTAGCTGAGATTCAAAGTCATGATAAATATTTTTGTAAATCATCAATGAGTCCATAGATATGCAACATTGTTTTGGGGGCTCTAGCCACTGGCCGGCTGGACTTTAAATTTAGACTTGAAGATGAGCATGGCAGCAAAGAGATTGACTCCTGAAAATGAAAGCACTAAGACTGCTCTGAATGGCGTAGTTCTCAGTCAGTCTCAAAGTTCAGATACTGGGACTGAGGGAAAAATAAACGCCCTTTCCTCCAGCTATGACAAGAATGGAAATAAACGGCTGTTGGTTTGCTGCTTGCGGTATGACAGTAAAGAAAGCCTGTTGACAACAAGAAACAGGGATAAGAAACACAACTTCTTGACCAGGTACAGAGCCAAGTTGCCAGCTGGCCCTGAGGTTAGATGGGTGAAATCCCGATTAGCTTCACGACGCAGGCATTTCAGTGACTGCATCAGTCTGGAGGCCCACGGGTGAGAAGGAAGCAATCACAAAGTGGCACGGGTGCCAGAGACTTGGAGGGGACGATAAGAAAAGCACAAGATAGCCGGGATCGGTGGCTCAGCCTGTCGTCCCGCGCCTTTGGGAGGCTGAGGTGAGTGGATGGCCTGAGTCCGCGGGTTCGAGACCCGCCTGGTCAGCGAGACCTCATCTCTACAATAAATAAAAAAATCAGCCGGGCGTGGTAGCGCACGCCTGTAATTCCGGCTACTCAGAAGGCTGAGGCGGAAGGATGGCCGGAGCCCAGCTGGTCAAGGCTGCGGTGGCCGGGAGCGGCCACTGCACTCCAGTCCGGGCGACAGAGTGAGACTCCAACTCAAAAAGCCAAAAAACCAACCAACCAACCAAACAAAAAAAAGCATACTCCATAATAGAGGTGAGAGTATTGCCTTAGTCCAGGGGTTCAAGACCAGCCTGGGCAACTTGGCAAGACCGTGTCTCTACAATAAATAAATAAAGATGTTAGCCAGGCATGGTAGTACACACCTGTAGCTCCAGCTACTTGGAAGACTGAGACGGAAGGATCGCCGGAGCCCAGCAGGTCGAGGCTGCGGTGGCCAGGAGCGGCCACTGCCCTCCGGTCTGGGCGACAGAGTGAGACTCCAACTCAAAAGAAAAGAAAAGAAAAGTACAAGATAAAACCAAAGTAAAACAAGCAACCCTCCCCCACATCTATGGGATATAAAAAACCTACCACAAAGAAAACAGGTCAGTATCAGAATATCAGAAAACACAGTCAATGAAAAATGTGCTAATGTGTATAAAAGGTGAAGCGAAGATAATCAATCGAGAAAATGCAAGAATTATGAACCAGTTTGCATATAATAACATAGCCTCCAAATGTGTGTGTGTGTATATATATATATATATATATATATATATATATATATTTTTTTTTTAGTAGGAGTCTCACTCTGTCGCCCAGACTGGAATGCAGTGGCCGCTCCCAGCCACCGCAGCCTCCACCTGCTGGGCTCCGGCGATCCTCCCGCCTCAGCCTTCCAAGTACCTGGAACTACAGGCGCGTGCTACCACACCCGGCTAATTTTTTTATTTTATTGTAGAGATGAGGACTCGCCTGCCCAGGCGGGTCTCGAACCCACAGGCAAGTATATATTTATGGTGTGTATGTGTGTGATATGTGCACATAGACATACAAAGGCATGAAAAGAAAATAAAAAGGAGAACTTAACAAACCTATAAGCACAGGGAGAAAAGGATTTAGCACATTTATTTTAGAAACTGGTAAATGAAGCTAATAAAAAATATTTTTCAGCAAAAATATTGCTACTGACATATTATGGACATATCCATAATTAATCGACATCCCTGCCCACAACTGTGACTTATGTGTCAGGTTTTTTGTCTAATTACTTTCTTTCGGAAGATCATGCCTTGAAGTATATTGAAGTGAGAATCTGTCGACCGTAAGACAGTTTTACATGTGCAAGCCCCTCTTTTTTCCTCTTTTATTCTTGAATAATAGGCCTGCCTAATTTTGAACTTGAAAATCTACCCTTTGACAACAAAATTATCAAGACAGCTATGTTAGATACTCCATCATACATGGAACTCTACATGAAGAAAAATTCCACTTGTATTTGTTTGCATTTGCATTGATTTTCTTAAGTTTAGATTCAGGAGTTCAAGTGTCTGTGGCAGGGGCATATTGTGTACAGGAAGAAACGGGCTTCCGGTGTCGCCATACCCCAAGCAGCGAACATCGCACCCAGCAGGTGACTTCTGCACCCTAGCTCCACGTCTATCATTTCCATTTTCATGTCCATTACAGCTCCTGCATGTAAATGAAAACATGTGGTGCTGGCTTTCCCGTTTCTGAGTTATTTCACATAGGATGGTGTGCTCCAGCTCCTTCCATGTTGCTGCAAAGGACATAATTTTGTTCTTTTTATGACTGCGTGGTATTCCATGATGGATGGATACATTTTCCTTGTCCACGCGATGGCCGATGGGCTCTTAGGCTGGTTCCATGACTCCGCTATTGTGAATATGCTGTCACAAACATACAAGTGCAAGTAACTCTTTTATATAACCATTTCTTTTCCTTTTTGCCCAGCAGTGGGATTGCGGGTTGGAATGGCAGTTCTATGTTCAGTTCTTTGAGAAAGCTCCATCCTGTGTTCCATAGATGTCGAACTAGTTTACAATCACACCAACCATGGAAAAGCATGTCCCTTCCTCTGCATCCACGCCAACATCTGTTGTTCTTTGATGTTTTAATAACAGCCATTCTGACAGGTGTAAGATGATATCTCATTCTGGTTTTAATTTGCATTTCTCTGATAATTAGTGATATCAAGCAGTTTTTCATGTTTGTTGGCTGCCTGTGCATCTTCTTTTGAGAAGTGTCTATTCATGCCCTTTGTCCATTTTTTGATTTTTTTAAAAATCAAAAATTTGAGCTCTTTGCAGCTTCTGGATATTAGTTTTTTGTTTGGGGCATAATTTTCAAATATTTTCTCCAATTCTATAGATTTTGTGTTCACTCTGTTAATTATATATGTTGCTGTGGAGAAGCTTTGTAGCTTAATTAAGTTCCATTTGCCTATATTTGTTTTTGTCACAGTTGTTTTGGGGGCGTTTGTCATAAATTCTTTGCTGAGGCCAATGTGCAGAAGAGTTTTTCCTAGATTTTCTTCCAGGAATTTTAGAGTTTTAGATTTTACGTTTAAGTTTTAAGTTATCTTGAGTTCATTTTTGAATAGGGTGAGAGATTAGGGTCCAAGTTTATTTTTCTGCATATGACTAGCCAATTTTCCCAGCACCATTTACTGACAAATTTTGAAGAATAAATGCCATACAGAACACGCTCACTAGGTTTAAGGGAATTCAATTAGAAAGAAGCAGTACAAATAGTATGTACATATTCGAAAACTTTAAAACATATTCCCAAATACTCGTAAACTAAAGAGAAAATCTGAATGAAAGTTATCATATATCTAGAAGCAAATGACAATGAAAGGACAAGATATCTGCTTTTATTTCCTTCAGAGTTTAATAAATCTATTTTGGTACGTCTACTGCTTAAGATAAAATTCATCTCCCCAAGAATTAAGACCATTTTCAGGAATGTCTATAACTAGGGTACCTATATAATGTATCATTTACACTGGAGTGCTTTTGTAAATGAAAGCAAGAACTATTGATAATTAATATGGATGAACCAGAATGCTCTAAAGATCATTTTCACAGCTGGAATTTAGAACATTTTTAATATATTCAGAAATTTATATTGTTGCTTATTTACTTATTTTTTCGAATTGTGCCTTCTATTTTCAGGATCAATTTTGACTATAAAATTTTATGTTTGGTAAAAAATATTTCTGTTTCCCTTGACATTTCTGACACTTTCATAGATGTTAATTTACTTAAAATCTTTGAAATTACTTCTTTCCAGGTTATTGTTCACTCTTAAATGAACTTTTTTCCATAAGCTATTTTAGTTTTCTCAGCTACCATTAATACATATAGATACATACATATAGTCCCAGATAATACATATAGTCCCAAGAATGAATTTAATTTTTCACTCTAGTATAATAAATGTATTAAAATTAAGAATACCTCAGGGATGATTATGGAAGTCCCACTATGTACAATAATAAGCTAAATTCAGACATTTTCTTCATACTGTGAAATTCACAGCAGCAAATAATTAGTGGAATTTTGCACCAGAGAAGTAGAAGCAAAACTGTCATCGTTGAGTAAAGTGTTTTTTCACCTTGTAAAATTGCCAGGTGGCCCACTCAATTCCCAGCCTGCATAAATGTTTAACAGTTGAAAGTGCCTTTGAAGTGTCATTGTCTGTAAATGTTCTAGTTTTCCTAGTTGCTAAGTTTGTTGACTGTTCAGATGCATGAGAGGGCTGATTTTGTGAACTTGGTATCCCTGAGACCCATAGCTTTGGGTACAAATTCTCCTCGGTCCTGTCTCCTTGGGGTGTGTTGCATCCAAAAAGGCAAAATTTCCTCGGGTCCTCCAAGATTCCCGGCATCACACTGGGCTCTTTTGGGGACTGCCTTCATCTCTGAAACACTGTGGGGTGGCACCCTCTAAAAACATTCTTTAGGCCGTAACTTTTAGAACCTTGTGTTTTCTTTTGATTGCTAATCCTTTCCTCCAAGGGCGTGGACGAATAACTTTTTAATGTTTTCCTTATTTTCAGCATCACAAAGGGTTAGCAAACCGGGCTGCCTTTGCATTGACAACACTCCTTAGGAGTGTGAGTGCTTCATTCTCCTCAAGTATTGCGGGTGTTCTGTTCTTCCCTGCACAAGGAATAGTTCTCCTCCAGAAATGAAGTTTGGATCATGCCATCCTGCCTCTGCAAATTTCTTCTGATTTCGCCAGAAAGGGTTCCCACATTTTCAGGAAGGCAAGATCTGGCCTCCAGATCTCGATTTCCTTTGGTGTCCTGGCACATTGGTCTCACCACCACCACCTCTTCTGGCCAAAGATATTTCACGTTGCTGAAGAAAATCACTCAGGCATTTCCACGTGTGTGGCCTCCATCAGAAAGGAACGCAGATGCTCTGTCATTTCATCCTCTATAAACTTCTAGGTCCTTGGACTCGTTGATGTTCAAGAGGTTGTGATCCTATTTGCTCTAAATTGCAAACGATTTCAGATTAGAGTGGATAGTTATGTATCTTCCCACATATTCTGGGAAATTGTAAAGATTTTCTATCGCAGTTTAAGTTATTTGAATAATCTCTGGACCAAACCTCCACTCCTGATTCAGTCGAGGACTAAAGGGATGCCACTTCCAATTTCGAGGCCATTAAAGGCAAAGCCTTCACTGGTGGCAGCCGTGCCCGGGTCATTTTCACCACGTGGTTCTTTTTCGAGTGTGTCAGTGACTACAGCTCCAGCAGCCATGGAGACAGCGGCCTCCTCTGCAATTGTCGTATCGTCGCCTCATCATTTTCGCTCTACAGTCCTTGCCTGAGCATGGGAATTTGAGAAACCCGACAGCGACATGCAGACTTCCATGCCTGCACTTGGGCTGGCAGAGGCGTGTGGGGTCAGCGGAGTGCACTTGCAAAGGAACAGCAGCACGTGCTCTGCAACTGGACTTCAGAGGCCGCGTTTGATGAAACAGTAGCGGCCACCTGGTCCACAGTCCCTCAGTAGCTGCAACTGGCGGCACCAAAGGGAGAAAAATGTAACCTTTCACACCTTTTTTCATGTTTAATATCCACGTATTCCTTCTGGAGGCCAAAAGGGAGTCGAGGAAATTATAATTCCCTCAAACCACTTGAAGAGGGGAACAAAGTAAAGCCAGAAAATTACAGCTTCTATTTAACTCTCCGACGCAGTGTGCCTCCGTGTTAAATAGGTGATTTTTCATGGAGGAGCAGAGGAATTTAAGCCCGGGTTCCTCCCGTCTGCTCTAAATGGTACCTCGGCAGCCCCTGTGAAAATAATGTCTGATTTCCTCAGGGACCCATTGGGCTGTGTCTACTCGTCTGGCTGCTGTGAGTGCAGGTTGCATGTTGTACTCTGAGCTGTTCTTGGGTCTTTTTCGCTGAGGAATTTGGCTTTTCCTTTGGGTTTATTTAAAGGAACGTGTGGACAAATTAGTAAAGACCCAGAACTCACTGTCACAATTGCCAAAGGGTTTAAACAGGCTCAGTGACTTCACCTCCTTCTCCTCCAAGTTTGGTGGGACATTTATTTGTTGGTTTTAAAAAGGAAAACTGCTTACATCAATGCATAACACTGCTGCTGATTCTAATTGTATTCATTTGAGGAAACGTGGGAAATGCATCAGGGTCCATGCTCTCATGGACAGCCTGCGCGGAAAGTGTGTCTCCACAGGGGTGATGCCTGCTGCCCAGTGCCATGTGACACATACACAACTTCATATGTGACTCGTGAGCTGTAATCAATCAGGTCTGTTTCCCAGGTCAGCAATTCTTTAGGCTTACATATCAATTATCTCTCCCTTTGTCAAAACATGCTTCAGGATGAGAACGAAGATGTAACCACACATAACTCATGGCATTAATAACCAACCAGGGTTTTTCCTCTTACAGGATATATTATTAAATATCATCCTATATTTTTGCTAGTTAGATGTGATAGATCTTTGGTAACGTCTTAGACAATAGAGAAAGCTGCATATATATGTGCATATATGTATACATTTAAATATATATTTATATATTTATAATCTATAGCTGTTTATACTGAGGTTTTCCTAGCTATAGTTCAGTTTAGTTATAATAGTTTCCTGTGTATTTTTTGCTGAAATTTACTGCTTACCAGCTCTATTCACAATAGCAAAAACATGGAACCAACCATGTTGCCCATCGAAGCTAGACTGGATAAAAAAAAATGTGGTATATATACACAATGGAATGTTATGCAGCCATAAAGAAGGACAAATATATGGACTTTGCAACAAATTGGATGGATTTAGAGTTGATCATACTCAGTGAACAAAGAACTGAGTTCCATATGTTCTCACTCATAAGGTGACCTTGAACAATTATAATGCTATAAGAAAGTGATTGACAGTAGCGGAAAACTGTCAGGGGAAGGAGGGTGGGACTGGCAGTTGGTGGAAATTGCTAAGGGAGGGAGGGGCATACCTTGTCAACAAGGGTACCTGCATGTTCAATGTTTGTATACATAATCCTGAATTGTACTTCACATCTTTATAATAAATAAATAAATAAATATTTTTTAAAGTAGAGAAAAATACAAAAAAAAAATTGCTGCTTAGCAGTAAATAAGGAAAACCTTTGTTTATAATAACTAAATTTTGATGTTAAAAAATCTTTCATGCAAACAAAATTATAGAATAAGACAAGTCTTGGAAATGTAGCAAATGAAATGGTATGCTTTCATGAAGGTAATAGGGTATTACTATTTCAATGATTACCAAAGTATATAAAAATCAAAACACAAAAATGAGAACTATTAGTAACAAACATAGCAAGTAAACTTTTAGCACTAAAATTAGCATAACATTAGAATTGCAATAACTAAAATTATTATAACATTTTTATATTTAAAATTATAAAATTACAATTACTAAAAATAGAAAAAATTGGTAACAAACATAGTAACAAAACCTGTGGCATTAGTTACAGCTACCTACTTCCTAAGGCATGATACATAAAGCATACATTTTTTTAATTACTAAAAAGTGAGAAATAAATGGAGGAGGAAGGAAGAGTTGGCATGTTTATTCAATGTCATACAAAGGCATTGCCACACTTGATTTTGTTCTCTAGGCAAATTTTCATGTTGACTCAAAAGAAAGTGATTTTGTTGCTTACATGCTAATTAGAATCAAGATACGATAAAGTTATATGTTAACATATAGACTCTGTTGAGTAGAAAAGACAATCATTCCAAAGGTGATGGGGCCCTTGGAACTACTCTTACTATTTTCCTATTCCCTCTTTTATAAGTTAGACACAGTTTTGACAATTTTATATTTGTATAATAATGATTTTAACTTTTCAAAAACTATTCCTTTACACTATGAACTCAATGTAAGATTCACAAAAATATTAGCCCTCATCCTAAAAATAATTAAATTCTCAGTCCTCTAGTATATTACAAAACATTTGGTTGAAAAAGACTTTGAAGAGTACCATTATTTTCTACAAACCTTATAAAATGAGAAACTTAGTTAAATTCTTCATTTGTATCTTTTTAACAGTTTCAGCAGGGGCTGATGAAACAGAAGGTAAAGTTTTTCTCCGGGGTCAGCAACACATGGCTAATTTATCAGTGTACTATTATTTCATTCTTTAACATACAGTGCTATTTAGCATTATACAGGATAGACAGAAAGTGAAATCAATCCAAACAAATGCATAAAAATATATGTAAAATAATCTGTAAGAAACTAAGGAACGCAGCGTTGACAGGTTGCATACGTAAACCTCAATAAACTTTATGTTACGTGAAAGAAGGGGTTGGTGAAAGACGACCTATTTTAGTATCCTATATATGTGTGAAATGTCCAGAGTGAACGCATTTATAGAAACAATAGATATGAGTGCTTGCTTGGGATTTGGATGGGGACGGGAATGACGAGTGAGTGCCCATGTGTGCGGCGCTTCTTTGTGTGATCAAGAGTATGTTCTAATGTTGGATTGCAGGGAGGGTTGCACAACTCTTTTAATATACTGAGAGCCATTGTCTTGTTTGTTCACTTAAAAGAATCAAAATCATGGTGAGACAGGAGAAAGCTAGACACCAGATAGGCAGACACTTAGGACGGTTCCCAGGAGCTGCAAGCTCCGTGGACTGGAGTGAACATACCCACCTCCAGGTCGGTGGACTTCATCTTTCGCGCGCTTTTTCCTGATTGGCCCTTCCCAACTAGACCAGACGAGGGCGCCTCTCTCCGATTGGTGCTCTGGCCAACCAATCAGCAGGCTCTATATAAACTCCTGGCCGCCACCAGGACCCGGCAACCAGGCGACCGGGACCCCTCCCCTGCCGGGGGGTTTTCTGGCCTCTGATACGTCCCCCCTGACTCGCCCTGTGGTTGTCTGTGCCCCTCGTTCTTCCTGGGCTCGAGACAAGCACCCAGACTCGAAGAGCCGCTGCTGAAGACCCCCGGGCTTGAGGACCACCAGACTTAGAGAGCCGCCCCTGCAGGGGTTGGCTGGCAGAACCGGCCCAGTGGGTTCTGGACCCAACCCGGTGGGTGAGCTGACAGTGGGGCAGAGCTGATGGGGCTCACAAAGCCAAGGGGACCCCACCCGGACCACCCATCTGGCAGAGCCATATGCTCTTTGGGGGTGGGCTTGCCGACCCGCTGAACCAACAGAGCTGTGTCACTTCTCAGGGCTTGGCTCACCGACCCCCCCAAAGCTGCAACCCTCTTAGGGGGCCCCGCGGCTGCCGGCATCCTCGAGTTCTCGGGGGCCACTTGCTCCCCCGTGGGACGCCATCACGTCCCGGCCACCACGTGGATCCTGGGCTGGAAGGAAAGCTCGGGGCTCTGCGACATTTCTTGGGGGGCCGGCTCGTGCTGGGATCAAAAATCGTCTCCAGGGCGTGCGCCTTATATTGCAACAGAAGTGTCAAAATGAGATGCTCTGCTATGGCTTGAGGGTTTTCAATACACTCGCTCTCCTCCAATATGCGTTTCTTCTTGAGTTTGGGTTGTTCTCATGATCCCAGTCAGGGTATTGTGAGAGCGAATCGGCTATGTTCATGTTGTTGGGTCAGCTTTACAGTCCTGTGGTCGTATGATGGTATTAAAATGAGCAGTATTTAGGCTCATGCTAACATAATTTGATATTGCATGAAAATTATATAGAGAGATAGATTTGCTCTCGTATATTGCCAACATGATGTGATAATAAGCCACACATTCACAGGGTTTGGTTTTCTTTGTTCATCCAAGACATACTCAGCATTGTGAAGAGTATTTCTTGAGGCTTCAGGTTTATTCGGTTACTAGGATGCGGATAATAACCAGTATTTAAAAGAAAAATGAAGAACAGCTGTTAGTAATGTTAACAGAAGAGATTGTGCTAACATTTGCTGTTTACAGACAAATGCCTCTGTCCTTTTCTTTCTTCTTCCTCTTCCTTTAGGCTTTCTCTTCAAAAGTCTTCACTCTCCACTCCTGTTTGCCTGTCATCTTGTCGGTCCACACAGTCACCACTTGCGGATGCAAATTTTGTAGTGGCTCATAACCACTTAAATCAACCGCATAAACAAACGCTTTAAGATGGAGATGGAGGAGAGTCATTTCAATTTCAGACAAGATTGCATTACCTATGTGGTTGAAGAACATTTTCTTTATACTCTAACCTTAAAAATCGTGTGTGTGTGTGTGTGTGTGTGTGTGTTAGTCACAACCAGAGCCATGAGAATGGAAAAGCAGTGGGTGTACACACACACACACACACACACACACACACACACACACACACACACACACACACACACACAACTCATTGAGGGAAAGAATCCGAGGCTGGACTTCTTCAAAGGACTACAAAGAACTTTGTATAAAGAAAAGGAAATAACATAGGCTCCAAAATAACCTCTAAAAACGTAAGTGCTTGATCCATATTTTTACAGATTTGATATTAGTTTATACATAAAGATCCTCTTTTATGTGCTACTTTACTCAAAGCTAAATTTCAGATGATCAAGTTTCATGGTTCCAATGCTGATGTTTAATTCCTTTTTTAAAATGTCTGACCTTGACAAAATAGAGCAGAGTTTGAATCAACAGTAAACATACCTTCTCTATTTCCAGAACTCAAATAGCTTTACAGGTACCATCTCAAAGACACAGCTTTGGGGTGAGAAATTACTTCCTTTCCTGCATTTAGAGGGCTGTGATTTTCATGTCAAGATGCATATTTTGGCTATTGACGAGTGTGTGCTAATGAAAAACTTGCAACTTTTTCGCAGACAGCTTTGTCATTTCAGACAATCCACTCCCTTTCCTGTCTGGACATTTTTTGGTTTTGTTTTGTTTTTATTTTTAATTTTTGTGAAATCCATAGACAATATTGTCTTTTAAACATGATTTCTATGTGTACTGGCATTTCTTTCTCTAATCTTGTGGATCACAAAATAACATGTGTTTTTATTTATTTTTGGATTATGTTCACACTTTGGAGTACTATTTGAGTTTTGATTTTTAACAGAAGAGATTCTGGAGAATTTCATCTTTGAGATACCAGATTATTTATTCTTTTCTCATTCAAAAGTTCTGTAATTAAAAAATTACAGAAAATGAGAATTTGAAGTAATGTTTTTAAGTTAAGAATCATAGATTACTAGGCCTCTAAATAAATTTAAATTATATGTCAGCCTTCAAATCTTTAGCCCACTTGTAAAATTATAACACATATCTACATTACTATCATCAGTAAATTGAAGAGATCTTAAACTGGTAACAATAGTCAATGTGCTTGTACAAAGAAAATATCATTTTTCTGCATCTATTTATTTTGGCCAATTTTTTGTCCCACTATTTTCTGTGATTCCCCATCCCCACCATGAGAATCAGTTTCAGTGAAAATTATAATTATAGTTAAAAGAAAGTTCAATATTTTTATCTCTTAATTTTTATTTTTTTAAGTAAATTTTCAGGGTCAGGCATGGTGGCTCTCACCTATAATCCCAGCACTTTGGGAGGTGTAGGTGAGAGCTGAGCCCAGGGTTTCAAAACTAGCCTGGGCAACTTGGTGAGATCTCATCTCTCCAATAAATCAAAAAGAAGAAGAAGAAAAATAGCTGGGCATGGTGATGTATGCCTGTAGTGCCAGCTACTCAGAAGGCTGAAGTGGAAGAATTGCCTGAGTCCAGGAGGTCCAGGCTATGGTGTCCATGACTATGTCACTGCACTCCAGCCTGAGTGACCAAGTGAAACTCTGACTACAAACATACATACATATAAATAAATACATTTTCAATTTTACATTTATTTTCTTATCCAATAGGTCTAAATGTCATATGCACACATTTCAAAATATACTAATAGTACATTGTATATGATACGTTCTACTTAAACCAAAAAAATAAATTTTAATCATATTTTTTCAAAACAATCCTCACAGTCACTCACAATTAATTTATCGTTTAAAAAAATTAACTGCTTTTTTTCTTTTATAAATTTTATAAAAAGGCAAACAGTACATTTTGTGTTGATAGCTGGCTTAAATCAAATTGGGATTTAAGTTTCAAAAGGTAGACAGTAGAATAATTTATATAAATGTTTGTCAACTGACACTAATAAACTGTATCTGCAAAATTTTTAATGCAGAATAGCAGAACTACTTAAACAAAAGCAATACTAATTTAAATTAAAACATAGCCTAAGGACAATTTTACATGTGACATTTAAAATAGCATTGTTTTAAGTGATGTTTTCAGTTGAAATAGAGATCTAGCAGTTATAAAATTATTACCAAAATGTAGTTTTTCATAGGCCTGTTATTAAGTACAAGTGCTCTTCCTGAAGCTAAAAATAATAGACATACATTTAATATGCTTTGTTTTTTCAATAACACTCAATTGGGGACAAATTTGAGCCCAACAGACACAAATTTCCTTTTTAATTAAAATGAGATAATTTCTGCTCCTGCTCATGAAGTTTGCTACACAAAATAACAGCTTGTTCACCCACGTAAAATTTGGAAAACTGCAACAAAGTACTCACTACTTTCATGCTAATGGGGGATGCTTTTTTTCATCTAAATCCAGACTTGTTTCAGGGAAGATCATTCAATCTCATCTAAGGTGAATGATCAGCACAGAGTTCTTCCTTTATACTAAAGTAACGTTCTCAAGTTGACTAGAAGATTCAGATAAATGGTGCTTCCCCCAGTCATTCAGTTTTGTTGAAAAGGAGGCAAAATACCCACCAATTTTCATCTAAAATTATTTCAGGTGGTTTTTAAATAAGACTTAAGGTATTCTGATATTCTTCCTCCCTCTCAAGTCCAAGAAATTTTGAAAACACTTTAGTATTTCCTTTTGCATCACGGTTTTCCAAAGGTTTTTCCAAAGAGTTTTTCTTAAAAAACAAGGACTGTTGTCACTCAGAAGAAAAAAGAAAGAAAGAAAGAAGATAAGAAGGAAAAAAAAAAAAAGGATAAAGTAAAATCTACAGCACAGGGGTACATTATTGTTCATTAATTCTAATTTTATGTGATGCAAAATATCTGATAGGTAGTCTGGTTTCCATACCAAATCTCACCTTTAAAGTACCCAGCAAAACACGACCGACTAAATTCTGGAAAATAATTCTTTGATCTATCTTTCAGCTCAAACAACTATTGTGAACTCTTCTTTGGGTAAACTATCAAATTTTTGCATGTTTATCAAGACTTATATGCTCTGCATTGAGGTTTTCTCTCACTTCTTTAAATAATCTTGAGTGAACGGATATTTATTTTTAAAAAATTGTAACAGCCTCAAAAACGCCTTCATTTCTTATTTAAGAATTTTTTACACTAGTGCATCTCTGTGGAGAAATATGACATTAGAATTTATTCTTTTTTTTTTTTTTTTTTTTTTTTTTTAAGAAAGAGAAGTAAAACTCTTCATAAAGCCCACACTTGGTAAGGCACCATCTGTATCTATACCAGTTTATCTTTAAAATATGTTTTGGTCACTCTTTAGTTTCATGGCCTCTTTAAAATAGAAAATACTTTTCTAAATTTCACTGTAATTTGCAAATCTTGCAAATACTACAGTACAACATTTCCTGGAGAAATCTGTTCACTCCTCAACCTGAATATAAAAGTTTGGTTTTTTTTTTTTTTAACATAAGCCTATTCAGCATATAACATGTATATGATACAGCATATAGCATGTATTTATAACACACTATAAATCACCTTATTATGTTGCTAGAAGATGAAACTATTTAACCAAAAAAATGACAACTATTTATCATTCAACTTGCTTATTACTAGAATATTTTCTTCAAATATAATATAAAATATTATATTTTTTAAAAATCAAGCTGATAAATATCTACAGTGTGTAGTAAGTAGAGATATGATTATCCACTCTGTTTACAAAAGACGAATTTCTTCTACATTTCAACAATTATTAGTAGCAGCATGGAAGGTGGATCAATTAATTTCAACAAAAATGTGGAATAACCCTGATGTTAATGAAGGTTTTGGCAACATAATTCTCAGGTGAGATTCACATATTAAAGGAAAAGATATAACTGAGAGAAATTCTCCCAATTATGAACTATCATGTTGAAGCAGTTTTGTTTTGCAAAGACAGGGAAAATCTAAGAGAGGGAGATACTTTCTTCTTTGTAACTCTTGGAATTATGATAATGTGATTCATTCCACTTCTCTCGGGAGAAAAACTCTTATTTACTCAGTGGTTGAGAAACTGCCAATGGAAAAGTTCCAATCACGATTCACTTCGGATATTGCCATAGTCTGTAAGCCCTCATCTTGCCCAAAGTTATTTCGTCTCCTTGATGCCAACCTGAGTCTAAACTTTGGTTGATGCCGAAGCATGCGTGCCAGGCCGCTTCATGGATCTGGGACTATGCTAGCTCCAGGACTCTTTGCGGCACCAGCCGAGGCTTCTCCTTCTGCCGTTCATGCATACTTTACCCTACGTAATCGCTGATCTCCAGAGCACTCCGGCTAAACTTCTTCATCTCTTAGTTTAGTTCTATATCTGTTGAGATTAAGGTAAATCTGGAACTTAATATAGCACCTTGAATAAGAGAAGGAATTTGAATCAAAGGGTCATAAGAAGTCATAATCGCTAACGATGTAATCCGTGGAAAATGTACGATGAAAAGTAAGTAGGACAAGGAAATACACTGGGGTGTACAAATATTTAAAAAGTTAGACGGAAGAAAAGAAGCCAGGAGAGAAGACGCCGAAAAGAGAAAGAGAAAAAGGCAGAGAAACGAGCCACAAGAACCAAGGCCAGGTAAAGTCTTCAGAAGGAATCCATGATCTCAAGGTCAGGTACTGTGGAGGTGTCAAATAGGAGACAAATGCCAGATACAGTGTATATTAGGAATTGAATGCTTATTATGACAGAAGTCATTTCAATGAAATCAAAGAAGCACAAAAGCCAGACCAGAACGGGTTACACAGCAAGGTGGAAATGGAGAAAAACTAAAAAGTTCGTTGATGGGTGTGATCATTATATTTATATGTCAACTTCACTGGGATATGGGTGCCCAGATAATTGGTCAAACATTATTCTGAATGCCCCTGTAATGGTGTTTCTAGATGTTGTTACCCTCTGAATAGGAAGGCTGAGTTAAACAAATTGCTTTCTCTAAGAATTGGGCGTCATTCAATGAATTAACGACCAATAGAACAAGGCTGAGTAAGAGGGAACGATTTCTGACTTAACGCTCAGCCAAAACATGGATCTTTGGGGCCTTTAGATTTCAACTAAAACACCGGTGCTTCTCAGGCCTCAAACAAGCTGACTGCAGTTCTTGGGATTTCACCATTATCACTATCTCCCTCGCTTTCTCCTTGTCTCATCTTGTATCCTTTTGATTCGGTTATCTGGGGAGCCTTGAGGAATATCAGTAGACTACATTTTGTTTTAAGAAGCCAGGCTAGAAGTGAAGAATTTCCCCAGTGGATGTGTTTACATCTCAAATGAGACTATGCCAGTGGTAATCTACTACTTCCTTGTTCTTTGTCAGGTTTCTTCTCATTTTCTTTACCCAGCTATAGGATGCTGACACTTCTCTGTTTTTTCTGTAGTGTTCCCATGAGCCATGCCACTACACAAGAAACTAGACTGCATATTCCAGATGTTGAATCTTTTACCGCGGATAGGAGTCCCAGCATATTCTCTCTGTTTGTCGATCTGCCATCTGTAAGCTGAAATCCAGGAGAGCACGTGGTGTAATTCTCATCCAGGTGTGAAGGGCTGAAAACCAGGAGAGCCAATGGTGTAAGCTCCAAACCAAGTGTGGAAAAAGACCAATGCCCCAGCTGGAAAGCAGTCAGGCAGAATGAGTTGATTCTTCCTCTTCCTGCCTTGTGTCCTTCTTCAACAGATTGACACTACCCGCCATCAAAGGGACAACAATCTGGGTTCCTTAGTTTACTGATTACAATGCTGCTCTCAGAAGAAACACTGTTACAGATGCAGCCACAATAATGTTTAACCAAATACCTGGGCACCCCCAAATCCCAGCCAAGTCGGCAAATAAAATTAAGCATAACAAATGAAGACATACTCTGACAAATTTTGAAAGTGTTAACCTCACTATTATATAAAGAATAGATGTAGGTGGTTAAGGGCAAAGTCAGGAAAGCCCATTGGGAATTGTCAAAAATTTTCTACACATAAAAACCACATCATTAATATATTTAATTGAGTAATGTAGTTTCTATAGATAACCATAGGTGTGGCCTAATTGAAACAGAGGGATGTTATATCTTTAGAATTTAATTTTGGTGGTAAAACTTTTTAAACACCTCATATGCCATCTGTTTACACTCATTATCACTATCTTTACTTGTCTCACTTTCTCAAATGTGTGTTTTTAATAAAACTATATCTTGAAAAGAGAAAGATTTTAAGTTTGTAGTGTATTTTCACTTTTAACAAAGCTTCCATTTCATATCAGTTTTGATCGTTCTCATACAATTTGGTTTTGCTGTAGATACAAGTTTCTTTAGGTTATTTTGGCAAATATACACTAGTTCTAATTCTTAGACTCTATTGCAGTTAAAATAATTCTTATTTGATTCATTTGACTTTTAATAAATAATCCCTCTTTTCATATAATATGAAAGTATAAATCTTTTTTAAAACTAATCTTAAATAGAGGTAAACAATACATGTAACTAACATCAAATCAACCTGATATTGTGATTTATTCATTTACTCATATCAGATACCAAAGTTTTAGTGGGCACGAATTTTGCAACAGAAGCCATTCTATTCACAAATGTGAAATGATTAATGAAGAGACATCTTTCTGTTCCTCACGCATGCATACAATCCAGGTAAGGGGAGAGTCAAGAAGAAACATGCAGGTAATCAAGCAATGATAAATCAATAAAATCAGTGCAGAGATAATAAAAGGAAAGAGTTTACTAAGATAGAAACAATAGAAGGAGACCAACTTTAGTTTAATTGATAAAATAGGATTTTTTCTAGAGAAGTCATATTTAAGCTGAGACCTAAGAATAAGAAACAGCAAGGTTTGCAAGAGGTGAAAAAAAATGTATGATAGACAGTAGGAATGGCACAGATAAAGCCCCAAAGGTAAGAATGACTTCAGTGGGATTAAAACTTCAAGGCTAATGCTGCGTGAGTGGAACCACCCAGGCCTGAGTGCAGGGGTTGACTGCAATCCCAATTATTTTAACTGCAATAGAGTCTAAGAATTAGAACTTGTGTGTATTTGCCAAAATAACCTAAAGAAACTTTCAGATACAGCAAAACCAAATTGTATGAGAATGATCAAAACTGATATGAAACGGAAGCTTTGTTAAAAGCTCTGGGGCGTGCTTAAACTCTTCCAGTACATTCTGTGAAAGGACAGATTATTTAGGGAATCATTTTAAGGAAGATTTTACCCAAGCTCATTGCCTAGTTTAAACAAAAGATGTGAGTTATTTGATTGTATTAATCAAATCAAATGCTAATTTTTTTCTCCTGAACGTGCAAGAAAAAAGAATTCCAGGAAGAAAGTTTTTCATTTGTGACAGCCTCTCAATTTCCAGGCTTCATTGCAGGAAATCTGCTTCTGTGTTTATGTGCTTTGATCTTGCCATTGTATTTCATCTTAAAAATTCTTTGTAAAGGGCTATCAAATATAAGCCTTGGGAAATAGATATAAAATCCATTTCCATTTTTATCCTATTACTGGGGTCTTTTTTATTGAAAAAAAAGTCCCTAAGGTTGGCCTTATTTTGCATGCAGCTTGAAGATGCAGATTAATGTCTGCTGAGATATATTTTTGTATTTTAACTTTGATCATAGTTGAAATCCTAATAATGTATTTAAATGTATTTTTCCCTTAGGTAATAAAATAGCCTTTTTTATTTTTACCAAAGAATAATATAATTTTCATACTGCATGTATAAATGTATATTTCTTCAATAAAAATCAGTTGAAAATCCTTTTATAAAATAAAAATATAAACCATAGACAGGGATATATTCTTACTGTAGAATACAAGCTGAGGACTATAAATTGCTCACTACATCATAAATGATGTAATAATTATAGAAATGTATTTTAACAATATAAGCAGTGATTTATTAAAAATTAACCGTTCTTTGATTTTTTTCAGTAACTTTCATTTTCTGCCTTTTAATATTAAAACATTGATAAGTTGATCTGTTATGCCAATCATACTGTAAATGTAACAGAAATTGCAAATTCAAATTCAGACGTGGATAATTCAAATTTTCCTAATCTAATATCAGAATTTCCTTTCAGGAACGTATGTACTATCATTTTTATGGGAAAATCCACTATACAATTCAGTAGCTAACACAGATGCATTTAACAGCTCGTTCATTGTGAACTGACTGAAATAATTCTAGTAGGTGCACTGTATTATTATATTTTGAAAATGCACATTCTTTATTACCAAATATAGAAGACTAAACACTTGCAAACACCACAAAGCCAACACTTGCGGGACGGGTGGATGGTACTCAAATAGGTGAGAATGATGCCACCGTGCATAGGCACTGCTTTGGAAAAGTAGCATCTGCTCTTGCTGTTTGAGCAGTGGTACCCATCAAAACACCTGCAGAACACTTGCAAAATACCTAAGCCTGTCCTATCTCAGCTGAAGCCAAAACGGGGAATGGTCTCTGTGGCAAACCAGAGTAAGGCAATCAAACACATAGGGAAGGAAGGTCGTTCAGGTATCAGAAATCAAAAGGGGCGAGGCGGCCCGGATGCCTCTGTACCATTGGGCTGGGGCTGCAGGGATGGACTGAGAATAACTGCGCATGAATTAAGGCTGTGGATGTAGAGATGGAAAGAAATAATCAAGAGACAGGGAGGATGATCGTGTGGATAGCGTAGAAAAGGCAGGGAGTAATTTCACTGTGCAGAGGAAACGAACGCCATTGTTGAAGAATCTGAAACAAACGTGCTGAAAGCAGACACGAGCGGTCCAATGTTTGCCACGAGCCATGCATGGCCATTGAGTACTTGAAATGTGTCTGGCCTAAACCGAGATGCTTTTTGTGTGTAAAATACACATTATATTTTGGAGACTTAGTAGAAATAAAGAATATCAAATATCTTAGTAGTAGTACTATCGTAGGACTATCTTGATGGCTCATTAAAGTGGCAATATTTTGAGCATGTTGGAAAGATATCATATTAACATCAATTTTGCCTATTTCTTTTTACTTTTTCAAAGGCAGCTACTAGGAAATTTAAAACTGCCCATGTGAATTTCACTTTGGCTTGGCTTAAATATCTACTGAGCAACACTACCTTAGACAATTATATGAACTTCATAATTTTGAATGTCACGACATTTCTAAGATTCTACTTCACCTCAGCAGAATTTGAATACCTATACTTCCCAAAAAACCCACAGGCCTATTTGGAAAATAAATTAAAATAACATACAAAATAACTTTGTGCATAACAAAATTATAAATTATTTCAAAAGACATTATGTGAATAAAATGTACAATTTACCCTGTTATTTTGACAATAATTTATGTATAAGCATAACTTCTATGATGAGTCAGTTATTTAATCCTTAGCATAGATTATTACCTGGGAAATTTATTTAGAGAAGTCTGATTACTGCCTAAAGAAATACAGAAGAAACTCATGATAGCGTATGACTATTATCTAATAACCTTATAAAATTCAAAATTTGGTGAGGCATAGTAGCTCACGCCTGTAATCCCAGGACTTTGGGAGGCTGAGATGAGAGGATTGCTTGAGCCCAGGTGTTCGAGACCAGCCTGAGCAGCACAGTGAGAACCCCCATCTCTACAAAAATGATCCAGGTGTGGTGATATCAGTGCACCTGTATTCCCAGCCACCTAAGAGGCTGAGGTGGGAAAATAGCTTGAGCCCAGGTGGTTGAGGCTGCAGTGAGCTGTGATTGTACCGCTGATCTCCAGCCTGGGCAACAGAGCATGATCCAGGCTCAAAAAAATTAATAAATAAAAAATGGGCTCTGTAACACCCAACCATTTATTCTTTTTGGTCTAACACTACCCCTCCAAGCCTCACTAGGCCCGATCTTCAGTATTCTAAAAGTTATTGAACAAACAAATGGTTGTCCTACTTATTGATTGCAACAATTGATGAATTCTGACTATTTTCTGTTTAGCTTTCTTCTTTTGCTTGTAGCCTCAGTTTTAGATTCACAATCAATATATAGATACGTGTATCTCTAAAAATCTACCACAGAAACCAAAACTGAGTACCATGTGTTCTCACTCATAAGTGGACCCTGAGCATTTATCATAATGCTATAAGAAAGGGATTGTCAGTAGCAGGAAACTGCCAGGGAAGAAAGGAGTTTATCAATAAGGGTAACTGATCTCAAACCAGGTGAAGTAGGGACCAAAGGGAGGCCTAAACTTTACCTGTACAATACCATTTGTATATCTAACCCTGAACTGTACCCCACAGCTTTAAAATAAAAATTTAAAAAATGAGAAACGTTCTTGGGAATACCGTGAAAGCACACCTTTACAGCCTGAGCTGTGTGGGTGGCCATTTTTAAAGCTATCTTCGGTTGAAAGTAACTGTCTGCACCTCTCTCAGTTGGCAGGGGCTTTGTTTTTACATACAGCACTCATAACTTGCTTGAGAGAATCGCCAAAATGACTTTTCACAAAAATAAATGAACATTCTCTTTTGGCTTTGTTTTCAAAATTAGTCACAGTGGGGACCAATCTCTCTTTAAATTGCACTAAAACATCAAAGACCTCAAGCTTCACATTCAGTGCCCACGACAGAAAGAGAACATTCAACACTCAGTCTGATGTAAAGTAGTTGCACATCAATTGAAAAATGTAACCATATACACTGCTTCTCTTTTACGTATTTAATTTGGGTTAGAAAGGGACTAAGATTATTTAATATCTTTTTCCTATGTGAAATGTGGTAAATCTTATGTTTCATTATAAACAGGACCATATCATCTGATTGATTTTCTGTAGGATAGTTTTAAGCCAAAAGATATAATTTAATATTAACATGTAATAATAATAATAAACCCCCCAAACTGAGACAAGCACCATTCCAGTGGAACTCATGATCTTTAGAGAAAAATTGTTTTCTCTTCAACATATTATTGCATGTTTCCTTAAATTACATATTTTTCTTCTGTAAATAATTTTTACCTGCATCTTAGAGAACACCAGCAATCTTCTTCCAAACATCCTCCTCTAAACACCAACAAGGTAGTAAATGACCTTTTTCAGTTCTGCTGTCTGTAGAAGGAAAACTCATGCAGTCACCGTTATTCCCTGAATGCTATCAGATAGTTGGGCTATATTGCCTTCACAAAGAAGGTCATGATGAAGTGTCAAAAAGTAAATGTGTGATGTGTTGCGAAAACGTAGCAGAGACCAGCCTCAGAGGATCATGGTTACCATTTGATACTAGGCTCTTTCTGTATTTTCTTTCCCCCCTTTGGAAATTTCTTTTTTGGTGGTGTGTACCCTGTCTTTTCCATTAACACCAAAATGTCATGCTGCCCATCTTGAAGATGACTTTGTATGTAAAAGCACTTAGGGGGTAAGGTTATGGTATGCTGGATCCTGAGAATGTGCAGGAAAATCAGGGCACAATATTAACTCATGAAACACGATATTTAAGATAAAATATGAATAGAAATCATAATTCTTATTTTAGGAGGTCAAGGATATTATCAAAGAAACATGCTCTAGCATGTAAAATATGTTTTTTAAAACCATTTAAACAATACATCCAGATGATTTTGTATTTCTTTTATATAGCTTTTCGTTAATTGCACATTGAACTTCTATACGTGCTAGCCTTTGTGCAACAAAGAAAACAGTCACGAAAAAACCAGGTCTTGCATTTGTAGACTGTGAAGTCATTTTGAGCAATAGATACATTTCTAAAGTCATATAAAAGCTATCTTTACAATCATGATATACAGATGGAAGGAAAAGTCCAAATGACTAGGAGACCATATGTCATGACAGGTGATAAGATACTTTGATGTCACCATGTAAAATATATCTATCTATATATATATAGATATAGATATAGATAGATATATCTTAGTGGGAAAGCAGATGGAATCAGTGGGGTATGACTAATAACTACTGTTTGTAAATTGCCCAAATCTAAGCAATCTTTCTCAAAAGAGCAGAAAGAAAGGGTAATATTTGTAGAAAATTTTTTGTTTGAAGAGCTTGCCTGTTTTCTATATTTTCATTAATGATTCAGAAAAATAAATATATTTTTCTACTACCTAATATGAGGAAAAAGAGTTGTAATTACACATTACATTAAGTGTGGTTTAAATTGCATTGAGGGAACTATAACTGAGGAACTTCAGTTAATGATGGTGGTGTCAAGTGGTTACAAAATCCTTACCAATGACAATAACCATATCAGCTGTTTTAAGAAATAAACATATGAAGCTATAAGCGTGTTCCAAGTCATATTGATAGCAGAGCAGAGTTTGTTCTTTAACAAAACTATAACGGCAAGGGGTAAAACCAACATACAATAATCATACAAAGATTTGTGTACAAATACCTATGACAGCATTGTGCCCTAAACTGAAAGTAACCAAATGCCTGGATTAGGAGATGAGGCCTTTGAGAGAGAGGGTAGGTCACCAGAGTGGAGCCTCCAGGAATGGGAGCCACACACTTGTAAAAGAGACCCCAGGGAGAGCTTTCATTTGCTCTTCACCATGTGAGTGCCCTCACCAGAGCCTGACCTTGCCAGCCCTCTAATCCCAATCTTTCAGCCTCCAGAACTGTGAGAAATAAATTTCTTTTGTTTCTGAAACCCGCAGTCTGCGATACTTTGTTATAGCAGCTGAAACTGACTACGACAAGTGGCTAACCACAAAGGGACTGAGAAGACACTTGTGAGTGATGGATGTGCTTGGCTTGTTTATTTTGGTGGTACTTACAAGTGTCCATGCGTTTGTCAAAATCCATTGAACTGTACATGCACAGTGTGTTTTCTTATTTGCTTTCCTTAATAATGCTGATTAAAAAGGATAAAAGATAGATCATTGTAGATAGAATTGATTTCTGCTTTTAATAAAGATGTTGTAAAAAGGACTTTATGTAATTCTCTACCTAAGACAACCTGGAAAAATGACAAAACATAATTAAAACAATAATCCCCAAATTACTGAACATCTGACAGGAGATAATAATCCCTGAGGGGGGAAAAAAGCAAGGTGAACGCTGAGACTGATCTTCCTGCCATCTAGAGAGTTTCTAGGCTGCAGTGTTGGGAGGAAGAATGACTGCCCTCCCCTAGAGGAGTCAGAGCTGAGAGGCCATAGAGCCCAAGGTGGTTTGAGTTCACGGAATGGCATGCCAGGGAGGAAAGAGAAGACCCTGGCTCTCTACAGAAGGGCTCCTTTAACATTCAGTCAAGTTTGATTGGCATATTTGTGTGAAGGAGCTACGTGAACAACTTGTCCTTCCCAGGAATCAGTGAAAACTCTTTGTAATTCAAAAGGCATCAGGTAGTGTTTTAAAAAGGGTCTTGCTTCAGTCATAAGAAAAAATCTACCAGAGACTAAACGCTGACCCATAAAGCTTAAACTCAAGACCCAAAGGGATCTGTCTTCCATATAATTAGTATTCTAGTGTAACCCTCAATACATGTAGAGGTAGAAATATATATAGCATCTGACAAAGAAAAATTCACGGCATCTGACATCCAATAAGAAAGTATCAGTTATACAAAGAAGCTAGAAAATAGAACACTACGTGGGCATAAAAATCATTTCATTTAAATGGACTTAGTACATGTTGCGCTGTTATCATAGAATACCACAGACTAGATAATTGATAATAGATAGAAATATCCTGCTCACAGTTCTGGAAGCGAGGAAGTTCATTCAAGGTGCTGGCGTCTTTCAAGGGTCCTCTTGCTATGCCATCACATGGTGGAAGACAAAAGGGAGAAATAGCAAGAGGGAGCAAATTTACCCTTTTACAATGGCATGAATTCTACCCAAGAGGGCAGGGCCCTCGTGGCCTAATCACCCCTTTGGAGCCTTAGCTCTTAATTCTGTTACAACAACAACTAAATATAAAAACAAAATCTGGAGGAGACAGGCATTCAAACCATGGCATAAACTGATCCAGAAATTAAAGTTGGTATAATTAGTAGATAAGTACATTAAAATAATCATAATGGTGTTTCATACTAAAGGAAAGATTAGTAGAAATTTTGAAACAGAAAACTACAACATCTGAGATGAAAAAGAGAATACTATTTTAGGGTCAACATAACAGATGTTTGATGGTTACTTTAAAATAAATATTACTGAAACTTATTTTCTAATTTTACTACTATTCCTTTGACCATATTCTCCTCTACGTTAATAAAAATTCCATTCATTCAGTTATTCAGGCATAAAACTTCAGAGTTATTAAATTCAGAGTTTAAATTCCATTTTTCACCCCGTATCTAGTCTAACAGCCGATCTCTTACTTAGAATCCCATCATTTCCTTCTCTCAGTTTATTGCAGTGCCTTCCTGCTTGTCTTGCTTCCATTTTTGTTCCCCTACAGACTATGTTTCCATGCTACAGCCAGAATGATCCTATATAAACGTAATTGAACCATGTCAGCTTTCTACTAAATAACATCACATAATATCCAAACTTATGGGCAACATCCTTATCATGGCCTAAACATCTTTCTATCATTTGGCCCAACACTGCTTTCCTGATATCATAATTTACTATTCTTCCATCACTCATTGTGGGTCAGTTCCACGGGCTTCCTTCTTCTTAATTGAAAACATTGCACGCGCTTCACCTCATGAGCTGTTGGACTTATTTTGCCTGCATGAATTCGTCTTCTTCCTTATTCCAAACGGCTCACTCTCCCACTTCCCTCAGGTTTCAGATTGTCAGTGAGTTTTTCGCTTGTCGTCTGAATATGAAATAGGAGTGTCTCCATAATTTATTTTCCTCGCCCAACTTGAATGTTTTTTTACATAACATCCCAACCTGATCCAGCATATGCTTATTTATAAGTGTTTATCAACTCTCTCAGTGGAATGCAAGCAATATTAACATCAACAGAAAAATAAATGTACTCTTTTCTTTATTTTTCCTAATCTCCCTAGCACATACAAGAAGGGGTTATTAACACATAGTAGGAACTCAAATGATGAATAAATGAACACATATATTAATTAAAGAAGCCATAATTTCTATTCCCCCGGCACAAGGTTATGAGGACTGTGATGGAAGAGCAAACAAAGTAATATTCCTTTACAGGGTTAAAGTGGAACCAATGGGGAGTTAGAGAAAGTGCTTACAGGAACCATTGCTATGGTTTCTGAATGGTTTCATTTCTCTTGGATATGCTTCTCTTCCAAACCCATCTTTGCATGGTAGCTCTAAAATAGGATGAGTGTGATTGTTTAGCTAAAGATCCTTCAAAGATTTCCCAAATATTCCTAATTGTTGGACATTTCTAGTCATCTGAACTATACTCATTTGTCACCCAGGCTGGAACGTAAAGCTCTGAGCAAATTGTAGGCGATTCTCTATTTCATTCCAATTGTGCTTACAGGTTGTTCTTGCAAGGATTGCTCTGGATCTGAGATTCCCAACTCTACACTCCTGCTTAGAGAGCTAGTTCTGGTCCCACTGGCTTTTATATTATATGTAAAATGACCCCTGCTTTGTGAAAAATTATAATCAAGTATAATTATAGGGAACACAGTGATGTTATGATATATGAATACAGTGTGGGGTGATTAGATCAAGCTAATTAACTTATCTATCACCTTAAATACTTACACTTATTCCTCCTGATAGGCTCGCATAGGTTGTCTCTTCTTGCCCATAGTTTCACCACGATGTGCAGGATGTGCTCTGTACCTTGGGGTTGGCTACTTGCAGCCTGAGTTCACATTAGGGCAAGAATGGTTAGATTCCACACATTGCAAAACCAAGTGGACAATCCAGGTGTGACCTATAATTGTCCTCTACTTTTCTACCTCTTTAGACTCATCTTCTACAACGCCTCCTTTCACAAGTTATGGCTGTTCAAAGAGGGTATAATTTTCGCAACACACCACAGAAGACATTGTTGAGCTACCCAGCCCCCATCCTAGCCTCCTTCCACTTTGCCTGTTTCTGCTGTAGATTTTTTGAACTTTTATTTAGATGGAAGTGGCAGGTGGCCATTAGACCCAGTTGTAGCTCATGGGGTACACAGCTGGTCCTCCCTGACCACAGGTTCTGCATCCGTGAATCCCACCAACCAGGGATCAAAAATATTCACAAAGTAATCACAGGCAACAATAAAAATGGTACAAATAAAATACAGTTAAGATTGATTTACCAGCATTTACATTGTGTCATCAGTAATCTAGAGATGACTTAAAGTCTATAGGAAGACATGTGTAGGTTACATGTAAACACTGAGAGACGACTGTGAATGGACATCCGTTGGTCACGTGTTTCTTAAATAACAAAGGGACAAAGCGAGTTGAATTGCAGCATTCCTCTTGTTACCATTAGAGAAAAAAGTAAAAGCAATAACAATCACAGCACATAGCATGACATCATTGAGCACCAAATCAACACACCCAACCATTTATTTCTAGACTTATCATTAAAGAGGGAGAGAAAGTATTTATTTATATATTTATAGATTAAATTATTTTTTCCAGATCTACTGAAATATAATTGACAAAATTGCATGCATTGTGGTGAGTTGATATGCACGTGTGTCATGAAATAGTTGCCACAATCAACTTCATGGACACACTTATCACTTTGCACAGGCATCCATCTTATTTCCATGATGAGAACATTTAAGATTTATTCTTTTGGCTAATTTCAAGTGCACAATAGAGTATTATTAAATATAATCACCATTCTATTCATTTAAATAATTGCAAAGTTTAGTGACATTTACATAACTGTGGTTTCATGCCTTTCTGGGTCTTGAATGTTTCTCCCTGTCTCTTGGGCTAACTTCTCTGTAATCTCAAAATTCAGGTTCGATGTAATTTGCCCCATGAAATGTTCTCTGCCCTTTTCCTCCACACCATTCCTTGGCCATCATTGGCACTGAACAAATCCTAGAGTCATTTGTTCCACGTGTTTCAAATCCACAGGAAAGTACAATCTCCTCCCGTGTGGTACAGAACCTAGCATATTTTAGGCACTCAAGATATATTTGTTGACTTGATGTTTTGGAACTAATTAAACTGTGGAATTCAATTAGCTGAAGTGACGTTTGCACAGAACACAGCACAACAAACAGGGTTTTAGAAAAGCAGATGGAGATGAAGTGGATAGGAGAGCAACATTTAACAAATAAGATAGTACCATTGGATAATTCAGAAGAAATGAACCCCAGGAAACTGAACTCGGATTGAACTAAGAAAGCAAGACAGAAGAGCTAGATGTGGAGGAAAGTCATGACTTCTGATTTGATTGATTCTCTTGGAAAAGCAAACTCCGCAAGTCATTTTGAAAAAAGTCACATTTTAGATTTCATGCAGGTTACAGAATGGCATTTGCTTAATTCATTTGTCTCAGCAGGTCACTGGATATGGCAAAGGTCAAGAAATAGGTGAAAGACTTGAAAAGCAGGGGAATACACTCCGAAAACGTACACAGAAACGAATGGGGATGAGCTGACCCTTGATTCCATCTATCCTCCTTTGAGAACCTGTGAAGGACTTCAGGGCCGATGCTCCGGACTTGGGCACATGTGTGAGTGTGCACTTATCAAGGCGGAAGCAGAGAAGCAGAAGGCTCTCCTTCAAGCATTTGCTTTCAACAATTTTTCCTTCCTGCGTATTTAATGCATGTGTTTGCATTCTCTGAATGATCAAACTCTTTTCTACTAATTAAGATCAGGCCAGATTTCGGGCAGCACAAACATGAGTGAAGCTCTCCGGTTTGCTAAAAGGTAGTTTTTCCTTCTCTGTATTGTCTCTGTAGCCAGTAATGCAATGGAACTAACAAGCATTACATGGGTGTGATTGTCTTTCTGTGCAAACAATTAGAGCTAGGGATGGGAAGATTTGCAGCTAAAAAGGTAATGTAGCTCCTCTCTGCTCTTGATTAAACACACACACACATGCATGGATATTGTAGAGTGTGATATTTCTGGGGGAAAAAAATCCTCTGTTTAGAATCTGAATTAGAAAGAAAAGAAGAAAAGAAAAAAAAGAAAGAAAGAAAGAAGAAAAGAAAGAAAGAGAGAAGGAAAGAGAAAGAAAGAAAGAAAGATAGAAAGAAAAAAAGAAAGAAAGAAAGAAAGAAAGGAGGGAATGGGAGAAGGAAGGAAGGAAGGAGGGAGGGAGGGAGGGAAGAAAAAAGAAGAAAGTGAAGGATGGAGGGAAAGAGAAAGAGAGGAAGAACGGATGGAAGCAAGGAAAGAAGGAACAAATAAAATTGCCCGGAATGTGGGAAAAATCAGATTTCTGATGATATACCACTTATTTACTTTATTAATTATCTTCTACTTCCCTTTGTGGACATCCCAACCTTAGTCTGTTTAGAATATTTAAGTAGCCAGGACTCAACAAGCAACTCATTTATCCCAACAGAGAGGTGAGGAAACTTGGTCTTTGAACTCAAACCTCCTCAGTGATTGGCCTCTGTCTTAGGGTGGGTGGACATGGTTTTCCTAGCACACCCAGACTCCTGTGCTCATGGGCAGAATCAGCCCTGGTGGCCACACAAAGCCCTGTGAGAAGAAAATTGTGGTGGGCGGTGTGCTGGCATGCACTGATGCTGTGAGGACCAAGTGTGTATGGATAATGCCCTGACAACGTCAGCACGAGAAGAGCCCCAGATGACCTTGACTGACCCTGAGTCTATTACCAGGAGTTTTTTTTTTTTGAGTTGGTGTCTCATTCTGTCTCCCAGGCTGGAGTGTACGCTTACAGCCTTGACCAGCTGGGCTCAGGTGATCCTTCAGCCTCAGACTTCCAGGCAGCTGGAACTCCAGGCAAACACCACCATGCCCGGCTAATTTTTTGATTTCTTGTAGAGATTAGGTTTCGCCAAGTTTCCCAGGCTGGTCTCAAACCTGTGGACTTAGGCAATCCTCTCACCTCGGCCTCCCAAAGTGCTGGGATTATAGGCATGACCGCACCTGACTTTACCAGGAGTATTACGATCGATTTCTTTTTTCACACCCTGGCATTTTATTTAAGCTACCAGGTAATTGAAAGTGAGTTTGTGGATCACAGCCCTACACTATTGAAAGAATTAAACACATCTCAGCCTGAAACTCACAATTTAGGCCCAGTGTGACTCCGGGATTCAACTGGTCACCTTCCTGGGACACACGCACGTCAGGTCACGTGATTCTCACAGACCCTTGTGAGCTTGGTACCTGTAATATTTTCTGCTTCAACAATACAGAAAACAAACACAATGGCTGCGCATTTTAGAACTAAAATCCTGGCACCAACATCCCTAGCTATCTGACCTCTCTAAACTACAATAAGCTCATTTTAAAAGCTGAAGTGAATGATAATGATGTTAACTGAAGTTATGAAATCATAAAGATAATGCCACGTCAGGGCTTGTCCCAGTGTTAGGGGTATCTTAACCATTTAGGAAGGTGGATGTCAAAATGAATTACATGAAAACATAGGGTTGTAGTTATTTTATTGTTGGTACATTTTAATAAAATGGTATTGGTAAACGTTTATCGGCCTTGTCCCAATTTTGAGAGAAGGTAAGTCAGTGAGAAAAACAAGCCAACATTTAAAAAACACAATGGGTAAAATATGGCAATAATTGTCCTAGCTCGGTTTCATTATTTAAAGATGACTTCAAAAAAGTAGTAGTGTTAAAATCCACCATGTATTACAAGCATTAAAATTTACTTTAAGTAATATATAGGGAAATTAGTGGTTCTTTTAAGATTAAAAATCTATACAGGTAAATATTCAGGATTCAACATCATTCCACCTATGTTGGGTCGTGTTTTATCTGATTAGAGACAAAAAGAAGGTCTTTGCCAAGCTACTTAGTTTTTCTTTTCTTGAATTATAAAATCTTTTGTGGTTTTCATTTAGCATAAAGGACTTGTAGCATATTCCCATGAAAATCATTAAGATAACCCTGTATATTACCAGAGAATTGGAAAAGGTTGTTAATTGGTCAGTGTTGATAGTTTATTTACATAAATCATGACCCCATTAACTAAATATTCTCTTCCTAAATAGCAGCAATTTTGGCCTTGGATTGTCTAAACAATTGACTCAATTTTTCATTTGAGCTTGCCATGATACACACAACCTTTGACTTAAAGATGAATATGAGCTTTTGTAAATTTAGCTGACATTACCAAATTACTTATTTTCTTAGTGATTTTTATCTAATTAGAGTCTTAATCTGAAATAACTTATTTTCTTTAACCCCACTGCAAGCCTTTGCTGACTTCATGCTTTAAATTCCCAAATACAGACTGCCTATCAGTGAGATTTTTGGCTGGCTTGCCAGAACTCAGTCGAAAATGTAACAGGGCTTTCTTCAAAAGTAAAATAAGGTGGTGGAGTTACACTTTTTTGAATGGACAAATTTAAAGAGCTTGTTTTCAGTGGCATTCGTGACTGGGACTGTGAGTTGGCTTATTTCTTTAACTTCATTGGCACGTCACTAAATAGCATAAGAGCAGATAAATGAAGAAACTTATGTTTCTATTCACCATAATACTACAAGAAAGGGATTGGCAGTAGCAGGACACTGTGCGGGGGGGCAGCAGGAGAGGAGGGCGCCTGATCTCAAATCAGAAGAAGTGAGGGCCAGCCAGTGGGAGGCCCAAATTTCACCAGTACCTTGACCACTTATGTAGCTAATCCTGAATTGTATCCCACATTTTATTTTTTATTTATTTTCTTTTTTTGAGTTGGAGTCTCACTCTGTCGCCCAGACTGGAGTGCAGTGGCCGCTCCCGGCCACCGCAGCCTCGACCTGCTGGGCTCCGGCGATCCTTCCGCCTCAGCCTTCTGAGGAGCCGGAATTACAGGCATGCCTACCACGCCAGGCTGATTTTTTTTTTTATTTATTGTAGAGATGAGGTCTCGCTGCCCAGGCGAGTCGCGAACCCGTGGGCTCAGGCAATCCACTCACCTCAGCCTCCCAAAGGCATAGGATTACAGGCTAAGCCACCGAGTATCCCACATTTTAAAAGTAAAATAGTAATACAAAATTGACTTATATTTTTAAAGGGTTTACTTGCCAGAAAATAAACCAGAATTTTGAACTGCTAAAGGGTTTGCCTATTTTCAGTCGCTTTCTTAAACTTTTGCCTCAAATATATATATATTTTTTCCTCCGGAATACCAAGGAGGGGGTGTTCTTTCCTGCTGTTTTATGGCTAACATTCCCACTGACATAGACAGCAGTCATTATTCAGAACAATAGTTATAGTATAATGTAAACTTTCCCAGCCCACAAAAAAGATTTGGAATTTTTTTACTTATCTGGGGCTTGAACTTGAGTTTTAAATTTTTCTTCTCACCAACTTTGTGTTGTGTAGAAATTCCTAGAAAGTCAATGTCATGCTTGATTAATTGTATCATTTTTACATTTGCGGTGTATGCAATAAATTTTAATTACGTGTGTAGATTAATTCACCTTATTTGTGGCTCTGTAAATTCTTCACCTCTGGTGATTTGTGAATCATCTCCTAGGAGCAGAACCTCCCGGGGCAATTAGAAATATAAAGATCTTTGTCCCGTCACTCCCAAGCTGTGAAATAAACTTTGGGGTCTGGCTAAGAACTGCATTTATAAAGTAAATCAGTGATTATTTTGTCCTCTAATGCTTAAGAAACACACACAAATTTTACAGAAGTATATTTTTAGATATATACATACACCTACACAAGGGGGGTACCTCCCTCAAAAAAAGAATCATCTTTTGGAAGGTGGCCCCTTTTAGTACACTCGGAATTTGTTCCTCTGGTTCAAACGGTCAACCAAAATTCTTATCTGGAAGTTTAGAGAAGGCTGTGTCACGATTTCCATAAGAAACATCCCGAGTTGTGACAAACAGGTCACTGGTTCTTCCACCAAAACATCACACCTGCCCACACCACGCTGAGTGTTCAACTTTGACCGAAACCACCACAGCCCCCTGGCCCCACCCTCCCTATTTACCTGATCTCACCCCAAGCAACTTTTTTTGGTTTGTTTGTTGCATTTTCCCAGATGAAAAAAGTTCTCAAAGGGAAACGTTTTGCTGACGTGGAAGAGGTGAAGCAGGAATGGCAGAATTCCTCAAAGGCATTAAAATTGATGAGTTCAAACACTTTTTTGAGCAGCGCAAAAAGCATCTTGTTAGGTGTATTGCATCAAACGCAGAGTACCCCGAAGGTGACTGAAGTTTAGACTGTAAGAATGCAGTTTTTTTAATCAATCAATTTCATCTGGGGGTCTTCCCTCATATATGTGTATATATGACTTGTAGCTGGAGTATTACTTTGCATTTGAGTTATTTATTGCAGAAGGACTTCAGTAATGTTTGCCATTTTCAGTCAGCTTTACATTGACCAAGAGACCTGAGAGGATTTCTCATCCCTACCAATCACTGATGTCCACACCATTCATGGGGGGGTGACTTGGTGTCTCAATTTAGTTTCTCAGGGCTGTGGTACTAAAGCACCACAAACTCGGTGGCTTAAATAACATAAATTTATTGTCCACAGTTCTGTAAGACAGAAGACTATAGTCAAGGTGTGACAAGGGCATGTTCTCTCTGAGGCTCTGTGGGAATCTCTCTCTCTGCCTCTTTTAACTTCTCTTTGGCATTCTGTGGCTTATAAATGTCTCATGCTAATCTCTGTCTGTCTCCACATTGCTTTCTACCCTGTTAGTTTCTATGTCTTAATATCCCTTTTATGATGCCACTGATCACTGAATGGGGCCAATCTAAATACAATGTGACCTCCTCTTAATTTGATTACATTTGCAAAGACTCTACTTCTGAAATAGCTTGCTTTCACGGGTACTGGGGTTTAGGACTTGAATAAATGTTTTGAAGAGACACAGTTTAACCCACAATAGCATCTGTGTGTATCATATCAAATTAAATAGGAAAAGGAGCATCTTTTTCAGAAGTTTTGTTTTGATTTGTTTTCTTTCTAACATTTGTGTAGTGTTAAAAGATCATGAACTTTTTTCCTAAAGAAGAGAGAAGAGATTTTAAAACGTTTTTTATTATAGTTATTTATTGATATTCTTCTCTAATGATAGAATGTTGAAACCTAAGGAAATAAAAATGTAGCAAGCAAATAAAACACTGCAGGGAGTTGCAATTGAGTTACAAAGATAAAACGTCCATACATAAAATAGTTGAATGGACAGGCATAGGAGCCTATAATTGCCCACAAACCTGAGTGGTAGAAAATTACTTTGAAAGCGAAAGGAGACAGGCACACGATGGTGGGCACAGCAGTGGAGAAGACGAAGACACAAGTAAAAGTTTGGAGTTAATAAGGAGCACCATTTATTTTGGAAACAATGAAGGCCTTCATGTAGCTGGAAAATTTGGTATGTTCTAGGCTATGGCTGAGAGCTATGTTGGGGAGATAAGTCAGAATCAGTTATTGAAAACCATGAATGCCGTATAAACGAGTTCAGATTTTAACCTAAGGCTAATGCCTACGCTAATTACTTTTTCCAACAAGTTGAAGCGACTAGAATTTTTTTTTATATAACCATAGTCACAAACCTTTCCCTCAACTTGTGATTCATTATAAATATCGGCTTTCTACCTGTGACTCCATTAACCAGGTTGGCTGCTCCTGGTGTCTTGTTTCTTGAAATTAGGACATTCTTTTTTATTTTTTTGAAACTCGATTAATGTATTTGGTAATAAGTCCTTGTTTAAGACGAAGCTACCAGTCTCATCCCTAAGAACTTTAGCCTTGATTTTAAGCCCAAGACCAAAGAACGAAGGCTTTGCTGACCAATTAGATGCCAAAAATGACTCATAAGCTCACGTTTCAATTATTATCTCTCTTACTCACCATTTATTTCCCCTAAAGTTTGTTGAGGACATAGTGCTACATTGACTTGGTCACCAATATCCACCCATTAACTATGTGATGGGTTAATGTTGTTTCAGGCTTAATATTCTACAGAAGCCAAGATTAGGGACCTCCTAAATAACTTATCTTGCCATGGATGTCCAGGTTCCTATATGCTCTTGAAAAGAACCAGAAAACGCTCTTTGTTTTCATATATCTTCCTTACTAATTAGAACTATTACCACCTAGTTTACATCAATTAAACTTTGCCTGCTCACGGTTTTCAATTGATTGGTTGTATTTTCCACGAGGCATTTAGAAATAGAAAGTAAGCCTGTGTCCTCAAGGATCAGTGTCTCACAAAAGGAAACGCCGAGGAACTACTCATATTCTGAGTGTTCTCATCCTGGAAACAGAAGTGGTTGATGACTGGGGCCATGTTAATCCATATCATTAGTTGTGGTCTCACTGTCATGCCCAGTTTTATTACTTGGCTTGTGTATGGGGTAGAGTTGCAGTTGAGTTTCAAAGCCTCCCCTAGACCAGTGAAGTGTGTTTATGCCCTGGACAGGGCTCAGCATATTAGAAGACAGCCAACTTCTCCAATCCATTAGAAGCTGGCCACTTCTGACTGCTCCAACTCTTAAGGGCTATTAAAGAGAACATATTATTTTTTATTGACTTATTGACCATTAAGACTTTGTAAGAAGAGTGGAAGGTGTAAAATCCTTGAATCAGATGCTGATTATTCAGGAAAAAATGTCAAACCTCAGAACAATCTTATACCTAGACCTCTTTGGCCAATGCAAATTGGGTCTTAATTCTGTAATGCAATTTGTCGTAAACCCGCTCACACTTTGCACCTAAAACACAATATGAGTTTTGTTGATTTCCTAATGAAATAATTATTTTTCATATTGGTTTTTATGAGTTTAATTGTGCCCCCTCAAAAACTGTGTCGAAATGTTGACTTCCAGAGCCTGTGCATGTAAGCTTATTTGTCAACAGGTTTTTTTCAGATGCAACTAGTTTAGATGCCATTGGACTGGTATCACTATAAGAAGAGATAGATTTCTGCACAGAGACATGCACAGAGGACAACGCCATGGAAAGCCACAGATGCAGGGAGAAGATGCCCATGTGATGGGGAGACACAAATTAGAACGATGGTCTACCAGTTAAGGATGGCAGGCAACTACCAGAACTACCAAAGGCAAGGAATGATCCTTCCCTATGGGTTTTGCAGGAGTGTGGCCCTTTCCCCACCTTGATTTCAGACTTTTGGCCTCCAGAACTGTGAGACGATACAGTCTGCTGCTTGTGCCATCAGTTTCTGCTACGATGTGATTGCAGGCATGGAGAACTAATATGCTGCTGAAAAAGAACATTTCCAAGGTACAAATTACCACCTTCTACTTTTTCTTTTCTTCAAAATGAATTAATTTTAAACACTCATGTAAGACAGTAATAATAGAAAGGCGACTTAAAATCAGAAAGAAAGCAGAAAGCCGTCGAAGAGTTTTAAACAAGAAATTGGACAACTTTGGGTTTTGAAACTGAATAAGATCTTAAAATGAACCCATTAAATAAGACTAGAGGTATTGTGAAGAAATGAAGTGAATAAGGGAAAAGAGAAAGGAAGACGCAGAGGATAAAAAAGGAGAAGTAAAAGGTGTTTTCCAGCCGGGCTCGGTGGCTCAGCCTGTCATCCTGCGCCTTTGGGAGGTTGAGGTGAGTGGATTGCCTGAGCCCGTGGGTTTGAGACCCGCCCGGGCAGCGAGACCTCATCTCTACAATAAATCAAAAAATCAGCCGGGCGTGGTAGCGCATGCCTGGAATTCCGGCTACTTGGAAGCCTGAGGCAGAAGGATCGCCGGAGCCCAGCAGGTCGAGGCTGCAGTGGCCGGGAGCGGCCACTGCACTCCAGTCTAGGCGATCGAGTGAGACTCCAACTCAAAAAAAAAAAAAAAGGTGTTTTCCAGACAAATACTAACCAAATGTAAAGTCATCACCGTGATGAAATCCGAAATGGAAATGGCATAAAATGAAATTGATCAACTTTTTAAATGAGGAATTTACAAAGTTTATTCACACACTGTATATTTAGATCAGTCTAGGAAACAAAACAGATTAAGTTAACCTCAGTGCTTCAAATTTGAATGAGAAAGAAAAAAGATTAGTTAATAATTTATTGCTGCAACACTTTAGAAAGAGAAGTTTATCTGGATGAGACACAAAGAAGAAAAGAGAGTCACAGTTTGATGGATCGGACTTCAGCTGGATGCGTCCCTCTGTGTTGAATTGAGACAGTAGTTACACAGACCTGGAAAGAGGTGAGATGGGACAGAGGCTAGTGGTTGCCTGACTGTCTTGGACAGTCAACACAGAGACAGAAATTCTGACTCATCCAGCACATTGCTCTATCGTTCTTAAATGGTGGTTCTCTTCCTCATACTTTTCTAGCTGGTGTCTAGAGCAACAGCTTTCAACCCCGTACTCCAGGCCGGATGAAGCCAAGAAGAAAGAAGTGAGAGGGTCGTGCCGACTCTGTCAAAATTTGTTTTCTAGGAATGACACCCAACGCTTCCCTTCTTGGCCCCTCTCCCCACTACCTGCAGGCATTTGCTGGCCAGAGCAGAGCAAGTGGGTATGGAGCCAGTGACTCACAGCCTCTGCAGCTGGGGCATCCTGCCTTGTTCAGTTTATGTGATCCTTGACACGGGAACTAATTCAGATCCCTTGGCTCCAATGCCATGGGTCGGCTGCAATGCTTTCTGAGGCAGTAATTTTCTTTTCAGGCATTTTTAGGGCGTGTCTGTGGAATGAGGCTAGTCAACGATGAAGAACAGTGATTGTTTGCCTGAACGTTTGCTTGTTTATGCGCCCTTGTGTCTGTTGCTGCTTTCTGGAGAGTGATGTAAATCATTCCTGTCATTTGTTTTCAGTAGTCCACATTTCTTTCACAGCTCACATTTGCATGGACAATTAAAAGTTAACTTTATCCTAAAGTTATGAATACATAAAGTAAACTCCTTTGAAGATTATATCATGCATTCCTTCCTTTCTATTCCACTTGTCAACATACAGCAAATGGAGCAAACAGTGGCTTTTCAAAATGTGCGCCCCTGGTTCTTTTGCTCAGAATATCATGTGAGTGCATGACAGTCCAAATTGTTTGTCAATGACAGTTAGCTACAAAGCTCCCCATTGTACAGGACAAAGGTATTTTCTCTTTACACGATTTCAAATATAAGGAGACAGAAGATTTGAGCCAAAATTCAATCCACGAACATGGAATTCTTTCTTAGTGCCAGACATCATGCTCAACTGTAAAGACAGACTTAGTGGTAGATTTAGACGAATCTAGAATCAAATTTAAAACACATCAAAATCCAAAACAAATTTAGGATCAATATTTTCCAAGCAGTTTGTACCAAGGCAAATGATTTTATCTGCAGTGTCCAAAGTTAAATGTGCAGCAAAAATACAGCAAAACATGGAGCATAAATACAGCGTAACCTGCATGGTATGGAGGTAAAAAGATTCTCAGTTGTGTTTATGTCGACCAGTGCTTGGCTGGACCACCCATTCATTCAGCGATTTCATTCTGGGTGGTGGTGTGTGTCAGGGTGAATTGACCCTACAAGAAAAAAAAGTCGATTTACAAAGCACTTTCAGAACTGTTTTCTGCTGCAGAGGTCAGCGACTTGCCCTGCAACTCATAATTCTTGATTTGTTTAAAATAATGTCTTGCCTGTTATCCATCACGATGCTTCCCAGAAACACTGTTGCTCTTGTCTCATTGTGCTTGATGTGGTGTTGACTCAGTTGATGTGTGAGCAAATGCTCAGGCAACCACGCTTAGTTTGGAGTTTCTTGAGTTCGCACAGGGGCAAGATAAGAAGGCACGTGTGGATTTACAGCCTCCCACCTCAACCCCCATATGCATTTGAAATGTAAGAGAATAACCTTAAAACATGCATATATAAAAACCTATTTTCTATGTCAGGTGTGTAAAGTTCTTCATAACACATTTGAAAGCTCAGGCATTAGCGTATCCATGAAGGTAAATGTGAAGCTATGTCTTATCGATAAAAAGACTAAGGCAAGATAAAATTTAAAATTATTTTCAGTTCTGAAAAAAATGGCACCATATGTTGTGACTGAAATGTTAAAGTTTTCAAATATAGAGAATATTGTCTTATCAGTTTTCTGCTGAGCGCTGTGTATTATAAGAACACAGATTCAATGTGATAAAATATAGATAGCAAAATATGTTACAATTCAGATGCCCAGAAATTCTATTTTTGATTTATCCACATTCCATATTACAAGTTGGTGTCTTCCAGTACATTAAATTGCCGGGTTAATTGTATCCTGCAGAAGCAGAAGCAATTCATGAGTCATGTGTTACAAGGGTCAGCCACATAAGGAATTCCCAGAACACCAGAATGCTACAGTGACAGTGAATCATATCAATCATCTGTAGAAGACAAAAGCAAACAAACCAAAAACATTCCCAAAACAAAATAACAGTGTTTCATTAGAGGTACAATTCATAAAACATTATCATGGTGACCACAGAATCAAATTAAACACTGAAGTTAACTTATTTCTGTCTGTTTCCTAGACTGATCTAAATATACGGTTGGTGAATAAACTTTGGAAATTCCTTTTAAAAAGTTTATCAATTTCATTGTATGCCATTTCCATTTCGAGTTTCATCATGGTTATGGTTTTGCATTTGATTAGTATTTGTCTGGAAAACACTTTGATTCCTTCTTTTTATCCTTTGCTTCTTTAATTTGTCATACTAGTGCACGCATAGCATTTTTATAGGCATAGTCAATATGAGATCAGGTAAAGAGAACAAAACATATACAAGACGTAGGGGCTTGGTGGAGAGATGTTTTTGTCTTCAGAAAAGAAATTTCACTCATCCTCAACTGATTTTCATCTGCAAAATTTCAAGCTGTACATCCTGACCTGACCCAAGTCAGAGCAAAACAAAAAATTAGACTCACTGGAAATTGTTCTATCCAAGGAGCGCATGGTGGAAAAGCTACTTGTATTCTCACTTAGGACAGATAAAAGTATGCAACTACACACACAGGATTGCAATGCTTAATTAATTGATAGCCTATTGGCGGAAATCTACTTTCTTATTCCAAATCTTCCTGACGTGCAGCCGATACACAGGGCATCTCACAGGCTGAGTGCTGTGGGTAAGAGCCTTGGGTGAAGTTCTGGTCTGCTGAAACTATTCTGAGTCCCAGCTTCTTCCCAAATAAAATATAAAAAATAATGCCCAATTTGGAGAGTCTTCAAAAAGATTTAAATTAGAGAATGTATATGAAGCTTGTAACAAGAGTTGAAAATATTAGCTTTAATCAATATCATCATCATAAAACACAAGGTTAATTTGTAGAAAATGACTTGACTTACAAGTATTGACATGTTAGCTTACTGAGAGCTTTCAATCTATTGAAACATACAAAATGTTCCTATTATACTTTTGGTCATTTCTGATACCCTTACTTTTTAGTTGGTATTATTTAATTTAGGGGAATTTAAGTACAATCAAATGACTAGATATTTAAACTCACTTTAAAAAAAATACCATCTTCATGAAACTGGACAAAAATGTTTTGGTGAAATTTACCAAACACCATCCCTCTCATTGACAAGAAAAAAGCGGCTGTGTTTTCTCTCTCTCTCTCTCTCTCTCTCTCTCTCTCTCTCTCTTTCTCTCCCTCTCTCTCTGTATCTCTCTCTCATTCTCTCTGCAATTGACCTAAGCAGTTCAGGGACATACGGGTGAAAAAATACTTTGAGATGGGATGTTGTAATCATAGCTATTGATTTCCTCTATCTGTATAGTAGCTGCCACGATATCGTCGTCATTATTAAATAAAATATTAATTTGTAGGAGATGATTTAATTTTCACGTTTTAAAATGTATTAACTTACATCCTGGACTTCTAGTTAAAGCTGATTGTCGCAGTGGTTCTCATATGCTACTTCTGTGAGCAATTTGAATAAAACAAAAGACCCAAGGAATCACATCTGCTGCTGTAGGAAATGAAACATAATATCTTTTCCTTACCCTGCACAAGGTGCAAGGCTGACACCCTTATGACAAAAGACAGATCAATAAGAAAAAGCATCACAGATTCATGTAAGGTAAGTTTTAAATAACACAAGAACCTTCAGAAATGAAGACCCAGAGACCCGGGAACACTGCCATTTTATAGAGAGGCATGCAGTCATGATTAGAGGACAAGGAATATGAAATAAAGGCAATAAATGGGGGAAATTTAGCAAGACCTGCATATCACTCAAAACTCAATGGATTCAGTAAAAACTGAAGGGTGAGTATAAAAGGGAACAGAATATAATCAATGTTTTGTTTTGGTGGGTATATGGATTCAATTATAAAATAGGAACTAGAAGATGGGTGATAATTAACACTGTTTTGAATAAAGGGACTTGATTTCTGTGCATTTCTTGAGATTTTCTTCATAGGCCATCTTGTACCTGTAAATAGAAATGGTTTTATGTCTTCCTTTGCATGCCTTTAATTCCTTTTTGTTTCCTTCAAGGATTGGCCAGAACTTCCTGTACTATATCAACTAAAAGATGAGAACAGAAATCCTTGCCTTGTTCCCAACCGCAAGGAAAAAATATCTAGTCATTGTACCATTAAGTATGATGTTAACTGTAGTTGCTTTTATTTTTTTAATGGATGATGATTAAGTCTGGGTAATTCCACTTCATTTCTATCATGCTGAGAGATTTCTTGCTTACTTAATCATGAACTAGTGTTTAATTTTTCCCAAATGTTTTTTTCTGGTCAAGTAATGTAACCAAATAACTTTTTTTCTTGACTTGTTCGTGTGGTAGAGTACATCGATTTGTGTATGTTGAACCTGCTCACTTGTCCATGATGCCTAATTATTACATGGAGTTGAATTTGATTTGCCAATATGTGTTTAAAGAATTTTTGCATCTAAATTCATGAGAATTGTTGGGCTATGGTTTTCTTTTTTTGTACTTTTTTTGGTTTTGGTATGAGGAGTTCTGGCCTATCTTTGGGGAGTGTTATTTAAAGTTGGTGTTAATCCTAGTCTGTGTTTATTTTTAAAATCTAAATTGTATGATTCTGACTTGATAGAATCAGGATAACTTTTGTCATCTTCAGTTCACTATTGAGTCGGTTCCCTGAGATATATGTTGTTGACTTTTTCAGTTCTATATGTTTCCTTTGGGTCTTTTTTTTTTTAAGTTCCATTTATTCCCTGAGATGTTCTACTTTACATTTCTAAGAATCTGTAATTGATTGGACTTGATGATGGCTGCTTTAAAAATCCTTGCCAAATAACTCCAACATCTCACTGCTGGCTTCACTGGATTTTCTTTTCCAAGGCATGTTTTAATTTTCTTGGTACTTGGTGTGATGAGTGATTTATTATTATTATGGGGACATTTTGTCTTCTCTGGAGCAGCAGCAGAAAGGCTAATGTAGAAATGAGTATAAGTCAGCTGGGGGCAAGGGCTCATGCCTTTAATGCTAGTGCTTTGGGAGGCCTAGGCAGGAGGACCACGTGGGGTCAGGAGTTTGAGAGAGTACGTGGGTTGGAGAGGTAAACTGATTTGTAAGCACTAAACGTACCGTTCTCATTTTTGCTAGCTGTCTAGATTGTGAGACTGTCTGGTTGGCTCTGGCCCTTTCTGTCTCAGGCCATGTGGAATCCTCCCAAGCTGTTGGGTCCCCCTGCCGTCATGTTTCCCATAGGCTGACAATAAAAGGACACCTCATCACCTGACTTTGATGCACAGGCATCCCGTTTTTGTCTAGTATTCTGAAGCATATTTAACACATGGTACAAAGTTGAAAACAAAGAAAATATAAGGAGAAACACCAAAAAATTTGAACAGCTGCCCCACTCCGATGTCGTTGACATTACCCAAGGGCCAACAGAGTTGTAAACCCATCAAGAGTATCCGAGAGCAAACGCAGGGAATGATGATGGTTCAGAATCAAAAATGGGTGGAAATAGAGACTGAAAACGTTTTAATGGAAGTAGGGGTACAGAGGAGAGAGCCAGATGTGATGTGAACAATGGATGCGTCATGTCACTCATTCTGTGTGGCAGGTTCTAGTGACGTCCTGGCTGTCTAAATAGAAAACCCATTTTATTCGGAAAACAGTCTTTATAGGCCAACTGTCATGGGACATATGTTAAGGACATCATGAAGGTGGTTCAGGAGAACCACGGTCTATATAATCTCACAATAGAGTAAAATGAGAACACCCTGCAAAGGTGAATTGCAAGGATCTGTCTTGCTAAATATTAAAAGAGAAAGACAATTAGCAGCTTCTGGAGAAATAGGGTGGGGAGAGAAATCTATGAATGACCTATTTTAAAAGTCGATTATAACTTGGATATTTTAGAAAATGCAGATCTCCACAGGTAATTCCCTGAAGATTTTAACTCTGTTAAGATACATTTTTATTCAGTTTATAGTTAATTGAAGTCTCATTTGTCTAATAAAGGTAAAATTAAGATTCTGTAGTAAAAGTTGCTAATATCTATAAAGTTATTACTATGTAACAGGTATGGTTCTAAGTGTTTAACACATATTATTAATAATTCATTTAACTCTCACAGCATATACACATTGTAGAATAAGGAAATCAGGGCATGAGAGACACAAACACATGGTGTTGAGGATTAAACAGTTAGATTGTTTCAGCATTGTAGGTCGTTGCTCCTAAATTAATTATGTTCAAGATAACAAGTCTATTTCTACAGCTCTTTTTATCATCTAAAAGCATCTGGGTGTCCATTATATTCCGTAATCCTAAAGATACACTTGAATCTATTTTAATACTTTTATTACAACAACCTCAGTAATAAATTGTTCTCTAATTCCGCCTATCATATTTCTCCTATTTTACCAACTTTGTGAGATGTGGTCACTGTTACAAGCCTTTTCCTAGCTTTTCAGCCTTCTCTGTCCAGTGAAGACTCACTGGTACATGACTGCAAAAAGTGTTTCCCTGGTCCTGGGGTGACAGGCCTGAGTAGTGAAAGCTTGTTCCCAGCTGATGCTGAAATTCTTCCTCGTTACCTTTTGAGAGCCACCAGATTAATTCAACTATCTGTTCTCCTCCACAGTGGAACCTGCACCCATGTTATTATGCAACACAAGAGAAAACCAGATGATCTTGAAGATTAGTACCACAGCAAATTTATGGTATCCAGACTCGGAGGTAACCACAACTGCTTGGCAAGCCTACAGCATTTTTCTCATCTGGCTTGGGTCCCATTCTCTTCAGCAATTACTTTAGCCCCTCCTTATTTTCTTTAAACCCCAGCCCTGATAGAGTCCATCTTGCTCCATCAATTATCCATCCCCACCCCCAGACTGTATTTCCAGGCTTCTTCAGCACACACACACACACACACACACACACACACCAATTTGTACAAGTGTGCATCAGAAGCTGAATACATACACACATGTATATATACAGACATGCATAAATATATATGGACAAATGTGCAGGTTCATATCTGTGAGTGCATTCAACTTTTGACACCACTCAATTCAGTCACCTTCTTAAAACTCTCTCCTTCTTTATTTCCAAATCACTGTCTTTAAATTCTCTTTGAACTTCTTTCAGGTTTTTTTTTTTTTTTTTGGAATTACCTTTTTTTCTTAAAATATGAAGGTCATCAGGATGGTTGTTTAATCTCTTTTTTTTTAGATTAGAAAATACTTTATTTAAAAAGTAAATTAGAGAGAGAGAGAGAGAGAGAGAGAGAGGAGATTCACTCCCCAAGGTAGGAAAGGAGTCAAAGCCAGGAAATATGGCGGCAGCCATAGCTCCAAGAGCACATGGCCACACCAGAGTCTAGTAAGGCAAAGGCCTGTTGTTGAAACTTCATGTCTTCTTCAGGAATCTGTATTAAGCCTTCAAGTCTTTTTACTCTAGCTCAAAAGGGCTTAAACTATAGTCATGAAATGGGTTTTTAAGGAGGCAATGCAATGCCTGAACTGTATGTTTAATTATATATATGCATAATGTATATCTTTTGAGGATGAGACCCAGAGTTTTAAAGTCTGAATGTGGCATAATAAAGATTAAGAATCATTGTTCTAAAACACCTGTGCATGTAAATCTTGACCTATAGTTCTCACTAGCTGTGTAGATGACCTTTATCCTGAGCTACACTTGTGTATCCAAAAGACAACTAGAATCCTCACCTGTACAGTTCACTGGTACCTTAAATTGGCCAAGCCCCAAACTGAGTTTGTCAACTTTATTAAGATTTTGTTTTCTTTTTCTACTTTTTTAAAAACCTCAGTGAATGCCTTCATCGCCATGCATTTGCCAAGTGACACAACTAAAAGCCATCCCGGAAGTCTCCCTTTCTCTCTGTCAGATGTCTCATCAGTCACTAAGTCCAGGTGACCATCCCTGAATATATCCGGGACTTCACTCTCCTCAATCCTTTCAGTCTGGTACTTAGCTTAAACCCTCACTGTTTTCCATATGAATAATCCCTGACTTCCATCTCATTCCTCCATACTTTAATCAGAAACAACTTCCTGAAACAAAAGCTTAGTGATGCCTTTCCTGTACCTGATGTTCAGATCCATGCCCAATGTGACCTAAGTTGTGAAAATATTATAACACTCTTTCCATTTTTCGAAAATGATAAAGTGATTGTTAGTAATATTTGGCACGGAGATTGACAGCAGCATGCTCCCTCTGTCCATATATTTGAAAGCCTAGAGTCACATAGATTAGATGAGACATACTGAGGCCAAAAACATAAAAAGCTCCAGAAAAAAGGGGAAATTTGTGTCATCATTCGTAATTTAGTTACTTTCAGCTCATTACACTGTAACGTAGGTCACATAAACTAAGTAGATTTATTTACTGGTTATGGTGCTTAAGTTTGACTAAAACAACCAACACTAAACATACAAGAGACTGATAAAATTTCTGCAAAGAAATCACAATTGGAAAAATAACAGGAGGTAACAACTACCAAGCAATAGGAAACTCACAGTGACATATTTCCTTTGTGTGCTGTGTCTCTTCTTACACCACTAAAACAGAAAAACAAATTAAAAAAAAAAAGCAAGAGTCATACAATCAGTAAGACTTTGGTCTGAATAATTGGAAATTATTAACAAGGCTATATGAAATATGAATTTATATCCTTTACTGCTAATTATGGCCTTTACCTAAGCATCTATTGTGCCTTGAAAGAGAAGACAATGATAAAACAAAGACGCCGAAAGTGGCAAGACTTTTAAGAACATTGTTAATAAAATTGTACATGAAATAGAATAATCTTTTAAAATATTTACCTTACATTTATCTCATTGTCTTTTCCAATTTGAGTATTTTAATAAAGTACATACTACACGAGTAAAACAATAGCCATGTTTCCTTTCAAATAATAATACATTTATGCTGATCGTTTTTACATGAACACTTTTACATACAAAGGGAAATGGTCAAAACACTTTGAGACCAATGATGTATGGTACAAAATCAGGCATCTTTCATAAAGGCTGCGAGGTCTTCCCTGAGATGGACCATCTTCACCCCCTGCCACAGTTTGTAGTCCATGCTCCGAGAAACTTAAGAAGCTTAAAGTTTAGCTTCTTAAATTTCTCAGAGCATAATGTCTGGATACATGCCCAACGTGACTTATTAGGTTGTAAAAACATATTCACATTATGTTGTTTCTTATAAATCCAGGCCAGCTCATGGGTCCACTGCAGTTCATTGTCTGATTAACTTGGCATCAACCACCAGTACAAAGTTCAGTCACCTGGTACCCAAGGAAAGCCTCCCTTCGCACTTTCCGCATGTCCATTTGGGTTTCATTTCTGCCATGATCATTTTCTGTTTTGCCACCCAGCTCCCGGTACCTTCTTGGACAAGTAATGTTCTTTATCTTTCAGAGAACGATAACACCCCCATCCTATTTCTGGGATTGGAATGGAAGCTGAAATCTATTTCAAGTCATCCCAACTTCACATGCTACAGAGATTGGTCAAGAGTTGAGCTTCTGAACCAGGTTAAGTTATCCTAATACACAGCTTGGGGTCTATGGAAAATAATATAGTATTGTGCACCGGATGCCTGCTAAAGGTAGAATTTAGGTACTTTTACCAAAACTTTCAAAAGGTAACTCTATGGAATGGCATCTAGATTAATGTGCTGACTGTCATAATCATTTCATTACATATAGCAAAACATCTATTCGAACACCTCGAATGTACACAGTTTTTATAAAGGGCATCAGAAATTTGTTACTAGGTTTATTTAATATAGGATTCAGTCATTACTTGAACGATATGAAGTAGAAAGGATTCCTGCATCGACTGAGAAATGAGATTAAAAGACTTTGTTACATTCAAAACCCAAATTCAAAACCCAAATTCTAAATGTCAAGTATTTCATCTAAAGATACATTTAAGATTCTTTCATAATAAAGAAGAATTAATATGCACAGATAAAATCAGAGTAAATATTCTTGTCTTTGTTTATGCATAGTACAGATCAGAATTGAAACTCCTTAGAAGGTTCTTTTGTCTTTTTGTTTTTGTTACTGTTGTTAATGTTTTTGTTTTTTCTACTTGCTTCAACTACAGCTTAAGAGAGGCCACTGACACACTGACTTGATTAGCTGGAGGTATTTTACTGGTAGCGTAAGTGCAAATTCAATCCAGAATGTGAGATAAATTTAAGTGTATTTTTATCATTTAATTTTATTTTTCTCCTGTGAAGTTTTAAGCTGTTGCTTAACAGTTTCTTAAGTTTCACTAGCCTGTTTTAAAGTCTGAGGTAATACAAAAAGCTAAAATTTTTAGAAGAGCCATTTGGAATGTTCTTTTTACTATAAAATGTTTTAATGCAGTATCATATTTCTATTGAGGGTTTTCAGTGTTAAAAAAAACACTGATAATCACCAATCAGAATGTAGAAAGAAAATTACCTTTCCCTTCTATTTTGCTCAGGTATAGAATAAGAACAAGCATGATCTATCCAAGATGCATAAACAACAAATCAAGTATGGATTGTTAGCTCCAACTCTTTTTTTCAGGTTACTCTACGAAGGACTTTCCAGAGTTTACTGCAAGCTTTGGATAAAACATGACCTATTTTGAATACGATCCACTAGTTGATGGCTGAACATCCCGAGGAAACCCCCGCTCCCCTTGGTGTAATTTGAAGAGATGCCTTTCTGCTCCTGCCTTCTTGAGCCAGTGTGGGAGATGTAGCTGATAGGACCCCCGGAGGGAGATGAACAAAGAATGAAGGGCCCTGGAAGAGAAAAGGAGGAGTGTGAGTAGTTGGGAGGACCACGGCCAGGCTGCCTGTGGAAACTGAGGCGGGCTGAGAAGATACTTAGCTGCTATTGATCCTTGAGTCCAGTCAGCATTAGACTCTTTCGATAATAAAATCTGCACCGAGTGGGGTTCAAAGCATAAGCTTTACTGACTCTTTGCTTATAAAACCACCCATGAGTCCTCTTCATCAGCACTACAGACCTGTGGGGAGTTGTGATTCAGACTCCATAAGGCACATTCTTCTCTGGGGCTGCTGCAGTGCTGAGGACCCGGGCATCCTTACCTGTCTCCAGGAGAAAGGGAATGCTTCCGCCACCTTTTGCTTTTTCTCCCTGGGGCTATTGATGGCCAACTGCTTTGATTTCCAAAGTCCCTGGATTCTGAAGCTACACTGTGCTCTCTGCGGTTTTCCACAATTTCCACACTTGTACCTGGTTGTCTATGAGTACTCCTTGGGCATCTCGCAAAATCTTTTTGCTAGTCGTATTTTTTTTCCAGCTTGTATTAATCACAAAAGCTTAAAGGAGGTGGAACCCAAGAATAAATATGAGTGCAAACAGCCTGCTGGGCAGATCATCTTCCTTCTTTAGACATTGAATTTGTGACTTTGTCTACCAGACACGTGGCAATGCCTGGAAACGTCATTGGTTGGTGTAGCTGGGAGAAGCATGCGACTGCGTCCTAGGGGCTGGCGCTCTGGGATGTCCCGAACATTCAACCAGGCGACAAAGAATCATCCACCTCCCAGTGGCCGTGTGCAACAGTTGCTAGGCCTCGTGGACAGGCTTGTTTGCCTCATACAGGACTGATTTCCCTCGATGCTTAAACTCCAGCCCCGAAGAGAATTTAGGCTGAAGACCGAACAATTTTGAGATCTGACTCTTTCCCCAATCCATGCAAGGATGTGCACATTTACCTGTATACACAAACACACACACATACATAATAAAACCTTTTTTCTGTAGATAGATTGACATGACTTTTAGGAATAAATTAATTGATCAAGTAAATTGATGCTGCAGATCTGGACCCACACAAGGGAAGAGATAATTATGAAAAAAGGAAGAAAATAACCCCCGGTTTACTCCTGAATAATCATTTACGTAGTGGGCCCCAATCACAAACATGATTTTCTTGGTGTTTTTTAAAAATATGATTGTGGTTTTTATATGAAATGACTTCTGGTTTGGAAGTAAAGACCATAATGATACTCCCCTAAATTTCAAGAATTAAAGTCTCCTGTAAATTCCATAGTGTATTCAATCATAGTATATTTTTAGCATCATAAAAATGAGACATTGAGAAGTTTTTCATACTCTTATTATCTTAAATTACTAAAATACCTGAATTATATAAAACATTTTACAGAAAGTGTCACTCTATAGTCAATTTTTATAACTGAAAATAAGAGTTTCAGTGAAAAAGATGGAAATCTCTTAAATAATTTTAATGAACCATGTCACAATCACAACCCCTCGTTAACCTTGTTATAGTCAATGAATAAAATATGAAATGGTTACATACGATTCTTTTTAACTTTTAAAACAGAGTTTGTTAGAAGAAGAAAAGAAAAAAGGAAGATTCATGGCAGAAAGACCTGCCATATTCGAGTTTCTCAGAAAGAAGAGCCATGCACATTTGATTATTAAAATATGAGTAAAGATTTGAAGATATTAGTAAATACATTTAAGAGAACTATCCAGGACTAATGCCCAAAATGAGTGCAATATTTAAGTTCTTTTCTAAGCAGTGATTGCTCTATTATCAAAGAGCAGTTCTTCTTGTCATAGCACGTAGTATGTGAAGCGTGTGGAAGAATGTGTTGGCCTCGGTAAATCCTTGTCACGTTTCTAGAAGCATGAAGGTGAAAAAGGCGGACTGACCTGTTGTTACAGCAGCTTCTGTGTATACACAAATGTTTAGAAAAATGCACAAAGCAGTACGTGAGCATGTTAAGAGAGTTATAACATGTAACATGAAATGGTAAACATTTAAAGGTGAAAACACAAATGTTTTACAACGAAGATAAATATATTAAGAAACATCTACATAATAGATAAGTATCTCTTAAATGTGTGTTTTGAACCAGTGAGGCGCAAATGCGTTTTTCTCTGATGCTTGAAGCTCTACAAAAACAAAGAAGTGTAAATGTGAGTCTTCAAACTCATACTCTGTACTGTTGTTCATAATGGTTGCACCAGTTACAATTCCACCACGATTTCCATTTTTATTGTGGTCAAAAGCATGCGCAGTAAAATTTGCCACGCTCACTATGTTTTAGTGTACGGTTCAACAGGGTTGTGCTTCTTCACATTGTTATGAAATGGATCTCCAGGACTCTTTCATGTTACAAAGCTGAAACGCTATAGCCATCCCATCGATTTCCCATTCCCTTTTCCTCCAGGCTCTTTTGTTTCTATGAATTTAACCCCTCATGTCAATGGAATCATGCAATACTCATCTTTTGTGTCTTGTTTATTTCGCTAAGCATATTGTCCTCAAGATTTATCAGAGTTGTATTATGAGACAAAATGTCCTTCCTTTTGAAGGCTGAGCAATATTTCATTGCATGGATATAGCTCATCCCATTTATCTGCTCACCATCATTATGCAGTTGGGCTGCTTTCACCTCTTGGATTCTGTGACTGGTGCTGCTGTGAACACAAGCATGTGGCTATCGTCTTGAGACCCTGCTTTTCTTTCTTTTGGTTGTATACCTGGAAGTGGGATTGCTGGGTCATAGGAAAGTGCTATGTTTCGATTTCTTGGGGAAACTGTGCTGTTATTCATAATGGCTGCATCATTTTACAATTCTACCAACAGTGCCCAAGAGTTCCAATTTCTCCCCAAAACACTTGTTGTTTTCTGTTGTTGTTGTTGTTGTTGTATAGTAGTCATTCTGGTAAGTGTGAGGTGATTTCATTTGCATTTCTCTAATGGTTAGTGATGCCAAGCAGCTTTTCATTTGCTAATTGATCATTCCTATAACTTGTTTGGAGAAATCCTATTCAATCCTTTTGACCATTTCTGAATCAGGTTTTTTGATTTTTGTTGTTGCTGTTGAGTTGTATGGATTCTTATGTATGCTGGATATTAACCCCTTATTAGACTTAGGATTTTCAAAAATTTTTTCTTATTTGTAGCTTGTCTTTTCACTCAGTTCACGATATCCTTCAATGCACAACAGTTTTCACATTTGATGATGTCCTATTTGTCTACTTTTACCTTTGCTGCTTAAGCTTTTGGTGCTATTTCCAATAAGTCACTGTCAAGCCTGATGTTATACATTTTTCACCTATATTTTCTTCTAGAAGTTTTATAGTTTGGGGTCTTGCATTTACATCTGATTCATTTTGAGTTCATTTTTGTGTCTGGTGCAAAATAAGAGTCAAAATTCCTTCTGCTGCATGTGGCTAATGACCAGTTTTCCCAGTGCTATTTCTTGAGGAAACCAATCTTTCCCATTGAGTGGTTCTAGTACTCTTGTTGAAGATAATTTGATCATATATGTAAGAGTTTGTTTCTGGGTCCTCTATTGGATTCCATTGGTCTGCTTGTCTGTCTTCATGCCAGTACTACACTCTTTTGATGGATATAGTTTTATAATGTGTTTTTAAATTTAAAAATATAGGTTCTCTAACTTTGTCCTTTTTCAAAAATGTTTTTGGCTAGTTAGAGTTTCTTGAAATTTCATATATACTTTTAAATGAATTCTCATATTTCTGCAAAAATTATCATTGAATTTCAATGGGCATTAATTTGACTATATAGATAGCTTTGAGTAATATGCATCCATGTATTATTTCAACATATATTCATACATAATACAGAGGGAATGATGAAGGAAAACATTTATTGCCATAGATAAATTTTATGATGTTTTTTTTTTGAGTCAGAATCTCATTCTGTTGCCCAGGCTGGAGCACAGTGGCACGCTCATGGCCACTGCAGCCTTGACATGCCAGGCTCAGGTGATCCTTTCACTAAGCCTTCCAAGTAGCTGGAACTACAGATGTGGGCTTCCACGCCTGGCTAATGATTTTATTTATTGCAGAGAAGATGTCTTGCCAAGTGACCCGGGGTGGTCTCGAACCCCTGGACTCAGGCAATCCTTTCACCTCGGCCTCCCAAAGTGCTGGGATTATTGGGTTGAGCCACTGCACCTGGCCAATGTTACTATGTACTATTAAGTGAAAAATAATAACAGGCCAAAAAGCGGGATATGCCAGGCTACCGCCTTGTGTATTTTGAATAAACGACTTTTCAGTAGTATGGAATTTACAAAAAAAGTTATGAAGATAGTGTAGAGTATCCCATATACCCCGTGCCCAATTTCTCATATTATTCACATTTTACAAACGTATAGAACACTTATCAAAATTGCAAGCATATTGATCCATTGTTATTAACTGAAGATCATACTTCATTCAGACTTCATTTGTTGTTTCCTCTTGTATTCTTATCGTTGCCTGACCCTTTCAGAACACCACATTTGGTTGTCTGCACTTCCACAGCCCTCTTGTCTGTGATTGCTTCTCAGACTTTCCTTGTTTTTGATGCACTTCACAGTTCTGAGGAGCACAACTCAGGTATTTTGGAGGTGTTCCTCGATTGAAATTTGTCTGTTCTCTCTCTCTCTGTTAGACTGGGGTTTCCTCCCGAGGTGTTTGGAAGGAAGACCAAAGGGATGAAGTGTCGTATCTTAGAACATCAAGGACACAGACTATCCATACTAGATGTGATCCCTGGGCTGAGGTTGTGTCTGCCAGATCTTTCCAGGGCACTGTGAGTCCCCGTGGCCCCTATCCCTCATGCACGGACCACTCAGTCCTCTTTGAAGAAAGCTCCCATGAACAGCTCGTGTCTAAGGAGTGGGGAGTCATGCTTCATTCCCCGGAGAGAGGAGGGCTTATGGATCATGGAGGATTCTGCTGCGTGCAGAATTGTTTAACCTTCCCCAACCGCCTTTAAGAAAGTGAACAAGGAGGGAACACAGAACTTCAGGAAAGACCCCAGACCCCACCCCAAGGCTGAGAGGCAGATGTCCCCGGAGAGAGTAGGGCTGTCATGGAGCACACAGCCTGCCAGTAGCAAAGGAACTCTCTGGGGATCCCAGGCTAAAGTCAACTCACAGGAACTGACTTCTGGGCAGTGAAGAAACTTCCCAATGCAGGCAGACAGGCTCAGTTCCAAACCAGAAAACTCACCCGAGGGGGTGGGTAGGCCAGCACTGGTCTTTAACAAACATCTGCTGAAAAACTGAGAAACTTGCAAGAGGTACAGGTGAGACACCGCCCATCCTGGGAAGTGACTACCCAACATGATGGCTGGGAAAGTGAAGGAATATGTGAGTGGTCCCTTTCTGTGGTGGCTTCACACCCCTGACACACGCACAGCTGCACCAAAACACATACACCCTTATCAGGATGAGAAATGCCTTTCTCTTATTGTGGCCTGTAATTCTTCCAGAACTTGTACTGACAGAGTTTAATGTGAGCCCACTGAGAAAGGGCTGGGCACCTGTATCATGGAACAGGCACAGATCAGCGGATTTAAAATCGAAATGTAGCAAGTCAGAATCGTCAGAAGAGTCCAATACAAACGCGAGTTTAGTATTGTATTCATTATCAAGGATATTATAAAACTCTTATAAGAAATTCCAAAATAATTCTTTTATAAAATCGACCTGCAGACGTGCATCCTAAAAGTTACTTTAAAAAAAAAAAAACACTAAGTAAATGAACAGAAAACATTGACATGTACCCTTAATTATTACACATGGCAAAATAACCGTAAGTAAAATAAACAAACAAACAAACAACTGGAGAATAATACTAACAATTTACATTTCAGAAACATGACCAGTATCCCAGCACATGAATAATTGTGTACATCGATTTAAAAAATGAACTGACACAACTGGAAAAAATATAGATATAATTAGACAGTGAGAAAATAGCAAATGCATATGCCTTTTAAACATTTATGAAGTGATTTTCAGCCTCACTCAAAATAGGAAAAAGAAAAATATCAAACAATGACTGATTTTCACCCACCAAAGGGCTAAACCATTGATAACATTGTTCATTGGCAAATAAACTACTGAGCTCATACCTTGCTGGTGTGCAACTTGGACGTATCTGTGTCTTTCAAATATATTATTTTCAGTTCTAGAAATTTATCCTAGAGTATCCTTACCTAACTGAAGACTGAAGCATACACATGGATATAGATTTAATTTTTTTTAATTTTAAAGATGTGGGATACAATTCAGGATTAGGTACATAAGTGGTCAACGTGCAAGTTAAGTTTGGACCTTCCTTTGGTCCCCACTTTGTCTGGTTTGAGATTGGGTACTCTTATTAATGTTTTGTTCCCCACCTCGCTGCCCTGGCTGTGTCCCACTAATGCCAGTCCCTTTCTTAGAGTATTATGAAAATGTTCAGGGTCCACTTATGTGTGATGGCATGCGGTACTCAGATCTTTGTTTCTGTGATACATCACTGAGTATTATAGGCTCTAAGTACATTCAAGTTGCTGTGAAGTCCAAAATTTTGTCCTTCCTTATAGCTGCATAATATTCCATCGTGTATATGTACCATTAAAAAAAATCCAGTTTACTTGTGATGGGCAGCACAGTTGGTTCCATGATTTTTGCCATTGTGCATAATGCTGCAATCAACATACATGTGCAGGTATCATTTTGGTAGAATAATTTGAGTTCCTCAGTGTATTCCCAGAAGAGGGATTGCTGGGTTGTATGAAGTGTCTATTTTTAGATCTTTTAGGCATCACCACACTGTTTTCCACAGAGGTTGTACTAGTTTATACTCCCACGAACAGTCCCACCCCTGTTCCCTGCATTCTCTCCAGCATCTGTTGTTTTTTTGAGTTAATGATGATGGCCATCCAGACTGAAGTTAGGTGGTATCTCAGTGTGGTTTTGATTTGTGCAATACCCATTAAATTACCAACAGCATTCTTCTCAAATCTGGAAAGGACAATACAGGAATTCATATGGAAACATAAATGACCACAAATAGCCAAAACAATCCTCAGCAAAAACAAACAATCAAACAAAAAAACAAACAAACAGCAGGAGGCATCACGCTCCCAGACTTTAAGCTTTATTATAAAGCTACAATATTCGAAACAGCCTGGTAATGGTACAAGAACAGACTTATAGAATGATGAAACTGAATAGAGATTCCAGAAGCAAAACCTCAATTTCTCAACCAACTCATCTTAGACAAAACCTCCACCAACAGCCAGTGGGGAGAGGAGAACTTATTCAGTAAATGGTGTTGGGAAAACTGGCTGTTCACATGCAGAAGACTGAAATAGGACCCCTACCTATCACCATACACAAAAATCAACTCTAAATGGATCAAAGAACTAAATGTAAAACCTCAAACTATAAGAATCCTAGGAAACCGAGGAGACACCCTTATGAAAACTGGAAGAGGCAACCAATTCCTGACCAAAACGCCAGGTGTCCGTGCCATAAGAGATAAAATGGACAAGTGGGACCTCATCAAATTAATGAGCTACTGCAAAGCAAAAGAAACTATCAAGAGAGCAGAGAGACAGCCCACAGAATAGGGAAAAATATTTACCAACTGTATATCTGTCAAAGGCCTAATATCCAGGATCTACAAGGAACTCAAAAGTACTGAAAGGTAAAACACAAACAACCCTATTAAAAAGTAGGCAGAATATATGAATAGACACTTCTTAGAAGACATACGAACAGCAAACAGATACTTGAAAAAATGCTGTCTCACTAATCATCAAAAATTGAAGCTTTGTTTTTTTCTTTTTTTTTGCCCTTGGGGTTTTGATCAGGAATTGGTTGCCAGTTCCAGAAACTTTTGTCTGAATGAAAATGATTATCAACAACCCTAATACTCATCAGCAGCTGACAGATTAAAAAACATTTAAACAATTCAACACCATGCATCTAAAAAGAAAAACCAATAATCTCCTTAATGACTTGAAACAAATTCAGTGATGTTTACTTTAAGAATAAAAATGAATTCGGAACAGTGTATATAGTTTTTTTAAAAAGAAAACAATAAGTACTTGTATGCATTTCTTCTAGTATATGCATAGATTATTTCTGAAGGATACACACACACACACACACACACACACACACACACACACACACACACACCAATGCTCACACCTGTCTCTGGAAATGGGAAACAGATGTTTCATAGAATCAGAGGGTATATTTTAGCATACATTCTGTGGTAAATTTTGAATATTATTCATATTATGGATATTATCAATTGAAAAACAATAAAGCAAAAACATTTAATTTGGCTGGTCACTTTCAAATATTTAAAAAATTAATGATCAATAAAGCAAATTCCTGACTCTGGAGTTGCCCACAATTTGTTGATATTTTAGATGAACAAAAATGGATGACATTTCAATAACGGCTACAGTAGAGTGCTATGGAAAATACTGTAGGAATACACTACACTCCAGTTTTGCACGAATGGATCAATGAGGGCTTCTTGGAAGATATAACCAATTCTGGTAGAGCTTATCAACCCAAACTACAATGACTTTGACCTTGTTCTTTATCTGTTCAAATCCTGTTGAACTTCACTTTAACCATTAGATTGTGGAAACTGTAGCCCATGTGAAACTTCTCCTATACTGGGCTTCTGTCATATAACCAATCTGAACACTTGTTATTTGTTGATAATTACCTGGCTAATGGTCTGCACCCTTCATCCATGAGGGATTTCAATGTCTTAAAGGTCAGGAAGAGAAACTATAGATATTTGGAAAGGTCTGCCTGTGCTTATCACATTGCTTTTCCAAAAGTGAATGGTTACCAAATTCTCTTTTGGAAAAAAAGTTAAGTAAAATACTGCCTTTTAAATATCCCCTGAGGCATATTTGGTGGTAGATTGAGAAAAGCTTCTGTTAAAATTCAGAAATCCAGAGAAACTATATTCACATCAGCCAATCCCAAGACATAATATTAATGAGAAAAATGCCTGTGGTGAACTGTTCACCAGTTAGTGTCCTCCTGGGTTTACTGTGCCACAGTTTAAAAGCAGCTCAGCTCCCTAAACTGGAAGAATGATGTATTAGGAACAAAAATCCATCTCAGTTGTCATTGGATGCAAAGTCAAAATAATGGCTCAAGCCATCAAGGTGTTTTGTTTTGTGTTAAGCTTTTCTATTATAGATATATATATATACATATTTTTCATATATATATATATATATATATATATATATATATATATATATATATACACATATATGGTTATGTATGTCTATGTAAGAAGTATTTTTACAAAAGTAAAATTATCCCATAAGTGATATATCCATGCTGACTTATAAGCCATCCACTCTCTCCTCACCATTATATAACAAAAATCTCACACAAACCTAATTAACGTGGGGGAGGGTGGGGAGAAATACATATTTCATTAATTAGATAGTAGAAGTTAATAAATCTTACCAGATTATTTGCCCATAGAGAAGCCTTTGAAATGTGACATTTCAAATAGTAAGCTAGGATGTATATGTGATATACAGGCTGTGTATCCAAGTCAACCAGTACCAAATGTAAAGTAAAAGACTCATGACTGCCCTTCACGAGACACATGGGGTTCTTATAACTTAGACCTCTATCTGGAAACGTAGTCCTAAAAGTCTAGTCGGAAAGAAAGGACTTTCCGTAATTCGAGGACTGATTGGTTAACACTGGGCTGATTCTGTGGATAAACCACCAGAAGCCCGTGTTCCCCAGATCATCCCACCTCGTACTTTGTCTAGCCCCTTTCCGTATCTCAACTCTCTGTCTTCTATTCCTGAAACCTCCCATGGTCCTTTTGGAAAGTCCCTGCCCTTCTCAGCGGTATCTCCATGTGCTGGCTCCTTTCTCCACAAGTTCTCCACTATTCACTCTGCGTGAAACGAGGCACTTCCCGAAGGCAGTGTTTTCCCGTAGCCTCCTCGAATGGTGCCTGTCTTCTTTTACTCTCAGACTCTTCTTCTTCATTGCTCTGTTCAAACTACTTTACTTCTTCCAAAACACTTTAATCGCCAACTCTTTCTTCTGACCAGACAATTGTCTTCATCAGCACTCCACACCTTCAACAAGGATGACCTCAGTTTCATCTCTTCCTTTAACTTCTTAAGTACTTTAGTTTCTGTCTCACATTAACTCTCTACAAACATGTGATTGGACAGCTACTAGTGATTTCAGCATTTTGAGGCATGTTCTTCCCAACATCCTTGGTTCATTAACCAATCTCAAGTCTTCTAATGACAGCAACTGCCAGTGTCCCTCAGCCACACACTCTCCAAGTCCAACTCTAGACAGTAACATCGTTAGTAAGTTTACTCACTTGTTGATCGCCATGTCCACCATCCCATTCTCAGGTCACCAGCTTCTATCTCTTCAATTTAATCCATTTAGTGCCTGCTCTTTGATGTCATGGGGACCATTGCGATTCTTGCCCACTTCATATGTTTACATCCTTCTGGTCCCATGTAAAATTCCATGAGTAATTCAATTATAAATCACCTATACCCTTAACTAGCTCTTTCTCAGTTCAAAATATTCTTAGGGCAAAATACAAAGCCCAATTAAATTCCAACTAATGTCTACTTGTGTCTTTACTCATGTGGCTTAGCACTTCTCAAGAGAAATAAAAATAACTTGGGTTTGTCTCACTTCCGAGTCATAATTAGTAAATTCAGGGGAGGCTGTCAGTGATGTCTGGCATCCATTCAGAATTCCCTGTTCAATTCACGTGCTCACCCTTTGACTGTTTTGAAACTCTTCTCTTTTATCAAACTGTAGATCATCCTTCCTCAGCTGATCACCTTGTTTCCACTTAGCTGATGTATGGAAGCAAGCCAAGATTCCTTCCTCAAGTCCCCTCGGCACACCCACACACCTGTGAACGTGTGCACACGGATACGAAGATCCCACTCCTGACACCGTTTCGCTTGCCTCTTGAGGTCATTGTTGAAGGGGTTTTCCCCTCTCTCTTGCCTGTATTGAGTATTTCTTCTTTACTGGATCTTTGCCATCAAAAGAAAAATATGTGTTTGTCTCCATGTTGAAAAAATCCCTTTATTTATTTTTATTTTTTTCAAATACTTTATTTATCTTATTTTTTTATAACCATTTCCACCTGGTATAAACCAGGCTTAGGTTTTTTAAATTAATGTATTTATTATAAAGATGTGGGGTACAATTCAGGGTTAGGTATACAGACATTGATCATGCAGGTACCCTTGTTGATGAGGTATGCCCACCCCCTTCCCTGGCAGTTTCCCTCAGCTGCCAGTTTCCACTACTGCAAATTGCTTTCTTATTCCATTATAACTGCTCAAGGTCACCTTATGAGCGAGAACATATGGAACTCAGTTCTTTGTTTCTGTGATAAATCACTGAGTATGATTGACTCCAAATCCATCCCATTTGCTGCAAAGTCCATATATTTGTCCTTCTTTATGGCTGCATAATATTCCATTGTGTATATGAAACCATCAAGAGAGCAGGGAGACAGCCCACAGAATGGGAAAAAATATTTGCCAACTGTACATCTGACAAAGGCCTAACATCTAGGATCTACAAGGAACTCAAATGCGCCAAAAGGAAAAAAACAAACAACCCCTTTTAAAAGTGGGTAAAAGACATGAACAGACACTTCTCAAAAGAAGATATTTGGGCAGCCAACAGACACATGAAAAAGTGCTCAGCCTTACTCATCATCAGAGAAACACAAATCAAAACCACACTGAGATACCACCTAACCCCTGTAAGAACGGCCATCATCAATAAAACAAACAGCAACAGATGCTGGCGAGGATGTGGAGAAAAAAGGAATGCTTCTACACTACTGGTGGGAACATGGACTAGTACAACCTCTTTGGAAGACAGCGTACTTAGTTTTAATACCTATTTCTTTCATTTTAAACATGTGGGGTACAATTCAAGTTTAGGTCTAACAAATGATGATTATGCAGTTACCCTTGTGGATGAGGTGTGTCCCTCCCACCCCTGGCAGTTTCCCTCAACTGCCAACCAATCCCACCTCCCCACCAGCAGTTTCCCACTACTGCCAATCCCTCTCTTATAGTATTATGATACTAGTTGAAGGTCTGCTTATGACTGAGAACCTCTGGTACTCTGTTCTTGTTTCTGTGATAGATCCCTGAGTATGACCGACTCCAAATCCATCCAAGTTGTTGCGAAGTCCACACTGAATTCATATTTTAAAGATGTGTAGTACAATTCAAGGTTAGGTATACAAGTATGGATTATGCAGGTACCCTTGTTGATGAGGTGTGCCCCTCCCTCCCCTTTAGATCTGTGTTCTACTCAGGCCCGTGTCCCTCTCCTTCTCTGGATTTACAGCAAGCCTCCTCGATGACCTGCTCGTTTTTTCTTGAATGTATGTCATTGTGTGAAGACGGTGGAGTCAGGCTCTCACTCACACCTGGCCATCGCAACTGCTCACCTAGCCTATAAGCTCCCGGAAGTGGTTTCGGCACAGTTGATCATTTATCTCTGGTATAAATATTTTTCCACGTCGGACTTTATTACTATTTTGGTGTCTGCTCATTCTCACTTTCCTTTTTACTGAGTCCTTCTCGTCTTCTCGCCTTTAACTTTGGAATGCCTCCATTTCTCATCTCGGCCTTTTGACATCGAATACCTCAGTGCTCAGTGTTCTCATGGCTTTCTGCTTTACACGGGCTCCTGCTCTTGATGGTCTTATCTAGCTTCATGACCTTAAACTCCTGCCACAGAATGATGAGTATAATATTTGCCTCAAGCTTAGATCTCTCCCCCAAATTCTAATACTTAAATTCATCTCCACTAGGACATACAATCTATGCAACAAAATTAAGATGCCATAAAATCAGCTCTTGAAATTCCTCTTGCTAAACAGGCTTCTCCCAAGAATACCGTCTCAGTTCATAGAAATATTATATTTCCAAAAAAATTTAAAGTAAGAAAGTACATGAATAAAAATAGAAAACAAAATTGTGAAAAGACAGAAAGAGTAAGAATCTAGTTATTTGAAAAATATAGTGTAATATATATGAAATATAAATAGATAAATTACACACAAGCAAATACCCAAATTACATACACACAATATTCTTGAATGAAAAAGGGGCTATCACAAAAGGTCAAGAAGACACTAAACTCTTAACAAGAACAAAGTAACAATAACTATTTCAATCAATTTTCAAAATTTGAAAAAGTGATTATGTTTTTTGAAAAGTCCAACTTACAAAAACTGACACAAAAACCGAAATTAAAAAAACCTAAATTGCATTAAAATTATTAGAATTAACAACAAAAAACATCAAGTTCAGAGGCCTGTGAGAGTAGAGTATTGCACACAAGGTCTTCATAAACTAGTCATCCGTACAGAATGGTGACGAGTAAGCGTCCCAGACCATGTGAGAAAACAAAACTATAACGCCACAGAAGGATTTGATTCTTCAGTCTATTTTCATTGAGTTGATTCTGCATAAATTTTTAATGATCTACATTATTTTTTCCACAGTCTAAGTTACTTTTATTTTTCTGGAGTCTGGGTCTCGTTCTGTCACCCAGGCCGGAATGCAGGGGCAGGATGATGGTTCGCCTCAGCCTCCACCCTCAGGACTCAGGTTATTCTTCTGCCTCAGTCTCCTGAGTAGCTAGGACTGCAGGTGTGCGTCACCACACCTGGCTAGCATTGTGATTTCTTTTCTTTTCTTTTTGGATTGTAGAGGCATGGTCTTGCCATACTGTCTAGGCTGGTCTTATACTCCTGAGCTCGAACAATCCTCTTACTTCAGCCTCCAAAAGTGCTGGGATTGCTGGCTTTAGCTACTGCACTAGGCTAAAGGTTTCTTTTCTCAGCATTGTTGATATTCTCAAAAGAAACAGGATGATTGTACCTGAATGGTAGAAGTGTTTGCATTTCGCAATATGATGAAACAAACTTAGAACTTCATTTCTTTGTAGAGCTCTTTCTTTAAATTAATGTAAACTGCACCCTTGTGTGATAAACCTTTCACATTTTAGAATTATCTTACGAATATTACTTTGTATAAACTTTAACTGGGCAAAGTGTCTTAGGAAATTTGGAAATGGGAGATATGCCAAGCTATATATGATGACACAGATATAATATGGTATGGATAGGGATATACATCTTTGTATTAATTGCAGCAAAACATGCAATTCACTCCATCTTCTTTAACTTTGCTACAATTATCTGAATGATAAATGGATAGGCATCAAAATAAAGTAAATCTCTTGGTCAAAGAGAAAATATTTCATAGGTCCATGTTATGTGGATCTCATGTTATGATAACCTCGGTATGAATATGCGGTCAAAAATGTGGAGTGCTGTTGATACGACTAAGAGTCAGAAGTAATATATGGATGAACTGTAATATTTTTCTTTCACCTTCAAAACTGAAACATGATCAGATCTGGCTCAGTCTATTGTTGAATTCCAGATGTTCACAGAGTGACTTTGCTATCACCCTCTTAATCACCTTTCAGGAGAAAAAGAAACCAGGCAATTGCTGTGACCAAGGGTTAGTGTGTCGTGTAAGAAACGGGATTTTTTTTTAATGGATGAAAGCATGTTTCTGTTTATATGGCATTAAAATTCTATGCGGTGTCATTCATTTAAAGTTCTAACACTTGAGACGGCTTATACCAATCTGTTCAATTATATTTCGGTTCTGAGTCAGCAGTAGAAAAATGTCTTATTTTATATCCATTTTAAAAGATAAAATTGCAAGGGCCAAAAATTCATATGCCTTATGTTGTGACCAACCTACTGCCCTTAGAAGATGACTGAGAATAGTCTTTTGCTGTGCTGCAGTCAAAGAAATTGTCAAATTAATGCATTAAGTGAAACGTGTGCGCCTGTGTATGTATGTGTGTGCATGTTTATTTCTAAAAGGAAACCATTTGTCGTTTAGATCTTTGATTTTGCAATTTACTTAAAGTGGACCAAAAAAATGTCTGAATGAATCTATCACTATCCCAAATATTGTACTTTGTTCTATTCATATGTTTCAACAGTCTTGTTTAACCTAAACATGTCAAAGAAAATACGTTGTAAACCTTACCCTCCTTACAGGATAAGGGTTAAAAAAGATAAAGGGTGGGAGAAAGCAAAGAACTACTTTATTTGGAAAGCAAAATTTTCTTCTCGCTGAATTGTTAGATTGGAAAGCTATAGAAACTAAAAAAAAACAAAGCGGTACTGAATGAATGATGAGACACAAAAAGGAATGGTTGCAAATGAGATAAGTCCTTGGAGGTCAGAGCTACTGAGAAGGAATTTCTGTAGAAGCTGAGACTAAATAGGAAAAAAAAGAGGGACAACAGGATGGTGAAAACAGAACTTTAAAATGAAAGCAATCAGCGTAGTAGCCGTTAGCTTAAAGATCAACTGAATACGATAAAAGAGTCCTTATTCATGTTTAACTGATTTGATTTGGCCGTAAAATTTTATCGCTGTAATGTCTTAAACAGGAGTCTATGGAATGAAAGTGGCCGTTTATGAAAAGCGTTTTTGAGGGGCGATGTACAATGCAGATTCCCAAAGGCGAGAAGGCCAAAGAGAGGGAGCTGATGCCTGAGGCTGGAAATCCTCCCAGCTAGAATCTGAATTTCTGTTGTGAGATACCTGTCTTTGTTGGGACAAACTGCCTTTGATCATCCTTTAGTGATGTGAGTGAGAATCTGGGGACATGGGCTCTAAGAAATCAAGATAGCAAATGATAACTGCTACTCAGAGGATTCTGAGAAGATGACAAAGTAGAAAGAGCCAGAGCTTTGTCTCCCCACACAGACAACAATTCACTGGTAGAGTTCGTCTGATGGAACTGTTCTGGAACTCAAGTCTCTTGAAGCCTGGAGGCTTCCGTGGGCAGGCTTGGGGGGTCAATTGTGATTAATTGTAGTCAAGTTCAGTCCTTGACAAAGCAGCAGCTCCCCTTCCCCACTTCCTGCCATGTGACAGGCATCTGTGGGCATGTTCCTGAAGTTGCAAACAGCTGGCAAGGCCTAAGTGGGCAAAAGGGACCTTGTTCTCCAAATATCAAGGATCTCGTCTCTGACGGCCAAAGGCTGCTCCAGATCCCAGAGGTGCCGAAAACGAGGTGGGGCGCTCACCTTTCAGCACCTCCCCAGGGTGGCAAGCCCCTTGTTCTCCAGCTGAAGGGACTTTCAGGGGATTTCAAGGTCCAGTGCTGTCCTTCATTTTTCTCTCCATCCCCTTTGGGGAGCCAGACGTGAAGAACCACGACATTCAGAAACCACTGCGGTAGACAGCCACCACACGTGTTCGAGGGGAGACTCGGGAAAGAGCTGAGAAGACATTACGCTTGTTGCTCAGTCTAAGCTTCTCCTCAATCCAAAAAGCAAAGCAAAACCAAACAAAAAACAGCAGCAACAGCAACAAATAAATGCAGTAACAAAGACAGCAAACCCTAGTGAAGGGGAAGAATCTGATTTCCAGAGTTATCACGTTGTCAGATTTAAATGTCCGGTTTTGAGCAAAGGAATTGGAAAGTCCACAGAGAAATAGAAAAGCGTGGCCCACTCAAAGAAAAACAAAAAAACCCAGAAGTTATCCTTGACACTGATGGCAGGTCAATTAGAAAAAGAGTTCTAAAAATCTGCTTTAAAAGATGCTCACGTAATTAAAGGAAGATTTAGAGAAAGGCAAGAAAATAATATGTAAGCAAAACAGAAATAGCTATAAAGCTAATGAAAACCTAAAAAAGAAACTAAAAATAAGTCCTAAGCTAAAATTTACAATTCTTGTTAAAAATTACTTAATTAAAAATGACTGAAATGAACAATCTACTAGAGAAATTTAAAGACAGAGTTGAACAAGCAGAAGAAAGAATTCGAAAACTTGGATATAGGACAATGAAAATTTCAAAAGTATCTTCTGAGGAAAAGAAAGAAAAAGAAGAAGAATGAATAGAGTCGAAAGAGCCTGTCCAACACAGTCAAGAAGTCCAAATGCCTTGCAAGACTCTTAAAAGAAAAAGAGAGTTAGAAAGGAATAGAGAAAATATTTTTTAAAATAATGACTGAAAACTTCCCAAATTTGGTTAAAAATATGAAGATGAACATCCATGAAGCTCAACAAACTTCAGGTAAGAAAAGTAAAGAGACGCATACTGATTTAATTACATTATAATAAACTTTTATGACCCAAAGACAGAGAATATTAAAAGAAGCCAAAGAGAAGCAATTCACTGCATATAAGTGATTCTTTTTTTTTTTTTTGAGTCGGAGTCTCACTCAGTCGCCCAGACTGGAGTGCAGTGGCCACTCCCGGCCACCGCAGCCTCGACCTGCTGGGCTCCGGCGATCCTTCCGCCTCAGCCTTCCGAGTAGCCGGAATTACAGGCGTGCGCTACCATGCCCGGCTGATTTTTTGATTTCTTGTAGAGATGAGGTCTCGCTGCCCAGGCGGGTCTCGAACCCGCGGGCTCAGGCAATCCACTCACCTCAGCCTCCCAAAGGCGCAGGATGACAGGCTGAGCCACCGAGCCCGGCTATAAGTGATTCTTAATAAGATTTCAGCTATCAGAAAATAAAGATCCCGTTAATCAAGAATCTTATATTTCGAAAAACCATCCTTCAAAACTGAAGGATAAATAAAAGCGAACAAACCTGGGGAAGTACATCACCACTAGATCTGCTCTGCGTGAAATATTTTAGGACGTCTCCAACATTGAAATAAATAGACACTACACAGTAATTAAAAACTGTATTAAAATCACAGTGAATGTAAATTATAAAAGCTATTGTTATTGCAACAATGGTTTCTATTTCTACTTTCTTGTTTTCGACATGATTTAAAAGACTAAAACATTTTTAAAAACCTAAAGCTATTATTATTATAACTTTGGTTTAACTCTACATTTTGTTCTCTACGAAATTTGAGAGATTAATGCATTTAAAATAGTTTTTAGTTTATGTGTTTTGGGCACCAGGTGTATAAAGATATAGTTTTGTGACATCAGCAACCTAAGTGGGTGAGACCAGCTAAAAAGGGAAAGTCTTATTGAAGTTAAGTTGGCATCAATTCAAATTAGAGTGTTATAACTTGGAATATTATATAGAAACAATATGTCAAACACACACAAAAAGCTATAGAGTATATACAAAAAAGAAATCTGAAAGGAATTCAAATATTTCCCTACAAAAATATCAAGTAAATACAATAATGAACAAAATAAAGGACACAAATCTACAGGGCATGTATAAAATAAATGTTGTAACTTCAGAAGGAGGCTGGGTACAGTGGCTCATATCTATAATCCCAGCACTTTGGGAGGCCAAGACAGGAGGATTGCTCCCAGGAGTTTGAGACCAATGTAAACAACATAATGAGCCCTCATCGCTACAAAAATACAAATAAAATAAACACCTGTAGTCCCAACTACTCAGAAGACTGAGGTGGGAGAATAGCCTGAGCCCAGGATTTTGAGGCTTTGGTGCGCTATGATCCTGCAATCTAGCATGGATGTTGGAGTGTGACCATGAGTCAAATAAAATAAAATATCAGAAGTCTTTATTAGTAATTGCTTTAAATTTAAATAGATTAAACTCTTTAACCAAAAGATAAAGATTGGAAGAATGAATAAAAACAATATAATCCAACTTCATTCTTCTATATCCATTTAAAGTAATATATAAATATATATATCCATTATATTGAGAAATATCTATTTCTCAATATCATTATAATGAATATATATTAGTACAAAGCTCAATAAACATTTAAAATAATATATAAATATATACATAATGCCCAGGCTTGGTGGCTCAGCCTGTAATCCCAGAGCTTTGGGAGGCCGAGGTGAGTGGATTGCCTGAGCCCACGGGTTCGAGACTCGCCTGGGTAATTTGGTGAGACCTCATGTCTACAATAAATCAAAAATTAGCCAGGTGTGGTAGTGCGTGCCTGTAGTTCCAGCTACTTGGAAGGCTGAGGCGGAAGGATTGCAGGAGCCCAGCAGGTCGACTGTACTCCAGTCTGAGCAACAGTGTAAGACACCAACTCAAAAAAAATAAAAATAAAAACAAAACAAAAAAGAAATGTATATATATAAAATGAATATATATACAAGGCTCAATATAGCAAGAAGAAATGACAATTATACACATGTACACATATCACAGACCATAAAAATATTTGAAACAAAAACTGACAAAATTAAAAGGGTAAATGGACCATTTCTACAATAATAGTGGAGAAATTCAATACTCCACTCTTAATAATGAGTGAGCAGATCAACCAATTGAAAGATAACTATTAAAAAAGAAAACTTTAATAACACAGCATGTCAACAAACTCTAACAGTCATATACAGAACGATATGCAAACCAATATCAGCATATGCATTATTATCAAGTGCACATGGGGCATTATGCAGTATAGATCATATGTAAGCCAGAAATTAAATTCTAATAGATTTAATTTTAATAGTTTTTTTTTAAAGATGTGGGGTACAATTCAGGGTTAGGTATACAAATGTTCATTATGCAGGTACCCTTGTTGATGAGGTGTGCCCCTCCCTCCCCTGGCAGTTTCCCTCAACTGCCAATCCCCCTCCCCTGGCAGTTTTCCACTACCGCCAATCCCTTTCTTATCATAGTATTATGAAAATCGTTCAAGGTCTGCTTATCAGTGAGAGCATATAGCACCCTGTTCTTTGTTTCTGTGATAGATCACTGAGTATGATAGACTCCAAATCCATCCAAGTTGCTGCGAAATCCATTTGTTTGTTCTTCTTTATGACTGCATAATATTCCATTGTGTAAATGTACCACATTTTAAAAATCCAGTCCAGCTTCAATGGGCAGCATGGTTGGTTCCATGTTATTGCTATTGTGACTAGAGCTGCAACAAACCTGCATGTGTAGTATCTCTTTTGTAGAATGTTTTGAGTTCCTCCAGGTATATTCCAAATGGAGGATTGCTGGGTCATATGGATGGTCAATTTCTAGTTCGTTCAGAAATTAATAGATTTTCAAAAATAGAGATTATACAGAGTATCTTGTCTGACCAAAATGGAATGAAGTGAGGAATCGATAACAGAAATGAAACAAAAGAATCCACAAATTAGTGGAAATTAAATAATACACTCATATACAACTCTTATGCCAAGTACATACATTGGAGAGAAGGCAACTCTTTAATACATGGTACTGGAAAAACTGGGTATCCAAATGCAGAAGAATAAAACTGTCTCTCATCATATACACAAATCAACTTCAAATGGATTAAAGACTTCAGCATAAAAATGGAAACTATAAAACTGTTGGAAGAAACTATAGGAGAATTGCTTTAAGACATTGGTCTAAGCCAATGTTTGACATAAGACTTAAAACATGAGGATAATAATTTTAAAAAGACAAAAAACTATATCAAACTAAAAATCTGCACAGCAAATGAAATAATCCACAGAGTGAAGAGACAGCTTGCATAATGGCAGAAATATTTGCAAACTCTTCAACAAGGGATTCATATCTAGACTATACAGATTGAATATCCTTGAATATCCTTAATTTGAATACTCAAAGTCTGAAATGCTCTCAAGTCTGAAACTTTTTAAATACTAGCTAACATGGTGCTCAGAGAAAATGCTCATTGGAGCATTATCAATTTAAGATTTTTGGACTAGAGAAGGTGAACTTGTACGTAAAATAAAAATGTCCCAAAATTCTAAAAATTCTGAAATCTGAAAAACTTCTGGTACCACGCATTTCAGAGAAGGAATACTCAACCTGTACAAGAAACTCAAATAACTCAATAGCAAAATAATAATAGTAGTAACAATAACAGCAATATGATTAAAAAACAGAAAGATCTAAATAGATATTTCTCAAAGCAAGACATAAAAAAGGCCAGTAAAGATATTAAAAAATTCTCAACATCATTAATCATCAGAGAAATGCAAATTATAAACACAATGAGGTACCATCTCATTCTGATTCAAATAACTACAACAAAAAAGACAAAAAATAACAAATGCTGAGGGTGTGGAAAAAAAACCCTTGTACTCTATTGGTGAGAATGTAGATTAGTACAGCCATTATGAAAAACAGTATGAAAGTTTCTCAAACAACTAAAAATAAAAATGCCATGTAATCCAGCAATCTTACTATTGGGTATTTATTCAAAGGAAGGGAAAGCAATATACCAAAGAGATGCCTGCTACAATTTGTTTATTGCAGCTTTTCAAAATAGCAAGGGCATGGAATCAATTTAAATGTGCATCAATAGATGAACTGATAAAGAAAATGTGGCATATATATACAATGAAATATTACTATTCAGACAAAATAATGAAATCCTGTAATTCATGGCTACGTGGTGAGCATGAAGGAAATTGTGTTAAGTCAGGCAAAGAAATTTCAATGTCACATGATCTCGTGCGTATGTGGTAGGTAGCTAAAAAACATGAGCTCATAAAAGAAAAAAGTATAATTGCAGTTATTAGAGACTAAGAAGTGTAGAGGGTAGGAGTGAACAGGGAGAGGTTAGTTAATGGGCACACAGCTAGATGAGGGAAATGAGTTCTTCCATTCTGTATCATTATAGGGTGGATACAGTTAACAAAATTTATATTTTCAGAAAGTTAGAGAGGATTTTGAAGGTTTACAACACACACAAAGATAAATGCTTAAAGTGATGAATATGCTAATGACTCTGGTTTGATTTTTGCTCATTGTATACATGTGTCAAAAATACCTCTATGTATTCCATAAATATGTGGTTGTTACTTGTCAACTAAAAATAGAAGGAAGAGCCGGGCTCAGTGGCTCAGCCTGTAATCCCGTGCCTTTGGGAGGCTGAGGTGAGTGAATTGACTGAGCCCGCAGGTTCGAGACCAGCCTGGGCAACTTGGAGAGACCTCATCTCTACAATAAATCAAAATGAGCCGGGCATGGTAGCGCGCAGCTGAAATTCTGGCTACTCGGAAGGCTGAGGTGGAAGGATCGCCGGAACCCAGCAGGTCGAGGCTGCGGTGGCTGGGAGCGGCCACTGCACTCCAGTCTGGGCGACAGAGTGAGACTTCAACTCAAAAAAAAAAAAAAAAAAAAAGAAGAAGAAGGAAAAATAATTGTGGATAAATTAAAACAAACTCTCAATTCTCAAACAAAAAAATCACGGAAGAAAGCCCAATGAAAATTAGAAAATACTTAGAAATTAGTGAAAATGAAAACACAAAATACTAAAACTTATGGGACACACTGAAAGTAGTGTTGAGGAGAAAATATACAACTATAAATTCTTACATCAAGCAAGAAATATTTAAAATCAACTACCTAGACTGACCAGGAATAAAATAGAGACTACTCGTATTACTAACATAATTAAAGGTGAGAACATTGCTACCAATTCTACGCAATAAAGAAGATTCTAAGAGAGAACTGTAAGTACGTGCCAAAAAATGGGATAACCTAGATGAAACAGAAAAATTACTAGAATCTCATAACCTACAGAGAGCAAATAATGAGAAACATAAAATCTGAATATACTTCCAACTAGGAAGAATATTCAATCAGTAATCAAAAATTTCCTGACAAAGTAAAGTCCTGGACCTGATGCCTTCACTCATGAGTTCTATCAAACATTTTAAAAAAAACTAACCAAGTCCTGTTTAAATGTTTCTAAAAAGTTCAAGAGAAGGGAACACTTTTTAATTTATTCTATAAAGCCAGCATTAACCTGATACCAGTGTTAGCCAAAGGCACTACAAGAAAAGGAAACTACAGATCAATATCCCTTATGAACAGTGGTGCAAAGATCCTCAGCAAAATATGACCAAACCAAATTCAGCACCATATTAAACAGATTATAAACAATGATCATGTGGAATTTATTATTGGGATGCAAGGATGGTTCAACATGTCAATCCAATCAGTGTGATATGCCTCTTAAACAGAATAAAAGAAAAAAGACACATGATCTCAATTGATGCAGAAAAAAATTTGATAAAATTTAAAAATCTTTTTTATGCTAACAGTATTCAATGTCTTGCAATAGAAGGAAATTATCTTAACATAATAAAGTCCATATTTCAAAAACCTACAAACAATATACTCAATGATGAGGAACGGAAACTTTTTCTCAAAGTTCAGGAAACGACAGGGGTACACATTCTCAGCACTTCTGTTCAATATAGTACTAGAAGTCCTAGCCGAATAAATAGGCAAGAACAAAAAAAGCAAATTGGAAGGGAGGAAGTATAATAATCTCTATCCACAGATAATATCAATTTATGTGTTAGCCATCACTAAGTTAACTCTTAGTGAGGAGCAGTTCCATCTCATGCAGCACTCCCACCATTGAGTTTCAGTGGTGGCAGCCTGTTGCGCCTTTCTATTAACTTTCTGGATACCTAGCTTTCAATTCTTCATCTCTTAGAAATATTCTTACCACTGGCAAAACCAATATTTCAGGATTGTGGCATTTGGTCACATTTCTATGTTTCGTTTCAACTGAAATATATATATATATTTTTTTTTTTTAAGAGAAAAGTTACTATGCACTGTTCATTTAAATGTACTTTTTGTTTTTTTGAAATATTTGCAACTTATATAGACTGCACTGATCTTCCCTCCTCATCATGCATGCTGTAAGTAGGAGAATCACCTGAAGTTTCTAATCTTTGGATGATATCACTATTTACAGGTCATAGAAAGTCCACATAGGTAGAGGTTTGTGCTTCATACCTGCATGCTTGGTCCCCTCAACAAGTTCTCAGAACTTCATGAAAGCAGATTCTGTATTTTATCCTTTTAAAAAAGAGCTTCTAAGGGTCTTGCCTGGGATGTATAGCCGTAAGCATCAACAAAACTCCAGTAGCTTTGAGATTTATAAGCGAAGGATTTTAATCTGGCCGAGACTGATCACAAAATAACATACAAGACATGAAATGCTGCCATTGGACTTCACCGCTGATATGGAACGGCTGAAGGAATGAGAAATATAAATGAAAACAGAATTCTTTTCTACTTCTTGATATTTTTACATGATCTATACAGCGCCTTAAATCACAGCCCCATTCATTTATTATATTTTAAACCCTTCTTAAATATGGCCATGTGTCATAGTAGAATTATGATTAGGTTTTATGGGTAGAGACTGTTGCTATGAAACGGAAATGTTGAGCTGAAAAAATGGGGGAAAAAAGTGTGCTTTTATTCAAGTAATTTTATATCTACTTCACTAGCTTTAAAGACATAATTGGGTTAAACTGAAGTCTATGGTTTTAAACTACACATTTAGGAGGGGGAAAAAGATGCAAAAATGATGACATATATTGACAATTTATTCAACAAATTAATTCCTTATGGTGCTCAAAAAATCACTGAGTACTCACAAATACTCATAGAAACGTGTTACACTGCACTCCTCGATTCTTATTTGTTATTTTTCATACACTCTCAAATCGTAAATCAGTTTTCTTCATGGCATTTCTCATTGCTCAATTCATATAAAAAAAACCATATCTAACATTTCCTATTAATGTTACTCATGAATTTTTGTTCAAATTTGCTACTTTTCTCAAATTGGTGTTAGGAATAATTTAATTTTTAAAAAATGTACATTTCAGTAAAGTTAGGTTATAGAATTAAGGGTAATCATAATTTAAAATGAGATAAGTTATAGATGATACTAAGTTTTTAAAATAAAAACTGGATTAAAAAGTTTTAGTCATCCCAGACATTCTCTGCTTCACTTACTAGGGCCTTTAGTTTGTTCTGACCATGTGCTGAGTAGACATTAATGTCAAGTGGTCATCTTCTGCATTGTAGACAGACTGACATCACTGCAAGGAATCTGTCCATATTTGAGAGCTGCGTTTATTGTGTTCTTCAAAGTAATTGCACTATTTAATGTGAACAGGATTTAACATCTTAGGGATTCTGAATTCTTCATAGGCTTAATTATGGCACTTCACATAGACTGTAATTAATATTCTACCCAAGTTCTTGGTTTCACATTCTATAATATATAGCACTTATAGTAGAGTCCATTTAAAGGCAGTTTTAAAGGACCCATGGCTGGTTTCCAAAATAAATACATTAAAATTTGGCTATTAGGGAATGTTAAGAGTTAAAAACAATTTTAATGAAAAGCAGTGGCAAATTCAGCACTGCTGAGAGTTTTGCTTTGTTTTGTTTTTTAACTTTCTTTAGTGAATTTGAATGCAACAAATCTCGGGAACCATCTGAATACTGGAAACTGACTATTATGGAGATCGTAATTCACATATATCCATCCCTTTGCATTTGTGTGGCTAAAGAAATAATTCACTAGTAATATGACTGGAGACACAATATAGTAACAAAGACCAGTAGTTTCCTGAACCTATCATTCCATTTCCTTTGGACAAATATAGGTGCTTTTTGCTTTGTTTTTAATGTCTTTGGCTGACATTCCTGTTCCTGAAACCTAAATGAGTGCAAAGTTTGCTTATTCTGCTTTACACAGAATTGTTTGAAAAATTATGAAAATTACAGGTATCTAGTGAGTCAATATTAACAAAAAGCCATTGGAGCTGTAGACGGCCTCCTTCCCTGACCCCGCCCCGCCCCGCCTGACCCGTGAGAGACAGTACATTTGAATCTGGCAGTGGTGTCCGCTGAAATGCCATGTATTACTTTGATTCTGTTATTTCTGCTGTCAGCTGTTTCTACTTTCCAAGAAAGGAGTTTGAACTGAGGCTTCCGTCCAGTCTACCGTTGTACGGAAAATCAAAGCAATCACTAGTCTAATTGAGTGAACTGAGCCTCACGTCTCATAAAGAAACGTGTCCCTACGATAATAAGAAGCACAGTGATGTTTGAGTGGCTCGTTGTACAATGTCACTATTTTACAGTGTGCTTACTTATAATTGCTAGCTAATTTTACTCTTAAAAATGCATGCCACATATTTCCACACAATTTCAATTAAATTATACCTATTGTCAACATTTATTGACCAGGGATATGACTCTGAACTTGTGTGTAGTTCAAATATTTTAAATTTTAATTTTTATTATAATAATGTGTAAGAATGTCATCTTCAATAGCTAGAAACAACTTGTATCGTAAATTAAAACCACGCTGGATTCAGGCATTATTACATTAATTGTTGAATATTCAACCTTATCTTTCACCCACTGTTGTTTGCTTGGTCAGTGAAAACCATGGTGGTTTGACTGACTGACACAGTTTTGAAAAGGTATGTCTCATTCAAACACTGCTTACTTTTGCATTTTGGGACCGAAGTGGGAAATCTTTGTTCAAAAACAGATGAATGGCCTCATTTAAACTCTTACCAAATGTTTTTGGCTCTGAATTTCTTCATTAGATCCAGATGTCACAGTATTAACTGCCTGTAACTATTTACACTAATCCATGAATTGACATTTTTGCTAATAATATAGCAAGCTAAGGTTTTTCTTTGTCACTTTTGCTTAAAATGGGAGAGATGAAGAATGATGGAAATTCTCAGTCCCTGTAGTAGCCTGTTTCCAAATCTCCCTCTTTGAATGATACCATCCATTAGGAAGGTAATGAAAAGCTGGTCTTTCAAAACTCCACGGAGCAACAGTCATGTGATTTTAAATTTAAAACAAGGTGCATATTTTACTCATGTATGCAATTGATCAAAATGGGAGCAAATGTCCAGCTTATTACTTAGTCACAAGACTAAACAAAGATTACATTATAATGGAGAAGGCTACTCATAAGTTAAGCATATTCATATATATTTCCTTACATGTGTTCATAAGATGAATCTGTACTAGGACTCCTTACAGAAGACTGAAATTACTGTACTTCCCATATTAATATAGCTATTCCCATGTTAATATAGCCATTTAGATGATATTAGATGGAAACAGAGCTCATTAATCAAAATCAGTAGTGTCTTATATTTTAATATATGCTTTTTGTAAATGGCAGCCACCTGTGGTTTCTACCATAATCTTTCCAAATCAAAACCTACAATTTTCCTGAGACCTGCTGTCTCCATGGAGACTTTAATATGCTTAGATATTTTCCGATCTTGTCTTAGTCTTGGGAGTATTTATTTTTCCCCATTTTTGTTCCGTTTTAATGAGTGACTTTTTTTTTATTTTCTGGCTGGCTTATTTTTTTGGAAATTTAATGCCAATGTATCCCTACTCATTTTTTTATCCTAGTCAAAATGGCACCTGGAATTAAGAGCCCTTCAGGAAACTTTGGTCTTAAACATTAAAGTGGTCATTTTTGGTGTTTATTTCCACTTGTTGATACATTCTAAAATAAATTCTGTAATGTTTATCTCGATAATCTAGCTATCGTACAATAAAAAAATCTATTATGCGTAGTAGAGATGTTTGATATTCATGATTGGCTAATGATTATATCATAGCACTTATGTTTTCAAAACAGGAAGTTTGAATTATTGTTAAAATGCAATAAAGACTACTGAATCACAATAATGCATTATATGAAGACAGATTTTGTTAATAAGTTAAGGTACTTTGTTTATAGCCTATTCTTCAGCAAGAATAGGGCTAGATATCAAGTAAAAATTTTAAAAGTATAAAATGGCATTGTCTTCAAGAAGTTTCAATATTATTATTTAAAAAGCATCAATTCAAGAGAGTTTATGAAAAGTACAAGATAAGTTCTCTAAGATTCATAACTGGAAATGTTACCATATACAAGTGTCAAAGGAGATCTATAAATTTCTAAAATCCTGACTTGACTATAATTTGGAAATCAAAATGAAAATAGTTAAAAAAAATGACCAGTTGTTTTAAGGCAGCATAGGAAGGGATGTTGTGTGTGAAATATAAATATCCTCAACAATTTTACTCACTGTGTTGTCTGGAAGCAATATTCATGCCCAAATGAAAATTATTGTCAAAAATAAATTGACTCATTCTAACAACAATTCTATAGTAAAGGTTAGCATTGATCAAGGACTTACTATATGATACAAACTATTCTAAGCATATTAATGCATTAACTGAACGAGTATACATAATAATTACGTGAGGTAGGCATCATTCATATTCCCATTTTACAGATAACTCAACTGAGTCATAAATTTTCAAGTAACTTGCGATAAACTATCCCGGTAATTTCATTCTCAAATGCAGACTCTGGAGCCTGTACTCTTATCTGACAGTAAATCTCTACCCTACTTTATACCTCCTAGTCACTGATGCAATATTTTGGAACAGTTGGAGTAAAACAGAATTAGAAGCTTCCTGTGTTAGACTATAACATGAATGAAGACTGATATCCCGATTTTCAGTTTTTTCTATGCTTCATTTATTCAATGTTCATTTTATAAACAGTGATGTTTCTAGTCTCATTTATGTGTTATATCATTACAACATTTGTCTTCTTACCTTTTTATTTGAACTGTGTGTTTTTTAGCTTCATAATTATTTTTGCCATATTCAGATATAATTGATCTTTCCAATTTCTAAAATAAAAATATTCTTTATTACCTGTTCACCACTGCTGCTCAATCATAAGTAGATTTCCATTTATACCAACTTTTATACTTCCACTTACGTTTCTCAGATGAACATGTAAGTTTCTCAGTTTCATGTTCCTTCCATCAACTTATACAAATATTTGACTAGTAGAATCAATAATACTTAGTTTTAAAGGCCTGAATATTTATATAATGCACAGAATTTTTAATTAACTAATCTTAAGGACTTTACATTTAAAATGTTTGAGTCATAATTATAGAATGTCAAGTTTAAAATATCTTAGGTTACAGAATGTCACATGTTTAGTATTTGAATAATGCATGATAAATAAAAAGACAGTTTAATTTGTTTTTATTTAAATGTCTTTGAATTATCTTTAAGTTTCTATTAAATAAGAAGTTGCTCTATTTCCAAGGAGATACCTTCTTATAATATAAAAGAACAAATGTAAAAACATGGAAAGGAATCCATTTCTGTAAACTTTTTATTTTTATACATAATCAATGTAAATGTATAATGCCAAAGTTTACATTAGTTTGATAGAAAGAGTAAATAATGGATTGTTTACTTAAAAACACACTTTAAAAATAAAGTTAAAATCATTAAGAATAATATAAATTGAGATCTATAACACTGGTTACTTTTGAAAGTACTTTGATTATAGAATTGTACAGATACTATATAAGACGAATATGTATTGTTTATGTCTAATAATTATGCTTCAAATTTTAATCAACTAAAAGTAAAACAAATGTGAAACAACAAGAAGAAATTAGGAAATTATGTGTATTTATTGTGAATCTGCCTAATTTCAAGCACCATGGGGGCTATGTACATATAAAATTTGTTTAAATTATAAATTCATGTGGGAAATCTCTATTTTTCTAGCACTAAACTATCTACCAGATGCTAGACTAGTATTTAAAATTCCCTGTGTTAATATTTTCATATAAATTTCCTTTCTCAGCCACAATTAAAACTTAAAATATTAAAATCAGAATTTTGAACTTGACACTCATCTTGAACTTGCTGTATCATTCACTTAGCGCTCCAGCTCTTCCATCCACTGTCCTTGTAGACACCAGACCCTCAAAATCATCTTTAATTTTTACTTTCCTTCACTTATTGCTAAAAAATCACTCAGCACTAAAAATTTGAATATCTGTCCTCAAACTCTGAAACATCTATTTTAGTTCTAATGTCAGCATAATCACCCAAGGTAGAACACAAACATTTTGATGACCAGTTGCTACAGAATAATTTCAATAGAGCTTTCTACATTTACATCTTCCTTGTTCTAATTAATTCATCTAACATAACTTTTCCAAATTATTTCAAGGATACAGGCATTTTTCTACTTAAAAACTCTTTCTGCCTCCCCAAAGGCAAAATGATCAAATTCTAAAACCTGGAGGCAGGTTCACTTCGATGCTACCAAAATTGAGCCCCAGCGCCGTTCACTGGCAAAGCAGCTTTCCAAGGTCTGCACTCAGTTTCGGGTGTGTGATTTAGTCGTGTATTTTATTTAAAGAAAGGTGTCCAAATTGAATATGTTTCTGTAACTAAGAACAACTGGGTCTACCTCAGATACCGCTTCAAAATTAACATCTTATGTCACACTATAAACGCATCAAATGGCGGCAATTTAAATACAGTAACTGGGTTAGAAACATGTATGAGGGCAAAACAACAGCTTAACACTCATGACTTTTCTAGGGTCCCAGAGTAAACATGAGAGAACGGATGTAAGCCTGCTCTTTCTTCAATCTCCATCCTCTTGGTTCTTCTTAGTATGAGACTCTTCAGCCTGAGAGACTCCGTGTGTGCTGGCTAGACTGATGGGATAACAAAGGGGTGATCTTGTCATGACAGACACTAGCAAGATGTATTATTCATGAGGTCAAGTAGAAGGAAAGACATCACCTGCGTCAAGTTCTGCTGGATATTTAGGTGAGGGTCATGGGAGAACTGGACAAACGGGCAAAAAACATCCTTATAAGGCCAAGATATCCAGGCGTCTGCCTTTGCCTTCCATCCTGAAAAAAACTCTTCAATGTTTTAATTACTGAATGTGATACCCATGGCCAAAAAAAAGAATTTCCATGTGGAGTTTAGACCAAACACAAATTTAGTCTGACATACTGACTTTGGGATTTAATGAGAGATTCTGGCACTATGGGGTCTTTTGTGTTTGCTTGTTTTTTATTCCAAGACATATATCCTGTGGCTACCAAATCTGAACAAAGTACAATACACGCAGCCCAGGTTTTGTGGGGATATCCCTAAAATGTTGATATCCAAAATATAACCAAATAATTATTATTTATCATTATTATTATTTGAGTCAGGGGTCACTGTCTCTGTTGTCCAGGCTGGAGTACAGTGGCACGATCACGGCTTCCCGCAACCTCAACCTCCTGGGCTCAGACATTCCTTCTGTCTCAGCCTCTGTCTCAGCTGAGATTATAGGCACCAGTCACCAGGCCCAGCTGAGTTTCTGATTTTTTTGTAGAGACAGAGTCTTGCGATGTTGCCCAGACATCAACATTTGGTCTCAAACTCCTGGGCTCAGACGATCCTCTCATCTCAGCCCCCCAAAGTGCTGAGATTAGAGGCATGAACCACCATAATCAGCATATCTGAATACTTCCTGTTTGTTGTTGATGCTCAACTTCCAAAAGGAACTAACAGACTCAAGCTGAGTTGCTGTTCAAAACACACCACAGAACGTTGTCAAGCCACTCTCTTTGAATCCAAAGCTTCTTCCTTTGAGCCAGACGTTCTGGCCACTCGTCTCCTCTGAACTCGTATGTGCCTCCCCTCCCTGAGTAAGGAATCCCTAAACGTCTGCCATGAAGTCCGTTGTGCAGTTCTCTTTCTCCTTCCAGTGGAGAACACTGATATCGAACCTCTGGAGACATGGGCAGATCATAGTGCCACCTTCTAAACATGGCCTCAAGCCGGGCTCGGTGGCTCAGCCTGTCACCTCGCGCCTTGGGAGGCCAAGGCGAGTGGATTGTCTGAGCCCGTGGGTTCGAGACCTGGGCAACTTGGTGAGACCTCATCTCTACCATAAATCAAAAAATTAGCCGGGCATGGTAGCGCGCGCCTGTAGTTCCAGCTTCTTGGAAGGCGGAGGCGGAAGGATCGCCGGAGCCCAGCAGGTCGAGGCTGTGGTGGCCGGGAGCGGCCACTGCACTCCAGTCTGGGTGACGGAGTGAGACTCCAACTCAAAAAAAAAAAAAAAAGACATAAACATGGCCTCAGGGGAAAGTGAGACCCACTCCTCTGTGCAGTCTGTCCCATCACTTGAAACTGAGTTTGTTTACTTTGTATTCAGTTCATTATTAAGGGTGTCATTTGATTAATTCTCATTATATTCTGGCTGTTCGAAACATGTATCAGACATTGTTGCTACCATGCCCTTGCCCCCTTAGCACTCATCATTTCAGCGTCTGCAGGTCACATCTCATTAAAAATACCTGGGAATCTCTGCCTGGTCAGCTCTCTGTTGACCAACCAATGAGGGTGAAGGGACGCCAGTCAGAAAGTCCTAAGAAGTCGATGCCCCTAAAGCAGCTCCCTCCCAGCCAGGGAGAAATGTGAGTTGAAAGGGAAATTGTCCGGCTTTCCCACTGTTAAAAACAGAGAGAGTTCAAAACTAAAGACTGCTGAATGGATAATTGTTACTTTCAAGCAGGGAGTCCCATTTGCGGTAGGCTGGACATGGGACCCCAAGATGTCCTGCTCCTCAAAAGCTGTGAATCTTAGCTTATATGGCAGAAGGGACTTGGCAGATGAGATGGAGGAAAAGATGTGGGGATGAGAACCCACCTCGATTATCTGGGTGAGCCCAGGGATCACAAGGGTCTCCGTAAGAGGGACACCAGAGAGTCAGCAACAGAGGAGAAGGTGACGTGGGAGGGAAAGACAGAGGGAGAAACCCCAGCCAAGGAGTCCAGAGGACCACCGGAAGCTGAAAGCAAAGGGGACAGATATCCTTCTCAGCTCTTCCATAGGAAACACCTGCTCCCACCTTGAAACTGTGCAGGGAAACTGAGTTTGGACTTCTGATCTCCAAAATGAAATGTGGGTGTGGTGCCCTCCCTGGGTCCCAGCTACTTCCGGTGCTCATCTAAGGCTCCTGCCTCAAGTGGCACTGATGAGAAGAGGCTACCTGACCGCATCACCTCCTCTTGGGTGAAGAGGGCACCTCTGGGTGGGCTCTTCACTTTCTCCCAGAGATGCCCAAAGGGGTGATTTGCTCAGCGGTACAGTAGTTACAGACTGATTTCCCCTCTTTTTCTTCTCCAGCTGGTGTTTTCTGAAATTGTTTCACAAATGTACTACTTCTCTTCACATCCTTGTCTCTGGGTCTACTTTTGGGAAACACAACCTAAGACACCATAACACATCACAGTATTAAAGGATACTAATAGTCACGAGACAGTTGGTCAGTCATGGGTGTGGATTTCCAGCAAGGTGAAATCTCTGCCTGATTGCATTATATACGTAATTTATTAAATGGATTCGCTCACTGAATCCTTGGAAAAACTAGAAAAGGAAGTTTGAGATGAACCCTTCAGGACCAGTTTCCCAAAACTAAGCTACAGAACTGGTCTGGTGGCAGACGGGTCTAATTGCCACTAGATACTAGTCTGATTGCTGTCACTTCCACCCCCTCCAATGTCCTGGGCATTTACTTGAGCCGCTACTACAAACGCTGCTAAGATAACTGCATTTCTGAACTAAGGACATATTCCTGCTTGCCCAGAACCTCCACCAATGCTATCTGAAAGGAAAATCACTTGATTATTTTCCAACTTCTTGGATCACTAGCTCCTGAGTCAAGTATGAAGTGAATGCAGCTGTCTGGAAGAACACAGGTTAGGTGTCTAATTTCTGGCTCTATAGGGGCCTGGGAAAGTGAGTGTCTGGCATTCTGAGCTTTCCTATTACGAAGCGATTTCTGCTTGCAACCAAAATTGATAATGTGGGGGAATTCTTCTAATATGAAGAGGGTTCTAATACTGTTTGACCAAAAAAATTAAACTAAATTAAATTTAAAAAAAACCAGCAACAGTCAATTGTTAACTATGGTGGTCATTATTATTTTAAAGATCCATCTGACTATTACTGTCATTATTCAAATATTAGGCTTTGCTGAAACCAAACTCAAAGTCAAGAGCAATGGCAGAAATTTTAATCCCGTGGCTAGAACTGGCTAGGGCCACATAAAAGTAAGTAACTCCAACTGTATGTGGCAGGGTTGGTGGTCCTACCATCTCCCTATGAATGTCCCTGGATCTGTGAAGCTGCTCCAAGAAAAATATTCAGAAGGAACTGGGCTGACTCCGTCTAATCTCCACCCTTGCACATACATAAACTTTAATTACCTGACCATGAAGTTGACTGCCATCGCTTGATTAATAGACCGACCCGTAGTTAGTCCGAAGCAGAACAATTTAGAGCCCCAAACAGATTCCATTGCATGTTCGCTCTGGAAGACCACGCTTTTAGAAACCACAGAGTGTGAGGGACTTTTGCCAGGGGCACAGTCTCCGAAGATGATATTTAAGGACGCTTGGGAACAGTCAGCACTTCCTAACCGGAGTGTAATCCTCTGGACGAAACCGATGCCGTTTCAAAGGCTAACTTGCATTCCAGAAGGATCTTTAAGGAGGACAGCTACTTTGTTGGTTAGTATTTTTCTTTGCAGTAACTGCTGGGCATAATATGGTCCCCACCAGAATTCCGCTCATCTTCCTTCCAAATCTGAGAGTTTTTCTTTTGATTTCAAGCAAAACTCAAAGGTGTTACTCACAGTTTTGTGAATCAGTAAACAGTTTCTTAAATATAATCATGTTTCACTTGTGTGACTGATTTTTTACCTTAGTGGAGAAGGCAGAAAACCGGTCTCAAAATCAAATCTCATAAACAAGCATGCTAATGCATCCTGAATGCTCTTCCAAGGACTCTTCTCTGACTATTCCATTGCCTTCTAGATAATCTCATCTCCCAGTTAGATTCTGTTGTCACTCTTACATATTTCTGTATAGTTCCGATTTAAATATGTTCCCCAACAACCTGTTTTAAGAGGCTTTCCACGGCAACCTTTTTATCTGTAACTTCTTCTACCTGCTTTGCACACTTGGCAAACACATTCCAATCCTTAAAATACCTTCCCAGAAATTTAGCCCATTCCTGGGTGAACATGAGTATGATGCTTCCAAAATATTCGTTTTTAAAAGTTATTCAGATGAACCGTGAACAAATCAGGCATTGTCAACTGGGCAGCGTGAAACATTTTCTGAGCAAACCTGGCTGCTTCTTACCCATCTGGAGGGCCTAATAACTTTTCCAGCCCGATTTGCTGTTTTGTATAGCATATTGTATGAATCCATCTCTCTGGAAAAGCTTAAGCGGAGCCAGAGAAGAGAGACTCCGCAGGACCTTACCGTGCGCTCAGATGGCTGGGGTCTTCAAAAAGTGTCCTTTCAGGTTTTAACTTCTGCTGGTAGCTCACGGTGAAAAGGAGAGTCCATCCACAATCTCCTCATTCCAGAGTGATTTCTATTGACCAGTTAAAGCACAGCCCCCGTGATTGCTGAGACATCGGCACAGGACTGTTCTGTTTTGTTTTCAAATCCTACATTTATTCTCGTAACCTTGGCAGGCTGTCCTAAGTCCGTGCATCCTGCCTGCTTTTCCCAGGGTGCTTCTTTAAAATTGTCCGCCCTTGCGGGTGGCTAGTCTCTTCTGCTTCCAAGAGGACACTGACTGACGTAGCAGCACGTGCTAGCGTTAACTTGGAGTTCTCTTTCCCCTTTTCTTTGCCTGGTCCTTAAGAAGTAAAAGCCATAAGAATAGGCTTGCATGGACATCGAGCAACTCCCAGGATGGAGGGCTGGAGGCACTCATGGAGTGCAAGGACTGACCGCCTGCCTGGTATAAATCCCTGTTTGTTTCCCAGATGACTTGACCCTGTATGCAGAAAATCCTAGGGCATCGAGAAGCAGAGCAAAACCCAAAAAGGCCCGTGGGAGCATGTGCAGTCAGCAAAGTCTCAGAATACCAGGTTTGTGTGTGTATGTGTGAGTGCACGTGTGTGCATGCAAATTGCAGTTAACATACCAGCTACAGCAGTGTTTTTAAAAATCCGATACATTTAAGAATAAATTTAATAAAATAAAAATCTTCAGTGTGCTCTTATAAAAAGTCAAATATATAAGACCTGAGTTCTTAGCATTCTCGTGTAAACAAGAGATTCCTGTTTCTACGTATTTCAGATCTCACCCTGAAGTCATGTCTTCCAAATATTTTGGATACATAAACCATCTTTAGTGTACAAGCCTACAACTTCCCTTGAGGGTTTGTCATCATTTTATACTTTGGGCATCGTACTGATAAAGAAGTAATTCAAAGAGAAAAGAAAATGCAATTTTATATATCTTTACACAAGGCCTGACAATTAGGTCTGTGGGCCACCCTAGAAAAAGTGCTCCGTACGTCAGTGCTGAATCTTACTACAGTCCCCTTTGAAGTACTCCCCTTGGGAAGCTAAGCACCGACGCCAGCGCCTAACCCACCCATCGAAGCAACTGTGGAACTCTTTTTTCTGGAATGGCCATCAGAGAGTCTGTCATGATTTGTTGAGATGTGACAGTTAAGTTCGCGAACTCGCCACCATGTGTTTACACTGGCAGCACGGGACAAATAACTGTCTCAGGACAGCCTCCCGACTCCCTTGATCTGGCTCCCAATGACTTTTTTATTTACCCAAAGGTAAAGAAAATATTGAAAGGAAAACTTTTGATGGCATCTAGGACATCAAGGGTAATACAATGGCAGCTCTGAAGGCCATGCCAGAAAAAGAGTTCCAAAACGTCTCTGCTAGGAGGACTAGGCACTGGCATGGGTGAATGTCTTCCCAAGGGGAAGACTTCGAAGGGGACCATAGTGATATTCAGCAATGAGGTATGGAGCACTTTTTCTAGGATGAGTTCGCAAACTTAATTGTTGACTCCAGACCATCAAATTGTATTGGTTTTCCTCTCGATACATCTAACACTATCGACACTACTATCCAAACGTAAAGATGAATTTTAAAAGTTTTCCTTCATTTACAAGTCATACTTGCTTCTTAATGTACTTTATTGAGGTGTTTGTTAAAGCATTTAATTTCATTTTAAATGAAAATTTTAAGCATCCTGTTATTATACTATTGATTTTGAGATTGAGCCTCATAACTCAAGTGCCATCCCCTTAGCGTGGTTGCTGCTGTCTACTTGAATAAAAGATGCTTCTTGTGCCGTCTCTCCCTGCCACACAAAGGTGTCCTTCCCTGCATTCCTCTGTTACATTGTCTCTGTGTTCACTGTTTTTATCTGAAATATTTTTTGATTACAATTTTTTTTTTGATCTCTGCTCCATATTCCCACATTACGCAACAGCAGAGATTAATCTTGTTCGTGCTGTATCCCCAGTGCCTCCAGTATTGACAGGTGCAGATGAGGGGCTCTGAATATTTGAACGAGTAAGTGAAGCCAAGAATGGATACACCTTCCAAAGGGATCAAAAGTTGTAGGTATGTTGCCATTTATTCACACACGTTCGGTTATACTTGTGTTCCATTTCTAAAATGAAAAAGAGAAGAGATCATGTTGAGAGGACTAGAGGGGAAAGAGATCAGATTTGTGAAGTTGTAAACATAATTGTGCAATTTGGTCTATTTAAAGGATCCTAACCACGCTCTGATCCATAGCGCAGTGGGAATAATTCTGGTCTCAAGACATGGATCGAAAGAAATCTCAAGCCTCGGTTCTTGTGATTTCGCATGTAAGTAGATAACAAGGTTTAAGAAAAGGTCACTGAAATATAATTACAACCATTTACTAAAGAGGATAAAAAGTGATCTGTAGCCAAAAGTCCCAGAGCATTTTACATCTGGATGAGCAGGGCAAGAACCGCTAAATGTGGTCCAGCTCAGCCTTAGATAAACGGCTATGAGTCTCTAGTCGTCAGTGATTCGGTCTTCTCTCAGCTTGTGCAAAGAAGACAAAAATCATTAAGTCAGATAAATCACCAGTGAACCCTTTGAAAAGTGGCTTGACGTAGACATTTAAGATCTGGCAGCAAGAGCATAAACGAGACCTTCTCACTACCAGCGGGCGAAGTGACGTGTGTGGAAGAGGCCTGGGTCAATTCCTGCAAACACTGAGTACGCCTCATGGCTGGGGTCGTCTCTCTCCTCTTCAGCTGCTTCTCCTTCACAAGCTGAAGTACTAGTATAAATTAGTGATTTAAGATTATTAATTGTTATTATTAAGATTGGGCAAGTCGGCCGGGCTCGGTGGCTCAGCCTGTCATTCCAGCACTTTGGGAGGCCGAGGCGAGAGGATTACCTAAGGCCGTGGGTTCAAGACCCGCCTGGGCAACTTGGCGAGCCCTCATCTCTACAATAAATCAAAAACTAGCCGGGTGTGGTAGCGCGTGCCTGTAGTTCCAGCTACTTGGAAGGCTGAGGCGGAAGGATCGCTGGAGCCCAGCAAGTCTAGGCTGCAGTGGCCGGGAGCAGCCACTGCACTCCAGTCTGGGTGACAGAGTGATGAGACTCCAACTCAAAAAAAAAAGACTGGGCAAGTCAAAGCATTTCCTCTCACTAGCTTATAAAAAACATCACTTCTATGACACTTTCTGCTTAGGAAAGGAGAGCCATTCACTTTAATCGTCATTATCATTACCTTCATCAGGCATCATCGCCATTGCCATCCTCCTAGTCGTCAGATCATGTCTGGATGATGCAAAGACTGAAGAACCCTTTCAGGACTCTGTTAATACTGACTCCAGCATTGGCCATGACCTTGTCTGGCCCACCCCTGAATGGCACTTATGATATGCATAATTAAAATCAAGTAATTACATAGAATGGTTTACACAGATAGTAAAATAACCAGCTGACCAATTTTTATGTTTTGTGATCTCCAAACGTGGTCCTGATCTTTTTTCTTGCCATGCTTTCAGATTAAATCACTCAGAGTTAAACTACTGTACATGTATTCATTTTTCCTGCAGTCGTTTCTCTCTCCAACTGTTTGGATTTGTCAACTCTTTGTTTTTCCTCCCTAGATAGTGGTAGATGCCATTTAACTTTGGAGAGAAGAACATTACAGGAAGACACTCTGAAGGAAAAAATAGTAAAAGACAAGGTTTGAACTAAGTGATGGAGGCAAGAGAACATTAAAGAAAAAACAACATAAAAGGTAATAGGGTCGGAGACATTAAGGGAATAAAAAGAGAACTTAATTTAACAGAGATCAAAGTATCATCTCTAAGTATAGAGTATTTTTTATAAGATGTCTTTGTGATGCTTTGGTGATCTGAGCTAAACCCTTCTTGAATCTTCATTTTTGTGGGTAATTTGCCACTAGAATTTCGAGAGGAGGTTACTGCCTAGTTGCTACAGTTAGAAAGATACATTTTTTTTCAAATGTTGCATCACTTGAAATTTATTTTGACTTGTGTTACATGTATTATAAAACATTTCACACTGACAGTTTCATCATATTACTTGCAACGGGAGTATGGTACATTTCTACTTAGTAAAATGCATTCCTCATGCAATTATTACCTATTTACTATTTTTGTAAAATAGTTAAGCTATCTTTATTAGAGGATCTTACATATTCTTTCCTAATGTATTTTATACCTGATCAGCAATGGTTTCATAGGATAAAATTTAACTCATATACCTCAACAGTGGTCATTACCAACCAACTCTGACATTTTATTATCAAGAGAATTTTATAAATATTTTCAAAATTTTCATATACAATTTTAAAAACATTAGAAGAAAAAAAAATTAGGCAGTTGACATGATTTATGATTTGCCACACATTAGTAGTAGATGGGGTTTTTTTTCCAGTGTGTGCTGATGTACTTTCATAAAGATCTGTTAGAGTTTCACATGAGAATTCCATAGGCCTTGATGTAGGTCCACAAGTTAATTTATCTTCTTCAAAATATTTACTGAAATTATTATAGTGGCATTCTTTTCTAGATACAACTCTAAGCATTAAGTCATGTGTTTAAATAATTGTTCTGTTTCTATCTAGCGTAATGATGATTGCCCAGTGAAAGCCCCGAACGGTTGCTTTTTGACTATCAAGCAGCGAATTTCTGAGACTGCAAAATAAATACATAATCCCTTAGTAGAAAGCAGATGATTACTATGTGTCAACCATGCATAACATATCTCAGCACTTGAAAGAAAAACGAAACCATTTTAACAAAATGTCATTGAAACCATTTGCCTCTTCTAACTGAAGCCACGTGAAATTCATCTTCAATTGTCATGTTTGCTGTGGGTCTCCAAGCAGCCTTGGCTGTTTCTCACGTATGAAGGAATGAATGGGCAGCCAGAGAGGAAACTGCCGACAACCTTTGTTCGGATGAAGAGCTCATTTTGTAGATTAATAAACACGATCACTGTTCAATTCATAATATCTCCAAATTCACATAACAGCATGATATACTCTGATGCGAAAGAGGTTTCCTGTGCGCAATTTGAACATGGTCGTGAATGGAGGTACGCGATGCCAGGGAAGGCGTTTTGTAATAATAACACTTATGTTAGTGAATATTCACGACACAGAGCACATCCCTCGGGTTTCAGCCAGAAAAGCAAAACCAGTAAGAGATACACGTGCAGAGCTTTATCGCAATAAATTGGCTCAGGACAAACTGCTTCACACCTGCCGCCTTCTTCCCAGCCCAGCTCAGAGGATGGGCCTGATTGTTTTAAGCCAGCTGTGGTGGTTCAGTTGCCCTGGCCAGGAATTTTGTCAGCCTTTGGCCTCCGACACAATTCTGACCAACGCAAGCTGTGAGGCTTCTTTGAAAGGGTGCACAAGAAGCTTTTCTGGCGATAAGTTGGGGCTTGAGATGCTGCAAACATGCAAACCAAGGTCAGATTCGAAGAAGAGACCAGAGGAATTGGGACCCTTCATGGAGACCTCAAGTCATCGAGTCCGTCACCTCAGCAGCCCATGCCATCTCTAGCCTTTCTATGTATATGTTTGTGCTTTTTGTTTGTTTTGTTTTTGAGTTGGAGTCACACTCTGTCACCCAGGAGGGAGTGCAGTGGCACACTCACAGTCACTGCAGCCTCGACCTGCTGGGTTCATTTTATCCTTCCACCTCAGCCTTCCAAGTAGCTGGAACTACAGGCATGCACCACCACACTCAGCTAATTTTCTTTTCTTTTTTTTTTTTTTAATTGTAGAGATGAGGTCTCACCAAGTTGCCTGGGTGGGTCTCAAACCCGTGAACTTAGGCAATCCTCTCACCTCAGTCTCCCAAAGAGCTGGGATTATAGGTGTGAGCCACCACGCCCGGCATGTATGTGTTTTTGATAACAGCTTTATCTTGTTCTGTTTGGAGAGGAAGTTTTTGTTAAATGAAGTTTGTGGCCTCTTCATTGATACGGAAGCAAGATGGAATCAGAAGTAGCTTGGCAGAGTGTGAAGTCAGAGAAAGGGGATTTAAATGACTCAGAAATGGCTGGAGAAGGGCAGTCTCCAACATCTGCTTCCCGGGATGTGGCTGAGGGACCTGCGAGTCGCGGCCCCCTCCTCTGGGTGTGTCTCAGGTTGAACCAGCATCAAGCCCCCGGGGAGCTCACCAAGAGGGAAAGCTCACCAGGTGGGAGAGCTCAGGTTTCTTCATCTGTTTCTTCCTCAGAACTTTCTCCAAGTGGTTCTCTTAGAGGTACCCCTGCTTGGCTTGAGGCCGAGAGAAGCCACGCCTCCCTCCCCTCTTGAGTTTTCTTGAAATTCCCCTTAAGAAGTCTTTAAATCTGGGGATGAATATGAGTTGATGGTTTTGAAATTCTTGTTTGTATAACCACAGTTTGGAAATTTTGGGGAAAAAAAAAACCCATGGCCTTAATGGATGCCGCCATCAGCTGATCTCATGTTAATTTTCTTAGTTTAGAGAACATAACAGAAAGCATAAAGTTTTTTTTTTAACATTAGCATGAGAAATCTTGTTTTCCAAAGAGCTTGAATGTATTTTAAATCACAATAATTTCTTGTGCCTGGGAATAGAGAAGGCAATGCATTTGGACATTATTTTAAAAATAAAAACATTATATATATAAAATGAATTGTGTCAGAGGCCAAAGGCTGACAAGACTCCTGGCCAGAGCCACTGAAGCGCCACAACTGACTTAGAACAATCAAGACCCACCCTCCGAGCAGGGCTGGGAAGAATATTTACATAATGAAATCTCTAGTCTTGTTGGTAATAGACAGGAAGGGGCGGAGACGGTGGGCAGGAAGGGGGAGGCTGCCCGGTGTGGTGGCTTCCCTCCAAGGTCTGCCTCCCTGCGTGGCCTGACTGCCTGGAGCCTGGGTGCCGTCTGGGCAGGACACTCCAAGCCCTGGATCTGGTTTTTCGTGAATTCTCATCTGGGAGTGCCACCTCCGAGACTGTCTCTCGCCCCCTGATGCTGACCCGCCAATTTGGATGGACGCTCAGTCACCGCAGGCACGGGATGGGTCCGGTCTCTTGGTTGCCGGCGGTCCGTGGATGACCCTTGGCCTTGAGCCCTGTGCGACCTGGGCTTTGGCTCCCTCGCCGTGTTCTGGCCGCGATGCTGCCTCCAGCCTCCAGCACCCCAGGGCGGCTGTGGGCGTGGCGGGCATATTCCATCATTCACCCGCAGTCCTAGACACCAGGGCAGGTGCTCCGACCTCGGCATTGCCTGTGTCCTCCAGGGTGGTCTTGCCAACCCCCTTCGGATTCTTTCAAGACCATTACTCTGCAGCAAGAATAGATACCATATCCCTCATGCTTCAATTGATAAAACTTAAGCCCTGCGGGCCAGACAGGGACATTTCTTGCATAACTGGGTTTCTACACCCAGGAGTCCTGACTGCTCACCCCACTGGTGGCCCTGTGTAGATGGCAGGTTTGCAGTTAGCCTTGAAAGGAGTCACATTTTAAGAATGCAGAGATTATGGCATAAAGAACTCAAGAGAGGTCGTTCTGTGTGTATCCTATGATACTCTGAACAGTAGGTACAACAGGACAAGGAAGCAAATTAATATTCACGTGTTCCAGCTTCCTCTGGCTAAGACTTGCATCTGTGGGAAACACCAGCAAAGCATCATAACAGCCATGCAGGGAGTCACTGGAAGCTGCTATGTCCTGGCTGTTGGATGGATGACGGATGCAGTGTCAGGAGGGAAGACGTGAACAACAGTAAGTAAAAATTACCAGGGACCTGCACAAGCAAGATCTGAACTGTGTTTATGCAGTCGTGTTCTCCAAAGCCCCAGCATCGTGAGTAACAGCTATGCCGCTCCAGGCAGGAGATATGAAACTGACCAATAAAAGTAAAAATAACAATCAAAAGTCTTGAGAGACAGTCCCTGCACTGGCATGGGGAGAGATGGCACCCGGACCCTGGAAGATTCTTCCCGTGTATCCACTGGACATAAACAAAATACGTAAATCGCTGTAAGTCATCAGTAAGAAATCAGCCCATTTCACACGAGCCTGTATATTTTGTGATACATTTTAAAGCCAAAGTGTTATGCAAAGTAGGAGCATATAGAGCATGATTTGCCGAGCGCCCTGCCAGCCCCAGAGACAGGCACGCTGGGCCCTGCGGGGAAGTGCTCCCTTCGAGTCCCTCTGCCCTTGACATGCACGGGCTTCAGTGTTGAAGGCTTGCCCAACAGAGATGAAGCAGAAATAAACCATTCATGTTCATAAATACTAAGAGACACCCACCCACCCGCAGACACACGCACGTCATCTCCACTGCCACTACCTGAAATCTTGCGGTTCAAATTAAGAAAGGAAAGACACTTGCGTATCTAAGAAAAAAACACATATAGCCCATTTATACCTCAGCTAATTGTTATTAATATCTAGGCTGTATTGTGTGTTTACTACATGCCAGGAAGTATCTTATCCTCGTATAAATAATCAATACATTCATTCCTCACATTCTTTGTATGGTATGATCATCATTTCTATCCAGGTTTTGAAAATAAGAAAATTGAGGAATAGGGAAGTCAAGTCACTGCCCAAAGTCACAGAGCTTATAAATGCAAAACAGGAATTTAACCCAGAAAGTCAATTCTCAACCCTTTTTAAAAATAACATTTCATGCAATTGATTGTTTTTTCACTTTTGATCTTACACTCCTGTACAGTTTATCTTGGAATATATTTTTAAGGAATTGATTCCTTGAAATGAAATGTTTCAAAGAACAACTTTGTTCTTACTGATGTTTAAACAAGAGAGGTTGTGGTTGTGTGGCGTTTTTAAAGTAGTGTGTAATACAATTAAACACTCAGCAATGCAAAATGTCCATGAGGCAAGTTTGAGGTAGGTGTTCAAATATATGAAATGACATCATGAGAAAGCCACCTGAAAGAAACACTCAATAATTGATTAGAGAATAACTGGAATTATGCATACATTTTTGCAAGCCAGCACAACATTATTTTTATCTGAACTGCAAGATGGAAAGGTCACAGCTGACCACCCACAAGTTTGATCAATCTAACCACTGCCTCTGAGCACTCCCTGGAGTCCATGACTCCTCTATTCACTGGAAAGCTCCAAAGTTAATTTTATTTGACAGAACATTTAAAAGCAGTAAAAAAAAAAAATCACCACCATTGTCCACTGGTTTTAAAGTAGGTTTTAGTTTTACTTCAAAGATAGACAAAGTGTGTCATTTATTAAAACCATATTTTGCAATTAAGTTCTTGCAGGCGTTCAGATTGCCCACAGCACGATTGTGCAGGGCCATGTTAGGAGGTGCTAGAACTCGTGAGAGGCAGAGTGCGCTGGGCTCCAGACGCGGACCGGGCCTCTATAACACACTCACATTTTCATTTGATCGTGTAGTAAACAGCAACATGCATGCCTTCATAATGGCCAAAAGTAGACTTAAATAACCCTCTGGGTACTCTTAACTTGGAGAAGCATGTGTTTTGATCATCTTCGGGGGAATGGACATAGTGTGTGTGTGTGTGTGTGTGTGTGTGTGTGTGTGTGTGTGTGTGTGTGTGTGTGTTTCTTATTAAAATATTTAGGATAAACTTGAGATGTTGTATACATTTTGGGTGATGTAATATATATTTAGTCCATTCTGATCACATCTACTTTCTGTGTTACAGACTGTACTGTAAAATCAGCTATTGTTCTAAGGAGGCATTTTGATTTGGGGAACTCTAGAAGACAGCCACATTGAATAACGTATCCTTCTGTTTCCAGATCTCCACCCACACTGCAGTGTATTCTAACTTTTTCCCCTTAGTCTATCAAAACAGCGTATATTAACGCAATCAGTTAAGTCCACAAAAATAAACAACGCGGCTGTTTCATTTTATGTAACTTCACTCCTCAGTAACATGAACTAGTGTGATCACAATCCTCCCTCAAGCCCCCTTCGAAGCCAGCTTTTTCTAGGACTAGCTGAGACACTTATCTTTTGGTTTTCCCTCCACCTCGCTCACTGTGGCTTCTCTCGTCTCTTCTTTTCCTATAAAATCACATATTGACACCCTTCAGGACTCAACCCTGGGTCCTTAGCTGTGTCATCCTCACGCATGGCTATAATGGCCACCTGGAGACAGAGAATCTCTCTCTGTCTTTACTGCCCTCGGACGTCTTCGCTGGATTTTCCACTAAACTCACACTACCTGGTCTTCCAGTGTTTATCATGATTCAAGCCATTGGAGGAACAAAGCATGGACACTCTTCTCGACACCTTCCAAGGTCTACTTTATTAATCCAACTCATCACAATTCCTATTGTGGTCACCATTTAAACCAGGGGTTCCCAAGCCCCGGGCCACTGAGCGGTACCAGGCCACACAGCAGGCCTTGAGTGGCAGGCAAGCAAGCAAAGCTGTCTCTGTATTTGCAGCCGCTTGCCGCTCCCCATGGCTGGCATCACCACCTGAGCGCCGCCTCCTATCACATCAGCCCTGGAAAGCCTGCTTCTGTTTCCAACAGTCTATCTCTGTGAAGCAGGGTTTTCTGCAGTGACAGCCACCAAGACAAGATCACAGAGTAGACTGGATGTAAGCCACACACTGTAGGGGTTACTCTCTCCCATCACCCCCAGATGGGACCCTCTAGTTGCAGGAAAACAAGCTCAGGGCTCTACTGATTCTGCACGACGGTGAGTTGTGTAATTGTTCATTACATAGTACAGCGTAAAAATAATAGAAATAAACTGCACAATAAATGCAATGAGCGGGAGTCATCTGAAGCAATCACCCCTCACCCCACCCCACACCCTGGTCCATGGAAAAATTGTCTTCCGTGAAACTGCTGCCTGATGTCAAAATGTTTGGGGACTGCTGATGTCAACCTTTGCCTTCTACTTCCACTGCTTGTCTTAAGGTCCCTGTTATCGTCATGTCTTTCTTGCATTCTTTTACCCTGGGTTCCTCCGTCCACACACACTTGGTTTCCACATTGCAAACACATTCTCTGCTTTTCTGTCAGAACGATATTGTCAAAATTTAAATCCAATGATCTCCCTTTGCTTAAAATTATCCATTCTTTTGATAAAACAGGGTTCCTTGACATATCCTAAGATCTGTTCTGCTCCCTGGCTACCTTTTTTTCCATTCTCCTTCTATTTTCTCTTCCTCACTCATTGTGACCCTATTTTTATCCTCATAGCCAGAAGGCTTCCACTCTTGGTAGATGCACTAACAGTGTTGTTTCCTCTTCTTTATCACAATGCTTTGGCTGCGAGTAACGAACAAATATCAACCCATTGGCTTATTCAATGTCAATTGACTATATCCCGTAAAAAGTCAAGGGACATTTAGAAACCGTAACACGAGGGGGATCCCCGAAAGCCCAGAATTTATTGATAAAAAATTGTGTATTTATTCTCACATGTTTAAGTCTTAGTCACCATAAAAGTACTCTCCGTGTGCTGCAATACACCCATCAAAATGATTTTTTCACTGCTCAAAACAGTTTTTGAACCCATCAGTGTTGACGCCTTTCAGTGCTCCTGCCATTTTTTGTTTTGCCTCTTTCATGTAGGCAAAACATTTTCCCTGGAGGACATTTTTCATTGTGGAAAGAAAAGTCACTTGGGATGAGATCACGTGAATAGGGAAGATGGAGCATGGAAGTAATGCATTTTTTGGACAAAAAGTGCTGAACACTCAGTGTGGTGAGAGCACGTATGCTCGTAAATCACCCATCATGAGATGGACAAACATGTTGAAAGAATCTCCAAAAAAAAAGATTAACTGAAGCTAAATGCAGCCTCTCACAACAACACCAGCTGTTAAACTGATACCAGTGGGTTCCTACAACACTTACCTAGTGGGGGAAGCTGGTACTACATGGGACGTAGCCTCCAAAAAATAATTCCATTTTTGGGGGGAGTGAGGTCCTCCTGCGTATTATCAAAACCCCAGGCTTTTCCAGTTTCTCTCTTCTTTCATTCTCACCTAATGTGCCTGTCCCTGGGTTATCGCCTTTCAGGGTTTAACAATGGGTGTAATAATTCAAGGCACCATACTCTTCATATAGCATCTAAGAATAGCAGTGTATTTCTCTTTTCTTTATATCTCATTTCAAGATGCATAAATCCCTGAAATCTCTTAGGTAATTTACCTTTATGCATAACTGACCAAAAATACGTTATCTGCTTATGAATAAAATGGTCATACAAGTAATATGGGATAGTCCTGGGTCTCCTTGACAGTCTCAATTAAATAAAACTCTTTCTATTGTAACTTCTCCGGAGTCTATACGGACATATTGTGTTACTGGCAAGGTGGGTCACTGTCCTTTGCACTGTCACTTATCATACTTGAAAAATGATCAGAGTAGTTGGTTCCACGTATGTTTGAACTTAATAGAAAATATGAGGTGAAATTCTTAATGACTCATAAAAAGAACGTGGATTTTGTTGTTGTCGCAGATCTGAGTGTAAACTCAGTGCTGTCGTCTTCATATTTGCGAGAAAGACCAACTTTCAAAAAGGCAGCATAATGAGGTCTCTGAACCTGTTCCTCAATGAAGCAAGCAAAGACGACTAAAACTGTTGAAGAACAATCATGTAAAGTCTCTGAAAATTGTACCTATGTCATACATTAAATTAAGGAACAATTATTCAATAAGGAATAATTACTCAAGACAGCCTACAAAAATTCAGAAAGCACAGTATGAGTTTTTGGCCTTTGAGCCACAATTTGCTCACAATCTCTTCCTTCAATTTTATTTGATGGAAGCTATATTTAGGATGGATGTGGCCAATTAGTGCTTTCCTTTCATTAGTGCTTAACCAAGGGTTGCCTCATGTCACTGGATAGGTAAGGCTGCCAACATTTCTCAGCCCTTCCAACTTTCATTGGAATAGACTGATTCCCTAGTAAACATGGTCAACAGTCCAGAGAACTTTTTTCTCAATCTAGCCCCTATTCATAACACAGAAAATCTATCCTATTTATCTATAGGATATAGAGACTACATACTGTCTATAAAGGCTCTACCCTAGGTCTTACCCAGAGGCATCACAGGTCAAGAATCATAATTGTGCCTTAATTGCCTTTGTTCCAGCTCACTTGTTGGGTGGAATTTCCATGCTGGGAGAGGCAGGCAGAGAAGACCAGAGGCTGACACTCAATCCGATGCCCAGAGGAGTGGATCAGAAATTGTGAGACAGGCAATAAGCATAAAGAACACAGAGCTTTGCCTGAAGGAACTGATGTTATTGGAAGTTATGGGACGTTTAAGCCTAAGGTTTCTCTCAAAACAGTAGATCCTCTTTTTTAAATTTATTATACTATTACTTTTTTATTTTAAAGATGTGGGGTATAATTCGGGGTTAGGTATACAAATGTCCATTATGCAAGTCCCCTTGTGGATGAAGTGTGCCCCTCCTTCCCCTGGTAGTTTTTCACTACTGCCAAACCTTTTGGTATTATGATAACTGTTCAAGGTCCACTTATGAATGAGAACATGTGGTACTCTGTTGTTTCTGTGATAGATCACTGAGTAAGATAGACTCTAAACCCATCCAAGTTGCTGCGAAGTCCAAAAACAGTAGATCCTCTGAATGAAGAACAAAAAGTAAAATCAAATGGGTCCTTTGGACAACCTTCCAGCTCAGGAGAAGTGGCTCAGAGATTTTGCATAAAGAGGGAAAGACAGGCCATAAGAACACAGACCTCTGAAATCCTCCCTGAAATAAACGACTTTATGGAGAGCAGTGTGGGCAAGTTCAATTCTGATTGAATTGAACTCTAAATTGTGCTCTAAATAACAACAGAGATTTTGATGGCCAGCAACTGAAAGGAAGATGGCCACCCAGGGAAGAAAGAAGCCCAACCACAGGAAGGCTAGGTAACCAAAGATACCAGGGAACAAGACAGCTGTGTGGAGCCCCGCTGCTGTCAGAGTATGCCTCAGAGACAGGCTTCAACCACTGTCCCCACAAAGGGGTCCAGACTGAGGTGGATGAGAACAGGGAGAAATTCACACTCTCAGATGTTGTCAAAACAAGACAGCAAGGAACAGGTGATTAGTGGAACTGGACGTGACACCACACGAGACAGGCAGCTGAGCAAAAACAAGGAAGGCAGTTAGTAGAAAACATGCTTGCAGAAGCCACCAGCATCCTGGAGAGAACGTGCATGAACCTGAGTTTGCAACACCAGATGACTGAATCAGCCCTCCTTGCTGCAGAAATTGACAATCTGGTTCCAAAATGTGGATGGAAAGTCAGGGACCCAGAAGAGTCAAAAAGTCTTGAAAAAGAAGATCAAATCTGGAGTACTGATGTTTACCAATTTTAAAATTTACTACAATGGTGCAGTAGTCAAAATAGTGTGGTGCTAGCATAAGTGTAGTAATCAGACCAGGAAATAATATTGGGAGTCAAATCACTGTCAATTGATTTTCAACACGAGCACCAAGGATGACAAGATCAATCAATGAGAAAGAGTATTTTCAACAAACAGTGCTGGATATCTACTTGTAAAGAAATGAATGTGGATCCCTGCCTATTTCATAATATGAACAAACATCAAAATATAAGAGCTAAAGCTATAAAAGTATCAGCAGAAAACATAGGCATGTACCTTTAGGACCTGGGATTCACCATGGTTTCTTAGATAAGACATCAAATTCATAAGTAACAAAGAGAAAATAAATGGGGTATTGTCAAAATTTAAAATGTTTGTACTTCAAAGGACACCATTAAGAAAGTGAAAAGACCACCCTTAGGATTAGAAAGGTATTCAAAAATAATACTTCTGATAAAAATACTTTAATCTAGAATCTCTAAGGAGCTATTATAACTCAAAAATAAATGGCAAATATTAGAAAAATTATAAATGAGCAAGGATATGAATAGACTATTCTCCAAAGAAGATATACCAATGGCCAAAAAGCACAGTAAGGTATGTTCAAAATAATTAGCAATCAGGGAAATGCAACTCAAAACTACAGGAAGACACTTCATGCTCATGAACCTGGCTGTAAAGAAAAAGACAGATAACAAAACACGATGGCATGGATGCAGAGAGTTGGAAATCTCATGTGTGCTTTTGGTAATGTAAAGTGGTGTAGTCACTTTGGAATACAGTTTAGCAGTTTCTTGAATGGTCACATAAAGAGTTACCAAAAATCCAGCAATTCCTCTTCTAGGAATATACCTGAGAGAAGTGAAAACATATGTCCACACAAAAGCTTGTGTAAGAATATTCACAGAAGTGTGACATAAACCATTAAAAAGTAGAAGCAATCCAAACGTCCATCAACCGATGATTAGATAAATAAAATGTAGTATATCCACACAATGCAATATGTCAGCAATAGCAAGAAATAAAGTATTCTGCACACCACAATATGGATGAACCTCGAAAACATTATGCTAAGTGAAAGAAAAGTAGACTATTGACAAATGAGATAATAATGACCATAATAATACCATATCTTCTAGCGAATTTTTTGACCAGTGAGTTAATTTTCTGTAAATGGCTATTGCACCTATTTAAATGTTTTCATAATGTATGCTAATACTATTTTTAAAACAAATAACTTTATCTGGATCAATTTAGAAGATTATTTTGGCATGTATTTGAGACATTGACATAGCCGTGAAAATCAGACATTTGGGTCAGAGTGATTGAGTTTTTTTGGTTTTTTTTTTGAGTTGGGGTCTCACTTCATTGCCCAGGTTGGAGTGCGGTGGCATGCTCATGGCCACCCCAGTGTTGACGTGCTGGGCCCAGGCGATCCTTCGGTCTCAGTCTTCCAAGTAACTGGAACTATAGGGACACACGAGCACGCCTGGGTAATTTTTTAATTTCATTTTATTGTAGAGACAATGTCTCACCATGTTGCCCAGGCTGGTCTCGAACCCATGGGCTCAAGCAATCCACTGGCCTCGGCCTCCCAAAGTGCTGAGATTACAGGTTTGAGCCACTGCACCCGGCCTGAGATTTTAATTCTTGTCCTATACTTTGAAATTATGTGACCTTGGGATATTGCAGTGATGCTCTGAGACGTGATCTTAAAGGAAGTTCAACTTCCTGATGAAAAGATTTCAGTTTTAAAAGTTGCCCTGGAAGCCAAAAGCACTATCTGTAAATGATTTGGTCTACTTCAGCCTGTGAGATAAGATTGCTACTACATATCAAGAAAAAAACAAGAGAATTTGATACATTAATACATTTTATCAATATGGTGAAACAAATACAATTATGAACTGTGGCCATTATTTAGGAATTGAGATATAGTTCACAAGACTGGAACTTAGTTGCATAGAATCTTAAGAATTATCATTTAAGCTTTGCCAAGCATTTTGATTTCCAATGGTTGAGAGTCAGTCCACCTTGTTCACAGACCTTCTATTCTGGAATAAATGTCTTAAATATTTCTATTTAATTTGTAGGTCTCTGGAAAGTACAGCCCTTCACCCCCTTTTAAAACCTTGGGGCTTAGACTCACTTTTCTTTCTTTCCTTCCCTCCGTTCCTCTGTCTTTCCCTTGCCTCTTCCTGCCTGCCTTCCTTCCATGATGCTGATTCCCTCTACATGTGTCTATTTGCACTCGTGTATTTACAAACTGTGAAAGCAGGTTGAGAAATTCATCTTGCTTCTAGGGAGGAGGACTAGAAAGACATCCAAATGAAACTATGAAAGTAGCTTTCATCTAAAAAGGGCACCCTGGGAGAGCCTCTCGGCCTGGGGTCTGCGTCTTCAGCAGCAGAAACTTTAGCTTTCCGTGCTAAAGTTTCATCTCTCCTATCCTAGACACCCTGATGTTCTGAGCTGACCTAGGAAGCCAGCAGATGGATGTTTTAGTGAAGTGAAAGGAATGTAGGCCACAGAAAGCTACGACACAGTCCCGGGCCAAGACTGGCTTGGAGGACCTTGGCTGAGCACGCCTTGTCTGCAGGCAAGGTCCCTGGGCACGGGAGAGGGGAATCTCAAGAATGTTTACGTTGCAAAAGCTTCCTCACAATGGGGAGTGGCAGATGGTTGGAAGAGGTGGGGCAGCAGAAAGCTTTATAAGGCTTTGCATAAGAATAAGAAAGAAAATCCTTCAGAGGGTTGGATGAAGGGTGGGGACTAGGAAATGGCTTCCTGGAACCCTCAGCACTGCCAGGGCCAACACAGGCTTTGGCCTCTGAAGCGGACACACTTTTCTTGTCTTCCTTTTGTGAAAAGCCAGAAGTCAAATCCCATCTACACATTAACCAGCGGCCCTCTGGGACACACAAATGGTTGAGGTCAAAGGAAAGAGAACATGGGACTTTAAGATTATTTGAGCCGGTGGAACAGTCTCGTCATTGTGGCTTAAAAAAGCAAGTATTGCCAATGATGGAGATACTACCTGGCATTTAGCCAGGAAGTCCCAGAACCCAAATCCTGCCTGCCGTCACCCGCCTCTTCCCATGATGTTTCCAGGGCCACTACCGTCAATAGAGCCATGCCCTGGCATCCAAGCCTCCCTGGGAAGGCATGTGGCCGACAGGTCCTCGTGGGACTTTCCTTCGCCAACTAGCTCACATGAAAGTTTTGCCATTGGTCACCCCCACATCGAGAAGCAAGGGGCAGGGTGCGACTGGGGCCTGGGCAGAGACAGGGGCAGGAGCAGAGGAAGGCAGGAACCCCACGCCCCACTGAACATTTTACCACCCGGGATCCCACCCACCAATGAGTGTGGACCCAGCCTCTTCCCAGGGAAGAGCAAGGAGCATGGATAAGAGGGGATGGAAGCCGCCTCCCTTCCACACTGAGCATGTGGCCTCACTTTGTGGTTCCAGATCTGGGGCCATCTGGGCCATATACACAGATGTGTATTATTTATTTGTCTGTTTTAGATGTTTTTTTACTGGTTTGTTTTATTCATGTTCACACTCTTTAATTTTGGAGCCAATAAGTCGTGTGGTTAACGACATGTGGTTTAAGTTCTAGAAAGAGTCTTGGATTCAAATCCAGACCCATCCATTTATGTGCCCTGTGAGCCTGGCCACCGATGCCAGATGATCCCTGAATGCCACATTGTCGGTAAAATAATGCTAATGTTTCCTAGTGTAATTCCAATATTGCAATCATCGATATGCAGATCTGAGGTACTTATCACAACAGAGGTGTACCCAGGATGCCGAGAGAGAGATGCGGCAAGAGAGAGCGTGGATCCATTTCCAGGGAGAATGAACTTCCCACTCTTGATACTGACGCGTAATTAGTTTTCATACAAGGTAGTGGGTGCGGGGTGCTATCACAGACCCAGACACAGGTTTTATAACTCTGAGCACAGGAGAGCAGCTCTAGCGAGGGACAAAGTAGGGAAGCTGCCAGTGCACGTATTTGGGGGAAGAAGGACGTGACTGGGACAAAGTAGGTGACAAGCTGGAAACTCGATTTAGAGCAAAAGTGAACATTATACATGGAGTTTGCTTGTGTAGATATAGTAAGTGGCCATCTGAGGAGCGGTCGTCCTGAGATCTCATTTTTAAAATGACATCCCATCAAAAAGACAGCAATTCAACCCTTGCATAAAACCGTTAGAAAAAAATCGCGACCTTAGGAAAACCTGGGCATAGTTTCATCTGTCAGTGTAGATAATATACAGAAAGAGAGCTGTTGTAAGAAACAATGATACTGTGATCCAGAAAATATAAAGATGAACTCTTCTGTAAGGGTTATTTGTCTCATGTTACCAAGGTGTTAATCAATATGTGCGGTTCCTTTTTCATGTGATTTCTGAGAGGGACATCTCATTCAACGTACACGAGCAGAGTTGAGAAGAACGTAAGGTTGCATTTGTCAGTAGCAACCTGTGCGATGCTATTTCATCAGTCATCTCTGTTTTCACGAGGGCTGCTACAGTCCATGTTTTCACATTCCAAAACCCACAGAGGGGAGAATACATGTGAGGTGGTGAAGCCTGATCCCACCTGATTTATATTCCAAGTCAGGTGAGTCCAAAGAGATTACAGGAAAACATCTGAACTTGTGAACCTGGTTGAAATGAATCAAGCATCCTCGGTTGTAAACATAAGACAGATGCTTGTTGTATGACGAGGCCGGAGGCTTACTGAATAAAATGTCCACATTTGCTCATTTATTTGATAAACACTAAATTCCTTCTGAAAGTTAATGGCATGTTCAATAATATGACTTAATTTTAACAAAGCCAATGTAAATAGTGCAGATTTCAAAACAAAAATGTAATTATTTTTGTCTAAGTGATGCCTTCGTTGTGAAACAAAATCTATGCCGCTAATTTTCTCCATTTATATTGTATGTTCATCTAAGAGAAGAGATAATAAACAAAAAAGTAAACAGAACTTTTGAATGTGTCAAGCTCACAGTTGTTAACAGGCCAGAGAGAAGCAGATCAACCATTTAAATAGTTAAACTCCACGGTATGAATGGGACGTATTTTTTTTTTTTTGACTGTTTGATTCCAGCAGTCATTTTCAGAGCTTAAGCTGAAAAATCCTATGGCATTTTTATGGTATATAGCCACTTATAGTATCTCCTCTTCCTGCTGGCTCAAGGATAAAACATTGAACAAATATTAGACCACCTCTCTTCTGGCCCAGTTATCATTCAGTATGTAAAACAGACACTTCTGTGGGCAAATGTTGGTCTGGAAAATGTGGAGGGGTAAGACAAGAGGGGAAGAAGGACGACAGTTATACTCAGCGATTGCCCCTCTTTGTTTTAGACTCAACAGTCTCCGTTGTGCGAACCTAGAATCATCAGAACCAGCACATCTGAGTTCCCTCGAATCCCACGTGTGATATATCCGCAGGGCTCTGCTTCCCATCATCCTGGACAGTCACATATTTTATACAGGGAGATCTCTCACACCTCAATATCTTGTGTGTCTACAAATAAATATAATATTTGTGCTATACGATTGGATCTATTCTGTGTCATTTATCCTTGCCAGGGGAAATTCTATGTTTTAGCCTATACAAGCAGTTTAGACAAGTGCTGAGAACAGGTCCTCTAAAGATCACCCTTTATTTAATTGGTAAGTGGGTTTCCTTTAAAGGAGTCCCACTGCTAGTATTCGTTATTAGTTTCCCATTGCAATTCTTTTCATAGTTTCATGGCATCCATGAGGATGCAGTTGTAAGAACACTCTGTGATTCCATGTTGCAGCCAACAGTCTTGAAGGAAAATCCCCAGAATTGTACATTTGAATGCCATTCTTTTATGCATGCATTTCTTCAAGGTGGAGTTCTTGTTTGTGTTATGTTTTGTACTACTGGCATTAAATTCAGAGACAACGAAACATTTTCCTTGCTTGCGAGACACACGTTGTCACTTAGGCTAGAGATAGGTGATTAAACCCTTGAAATGGATAGACGCAGCATAATATAGATAGGCCCTTCACAGGAGGGAGACTTGGAGAAGCTGTCCGGAGTTCCCAGCTGAACTGAGACTGTAAGAGTGACAAGTTATCCAAGAAATGGCATTAGACCCCTAACAAGGCTGTGACATGACTTCAGCTCTCAAGCCTGGAGAATTTCTTGGAGAGCTTTAAAAAGAAAAACAAAAGTAAAAACAGTAACAGTTCTTGCCCTCCAACTCAAAGAGATTCTGATATTCTGACTGGAATGAATGCAGACATTGAAATTTCTTTCAAGCTTCCCTAGATGATTATAATTTGCACCTCGGCTTGAGAGTTACTGTGTATCAAATCAAAATAAAGATTTTTTTTGTTTATTTTAGTCGACAATGTAAAACAACTGTAGTCAGTAGTATAAAATAAATTATTTTTAGATCTGATGCTTGTCTATGTTGATTATAAGAAATTAATTTCTCATCAAAATGACTATTTTTCACCTCAGTCTCCTGTCAAGCTGAATTTGTGTAGGGACTTCCAGCTAGATCTTATATAATTCTCTAGGTTTGCATATGAGCAATGTTTTTTTTCCTACTTGAGAAAATGGTCCTAGTACAATTGTTCTTTTCCCAGTAAATGTTGTAACAGCAAATTTTTCAAAAGTTTCTTATTAATGTTTGCAATTTAAATACTTTCTTATACTGAGTCCTTATAAAAAGATAGAAAAAACTTATAAAACATTTGTTTTATTTGATTTCCTTATAAAACATTTGTAACCTGCACACGTATGTTTGTTGCAGCTCTATTCACAATAGCAAAAACATGGAACCAACCATGCTGCCCAACAAAGCTGAAGTGGATATAAAAAATGTGGTACATACACCAATGGAATATTACGCAGTCATAAAGAAGGACAAACATATGGACTTTGCAGCAACTCGGATGGATTTGGAGTCGATCATATACTCAGTGATCTATCACAGAAACAAAGAACAGAGTGTCATATGTTCTCATTCATCAGTGGACCTTGATCATTTACCATAATACTATAAGAAAGGAAGTGGCAACAGTGGGACACTGTCAGGGGAGGGTGGGTGGGATTGGCAGTTGAAGGAAACTGCCAGGGGAGGGAGGGACACACCTCATCAACAAGAGTACCTGTATAATCAACTTTTGTATACCTGACCCTGAATTTTACTCCACATCTTTAAAATTAAAAAAAAAAAAATGGCTGGACTCAGTGGCTCAGCCTGTCATCCCAGCACTTTGGGAGGCCAAGGCGAGTGGATTGCCTGAGTCTGCAGGTTGAAGACCAGTCCTGGCAACTTGGCGAGACCTCGTCTCTACAATAAAATTTAAAAAAAATATCCAGGTGTGGTAGCTCACCTCTGTGGTTCTGGCTACTCAGAAGGCTGAGGCAGAAGGATCGCCAGAGCCCAGTAGGTCGATGCCGGGGTGGCTGTGAACATGTATGCCACTGCACTTCAGCCTGGGTGAAGGAGTGAGACTCCAACTCAAAAAAAAAAAAAATTGTAAAGGCTCATTTATTTTATATTTTATGGTGATGACAACTTCATATTACTTGCAACATATAAGTAAACATGGATGTTACTTGTTAAAGGAAATGAGATCTGTTTACACACTCTACTGTTTGAATCCTTCAGTGAAATAGGTTGGAAAAGAGTTTTTAAAATTAATGTATATTTCAAGTTATATATATTATATATATTAGCGTATATTATATCTGTGTTATCATTGAAGAAGAGATCAGGAGAGTTCTAAGTTCTGGGAGGTTGAGATAAATTAAGTGTTTAAGGAAGAATAATTTGATCCCTTAGTCACAGAAAGCTTTAGAATAAGGAAAAAGCCTTCGTGATCAATGTTATTTTACGCGAGGTGCTCTTTCAATCATCCTATTTTCAGAGGGCAATTGCTACATCTTTGCGTAAGTCTAACACACGCAGATGGGGTCTGCGCCTCCTGCCTTTCTTCCTGTTCCAAAGATTTCTCCACCTCCGAAGGGTCCCCAGCCTCCTCCTGAATAGCAAGAGTCAAACTGCATGCATCTCGGGTTCGCTAACACACACACACACACCGTTTTTCTTTCTTCTCCGCAGTGCGGTTGTAAGTATATGGAGTTTGGGATGGTACAGATGCTTGGGACATTTGTCACCTCACATTTCTCTGGGCCTCAAGCCGATAGGTATGGATGATTCAAACTGCACTGATAATCCGGTGATGGCTCAGATTTCACTGGTTGGTTTCCTTGTCCATTCATAAAGAACTTCCAGCTCTCGTTCCCAGATCCTGTAATCCCTTGGAAGTCCCTAGGTGTCGACTCTGCGTTTATGGGCTTCCCTCCATCAGGCTGTCCTGACAGTCTGCGGTGGGGACTGCCAATGTCTCACTTTCCCTCTTTCCCGTGCAAGGCACGGACACCTCTGCTGGTGGCTGCAATGTCCTGGGTGTCTCCTCGCTGTACAAGCCTTGCAGGGGCCTGTGGCACACTCCTGGTGGAAACTCTTTCTTTGCTTCTTGTTCGAGGAGTCCCACAGAAGTGTTGCTTACTTTTCAGTAATTCTCCTGAAGTCACCTAAACCACATAACCTGGCTCATGCCAGCTGTCTCTGCTTTAATCATTCACAGCTTCCTACTCCAACCCTCACAAGTGGCACGTTGGTGGTGAGAAATCATGTGGTCACCCAGTGAATCAAGTCTCTCTGTCTCACCGCCACCCTCTTCCCTCCCAAAAAACCCACACAGCTCTCTGTAATTCTCAAAAACGAAGCCAAAGAGAAAGAGGCCAGGAAGCAAATTCCAGCTTCAGCCCTGATGACACATCCGCTTTGGATGTGTCTCTCGTCCGTGACGCTCTTTCTGGCCACCCAACGGCACCAACCCCATCTGTCTCAAACACAACAAAACAAAAAATAGAGAGAAGCATCTTCCCTCACAGATGAGGAAGAACCAGCAGAAAAACGTCAGCAACCCCCAAAGCCTTAGTGAGTAGACGCCCGCGAAAGGGCTCCCCAAATCCCAAGCAAGGGAACCCATGCAGAACGACCATCAAGCAGGTGATGTGAAGTTGTCATCACGATACGTCGAAACCACCCCTGATGACGGACATGGAATTCAGACTACGGATGGCAAAGACACTCAGCGAGACCCATAAGAAGGTGGGGACACTGATCACCCGGGCCGCGGGAATCGGAAGTGAAGGCCAGCTGGCCCTTCTGAGATAGGGCCCGTCTGATCTCCTGGAAGGGAAGACTTCTCTCCTGGAGTTTCAAGACACCATGGCGAGCCTCGACAGCACTGTCAACCAGGCAGAGGAAACAGCCTCAGCGCTGGAGGGTCGACCCAAGGCGCCGCCCTTTCTAAGGAGGGCTTCGAGGTCTGGGGGCTCCTCAGCAATCCTCCAGGAATGCCTCTGAAGGGCTGTCTTCAGTCAGCCCATTTCACGGCCACCACTCTCAACCCACACTCCTCGCCCAGCTCATGCCAGGGCTCCTGACGCTCCGCCCTCACGCCCTCACGGCGTGGTTTGAACTGCTCGTTTCATGGCAGTTTCCCAACCGAATGACTTGGCTCACTGCCCTGCACTATTGATTTTCTTGTTCTCAGGGCAGTGTCCTTGGCCTGTCCCAGGCCCTCAGGGCATACAACACTGCCCCCCACATTATGCCAGGCCAGGCCCAGGGATTCAGCTGCTGTCCACGGAGGGCTGGAAGTGTCGAAGCACGGGCTGGGTGATATTTCTCCTCTCCTTCCTGACTGCATCTCGCGTGGTCTGAGCCAGGCTCATCTAATGGCTAGGTCATGTTCAGCAGGGACGCCAGCTTCCGTCAGCTTCCTGACCCACAGGAATCCCACGGGAAACAAGTGGGTGTAAACCTTGACGGGTCAGTATTTTTCAGGTCTCTCAGTTTTTCATGTGATTTTAAATGATAAGAAAGAGGTGCAACATAAGGTAGTTATTTGCATTACTTCATGAAACCTTGTGCAGGGGTCTCCTCAAAGCCACTTACAACAGTCATAATTGGCAGTAGCTCAAACGATGTGTGTCTCTGTTTGGCGAATAAACATAAATACCTTCTTCCCCCACTAACAATATGGGCGAGGTAATGTGCTTGACGTTGATCTAAGGCCAAGACAGGGCATTTACACATGAGCCTGGGACATCTTGTAGTTCCTGGATATAAGGAAGCACTCACATACACACACCACACACACACACGCACACACACAAGCACACACACTAGTACACGCACACTCACATACACATACACGCACACACTCATCCACACACACTCGCACACACACTCGCACACACACGTGCACACACACATGGATGAGTGCATGTTAGTTTTTTGTTTGTTTGTTTGTTGAGTTGGAGTCTCCCTCCGTCGCCCACACTGGAGTGCAGTGGCCGCTCCCGGCCACCACAGCCTCGACCGTCTGGGCTCCGGCGATCCTTCTGCCTCAGCCTTCCAAGTAGCTGGAACTACAGGCACGCGCTACCATGCCCGGCTAGTTTTTGTTTTTTTATTGTAGAGATGAGGTTTCGCCAAGTTGCCCAGGCAGGTCTCGAACTCGTGGGCTCAGGCAATCCACTCACCTCTGCTTCCCAAAGCGTGGGATTACAGGCTGAGCCACCGAGTCCGGTGGATGAGTGCATGTTAAGGGGATTCCGGAACCAATTCAAAAAGTCCCCAATGGCCAAAACTGGAAAAATTTTAGCAACAAATTTAAGTGCTATCGAATTATGACTTAAAGTATAAAATAAATGTCTATGGGTGCAAACTGATCTAAATATGTCACTGAATGTACAAACAAGTGGAAAAGAAGAGACACATTTCCTATGAAGAAGAATTCGAGCAATTTATGTAGGTAGTGCCTCCTTGTATTGGTCAGGGTTCTCCAGAGAAGCACAGTAAACAGGGTGTGAGTGTGTGTGTGTGTGTGTGTGTGTGTGTGTGTGTGTGTGTGTGTGGCATGCACACCTGTGTGTATGGATGCGTGTGGGTATATACGAGAAAGAGAGAGAGAGAGAGATTGTGTGCATGGGCCCATGAGATTGCGAAGGCCTTGACAAATCTAAACGATGCAGGGTAAGATGGCAGGTTGAGGACTCAGAAGAGTCGTCACTCGAGTCCAGAGGCAGTCTGCTCAGAGTTCCTTTTGCTCAGGAGAGGTCAGTGTTTCCCTGTTAAGGTTGTCAACTCCTTGGACATGTCCACCCGCATTTTGGAAGGTAATATGTTTACTCAAAGACCCCAGTTGAAGTGTTAATCTCATCCAAAAAGCACTTTCACGGAGACATCCAGAGTCATGTTTGACCAAATATCTGGGCCAGCCAAGTGGACACATCAAATCAACAGTCATGCCCTTCTTTGAGCATAAAACTCTCCATCTTATAAATGGGGGCTGCAGGTAGTGACTTCCAGTGAATGCAGTAGGAAAAGAGGAAAAAAAGGATGACCATGGAGAGTTGATACACCTGATACACACTGTCTCAATCAGGGGAAGGGAGGCAACCGCAGCAGCGAGGAGTTGTGTCGATGGTGTGCACCTTTGAGAGGATGCGAAGAAAACGGCACATTCCGTGTTTGGTCTTCCTCTTCAAAACCCCAATCCCAAGTCTAATTGTGAGAAAAAGTCAGACAGACTCCAACTGAGCATTCTACAAAACACCTGATCGTTATTCCTCAAACTACCAAGGTCATGGAACACACGAGGGTCTTAGAAACTGGCACAGTCCAGCGGAGCTTAAGGAGACACAATGACTGAGAGCATTGTGGTATTCTGGATGAGAGTCTAAAACTGAAAAAGAGACATTAGTTCAAAACTAAGGAATCTACCCCCAAAAAGTGAATTTTAGTAATAATGAAACGACATTAACTTATCAGTTGTGGCAAAGGGACCAGCTAAATATAACAAGCTAATGAGCAAAACTGGTTGTGGGTTGTAGAAGAATTCTTTGTACTGTCTTTACAAAGTTTCCATAAATCTAAATTTTTTCGAAAATAAAATGTTTACTATAAAAAATCAAAAGAAAAATAAATGCCTAGATATTTAATATTAGGCAGACCTTTCATCAAGGATGCCAAGTTCTCATAATTTCATTTTTCTCATTTCTCAAGATTGAAGAAAAAATAAATTTAAAAGCAGAATATCTAAAGTCAGAAACAAGTTGTCGGCACACAGCATGTGTTCCGTAATGTTAATCTCTTCACTCCGCCTGTGCTTCTTCAACAAAAATGTGTTTGATTAATTATTATTACTATTTTAAGTAAAATGGCAAGAATTCATTGCAAGGCAACCATAGTGACTGAGTCACTGAGAAAATTAATCTTATTTAAATCTACGGCCCTGCTGTATGTATTTATTGTAGAGATCCGTATTAGACATGCATAATCCCTGGTGGGAGGGAAACCATAAAATTCTCCACAGAGAGAACAAATTTTTAATGCAGGTAATCAATATTCCTGGAACATCCTCAAAAGAAAAGACTAAAGGAAAAGAAATCAAATAACCCACCACCGGCAGCAAGGGATGCTATATACTTAAGGCGTCGTGTGTTGAATCTGGCAGTCTCCCTGTCGTTCAGCAGATAAATCTCTTTCCCAGACCTCTTGGGTCAGCTCAAATGTACACCAGACACACTTAAGCCCAACTGCTCAGCCGAGGAAACGCTGTTGGTGGTCACAGACACCGAGGGCCAGGTAGGGGGAACTCTGAATCCGACAGGCTCCAGCTTCAGTCTCCCCTACGCCACCTTTCCCCAGGGCACCCCTTCCCTCGAGTCCCTGTCTAACATTTTGAATTTCAGGTGGATTAGACGGCACCTAGCCACTCATGCATTTCAAAATAAACACAGGTTAAGTAAGTGTGGCTAAGTAGAAGTGTGCTTACCTTTCAGACAGCGGGCTACGAATTCAAATAATTTGTTTTATCTGCTTGCATCCTCATCGACGTGAATCACAACGGACAGCTGGTACCAGTGCCTGCCCTGAAAGTCATAAGACACCCGGTGGTTCTTGTGGAAGGAAATTATCTTCAAGTGCGCGCCATGTGTCTCACCCCTTTATCCGTTGGACGGTTGACACGACGACGCGTGAGTGGAAATGTTTGTATATATAACAATAGGTACACAGGCAAACCAAAAAAATCAAAAATATTTACAGAAAAGCAAATTGAAGTATTAGGTGAAATGTATGTGGATGTCTCTATGTTTCATCTTCAGTCTTGGTTTTGTACAGGAACATTTCAATATAATTTACTTTTTTAGTATTTATTTTCTAAAAGCAGTAAAGGATTTCTTTCTCTCTCTCTCCATCTCTTTCTTTCCCTCTCTCTCTCTCTCTCTCTCTGCCTCTCTCCCTCTCTCTTGCTCTCTCTCTCTCTCTCTCTCTCTTTTCTCTCTCTCTCCTTTCTTTGAGTTGGGGTCTCATTCTCTCCCAGGCTGGAATTCTGTGACAGGATCACAGCTCACCTGCAGCCTCCATTTCCTGGACTCAGGTGATCCTTCCACATCAGCCTCTCGAGTAGCTGGGACTACAGGTGCGTGCCACCATGCCCAACCCTTTTTAAATCTTTTTGTGAGACAATTTCACGGTATGTTGCCCAGGCAGTTCTCAGACTCCTGGACTAAAGCAGTCCTCCCACCTCTGCCTCCCAAAGTGCTGGATTACAAGGCGTGAGCCACCAGGCCCGGCCAAGGGTTGCTGAATTACACAACACGGTTTACGTGAAGCCAGACAATTTGAAAAGTTTGATAAACTTTTTTGTAAGTGGAATAGCGAGCATTTTTAGTTTAGTACTAATATGCATAACTGTACTTAAATGCATAGCTGATCCAATTTATATCCCTTACCATTGGCACACAAACATAAGCAAAACATACAACCAGCTCTTCGATGAATAGACCGCTTTCCATTATGTGAGACACATTTGCAGGCACTAACCCATTCATTTATCTCTACAGTTCTGAAAAACGAATGAAAATAGGTATTGTTGTTTGCGTTTCATAGGTACTAATAGCCTCTGGGTCTAGAGTTCTCATCGTGCTCCAAAAACTATCTCAATTTTTTAAAAAAAATTACATCTTTTAATCTTCATGCAACCCTACAAGGTAGTCTATTAAGATCTTTGTTTTATAAATGAGAGCATTGAGGCAAAGGTAATTTAAATATTTCCCGCGAGTCATAGAGATAGCAAACATAGAATCTGATACTGAGGTAGTAGACCATGGCTTCAGAGTTTGAATGGGCTTGAACAATTATATTGTCTTTATAGGATAAGTACCCAAAACAACCAACCGTGAAGCAAACACACCAAACAATGGCACTGAATACACTGTTTAGGCTCACAGAGTCACTTACTAGTGGGTTTGGGATTTTGTGCAGTTCACTGAAAATTGTACTTTCTGGCGTCAAGCAAATTTTGGTTCAAATTCGGTTCTCCTGTGTGATGGCTGTGTAAACTTGTAGAAGTTACTTAATCTCCTTGAGCCTTATTCCTTAACTTCAGAATAAGAAGGACAGTACCTACTTCATGAATTATTTTAATAATTAAATGTGTTCACATATGGAAAACACTTGACACATAATAAATTATCAGCGAATGACAGGTAAGTGTTGGCTTTTGCAGTGATCAAACAGGTTATTGAAACTGTATTTTGCAACAAGTCCCCATTTAGTTTTAGCTTTCAACAAATAACAGGCTTCGCCAATACACCTCAAGGGTCCAAGGTTGAATATGCCCACAGATATAATTAATTTGTTAGATGTAATCACCTTTATGTAGTCATAGTGTGTTCATCTTAATAATTCAAGACATCTATCGCTTGAATGAGACACATATTTATGTTTTCTTGAAGTGTCATCGAACCAAAATTTGCTTTAAGTCAATCTTAAAAATATGAATGTTCTAATTATTTTTTAAAACTTATATAAAAGTAACAGAAACCCAAAGACAGATCCAAAAGGTAAAAGTTTACCTTTGCATTTGCAGCACCTCAAAGCACTTAACTCACATTCTACATTTTCCCACGGGAATTAGAACTTGAAATGTAGCTGACACACAGAGAATTGAGACAGGATTAACTTGACCCTATTTTTCCTGACTTGTGTTTGATTTACCTTCACAGTGGGGTTCATCTTCATACTGTTTGGATATGGTGCCACGGGAAAAAAGAAAACGAAAGGACCATTACTCAGAAGGTATAAAAATGTTTTTGCATTATTTTTTACCAGGAACTTCAAACACATCTTTCTTCTTTGTGCATCATTCAAAATTCCAGTGGGAGGTGATCAAAACAAAACAAAACAAAAAAACCCTTTTCAATTGATTTAGTACAATAGCTTTTATCACTTCCCACTTACTTCCTTTATTTTATTTAATTATTGAGCATCAACATGTGTGATTCCTGTTCTAATTTTCACATTCAACGTTGTTACAGCCTATTAGTTGTGTTCAGCATGTGTGCATTTAGTTCTAATGGGATCAGCAGTATAAACTATGAACCCTGTACCCAAGGTTTTAAAATATACTTGGGAACATAACAGCAAGGCATGTTAAAAACTCGTCCCCACATCAGGGCAGTATGAATCTAATTTTTATAATGAAATGGTTCAGAGAAGAAGAACAATGCCGTCAGGGATGATAATGCCTAGCCTTTATTCTATGCAGTCAATGGTAGTAATAACTAGCCTTTATCGTTTATGCCACATACTTAATAGGTTCTCCCTCACCTTACACGTTCCCCAACAGTAGGAGAGTCTTGTTAGCATTTTCATTTCATAATTCAGACAACGGAGACACAGAAAAAAGGTCTGCGCCTTCTGCCCAAGACTACGCAGATACCAGTTGAATGGATCGGGACTGGCCATCAGGCAGGTGGGCACCATGTCAGCACGTGACACTCCAGTGCTGGTGCTGAAGCTGCTTTGGGACCAGATGAGAGAGGGGAGACCACAGAAAAGGATACACCTGGTAGCACAGGATGGAGAGTAGGAAGGAGCCAGAAGACAGGAGGGGAAGGGGCTGCAAGTCATAAAAGGATGAACTACTCTTCAGATAGGCTCATGGGACAGAGCCCAGAGCACCAACTAGAACCTGACGTATTTCATGATGTTTCAGATTCTGTGGAAATCAGCCATGTAATGAAATAGGTACTCGATCAAAGGTCATCTGCAAGGTTATTAAATATGCACCAAAAGGGCCAGGCACAGGGGCTCAGGCTTACAATCCCAGCACTTTGGGAGGCCGGTGCGAGAGGATTACCTGAGCTCAGGGGTTCGAGACCGGCCTGAGCAACATGGTGAGACCTCGTCTCCACAATTAATCAAAAAATTAGCCAGGTGTGGTGGTGAATGCCTGTGGTTCCAGCTACCTGAAAGCCTAAGGCAGAAGGATCGCCTTAGCCCAGCAGGTCGAGGCTGCAGTGGCCGTGAGCAGCGTGCCACTGCACTCCAGCCTGGGTGACAGAGTGAGACTGGTACTCAAAAAAAAAAAAAAAAAGCACCAAAGGGAAATAAAATCTGAACGAGGAAAGACACATAGGAGACGATTTCTGCACTGCATGTGGGAAGCGATTTAGAGCTGAGCTTGCGTAACAGAAGTGGAAATGAAGACGGAAAGGGAGCAAGTGCTCTCTGGAATAAAATCAACCATTTTAAATAAACATCTCTTGATGACAAAGCTTGGGCAACCACCTTCACCTCAATTAAAAATGGCCCCTCCTTCTCGCTCCTGCCAATTTCTCTTCTAAAGCATCCTTGAACAGAAAATCTACCCAGCACAGATGAAATTTTGTCTATGACAGTGCTTACTGGATCTTCATAACACTATCAGTTTTAGGTGAGGAAAATCCCTTTTTTATTGCCTAAAGTTATGTAACTTTCAAGTAGAGGCCATGCTCTATGCATCACCTGCATTGAGAATCTGCTATAAAATGCTGAAGCATTTTAGCCATTTATAAATCATTTGTTAGGGGTGCTTATCATATAGACACACGTAAATGACATAATACACATGGAAAATATTTATATATTGCTATAAATTGAAGAAAAGTTATTGATATGTAAAGTTGAAAATACATTCATGAAAACAAACAAAATAATAATAAAGCATCCTTATTTTAGTCCTGAGCCCTGTAGGTAGGCTTCTCCTTCGGGTCCACATGCTGTCGGTAAGATCCATGTCTTTTTTAACTTAGTATTTAAAATAGCCTTTCAGGTCCACAACCTTTCCTTCCTGAGCCCTTCACCACAGAAAAAGATCAATAATGACCATTCTGCGCTGAGTTTTGCTTCCCTTTTTCAAACTTGTGACCTGCTTTGGAACACACCTAAATGTCTCTGCATGAATGTTGCACTTATGATTTCACAGTTCTGTTTAGTTATGCCTGACATTTTATCTATATACCACAACATGACATTCAGAGAATTTCATCAAAAAGTGACTTTCTAAAATGGCAATATTTTCTTTTTAAAAAAATTTTTTTAAAGGGAGAAACCAGGATTTATGGAGAGGACAGAGAAGCTCCCACAGTGGGAGGGAATCCCAAATGGCAATAATTTCAAAGGGGCAATGATTTTTTCTACACCATGCTCCAGATTGTATCAGACGCCAGATTTTGTTTAGTCAGTACACAGTAAGGAGATATCCACACCATGGGAGATACACAAATTATAAGAAAACTTAGCCTTCAAGCATCTTAAAATCTGGACCATTGTGGACCTGGATAGCATACAGAGGATGGTCATTTGGATGCATAACTATAGAAACATAAGTGCAGCAGGCTGAAATGGCTGCTGCATTTTGACATTGACGGGAAAAGTATTTAGGAAACAGAAATCTTTTAGGAGTAAACAATATTTAGGTGGACCTTAAAGAACAGGTAAGATTTGGACAAGAATTCCAGGCTGAGTTGAAGAAAGACACACAGTGGAAGTATAGGGTCACATTCAGGATGTGTGGTCACTGTGTAGGAAATCCAAGGGACAAAAAAGGCATAAAAGGCCATAAGTGTTGGCATTTTGTTAGATAAATTTGACATCCAAGACATTTTGTAAAATACTCCACTTGAAATGTCTCAGCAACTTGTCCAGCCTCCTAATGAGGAAGTCCATGTTATGACTCATCATTTGTACAAGAAAACTGGGATTAGACAAGGGAAAGGCAATAGGCCCTGCCAGTGCTCTGCCCGTATCATTCTGGCTTACTTGGAGGTGGTCCAGATCATTCCCAAACTCATGGAAGGCTTCCCGCATCTCCACATGAGAATGCTCTCTGGATACAAGATGAGTAGGGGTCAGTCAACAAGGGACAAGGGCTGGCCCAGTTCTGAGGCATGTTCTGCACAGTCTCCCAGGTCTCCAGTGGGATTAGGCTCCAGTCATCTACAAGCACAACCCACCCACTAACACACCCTTTATGACTTTCTCCTGCCCCAGTCTCCCACTCCCTCCCAGAGTTTCCTATATCTACCTTCAAGATGAACTTCTTTGGATGCTGATTTCAGATTCTGCTGGTAAAGCAACCAGACCTAAGTCATTTGGAATCTGGAACATTCCCAGAGATGATATCCTGAGAGCAGAGTTCCAGAATCGGTCTGCTTATCAGTCATGGGTCAAGGGGGATCGTCATGTAGGTGGAGTGTGGCATTGCGATACTTATGGTATCCTGCAGTCTCTCAGTAATATTTAGATTGTCACCCACGGTGGATTGGGGCACAGCACAAAGAGAAGGAGACACAATCGAATGAAAGCCATGATAGGGATTGTGGAGTTGTTTGGTTTGTGTTAATGTCTGTAGAAGTCACAAAGGGAGAAGGAGAAACTCGGGTCAATTAACTTCTACTCAAGATACTCTGAGAACTCTAGACAGTCTCCACAGCAATGTTTAAAGAGGACATTGTCTCCTCTGTTCGGGTAGGAATGTATTTCTCTGGATCAAAAGGTCAGTCAAAGTTTTTATCTGGAAGTTTTGAGGTCTTGTCACAATTTGTGGGAGAAATGTCCCAAGGTGTGGCGAACAGGTGACTGGTTCTTCCACCATGACACCATAAATGTTTGACACAACTTTTGACACAAAGCAGCGTGACTCCTGTGACCCACCTTCCCATACATTTTTTTCTTAGGTGAGGCTTAACAAGGAAACGTTCATCTACAGCCTTGGCAAGTTGTTATGTTAGAGTCAGAGACCATGTAGAGATGGAGAGACCCTGAGAGCTGAGATGGTATCATTTGAAAGGATGTGCATGAATGGTTTGGTTATCCAGAGTCCCCTTGTCCCTTGCTAATGGAGAGCAGATTCACATTTCTTGGAAATTATTCAAAAGACTCATGAAGGGAGAACCATGACAAAGTGATGTCTGTCTTCACTAAGCTCTGCCACTGCCTACCCTCATTTCTTCCAGAGTTAGATTTCAGCAGGAAATGAGAAAGGAAGTGCCTATCGTGTTTGGAAGAAGAAAGGAAGCGATCACTGGAAAGATTGCAGGACCTTGCTAAAGATTGTTAGTAGGGACTGGAAGCGCCTATGTGGAGGTGAGATGTCAGAGTGCTGGTCAGCTACGAGACAGGAGTTTAGGTCAGAGAGGGGCACTGTTGACCTGACATTCTCTCAAGAATCAGTGTTTAACACCAAGGCAAGGAGGCCTGGATTTAGTCCTAATGCACTCAAGGAAATACTTCTTTCACTTTGTTGGTGACTTGGTGTTAATGGAACAGTCATGCTAAAAGGCGTCAGCAAGATATTGAGGAAGAATACATAAAGTTCACAAAAATGAGAATTCTAGAATGCGCTCATCATGTAAGGCTATTTAACCACAGCTGTCTATATTTCTCAAGAAAATACAGAAGACTCTCTTCCCTGAATGGTTGAGAAAGGGACTCTGAGATTATTGAGAAGCTCAGAGTTAGCCGTCCACTTAGGCCAACATTAATGATAGGAGACATCGTTATTGATCTGGGATTCCTACTGTCAATAGGGGTGCTATGATGTTGAAAATTAGAAGCCATCTGGCAGCGCTTAATCACCAGGGCAAAGTTTTACGATTATCATCATGGACAGCAAGGCAAAAATGGCAGTTAGGACACTTTGATCTCCCAGGACCTCTGTCAGTGGTCATGCTAGTCAGAAGCTATATGTAACAGCCCATGATGTTGCTGCTTGACTTACTTAACCAAAATGATTAAGATGTGAGAAGCAGAAGAGTGAATTCAGCCACGATAATGAAAAATCACAACTTCTCATCCACTTGGCAGAACTGAGCCAATGCTCAATCTGCAGGTTATCCACTGAAGGGAAGATCAGAGTCCCTTGAGGAAAAATACCCTGTGATTCTACAGCAGAGATTGTAAATACGTATTTCCCAATCCCTTCTCAAAAAGTCCTTGACATTTACCTGAGTAACTGTACTCCAGGGTCAAAGATACAGGTATCCTTTAAAGGCGTTCAGGCACATGATCTCAGCTGCCACTGTCGCCACAGGAGACATCGTCATGTCGTCTTTGAGTAGGATTGATTATTCAGTAATCAGGTGCTAAATGAATTCCTGAGGCACGTTGGTCGTGCAGTGAATCCAGGGGGTCCACCAAACTCACAGCCCACACGGTGGGTAATTTCCACAGAGCCTGGGTGCATGATTGCAGTTGGTGGAACTGATTGTAGAGAGAATTCTCAGATTGTTTCCATCACACACAAGCGCCACAATGATCAGAAAGCCAAGTAAAGGTAACAGAAACCGCCCCCTCCACCCTCTCCCATGCATATCGGCATGGAGACCAGAGACGCTGTAGCATCTCGGATGAAATGGCCAGGATTGGTGCCACCGTCTCAGCCTTAAGAAGCGCAGATGTGTGTCTACCCTGTTCCCATTGATTATCAGCACGTTCCCTACAATATAGAGATGGATCATAGTGGAATGACATCACATCACTGTAAAGCTACTATTGGAAACCCAATCCATGCTACTGGGGTGATTATTATTAGGCTTTTTTAGACCTACAAATCTCTGGCACTGCTCATGTGGGTCTTGATCTGGTAAATGCATTACTCCGAATCAACAAGGAGAATCAAAATCATGTCACATTTCCTGGAATGTATAGTTTTGCACATTCACTGTGTTGCCTTAGGGCAGTTTTAACAGTTTTTCTCTTTCTCATAATCTAGTTTCTAATATACTTTGCTTTTTCCATTATTACACACCGATGAATATGTATTTCATCCAATATGTTTAAAACTCTGGCTGTCTCTGTACATGTGACTTCCTTTTTTTCTGTTCTTCAGAAAATGATTCTATTTGTCTTTCTAGAATATGAAGGCCTGTTATCATTTTGGTGTTCTTACTTAATTGTGACAATCTGTAAATGCATCAGTTAGTAATCAGAAGCACAGTGTATCAGAATCCCAGTTTTCCTTAGAACTCTGAAAGCCCCGTGACTTATGCAATTCTGACTCTCTGCTTGTGTCGATAATTCTACCACGTTTCCCTGCCACTCATCCCGAGTATACTCACGAAAGCCAGTGTCTGTGTCGTCTTTCCCGGCTCTCTGCTTCATTCACTCCCTTTACTTGCTGCGTTCCATGTTTGACTCTTCACTCCTCAATTCTGGGACCTCTGCCTCACGCTAACCAGATCCTCCATGGTCCCAGGACTCAAAGATGGGTGACATCGGGTAGCAGAAATGCAGCGTCTCAGGCCCCATTCTAGACCTACTGAATTGAAGCCCACACTCTAGAAATATCCCCAGTTGCCGTGTGCTCATTAGTGTTTAAGAATCACTGACTTAGTCTATCAAGAGTAATGAGTAATACGCCAATAGTCAGCAGATGCAGATCCTTGCGAAGTATGCATTGCATGGAGACAGTACACTTCCACTGAGCATGTGGACCTGGGGCACGCTGCCTATGTCCACCTGCTTGTAATCTAGCACACTCCTGTTCAGGAACTGCCAGAAGGTAGCTAACTAAATGCTGACCACTCGAAGGTTGCTATTGCCCAGGCTGTAGTCAGATGAAAGAGCTATGTTCCTTAGCACGTGCTAGTGGCTTTAGAGCTCTCTTGTGTTCCATTGTAAATGTGGGCATGTGAGCCAATGGCCATCTCAAGTCTTCACCAAGACAATTAGTCTATCATTGAGTCCTCTAGAGATTAGTTATGGGTGGGTCTTGTCTTTTGCCACCATATGTGAATAGTTTTTTTATTAAGCTCCCTTTATTTATTTTTATTTTTATTTTTATTTTTTGAGTTGGAGTCTCACTCTGTTGCCCAGACTGGAGTGCAGTGGCACACTCCCAGCCAAGGCAGCCTCGACCTGCTGGGCTCCTATCCTTCTGCCTCAGCCTTCCGAGTAGCAGGAACTATAGGCGTGTGCTACCATGCCCGGCTAATTTTTATTTGTTATTTACTGTAGAGACGAGGTCTCGCTAAGTTGCCCGGGCTGGTCTTGAACCCGCAAGTTCAGGCAATCCACTCACCTCAGCCTCCCAAAGCGCTGGGATTGCAGGCTGACCCACCGAGCCCGGCCAAGCTTTATTAATCATAAAGCTAAGATGCTAGAGGACACATTTCGTTTTACACAGAGAAGATCGGGTATCATATTTTTAGTTAGTTATTCTGTTTTCTTTATGTAAAAGAGAATTCACTTCTATTCCCTTAGGTTTTTAAATTTTCTTTATGGGATTTCTGGATCTTTTCATGTATTTTATGCCTCCCCGAATAGATTGAACAAGGGAGGGATAAAAAAAAAAAAAAAAAAAAAAAAGCCCTTGTATTACACTTGGAATTTGTTCCTCCAGATCAAATGATCAGCAAAAGTTTCATCTGGAAGTTTTGAGAAGGATGCATCACCATGTGTGCAAGAAATGTCCGAAGTCGTGGCAGACAGGTGACTAGTTCTTCTACCTGCTCTCACTGTATTGACCGTTCACTAGTTTTTGACCCCAAACATCATGATCCTCATGGCCTTCCCTCCCTACTCACTCAATGTGTCCCAGAGCAACTTTTTATCTTTTTATTTCTCTGGATGAAAAAGTCCTCAAAGAGGAACATTTTGCTGATGAAGAAGAGGTGAAACAAAAATGGCAGAAGTACTCAAAGGCATGAACATTGTTGAGTTCAAAAACTGTTTTGAGCAGAGGAAAAAGTATCTCCATAGGTGTATTGCATCAGACAGAGAGTACTGTGAAGGGGACTGAAGTTTAAATATGTAATCGTAAACACACAATTTCTTACAAAAAATTCCATTGGGGGGGGCATTCCCCCTGGTTTGCCAGAAGGAGGGCCAGGAATCCGCTTAGGTCACCACTGTACTCTTAGCTTCTAAAGCAATGTGTGAATAGACTCCAGCCTTGATACCAGGTTAGATAAGGACTAGTGCTAATTTAAATATTTTTTTGTAAGGCTTCTTCTCAGCTCAGGCCAGTGCTCTGGAAAGCCTCAGGTAAGTGTGATTGTTGGAGTGGTAAAAACGGGGATTCTTCAAAGCACTTTCTCTGACTTCCCTCATTTACTTCCACTGAATTTTCCACTTATGTCTCAATAGTCTCCATTGTCATGGACCCTCAGGAGGATGTATTCCACTAAGAAACTTGAAAACTGACAGTGAAAATGACAGTAAAAACATCTAGCTAGTAAATGTTAAATTCGCGGCTCTAAGTAAAAGGGGAAAAATAACATGACAACTAAATTAAAGTATTTACTTCCCACCCTACATTAGGGGAAAAAAAAAAAAAAACTAGTGAAGACAGAGAGAGAGAAAGAAACCCGGAGGACAAGGACAATGCAAGATCAGTGTGAGACGTGTGGGCTGATGTGGATGATGGCTCGTTTGGCAGGAATAAGGAGGACTGCTAAGTGCTGACTGGGATCCCATGTGACTCCCAGACCATGATGTCACTTCCAGAATCATGACTTATGTTTCCTTTGGTCAGTTTTCCCCAAGCATAACTGCATATTCATGAGTTTGTCTTCTATTACTTCATCATTTTAGCTTCTGGTCCTGTTCATGGCGACTCTCCCCAAGTTATCATCATTCGAGCTGAGTTTGCAGATGGTCAATTATATCTTTCTATGGATTTTTGCATGTATGCTTTCAAAACGAATTAATCAGCACTTGCATAACTGTCTTCATATTTTTTCCAGGCAAAAGGTTCTCATAAGACTAATTATAACCAACATCTGCTTGCAAGGTACCTTTTGGACACTCAAATGCAAATGTATAAAATCAGTATACCAGTACTTGATCAAACCTATTACTATTCATTTAGCCAAGGAAAACTGTTTGGGCGTATTGAACAATATTATCAATGAACTAATTTAATTTTAATGGGCTTCTGAAGACAATTGTAGAGGTCAGGTTTACCCACCTTTCAAACACTTGTTTTTAATATGTTTTATTTTCAAGATGTAGAGTACAGTTCAGGAATAGGCATCCAAGTGGACATCATTCAAACACTTTTAAAAAATGGAGTTATCAACATTTAAATGCTAACTTAGTCGTTAAGAATTGAACCTATGTACTGTCAGAACAGACAGTGATTTTCATTGTCTACATTCCTTCCTACATGTCTGTAAGGTAACTGTCTGGACACAGACGGTTTCCCCTTATACCTGGCTTCTTTCTGTCCCCTCCCTTCTTTCTGTCTTCTCTCTGTCCCTCCTTTCTGTCCCCTCCTACTGGGAATATACATATCCTGCAGAAACCTGCCACTGGAAAAGGCTGGTCTCTGCAGGATATGTATATTCCCAGTAGAGTGAGGGGTGCAGGTGATTGAGCAGAGCTGAAAACAATGTGGGTGGCACACTCACTCTCTGTGATTGGAACTACTCTGTAGCAAGTTGGATCATTAACTTGCTTGACTATAAAATGCTCGCTGTACTGTCCGCAGTTGGATTCTTTCTTCACGAACCTGCCTCCATCAGTGCCTCCTGTAAGTTCTGGTAAACCAGTATTTTTCCCTGCTAGCCTCCTGCGCGGCTCTTTGGAATAGACAAATCACCTTATGCACAAGCACTTTCAGATTTGGGGTTACCATGTCATAACTAGTTAATTAATCTAGTTTCCTCTTTAATTCCCTTAAATATATAACGGAAAACATAGACTTTACCCTTTGTTTGGGAAAGAATGCCAAAGTCTCAGTTTTCTATTCGAACCGGTATAATAACCAGTATAATATACAAATTGGAATAAATGGTAGACAAAATAGACAGTGGAACAACAAAACAAAATAAAAAAACCTTCCCACATCAAAATTCTGCTTAAGGCTAGCTTTGTTTTCTTGACGCAAAATTTACAGTCACAATCTCTTTTGTTCTCTAATACTTCTTGAGAGGAAGAAAGATCATGCCTATCTCTCTAGAATAGAAATGAAAAGCCGCATTTCAACATCAGAAGTATCAAGGATGGTTTGAATAAATAAAGTTCAATGAGGCTCTGGATATTAACTTATTGGAACTCTTGGGCAGTTGAAAGCCTCAGCATTTCTTATATTCAATCTCTTCTTCTATCTTTAGGTCATAGTAATTGATATACCAATCTGTAGTCATTTTGGCATCTCTCTGAGAAGTCAGAAATTAAAGAAAAATCTGTAGAGCTATCCGGGTAAGTTATTTCCAATATTGGCTGTGATAGCCAAAACAAATACCATTGTGTCAAGAACTTTACCATCTAATATGGTTTTCATTCACCATAAGATCCCTAAAAAGTTCAAACACTTTCACTTCTATGGAATATCCATAGTTTCTCTGTTCCTTGTAAACATTGTTTAAGTTATACTAAAATCAGTTTAGATGACCATGGAACAATGATCTCTGTATGCTTAGGAGTTTTATCCAAGGACTGGGTTAAGTACATTGCTCAGCATCGTGGCATCCGTAAGTAAAACTGTTGATAAGAGGCTATTGTTTGAAAACATCTAGAGCTAAATATGTCAAATGCAGTTATAAAAGTGTGTGTGGCCATATTAACTTACAAGCATCACCGAAAAGAAGGCATCCAGGAATCCAGAAAACAGGGGAGGAGCATTCAGAATTCTAGAACCACAAAAGGTGACATCAGTGACTACAATGAAATGGAATATTCACTGCTACACAATGCCAGAGGATGCTTACAATGAGATCTGGTGAACTTCAGTGCTTACTTTAATGAGGCATTGAAGCTTTTACCATGATGCTAAAACATGCAGTCATTTAAATGTCTTCATCCAATGTGATACTTTACAGTTCAAATTAGATCTTCATTCTAATATCCATCCACATAAAATGTCTTGCATGATATTTTTTTGAGTTTTTAACTAAAATCTATTTTAAAAATCACTGCAAGTATATTAATAGTCAGCCATTTGACTATTACAGCAATTTACTCGCTCATAATTAATTATTGTTATTTTTTAAACTACTTAAAATATTGACATTACCCTGTGTTTGCAATAATTGGAAAAGAGTTGGCCTTTTTTCTTTAATTGTGTCACTAAAATATTCTCTAGTCAGAAAAGTTTTCTTGCAAACTGCAATGTAAGTAAGTAACTCAACTTTTTTTTATATGATGTAGCTTACCAACTTACCAACTACGCATGATGTGAAATGAGTAAAAGTATGTGTTTAATTAAAACCATCAGCAAAACAATAAAGAAGGCATTAGGATCTCTTGCAGGTCTATATCTTAAGTATTTGAACACATGGTTAGTGAAAACTTAGCAAATTATTTCTCTCAAATTTTCTAAAATATCTTTAAAGAAAAACATTTGCATAAACAGAAACCTCTGCAACTGCAATCTCTAGATGATAAAGCACAAACCAGCAGATTAATGTTGCCCAATCCAGAGAAAATTATGATTTCTTTGACCCAATGTTGACAGGTTTTAATTAAACACACAAAAATGTTTTGTTTTTAGTTATCCAGGAGATTCTAACTCACTTCTGATGTTGAGTCTTAAGTAAAATGAATGCAAAACTTCACTGTTTTCACTGCCAGGAATTGTGTAATTCAAGCATGTAAAATGAAGCAATGTTGTAGTCAATATCAAAATAAATCCACTCAAAACTCCCCAAAAAGAGCAGTTTGCCAAGGTAGCTTCTGCTGTAAACAATCAGTCAATGCCGGGAAATAGAAAGGAAAAAAGCAGATGATTTTCCTCTTGAGAGGACTTCATCATGAAAAGGCTGTTCAACTGTTTTTGTACATCTTCTTCTGAAAATGCATTCTATTTTTTTCCACTTTCCCAGTACTATATATAATAATGTAATTAGGCATTTCCCTGTTAATAACTCTGATGGTTTCACACTGAAATATTAAAAGCAGAGAAAATGGTATAAAAATAATAATCTGTGTCTTTTTCCTTGAGTAGTTTATGAATTACAGATGTCCTGAAGTATTGGTTAAGAGGGATAATAATTTGTTTTATTCCTTTCTCTCAGATAGGTCAGTAATTTCCTCGTCCGGGTATTCCGTGCCTATAGCTGTCTGTAGTGTAAGCATCTCTACTCTTCAATGATGTCAGTCAATCTTAAAGTGGTTAGTTCCATTTAAGCCCCTGTCATGGTGAGGAAATCTGCTTTTCTAAAATATCCTACCATATGTTCTAATACAGAATTATGAGCTTTAAAAAGTGTGATCAGTACTCTTCCATGCAACAGCCCTTAAGAATGTTTGAAATTGTCATCACTCTCCTCTGTGAAAAATAGTCAGTTTCTTCAGTTATTCCCCATGTATAAAGATTCCCAGCTTCTTCACAACTCTGTCTACTCTGTCATACTTAATCTAGTTTGTCAGTGTGAGGATCAAAAATGAAAATATTTTCTGCTGGCAGATCCCCGCAAGAAAGCAATATGGTCGCTATGGTTTAAATGTGTCCCCTCCAAAACTCATGTGAGGAAACCAAAGGGGCAGTGCCAGGGCACTGAGAGGTGGGGCCTGGCGGGACGTGATCAAGTCGTCAGGAGGCTGCCCTCACAAACGAGATAAAGTGTCCTTGTGAAAGGCTTCATGGAGGGAGTCGGACTCTCTTTCCCATCCTTCCTTTGAGCCACGTAAGAATGCAGCATTCCTCCTTTCCAGACACAGCACCAAGGTGCCATCTTGGAAGGAAGGACTGGCCCCTCACCAGACACCAAACATGCCAGCACTTTGACCTTAGACTCCCAGCCTCCAGAATTCTGATACATAAATGTCAATTGTTTAGAAGTTACTCTGGCCGTGGTATGCTGTCACAGCATCACAAACAGACTAAAGCAATGGTTGAATTATATACTTTCTTTATTTGAAAGCAGACTTCTTTTTATGCAAACACTATAAAAACCATACTTTATATAATTATGAAAAATAATACGGAAAACAATTTCACTGGGAAGTCTTCACTAATGTGCCAATAGCCTTTTTCTTTCCTTTTCTTTTTCAATTTGTTATTTCAGAGCCCAGGCATGAGCACAGTGACTCTCCACGGGTGTGATTATTACACACTCCAGTCTTGAACTCCCGGGCTAAAGCGAACATGCTGTCTCCACCGCTGAGTAGCTGGGCTACAGGTTTGCCACCACACTTGACTTGATAACCTTTTCCCTGAAAATCTGTTATTCCATTGACTTTTTCTTTGATCATGTAGTAAAGTAAAAAGCTGTCTTTTAAAACTGAATTTATATTACTCTAGTTCTGTTGCAATCTGTTTGTAATTACGGACAAAAATATACAACCATTCACGTTGAATGTCGTCTTAATTTTTACCGTGACTAGTCATTTTTGAATGTAAATGTGTTATAATTATGATGGGTGACCTTAACTTTTTATATCGCATTATATTTGATAAGTATGTCCCAATTTTTGAAGAACATAGACACAGATTGTCATGTTGGAACGTAGATTTCCTGAACAATGCTACCTAGAATATGTACATATCCTGACTGTTTTCAAGGAAAGTCATATAAACAGAAATTATTTTAAAAAGTAGGCCTGGTTCTGTGGCTCAGCCTGTCATCCCAGCAATTTGGGAGGCCAAAGTGAGTGGATTGCCTTAGCCAGCAGGTTCAAGACCAACCTGGGCAACTTGGCGAGAACTCGTCTCTACAATAAATCAAAAATTAGCCGGGCATGGTAGCGCACGCCTGTAATTCTGGCTGCTTGGGAGTCTGAGGCGGAAGGATCGCCGGAGCCCAGCAGGTCGAGGCTGTGGTGGCTGGGAGCGGCCGCTGCACTCCAGCCTGGGCAACAGAGTGAGAAACCAACTCAAAAAAAAAAAAAAAAAAAAAAAGGAAAGAAAGAAAGAAAATAGAAAAAGTAGGAGAGAGAAATGAGATCTTTACTACTTGTATAAAATTCATAAAATATATCAGTTGAAGAATCAACAAGCACCTTTGTATTTATATAGTTTTCCAAATACACAACTACTCACATGAAACACTTTTTTCCCCAAAATATGAAAAATAATTATCAGAAGAAATCCCAGAAAGAAATAGGGGCAGTTTCACAATAAAAATCACCTTAGAAATAGTTTGAGAATCATTTTTTCTAAAACTTTTTATCTTTACCTAAACAGTATATAGTTTCCTTAAGTATGTAAAAATTTAATACTGCAACCAAAAAGGAATCAAATAATTAACTTTAAAAACAAATTTTATATGACTTTTTATATAATTTTTTACAAATTATAGATGTCTGCAGCTAGACAATTATAGCAATGATAATTTCTAGATAATAAAATAAATTATGGTTTTTTACCTTTTTCTTTATACCATATATATTTTTTATATTTTCTACAATGAAACTGGATAGTTTATAGAGAAAGAATGTTTTTAAGCTATTTGTCAAGATATCTCAAAGAAATGTCATGATTTAAAGTTTTAGCTTTCCTTTAATTTATTTATTATCACTGATATATAATTTTTGAAAATCAATGCTAGCTCATTTTTTTACATTGAACCTGCTTATAGATTAAAGTAAAATGAAAAAGTGAAATAATATCTTAATCATTTAGTACAACGTGAAAAATAATATAGACCGATTATTCAAAATTAATATGTGCTTTCATTCTTCTTTGCTAGTTACATTTGAATCTTCTGTTTTTATCCCTAAGAAGGAAAATGTGTTTCTCTTTCCCATCATGGGTAGAAATGGTAACTTTTACACTAACTGTCCTTGAATCTGCTATAAAAAGGATGACTGGTAGCTAATTTCATTAATCATTTCAAAATGTTTTACAAAATTGTATTTCTCGATTTTAAACACCATTCTGTGTTAATGGTCCATATAGGATCCATGGAAACCAGGCATCCACTGAAAGTACATGCATAACAGAGAAGAGAAATCAAACTAGCAGCTTCCCTCGGCTGACCAACAGTGAGAATCCATAAACATTTACATAGTCCCTACATGCCATTGAGTATGGTAAGGTTGAAGAAATAAGTGGAGAGTAGTTTCATCCAATTCATTTTAGATATATTGCAGCAGTCAAGCTATATTAATCTCTAAAACATAACAGACAGGGAAAATAACAAGTCTTCATTCCTAAGAGTTACTAGGTACCATTTTTATTGGGTTAAATTTTTGTATGTATAAATCGAGACAAAATCATAATTCCTGTAAATAAAAATCAAACATCAAATAATCATTATATGCACAAAAACACATGAATTCTGTAAAATTGGTGCTATTAAAACATTTTTAGAGGCAATCTTGCACTGTACTTGACACTAAAAAAATCTATATTTTAAATCATAAACCAGCTTCATGCTATTAGAAATAAAAGTGTCCTCCAAACCAATGGAAACTGGCATTCTTGTCTGAACAGAACCAGTCTGGAAAAAAAAAAAATTCTCATTTTATAATCATTTCAATATACGCATGATGACATTTAAAAACATCTGGTTTTAATGATATCCAGAGGACATTCCAAAATGGTGGAGTCTAGATGAGCAGATATGTTAAGAAGCACTTTTTATTAATTTTAATAAATGGGATGCATAAAATGAATACATTCAGACTAGAGAAAAATGGGAATTGTTTATTAGGGAGTGGAAGGGGTTCTTTGAAAAAAGATTTACAAAGTAACTTTAAATGCCTGGATTATATATTGTCTGATGACTAATTACTTGACTTGCTGATCTGAAATCAAAGTCACAGTTGATTTTTATCCAAGATCCTTGACAGGCTGAAATAAATGGCACCAAATCAAACCATTCTGGCTCAGCTTAATTGAGAACCAGTCTCCAGAATAAAAGTCTGCAAATTTACTATCACAGGGAGAAAACTTAAATTTGGCTTTGCCTCCCCTGACCTCAGCATTTTTATTTTGTAAGTCTTAATTTAGATATGCTTAAAATCCCAAAGTTTTAGTTGTTTACATAAAACCATTGTTAGGTGATGTCATAATTACTTTACTAGAAAAGTGAAATTAATATATAATTGATTGACAACAGAACATCAGCCACTAGGAGCTACATCAATTATATCCAGGTTTAGTTATGAAGGTTTACATATATGTGTAGCTAGATTTGAATGATTGTTTCAGAATGGAGAACTGGTAGAATGATTTAAGCCCCAACCATATGGAATCCAGTCTTATATTTTCATCTTCCAGAAATACAAAGGAAGTCTAAGGTTGGATTTTATGGGCAATGTGATGAAGTTGGTGTATTCAAAGTTGCTTTTCTTTTTAAGATTCTTCCTTGAGACCCACTACGGGGTCCTATCTATGGAGGGGGTCATCTCTTTTTATTATTTTGTTATGGGATAATATTTTCTGGTCTTTTATGTAGGTTATCGATTTATTTGGGTAAGTGAACAAAAATAGAATTTCTTTCCCGAAAACCAAACAAAGCAAAAATTTAATTGTATATATCTGTTGCTTGTATTAGGACAGTATTAAATAACCACCTGAAAAGAGTAAAAAAAAAAAAAAAAAGATTTATTTTCCATCTGATGTGGGGGGTGGGGACAGAGGTTGGATAAGGAAAAGATGTTTTGAAAAATCATCTGTTGTTTGAGGCAGTTTATTGAATGAAAGTGATAAACAACAACAAGACAGTATTTGGGGGGACTTCCTGTTGATAATTTATTATGTGCCAAGTATTATATAATATGCTTTTTGGATATCAACTTTTTTGATTGTCACAACAACTCTGAGGCAGATATTATTATTATTTCTGCTTGACAGCTGAAGAAAGTAAGGCGAGACTAGTGTGGTAACAGTCTGAAGTCTACAGAACTAATAAATTGCAGGACTAATGTATTGCTCCTCCTTTGGTGTTGACCAAGGCTATTTGAAAATTGAAATCAATTCCATTTTTTGGAGACACACTGAGAGTTTCAGGGAGATTTATGACATGAGCTATTTTGGGCACCACCAACTTCCTGGAATCAGTGTGGCAAATAGCTCTGAGATGTGTTTTAGAAATTTGTAAGAGGTCTGACTGCACTAGAGTTAGAAAATAAAAATGGCTGTTTGAGCTATTATAGCACCTCAATATAAGCTACACAGTCCAGAAAGGAGAGAGATCTGGTTCCTACCAACACTTGGAAAAACTCGTAGCAAAATATGGAAATTCCAGAGTGCTTCTGAGCTTCAAAAACTCAAATACACTCTACACTCTTGAATACCTTATGCACTGGTTTCCTCAACCATGAAACACAATAACCTTTCTAAGTAGGTCCTAAGAAACCATTCCTAGATTTTTCCATCTACGTCAGAATTGCAAACTATATCTAGCCTCCTAAGCACGTTAGAAAATGTAATTTAATAGAAATTTCTATATAATTCTACTCTACGGTCAGCAGGAACTCTGGGGGAAGATAAAGTTTAACACAGCTTTCTCTTACACATACGCACACGTTGTGTATATGGCATATATTTGTATATATGCATATGTATACACAGGTATATCTAATGAAAAAACAAAAAATATGGTCCCTTCATTCACAGAAACTCCCAAAGGAAGTATAGATTCCTGATGAATTGTTAGATTAAAAAACTTGAGTTGTGTGGTACCAGTCATTTTAACATGTTAACATTTTTAGCAGTGTTTATATTTTGTCCTCCAGTCGTTTCTTTAAGTGGCGTTTATCGAGAAACTAAACATGCCAAAGACATGATGCACAGCTTCTGTGGCTGACATGCTTTGAGAGAGGCACGCCCTTCCACATGACCTCCCGAAACACTGCGCAGAGAGGCCTGGTTGGAAGAGCGGACAGGGACCATTGATGGAGGTTAAGGATTGTGAAGTCACAGAAAGATCCCCTGGCACAAGGTATGCTAGGCAAACTGCACGGTTATGAGATGCAATAAAAGTTATAAAATAAAATTCGGAATTTACATTTACTTATCCATAGAGGTATACATTTTCTATTCAGACCAAAGAGTTCGGATACTCAACGCAAAGTAGTCAATCTGGCAATTGTTTACAATTTCCAAGCTCCAGGCAAAGCATCAAATCACTCTTTAAAAAATACTATATTTCACAAAGCCATTCTTTTGAATTCAAGAACCTTTAGTAAAGGTACTTAGGGAATAATAAGTTCGAACAAATTAAAAATATTAATTTTGTGTGTTTTTTTTTTTTTCAAAAATAGTTATGTGCATTTGGAAGAAAACATTTTTACAATTATACCTTTAATAAGTACTGCTCAAAATCTTGAGGAAACAGTTAAAAAACTATCAGGAGTAAAACGATACTGGTATTTTCCATCTTTAAAATAAAAACACTGTATTTACAGATATTTAATATTATTACATGGTTTAAATTGAAAGCTGGTAAAAATAATTCAAATTATTATCATAAACTAAAATCATTTAATGTCATTAAAATGCAATGGAAAAGCTTAATCTTTGTAATTTGGCATATTCATTTTAATAATAAAATAGCTATTTACAACAAAGATGTTATATTTATTTGAGAGTACACTTTAGAGCAACTACATTGAAAACAAAATCATGATGCAAGAAAGAAATGAAACCACAAATGTTATTTTATACAAGCTGTTTTATTTTTTAAAAGAAAAACAGTAAGTTGTATGCATTGAACTTTGATTGTATTCTCATTAATGTTCGTACTTTTTAAGGTGATACTAGCTATTAGGAATTGACAATTAAGAAAAATCTATTCATTCTGGTAAGTCTGGTGCTAAGTTGGGTTGATGGCTATACACTGAATTAATTTAACTTTTTTTATTATTTAATTTTATTTTAAAGATGTGGGGTACAGTTCAGGATTAGGTAGAGTAGTGGTTTAAACCATTTTGAGTGACTGAGCCCTAGTTAAGAAACTTATCCAAACTTATAAATAAAAAATGACAAAACTGAGTTTACAAACTTAGGTCTCTCCTTAAATCCACAATTCTGTATCCTGAGCCCTTAAAGAGTAATTTTAGAAAACTTAACAAAACTCTTAATTTCCACTGACTATAAATAAAGAATAAATACTGAATTACTTCTTTATAATGTTTATCTATTAGCTGCTGATTGAAGAATGATTAAAATAAAGCAGTCACAGCTCTTTGCATCAATCTGAATGTTTCTTTCAGATGAATGTGCACACGGTGCAATACAACAGGAACAAATTATAATGCCAAAATAAAGATTCAGATTTATAATTTGGTTAAAGATTTTGGGCAGTACTTATCAAATGTATAATTGTAAAGATATTTTCTTCCACATGACTATTTCATATAGCTTTTCTTCTTTCTCACACTATAAATCTTTGAATTCTCATGGCAACCCCATGAAATACTTCATTATTATTCTCATTTAAAAATATTCTGGGGCGGCTAATTAATTTGACCAGGAGCATACAAAGACCAAACAGCCGAGTTAGGAAGCAAACCGCCTTTGGACCGCTGCACTCTCGATGAAGCTGCCTGCTTGTCTTACCTCGGTAATGTGCAGGGCTTACATACAAATTTGAGGGTATTTTCATCATTTTTATTTAAAAATTATGTTTACCAACATGCATAGAGTATACATTTTTAATAAAACATTTTTATTACTTAATAGCAAGTTACTCATCAAATTTATTAAGTAATTTGAGCATTTCAGTAGAAGTAAAGGTAACCAAAAAATGACTGATTTTGCCTAAACAAAGTAAATGTTTGACATAAAATTTTCATACTGCATTAATTCAATTCAACTATGTGTACACTGATTAATATTCATACATTTTCTACAGTAATAATTACAGGCAACTGCCAATGCAATGCCTATATGAAAAAAGTTCATTAATTTTTGTGTTTTTATAGGAAAAACATTCACATTGATGTTAGTTGAGAAAACATCCTGATGACACACAACAACATAAGTTCGAAAACCCAGACATGTGAAATCTGCCACTTACCATAGCCTTCATCTGTCGCTGTCTACAATTCATTTTGGCCCTAGAAGAAAATATGAAAATTTAGGTCATGTGTGTGTTATGCAACAAGACACCTCCCTAAATAAGTAAATGTAAGGAAGTTTATTTCTGTCTCCTAGTCAACCTTTCCAGGGCAATAACCCAAGCCTGATCGATATTTAAGGGGCACCAGTTCTTTCCATTTTATGCCAACATCTCTCAAAATAATATTTTTTAAAATGATCACGTTTGTATCACTGGATAGCTGCCAGGCTCTACGCATTGAAGAGCAGGGAAGCCGGGCTTGGTGGCTCAGCCTGTAATCCCGCGCCTTGGGAAGCTGAGGTGAGTGGATTGCCTGAGCCTGTGGGTTCAAGACCCGCCTGGGCAACTTGGTGAGACCTCATCTCTACAATAAATAAAAAATTAGCCGGGCGTGGTAGTGCCCGCCTGTAGTTCCAGCTACTGGAAGGCTGAGGTGGGAGCATCGCCGGAGCCCAGCAGGTCAAGGCTGAGGTGGCTGGGAGTGGTCACTGCACTCCAGTCTGGGCGACAGAGTGAGACTCCGACTCAAAAAAAAAATAAAAAATAAAAATAAAAATGAAGAGCAGGGAGAAAGAAGGGCATGACTGACCATGTGTGCAGTGTTTAAGCCTAGAGTCTGAAAATAGTCCAAATGCTTCTGCTCACATTCTGTGAGTAAAGAGTAGCCACATGGCTTTATCTGACTGCAGTGTTTATTCAGCAACTTGTTCAGCTGCAAGGGTAAGATGGCTGCCAGCTACATTTCTTTACCATGATGGAAGGGGAAAACGGTTTGATGCATGCAGCTACTAGTGTGCCATGGTCTCCATCAGGGATTCCAACCCTTTTGGCTTCCGTGAGCTGCATCGAGTAAAGGAGATTTGTCTTAGACCACACATAAATTATACAATACGGTTAGTGCACATATATAATAGCACTTACTTTATTTGTTTACATTTTTTGTTATAAAGTTTAGAAAAATGAGAGCAATATAAAACTAGTGGGAAATTTGACCTTGTTTTTGTAAAAAACCTGTCGATGCCTGCTTTAGATGGAAGTGGTCACAATTCTTAGTGAGTTCTCAAGGTGCTCGTCAGAAATGTTTGCTCAAATTTTGCTCTCCATGTGCTTCCTAATTGAAAACAGCTACTCACAAATGTATGTGCTGCCCAAAAGCGATGTCATAAATAAGACGTGAGAGGGAACTTCAAAAATAAACTGCACATAGGGTCACGAAGAAATAAATGCTAAAACACACATGATGTGAAAAGATTTTGTGGGGTCACATGACTAGCTGCCCTGACCACATGCAGCCCGCGGGCCACAACCTGGACAGATCTGACCTCCATCATTAGTCCCTCAAGCATCTACATCCACTCTTCCTTGGATACACAGATAAAATTATCCCAGCTCCAAGGAAGACAACCCAGCACCCTGTGCAGCCACCACCGCTCAGGCTAACTCAAAGACTGGAGTCCCTGGCTAAAGCATAGTGTTCCCATCAGTTCCAGATGAGGCTCCCATGGGCCAGTGACTTTCTAACTAAAATACATGCTCTCTGATACAGCCCTTCCCCATATATATATGCAAATCTAATCAATGCAAATTCAGCCACAGGGGAGAATAATCATGATAAAATCTTTAGAAACAAAAAGCCTGAGGAGGGGCAAGAAGTTACTGGTTCATCTGCCTAACAGAAGCTTGCGGGCTGAAATTCCAAAGACGCTTTCCCAACCTGACAGGGAAGAATTTCCTTGATTTGAGCATCCTGCTCTCTGAGAGGACTTGCCTCCACACTGCTTCAAGGAGAGGACATATGCCATTGAGTCTCCAGCAGTGACGCTGAGGACAAGGGCAAGGGCAAGTGTAAATAAGATGAAGGTGTAGCAAGTCCAACTAAAAAGGGGTAACTAGCTTGACCACAGAGGGTGTCATCAAAGAGGGGATCATCTGAGGGTTAAATGTGATACTCAAAATAATCGCCAACCCTTACTTAGTCTACTAGGAGCATGGGCCAGGATTTTTGTTGGCAAATTGCAATGCACGTCCATTCTGTTTCAACCTAGAAAAGGTGGTAGCCATTGGAGAAGGCCTGTCTATTGAGCTCTGTGGTCATGGTTCGAGTCCTCCATCCATGGAGGAAGGAAGAGCATGAAAGCTGGAGTAAATACTCCAATACTCATGCCTCTCCCACGAAGTCTTTTCTTTGCTTGTGTCTTGTATTTTAACTCTGATGTTGAAGTCTGTATCGATCAGCTTTCCAGAGTACAGTTTGAGAAGGAAAAAAAAATGGATCCTGTGTGTGGGTGTGAGGGGGTGAGGTATCAGAGAACTAACTAATGTATTTTCTGCTTTAAAAAAGTTCATATTTTGGCAGCTTTTTGCATTCATCCACTGTGTGTTTATTCAACAAATATAGCAACTAGGTAGCTGCACCTGTCCTTTTGGGGGCAGAAACTCTCTAGTGCTGTGAACACTGCAGTTCACAGTAACTGCCACATGGGCCTTGGAAGGGCGTAACATGGATTTAATATATCCAATGAGCAGCTATTTTAACGTTGCCTAAATCTCTTATTTTTCTAGCAGTTCACTTAACATCCTCTGATCACTGGCTAAGGACAGAACTGGTTTCTCAGAGGTAGTTATTGATAATTGTTTAACAAATCCCATCCCTAGCTTGCTTTGCACTAAATTAACTTTTCTATTTCAAGTTTTTGCCTCCACCCCTAAGACCCAAGTTAACCCAATCAGCCCTTCATGTCCAAGGTGACACAGACCCAAATCCATTGCTACCACCATGGTAGCCATCATGTGACTGACCCACCCATCTGCCTGCTGTCCATCACCTGAGGTCAGCACCTGCCCTTACCTGCCCCTTCGTGATAAGTCAGAGCAGACCACCACCCAATCACCCTAACGACCTTCCCCCATCAAAGGGAAGAAGTAAAAGGACACAACCCCAAGCAGCCATTCACCACCGCCTTACTAGACTCTGGTGCCACCATGTGTTCTTTGAGCTGTGGCTGCCGCCATGTTTCCTGGCTTTTAACCCTTCCCTATCTTGGAGAGATGAATCTCCTCTCTCTCCCCCTCTCTTTCTCTCTCACATTTACTTTCTAAATAAACTCTATTTTCCAATTCAACTTCCGTGCCATTCTTTGCATCTTTGTTGTTTTTTTTTTTTTTGAGTTGGAGTCTCACTAGGTCGCCCAGACTGGAGTGCAGTGGCCGCTCCTGGCCACCTCAGCCTTGACCTGTTGGGCTCCAGCGATCCTTCCGCCTCAGCCTTCCGAGTAGCCAGAATTACAGGCACGCGCTACCACACCCAGCTGATTTTTGATTTCTTGTAGAGATGAGGTCTCGCTGCCCGGGCAGGTCTCGAACCCACGGGCTCAGGCAATCCACTCACCTCAGCCTCCCAAAGCGCGGAATTACAGGCTGAGCCACCGAGCCCGACTCATTCTTTGCATCTTTCACACAGCACCCATTGTACACCAGACACCCGCACCCCCGGGGGTGCCTGACCTAACATTCTGGAGGCCCTCACTGGGAGCGTGACCTAACAGGCCTCTTCATTTATTTTAGTCACCTGTGTGTAAGTGACTATCAGGGCTCAGATGATTCTGACACTGTGACACTGATATTCAATTTTTTAAAAAGTCAGAAGAAGAGAATGTTCTTCATAGAAAAACAGGGAGAGCATGGTATTGGAATAAAATCTGGCTTTGTTTACTCATCACATTCTAGGAAAGTGAGTCACATAATCAGCAAACTCACACACTTGGTCCACTTGGCCATTATAGCCTTAATACAGAAATAGAAGCTAGATAAACTTAGCCTAAAGCCAGTAAATACTTGAGTTCTACCACTTCCTTTGCCCTGTATAAAGTCGCCAAGCAACTTAGTTTCTATACAAAAGGTTTCCACTAATCAAATTGATAAAACTGTCTAGCCTAGCACTGTGGATAAGAATATAAGCCACATGTGTGATTTTAAATTTTCTAGATGCAAATTAAATAAAAGGAAGACAACAGATAAAAAACCAATTTCAATTATTTATTTCATCTAACTCTATACACAATTATTTTAATTATAATTGATATGACATAATAAAATGCATGTGTGTTCTTTTTTTCCCCTAAATCTTTGAAAACCAGTGTGAATTTTTATTTATAGCACATCTCAGTTGGTACTAGTCGCATTTTAAGTGCTCAGAGGTTACCTTCAGCTAGTGGTTACCATGCTGAATGGAGTAGCTCTAGTCTGTTTAAAGCTAATTTTTAGCATCATAGATTTCAAACTGTGTACCCGTCCAAGTCTTGCATGTGTAGTTGTTATTAATATCCCCGAGTCTAATGTAACATAGATCTCAGATAATATGGCAATGTATGGTCTTTAAAGCTGGCTGCCAGACTGTATTACCTAGTCACGTCTAGAGGTCTGTCTAAACTACCAGGTTCTCTCTAACAAACCGCTTTGCTCCGCTCCATAATCACTGTGTCTCATCACCTTGACTATGGGAATTATCATGATTCTTTTCTCTTTAACTGTCCTCTGAAATTATATTTGACCTTCTTTGTGTTCATTTGAGGTCATTAATCAAAGAGCGGAAGAAACTGCTGCCCATGGGCTCCAAACCCACTGAAAAATAGTCTGGGAGTTTCTTTAAACAGCCTATCTTTGCCCGATGGATCTATAAAAGGGCATCGTTCCAGCTGTCTCTTTGACCACCACCGTTTGTTCTAAAAGTTCAAGGCGAACGTTTAACTCTCTCCCGTCACTGTTCAGAAGCATTGCCCCCCAGGCATTTCTCCCTGGCTTTCCTTATTCACATCACCATGAAAGGGAAAGGGTGTCTCTTCCTCACCGGCCTTCTGTTCTGTGTCTTGAGTACTTTCTGTCACAGATTCGCAACAAAACCCAGCCTGTTTAGAGTACATGGCGGAATCTAAATTCTTCCCGTGCATACTGGCATGTCATTCATCTTGCATTATTTACTACTTGTTTAAATGGACTAATTTCCAAGATGCTGTTGAAACTAAAACAATAACAAAAGACACTCTATTAGGAGAAAGAGTCGCTGGCATTTCTTGTTTCACAGTTCATTGCTTCCCACAATCAGCAAACTGTGGAGTTCGCTAAAAGTAATTTAGACTAATGGTTCGTGAAAGGCAACCCAAATAAGGTGCCACTATGGAATATTGCACACGCGTTTATTTCCTAATCAGGCACTGGGAGAATCCTTGCAGAGATCTTGGAAAGAAACCTGTGAATGCTTATCACAGGTCTTTCTCAAATGAGCTGCCTCTTGTCTAGGGAAACAGACCCAGGTGTCTATATAAGAGAAAGGCCTTTGCTCTCTAGAGAAGCCTGACATGCAGAAGAGATCACCAGAGAGCTAAATGGCTTCACAGATCTTACTTTGGGGTGACTTAATAATTCAAATGAAACTGGGACACAAAAATCAATACAGTGAAACTTAACATTATAATAAGTAAGAACCCAGAATACCTGAAATTATAAAAAATAGTGGGGAGGTAAACACTTAGGTCATGCTGACGATAAAATGCCCAGATTAAATTATTCTAGAAATCTGTGGAATTCCAGAGGAGAAGAAGATTGCAAATGATAAATCGTATATGTTGTGTTATTTACTGAATTCTAAAAAATTCTACTCATACAGAGTAAATCTAATTATTTGCTCACTTGCTTTACATTAATGTACAAAGATAACTTTTATCTTCATAATTTAAACATGATCAGCTGTGTATGCAAACAATGATCAAGCACTTTAATACAGCCTATGCCAAAAAAGTTACTCAACATGGATCCCATTTATATAGTACAAAATATCATTGAATCAAATTCCGTGCCAGGACAAATATATACTTAACAGAGGAAATTCAACCATTCACTAGATGAAATGTACTCAATATTATACTATCGTGCTAATTTCATGCTAACTTGTTTTTTCTACCATAAGAATAAAACCTGTCTATCAAGTCCATTACTCTTGGTCTGATCATTAATTTTTTCTACCGATTAACTGTATCTCTTTTATTTTGTTTTTTTCCAGCTTGATCAAAGCGTAATTGACAAATACAAATTATACACATACACAGTTCACAATGTGATGTTTCGATATACACAGGCTCTTTAAAATAACTTGCAAGATAATTGCCACAATCAAGCAACTCAATGTATCCATTACTTCACAAAGTGACCTTTTTGTATGGATGGTCTGAATACTTAAGAACCACTCCCAGCAGATTCCAAGTCCAGAACACCTTAACTACAGTCACTGAGCTGGGCCTTAGGTCTCCAAACCGAATCATATTACCAGTGACAGTGTGTGCTCTTTGGCCAACATCTCCCCACTTTGCCCATCCCTGGCAATCACCCTTCTCTTCTCTGATCTCCTAGTTGAATATTTGATATTGCATGCATAAGTGATATCGCACAGTATGCCGCTTATGGGTCCGACTTTTTCATTTAACAAAATATCACTCAGGTGCATCCATGCTGCTGCCGATGACTGTATCCCTTCTTTTGTAAGGCTGGATAATACTCCGTTGTGTAGATCCGCCCTATTTTCTTTATCCATTCATCCACCGATGGACACATATAGTCTTCCTATCTTGGCAATTGTGAATAGTGCGGCAACGAACGTGGAGGTGAAGATCACTGCTTGCGATGCTCACTTCAATTCTTCTGACAATGTCTCCGGAAGTGGGACTGCCGGATCCTATGGTGGTTATGCTTTTAATGTTTGGAGACACCCCCATGCTGCTGTTCATATGGCTGGACCTATTTACGTTCCCACCAACAACGCACACACGTTCCTTCCTTCTTCCCACATCTTCACCGGAACTTTTTATCTGGTGACTTCTTAATAATAGCGATTCTGCCAGGTATGAGGTGGTCTCTCACCGTGGCTTTGGTTTGCATTTCCCTGATGACTAGCGATGTTGAGCATCCTTGCAAATATCTGCTGGCCAGGCCATTCGCATGTGCTCTTTAGTGGAATGTCTATCCATGTCCTTTGCTCACTTTTTATTAGGGTTACTAGAGTATTTTTGTTGTTGCTGCTGTTGCTATTGATTTGTATGAGTTCTTTCAGATGTTGAGTTTATTGGATATATGGTTTGCAAATATTCTCTTTCATTCTGTAAGTTTTCTTTTTATTTTGTCGATTGTTTCTTTGCGGTGCAGGAACTGTGTGGTTTGGTGTAATTCCACTTGGCTAGTTTTGTTTTTGTTGCCTGGGCTTTTGGTATCCAATCTAAAAATATCATTGCTAAGACCAAGGTCAGTCTTATGTTTAAGTCTTTTAGTCAATTTTGAGTTGGTTTTCTTTTGTTTGTTTTTTTGTATGGCATAAGATAAGAATCCTTTTTTTTTTTCCCACGTGGATTTCTAGTTACTGTACCATCATCTATTGAAAAGACTCTCCTTTCCCTATATTATATTCTTCACACATTTACCCAAGTTATTTGATTGTAAATGCATGGGTTTATTTATAGACTTTCTATTCTATTTCATTGGCCTCTATGTCTGTCTTAATGCCTGTACCATACCTCTCAATTACTATAGTTTTGTAATACAATTTAAAACTAGTAAATGTGATGCTTCCAGTTTTTTTCTGTTCGCTCAAGATGGCTTCAGCTACTGAAAGTCTTTCGTGTTTTATGAGAACTTTAGGTTTCCACCAACTACACTTTTTTCTCCAGGTTTCCATTTGGGCAGATTTGGGTCTCACATAATCAATGGTGCTGTTGACAGATCTGGTTGACTGACAACCTGGGTTTCCCCTATGTTCTCACAAGGCAAGAAAAGTTTCGCTTAAGCCGTGTATTGGGGAAGGGGACATTACACACAGTTTATCTCCCAAGTCTGAAGGGCATTTTTGCTTTCTCAGATACAGCAGTTTGAAGCTACCTATGGCCCTAGTCACAGTTTCCATCACACATCTCTTTTCCCAGAGAAAAGAGAGAAAAACTCCTTTGCCCCTGTCCAACTTTTTCCAAGAAGACTCCACAGGAAAAAGATTTGAGTCCCCAAAGACAGAGGCTTATCAATTTACCAAGTATTTTTCATGCCTAGGATCACAAAGGAACTTCCATGTGCTGAGAATCAGGTGGGGTGTGCACCAGGATCAGAGCAGAAAGATTTTCTTGTAAACTGTTTTTTATCAGAGTCTTTTTTTTCCTTCAAAAAAGGAAAATGTTTTTTTTATTTGTTTCTGAAATCCCAGCGTGGGCAGGATTCCCTATCTTCCTCACATGGTTCGTGAAACGTGGCTGAACTTCTTTCCATGGTTCTAACAGAGTTCGATGTGATGTCCTCCCGCTAGGTTCGCACAAAGTTACTTTAAAAGGATGGCAAATCAAACTCAGCCAAAGCATTTTATGACCTAAACTTGTGAACATGGAAATAGACACAGCCATCAACTTCGATGACAAGCCGTTCATAAAGCAAGTGCATCAAAACAAGCACCTATTTTTTTTTATCATAATTTAAAATGTTTGGCTATTTTGTGTGTGAAGGAGTATCATTCTGCGTGAAGAAGGAGATATCATGGCAAACAAGACATGCTACACGCTTGCTCTTAGCAATAATACAAACTTACCAGATAGTTGTGTTTGCGGTGGTGAGTGTAAGTCACTGAGTAATGAGAAGTTTTGGATTGAAAGTAGCATGATCTCTACCACAAAGGTGTTATAGGTAAAAGTCTGACTAATGTGAGAATTGGACTGAACAATATCCTTTCAAGGATTTCATATGAACCAGCATCACAGATTGAAAGGCTGTGGGCTCAAAACCATCAAGGTCTGCAATTCCACACTCCTAACTATAGCATCCAACTCCTGCCCAAATACATGGGAGAACAGACTCATCATCACAGACCTGTTTGATAGAATCCCTGACTACACCACCGAGGGTATCATCTTCACCAGCAAGCAGATCACCTTCTCTCCAAACCACCAGGAAGTGGAACAACGCGCCAACACCAGGCAGATTCCCCAGCGGCCATGGTTCGCTCTGTATCTGCACCGCCTTGATGTCCTGACACACTCGCCTTTGTCCTTTTCGTTCTTTGAAATCTGATTACTTTACATTCCCACTCCCAGAATTTCTGCTCGCTCCTGGCTAACTGTTAACACCTGGCGCACGGCTTTCCCTTGTACCCCAAACTGAGCAAACATTCGGAATGGTCTCCGACTCCTTTGCGTACAAACCGCTCAATACAATTAGCAGAGGCTACGAATCTTAATCAGTGATGTAACCGTATTGTCTGGGCCCCTTTATAAAATACATGGGCCTGTATCCAGCTCAAGTGCACACGACAGGAAGAAAAGTAAAATCCCATTTCCCTCACATGCCTAAAGCCTGTGCCTAAAGGTATTTTTGTATGTTTCTCCAGAAATATTTTATGTTATAGTTGTTACCATTTAAAAAAATTGGGGTCACACTCTGCTCATGAGTATTCTTCTTTTTGGTAATTTATTTACTATGGATCATCTTTTTTGTTTTCTTTCTTTTATTTTTTTCTGGTTTTGAGTTGGGGCTCTCTTGTCACCCAAGCTGGAGTGCAGTGGCTGGATCATGGCTCACTGCCGCGCTGACCTGAGCTCAGGCAGTCCTTCAACCTCAGCTTCTAGAGTACTTGGGACTCCAAGTACATGCCACCACACCTGACTAATTTTTTGACTTCATACAGAAACAAGGTCTCGTTTTGTTGTCCAGGCTAGTCTCAAACTCCTGGGCTCATGCAATCCTCCCTCCTCAGCCTCCCAAAGTTCTGGAATTACAGGCATGGGCCACGATGGATGTCTGGCCCATAATATCTCTTACGAGTATCATCACATAGATTTGAGTGTTTATTTTTCTGTGTATTGTTTAGGTATAAGCAGTATATCTCTTATTATTGATGGAGAATTAAGTTGTTGTAATAAAACAATGCTACAATAAATATCATTGCCTATCTTTACGCAATCGTATACTATTTTTCTAGTGTAAATTCCTAAAAGTGGAATTTCTGGCCTAAGAGCTTATATACATTTATGTTGAACACATATGCTAAATTTCCTGCCAAAGTCCAGTTTACGTTCTGTCAACAATATAAGACAGTGTCTGTTGCTCCATGCCTTGGCCAAAAAATAAGACTTTTTATCTTTACCAAAATGATGGGGAAATAGAGACGCTAACTGCACTTTTATTTTTAACATTTTACTTCTGAGTGAGATTGAGAATTTCCCTCTAAATTTATAGGCATCTTAGATAGTTTTAAATGAGCTGTCTTTATCGCTTTTGATTATTCAACTATTGTTAGTGTTTCTCCTTATTGATTTATAAGACAGTATTGCATATTAGCTATATATATGCATGGTCATATGTTATAGTTTCATTTTTCAAAAATTGGACTGCTTTAATTGAAGGAGTCATTCTTCAGGCCTTCTGCATGGCTGTTGTGTTCTGTGCCATGCGTGGGAAGGTGTCACTTTTTCCATTGTACTTCATGGCTACCTCCAGGTCTCTCTGTGTCCCCCTTCTAATGTTTATATATTTCATTCAATTCCATTTTATTTTAGTTTAAAAGATGAAGTAGATTTTTTTCAGTATTTATTAGGAGAATTTTGAAACATATAGAAGAGTTTTGAAAATTTTATATTGAATGCTCATTTATACATCACCAAGACTGTTCAATAAGCATGGTAACTATTTAGATGTATAATACATCTTTCCTTCTATATTTTAAAAGATATTTAAATTTGCCTTTGGAAACTTTAATAGTATACATCTGATACGTTATGCTTTATATGTCATCATTGTTTTTTGTTTTCTACCTTCTGCTAGAAACTGTATTCCTTATTTTGTTCAATCTGGCTTTAGAAGGTATATCGTTTATAGTACCTTTTCCTCAAAATTGTAGACAATATACTTTAAGCTTATAATTCCAAAGTACTCTATCTTAGCTAATAAATAATAACTTCTCACTATGAAAAGGAGGAAATTCAAACACCTATATTTCAGTCTACCTCTATCATCTCAACTCTAAATTTACCTTGTTCAGATTTGGCACATTTCCGATTTTTTTTTCCAATAATTCTCTCCATTGTTAAGTCTTGGGTTTAATTACTGTGATTTAACTCTCACTGCTATTTTTTTTTAAACTTTACTTCTCCATTGCTGAGATCTTCATTTTGATCACCCATTTATTGGCAGAATATCCCTATTTGTTTAATAGTTTAACCAAGACGAAATTGTTGGTCTATAATCTATGAGTTCTTACAGAAGAACACAAAACGTCTAGATTATATAAATATATTTTTCTAGAAATCAACAGAAAAAGGTGCACTTTCTTCTGACGCTCTGGACAGTCTGAAGTCAGCCAACTTCCTTATCTCTCAGGCAACCCTTTCCGTAGACTGGAGATTTCATTGTTGCTGTTCCTTATATCTCATCAAGAAGCAACAGATGCTGGCGAGGATGCAGAGAAAAAGGAACGCTGCTACACTGCTGGTGGGAATGTGACTTAGTGCAAACTCTTTGGAACAGGGTGATAGTTTCTGAAAAAATTAGAAATTGACCTTCCATATGATCCAGCAATCCCCCTATTGGGAATGTACCCAAAGGAACTCAAATCATTCTACAAAAGAGATCCTCGTACACACGCTTGCTGCAGCTCTATTCATAACAGCAAAAACATGGAACCAACCATGCTGCCCATGAAAACTGGATTGGATTAAAAAATGTGGTGCATTTGCACAATGGAATATTATGCAGCCATAAAGAAGGACAAACATATGGATTTCACAGCAACTTGGATGGATTTTGAGTATATCATACTCAGTGATCTATCACAGAAACAAAGAATAGAGTATCATATGTTCTCACTCATAAGCGGACCATGAACAATTATCATAATACTGTAAGAAAGGGATTGGCAGTAATGGGAGACTGCTGGGAGGGGGTGGGATTGGCAGTTGAGGGAAACTGCCAGGGGAGGGAGGGGCACACCTCATCAACAAGTTACCTGCATAATGAACATTTGTATACCTGCCCCTGAATGGTACCCCACGTGTTTAAAATAAAATAAAATTTTAAAAAAGAAGCAAATGTATGACCATGATTTATTAGTGAGTTTTCCTAGTACACATTAAACTCTGTGATGTAAATATTCTGTTCTTTCTTTCTTTATTTAAGATTGCTCTTTGATAAAGAAATGCCTCTCGTGCAGGAGATTCTTGACTTATATGTATCATCTTCTTGCTTTACTCCTGAGTTCCTTTCTGGTTCACTTAGTGCGATGTTTCTTATTCGTAATCAGACTCAATCTTCAGTAGAATCCAAATCATTTTTCTTTCTAAAGTGGCCTTTATTTTTGACAGGGTTTATTTTTACTACAAAGTGTCTTCGAGCTCGGCTCACTCACTTTTTATTCCCTCTTGCTGAGATTAGCCTCTTCTTTCATTAATCATAAGTCATTATCTAATCCCTTTAACACGCTTTCTATATTGCTTACTTTGAGGTTGTGGAAAATTATTCTCATTTTCCAAGTGCAATTCTTCTAACTGAACTACTTCATCTTTTTTGCTTGTTTATTTGCTATGCTTTATCTGAGCTCTTTGCATCTTAATACTTTATGGAAATTTTTAATTTTTATTTTGGTTATTCCTTTTCTCTGAATTGAGATTCATTTAATGGAGCCACTGATGCTAAGGAGGAGAGGGAGGTGAGTTGGGAGGGGATTGGAGCAGTGGATGACACTTTTACCATCTCCATGCCCACCTCCACCGTCTGCATCACCGGTGAACACTCAATCCATGTTTAGATGCCAGATGCTTTAAAGGCAGAGCTCACTCACATTTATCTCATGGCATTCCTGGATTCTCACGTGGTCTCACTGATGGGAGTATACATAAATTGGTCCCAGGTGTCACTTCTAAATTATGAACCCACGAAACCTCTGAGCCAACCTCACTTTTTTGGAGCATGCCTGGTTTTCCTTCAAACCCGGCTTACTATAAACCATAAATCCATCCAGTCTCACTGCTTTTCTTATCTCAGTGTGATAATATCAATAAGGAAATCTTTATAAATACGTATATATATATATATATACATATATATATATACATCAGTTGTATCGTAGTGTTTTGAAAATAAGATGTCTATGATTAGATTTTACTTATGTTTAAACCATTACAAAATAAATTATGAACACAAGTATTCTATTTTATTAAGAGACATGGTTAATTTGTGCATTAAAATGTCTCCATGTGAACATACATACAACAGATTATGATGTAGTAAAATCAGCATAGTGAAATCAAAAAGACTGGCAATAAACATATCAATATGCCTGTTCTTGTACGAATACCAGGCTGTTTTGATTATTGTAGCCTTATAGTAATGTTTCAAGTCTGGAGGTGTTGCTATCTCTTTTTTTTTTTTTTTTTTTTTGAGTTGGAGTCTCACTCTGTCGCCCAGACTGGAGTGCAGTGGCCGCTTCCAGCCACCGCAGCCTCCACCTGCTGGGCTCTGGCGATTCTTCCGCCTCAGCCTTCCGAGTAGCCGGAATTACAGGCATGCGCTACCACGCCCGGCTGATTTTTTGATTTATTGTAGAGATGAGGTCTCGCTGCCCAGCCGGGTCCCGAACCAGCGGGCTCAGGCAATCCACTCACCTCAGCCTCCCAAAGGGCTATCTCTTGCTCTGTTTCTTGTGCTAAGGATTGTTTTGGCTATTCGTGGTCATTTATTTTTCCATATGAATTTCTGTATTGCCATTTAGGTCTGAGAAGAATGATGTTGGTAATTTAATGGGCATTGTGCTGAATCTGTAGATCACCTTTGGTAGGATGGACATGTCAACAATGTTGATTCTTCCTATCCATGAGCATGGAATATTTTTCCATTTGGATTCTTCTTGGATTTCTTTGAGCAGTGTTTTGTAATTCTCATTGTAAAAGTCTTTCATTTCTCTGTTTGGAAAGGTGCCCAGGTATTTCATTTTTTTGTGTGTGGTGGTTATTGTGAATGGGATTGTGCTTTTTTTAAAATTTGGTTCTTTGCCTGTTTGTTGTTGGTGTATAAGACTGTGACTGTCTTTTGCAAATTTATGGACCAATGGAACAGGATAGAGATTCCAGAAGCAAAACCTCAATTTCTCAACCAATTCATCTTTGACAAAGCCTCCACCAACAACCACTGGGTAGACGAGAACCTATTCAGTGTTGTGAAAACTGGCTGCTCACATGCAGAAGATTGAAACGGGATCCCTACCTATCACCATACATAAAAATCAACTCTAAGTGGGTCGAAGACCTAAATGTAAAACCTCTAACTATAAGAATCTCAGAAAATGCTGGAGACACCTATACAGAAATTGGAGTAGGCAACCAATTCCTGATCAAAACCCCAGATGTCTATGCCATAAGAGATAAGATAGACAAGTGGGATCTCATTACATAGAAAGGCTTCTGCAAAGCAAAAGAAACCGTCAAGAGAGCAGGGAGATAGCCCACAGAATGAGAAAAATATTTGCCAGCTGTATATCTGACGAAGGCCTCACATTCAGGATTTGCAAGGAACTCAAATGTGCCAAAAGGAAAAACACCCAACCGCCCCATTAAAAAGTGGGCCAAAGACATGAATAGACACTTCTCAAAAGAAGATATACAGGCAACCAACAGACACATTAAAAAGTGCTCGGCCTCACTGATCATCAGAGAAATGCAAATCAAAACCTCATTGAGATACCAAAGGCCAGTAAGAATGGCCATCATTAATAAAACAAGCAACAAGAGACGCTGGCGAGGATGTGGAGAAAAGGGAAGGCTCCCACACTGTCGGCAGGAATGCAAACTCGTTCAACCTCTGTGGAAAACAGTGTGACGACCCAAAACAACTAGAAATCGGCCTTGCATGTGACCCAGCAGTCCCCCTTCTGGGAATATTCCCAGAGGAACTCAAATCATTCTACAAAAAAAGATACTTGCACCCACATGTGTGTTGCAGCTCTATTCACAACAGCAAAACTGTGGAACCAGCCATGCTGCCCAGCAAAGCTGGACTGGGGTAAAAAATGTGGTACATGTACACAATGGAATATTACGCAGCCATAAAGAAGGACAAACGTATGGACTACGCAGCAACTTGGACGGATTTAGAGTCTATCATACTTGGTGATCTATCACAGAACAAAGAACTGAGTACCATAGGTTCTCACTCATAAGCGGACACTGAACATTTACCATAATATCATAAGAAAGGGATTGGCAGTGGTGGGATACTGCCAGGGTGGTGGGGGAGGAGACACAACATCAAGAAGGGTACCTGATCTCAAACCAGGTAAAGTGGGGACCAAAGGGAGACCCAGACTTAACCTGCACAATGTCCACTTGTATATCTACTCCTGAGTTGTACCGCACATGTTTAAAATAAAATATTTTTAAAAGTCAATATGATACCAGTAGTCATCTCCAAATTGAGGGTTTGCAGATGATTTTAAAACTTTCTTAATACTTACATCTTTACAACCTTTCTATGTAGTTATAGCTTTATTAGTTATTTGATCATAAAAAATACTTATTTTTAGAAACCTTTGGAAATTAAATGTTTCTTTTTAAAATTTCCTGAAAATTATTCCATACAAATTTTTATTATTGGGTTTACAGGAGTTAGTGGACAAGTTTTTCAACCTTCACGTGTTATTGTAACAGCCTCTATTTATCCTACATTTTCTGATTCGTTTTGCTTCCTGGGCAGTTTTTTGCGCCTTTGAAACAGTTTCCAGTTTATTTCCCTCCCCTTAATCTTTTCAGGCAAAGCTAGAAATGCTTTATATTGCATTAATTTGTGAATAAATGGTGCTTTCTTTATTCTTGTGCCATTTTAAAATATACTTCAAGATGAGGTCTATAGTTACATAATGCTGTGCTGAAAATAAGATGTTCATGATTATGTATTGTTTATGCTTAAGCCATTAACAATAAACTATGAGCACAAGTTGGATATTCTATTTTATTAAAAGATGCGGTGAATTTGTGCACTTACACAGCTAAAGTCTAACTGTCATTTAGTTCTTTGGAAACGTTATGCACAGAGCCCTCCCTGGTTTTCTTAGTGAATTATATGATATTCTGCTGATGTTTTCTGTGGTGGGTAAGATTATAAATCAAAGTTTTTACACATAGGCAACATTAAAAGTATTGGGGTGGGGGAGTGGTTGCCTGGGATTACTTAGTCCCTAATTGAAATTTTTAGCAAACTTTAGTAGAAAACAAAAGTTAATAAACTCAGAATCTTTGCCGTTTTTTAATGTTTGCATATGGAAATGATAATAAATTGTCATCCAAAAAACTACACCACCCTAGCAGCAGTTATAAAAAATAATTTTTCAAGGAAAGTTTGAAATAAAAATTATAATACAAAGCACAAGATGAAAAAGTAAATGTTAACATAGCAACGAAATAAAAATACCTATCTAGAGCTTCCATGCTTTTGCAGAACACACATTCCAATTAAGGATATGAAAAAAAGATGCATGAAACTGCTCTGTGTGATACTATAATGGTGGATGCACATATTTACAAGTTTTTCCAAAACCATAGATTGTAAATCACCAGGAATGAACCCTAATGGAAAGGGTGGACTCAGAGTGATAATGATGTGTCAAAGTAGGTTCTTCCACGGTGACAAATGTCCCACCCTGTGGCATACATTGATGATGGTGGCCAATGGGGGTGGCTGTGCTAGGGGGAGAGGGAGAAGGGAGTGACAGGAAATCTCTGTACCTTCCACTCAATTTCGTTGTAAACATGAAACCACTAAAAATAGAGTATATTCAGAAAATTATAAGTAAGGAACTTCACTGTAGTATTGACTGCACGGCCTCTAAATTTGTGTGTAAACACATCAAGTCCACAGGGGGGTATTAAGTGACGTTTTGACTTCCCCAAAGCACTCAAACTTCCAGGGCCTTAAAACCTTTGCTTTCTTTCCTCACCCTTCACAGATCTGTTTACTTTTAGGTAGTGATTTGAATAGAAATGATCTGTGCCATCCCATTGTGGGTTTTCTGCTTTTCATTTTTTTTCTTTCATGCTCATTTTTGTGACACTTAAAAGGTGATCCCCTCTGAGCCTGAGCTCTTTCTTCCAATTCCTTCATCCTGCACCAGAGGTCTGCAAGCATGCAGCAATGTAATGCTATTGAGATCTACTAGCAACCAAGAGTATATATCCTTGACCTTGACAGGCAATATAGCGATAAGAGGCTAAAAACATTCATCAGCTGTTTGACATATCCCCTTCGTAACATTTATTTGACCTTAAAGATGGGATCTACTTGAAAGCTCAATAAAATGCCATTCCTTAGATCTTCTATAAGCCTTAGACTAAAACCCCAGCCCCCTTTTATGTTCATACTGGGCCTTCTCTCGCTGCTGTCGCAATGGATGTGGCTTTGAGTCTAAAATCCATGCTTCCACTTTAATTTAAATTTCCAAGAAACTGTTGGGTCTTTCTAAAGCCCAGATGAAGTGCTAAATATACAGTGTGAATGAAATGAACATTGATAGCACTTTCTTGGATAGACTGGGAAATGTTTGGTGCTTTATATATTAAAATTTGGTGTGGACATTTTTTGAATAAAATAAAACATTGATAATAACTTTTGAAAAATGCAAATTTTGACCCTACTACTATTTTTGATTGTCAAATAACCAATTATCATATATGGGGTATAAATAATGTTCATAAAGACATGCTAATATTTATGGTGAGAGTTTTACATAAAGATTTTTTATTACTAAAATAAATGTTTAGACATATTATCTTTCATGGCCACAACCTAAAAGAGATTATTCATGAACCTAAGTTAACAACAAACAATGTTCTTCATAAGTTTTTATTTTATGATTGCCTTTTATGTAGTCGATGATGGAGATGAATGTTTAGGAAACATTTTCCAGTAATACTCTTAGTATCATTTCATTTTTATCTAAATTACTGTCATTAATATGTTGATGCTTTTCTTAGTGTTTAATCACATTGCATTTTTTAGAGAATCACCTGCATGTAATGAAAACGGTCATCAGAATGACATGTCTGTTTCCATTAGAAATCATCAAGTCCTTTATATCTACATGTATTTGAAATACAGAAAAACAAGATGTAAGAAAAATGTATGAATATATTTGTAGCCTGTAACAATGCAGGTGTTATCTGTTGCCAAATCTGACATCATTAGATGTGCTTGTAAGGTACCGGGGATCATGTTACAGTTCCTGCATTCTCAGACAGTTAGATCTGTCTTAAACAACTTTGAAAATGTTCATAGTGGTAGAAGCAGGGGAACTATTGTTTTGTATTTATGTTTACTATTCCAGAAATAAATATATTTCAAATAAATACCCTTTATGAGTTCTTAGTGATTTTTTTAAGTCATTAGGGTGTATTTTCAATCATGAGGTGGTTTGCAAATTCTGGATTTTTCCTTATCTTTATATCTAATTGACAGTTTTTAAGTCAATAATGTTTTTATAAAATATTGGAATCCTTAGCAGGAAGTACATGTATGGATACAAACCCAGCTTCCCTGAAAACACTTTAACCTCATCAAAAGGGATTCCCAAACAAGTTCAGCGTACATAAGAGCAAATAAGTACTTTTTTCATTGTATCTGGATTTTATTTCATCAGAACTTAGTAAGCAAAAGCTGTCTGTTGAATATGAAATGCTTATGATTGTCTACTTGAGAGTTACAAAACGACTCTGACTTTATATGTAGCAGACATTTCAATATTTTAAGAGTTCAGAAGAGTACAAGTTTTATAACATTTTAAAATTTCAGTTGATTTTTCTCCAGGAGCCATCAATGTCTAAATCAATTAATTGACATAATCTATCCATCTATTTATCTATATAGTCATAAAAACCATGAAAAAGAAGAAAATAAATTACAAAATCTTTCCATTGATGTATAACTTTGTAATTTTTTTGAAAATGTAAAAAAAGTATACAAGATGGAATATTATGCAGCCATAAAGAAGGACAAAATTATGAACTTCACAGCAACTTGGATGGACTTAGAGGCTATAACACTGAGCGATCTACCACAGAAGCAAAGAACCAAATATCACATGTTCTCATTCATAAGTGAACCTTGAACAACTATGGTAATACTATAAGAAAGGAATTGGCAGCAGTGGGAAACTGCCTGGAGGGGAGGCACTCCCCAGCAACAAGGGTACCTGCATAATGAACATTTGTATACCTAACCCTGAATTGTACCCCACATCTTGAAAATAAAGAATTTTAAGAAAGAAAATATATTCAATCTAAACATATACTATATTAAAATAATGTGTGATATTTTAATTGTACTAAATAATCATATTTATATAACATAAATGTTATAGAATTTAACATCATAAGACAAAAATCCTAGTCCTAACCATCACATAATCACTTATTCATTGTGTTCCTTGACCTTAGTTGGTTCTTTAGTATAAAGTAATAATGTTTAGTAAACTATAATTATACTCAGAACAATGTTTTGCATTGTGTCAAGATTCATTAAGATGTAAATGAATTAAGGGTATTGTATTTATACAGTTGGAAGACTGCATATCTTATCCAATTTTGCAGTTAGAAAAAAGTAAAAATATTTATTGTAAGAACATTTGACTATTTTTGGTGAAATTCTAGCGTGTGTTTGTATTTAATTTTCCTCAGATTGCTTGATAATCATTGCATAGAGAGTTTTGGAGAAATTATCATCTCTTACAGAAAATGGCTAATTGTATTTTCACTATGCTTTCATAGCTGAGTTTTTCATATAAAGCATTTTTGATAATTAGTAAATATGACATCACACGGATCATTTTTATTATTCAGATTTAATGGGATATCACTGCAATTACCTGAATTATTATTAAATATCTCATAAGGAAAGAGTATAAAGGGACTGTATATATTAACTACATTTTTAGAGAACACCGTTATCTACTTTGCTTCTTCTCTCTTCTCAAATTTTCTCTCTCCTTCCTTGATCTCTCCATTACTATTATTCCTATTATTAAGTACAGTAGAAGAGTGTGCAGTATATAGTTTTATGACATCTGAACACATAACTTGTGTATGCCAACGTAAACAAAAATGGATATTCTTTCTATCCACATATCCTTCAGCAGCTGCATAGGCAGTCTCCCTTCTTTGGTGTTCACCCCATATCCTCAGCATCAGTTACTTTGTTCTAACTAAGTGAATTACCAGTCACAGCACTAGCGCAACATGGCAGATAAAGTCAACTTAGGTATGAAAGCACAAACCTTTCTTAGTTTGCAGATACAGTAAAGGAGATGCAACACACTTGAAAGACTCTTAATCATAAAAATGATCCGCATGATGACATTTACTAATGACCAGAAATGCTTTATATGAAAAACTCAACTATGAGAACATTATGAAAATGCAATTTGCCATTTTCTCTGACAGATGATAATTTCTCTCAAAACTCTCTATGCAATGATTATTTGCCTTTACATACTTTGGGCTTTATTTTGCCTTGGTTTTTCAGATTCACTGTTGGAGCTTTATTTTCCCTTGGTTTTTCAGATTTTTGTCTGTCATTCCACTGAGGTATTTCTTTGTTGTCCAGGCCAGTGCTAATTATTACATGCCCCTTATGTTCTATCACTCCTACATCAAAGTCCCGAATTAGGAATAAACTTTGACTTTGAAATAAATCACTCATACACAGTAACTGTGAGAAGTTAGCCATGACCTGGTGTAACATTCAATTATGTTCCTTCTTTAAAGTCAGTTAACATTCATTCATGAAGACCAGAAAGGGGGATACACGCTTAGGTAGACAGAGCTAAACAGGAACTTTAACTTATTTCTCTTGTTTCCTTTTAGTAGGGATTACTTCAGGGTTGGAGTGCAATTGACTTCTCCCAGCTTTCATGTCCCTGGTCTGGTTGAGATACTGTTTATGGTTGTCACATCTCCTATGGTGGCTTTAAAAGTGATTTGAAAAGTCTGTTGTTTAAAGCACTCAGGCAGATGTTACTTTTACCACCACAGTCAAGCATGGCTCCTGTGTGTTTGACTTTCAAAATCCCTGCTAAGTTCCTTGCTGAGACCAGAAATGGTTTGCTTATTAAATCTATATCTTTACATTGTGTGGGGGGTCTGAGAAGAAATACTGGCTTTGTGACAGGACCCCAAGGGAATATACACCTACTTAATCTTTCATCCAACACCACTTTCCAGGAACAAAGATGTATGCCTAGAGTTATACAAGGAACAAATAGCATTTTGGCTTTCATCAGTATCAAGTTGGTTTATACACTGTCAGGAATTTCCACAGTAGACTCTAAAGTTGTCTTATATATGAGGCTAGAGTATCACAAATGCCTATTTTTGTGGAATATATTGGATAAAGTCCTAATGAATTTTTATTAAAAATAATGTTCATATCTTAAATTTGGGAAACACTCTATGATTTAATTATAACTTTGCACACTTCATTTCAGCCAAGATTCACTATGAATTAATGACATAGGCATTTAGTGTTATTAAGATATTAATTTACATGCTATGATCACAGTAAAACTATTCAATGTCTTGGCACTGAACATAGAGAAAGCAAATATCAAATTCTATGATATAATTCGGAAGCCTGCTGCAAGTTGCATTGTGGTCAATGAAATAAGCTTCTTGAAAAAGCTAATTACATCAAGAATCTATATTTGTTAATAGCTGGTACTGTAATAGAAGTGCCATCCTTTAATTGATAATTGCTTAAACAATCTAGGCAAAGGTAGACTCATGCCTGTAATCCCAATTTTTGGGGAGGCTAAAGCAGGAGGATTGCTTGAGGTCAGGACTTTGAAACCAGCCTGGGCAACATAGCAAGACCTCTTCTCTACCAAAAGTCAAAACCATTAGGCCCAGCTCCTTGGAAGGCTGAGCCAGGGACGACACTTGAGCCCAGGAGTACAAGGTAAACAGTGAGATATGAACATGCCACTGCACTCCCTCTTGGAGAAGAGACCCTGTCTCCAGAAAAAACAAATCTAGACAGACATTCTTATCATAATACTAGTAAATACAGAAAGCCAACATTTTGGGAAAAAAACACAAACAAACATCTAAATTACCCAGAATTTCACTTCTCAAAGATAACCTCACTTTATTTGTAGGTATCCATAACTTTCTGTTTAATGAAGCAGGTTATTTATTTTTATTTTTATATTTTGAGTTGGTGTCTCACTCTGTCGCCCAGACTGGAGTGCAGTGACCGCTCCTGGCCACCGCAGCCTTGACCTGCTGGGCTCCGGCGATCCTTCCACCTCAGCCTTCCTTCCGAGTAGCTGGAATTACAGGCATGCGCTACCTCGCCCGACTGATTTTTTGATTTATTGTAGAGATGAGGTCTCGCTGCCCAGGCGGGTCTCGAACCTGCGGGCTCAGGCAATCCACTCACCTCAGTCTCCCAAAGGCTCGGGATTACAGACTGAGCCACCGAGCCCGGCAAAGCAGGCTATTTTTAAAAATATATATATTTAGGTCTTATTTTAATTTATCAGCTATCAAAATTAATTGCTTTATCAAATTTTAACTGGTATGATTAATTCATACAAGAGTAACGCATAATGCTTTTTACTAATTGAACTGTGGCAAAGAAGCTTTCTTTATAAGATACTAGAATAGATTTTAGCAAGGATCTTTACGCTGTTGATCTTTAATTTTCTCATTTGTAAAATGACTATGGTAATGTTTGTATGTAGAATCTTATTTGTGATATATGAATGTCTGATGTATAGTCCTAAACCATGATTTTTTAAAAATAGTGATAAGCTATTGGTTCTAGAGTAATCTTTAATTCCACATTCTTCTTGTAAACTACAAACTAAAATCAGCAATTTGGTTTTGCTACTGCATTATTTTCTATTATCAGAGAAGTCACCACAAAGCTTTCTTTTTTCCTTAACCAAATGTCACCCCGTCTCCAAGAACAACATGAAAATTTGTTCTTTATAAAGGGTTGCTTAACCTTCCAGGGAAAAGTAAGCCTTTATTCCAACATGACTAGCATCCTTGTAAAAGGGGAGAGAAAGACCTATGAGGAGATGATGTCCCCGTGAAGACAGAGGCGGAGACTGGCGTTATTCTGAGACAAACCAAAAAATGTTGGGGCTTCTAGAAACTGGGAGACATGAGGGAGGATCCCCTCCAGAGGATTTGGAGGGCGCATGGGTTGCCTGCTCCTTGGTTTCAGACATCTAGGCTCCAGAATTGTGAGAGAAAGCTTTCTGTGGTATGAAACTATCCACTTTCTAATACTTTGTGATGGCAGTCCTAGGAAACCAATATAAATGGTTAATTTAGAAAAGAAAAATTTTAAAATCAGTAATTTTAATTTAAAAACCTGAAAAATGCCACCAAAATAATATAACTAAGAAAATAGAATATAAAAAAGATATGAGGAGATATAAATGGAATAAAAAATGAGCCATAGAAAAATTGAACTAAATAGAAAAATTTTCATAAATGTTATCATTTAAATATTTTTTAAAATGAAAATTCACTGTGAAAAATAAGAATGAATTAGAGATAAACACAAATTACTATTATTAGAAGAAAAATAAAGAGCTACCCCCATAAACATTACAAACATTAAAAAGATGAAAAGGGAATTTCCTGAATATTTTATGCCAATAAAGTCAAATCTAAGGTGAACCGTAGAAATTCATTGATAAACAACTAAATTTACTGAACAGACACCAAGATGAAATTTTTAAAAATCTGACTAGATCTGTGTCTATTGAAGAAGTTGCATTTGCAAAAAAAAAAAAAAAAAACTTTTCCATAGAGAAACCTTAGGTATATATAATCCACTTGTGAATTTTATCAAGCATGTAAGTAATAACACTTTGTAGCATGTGCTTATAAAGTAAGCAAAATTCTAATATCATGATCTGATAAAGACATTAAAGAAAAATTATAGAATAACCGTAATGAATGTATACACAAAAACCGTTAATAAAATGCTAGTAATCAAATTCAGGCATATGTAAAACAGAACAAAATTATCATGCCAAAGTTGGTATATCCCAGCAACACAAGAGTGGCTCAACTTTTGAAAATTTATCAACATGTCCTAGTAACAAAATAATGGAAAAAACTAGCATATGCTCACATATGATTATTTCAGTCAGCACAGATGGGTTGCAAGAGTCACAATCTTATTTAAAAATCCTATTATATTTCAGTACAAGATCAGCAAAAATATTAAAAAGCAAAATTTAAGAAATCCAATTCTCAATCAGACCAAAATTAAATAGGAATTAATCTAGCAAGCATGATAAAACAACTGTAAATTTAAAACTGCAAGACATTACTGAGAAAATTGTAGATGATGCCAATAAATGGAGAAATAAATGTATTCTTAGATTTGAAAACTTAATAGTTACAATTTTTTCTTTTTCTCAGGAGACATTTTCATTGAAAATGATGCTTGTCAACAATTTATTCTAACACATACACGTAAATAGAAAAGACTTATAAGAGCCCAAAATATCCCGAAAATAAAAGCAAATTTATAAGACTTAAAATACATCACTTCACAGCTTTTCATAAAGTCACACATATAAGACAGAGAGCATCATATTGACATAACAACAAGTTAAATAGATCAATAGCAAAATTAAATAATCCAGAAACAGACTCACATTTATAGAATAAATTGACTTTTTACAGACTCCAAAGCAATTAAATAAAAAAAAACCTTTTACAGAATTATAATGAAACTGCAAATTTAATTATTTAAAGTTGAACCTCAACCCCTACCTCACATTACAAATAACTAACAAGTTGGAATGGATCATTCAACTATACATAAAAGTCAAATTCATGAACATTCTAGAAAAAAACAGATGTTTGCCTTCATGTCTTGAAGGCAGGCAAATAATACTTTGAAAAGAATCCATAAATCCATCACCATTAAGAAAAATGTAGGATCCACTAGACTTAATCCACAGACAATGTTAAGAAAACTAGGAAGCAACCCACAAACTAGAATAAGTCTGAGAAAAGACCCATGTGTTGACCAAACACACACACACACACACACACACACACACACGCGCACACACACACAACATTGCAGAGGCGCGTACATGTCCACAGTTGATAATTAAAAGGCAAACATCCTAATAAAGAAATAAACCAGGAACAGAAAATTAAGCCCCATATGTTCTCCCTCATATCTAGAAGCTAAAAAATAAAGGTGACCTCGTAGATGTACGAAAGTATGACAGAAGTTACTAGATACTTAGAAAGGTAGGGCATGGGGGATAGGGAGAGAATTATTATAGGATACAAAATTACAGCTAGAAAAAACGAATACATTCTGCTGTTCTATAGCACCGTAGAGTGACTATAGTTGGCAAGTACGTGCTATACGTTTCAAATAGCTAGAAGGAGGAGATGGAATGTTACCAGCACAAATAAATGATCCATTTTTGAGGTGATGGATATGCTGGCCACTCTGATCTGATCACCACACATTGTATGTCTCGAAGCATCACCACGTGACCCATAAGTACGTGTACTTATTATATGCCAATCTAAAAAGAAAGAGAAAGGACTGAAATGGTGATTTCCAATAGGAATACTTGTAAATGGTCGATTTGCGTCTGAAAAATGGCTTCATGTCATTAGTCGTCATGGAAATTCACATGCAAATGACAGGAAGAGGCCACTGTGCATCCGCTAGGATGGTAAAATTAAAATTATTCAGAAGACCAAATGGTGGTGAGAATGCTGTGGCACCTTGCTGATGGGAGTGCAACATGATACCGCCACTTGGCAATAAAAGAAGGGAAAAATACCGTTTTCAGATGATCAGCAATTTAAGGAAGTCCTTATTAGTAGACTTCCCTTGCAAGATAAGAAAGAAATTCTTCAAAAAGAAGGAAAGCAATGTAGGAAATCAGGATCTACATTGTTTTAAAAATAGCCTTGGATATAAATGAAGATAAAATAAAATCTGTATCGTTCTTGATTGCTGTAACGCAAAACGTTGTGTTCGAAATAATAGCAGTAGTACATTCAGTGATCATAGCTTATGGATAAGTAAAATGCAATGTTATAAACGATAAGAGGATAGGCCAGGTGCAGTGTCTCATACCTGCCATCCTAGTACTTTGGGAGGCTGAGGTCACAGGATTGCCTGAGCCCAGGAATTCGAGACCAACCTGGGAAACTTGGCGAGAACAAACTTTACCTGTGCGATGTTCGCTTGTGTACCTAATCCTGAATCATATGCCACATATTTAAATAAAATATATTAAAGATTAGTTGGGCATGGTGGTACACACCTGTAGTTCCAGCTACTTGTAAAGCTGAGGCAGAAGGATCACCTGAGCTCAGCGGGTCAAGTCTGTGGTTTGGGCAGCTGAGTGAGACTCCAACTCAAAAAATAGAAATAAAAGGATGTGTGAAAGGAGTTGGCGATGCTTTATCATAAGGCACTTCCACTACCTTCCTATTCAAATAAGAATTTGAATTGGATGTAAATGTAACCTGTAAACTCAAGAGAAGAACCACAAATAATTTTTAAAAAGTGAAATACATTAAAAATGTATTGGGTAAAATTATGAAAGTCTATAGAAATATAGACTATAGAAACAAAAAAAAAGAAATAAGCATTCAGATGACAGACGTGAAAGGCTATCTTTATGGATGTGCTTAATAGGGAATAAATAATAGAGCTAAAAAAATTAACGATTTAAGCCGGGCTCGGTGGCTCAGCCTGTCATCCCGCGCCTTGGGAGGCTGAGGTGAGTGGATTGCCTGAGCCCGCGGGTTCGAGACCCGCCTGGGCAGCGAGACCTCATCTCTACAATAAATCAAAAAATCAGCGGGCATGGTAGCGCATGCCTGTAATTCCGGCTACTCGGAAGGCTGAGGCGGAAGGATCGCCGGAGCCCAGCAGGCCGAGGCTGCGGTGGCCGGGAGCGGCCACTGCACTCCAGTTTGGGCAACAGAGTGAGACTCCAACTCAAAAAAAAAAAAAAAATTAACGGTTTATAAGTCCACGTGATAATAGCTTGATTAAGAATAGGATAGGTCAATCCTGCCCTCCCCTAGCAGTTCCCCACTACTGTCAAAACCTTTCTTATGGTATTATGATAGTTGTTCAAGGTCCACTTATGAGTGAGAAAGTGTGATACTCAGTCAAACTACCAGGGGAGTCGGGGGGACACACCTCATCAACCAGGGTACCTGCATAATGAACATTTGCATGCCTAACCCTGAATTGTATGCCAAATCTGTAAAATAAAAAAAATGTAATAAAATTATTGTTTTGAAAATTTTATAAAGTAAAAAGATTATAGTAAGCTAAGGTAAAAAATAAAAAAGGATGTGTACATTATCTCATGGTAGCTCCCTAAAAATAAATAATTAATTAAAATTTAAAAATAACTTTATGGTGGAGAAACATGCCAGACGCCACAAAAACAAAATAATAAAAGTTAACATCTGCTGTATTTGGACAAATGAACCTTCTGGTAATGATGGCTAAGAAGAACATCACATCAAGAGTGTCCGACAAACGCATAGCCCGAATACAATTATGAATATACCGATAACTCCAGACAAAGCTATGCTGAATGACATTCAGAGAAATAAATGACATTCAGAGAAATAAACAGCACAGACTCCTCAAATATGTGAAGGTAAAAAAGGATGAAGAAAGGCTGAAGAGCTAAACCAGACTGGAAAACCGAATGCGACGTGTGATCTTGAAAGGGACCCTGGAAAGGGGGGCAAACAAACTATAGGCGCTATTATGCCAACAGTTGTCATTTGTACAGTTAATGAAACATCACTTTGGATTGTGAATTAGGTAATAATATTGTGTATAGAATAATGTCCTAGTTCTGAAGAAATACATACAAAGGCTTTCAGGGGTAAATGGTTCTCATGTCTTCAACTTACTGTCAAATTCTTTGAAAAAAAAATATATATACATGAATATATACATAGAAAGAATGAATGGTATATGGAATGAAATATAAACATTTGGTGAGTCTAAGTAAAGTGGATATGAGATATTCTTTGAATTCTTGTGGCAAATTATCTGTTGAAGATGAACTAACAAGAAAGGTCTGACAAAAATTATACTTTTTTAATTTTAAAAAATTTAAAAATACCCCAAACTTATTATAATAATTGGTGTGGATAACTTTACTGCCTAGAAGGAAAAGTAAAGCATATTAAGAACACGAAGAACATTGAAGGTTTTCCTAGAGGCAAAATAAGTCTTCTATTTCCAAATTTATCATTTGTTTAATAGATCTCCCAGTGGAAGATCACATTATTAGAGAAAGAAATGAGTATTTCTTAATAAGAAAAAAGAAACAGGGAGAAAGCTAGACATATTATCTGTATTACCAGATATAATCCTCACAAGAATTCTGAGATTGTTTTATTGACCCAATTTTCAACTAGAAAATAAAATAAGCTCATAAAGGCAGAATATATTCTCGATAGCCATGGAGTTAATAAATTAGTGTGAAGCTAGAAATGGAATCCAAGTGTTTCTAACTTTCAAATACATGCTCTTCCCTCAATACTCAAAATCATGCATTTTAAACCGATTTTATATTGGGATATACATTTAAATATCATTTATACATTCCATTTATTTGAAAACACACTCTATGCTTATATTTTTTTCCATAAAGTCAAAAGGTATCAAAGTGAGTACAATGAAAAGCATATCCCATGCATGCCCTCTTTCCAGGGATAACTTAACCATATGTAAAGATATATGCAAATATAAATCACAGTTGCTAATCTCACTCCTTTTTTTTTTTTTACTTAGCTACCTATCTTAGCATGTGTTTTGGTAGTATGTTTTGTAATTATCAGTTAATACGTATAATATGCTATGCTATATGCAACATTATATGCTACAGACCATTCATTTGGGTAGCTCTCCCCTTTTGGAGTCAAACAATGCTATGATGAATATCTTCATATTCACCTGTATTTAGGTGTACCCACGAGTGCCTCTATAAAATATATTCTACAGCTGGAATTCTTTGTTTCAAAGAGATCTGCCTTTGGAAGTTTAATATTTCCAAAATGCCTGCTAAAGACAGTAAATTATTTGGTATCTTCAAAATTATGTATGAGAATGTCTGCTTTTCCACACCCGAACATCATATTATCGAACTTATTTTGACAAGTTGATAAGAAACATTTTTCTCACTGTTTCATTTGCTATTCATTTACATTTTATAGTAAGGGTAATTTTTGTTTCATGAATTTAAAAGCTAATATTTTTATTTCCTTTTTGGAAGTAATCTTTAGTTATGCCTTTTATTCATTTCGTATTCTGTTATCAGCATTTATTATTGTCAGATGTTATATCTTAGGTATATTTTGCTAATATTAGTTCTTCTCAAATTAGTGTTTGAAATGTTTTTCAGTTGTGTTTTTTTGCATTTTGAACATATTTATAGTATCTTAAATGGAGTATTTTCAAATTATGTATGTAATCACATTTATTAATCTTTTCTCTTTTTTTGAGTTGGAATCTCACTCTTGTCACCCAGGCTGGAGTGCAGCAGCATGCTCACGGCCACCGCAGCCTCCACCTGTGGACTTAGGTGATCCTTCCTTCTCAGCCTCCCAAGTAGCTGGAACTACAGATGCACACCACCACATTCGGCTAGTTTTTGTGATTTATTGTAGAGACCAAGTTGGCCAGGCTGGTCTCAAACCCACAGGCTCAGGCAATTCTCTCGCCTCGGCCTCCCAATGTGCTGGGATTACAGGCTGAGCTACCACGCCCGGTCTATGAATCTTTTCTATTTTGAATTTCTGGGCAACATCCTTAGCAAGGTTCTCTTTGTTATTGTCTTTGAAATGTACGTATATAATATTTCCTGCTATTCATCTTTTACTTACATTTACATTTTTATTTTTGGAATTTCTTGTCTAATGAGTGCACCAACTAGCATCTACTTCACCAATTACATATTTATTTCTATACAATTTCTATGGTATTTTGAAGTACCTCTTTTATTGTATTTTATTTATATATTTATTTTTAAAGGTTAAAGTGGTTTATTCTAAGAGTTTACAGATGAATAAATAATTCACACAATAGAACAATTGAGAATAATTTGGAATCTATTACATCAAGCACCATTGTTTGTTATATATATATCTACATAAACTGAAACTCCAATTTCTTCTACGAACAAACAGTAGAATTACTACTTGGCAATTAAGTCAGTGCCTCAATGATGTTTGCTGAGACAAAATGTTTAAGAAAGGATTCCATGAAAACCAGTATTCTCAGTGGCACCTGGAGATTTCTTGATTCATAAAATGTTGTGATTTAGAGAAAACCATGAAAAATGAAACATTCAGTCCCTCTCTGATACGCATTGTCCCCTATAAGGCTGTACCTTATTTTCCTCTTTCCAAAGGCTGGGTTCATTTCCCTCTCCTTAGTGTTCTTTTTTTTTTTTTTGAGTTGGAGTCTCACTCAGTCGCCCAGACTGGAGTGCAGTGGCCACTCCCGACCACCACAGCCTCGACCTGCTGGGCTCCGGCGATCCTTCCGCCTCCGCCTTCCAAGTAGCTGGAACTACAGGCGCATGCTACCATGCCCGGTTAATTGTTGATTTATTGTGGAGATGAGGTCTTGCCAAGTTGCCCAGGCGGGTCTCGAACCCGCGGGCTCAGGCAATACACTCACCTCAGCCTCCCAAAGGCACGAGATTACAGGCTGAGCCACCGAGCCCGACTCCTTAGTGTTCTTATTGTACATTCTAACTCTTTGCTAAAGCTTTACTCACTGCATTTTGGGGGAGTTCGTTTGCTTTTTTTGTTTCCTTCACTGGGCTGTGAACTCCTCAAGTGTAGAAACCACATATTATTGGCTTCAGTTTCTGGGTCTGGTTTGGTTTTCTGGGTTAGAACTGGATTTTAAATCCAATTCAAGGCAGGGCATTCAGTCATAATCACAGAGCAAGAAAGGTATTTAAGACTATGAAGGTGAATATGGTCTAATGTTAGGACGGAGATTGAACGAACATTAACGTGTTAAAAAAGTAAGATTGGAGAGAGAACAAGAGAAAAGTATTTTTAATGTCAAATATTAAGCCCTGGTCTCTTGGTAGTTTTGTTTGTTTATTTTTTAGAAATATTCTTCAGTTGCTGAACAATTCAAAAGCAGCAGGGGTTATTTTTACCCATATAGTTCGACCTATCTCTGGTCTCTGTTCAATCACTCTTGCTACTTCTCAGTGAGGATTAAACATTATTAATTACTTTAGTTTTTTATATGTAATATCTAATAGAGCACATTATCTCATTTTTCCTCCTCTTTTATTTTTTCAAAATTATTATTGAGACTTTTCTTCATAATTTTTTATACATTTTCCAATTTATTGTTAGATGCATTTCTTATTCTAAAAACGACTCATGAATAATTTTAATGCTATCTCACTAAACTATCAATTAATTTAGAAAAAATTGACATCTATAAAAATCTAAGTCCTCCATTCCAAGAATAGCATTGATTCTTCAATTTAGTAAGTTGCTTATATGCGTCTTATAATTTTATTACTAAGTTTCTATCTGGACATGTTTACCTTTTATTATCTTGTTTTAATAGCAGTAAGTTTGGCAATTGTCCTTGGGTGGGACGTTGGAGTTAGTAGAAGTCTTAAATCCCCCAATATAAGGCAGATTAGGAGTAAGAAAATTTAGGTTCAGACTGAAGACTCAATAGCCATGTATACTGACGATTCATTCTAGAAAAGTATTATCTATCTATCTTTCTATCTATCTATTTATTTTTCAACTGACTCTCACTTTCAAGAATTAGTAGTATGCTAGAGGTTCAAGCAAAAGGCTTGAGATCAGAAATATGATTCCAAAATAGTAGGTGGCAAGGATCACAAATTAAAGGGATACTACTCAAGAAGTTTTATCTGGAAGACTTTCACAGAGGAGTATGAAAAGAGATGAAATAAAAAGTTCTAAGTCTTGGCATTTACCCAGACACCAATCATTGAAAATAGGAAGTTGGTTCTGAGTCTGATTGGATGGTCCAGAAGCAGAGAGAAGTCTGATGTAGTTGTTCTGCATTCACACAGACAAGGGATATAAATAACTGATTTAATAAACCTTTATTGAGTATCTATCATTTGTACTCTTGTGGACTCCAAAGACAGAGCATTAAAGAATCAAATATGTGCCCTTATGAAGATACGTTGTAGTTGGGTTGCACATAGAATAACATTTTAAAGTAAGTTAAATACATAATATGTAGGTCATTAAGGAGATCCAGGTGCTCAAAGAACTTGAGAGGTATTAACGTTTTAATAAAATCTAGAGAAGAAGCAGCCAACCTATAACTAATGGATCTGCCTGCACAGGGCTTCCAAAATTTGTTCCAGCAGTCTATCATGTCTTTGTTTCATCTGATGCTCTGAACTATCAGTTGTTAAATATTTGAATATCATTGCTACAAGGAGACATTTAATGTTTTCCCAGCAAGCATCACTCCTTATTTTTCTGGGTACAGCGAGCATTCCTTCAGAATCCTAAATTTGCCTTTTGAGTCCCAAAATGGTGGCTCTAAAGTTAAAGTTCAGTCCAAGGCTGGCCAATCACAAGCCTTCCCAAGGTTTGTAAAAATAGATCTGAGGAGAGGTTTGGAGCATCCTGTCAGCAAAATGGTGATCCACTGAGCAGAGAAACTGCTGGCTGATGTATATGTCTTCTTTTTGTGCGCCCTGGCCCTAGTTGAAAATGATCTTATGTAACTCATAAGAAATAATCTTAAGTAACACACCAGTCATGTGCTAGATACCATGGGAGTATCTATAAAGTAAACTCTGTCAGGGAGTCTCAAAATTATTACAAATGAACTCAATCTAATCACAGGTCTAAATCAGAGAGACTCACTACCACATAAAAAGGCTCTTTCAACTCTCACAAAACTCACATGTGGCTTACTTTAGATCAGTGACTTTTTGAGTCCATGTGGACAATTAAGTTGCAGAATCATGATTCCAAAGCTAAACTATCAAAGTTGGTAATATTAATAATTTTTTGTTTGCCAGAGTTTAGAAGAAAAGTTTTATCTATCCATTTAAAAAAATTCTACAATTATTTATGAAGCAATCAAATATGAGAATAAATAATGAAGATGAAATGCTGTGACAGTTCACAAGAAGTAGAAGCGGAATTTGGACTTTTCCATAAATATTCTAGCGTCAAAAAAAGGGCCCTAACTTTCTATTTGCTATGGTGTTCTTGCAATTTGGGTGACTCTTCCTAATCCTTTCAGTCAGACTCCTGTTTTTGACATCACTACGAATGTGAAGTTTAATCATTGGTCCCCAAATTTAGCTTTCAGCCCTATATAAAATTTGACTTTAGCATTAACCATTATACAATAGCTTTAGAATGTGATGAGTAACTCAAAGTACTGTCCACTTTACTACATAAGTTTATTCTTTTTTATTCTCCTAATGTTATTTTTAAATTATTTTTACATTGTGGGGTACAATTCAGGATTAGGTGCATAAGTGGCCATCGGTCATCGTACAGGTAAAGTTTGGGCCTTCCCTTGGTCTCCGCCTCGCCTGGTTTAAGATTGGGCACCCATATTGATGCTATGTGTCCCCTGTCCCTTGACAGTTTCCCTCTACTGCCAATCCCTTTTTTACAGTATTACGATAAATGTTCAGGGTTTCCACTTATGAGTGAGTACATACATGTGAGTTTATTCTTGTAGCCCAGTAATATGAATAAAAGTTTTCTTCAAAGTGTAGGAAAAATGATTACTGTTTATATATATTTTAAAATTATGACTTCAAGCTAACTGGCTTACAAGTGACAGACCCAAGACCATCACTTAAATATTGTAACTGTAAGTTTTATACTCTCTCTAGGTAACAGTACATAAATGTGTCATACGTCCGTAAACTAGCCGATTGTTTTGCTCTGTTTTTAAAACTCGTTCTCTAGGGCCATTATTGCCTTACTAAACTCTGGTGTGACCACGTGCTTTTTAAGCTATGGCCAGGCCATGTTTCCTGGCTTTGGCATCCTCCCCTACCTTGGGGAGGTGACTCTCCTCTATTTCTCTCTCTCCCATTTACTTTTAAGATACACTATATTTCCTAACCTATAAACAAACAAACACACTTTTCTCTATTATCTGGTTACTCCTTCAGGAATTAGCTTTGAGCAATTGGAGTAGAAGAGATTAGGTAAAACAAGATTAGTGAAGTGTCTGTTGTTTCAAGGAACAGAACCTGAGACCATCCACATAGAGAATTTATCGGAAAGACAACGGGAGCATCACAGGAAGAAGCCTTTGAACTTTGGTGATGCGGAACTTGGTTATTGTGTTTTCTGGATGGAAGGTGACTGGTTACCCTGCGTCTGTGACCTTGTCTTGTCTCCTCCTCTCAGGAGAAACATGGGCTTTCTTTTCTTCTTGAAGCTCTGATTTGGAGATTTGATATCTCCATTGATTCAGAGTCTCTGTTTCTCCTCAACTTTGTTAGGCTTGTTGCAGTGCTATTTCAGGTCTCGACTTTACTTATTTGTTTGTTTAATTTTTATTTTAAATATGCGGGGTACATTTCAGGGTTAGGTATGCAAATATTAGGCCTGGAGTTTACATCGAGCTTCAGCTCCAGAGCTTTCAGGATGTTTCCGAGTTGGACTTTTTTAAAAAAAAGATCAGTCTGCTTCTAACCAGCCAATTAGTCGACACTGTGTAGGTCAAATATATACTCTGACCTAATCTGACAAGGCCAGAAGAATGGTTCAATAATATAAATACAGGTGTTCCAGCAGGTCTATTACAAACAATTTGGCTTTTCCGAGGAAGTCACATAAAGGACTATGAAATTTTATTATAATTGCAGAAAAATTTACTTTGGATTTTTGTCTTCCACAAACTTACCTGAGCTCTTCTCTTCACTTTTGCTTCAATAGATACAGTCAACATTTGAAGATTTCCAGATGAAGGGGCTCAGAAAGTGTGGGTTATGTGTCCTTCTGGATAAGATCAAGCTATCTTGCCCTAAGGAATTTCTAATAACATCAGTAGCCGGGATAAAATTTTACGGAAACAAAAGCATGCAGACCATGACAAACCCAACTGTACAAGCTGTGACTGACAAAAACTTGTGTCAGGATTTCTTGGCAGCAAAATCAGCAAAGTCTGGACAAAACTACTATGGCTATAGCAGATTTAAAAGTACGACCTCTCAGGATTCGCTAGCAATTTCTGATGATCATGGATTTTGACATCTACTTTGTATTTATTTTATTAACATTTTATTTTGAAATAATTACAGACTTACTGCAATATTAGTACAAAGAACTCCTGTGACATTTTACCAGATTTTGCAGATGTGAAAAACTTATCACATAGAATATATAGGCACTTGTTTCCAAATGGCTCCAAAACTTTTATGTAAATATGTATGTATGTATTTCACATACATGGCTTTGTGTATATGTAAAACTTTCTGAAGCTTTTGAAAATGGGTTTCAGATAGATGCCTTCTGCCTCTAAATAATTTCTTAAAAACAATGGCTTTTTTACATAACCTCGGTATAATTACAAAAATCAGAAAGTCATCACTGATGCAGTAATTGTACCCAAGATGTAGACCTTATTCAAATTTGGATGACCTCTCCTCTAATGCTTTCTGTGGGTCTAGGACCCAACCCCGTAGCATACACTGTATTTAGCTACCAGTTCTTTGGAATATCCTTTAATTTGAAATGACTCTCTCGTCTGTCTTTGTCTTTTATGACCTAATACTTAGGAAGAATTCAGAATGCCTCTCAGTTTGAGCTTGTGTGTAATCTGTCGCGGTTATATTCCGATTCTGAATTTTGACGAACTATCAGAGAAGTGTTTGGGTTTTCTCAATATAACATACAAGGAGGCAAAGGATGTTCATTTTTCTATTACTGGTGATTTTAAACTGACCACGTGGCAGTGGAGGCGTGACAAACTCTCTGCTATTAAGTTCTTTTGCAATCAACAGATACGTTGTTGGGGGCAGCTTTGAGACTGTCAATGTCCTGTTTCTCACCAAGGTTTCATCCTTTAGTGGCAAGCATCCTTTTCTGGGACACAGTCATCGCGATGGTCACCAGGAGTGATCAGACCGAATTTTATCAGACAAAGCGCTTCAAATATCCCAGACTCATCCTAAAACCAGAGGAGGACTAGTATTTTCAAGCTTAAAATGATCATTTCAGCATTGTGATCCTATGCAGTTTGCCACTCAACTTCCTCAAGGAATGCCTCCTGTCTTGGGAATTGCAGGTGGGTTTTGAGGGAGTGAGGGAAACCAGACCAGAGGTGACAGGATTCTGATCTAGGGTGCTTTTGTCTCTCTCTCTCTCCTGCATTCTAGAGCCTGAAAAGTGAAGGCTTTGGGTGCTGTCCTTTAAGCTTCATTTGGTGATTGTTTGTTTGGGTTGTAGTTAAGTGTTGCTTACTTTTCCACTTAACAGGTCTTTCTCTCTAACAATTCTGATGTTAGATTTTACTCATTTATTTAAAAATGCCACACCAAGCAAGGCTGTGGCCAACACTTTTTTTTTTTTGAGTTGGAGTCTCACTCTGTCACCCAGACTAGAGTGCAGTGGCCGCTCCCGGCCACCGCAGCCTCGACCTGCTGGGCTCTGACCATCCTCCCACCTCAACCTTCCAAGTAGCTGGAACGACAGGCGCGCACTGCCACGCCTGGCTGGTTTTTTTATTTTTATCGTGGAGATGAGGTCTTGCCAAGTTGCTCAGGCGGGTCTCGAACCCGCGGGCTCAGGTGATCCACTCACCTCAGCCTCCCAAGGCGCGGGATGACAGGCTGAGCCACCCAGCCCGGCTGGACTTGCTTCCTTCAGCCACTCTTCCCTTCACGACATTGTGGCTTTTGCCTTTCTGAGCACCGTTCTGGTTCTTGGCTTAAGGTCAAGATCATCTTCGCATGGGATCCTTTCCCTCATCCTCTGAATAGATGAGAACGTAATTTACACAAACCTTCCGAGCTATCACTTGATGTTAATCTGACATTCTGATTCCATAGAGCATAACTCCTCTGCGTTTCCCCCGGAGTCACATTTTTCCTGATTTGGCTGCAGTAAGCGCCTTGTAGACTCACGGTCTCCTTGAGTCTTTGTAGTTCTTTTATGAGTAATATGGCACAATCTTCCAAGATAGATGCAAGTAACATATTGCAACTAAGATATGGCAACATTTATTTAAAGGGGAAAAAAATGTTGACCTACTCTGAGCAGAAAAGTGATGTGTTAAGGAGACATGCACTGTTTTATACTATGGCTACAAATCTGCTAAGCTTCCCCCTTAGGAAGGGTCAGGTACGGCGTACTCAGAATGTTTGTCAACCTGCTGGGGTCAGTATAGTCCTCGTTTATCAGGGCGTGGTGTAGAGTGACCGGGGTCTCTCAGTCTTGCTGGAATGCTGAAGGGGGCCTGACCAGAAACACGTACAGAATAGTCACAATGGGGTTAAGCACCTAAGGACTTACAGATTAGTATATTGGGCATTTTAAGTGTGTTTGGCTCTAAGCGTCCCTTGAAAAATATGAACTACGAGCGGATTATCTTCACCTTAAATGAATACATTGTGATTAGTTGTGAGCGAAGCATAGAGATTTCATTAGCTTAAACCTACACAGCATCATGAGAAAATATGTCTTGGAAAATGAAATGGGAATATGCCAATACCTAGTCCACCATGGCAGAATCACGAAGGTCTATATACTTCTGGTTTCACAGTCTCATCGCTAAAAAGTGAACCCTCACTGTTTTAGAAAATTAGATATTAAAAATACGAAAAGACTAGAAATCTCCTGAGACTGACATTAAAAGATGAGAGACTTTATCTGTAGTCATCACCTGCTGGGATCGTATAAGTCCAACATCCAGAGGGCCATGAAGGCTGTTTTATCTCACCGCTCTGGTTGGGTTTCAGTTCAGTGCTACAAGTTCCTATCTACCCCCCATTCACTGCATGGCAGGTCCTTTTATCCTTTTATCGGTAAACTCTGTCACATCTAAATCGGGAGAATGTTTTAAAGCGTCGAAGCAGATTTTTGTGGCCTGATGATTTTTCTCTGTGCTATTTTACAGGGACATTTTGTGTTTGTTTTCCTCTCACCAGACAGCCATTAGAAAATCTCCTTTGTCCTGGTGGGCCAAGCCAGAAGGTTACTAGTCCTTGTAGAAAAAGCTTATATCATCACATTCTTGTTCTAACGGCTTTTCATCTGCTCTTTACGAGCGTGCATATGTAGGTCCATAAAAAGCGAAGAGAAGGATCAGCTCCTGGGACTTTAACCCTGTGATTATTCGCGTAATTCCACTTAAACACACAGGATGCGTCATCGGAATTGACATTGCTTGGAAATCTGATACAGATAACCAAAGAAGACTAAAACCCAACTCCAGACTAGACTGTTTTATTCTGGTACGGGACAAACTGAATCTCCTATATCCCGATACCTGCCTACAGGTATCTTGTGTGTTCTAATAACGAGAGATTCTGGAAAGAGCTTAGTTGTGAAATTCTGCACAGTGAGGAAGGGCAACGTATCAATAAAGGAGACTGACAGTATCAAATCAGTATGGTGTGTGTTACAAAACGTGGTCACGAATGATGGCTTTCTAGCTGTACTATCTTAAGAAAATCTTCAGCCACCGTGACTGGCTCTCAGTCTTTCCAAACCTTTCTCTCACTGCTGGCTCTGCGGACCGTGTACAGTAAATAACCCAAAGCACGGACTGTCCCATTGGAGGATCCCTTGTTGATGAAATCATCATGGTTTTTACAGTCCAGCTCTCTTTTACAAGCTGAAGTGCTACAAGGGTCAGAGCCCTGCTTCATGTCATGTGGCAACTGCACAGAGCTGAACCCCCACCGTGAGACACTGAAGTGGCCAGCTGGCACGGTTGTGGCTCTCACATGTTATTTTGCCCACCCACACGGTGTGTTTCAAACCAGTAAATAAAGAACACACGGTAGTTTTGTAAATTTACCAACTATAAACAATTAACCCATTAGATAAAATACTCACTTTTTTAATAAGACTATACTGAAACTTAAGCACACTCAAGGAATAAATCCTTTCTAAATACAGGCCAGGGGGAAAAAAAATTAAAGGAAAACTCTTAAAATGCTATATGAGACAATGCAGTCTGCTACTTTCAATTTTCAGCCAAGAAACTACAGATCAGAACTAACTTTAGCAGTTTTAGTCATAATATTAACATGCAATATAATGTAAGAGATATTCAGGACTCCTTTCAGCAATCTAAAAACCAAGCTCTCTGAAGGAGAACACACTCTGTATTTAGTGGTCTGACATAGGACACTTAAGTCATGATCCAATTTCAGAGCATAACCCCAAAACCTGGCATTCTGATAAAGAAAACCAGTGAGATAGGTAAAATTTTTTTTCTTTTTAACATTTTTTAATTTTAAAGATGGGGGTACAACTCAGGGTTAGGGATAACATTTTCATTATTCAGGTACCCTTGTTGATGAGGTGTGTCCCCTCTCCCTCGGCAAACTCCCACTACTGACAATCCCCTTCTTATAGTATTAAGATAGTTGTTCAAGTTTCGCTTATGAGTGAGAACATGTGATACTCAGTTCTTTGTTTCTGTGATAGATCACTCAATATTATAGACTCAAAGACCTTCCAAGTTGCTGTGAAGTTCAATATTTTGTCCTTCTTTACGGCTGCATATAGGAACTCTCTGATAAACAGTCTTACTTGTTCAAAACAAAATTTTAATTCCACTTGCAAATGAATTTTATTTTATTTCCCTTTGTATTTATTTATTTATTTATTTATTTGAGTCAAGATCTCACTCTGTTGTCCAGACTGGAATGCTGTGGCATGATCACAGTTTGCCACAGCCTCAGACTCCCTGAAATAATCCTCTTGCCTCAGCCTCCTAAAGTGGTGGGATTACAGGTGTGAGCCACTACATCCTGTCCAAGAACTTTATTTTCTAAAATGATTAGTAAATGCATTAATAGCATTTTGTGCTGTAAATAATAAAATAACTGAATTAGAAATATATTTTCACTAACACAATGAACATAAATTGAAAGAAAATTTACATTGGATTAGATCACCGGTAGATCGATTTATATATACAGAGAGCGTGTATTTTTCCTGAATAAAATTTCTAGGTAATTTTATAGGTAAGAGATGATAAAAAGCATTTTTTTAAACATAAAGAACTCTGGTCTTTTACAACTTTAAGCTCCCTTTATTCTATGACTGTTTTTCAGCCATCTCTATTTATTTTTCATTTGTGGGGTGTTTCACTCACATCTCTGCATGAAATTTCTGCTGACTTACTTTGTAAGCTCTCCTCCAGTTTTTTTAAGTAAGTTAGAAACTGTTATTCCTGTTGGATGCATGCAGCCACCATGATAAAAGATAATCAAAGAAAATATTTTTTTTAAATGGGCCAGATTGTCCTAGAAGAGTAAATAGTTATGGGTGCTTTCATGCCTCCGTTGTGAGGTTTTATAGCTAGCCACAAGCACCCAGCATCACTTAAAAGTTTTCGAAGATTCACATCATCCGATGCATGTATTTTCCTACTGACCTTTTCTGACCAGCGATCCTTAGGTCAAAAATACAAGCTGTGTTGAGTGAACGAGAGTGGGGAAAAAAAAGAGGTAAAGCCAATGTGCTTCGCTAGCATAATGGACCACACCAAGTGTGTTCTCGGGATTTCTTTTTATCAATTCCCTAGTGAACACATTGGAAATGCCCTCCCTCCCTCCCCAAGGTGGTCTCTGCTTCCAGACAGTCTTAGCCAGCATTCAATGGTGGGAATTTGCCTGTGTCTGCAAGGAAAGACAAAGGAGAAACTGGAATGGAATTCCAGGTGAAGCGAAAGAAGAAAGCGAGGACACCTGCAAATGACTGATGATATGGGAGGGGCAAAGTCTGCTGAGACTCTTGTAACTTCCCTGTCTTCACAAGCAAGAAGACAAGAAGGTGGCACCCAGAACATCTTCCTGAGGAAAAGTCCACAGAGAACAGAAGGTCCTGGACTGTGCTACGTGAGGGTTTAACAAGATAATTCTTAAATACACAAAATGTAGCCATAAAGAAGGACAAACTTACGGACTTCACAGCAACTTGGATGGATTTGAAGTCTACCCTACTCAGTGATCTATCACAGAAACAAAGAACAGAGTGCCACATGTTCTCACTGATAAGCGGACCCTGAGTATTTACCATCATGCTCTGAGAAAGGGATTGACAAAGTAGTGGGACATTGTCGGCGAGAGGTGAACACAACATCCATAAGGTACCTGATCTCAAACCAGGGCAGGTGGGGACAAAGGGAGACCCAAACTTTACCTGTATGATGGCCAGTTGTATTCCTAATCTCGAAGCGTGCCCGGCATTGAGAGAGGAGAGAGTCAGAAGCTTGTCAGGCAGACAGAGGGTTTCAAGGAACATCTGCGGGGAGGCGCCCCCCCATCCCCATTAAATAATTGTTGGGTGGAAATGTGGATGGACTGCTCAAAGGGACTTGTGCAGCTTAAACACTGGAACCGTAGCCCAACCAAATGTCCTCACTTGCCCTTGGCTTATTTTAATGTCATTAACATACCAGTTGCATTGCAGTTTTGCTCCCAGTGGACTTTTCTACTGTACTTATGAGTAATATTCAAGATGAAGTAACTTTGGCCACGGACCGGCAGGTGCAATAAAAATTGGGTCTCAGGAAGTAAGGGGCGAATGAGATGTTGATGAGAGAAATGCCCCAGAAAAGATAAGATAAAAACCGCACCAAAAAACCTCCTAACACTGGTGAACCCATTTCGGGGCCCCTCTCGTTTGCTAGAGAGCTTTGTTGCTTAACAAACTCCTTTTTCCACTCATCTTTTTGGTGTCTGCGTTCCTTAATCTTCTTGGTCACGAGATAAGAACTCAGTGGACAATGGAGTCCAACACTCCTGCAACAACATCTTTACAATAAAATACATAAAAAAAAAAATAAAGACGCAACAGAAGGACTGAGATGTAGACAAAGAAGGCACGAGGAAGACAAGCAGGGCTACAGCTGGCTTGATGCAAGGTAGACGTGGGTGGTCCTGGCTCCTGCAGAGCTGAGAGCAAATCCAGAAGGAGTCTCCAAGACCGGGCATTTGTGTGGGGTGGGTCGCATGGTTGGGCCGAATGAGAACTCTGAATTTTCTAGAAGGAGTTCTGGAAATTTGCGTCACTAGGATGAGGTGTCATCATTTGAAACTATTACACAAGAGGTGAGTACAAAGGCTTCTCTGGGTCCAGAGTGCTAATCGTGACACCATAGAACCTGTCTCTTGTGGCGTCTTCCATCGCCGCATTCGATGTCAGTGCAATGGGGTACAGTGAGGGAGGAGGGCCCCAGTTCAAATATCACCCACTTCACAGTTTGGCATAAGCTACTTGTGTATTTTGCATACATTTTCTGTTTTTAAGTCACCCCATCAAAGTGCATCATATATTGACTGGTCTTAAACAGCATCGTTTTAAAAACTCTTCGACCTCCCCAGTGGAAGCAAAGAGCACATTTTTTTTTAACTGCATAGCTTTTGGAACTGGGCTTTTTCCTTCTTCTCTTTGTGATACATGTCCTTAAGTGGTTTAAAACATTCATTAGTTCTGATTTATGCCTTGTGTATAGAGACAGTAAACTATTCTCTCACTGTAATGGTTTCCAAGATACCATTTTATAAGTGACAAAGTATCTAGTTAACAAAAGAAACTGAAGTCATTAATAAGAAACACTGCTTTTCTAGAAACCCAAATATCTGCACGGCTAAGCTCTGAATAGAAATAAACAATTTAAAATTTTATGATAAGACAAATATGTCACTGTGACACTGCTGGAGGTATATACATTGAACTCCATTTTTCCCTGGATGGGGGAATCGCCTGCAGAGGAAATTCATCATCTGGAGTGTAGACTAGGAAGGAAAGATGGAATGACTAAAAGCATGTTCTCCCCCAATTAGGGGGTGAGAGTGGGAAGTAAATCTCATAGCTATTACAGAAAAATTCTGTATAAAAACTAAGTATAAAAAGATCATAAATCAAAACTCTATTTTGCAACCTATGCTGGTTGAATTCCTCCAGTGGGGTCTTCTCTTGAGGGTGCAGGAGTTTTCCCCCAGGAAATAGCCCTGACTTGTACAAACAGCATCACATAACTGTCTTAATTAGAGTGCAAATAAACTAATCCAAATCTTAGCAGAACAACAAAAAAATCTGTAGAAATAAATTTAGGGACGTCGTCTCTTCACTTCCTTCCTTCCCATCTCCAGCAATCATCCTGAACTCAAGAGATAAAATGTTATTAAGTAGGCTTAGGAACTATGTGTGGATATAAAATTCAGCTGGTATATTGCCATCTAGAAAGCAATTAATGGTAAGAACATTGATTTGTAAGTCGTGATTTGGTTGTTTGAGATGCTATCGTTGTGAAGGCATATTTCTCCTCTTGACAAATGGCTGAAAGAATAGGACAAATGCATCATTTACTTGATCATTTCCCATTTCTGAATCGGGTTTATGATATTTACAGTTATAAGTGGAACGTGTCCATAGCAAAATCAACATGAAGTTATGAAGATATCTAAGGAACATTTATAAAAAAAAGCTCGCAAAAGTGATCATCACTCTCTTCTTTTTTATATCTGTTAATTGTAGGCTCTAATCCCAAATTCAAGTTTAGAAAATTCTTATAACTCAAGCACATTTTTATTGTGTTCTCCTGTGATAAATAGAGTGAGTTTTCCCTTCTGGTATGAATCTGTGACCATGCAGCATGTCCCCTATTATGGAGGTAACTGCAGGGAATACAATCTTTAGTTCTCCATGCAGAATGAAAGTGGCTAACTATGCTCTTTGACAATTTATTCTCAGAAGTCTAAGTTTCCATCAGGCTTTCAGTTATGATGATTTGAAAAAAGGACAATTTATTGAGCATACAAGAGATTACCCAAATATTTTATAACTTTAGTGCCAACTTCAAAGAAGTAATGCATATGAAGGTACTTGCACAATTATTTTTCAAAATAATAATCATTTTATAAAACAATCACTATACACACACACACACACACACACACACACACACACACACACACACATTGATGAATCACCACATAATGGAGCTTCTAGGAAAAGTGGAGGCAGTGTTATTTCTATTATTGGTGGCAACTGACATAATTTTTTAACTCAGAGGATACAATGCTCATGGAAATCAAATTAGCATCTTGCTATAGGTATACTTACTGGGGCACAAAACCCTCAGGAGTCTATACAATACACGCAGTCTCAGCTGTCATTAGAATTTGGATCGCTTAGGGGACGTGTAGTGTGCTTTATATTTTATTATGAATTAATCTATAAATCTTCTAAATCATAGTGCCCTGGCATGCACATGTCAGAGCCTTCTGTATCGAGATAAAAGGTCACGATCTGTAGGTGCTCCATCCCACTTGCTCTGTCACCAGGAAGGATGTGAGCTTCCCGGAAGGAGTGTCCCCAGGGCTGTGGCTCCATGCAGCAGAGGCAGAGCTGGAGTAGCTGACAGGAAGAGCCTGATTGTCCTCTTTGCCATTAAGAAGCAAGCCTGTCCTTGAACTGGGTTCCATGGGGTGGATCTCAATGCGTATTGCCAGGGTAGCAACATTGGAGAAGGCAGGAAGTGATACAATTCTGGAGATATTTTAAAGGTAGAACTGAGAGATTTTTTTGATAAATTAGAGATGTGCAACGAGGTGGAAAAAAACTGAACTGAAAGATTCTTTTTTTTAAACCGGTAAATACGAATGATTGGTGAACCGCTTTTCTAAATAAAAGGAGTAGATTTGGAGAATGGGGAGATGAAAACAATTGTATGGGACATAGTAAATTTGAGCTACACATAGACTGTCATATGCAGCTCTCAAGTATAGAATTAGGTGTATGAGATTCATGGGGCTGTAAATTTTAATTTGGATGTCTTCACACTGGGAGATTTGGACAGGAGGAAAAGTTAAGACGAAAAAATAGGCCAAGATCGTGTCAGACTTGAGCATTAATCCAACAGTTAGTCATTGGAATGATGAGGTGGAGAGAAAACTGAAGAAAATCTCCAGTGAGAGAGAACAAGAGACAGAGATACCAGAAGAAGATGTTTCAGGTTTGGGAGATAGAGGTCAAGATGTTTTTGAAGTCACTGAATCTTAATTTTTTCACATGTTGATGGAAAAACTCCCTTGATTACAGAAGAGCACAACTGACTTTTGAACGGTGCAATGTTGCTAAGGTAAGACATGTTCTACGTAAAGGTGAGTGACTATGCAATGACTTTGACTTTCAAAAAGTTGCATTTTTTTAAAGGGTTTTTTTGATGTGAACTGTAAATTAACTTTGACAAAAAAAAAAAAACAGAAAGGGAGAAGTTTAATATGCTTAACGGTAATGGTTGCCCGGAAAAACATTCCAAATCCCGTCAAAATGTATTCTACTAAATACACAAAAGCTGTGCTCTCTGCATAAGTTTCTGCTTGGTCAGTAGTTAATTTTACACAGGTCTCTGGTTTAGGAAGAAATATTTTGGACTGCTATAACTAAAACATATTGTTAGCTTAAGCTTTTCTCTTGTGCTTTCCTTTTTTGTTGTGTCAATCGCATGTGTAATGCTGAATCTCAGAGCACCCGTGTAGATACAATTGTATTATTTTTAAAATGATGAATCAATTATATGAAAGTTTCATTACACAAACACTGAAAATGAACATGAAATTCACTTGATACATCTTAAAAGAAGCTTAGCTTTTGTTACAAACATATTAAATCCATTACCTATTCAGTGCCAGAGCAAATGCAGTTCTATCATGAAAAACAATTAGGGATGCCTTAGGCATACTGAAAGTATACAGCAGCACACATTTGGAGCAAATACTTTTAATTGTGGAACTAATGTGTAATAACAAAATAATTAAAACCTTTTGTTTACTTAAGAAAAACTTCACCTGTATAATTCTTTGGTGCCAGTAGGTTTACTTTTCTTTGATGAAGTATCTTCTGTGATGAAATTAAAATTGTTTTAGTTTACTCTTCTGTGCTAATATGCGGATGCAATACTCCTAAAATGTATTTTTAAAAATTCTCATGTAAAATAAAGTTTTCTAATTCCAACTCTTCCAGTAATAAAATATTTGTTGAAAAGAAGCCTTTGTTATGAGGAACCGTGTTATATGTTAATTTACTATATGACCACATGTGCCCTGGAAAATATTTTCAAATTAAACTATTTGTTTAAGTAAACCAAAATTGTATTTGGGTACATTCAATCAAACAACCGATGTCTGTTTCTGGTGGAAATACTTGTTTAACTTTTAATTTGTTAAAGATTCCTTCGATCATAGCATTGTTTACTTTTAAGACATTGGGGATGATATGAAATGTTTGTAATCTGCAAAGACAAGATTGCAAGTTAAAATGTCGTCAAAGGATTTAAATTTATTTCAGACTATGTAAAGGGCAAAACTCTGCCATAACTAAGTAAAGTCCAAAAATGCAATTGTACAAAATGTGGGTTAAGGCAGTGCAAGGTTAAAAAAAAGTATTTTTTAAACTGCTCTTTTAGTCTACTATGCTGCAAAGAAAAAAAGGAGAAAAGAATTTGTTGTTAATTTCCCTTTAATGTTAGACCAAGTCGAAAAACGAACTGACCATTACAGAGAAAGTATGCACCCTATATGGACCTGAGAAAGACCCAGAAGATCAGGGGACAGTCCCTTCTCACCATCTTGTACCTTCCCCTCCTTGATTCCCTTTGGGCTGGCAGGACCATTGACACTCTTCACCAGTACCACACCATCTGCATTTTGACGTGAAATGTAAATTAACTTTGACCAAAAAAAGAGAGAAGGATTTTAATATGCTTAACTGGGAGGGTACCGGAGGGTTTTACTGCAATTGAGCTATCATCTATTCAAAATATTTTTATTTGTTGGTACATTCATTATCTTCTTTATCGCCAAGATTTATTTACTCCTTGTTTATCTGAATGAAGAGTTGATTGTAATTGCCTTCCTCATAACTTTCTAGACAGTGTTTGTTTAATGAACAAGAACAGTTTTTCCAACTAAAGAATAGTCTTTCAGAATGTCAGTGGCGTAGTTACAGTTCTCTAAGAAAACTGCCAAACACCTTGTGTGTATTTGCTTCTTAGTCATTTGTAGGATTGGTCAAAGCGTATGTTTTAAGACCGTCTGTTTCGCTTAAAAGCAAATGTTGTTTGCAATATTTTCTTTAAAAAACAGAGCTCTATCTGAACCTGCAGTTTATTTCTACATTTACTCTTTCTTCGCCATCTAGAGGGGCTTGTAGTGGCCATTGCAAAAACCAATATAAGCAACTCACAGTTTTGTACTTAAGGTGTGGCAGTGAAACACAAGTAAAGAAAAACCCCTAGAAATGTGATTAAAGCTATAAAGAAATACCAATGAGGTTCAGCAGTACCACAAAAAGGAAAGTAGATTTCAAGACAAAACACTCTTAAAGACAACGTTTTTAAAGGGTATGCCAAATTAAAACCTGGGGAGAAATTAAATAGATTAGAATTTTTTTTTTTAAGTTACTACTTATACTAGAGCAAAATTATTTTCAAAGACTGACAAAGGGCATGCTTACTACCCTTGTTGAAAGGAAATTAAGCAGGAGAGAGTTACCATGAGCAGAAATATCTGTTAGTTCTCTCTGATATAGGGCTCTAGAAAACTTATACGAGGGATTTATAAGACATAAAATGTGCAACTTTATAATGAAAAGATGATTACATTTCATATATGCCTCCCTTAGGGAAGAAAAACTATTATTTAAAATGAGGTTAGCCAGCAAATACAATTGTTTAATTTCAGCATGGGGTTGGATCCCGGACTTAGCTTTATAGCCATATTAGCAAGCATTAGTTTTGGCATGTTTTTCTACCAAATCCTTTTAACATGTCTTTTGGGAGGTAAGCATAAAGATTATCAGAGTTCTTTAAATACCTTTATCCACCTTCTCTATGACCAGTTCCAAGATGAAAACACAAGGGAAGCTTTTCAGTAAATAGCATTGCAGTGCTCTGGGATATTACACAGTGGGAACCCCAAAGTACCACCTTCAGTGGCTATATTATTTTTCTGTAAATCTACCAGAGGTGAAGCAAAGTGTCTCCAAAGGACTGAGGCTATTAATAATTTCATTGTATTCAGGATTTCCTAAGTCTCAATGTTCAATTTGGAGATATTTTTGTTCAAAGGAAAAAAATTTTAAGAAAAGTATATAACGTGATCTTTTTTTAATCAATATTTTTTATTATGATATTGTGGGGTACAGTTAAGGGTTAGGTATGCAAACATGCTTCAATCAGGCCCCCTTGTTGATAAGAGGAATGTGGTCTTATTAAGTCATTTTGAATACAATGTTCTTGCATTGTCTACATATGTTCTTGTTTCATATCTAAATTGTTTGCTTGAAAATATGTAATGCTCATTCCATTTTAATTTATTCTATTTGCATTATTCAATTGTGCTATAAGTCACATGAATTCTCCTAGTATGATCTTAGTAAATGCAGCTAGCAAAGATTTAAATTATTATTTCTTGGCTTTCTTGGCAACTTGCCTCTTTATAATACGTAGCACTTTATAATTCCTTCTGACAACTCTTTATCAACTAGTGTATAATTAACCACTCTCTTTTGCTGCTTCTCTTAACTTTTTAAACAAATTTCCATTAAACACAATTTTATTGTTTCAGTAGGACTACACTTCATTTTGTTTTAGTTTAAATCTTATTTTAAAGTTCTGGGGTACAAGTTGGGATTGTATAAATAAGTGGTTTAGGTACAGGTGAAGTTTTGGCCCACTACTGCCAATCTCTTTTTTGCAGCCTTATGATACGTGTTCAGGGTCCACTTGTGAGTAAGAACATGTGGTAATCAGTTCTTTGTTTCTGGGATAGATCACTGAGTATGATAGACTCCAGATCCATACACATTACTGCAAAGTCCATAATTGTGCCCTTCTTTATGGCTGCACAGTATTCCATCATGTATATGTACCACATTTTTTAAAATCCAGTCCAGTTTCGATTGGCAGCAGGTTGGTTCCACGTTCTCCTTAAACTTTTTAACTGCCCTCTGTGACTCTTATATTGCTTTCCCTTCTCTGCTCACTGTGTAAACATTAGTGTTCCCTAAGTCTCAGAGCTTTGCCCTGAAAGTATCATTCTCTCAAATGCTGAGCCATTTTATCTGCTCCTGTAGTTTCAGTATATTTCAATATGTCAGTCTCTTATGTCTACAATTCTACAAAGTCTCCCCTAAAACCTTCAATTGCTGTATACCTCAATTGATGTTTAAATAGAATGTTTTAAAACATAAATTTGAAACAGACTTTTCTCAGTTTCTATTTGATTTACATGGTCTCTTGTTTATGCCTTTTAATTCAATTGTAGTCATTAAAATAGGTTCTCAAGATATAAAATTGGGAATGTTGCCTCACAGAAAAAAATTTTGGTCCGAAGAGCATGCAGGTTGTGCATACTTGACTCAGCCCCAGCTAAACGTAACTCATTGTAACCATTAGTCAATAACTCAGTTGTCAAATAATTTTTTCAGAAGGTATTATCTTTAAGAAATTGTATTTTCTATTGTATTTTTTATTGTGTATTCTATTGTATTTTTTATTGTGTTTGTATTTTTTTATTGTGTAACTGACCAATGTAAACTAAGTATGCTTATTTCCTGGTAATTATATTTAAAGGAAAGTCTTAAAAAGTTGTACATAGTTTCGTATTTTTCTAATGGATACTTAATGTACTATCACAGGAAGAAATAAAGTTAATTTATACAGAGATTCAGTTTACAACCTAATGTCGAAGTAAGCTTTCCTAGACATGAGTATCTTTCAGACAGAAGTGGTAAGGAACAAATCATAAATAAACATTATGTAGAATTACTTAATTCTGTAATGTGTTGGAGGCTTCTTTATAAGCAGTAAACCATCATTCCTCAGTGAAGAGCATCCTCTGAACGTACAGGAACTGGTTACTTATTAGAAATTGTTGAATGCATTAACTCAGAGAAATGTTATTGAAATGTTGCTTTTGAAACAGCCCAAAGCAGAACTTTCTCATACAAAGAAGTTGGAGACATCTTGAAGTTCAGTATTTTGTGCTGTAGTCAGTTTTTTAAAAGATATTAATCATTTGATTACAGATTCTTGTGTCAAAGTGACTTTTTGTGTGTGCGTCTGACTATTAGTCCTTTGGGCCAACACTGGAAAAGATATTCTCATGTACGTTGACCTAGGAATAGGTATAATCTAATTTCAGTTTACTTTGCTATAAAAACCAGTTTGTTCCAGGGTCAATTCATCCGAAATAATTATAGTGATACATACATATATATGGCATAGAGATAACTTCATATATGTGTGTGTGTGTGTGTGTGTGTGTGTGTGTGTGTGTGTGCGCGCGCGCACGCGCGCCCATCTTTGTTCCTTTGGAGTGATTATTCAGAAACGAGCTTCTAGTTATGTTTCAGCTTATAGTTGTAGAATGAAAGAAGTGTGTTAGATATTTTACTGTGATATAGAATAGGAAAATTAAATGCCATCAAATTCAGATATCTACTGTGAAATGATATACTGCCTTATTTTTGTAATTATTACCAATTTATAACAAATGCAATACATTGCAAAGGAGATGCTTGCAATAGCTTATAATTTTTAGATCAATACAATCTCTATAGACTAAAATGCAATAGAGATCACATAAAATCACATTGAGCAGGAAATCAGAAATGAATATTCTTCTGTTCTTTGGTTTATCTGTTCCTGTTAATACTATTAATGTTTATTATAATCCCTTAAAGTAACATTCAGCAAAATCCAGAAGTGGAGGGAAGAAACACCAAAGAACCTGTGGATCACAGTCCAGCTAAGAGATACACGCATATTTTAACTAAAGAACTTAACACTAAGAGTCCATAGCCAACCATTAAAAAATGGATATGTAATAACAGAGCAACAGAGAAATCACACCAGAAGCAACTGTTAGAAGCACGTGTTGCCTCTAGATCTTGAAGAATGAAAGGGATGCTTGGGAGGACTAGAGCTGTAAAGTTTCCAGGGAGAGCCTGGTCCTGCTGAGCTGCGGTCCCCTTCCCAGGGGTACTGTTCAACAGGCAGGAAGGAGTATCTCAGAACTTGCAAGAAGGATCCTCAGGGCTGGGACTCAGACTCAGAGGGAGGGATGCTGGCCAGCTCGTTCCTGCATCATTCAGCGCTCAGGAGCGCAAGTGCTGGAAGAAATCCAAACCGTGGAACTGAAATGAAGCGGCCCTGCTGTTTTGAAGACATGAAACTGTGAGCCACTGTGTGGAGCGGGAAGTTAAAAGGAAGCAGAGAAAGGAAAGACGTTCTGCAGCATCCTCCAGCCTCCACTCCTTTTTAAAAACTGCCTCGTGGTAGAGCGTGGCAGAAATCCAGCTAAAAAAGACCTACTAACAAAGACGCTGGTTGGCAGAGCCCCACCTCCAGCGTCATGGACCATTGTGTAGACACGTGGGCCAAAGATGAATGAAGGCAGCTTGATAACTAACGAGCTCAAATAAACACAACTGAACTTTAAAGATGGGAAAGTTTGGGAGATGCATCTTAAAATCAAATTGAAACAGCACGTTTTGCTGATCTCCAAGTCCTAAAGGTGACACGGCGTGGTGGAATTTGGAGAATCTTTAAATAAGTTTCTGATTGCTGCTCTTAAGTAAGTTCTTGTGAAAGATATATATGTATATACACACACACATATGTGTAATGCATATATCTGTGTGTGTGTGTGTGTGTGTGTGTGTGTGTGTACACACACACACATTTATAAAATAGTTGGCTTTAATTCTTAAGTCACATCCTATAAAAGCAGTCACATTTGCTAATTAGCTATCAAATTGTCTCACCTCTATTTTGTGCAGGTAAACAGTCCCAGAAATTTTTACCAAAAACTATGGTCCTTAGTTTTGGGTGGAAGGAAACTGAACGAGAGAGAAGATGAGAATTGCTGCAGAATTTTTTCTGTATTCATCTTTTGCCAAAAGGAGAATAAATTATACTACATCCGTCTCTAGTGGGAAGTACCCCTCCAAAAACAAGTAACTGTTACTTGTCTGACCTATTATAGCTATCCGTAAAGCTATACTTAATGAAAAAGAAAAGAACTAGATGTGCAGACATTTGAGTATATCTCTTCTTGGAAGTGTAATTATAAGAAATTTATTTAAATATCAAAGACATATTTATAGCAATTTTGTTACTCAGTAGCATGCATTTGGAAAAACCGTAAAAATAATGATTTTTATGACCAGCCTTTAAAAAGCAGCTAACAGGCGGGGCTGGTGGCTCAGCCTGTCATCCCAGCACTTTGGGAGGCTGAGGTGAGTGGATTACCTGAGACCACGGGTTTGAGACCCGCCTGGGCAACTTGGCGAGACCTCATCTCTACAATAAATCAAAAAATCAGTCGGGCATGGTAGTGCATGCCTGTAGTTCCAGCTACTTGGAAGGCTGAGGCGGAAGGATCGCCGGAGCCAGCAAGTCGAGGCTGCGGTGACCGGGAGCAGCCACTGCACTCCAGTTTGGGCAACAGAGTGAGACTCCAATTCAAAAAAATAAAATAAAATAAAAAGCAGCTAACATTTATTGAGTCCTTGCTCCATTTCCTGCACTGTTCTTTGGGTGGCAGATGCACTGGTAAAGAACTCGATACTTGTCCACGCCCTCTTGCACCTTTTATTCCAGCAAGGAGCAGCAGTCAAAAAGCATATATAGCATGTCACCTGGTAACAGATGGCATGGTGAGAAATAACACAGAGAAGAAGTATGTGTCTGTTAGCAGAGGGGGCTATTGTTACAATCCTGAGTTATAAAGCAAGCCTCACCGAGAGAGGGTCTTGGAATATGTATGAACAAGAAGTGAGGGAGGGGGAATTGTGGACATCAACATTGTTTGGGCAACGCCATGTCAGGTAGTGGGAGGTAAGTGCAAAAAAATAAAAAACCCCTCAAAAAACAGAAAGCCCTAAGACCAGAGCAAGCCTGGAGTGTTCGAGTCATTACAGGGAGACACATGTAACAAAATAAGCAAGCACAGAAGAAGCAAAGCAAGAGGCTATCCATATAAGGAGGGCAGGTGACACTGGACCTTGTGGAGACTGACCTGGCTACCGTGGCTCAAGTGGGTTACAGCAACAGCAGCATTGATGTGTCAACTCTCACACCTAGATTTTTAATACATTTTGAGTGAATTTTTGTAAATGATGAGAGATAGGAGTCCAATTTCACTTTTCTGCACATGGATATTTGATTTACTCAGCACCATTTATCAAAGAGACTGTCTCTTCCCCCGTGGAAGTTCTTGGAATCTTTGTTAAAAGTCAACTGGCTATAAACATGCAAATATATGCCTGAGTTCTCTATTTTGTTCCATTAGTTTATGTGCCCGTTTTTAGGTCAGTACCTTGTTGTTTTGGTTACCTTAACTCTGTAGTAAAATTTTGAAGTCTGGTAGTGTGATGCCTTCAGCGTTTTTCTTTTTATGCTCAAGATTTTTTTGGCTATCTGGGGTCACTTGTATTTATATATAAATTCTACGATTGTTTGTTATATTTCTGTGAAAAATGCCACTGGTATTTTTACAAAGATTTCATTAAATCTGTAGATCACTTTTGGCAGTATGGTCATTTTCATAATATTAATTATTGCAATCTATGAACAGAATATGCTTCTACTTTTTGTGTCCTCTTTCATTCTTTTCATCAGTGTTTTATAGATTTGCTTGGAGATTTTTCACCTCCTAGGTTAAATTAATTTCTATTTTTTTGGTAGTGATTGTAAATGGGATTGCTTTCTTGATTTTTTTCACTAGTGAGTGCACAAAATGCTATTAATTTTTATATGTTGATTTTGTATACTGCAACTTTACTGAATTTGTTTATGAATTTTCAGAGTTTCTGTGGAGCTTTTGGGATTTTCTATTGATAAAATGATGTCATCTCAAACAGAGACAATTTGACTTTCTCCTTTCCTATTTGGATGGCTTTATTCTTTCTCTTACCTAGTTACTCTGCTATGTTTAATAAAACTGAAAGTGGTCATCCTTATCTGGTTACTGATCTTAGAGGAGTCTTTCAACTCTTCTTCATTCAGTATAACGTTTGCCATATCCAGCCTTTTTTGTGAAAATGTACATTGTCTCTACACCTAACTTACTTAGTTTTATTTTTAATTTTAGTAAGTTTTATGGTAGCATTCCATGTAAGATGAGAAAACAAGTAAGGTCCATAGTTAACAATTGAGTGTATTGGATTTCAAATTCTCTTTAATATGTACTCATAATAAATTAAGAAAAAAGTTAACCAAGTAAAATTAGAAACACACTTAATTACAAGTAATTATTTTAGCAACTGTATCATAATCTTCACAAAATAAATGTAATTCATCTCCACTTATTACAAAAAACATTGGTAATCCAACAGAATATATAAACAAAAACATCACTTATTATCTCAAAATATTATCTATTTTTTATGTATTCATCTGTAATATCAATTCCTTGTTTTGCTTTTTTTTTTGGTTGTTTTTGAATTGGAGTCTCACTCTGTTGCCCAGGCTGGAGCACAGTGGTATGCCTGGGGCCACTGCATCCTCCAGCTGATGGGCTCAATCATAAAAAAGATATTGACTTTTAGCAAATGATTTTTCTGCAACTTTTGAGATGATTATGTTTTTGATGTTCATTCACATTTATTGATTTGAGTATGTTGAACTATCCTTGCATCTTGGAAGACATTTCACTTATCATGGTGAAGGATCTTTTTAATGTGCTGCTGAATTTACTTCGCTAGTTCAGTGTTGTGATTTTTGCATTGTATTCATCAAGGATATCGGCAACAGTTTTTTTGTTTGTTTGTTTCATTTAAAATTTTTTTTTTTTCTTTTTGGTGTGTGTCATTGTCTGGTTTTGGAATGAGGGTAAATTTAACTTCACAGGAAGACTTTGTAAAAATCTCTTCTCTTCAATTTTCTGGAAGACTTGGAGAATAACTGTTATTATATGTTATGTTATATGTTGTTATATGTTATGTTTGGCAGAATTTTGATGTGAAACCATGTCCCGGCCTTTTCTTTAATAAGAACTTTTTATTACAAATTCAGCCTTGTTATTCATAATTGGTATGTTCAGGTTTTCTGTTCCTCTTTGTTTCAGGCTTGGTAGGTTGGATGTGTCTAGGAATTTATTCATTTCTTCTAGGTTTTCTAATTTAATGGTGTTTACCTGCTTATAATTCTTTCTGAACATTTGTATTTCTGTTTTAACAGTTGTAACGTCTTCTTTTTCATTTCTGATTTCAGTTATTTGGATCTTTCTTCTTGACTATTCTAGCTAACAATTTGTCTTTGTTTTCTTTCTTTTTTAAAACAAAAAATTCTGCTTCATCTTTTATATTGCTTTTTTAAGTCTCAATTTTGTTTATTTCTGTTTGATTATTATTATTATGTCTTTCCTTCTACTAATTTTGGGCTTGATTTATCTTTTTTAGCTCTTTGAGATGAATCATTAAATTGTTTACTTAAAACATTTCTGCTTTTTTGGATATAGGTATTTATTGCTATAACTTTTCCTCTTAATACTTATTTTTCTAAATCTCAGCTGTTTCATTTTATTGTGTTTCTATTTTCATTTTTTCAATACATTTTTATATTTTCTTCTAATTTGTCCATTGATGCACTGGCCTGTCAGAAGCATGCTGTTTAATTTCCATGTATTTGTGCAAGTTTAAAAGTTCCTCTTATTATTGATTTCTAGTTTTATTCTGTTGTGGTCAGAAAAATACTTGACATGATTTTGAGTACTTTAAATGGATTAAGAAAAAATGTTTTGTGGCCTTATACGTGGTCTTTCCTGGAGAATGTTATATGTGCAAGCTCACTGAGAAGCAGACACAAAGAACTAATACAGCCGCCCACCAGGTCTGCAAATATTAAAATGCGAACACTGCCAAGAGTTTAGAGAGATCTGGGAAAACAGAATTCCTGATGCATATGTAGTTCATGGGAGAACAGAGTAGAGTACCTTCCTAGACAGACTATTACAGCACTTAGTCAAAGTTAGCATATATACATATTCTTGCACATACTAGTATATATCACAGACATATACACACTCAGAGAACCTACCATCATTCAGTCCTTCTTTGTATATAGTCCAGTATAATTCCCACACTATTTCATTAGAGGGCAAATATACAGATGTTAATCACCCTGCATTTTGTGGTAGTGAAAAGTTAAAGATAATGTATGGGCATATTAATGAAGAAATAAATAAGTGAAATGCAGTGAATCCAAAGTCAAGAATACTATGTAGCCACTGGAAATACCAAACTATATGTAGACACAATCATGTAGACAAATTTTGATATTACAGAAAGAATGTTGCCACTAACCTAATACACATTTTATGAATTACCATATATAGATGACCTAATAAGTGCTGTTTATTTACAAGAACACATGCAATGACAAGGATATGTGTCTAACTCATTAAACACTTGCTAATGTGTAGAGAGCAGAGTAGAAATGGAGTTAAAATAAATGGATGATAAAGTCATGCTATTGAAAAATTAAGTTTTTTATTGATAATAGGCTAGAACTTTTTGCAGGTCTCTTCTGCTCTGAAAATAGCGACTACAGTCAAAAAATCAAACAAAGAAATCTGAATTACTTGGTTTTCTAAAGAAACCAGGAAAGGTGGCTGAACCAGCTGAACTGTCCAAATGTCACCCTAGCAACCATTTATTCCTCAATTCACAGTTCCTAAAATATCCAAAAAAATACCAGGTCTTCTGCCTAGCGAGGACTGTGCTCACTCCTTCATGCTCCACTCCACCATGTGATGAGACAGTTCCACACCGTAAGCCAAGTGCATGATGGAAATACCAGGAGAATCACATGTGGGGCTTGAGAGAGCTGAGACAGCAACACTATAACATCCACAGGACTTTTTACATTGGGGATTAGATCTAGAGGCAGAGATAAAGTAGAGACCTGGCCCAGGCACGTGTGTGGGCCCAGACACCCTGAATCTGTCTGGTTCTCATAGAGAAACGACTCTGTACATTTCTGAACTCAATTTGCTGCACATGAGACAATCAGGACTGAGCTACACATTCAGTTCTGTGAAGTTCAGAAACATGCAGTGCATGTGCATATGGATCGAGGTGCCTTGAACATCACTCTGACTCTTGTTTGGTGGAAGAGCCTTCTTTGTTTTGGTAATCTCATTCAAGAGAGAATAAAAATAGCATCAAGTTGTGTGGTCATCAAGTTTCTAAAATGGTACATTCACAATTTGATACAGACTCGAAAATGGGGGGTTACACTGGGATATTATTATTATTATTATCATATTATGATTTTTGAGCTGGAGTCTCACTCTGTCACCCAGGCTGGAATGCAGTGGCACATTCACGGTCACCCCAGTGTCAATCTACTGGGCTCAGGTTATCCTTCCACCTCAGCCATCCAAGTAGCTGGAACTACCGGTGCACACTACCATGCCTGCATAATTTTTAAAATTTTTTATTGAGACGAGGTCTTGCCAAGTTGCCCAGGCCAGTCTTGGACCCGTGGACATAGGCAATCTACTAGCCTCGGCCTCCTAAAGTGCTGAGATTACAGGCTCAGTCACTGAGCCCGATCAGGATATGATTCTCATTTTCTCATCCGTATTTCAAAAGTTATACTCTTTAGCAATATATTTTTTAAAAAACTTGCAGAAAATAAGGATTAGGCAAGCAAGAAATCAAGGATCCATCTTGAGCACCCTACTGGCTCTTCCCCATCCTATTTAATCTATCACTTTGCCCTATTTAGCTTATGGACCATTTGATGCTTTGAACTATCCACTGATTACCACATTAACTTTCATTCTCCTAAGCTAAGCTAGCATCATCTCTAAACCCCACTGCTCTAAGTGTCCCTGGGCTTGCAGAACTCATGGTGACCCTGCAAGCAGCTATAACACTAAAGCAAGAATGGTAAGTTAAAGACCCATTTCTAATCAGATTGCCACCCCAGGGCCATTCTCCAACCCCACTAAAAGTATTTCATGGGTTTAATCTTGTGTATAGGTCAGAATCAAAGAGAAAGTTGGATAAAAATAGGTTAATCTGGCCTACAGCCCCTGGATCTACTGCCTCCCGCTAAAATAGACCACTAAAATAATCTAGTAAACAAACCATGTTTAGTTTATTAGATCTAGTGTGATGAGGGAAGACACCCACCTTAACAGTCTTACTAGTATTTCAGAAGCAGAAGTCCAGGGGAGAATATTTATAGAATTTTGAAATCTGAACTCAAGTTGTATAAAGAGAGTTTTTCAAGTCAGGGAAGTTATTAGGATTGGGCATATTTTGCATCACAATGAGAGTTTAGTTTTGGGGGACTCAGGATAGAAGTGAATTTAGTTGAGGTCACTGCTGTTCGATAAATGAGCTGGTTGTCCAAGAGAGCAATGCATTCTTCTGATCGATTAACCATTTTCCCAGATTAGCAGCTGTTTATTTAGATAGATTGACAGGTAGAAATTTCCCAAAGGAACTGGATATGGCAACTATTGGTTTGCAGCTTATTTTTCAGGACAAGAATTCCTCAGAACCAGTAGAAAAATCTGTTGAATCACGAAATCAGCTCTTAGTCTGGTGATCTCAGGTCTTAGTCTCTGGTAATTAAACTCTGTAGAGGAAGGTGGTCCTAGTTGTCACTTCTCAGTGTGAGTTTATCCTAACTCTTCTCTGTCTTCTCCAGCCATAACCCCTTGTACAGTACCCGGAAGTTAAATAGACGTTGGTTCTGCCTTCACCATTGTTTCTGAAAATGGTCTTCCTTCCCATTTTTCATGTTGTTAACTCCAGTACCATCCTTCTTCACAGCTCAGTCACACCCTCCTGGGAGAAGTCTTTCCAGGCACCTTTGCCTAGGCTGACTCTCTCTACACTGTGCTTTCATAATTATATCAATTTCTCACAGGTAACACTCACTGTAGTTATGAATGTACTTTCTTGCTTGATTATCTGACGAAGGGGCAAATCCTCCACTAAACCGAGGCTTAGGAACTTGGGTTCCATGTTGCTTGGGCTCACGCTTAGACTCTCAGAATCTGATACACCAGCAGTCACAACTTGGATATTCAAGTACTTAAATGGACAGTTGAATGAAAAACAACTCCCTATCCAGACAATATTTATTTTACCTTTTCCCAAAAGTAATATTTTTCCTTTCTACAAAAAAAAAAATAATATCCAGAATAGTATCCTAGCAAGCATGGTGGGGACTCAGCATCTTATAATTTAAATATTCTAAAAATATGAACTTAAAAAAAATCCCAAGTTATTGAATTGGGAATTATCAGTCACAGAAATTAACCAAAGTGATCCATGAAAATTAGTAGTATTCAAAGCATTTTATCATATAAGAATAAAACTGTTCAAAATAGGAAAAAAATGTTCTTACTTTTTATTGTACAGAAATTTCTTGGGAGGCAGTGTGTAACCAAACTTAAATACGGGAATCTAGTGTTTAGCATCTGTGAACAGTAAAAAAGTTGCTTTATTTATTATAATAGGATATGCTGAGAAAAATTATACATAAAACTAATAGTTTAAAATAATGTATTTTTAAAATATATTTTTCTTAAACGAGGTTTAGTTTTATGCGATGGGGAAAATGACCAAAAGCATACACACACCCTCTCTCTCTCACACACAAGGATTTATGAGGAAAAAAAAAATCAAAACATTAAATAAACCATTCACTTCTTCCTTTCAGCAAAGGCTAAACTTAAGTGAATCGAAATTAAATAAAACTTACGAAGCATCTACTGAGGGCCTAGCACTGAACTAAGTAGTTTAGGATGGAAACAGAAGGTTGAGGAGACAAAGTCTCTTTCCTAACCAGTTCTTAACTAGAGGAGACCAATAAATAAGCAGCTGAATGAAATATATTTATACAAGGTCAAATGATCGTGGACATGAGTATAACTGATATGCCAATCGGCAGAGTTATGAAAGATGTGACTATCAAGGAAGACATGGAAAGAGAAGAAGCAACACAACAGGAGACTTTGGAAGAATGGAGCCCAAGAAAACACGATAACACATTTACTGATACCCTTTTTAAACATTGTGTTTCTAGGTCAATGAGTCTGTCCTACGAAGAATAATCCACTGTCAAGACTTACCATCCTGTTTATATGAACGTGCTGATTGTGACGACTTAGTTCTTATAATTAGAAGAGCAGAACACACACACACAAAATGCTCCCAGAGTTTTTGGCACAATGAAATGGTAAGAATGCGCCTCATAATTATGGAAGCCAGACTTATCAGAGGCCCAAGTATCAAAATTGGGAAACTCTTCTTCATAGGGTCCTCTCATTTCTGCATATCCTCTAAGAAGAGGTACACATAGCACCTTGTTCCAGATGATTGTTTTCAGGGATATTTGTAAAGGGAACAACTTTTTGAACAATGTCATATTCCAGAGGAAAAGACAGGTATACTTCCCACCCATTGTAAACACAAAGGTTCTTTTAGCTCAAGTTTTCTTCCCTTAATTCAACCCACTGCACCTGCTAGCATTCATCTCATCTCTTCTGCAAGTGCTGTGGGGGTGGGGGGATTTATGCAAATGTGTGGATGCTCACATTACTCATAGTGCATTGACTCAGGAAGCTTGTGCCTTATTGTAGGATCCATAAAACATGTCATCTTGCAAGTAAGGTAGCTTCTCAAGCCTTTCACAGTTCTTTACATTCAGTGGTGAAGATGGGATGCTGAGAGCCATGGCTTTCTGACAGAGGAAGCCTAAAGACCTGGTGGGACAATTAACAGAATCTGAAGGAATATCATCAGGAAAAAGCAGCAAAGGTGTTGACTAAACTCTATGGCCAGTTGGGCAAAATAGAACTTTGCCTGTATTGCCTGTTACTAAGGGGAAGTAGTTATAGCAGGGGCCATAGTTAAGGATTGGGAAATAACTACAGAGACAGCTTCCCGAACGGTATCCCTATTGTCTACTATCTTTTAGGCAGGGGACTTTCTTGCTAATCTGGTGATCAGCCTGGCTCCTTTTGCCGGCAACACTAATACTAAGAATTGACCTCAGTATACAAGAGGTTCCGCTCCTTTCAGACAATATTTACAGAGGCACGCACCTATGCCGAATAAGAGTGAAGTAACATTCATAAGTACTGTGGGCCAGCTGTGAGTACTTTACTTTTCTTGGGAGATGAGGGAGTGTTGTGTGTAATACTTCTTAAAGGAAGATGGCAACATTTGGACTGTCTTGGAGTTAACATCTCCTGCAGTCTAATGGGTCAGATCCATTCAAGGTCACCAGGTTTTAACCATGAAGTCATCACATTTCTGCCAACAGGGACGATGGATGAGCACTTAAAACTTCAGATGTCTGTTCATCAGGTAAAGTTACTAGGAACTGTGTAAATGGATTCACAAGGTTTAACTCTTCTGACATTCAATGAAATGTGGTATTTCTTTGGATGATTGCCTGGGTTGCCAAAAGAGCTAGCACAACATTGGCATCTCTGGGTATCAGAGACATGGCACAAGAGTGCATTCTCCTTTATCTACATTGGCTTACCCATAAAGAAGCATCCTTTCATAGGGGTTAACATACTATTTTGGAAACTGTCCATCTAGCTGTGGTGCCACAACATAAATGACCCTTGTGGGCTCTGAATCTCTGTGATTGATGAACTTGCTGATATGAGCCTCAAGTGAAGGGAGAAAGTCTCCCAATCCTTGGGCACTCCCTAGGGTTTTGGGCTTATGGCCTCCCTGACATGGGTCTCACATAGACTCCTTTCAAAAGCAGATACTAGATTGTGTCTAGGCTCCTGTCAAAACCGAATGCCTAACCATGGGGTCGAGATTGATTGGTTTTCCCTTCCAATAAGTTTCCCTTGTTGGAACAGGTCCACTTAGACACCACAACCAACAAAGTAGGAAGAATAAGTAGGCCATTAAGCCTGCTTGTCCACGGAAAATGGAATATTCCAAAATAAAACCCTTTGGGCTCTGATAGTATTTTGGCCTTACATAAAAATATGGCAGTGATCTTGTGCTCTGCTGGCTTTCTTGGGCCTTCCAGTCACAAAGGCACCCTAATACCTGGACTTGATTCAAGATCGTGATGATTCAGCTAAGCTGAAATCCACTCTTGTTGAAGGACTCGTGAGGTTGTTCAGCCTTAAAATAGGCTGTGTGTACCCAACCTCAGTCATTGTCCCGGAGTAGAACTCAAGGTCATTCTCATAACTCTGGCCAATCCCTTGACAGACCTTATTGTATTTCACTGACTCTTGGTCTGTTGTCAATGCCCTAGGTGTTTTATCTGCCATCTTGAAAACCTCAGGCTGGCAGATTAGACACCCCCCTTTTCGACTTCTGAACTGTGGAAACAAATATCGATGATTTATCAAACTATCCAGGTCACTTATATAGACACTCCGAGTAAGAGGCCCCATTCTGTGGTCAGTCAAATTGGAAGTAAGCTGTTGCTCAAGGTTACACCGCCTGGATTGTTACCATTGCTGCCTGAACCCATCATTGTATAAAATATGAAACATATTCCCTATTACATCCGGTTACAATGTGCAAGACTTCGAGTTTTATTTGTTTTTGACCCAGGAGTCTTGTGTCTTCTACCAGCATTCACAGAACTTTGGCAGGCTAACTTGTTCTCTTGCAATTAGTTTAAAATCTCAGATCATTAGAGTTAAGCGTTTTAAAATCTGGGATTCAGCAGGCATTATCCTTTACAAAGTGATATTTGGATTGCAGAATGTATATATGTGCATGTGCACATGTCTCAGTTAATAAAATTTCTGTATAAAATTTTATTGCGAATGTTCATGAAAATGGGAAGTTTTGGACTATTCCAAGGAGTGATTCTCCAGATATACTTTGTAGAAAAAAATGATAATTGTTGCTATCTTAAGTATTTTTCCCAAGTGAAATTTGCATGAGTGGATGCTGCATCTTTAAAATTAATATTTTAGTGCCAAAATATTTCAATTACTCAGTATCAATCAGTAACAAGTGATAATAGGTTATGAACTCTGTTATCAGACTATAGCAGGCGTTGTGGTATTGCTACTTTTTTTTTAACATTTCAGATGCTTATTTCTAGGAATTACCAACTTATTGTTTTGATTATGCACTAAATCAATTTATTATTAAAAAAACAAGTCTCCCTGACATATTTTAAGTAAACTACTGAAAGTAAAATATTGAATTCCAAGCCTGGGTGGTAGGCATTGAAAAGCTAACATTTAAATCATTAAGAACATGAAGAGTTTTTCCTAAAGTCGTATTTCTTTTTCCAGTAGAAAACAGATTTATAAGCTCCACAGCCATGCCAGCTATCGTGCTACATTCCACCAGAACAAATGATAACTCTGACTGGTTTGCATTGCCACAGAAGCAGATGTAAATTTTAAAGGCAGTTCCTTTGGACTGTTTCCTACGTATACAATACCAACTGAAACATCCCCGTCATTAAGAATGGGAAGATAAACACTTCCTTGACATTTGGTAGAGAGCTTCTTGATCAGTAAATACAGTCATAGATAAGAGAATAAATGTTTTGCAGACACAAATACTGTTTTATTTTTCCTTTCTTTTTTCCTAGAAGAGGATATGAATTGCCCAGCACAATCAGCCATTCTGAGACTTACTGTCAGACAAACTGTTTGCCAGGAAGGCTTGATCTTTGACTTTTTTTATGCCTGAAAATCATTTTATATTATGGCCTCTGTGCTCTCTCAGGAGTTGAATACATAGAAGGGTATTATCACCCACATAGTGATTTTAGCACTGCTAATTGAAAAGTGTTTTTGCCATTTTTTGGTGCCTTGCTATTGAGTTTTAGCAACAACCTTGTCAAACTGAGCAACATAATATATTTCTTTCTTAAAAGAAGTAGAAATCTGGTAAACGAAAGCTCAAATTCAACTTTTTATATGAGAAAGTAGCCAAGTAGTAATTCACTGCAAAACTTTTTGAAGCCTTCACGCCAATATTTTGTTTTCTGTGTATAACTAATATACCAAGTAAGGGCAAAATTATCTCTTTATCTCTCATGTATTTAGTAGAAAACTTTTTCACAAACTGAAGGGTTTAGAAGATGTACTGACACAGATGTCATTTTCAGGAAACCTTATAAGAGTCAGTTATTATACCACGTTCACGACCTGCACCATCTACTCGTGTCTAAAGTGGGTATGACTCTTGAAGTTATCACTCACAACTGTGCAATTTTAATAGGACTAAAGATGCTATGATCCTGAGGGTAATCAAAAAGTTTCAAAACCCAGGACTGTTAACTTTGATTAACTTAGACTCTGTCTCTATGAGCCATTCACCCTGGAATGGAGGCTGTGTGAGGATTGAGGTATCTCTGACCATTTAACTGAATATCCAAATTGCCTAGAACAGTGCACACAGTGCACAGAATGTAGCAAGTATACAAACACCTATATTTTGCAGTTCACAAGGTATTAATTAGAAATATAATTTGCTTTCAATATAACAAATTCTTATCCTTGGTAAAAAATAAATGCGGACAAGATGGAATGGTTACCATTTTGAGATGTCAGAGTTCTGCTGAAAAAAATTGTCATTGAATAAACAATGTCAAATCCCTCTTCATTTCAGAGATACTGCAGTTATAAGTGAGGAATGTTACTGTGATGTTTATGCAGTGAAAATTTTAACTTTTGTTTTCTAAAAAGTATAACTTTAATTCAATAGACTTTATTAATTTTACCAATAAAGCTTTTCTCCCAGAATATTTGTCCAGTCAGTTTTAAGCTTCACAAGAAAATCAGTAGAGTAGTTAACAGACTTTAAGTAAAATAATATAGAGATAGATAGATATAAACTGAAACTCACATAATCAAGACTTTCTGCATCCTAAAATAATTGTTTTTCTCTTAAATATGCACATACCTGTCATTGTAACTTTTTGATTATTATTTTCTATATCACTACATATTCATTGTTTTGAAAATTAAAGGGTCTAGTGAACACAGGTTTTTCTTGAGTTCTATATCAACTGAGGACTAACACAAAAGAATGAGGGAGATAGGAAATTCAGACATCATTTTTATTTCAGATAAATGTGACATTAGAAGATGTGTCTTTGTGTGTAAGTGGGGTTCCTTATAATTAAAATAACTACATTAGTTAGTATCCAAACTAAAACCCTTTTCAGAGATAAAAAGGAGCAATGCTAATTATAACAGTGAGGCAATTAGCATAAGCCTGGACTGTCCTGACAAACTGGGACATAGTTTTTGCACTATTTGTCATAAGTCCCAGGCTTTGATAAATGCATTCCTTCGGGACTAGCCTGTGCTGAACGACTCCAGGTCCCTCTTGTGGAAGCAAGCCATTTTGAATCCAGAATGTAAAGCAGAAGAAAACATAATTCTTAGCAGACATATTTTCTCCCAGGAAAGAAAGGAAAGACCTGAGCCGTGGGTGGTCAGGTTGGTCTCCCCAAATTTATCATGTGAAGCCTCGAGTTTTGAAGGAGACTGACAGGGAGGGATGGCAACAAGTCAGGGTTTCCCACTCGAGGAGATCTCTTTACATGGGACAAAACCTCAGAGTCAGAAATGTTCCTTCCTTGCTCACCAGATCCTGCACCACTTTCTGAGCAGTCCTACACTTGGGGCATGTCCCATCAGGGATTCAGATAAGGTGTGTTTTAGCAGAAAAGCAAAGGATTGGAGTAAGTTCTCAGCTCTTGTACTTCCAAAGGCTAACCTACAAAAAAACAGTAAAACGTTCATTCCATAAAAATAAAGTTAAAAGAATAGATGGCAAGGTAGAAATAGTTTTCATAGCTTTACTGGCCACAAACTACAAGGGACTAAAACTGATAGAAATATGATGGCTAGATATTTTTCCATTACCATGAGAATGGAATGCCCTAGAGAGCATGAGCTTTGGATGATACTGGGAGTTAAGAATATTAAAACCCTCAGATAGGCCTATGTGCATAAGAGCAAAAGACTGAGCCGTACTTAAAGCACGACAGTAACAGATACTGAGAAACTGGTTGTTGCTAAAACAAGTACTCAAAAATATAGATGCACGTTTGGGACTAGGTAACAGGTAGAGGCTGGAACAGTTGTGAAGTTCATGCTGGGAAAAACCTGTACTGTCATAAATGACATGTGATCCTAGGGGAATAGTGGGCAATTAGACCAGGAGAGAAGAATGTCCAAAACCACAGGTAGGTTTATGCATTTGGGGGATAGACTGTGTTCTAAAACACAAAATCTACTTGAACATTCTGTTGGAGACCAGAATATTAGATAACAAACTTTAGATTGGGTAATCGTTAGCAGAAATTTATTGCTCACAGGTCTTGAGAACGAGAATTTCAAGATGAAGGCACTGGTAGATTCAGAGTCTGATGAATTCTTCCTCTCTGCTTCAAGGTGGCAACATGTTGCTGTCTTCTCAAAAAGTGGAAGAGCCGCGCCTTTCAACCTTTTACTATCACACTGGGTAACTTCCAACCTATGAGCATTCAGACCGTGGCAATGGCCCAGAGGCAAATCTAGCAAAAATAAAAATAAAGTCTACTACAATGTTTCTTTAAAAATGGAAGATGAATACCCTAGGCTAGAGTAGAGCTTCTTACATTTTAATGTTTCAGAATCATTATAAGGCTAATTAAAAGCAGATTGCTGGGTATCACATCCAGAGTTTCTGATTGCTTCTGGGGCAAGGCTGAGAATGTGTATTTCTAACAGGTCTCCAGAAAACCGTGATGAAGATGCTGACGGAGGAATCTCATTGTGAGATCCACTGAGATAGAATAATTATTGTGTCTCCATCTCCAGCTCCACCTCATCTATTCATGAGACCTTTTTGATCTCTGATGACATTTGAATTGTCCTTTCATTATTTAGATAAAAGAAACATGATACAGTAAAATTGCTTGGGGTTAGTAATCATTCTAGCAGATAGACCTCCAGTGCAAACAAAGACAATACCTGGGAAGTTATTGTGGGTCAGTTTGAAGACAGAGAAGTTACTTTGAGCCAGAGGAGAACTGAGTCTTTCTTTTACAACTAGAGATCAAGACTTGGTCTGAGCAAAAGTACAGCACACCAGAGAGCAAATGAGACAGGACAGAGAATACTGTGGAATGGCTTGAAACTCTACCCACCCACTCAGGGCACATGTGAAGTTGGCCTTCCTGGTCTGAAACAATAACAGATAGAATGGAAGGGGGAAAAAAGCCTTTAAGTTCATAAAGGCTGGTGAGACAAATCAATGTGTGGTTAAGGTTTTAGCCACCTTCAGAGATGGGAATCTGTATATAAACTTATCTGGGTCTAGATTTTATATTTTATTTTTCTTCATTTCCTCCTTCTTAATAAACCTACTTTGGAATGTTTGTCCACTCTAAGCCAAGGCATCTGAGTAAGGAAAGTGCTTTTAGAAATTAACTGTGGTACCTACCATGCAGTCCATTTGCCAAAGACAGGAGAATTGGTAAAGCTGTGATGTTTTACTCTGGTAAAACTCTGGAACCTAGACAATTATGATCACCTATGATGACTCTTCTCTTCCCAAAGGAAAACTCAGTGATCTAGAAAAATGACCAAACATCTTATTTTTCAGAGTCAGAGTTCCAATATGTTAGATAGTAACATTACCACACAGATCCTTATAAACAACCAAATATGATTATTCTCCATAACAAATATTGCCAAAGTCATAGAATTAATTGTGATTCAATGCCTTAGATATCAGACTCAGGAAGGAATAACTATTTTAGACATCACCTTGTACATGTAGAAAATGGGCAAAATTTTAAAAATTGCTACAGTAACATCAATGCATTTTTAAAACTTTAGATAATTTGAAGGAGAAAACATTTCTTCAGAAATAATTTATTTATTTATTTATTTATTTATTTATTTTTGAGTTGGAGTCTCACTCTGTTGCCCAGACTGGAGTGCAGTGGCCGCTCCCGGCCACCGCAGCCTCGACCTGCTGGGCTCCGGCGATCCTTCCGCCTCAGCCTTCCGAGTAGCTGGAATTACAGGCATGCACTACCACGCCCGGCTGATTTTTTGATTTATTGTAGAGATGAGGTCTCGCTGCCCAGGCGGGTCTCGAACCCGCGGGCTCAGGCAATCCACTCACCTCAGCCTCCCAAAGGCGCAGGATTACAGGCTGAGCCACTGAGCCCGGCTCAGAAATAATTTAATTCATCATTTGCAGAAGTGTTTTTCTACAAAAAGATACTCCTGGTAAAAGAGTAAGAAAGAAAATCAAGAAAGATAGCTTTGTTAAATGTCAGTGATATGTATCTGTTATTCTTCTGCTCTGCAGGCTAATAAACTGAAAACCAGTTACTTTAGAGACCAGGTTTCTATTAGCTCTATGTAGAAATTAATGCACTGCAGGGAATTTCTACTGCAAGAAAAAGGACTCTTAAGAATTCAGAGTCATCCGAGCCACCCAGAGTGAGTGATTTCTGGCACCTGAGGTGTTATGATTGCTATGTTCCTGTCACATGATGCTATTTTCTCAAGTAAATGTAGTTTTTAAAATGCCATAAAGAACTTTGCCCAAATGCTTCAGCTACAAACCAAGGCTCCCCCCACCCCCAGCATGAAAGAGTATCTGCCATTACAAAATGAATAATTATATTGGCATGATGAGACAATGAACTCTCTCAATAAACTCTCTCCATCACCTCAAGGCTAATTTCTTTAAAATGCCAATTCTAGCCACACAATCATGTGGAGGGCTGTGAAAAAACATGTCACAAATCATAAAACAGAGATTGACCTTATCCATGGAGTCCATTTTGCCTCTAGATGGATAGTTGATGGGTAGAGAGCAAACAAGGGGTAAGAGTTTCTTCCCATATTCCACCACCTGACTCTTAAGTAGGGTGAGAAGGGGTTGAGAACTGGAAGACTGAAAAAAGAAGAGAATCTGGAATCACTTCTGATCCGTTTGTGTCATGGGTGAGCCATGCTCGTCCCCTACTTTGCAAAGGTGGCAAAGAGAGGACACCCAATTCAAGGCAGTCAGGTATTGCTCCCTGGCCAGAGAAGGGAAAAGAGGAACTCTTGCTCTGAAAGCCCCTTCTCCTCAGATGATGGGAGGAAGGGAGTTTTAAATGTTGGGTGGGGGTGAGAAAGGTGTGCAAGCGTGAACAGGGTGGAGTGCCACACACGCAGGCACAGTTGGCAAACTTGCTTCTCCGTAGGTCACATGTACACAAAATGGCGGATATTTTCCTCTAGGGGAGGGATTTTCAGTATTATAATGATATGCTAATAAGTTATAGGTCACTGGGAACAGAGTAGGGGTGGGCTGAGGAGTCAAGACCCTTGCAGACCTGTTCAGTCTGAACTTAGAATTATTAGGTTTTCTTAAGAGACTTAAAAAAAGGAAAGAAAGAAACCTGTTAAATTCCACATAGTCAGGGTTGTCCTGATGGCAACTGGTGAACTCAAAGTCCTTCAAAGCATGAAGTTTTCAAGTTATCCATCTGACATCTAGGGTAGGAGGTGGAGGTGGAGGGTCATTAGAGCAGTAAGCTAAAAATGGAGAGCGAGAGATGATATACATAACACGTATCTTTATATTTATATATGATATATATTGACACTCTATAAACACGTAGATGTAGATAGAATAGGCATTCACATAGACTACTTTTCCCAAATAGGTGTAAATATTGTTTGTTCTTAGAATGCTAAAGGCAGAATGAGTTGAGAAATGGTAGAGGTAAACATGGGGGGAAAGAGTGTTTGTTACTGCATATATATATATATATATATATATATATATATATATATATATATAAAATATTTCTTTGTGCACTAAAAAGTTAGAGAAGCACTCTTGAAAGGCTCTCATTTATATAGCTTCATGATTTTTAGGATTCCAAAATAGATGATGCAGTATTGAAGTCTGTGCTTCCAAAAAAAAAAAAAAGTTAGAAGCAGAAGCATAGGCTTGTGTGTATAATGCTAGGTTATTCTATGTGCTTTGAGTAGCCAGGAATAATTGCATGGTTTACACTGATGGTTTAAATGATCTTCAAAATACGTAGCTCTGCATAGAACATAATGTTCTAACTAATTTCCAATCACTTGTGGGTTATGTTACAAACTGATCGTTACATCTAGGGTCATTTAGCCTGGGAGTTTTTACTTCCTGATGGAGAGGAGGCCAGAGCCCCACGGCCCCGGGCATCTGTGCCAAGCACTTTCGAGGAAGATGCTATCTACTCTGGTTGACTAACCTAAGGTGAAACCCTGAGAGTCAGCCCGGCGTGGTGTGTATTCTTCAGGGAAAGACTCTTGATAACTTGTTCAACTCTGACGCTAGTCCTCCACCCACAACGCATGGCTCATTATGGCGCTCAGCCGGGAGAGGCAATTCCTGTGGCTTCGCAGAGGCTAATCTTTCAAACTGTAAATCTGGAATAGCTGAGCATCTCTGACAGCTGTGAAGTCCTGGGAAGGGGCTGGTGGAGATATGGAAGATTGCAGCTGTGCTTATTTTGGAAGAGCTTCAGCGCACAGTCAATTGTTGTGCTTAGATTGAAATGCATGACTGAGATTTTCAAGTGTGCAAGGAACGAGGGATGAACCAGCATCTTAAGATAATATGAGGACCTGTAAAAATGAGTCGTTCAAGAGTATGTTCATCCAAACTGAAGTCCTATGGTGAAACAAGAAATTAGACAGCTCTGGAATCTACATCCTGGCTGTTATCTTCGCCAATCGATTTGAAGTACTTTCTTCTTTTTTCCTTTTCCATTTATTTCTGTAAAACAAAATGGAAGAAACAAGTGGAAAAGTTCATTTTTGGACACAGTATCAAGCTTCTTTGATTCCAGAAAATAGTCATTGCTTCATATGAAATTATGATTTTGAAAATTATATATATATATATAAAACTTGGAAATTTTAAATGAACAGCTACTTGTTCGTGTGCTATGCAAGTGAAAAGTCTAAGCATTGAGGTCATCATTATTTTCAACTGAATTTGAATGACTGGCTGTATATGTTCAGTCCCCTATGTGTAATTTTTAAATTATTTTCAAAGAAAATGTTTAATAAAATAAAGCATGTCTTGAAAGAAGAGTTTTTAGCACCTTTAATCCCTATCAGAAATCTGTAATATTTAGTTTAGTGATTAGCCTGTTAGAATATTTCCTATTCTAGGAAGTCGCTTGAGGAATGAGGATGTGAACAGATGTCTATTTTATGTACCTGTATTTCTTCCTAATTTTTCTAATTCATCAGTAAACCTAGATCTGTGAAAAGTATTCTTTAAAAATGAGTAGTTTAATACAAAATTTTCTCCAGTAAAAGCAAAACTCCTAAACACAGAACAACATAAACGAAAATATAGCTTAGGTGGGGCGTAGTGGCTCACGCCTATATACTAGCACTTTGAGAAGCAGAGGCAGGAGGATTGCTGAGGCCAAGAGTTCGAGACCAGCCTGGGAAATATAGCAAGACCTCGTCTCTACAAAAAAATAAAAGCATTAGCTGTGTGTGGTGGTGCATGCTTGTAGTCCCATTCTACCAGGGAGGCTGAGACAGAAGAAGCCCCTGAACCCAGGAGGTCGAGGCTGTGGTGAGCTGTGATTGTATCACTGCACTCCAGCCTGGGCGACACAGTGAGATGCCGACTCACAAAATAAATAAATAAGTTCAAAATGAAAGAAAAACTGGGAAAACATGAAAATAAAACAGTATGGCTTTCAATTATATTTTTATAAATAAAATGTCATATGCAGTCTTATGATATTTATTAAAAACGTAATTTTTTTTATTACTTTGAAAGAACCAGGTAATTTTAGCCTAAGTGACGAATAATGCATTGCTTTAGATGAAACTGCTTTGGGATAGCTCCCAGAACACATCACCCACAATTTGTGTGTGGGTGTGTGGGTGTGTGTAGGTGTGTGTTTGTGTGTGTGTGTGTGTGTGTGTTGGGGGTATCCCCAATACACCAAAGGATAGGATAGGTAGGAATACCTGTGAAGGCAGAACAGAAAAGAAGGATTACTTCTGCTTGGAAGTAGCTTTAAGACAGAAGAAGGATTCTCTATTCTTCAACCTTCCATAGAAACTAAAATGTATTTTGCTGAACACTGCTCTCTTCATCAAAATACATAAATAAATTAAAAAATAAGCAAATAAATAACTTTTAAGAAAAAATATGATGTGTCTGCTTATTTTTCACTTAAACCATTAAAATTTTGCAACTTGTTATGCAAAATCATTTTCCACAATTTGAATAATCATTTTAGCGGCATTTTTTCTTAAACTTAGGCCTGCTTTCCAAGTACAAATAAATTTGAACAAGAAAGATTTGATTTCTGTTAGAAATTTCTCCAGATGGGAATTTTGAAATAAAGCTCATGTTATTATCCTGGTTTAGAATGCAACATGGATTAAGGCAAAAGAAGAAAATTCTTGGTAAATAAATAGATAATTGAACTTTGTTTACCATTCCATTCAAAGATTTTGAAGTCTGCCAGAATATAATATTGGCCTGAAAGATGGGTGTTGGTTAAATTAAAGCCAAACAACTCAAGTTTAGGAAAATAACAACTGAATTTAGTTGAAAACAGTCATTGCAAACTCCATCTAAGTCCTCTTGCCACCCTTCCGTCTTTTATGCATGTCTAGATTATATGAAGTAATGTGCATGAATTGAACTGCATGAATTGAACCCTATGTCTGCTCTTTGAATAATCTACAGTCAAGGGTAAAAGGTACAATCAAATATGTCTGCTAAATAGTCATATTAAGATGAAGTAGCTCAAATATTAAAAGCATCTTTTATTGTTTTATTATTCCATTATTATTTCATGTCACCAGACTGACAAATCTACAAACCAACATGGTGTGTTACCACATTTGAAAATACAGTCTTACGGACACTTTTACTTAAAGCTATAGATAATGACTGTTTATCTACCATACATTTGAGTTGAAATCATACATCATCTGGATGTTGTGACATCTCTGACACCCTTCTGTTCCAGCAGTACACAATTTCCAATTAATGGATCACATTGATATCATCTTCACCCATCAGGCAGGGAAGCAATCTCCAGCATTCTATATAATTATGAGGAGCACTGGGTATACACAATCTCTTGGTGAGTAAAATTTGCTAACAATCAGGCAACCCCTCTGGGTCCCCTCCCGCAGTGGGAGCTTTTCTGTCCTCTCAATAAATCCTGCTTTAAAAAAAATTGCTAACAATCTTTCCCGGAAATAATCCGTCAGTGTAGGTTAAATTTTAATTATGCACAGGAAACAGTTTTACAGGAATTTCATCAGGGCATAGACGTTCACAGCAGCACTGCTAGTGAGAGCAAGCAATGCACGCGGCTGCCTTTTCCACTAACCAGGAATTAGCTTCAACAGGACCGATCCATAAAAGTGAACCTTGTACAGTCATGGTAGAGAGGACGCACAGATGGAACGCCACGGAAAATGTGCATTCTATGTTTAATTTTTAAGAGAAAATATGATAAGTAAAATGTGGAAGACTATTACATCTTCCTATAAATACTAATAGCTAAATATCTGTATGCATATCAGGAGGAAAGCTGCAGGAAGATTACGCACGACCCCAAGGGGAATGGGTGGACAGTGAACGTGGGTGGGTTGGACGCCTTGCTTTTTATGATGAGATCTACATATCTTAGGAGTGAAATCAGTTTACTTTACAAAAGACCTTTTTTGCTCTTTTCCCAAAAGAACGCATAAAACCCTAAAACAAAGACAGCAATGCAAGATGACACTTTCTAATGAAGATTAGAGGGCTAGGAAGTGCAGCTGACATCCAGTTTTCTGAAACCAGCACTTCTTCCACCGGCCAGCATTTTTCTCTCCTACTGATCACTGCTCTCCATCCAAAATAAATATTTCTGCTGTGCCACAAAACAAATTATTCAGCTTTAAAACGGCAGAGCCTTTGCCGTATAGTAAATTCCGCTAAGCCAGTGCAGAACTCCACCTCCAACTCGGAAAACGTTTATGTTTGACCAGTGGGGATGGTAATAAATTGTTTATGTTACTCTTTGTCTTCTGGGGAAGTGTTTTCATTGAGTCTGAAGGCTATCAAATGATTGAGGCAGGGCAGTTTGTGAAAAGCGACGATTGTCATTCCACCACTGAATACAGAACGCATTAAGGCAGTCATGTCAGGGAGGGGAAAGCAGCCAAGTGGTCTGTTCCTGACTCTCAGGACTACTCATCCTCTAATGGTAGCAAGTGAGGTCAATCATCTTCCCCACTGACAGGTGGCTTTGTTCTTCTCTTCCAGGAAAGTCTGTCATACTCTACTGTGGAGTATTTTCTTAGTGATTTGCGTGCTTGTGTGTGTGTGTGTGTGTGTTTTAACATCACTATTCAAAAGGAACGGAAAGGATTAAATAGCGTCTGAGAAATATGTCTATTACCTTGGCTAATGTTGCTTCATTTCAAATGAGTTAAAATCATTTAATTGCTGCAAACAATTCTGTAAATGCCATTATCTTGTATAACTTCATCATTTCAACGTAGTCTAATTATGTAAAATATTAAAAACTATTAAATAGACATGTGACTGCACTTAATGGAAGAGCAATTCTGCCTTTTTAGTTAAGGTGCTTCTGTAATGCATAGCTGATTAGTATTGTATCAAAAAAATCTCTTTGTCTATGCTTATCACAACCAGCTCTTCAACATTTGGTATACTTCAATTTTTGATATTTTCTATGCTGCTATGTTAAATGTATCATTATATCTGGACTTTTCCCATTTTGATTTATTGCCTTGGAGATATGCTTGAAAATAAAATTATTATGTTGAACAATATGACTTGAGATGTATCATTTAGTAAACTATCAGGAATAATGTCTATAAAATTTTTTGAATTTGAAGATAATCTTCAAAGTTTATGTGAACAAGCCGGGCTCGGTGGCTCAGCCTGTAATCCCGCGCCTTTGGGAGGCTGAGGTGAGTGGATTGCCTGAGCCCGCGGGTTCGAGACCCGCCTGGGCAGAGACCTCATCTCTACAATAAATCAAAAAATCAGCCGGGCGTGGTAGCGCGTGCCTGTAATTCCGGCTACTCGGAAAGCTGAGGCGGAAGGATCACCGGAGCCCAGCAGGTTGAGGCTGCGGTGGCCGGGAGCAGCCACTGCACTCCAGTCTGGGCGACAGAGTGAGACTCCAACTCAAAAAAAAAAAAAGTTTATGTGAACAATAGAACAAATAGTAACATGGAGCAGTAAGTCTTAATTGATTTGAATGTGCTGTATATTTCTAGTAAATCATACGTATTTTCTTCACTATAGCTTTGAGCTCCTATGCACCTGGCTGATGAAAATTTCAGTTTAGTTTCGCCTTAAGGACATTCTTCCTCCCTAGCTTTCTCTAGTTTTACACAGTTCAGTAATTCAGAGTGTCTCTGTTCTTGACACTGTAAGGTCTCCATTGAAATATTCATTATCTGTGTCCACTCTACATTCAGATTTGCAAATTTCAGCTACCTAGGTCTCTAAAGCCACCATTAGAGTCAAGCCCCTCTCATGTACTGTTGCTCACCCCAGCTGAGACCAGCCACCTACTGAAACATCAAATTTTACCACATTATTGTATCAAGAATCCTCATTAAATTAAAGTGAAGGGTTCACTGGAAGAACTCACAGGACTCAGGAAACCATTCTATTCACAGTCACAATTTGCTGCACAAAAAAAAATACAGATTGGCCAGGCTCAGTGGCTCAGCCTGTAATCCCGCGCCTTTGGGAGGCTGAGGTGAGTGGATGGCCTGAGCCCGCGAGTTCGAGACCCGCCTGGGCAGCGAGACCTCATCTCTACAATAAATCAAAAAATCAGCCGGGTGTGGTAGTGTGCACCTATAGTTCCAGCTACTCGGAAGGCTGAGGCGGAAGGATCGCTGGAGCCCAGCGGGTCGAGCTGCAGTGGCTGGAAGCGACAGAGTGAGACTCCAACTCAAAAAAAAAAAAAGATATAGATTAAAATCAGCAGAACGAAAGGCACAGGGCCAAAGTTCCCAAAGGGATCAGACACAAACTGGGTGAATCTTGATGACGGTGCTTACTTCTTCCAGCTGTGACGTGTGACAAGACTTCCTCGGCAAGGCCATCCAGGGAAGCTCACCTGAGCCTTGGCGTCCAGGGATTTTATGGGACTTTGGTCGGGTAGACCTGGATGAACCCCTGCACGACTGACCTTCACCACTCAGCTTCTAGAGTGAGACAAACTGATCGTCTCAAGAAAACACGTTTATCAGGAAGCATCATCCAAAGGCTTAGAGCAGGGGAGTCCAACCTCTCGGCCTCCCTGGACCACATCAAGCAAAGAGGAACTGTCTTGGGTTGCACATAAATTATATAAAATAGTTATTGTGCATACATAATAATACTTCTTTTATTTTTATATTTTTTATTACAAATCTTAGAAAAATGAGAACAATATATACCTATGGGAAATTTGACTTTTTTTTTGAAACTAATCTATCACTGGTTCGAGGGAAATGGTTGTGATTCTTAGTGAGTTCTCAAGGTGCTTGGCAGAAACGTTTGTTTGCTTTCTGCTCCTTGTGTGCTTCATAACTAAAAACAGCTATTCACAAAAAGCGATGTCATGGAAAAGGCGTGACTGTGAACTTCAAACATGGAACTCATGGCGTCGGGGTCACGGAGAAAATAAATGCGGAAAAACACATGATGTGAACAGATTTTACAGGGCCGTATAACTAGCTGTCCTGTTGCAGGCGGACATGCCAGGCTTAGAGCTTATCTTCCAGGAGCTCTTCGAGACTGAATCCTCACCGATGAAGCGTGGTGTGTAGACCAACCAGGCTTCCTGAGCTGTGGCTTTTGCACCTGTGCTCTTCCATATGGAAGTGTCCTCTTCTCCCTCAGAGTGTGGTTGCTTCCCATGCCTTGAAACATCCTCGCATTTGAAAGGCCAGAGCTTTTCTCTGGGAAAAGTGATGTGTGTTTACATAATGCCTGGCATCTTAGGCCTTCAGGGACCAACAAACAATCAAAGTGACTTTCTTTTTCTCTTTTAGGGGATCAAGGAAAAAAAAATACCTCTCTCCTTTCCAGATGCAGTTAGAAGAAAAAATGTAATTATCAATCAAGTTATTCTGCCAAGGATGCAATATGTTCTCAGAGTCATTATTACTGTTTTAAAAAACTAAGCTATGAGAATCATTGCTTACACATCAGAAGTGATTAAAACAGTTGAATTTGCACGTAAAATGTATCTATTATATTATGATTGTGCAGAATTTTAATTGGATAGTTAACTTCTGCTATCCAGACTACACTTTAAGTTGCTCATAAAATTTAAGAAGTAATAAACAATGTTGCTGTCATATGCAATGAACACAGATAAAATTATAAATTTTTACTGATAGATTCTTACTGATGGTTTTCACTGATAGGCTCAGCTTCTTTTTTTGTTGGTTTTTAATTTAAATATGTCACAAACCAGTGATTATTTGTTTTACACTCAAATCATAAGATAGATATACCTATGTGTGTTCTGTGAAATGATACTTTTGAATGATATAGTATATAATGATCAAATGCAAAACAAAACAAAATTCTCAAGCAGACAGCATTTCGTCTACCCACTTACCGTCCTCACATCTATAGCCACTTTAGCATATCTGATTGTTATTTACTTGCCTGACTAGTCACCTTGAAGCTCAAACTAGTCTGTGTTTTCCAACACATTAAGAATAAAAAACTAGGCTAGGCACTGTGGCTCACGCCTTAACCCCAGCACTTTGGGAGGCCAAGGCAGGAGGATCAAATGAATCCAGGAGATTGAGATTAGCCTGGGCAACATAGCGAGATCTTGTCTCTGCAAAATTAAAAAAAATTACCAGGCATGGTGGCTCTGCCCGGAGTCCAAGGAGCTTGAGACTGTAGTAAGCCGTGATTATGCCACTGCCTCCAGCCTGGGCAACAGAGTGAGACCCCCAACTCAAAAAAAAAAAAAGACAAAAAAACCTGTATTTTCTTTGAATGACTTAAGCTTGATACAATAATATTCCACACACTGACTTTCCTCCCAATAAACAGATAGTCGGTGCTCCCCGGCTAACCTTTCACTGTGCACCAGGCCCTAAATTCTCACTCACTGAGAAAGCCACTCTGGCAGTGAAAGCCTCTCGCTCCCAGGCCGATGTTCCTTCTGTGCTGAAGTATTCTTCCCACATCACACATTCTGAGATGTGTTCCATCTTACAGCAAAGAAAGAAGCAAGTCACAGTTCTTCCTAGGTTCTCATTACCCTCCCCAGTCATTATTCCGTGTCTCTGCTGTTATTTGTAAAGAGTAAAGAGAGGGCAGATGGCCCTAAAGGAGTTATTTAAGTCACTCTCCTCACTCCTTCTTTCACGTTTCTCCTGTATGTTTCTGAAGCAAGGTTTTGTCCTGCCTCCAAATAAAATCCCCCTCCCCATTGTCGCCAATGACTTCTAGCGGCAAGAGCCATGATTGGTTGTCTGTCTTTGCATGATTTAATCTCCTATAAGGAATTTGCATTGTCAGTTGTCCTCTTATCTTAGCAAATGTATTTTATTTAATATTTTGAATTGGCATACTGTAAGTATTCCCAAGGAAAGAAAAGGATAAGCAGTGAAACTGCTTCTTCCTCCAACCCATGACCCTCAATCCTATTTCCTTTGAAGAGAGAGCACAGCTTCTTGAGATGATCTGTGCACGTATGAGCATGTACCGCTATGTATCCGTTTTACACAGTTTTTAATATTAAAAATGCTTGTATCTTGGGCAGGGCGTGGTGACTCATGCCTGGAATCCCAGTGAATTGAGAGCCTGGAGCAGGAAGATCACTTGAGGCCAGGAGTTTGAGACTAGCCTGGGCAAGAGTGAGATCCTTGTCTCTAAACTAAGAAACAAAATAAAATCAAAACTGTATCATGTTTGTCTAAATACGTATCTTGAAAATAACACAAAAAAATCATTTATTTTAATCGCTACATGGAATTCTATTTGTGAATAAACCAATTATTCTGGATATTTACACTGTTTTCTATATTTTGCTGTTACAAGCACAGCTGCAAAACAATGATCCTTGTAGACATATAGTTTTGCACATATGTAAGAACATATGTAGGGTAAATTTCTGGAAGTAAAACTGTTGGGTCGGAGAGTACATACACTTAGTTTTAATAGAGTATACAGTCACAATTGTCTTTCAGAAAAATGTTAATATATTACCAATAGTGTATAAAAACATGTCTTTCAAAACTTCAACATTTTTATCTTTTCAAAATGTTTGATAGAACAAAGTCACTAAAGTTTTGTAAATAGATCATAAATTTATGCAATAAGTGATTCAAACAATATAAAATTACATTTATTAATTTCTTATTGTCATTCATAATTTATGTTCTCATTTGCTACAGATAATCTGTGAGTTTTTGTGTGCCTCTCTGGTTATTTTAGCTTAATCCAAGAAAGTGTACATAAAATTCTACCTACATTATGATTCATAGATATTATGATTATTTATTTACCTCACTGGTTTTCAATTAATGATGTATACTGGATGACTTTTCATGTTAGTGCTTAGAAACTTCTTGATTCCTTTTTCGAGCTGTGTTATATTCTATTGTGTAAACACAGAATATTTTATTTAACCTTTTCTTTCTTGAGTGCCCCTTGGGCTCCTTGCAGATTTTTGCTATCAAAAACAGAGTTGAAGCCGGGCTCGGTGGCTCGGTCTGTAATCCCGCACCTTGGGAGGCTGAGGTGAGTGGATTGCCTGAGCCCGCGAGTTCGAGACCCACCTGGGCAACTTGGCGAGACCTCATCTCTACAATAAATCAAAAAATCAGTTGGGCATGGTAGCGCGTGCCCGTAATTCTGGCTACTCGGAAGGCTGAGGCGGAAGGATCGCCGGAGCCCAGCAGGTCGAGGCTGCGATGGCCGGGAGCGGCCTCTGCACTCCAGTCTGGGCCACAGAGTGAGACTCCAACTCAAAAAAAAAAAAAAAAACAGAGTCGAATAATGATTATTGCATACTTCATTTTAAATAAATAAGGGAATGTCTACAGAATAGATGGAACTGGGAGTATTACAGGGTAAAACATAAATATATTTATAATTGTGTTAGATATCGCTAGACTTTCGCCACAGAGGTTGCATAATTTTGCTTTAACATCTGCAACGTATTTAAGTCTATTCTCCAACAACGCTTGAAGAGAACACGAGAAAGCTTTTGAACTTTTTGCCAATCTGATAGTGGAGAAATTGCAGTCTCATGTCGATTTAATTTGTATTAATCTTGTTAATAGTAACATGGAGTACATCTTGTCATAAATTTAAAAGATATTTAATGTATTCTACTGTGAACTTTCTAGTTGTTCCCTTGGCTCCGTTTTTAATTTGTTTCTTAGAATCCCCCCCCCAGATTTATAGTAGTTCTTGCTACATTAGAGCATCTCCTAATACGCACTTGGGTCAGTGTCAGTTGCATTTCTGTGTCTTGGTTAGTATTTTAATTTTGTTTGTGGTACGCCTAACTGCACAATTTTTTCTAAGTTCTGTAGTCAAATGTGTCAGTCTTTCCTTAAACAGATTCTAGGAGTTTAGGTAATATAGTCAAAGACTTTTCTAGCTCTAATTTTAAAAATTTAAATTTAAATACATTCTAATATTCTTATGTTTTGATTTCACCCTTCTTATTTGTTCCAAATATTTTCAAATAATTTCTGAGTGAGCTATCCCCCAAAGCAGCAGTCCTCCACCTTTTTGGCACCAGGACTGGTTTCATGGAAGACAACTTTTCCACCCAGCAGGGGTGGGACGGTTTGGGGATGATTCAAGCACACTGCATTTATTATGCACTTTATTTCTATTATCATTACATGGTAATATATAATGAAGTCATTACACAACTCACCATCAGACAGAACCAGGGGGGCCCTGGCTTACTTTCCTGCAACCAGACGGTGGTGGGAGGAAGTGACTCCAAAGTGTGTTTGTTGCTCACATCCGGTCTGCTCAGCAATCTCGTTTGGGTTGCTGTCACTGCAGAAAACCCTGCTTCCCAGAGGTAGGATGATGGAATTGGAAGCAGGCTTTCCAGGTCTGACCTGAGAGGAGGCGGAGCTCGGGCAGTGATGCCAGCGAGGGGGAGTGGCTGTAAGTTACAGAGGAAGTTTTCCTCACCTCCTGCCGTGCAGCCCAGTTCCTCATTGTCCAGAGACTGGTACTGGTCTGTGCCCCGGGAACTGGGGGTCCCTGCCCCTGCCCAAAGGATGCTAAGTTATCACGACCACATTTATTTAAAAATACAAACTTTCTACTGATTTAAATTTTTATTATATTTTAATTTATCCTATTGCTGGTGTCTATTGAGAGATTCTATAGCTACTCACATTGATATATTTATGTATACACCACAAAAACTGGGATTATTGTAACTGTTGTCTATTTTGATACCTGTCTCATGTTTATTGCATCACTATTCAAAATAGCCAGGATAGGAAATCAACTGAAGTGTCCAACCACAGATCTATCAATAAAGAAAATGTGGTACACATACACAATGAATAAATAATTAATAAACAATGAAGAAGTAATAAAGAATGAAATCCTGACACTTGAAACAACATGGAAGGAACTAAAAGGCATCATATTAAGTGAAATAAGCCAGGCACAGGAAGACAAATATCTCATGATATTCTCTCTCATATGTAGGAGAGAAAAAAAAGTAAAGAACTTATGGAGACAGAAAGCAGAAAGATATTTATCAGAGACTGGAACGGGTAGCAGGAAAGGAGGTTTGAAGCAGGAGTAGTCAATGCATGCAAAAAATATCATTATATAGAGTGAATAAGATTTAGTATTTGGTAACACAATAGGATGACTATAGTTAACGGTGAGTCATTGTATATTTTAAAATAACTAAAAGAATGAAATTGGATTGTTTCTAACACAAAAAATGATAAATGCTTGAACTGATGGATATATCAATTATCTTAATTTGATCATTATTCATTATACACCTATATCAAAATATCACGTGTACCTCCTAAATATACAACTATCACGTATCCATACAAACTAAGAATTTAAAAAAAGAAATAATGGACACCAAAAGGCAGTGGGATAACATGTAAAGAAATTTTTTAAAAACCCTATAAACCTATAAACAAAAAAATCTTAAGCCCAGAAAGCTATCATCCAAAATGAAAGGCAAAATAAAGTTTTCCAGATAAAAACTGAGAAAATTTGTTGCTGGCCAATCTATCTTAGAGGAATTATTAAAGGATTATCTTCTGGCTGAAAGCAAGCAGTCAAATTCATACAGATATCTTAAAAGTCAGTGATGTTATTATAAAATAAAAGACAATATAAATGTATATATATTCTTCATTATTTTAATTGTTTTACAAACAAAATATATGTAATTGAATTATATATACACTATAAATATCAGTTATATAAATTAATATGTATATAATTAAGTTTTTGCACCTGTAATATGTAGAAATGTCATACACAGAGAGAGAGCATATAGAAGTTTAGGGGAAAGAAAATATACTAGATGGTATGTCAAATTCACATGAATATATAAGAACCAGAAATAGTAAATAAGCATAGAATCACAAATAAACATATACTTGCTCTCTTTGCTTTTTTCATCTTCTTTAAAATACTCACATTTATATCAAATAATTATAGCAGTATTGACTGGTCTGTAACTTAGTTACATTTAGAATCAAAGACAAAAGTAAATGAAAAAAGTAATGAAAAAATTATGCATACAGTAAACAAAAGAAAGTTGCAGTGATCTACTATTAGATTGGAAAAAAAACTCTAGAAGGAAAAAAAAACCACTAGTGATCAAAAGACATTTTACAATGATAACATGGTAAATATATCAGGAAGATATACTTATAAACATATATGCACCCAGCATTAGAGTCCAAATTACATGAAGCAAAAACTGAGAAGCTGAGGAAGCAAGAGACGATTCAAAAATAATAGTTGGAGAGTTCAATAGCTCATTTTCAGGTATGATTAGAAATGCTACTCAGAAGATTAAAAAAAAAGACTTGAATATTCAACACATAAGGCAAGTCTACCTAACAGACATCTATAGGAGACTTTGCCTAACAATAGAGTACAAATTCTTCTCAAGGGTACATGGAACAACTAGGATAGGCTTTATGCTAGACCATAAAATTAGTCTCAACAAATTTTAAAAAGTTGAAATTATACAGAGTATATACAAAGTATGGTCTTTGATCCCATTGAAATAAAAATTACAGAAATAAATTTAGGGAACTCACAAATATGTTAAAATGAAGTAACCCAGTGGTAAATAATGAATTGGTGAGGAAGAAACCACAGGGTATTAGAAAATATATTTATAACAATAAAAATAAAATCACAATATACTGAAGTTAATGGACACTATCCAAGCTGTCCATGAATGGATGTTCGTAGTTGTCACTTCCTATATTAAAAATATGTCTCAAATAATAATATAACTTTGCACCTTAAGACACTGAGGAAAAGTGCAAATTAAGTTTGAAATGAGCAGAAGGAAGAAAAGGCTGACTACAAAAGTGAAATTAAGGAAACGGAGAATCAACAATAAGTAGCATGGACAAAACCCGAAGTTTACATATGGCTAGTCACTTGTCCTGGATCCACTTGTTGAAAACACTGTTCAGTCTTTTAGCCCTTGAGTTGTCCTGGCACCTTTGTTGGAAAATTAACTGATGCTAAATGAGAGGCCTTGTTTTTTGGACTCTCAGTTTTATTCCATTTTTCTGCATGTCTTTCCTTATGCCAGCTTCCCACTGTGTAGGGAACACAACAATATTAACAATAGCTGGAACAAATTCATAGCCACATGAAAAAGAGCACATCTGGACTTTTTACACTATACAAAAAAGTAACTCAAAATGAATCAAAAACCTGTATGTGAGAACTAAATCTATAAAATCATTAGAAGAAAATATAGGAACAAATCTTTATGACAGGGTTAAACAAAGCCTTCTTAAATATGACACTAAAAGCACAAATGACAAAAACAAATAGAAAAAAATAAATCAATTAAAAATAAAGGATAATTTAAACGGCATCAAAATTAAAAACATTTGTGGTACAAAGTGTACCATGAAGACCAAGAAAATGTAACTCACAATGAGAGAAAAAATTTAACAATCATATATCTAATAAGGGACTTTTATCTAGACTATATACAACTATTTACAACCAAAAAATAAAAAGAAAAATGACTCAATAGTAAGTAGGTAAAAACTGAATAGGAATTTTTTCAAAGATATGCAAGTAGTCATTGAGCACATGAAAAATATTCCTTTATGCTCGCCCTCAGGGAAAGGTAAATCTCAATTACAATGTGACACCACTGTGCACCCTTTTGTATGATTACAATTACAACGACAGATGTGTTGGGAAGATGTGAAGGAACCCTCACACATGCCTGTGGAGAATATCGACTGGTATAGACGCTTTGGATGCAGTTTGGCAATGTCTCAAAGGTTTAAACTTGGAGTTATGTTATGACCTAGCAATTCTACTTTGAGATATATAATACAGAGAATTAAAACCATGTATTCACACAAAATTTTGTACAAAGAAGTACATTGCAACATTATTTATAATAGTCCTAAAGTGGAAGTGACCAAAATGGCCATAAGCTGATGAACAAAAAAAATAACAATGTATATGCTTCCAAGGGAATGTATATATGGCAACAGAACAAAAGAAAGTATCAATACATTTTGCGACATGAATGAAACTTGAAAAAAATGACACTGGGTGAAAGAAGCCACGCACAAGGAGCCGTATATTGTATGATTTGATTTTTCTAAGAAATGATCAGAGTAGGCCAATCTAAAGAGACAGAAATAGATGAGGGTTTACCTAAGACTGGGTGTGATGGGAGAGAAAAACATGTAAATGGTAATAACTGTAGAGTTTGTTTTGCAAATGATGACATAATTTTAAAATTAAATGCAGTGTTGGTTGCACAACTCCGAGGCTATTCCCAAACCATTGAACTGTATATGTGTGAATTGCATGGTATGTGAGTCATATATCGATAAAGATGTTAAATACATATTTTAAAAGAGGATAATCCTAGACCTCTAAGAGATTGCAGTCTATTGAAAAAAGTAAATACATATACAGGCCCGACAAAAAAGTGGTACGAGCTACGAAACATAAATAAACTAGGGCAGTTTTACTAATTCAGTCATGGGGGTGTTTTTCTTGGGAGAATTAGATCAAGACTAATGTAAAAGATGGATCTGAGCTGCAGAGTGATGTCAACGGGCATTGAAGCTACACCATAAGAAATAATTGAAAATGAGAAATCAAAAAGACACAGCATGTTTTAGAGTGGAGCAGAATGCATGGGAGAGCGCTAGGTGTGAAAAATGCAACTTCTGGAGAAGGAAAACGCATCCTGGCAGGCCTTGAGAGGCATGTCTAAACGTTTGTTCAGTACTTTAGCTTGGGAAGCTTTTCCAAGGTTTAAGTAGGGTGGTCAAAAATGCCTGTATCAGCTCACTGCTGTTTCTTGGTAATAGAAACGTCTCCGTTTTCAGTGACAGTTGTGAAGAAACTTTGACCTTTAAAGGCATAAAATTGCTTATAATTGACTTAGTCGCAAGACTTACATATATTCATTCTCAACCAACGCTACTTGGAAACATGGTAAAGTTGTTCATCTTTTGTGGTCAATGACAGCAAACTTTTGAGGTAGTCTAAATGCTGCATAAATGACTGACAGATAATATGCCACTAATTATTTACTTGCAATCTCCATTGGATTTGGGGGAAATTCAATTACCTGAATTAAATTGGGTAAACTAAGTGATTCTATAGAAAGTTCAAAGACTTTAATCAATTCTCAGATTTTTACTTAATATCAGTTTCATGACCTGGAAAAACTAAAAATTCTAAACATTCACCTTGAGAAACTGGAGTTTTTTTGTCAGGGGGGAACAGAGGAGTAAGTCACCCTATGGGATGTCACTCTCTCATATCACCAAGAAGATTCAGCTGTAGCAAAAGTGTCTGACATAAACTCTCCTGGTGTGATGTCACACACCCTCTGACCTTAGTCTTATAAATCAGTATTTAACTTTAAAAGGAAAATATTACATTTTAATAGAAGCATTATTTATTATAATTGCATAATCTTACTTTTAATTTAAGTATTTTTATGACATCTCCCACACCCATCTTTGTCATCTTACAGATAAAACTGAGTCCAAGAGAGGTCTGAGAAACACGCATGGGCATACTACCATTTTGTGTCAGAGCCGAAAATACAACACCCAAACATCTTAATTCCATTTCCGCTGACTTCCCTTACATACCACCCAATAGATGAGTTCACAAAGGTCTGAATAATCATATAGGAAACCTTATAAAAATAAGTGACAAGGTAATAAATGATTTCTTTTTTTTTTTTTTTTGAGTCGGAGTCTCACTCTGTGGCCCAGACTGGAGTGCAGTGGCCGCCCCCGGCCACCGCAGCCTCGACCTGCTGGACTCCGGCGATCCTTCCGCCTCAGCCTTCCGAGTAGCCAGAACTACAGGCATGCGCCACCACGCCCGGCTGGTTTTTTGATTTATTGTAGAGATGAGGTCTCACTGCCCAGGCAGGTCTCGAACCCGCGGGCTCAGGCAATCCACTCACCTCAGCCTCCCAAAGGCGTGGGATGACAGGCTGAGCCACCGAGCCCGGCATAAAGATTTCTATTGACGGCTTGTCAAGGATTTGGACTGCACGGAGCACAGCACGTCCCAAAGCCATTAATCACAGCGACTACATGACCTTCAGTCGTGGGAGTCCGCCCGAACCTAGACCTTCCTGCATGGCAAGAGGTCAGATAAGTCTGTCCAGCCAAGCGCTACACCCTCATGGCTGGCCACAGCACCGTTGTGTTTGTCTGACTCCCAGTGTCTTAGTACTCTACTGAGTACTAAGACTCCCAAGTCTTAGTACTCTACTGAGCAAAAGAGAAAGAAGTCACATTAGGGCTTAACAATCAAGAGACAGATTCCTTCTGCCCCTTCCAGATTTCCTGTGTGACATCGGAATTAAACCACGGCAACATTCAGCACATTTTTATCCAGATCAATATTGAAAACATATTTAATGCAATATTGGAGGGATTATAGCATTCAGAAAAGGGAAAGTCTGACTAAGGCGGCAGCTGCACGCATTCCAGCACCCTCGAGGCATTGCCAGCGTTTATCAGCCAGTCAAGTCTCTGACAATAAACAATCTTCAGGCCAGGCTCCTGCTTGCTAGTGGATAGTTGTTGGAAGCTTGTTTTCATGACAGTATTAACAGCTCTTGTTTCTGTAGGTCGCCCATTGCTAACTGCTTGATTCATGTCAGAAGGATTTTAATGAAGCTTTAAAGTTACTTTTAATTGCATTCTAGTCGACAATACTTTTGTAATAGTGATCCACTTTGCAAAAAAGTAAATACATATTTTAATTATATATATATGTAAATACCAGGAATTTCAATAGAAAATATGTTCTCTACGAACTGCAGAAATTGAGTTGCCTGTTTCTTATGACTTGACGTCAAAAATCTTCTATCTAAAAATAGTGTAAAACAAAGGATGCCTATCACTTTTTTCACCTTTCTTCCCAATGGGACGTCACTGTCTTTATCTCTTCATAACCTGCATACACCTTCACGAGGGTAGTTAGAATCGGGCCTGATTTTCTGTGATTTCATATTAGAAAAACAATAGCGGTTGTTGAAATAGCTTCTTTCCTGACCAAGTGGCTTTTTTGCTCTGTGTCAACTGTTCCTAGGTCACACTGGTTGTTCAATGTTTTCAAAAATACCTTTGGTCAGAATAGGTCATTCATGTAGTCAGAAATCAATTTTGTGAATTTAAATTAGAAGGTATCAAATTACATTCCAAAGAAACAATTAAAGCCAAATACAATGTAGGGTTTTCAAGACAGAGAACAACAGCAGTCACATGTTACATGTTCTTGGTCTAGTCTTATTTTGAGCAAGAGCAAATATTTATGGAATGCCCAGCAAATGTTGTGAATAGAGTTTCTGTTTGTAGAATAGGGTGAAGATGAATAACTCAATAGATTGCTAAAAACATACCTATTACATATCCATATTCTATATTTTGATCAAAGCAACCAGTCCCACAAGTAGAGGCATCACAAGGAAATGAAACATGAAATATTTCGTGAACTTTTGAGATATGTTTCATTGCATTAATCAGATCAGTGATTACAGAAAGTATTTTTGGGGTATTATAGATTGCATGTTTCACTAATACAATTATATATATATATTTTCATATGTTTTATATATATATATATATATATTTTTTTTCCCCTAAAAGGGCTTTGGTAAGTGAAAATCAATACTTTTAGTTTGTTTTAAGGTCTTATTGGTTTGTATATAACTCTACAGATATTTATTCAGTTGGTCCTTGAAAACTGCTCATGTGCCACACTGCTTAACATCTAGCATTGGTAGAAAAACAGCTTTTTTGCAATATCTAAAAATTATTTTCCATGATCCAGCCCAAATCCTTCCTCACAAAGAAAGACATTTTGACTCCTTTCGTTGGACCTCTCCACTTCTTTTTTTGTGACTTATTATTTCTTATAAAGTTTGGTAGCACTTTTTTGTTTACATTTTCTCCCTATACATAAAGTATAAGCTACCCAGGAAAGGGCAGTGAAAATTTACATAATTCTCGATTACTAAGAAAAAGCTTTTTAGGAAACAAAATTACAATAGATATACTGAATCAGTAGAAGACAACCACCAACACTAAATCTTAGACAGGAGGCTATGCTGACTTCATGTGCCTCCATTTCAGCAAATCAACTGCCTGCTATCATGATATTTACATGCAACAAGTACCTGTAACTTTCTGATCGTAGGTGAAATAGAATATTGTGCTTCCCTAACCTCCCACTTCATAGAAGATACTTTTTTGAGAACTTGTACCATCCAAATAACATGAGCCCTGGAATTTCAATACATACAGTTCTAGGCAATTGTCTTTCCACAAAAATGAGAAGATTGTTACGAAAATGAAAGTTTGCTTTTATAGATTAAAATAATTGCTTCACTGATATCAGATATGCAACAACAGCTAGTCTGGACTTAAGCTTTAGTTCCTCTAAACTGTGTAGTAAATTGTATATAAACCCTGTAAGCTATCCTATGTTATTGTTTTAATTAAAATAATTCTGTTAATTGAATACATGTATGTTTCATAGAGACAAAACAATGTTTTAGCCTTCATTATATACATCTGAAAAGTTTTAACTGCCTACAATTTCCATAACCTCTACACAAATGTGATTCGGAGGCCCTTAATGAGGGAATTTAAATTTTAGACATTATGTTTAGATAATTCAAACTCAATTTAGTAATCAAATTGACAATACCTGTATGTCGTAAACTCCTAGAGACCAAACATACACCAGATCGCATTACTCTATTAGATAGATGTGTATGCTTATGTGGGATTTTATCATGATGATGGTCAGACTTATGTGAGCAGAAATGATAGCAGCTACATCTTTGTTGAAATCATTTCAAAATACTATCCAGATAAAATAGGTTAAAGGTAGAAAAATAAGAGAGTTCAAGGTTTGCATTTTAATAACAATATATATAAGCTTCTTTGTGCATATAAATATGGTTCATTAATATGCTAGGAAAATGCTAGTATGAGTATCATGTTACTGAGTCTCTATCTTTTGTGTCAACGTTCTTATCTTTTTTAGTTTTTCAGTTGAGATCCTAGAGATATTCGCATTCAGTTTCTGGAATTTAGATTTCTATTTAACTTCAAAAATTTTATAAAAGAGTAATCCTCTGAAGACAAAGTTTACATTTTTATTCTTTTGTAACTTAATATTATCTGAAAATTAGCTTTAAAATTTTTGGAAAAATATATTCTCTCATAAAGTAAATCTGTGAATAAAATATATGTCAGAAAAGTTACTATATTTAAAAATTATGCAATTTATACGTGACTGAATTGAGGTGAAACTCTGAGTGCGATTTAAGTGATACAATAGTATAATTATGATTTGTGGAAGAAAAACATTTCCTGAACTCAACACATTACCTGGATTTTGTGAAATTTTTTTGTTTTTATGTTCATGAAGGATCCAAGAAAGTTCTCCAAAAATAAACAACAAGAAAAGAAAAAGAAATAAACGATATCACCATAATTATTGAATAGGATGTCAGTTGTTATAAGAGCTCAGTGTCCCATCTCTATGAGGACAGTCTTCACAATTTTGCATGTAAAACATATCTTTCTTTGCTTCCCTGGTGTAACCATTGACTTACCTATGCTTTCATAAAATAGCTTTCAATTTATATCAATGAAAATTTAAGAGTTATTAATTTTTCAGTGTTTTAGAAAATAAAAATTTAAAAATAATGAAACAGAGGTACATGCTTCAATATAAGCAACTATTAAACACGTAATGTCTATGGTCCATATTAAAGTGTTTATAACATGCAAATCATTTGCATGCATGGCTTTCACTGTACATGCATCTACTAAAGAAGAAACATGTGGGGAAAAAACCAACTATGACTTTTCTTTAGAGTTGATTCACAGCGTTCTAGGTAGTGTTCTAGGTGTGACTGAAAAGGGAAGGTAATTTGGAATTTGGATTTAGACATATTTCAATTTCCTTATGTTTTTCTCCTAGTCCCTAAATTTGGGACTGATTTTCTCATATCTTGGCAGAAGTTGGAGACCTATTTCATGGAAAGAATACAAGTGGACCACAGGCAAATTGAGAATGCAATTCATAAAATGTGAGATTAAGTAAAAGTTTATCTTTTTAATATTGAAATACACCTCCCCCTTCTAACCACTTTTATACCAGTTCCCAAAATGGAGGCATTCAGTGTTATATCCTGTATTCAGGAGAGTTAAATTTTTTTTCTATGGAAATTCTAACCAGTTCATGGAAGAGACTGACATTTGCTGACATGATAACTTCTGAATGAAGCAGTCAAGCCAATTACCACGATGGTTTAATGAACACTTATTAAACAGTGAGACAATACATTCATAAAACCCTCTAATATAAACAAAGTTTTGGATCAGATTTAAATGATGTAATTTCATTTCATTTTATTTATTTATTTACTTATTTATTTTGAGTTGGAGTCTCACTCTGTCGCCCAGACTGGAGTGCAGTGGCTGCTCCCGGCCACCGCAGCCTCGACCTGCTGGGCTCCCACTAATTTTAAAGATAAGCAGAAAATCACAATAAAAAAATACCTGGGGAGGTCTCAAATATGAAAGAAATAAAGCAAAGCAAATAAATAAGCAAAAGAAGGAAATTTGAAGAAAACACACTAGACAGGAAGAAATAATATCATTATTGTTCACAGAGAGGTAAAAGAAAGATATAAAATATATTTAGGAAACAAAAATAACCTTTAAGAATGAAAAATATATAGCAGAAATGAAATTCAATACTTTGTATGGAAGTTTAAACGAAGAAACTCTGGCAAAAAGTGGGACATAAAGACAAATGTATGAGAAACAAGAGATAAAGGATCCGAGAATCACAAGCTCAGGTCTGACGTCTCAACCTCTGAATAAAAAGAGTTTCAGCAAAACACAATAGTGGCAAAAAGTGGTGAGAACATGAGATAATTCAGTAAATTATTCTTGGAATGAGAAGGTTCATTTCTTGAGTGAAGAGACCACCTAGCACCTAGAACAATGAGTGAAAATAGATTCGCGTGTGAATATGATACTAACATTTCCAAACCTTGTTACCAAGAAGAGCATAAACTTCTGAGAGGAAAAAAATAGTAAAAGCTCCTTTACACAGAGCCACAAATCATATCTGGAGCTGGAAGACAGTGGAGGTGTGTCTTAAAATGTTAAGAGAATCTGTTTTAACCTGGCTGAGTTCCCAGTTCTATTTTTAAATGCACTACCAACTAGGTGTGACTATAGTTATTTTGCCATGAAAAGTGTTAAAAAAAAAAAAAAACTATTTACCTGCCTGCAGTCATTCTCAAAAAGCTACTGGAAGATTGGTTTAAAGAAAAATTAAATAATTAATTAGTTAATTAATTAAAGATATAGGACTTGAATATACAAGAGAGAGGGAAAGAGGCTCTTAAGGTGGTAAGAAAGAATAAGCTAGAGAACAAACAATCCTGATAAGAGCAAGTTAGAAATCTCTGGGAGATGTTTTTCTCAATAGATGAATTTGTTGAACAGTGGATGCATATAAATAGAATGTAGAAAATATTTTATTTTTAGAGAACAACTTGGAGAAAATTTGGTGATTAATATATTAAACATCTAAGCAAATAAAAACGAAAATGAGTAACTCTAACTGCAGGGAAAATAATAAATTGTACAATAAAAAAGAATGAAAATATTCTACATAGCCCAGGTGTGTAATATCTACATGTTCATAATAATATAAATGCAGAACATCTATCCAAATGGAATTATAACTACATCTAGAGATGGGAAGTCAGTGTGTTTGTAAGTTGTGATGAGAGGGGAAATTAAATGTCTAAGACACAAAGAAAAATAATGAATGCAACAAGTAACATAATTAAGAGTAATTGCTTCCAGAAAGCAATGATGGGTATTGAATGATGGTTATTTTAGGGGAGGAGTTAGGAGACTACCATTTTCATAAAAAGAGATTTGACACTTTAAGCGACACGTGGGTGTAAGAAAAGTATAATTTAGACACCAAATGATAATTTTAAAAAGAGATGATGTGTAATGAGGTAGTAAAATATCATATTCTTGAGTGGGAAAAATATGTGTAGAAGAACCATACTGACAGCAAAGTATCCGGGAATCAGTGAATTGCAGTTTCTATATGGTCTCACAAGTGCATGTCTTCAGTCTTGTTTGTTCCTTAATTCCACCGAGACTGCTCGGAAATTACTTGCAATTCTCTCTCAATGTTCACCAGATGGAATGCTTATCATGTATTCCATTCTTTTCCTTGATCTGATAGAACACAGTTTATATTTAAATCTAATCCAATTTTATGCAGAAAATGTCTAATGTTAAAAAAATCACAAAATGCTGAAAGAACATTTATAGTACAATAAAATGCATGATTATAAGCATTGTTACAACCATACCATATTTGAAACCACTTTAACTTTTAACCAGATTATCATCTGGAAGGCAGTGTACACACTCTGAGACCAGCCATTGATCCAATGTTTTAAATTAAAATGGAATAGTGCCAGTGGAAAAAAAAAGAAAGAAGAAACCCCCCAAAACCCAAATCCAAAAACTCAAAAGAATGAACACAAAGAGTACACAGAATGAAAACTAAACAGGTATCCGAATAAATTTAATGTCTTCTAAGCAAGTTGTAATTTGAAATAAATTATTATTCAACTTATGAAAATCCTATTACTAACTGATCAACAAATTAATATGTCCATTTTGAGGCTTCTGCAGAAAGGATCAGATAAGAAGTGTATTACAGTGGCCACAGAATGACATCACAAATGAGCACATCCATTCTGCAGACTGTTGGCTAAACAACAACGTATTTTGGCAGCACCGTGAGAAAGGGAAAAGGAATATGCTTTTTAAATTTCTCCAAAATATTCTTGTTGAACCCAACACATGACCTCAGATGGTGCACAGCCCAATGTTAAAAGGAGCTCAATGGACTCAGAGTAAATTTGTGTTAAATTAATAGACGTAAATATGACTGGAGCTAATAGTCAACATGAGTGATCATAAAAAAAATATTTTCCAGATGTACCATTGCATTTTCAAGAAAAATCTTACTAATACAATGGTAATTGTTTTTAAAGGTACTTAGTTCACTAGTGGAAAAATAATAATTAAATCCAAACTACTAAAAAACTCACTTTGTAAAGTAGAACAAGGATTAATTTCTATGTCTTTAAAGTTGTGAGTGTGGAGCGGTGTCTTTTAAGGTGTAGGCAGTTACATTTAACCTTTCTGTGTTTTTTCAAATAGAATTCTGTCACGAAATGGAGTTCATTGTCAGTTCAGATATAAAAACACATGCAATGGTATACTATATGTAACTGACTATACTCCAAAAAAGAAACTTATTTTAGGTTAGGAGAGATTATCCAATACATAGGCGCTTCATAAAGCCCAGACTGGCGCTTCATAAAGCCTAGTCCATAGCCAGGCGTGGAGAGCCAATTTGACCAACATGTTTACCCAAGAAACCTAGAGCAGAAAGATAAACCTGTACCTGAATAAATGCATTTTTCATTTATCAGATCATGACTGCTTTTATATTCTAAGACAAGCTTTATCCAAAACTCCTCCTCTCTTTGGTCTGTAGCTAAAATACTTCAGATTTTATCCGGTAAAGATCTGGAGGAATATAAACTGTTCGAAATGATATTCACAGTGTCATAGTGGTAAAATATGTCCACCATTAAGTAAAACTTGGGAAATAGAAAGGAGTGGTGTGTTGAATTTTCCTGAATTGATGTCTTGTTAATATTCTCTGACGTTGCTTTATCTGTGATAACTTTAGCCTTTGTTTCCATCTGTGTGTGTGTGCTTGCCTCTGTGCTGCTCACTTCAAATTAATTCAGATCATAGTATTGATTTCAATCACAGAACCTCAGTCATTCCTTTTCTATTACCAGATTTACAACTGTTTACAGCAAGCCTTTAGATTCAACAACTGGCCATTTCAGTCAATCACATTTTTTATTCAGTCAAAAGTCTGAGAAAATGTATTGGATGAAAGTAGGTCTGTGTGAATAAACAGACTGCTGGCCCTTATGACCAAAGTGTATTTTAAAATAGTAGAGCAAAGCATGAGAATAAAAGTTCATAAACTGAGAAAGGCCATTTGCTTATTGTTTTGAAGCCAGATCATCTTGGTCCATTACCAGTCTTGAAAAAATGGTGGCTCTGCAGTTTTCTAATCTGTGAAATGGGAAGAAGGGCATCCATGGAAGTTTCTTCCAAGCATGGTCTTCCAAAAGCTCATGAGCATCAGAATCACCCAGGCCTCAGGTAAACCACATGTTCTTGGACCCTCGTTCACATCCTCGGGGTAAATCTACCCTATTAACCATCATTCCAGGTAACTTTTAAGCACACTGGAACTGAAGAGCCACTGGCCTTGGGTGGGGGGGTAGATCGACAACCAAGTCATGTGAGGCGCTGGTAGACTGAGCTGATTCTGAGATTGATTTTAATAAGGAAATCAAGAGTTCTAGATGCAAGGCCACACGGGCTTTTGAGGTGGGAGAAGAGGAAGATTCCAGTTAGGACGGCCCAGAGCACCGCAGGACAGCAGCCAGGTGGGCTGGAATGAGCAAGGGTCTGGGTTCTGTGTGCAGGGACACGATTGCCAGAAAACAGGAGCTGCGGGGAAGCCCAGCCCTGGACGTGTGTGGGCTGGGGTGACACGGACATCATTCTGTGGGTTCTGTGGTTTGGGTAGGAGCACTAGTAGCAGGAGACAGGAATAACAGCGCTCAAGCACTCAGGGACCCTCTCAAGGTCATTCCTCCGTGGACATCTCCTTGTAGTGACATGAGCATTGTCTTTCGAACACTCTGAACGATCTCATATGTGCAGGAGAAAGCTTATGTTGACTGGTCCACAAAAGAAGAAAGCAAAACTAATGAAGAAATAATCAACCCCCAAAGGGGATCTGCTTACTGTAACATCAACAAATGTGTAAACTCTTGCTGTTCCTTAGTCTTCGCAGTGCAGGACAAAACAACGGATGATAACATTTATCTCATTAATGCATACATGATTCATTTAAGTTATATAACTTTTATAATATGTCTTAGACCAAAGCTCACTTAAAAATCGACCTGATACTATAAAATATTCTATACATTCCATGATAATATTCTATTTTTCTTAACAAGTTATTAGAATTGGCCTCAAAGGTAGTTTTTAACTTGTTCTGGATTAAGTTTACTGGTTAGATAGAAACATATTTTTAGGTATCTAATTAAGAATAAGAGCAATGTGGTCCCAAGCTTAAAATAATGATCTGAAGGACTCTGTGGATTTTGTTAATAACTTATCTTTTTATTGTTCTCTAGATGCAAAATATAAATGTGTTCTAAGACTGTAAAAGTCAATCAAAATTAATGATTCAAGAGAAATGTGCATCAGGTGTAAGAATGATTAAAGGGAATGTTTCGTAGTAGGGAGAGATGTGGAAAGGCTTACTTTTTATTGTTCTCTCCATAATACATATCGAGGGATTTATAAATGAGAATCAGATTACACGGTGCGGCTAGGAAGCAGACAGCTCCCTGAACCCTGGTTCACCAAAGATTTCTAGAATAAGTTCCTAGGAGACTCGGGCTACATTTGGGGGGCGGGGAATGTCTCCCTATGCACTGAGGCAGAAACAAGGAGAGACTAGCGGGTTGTGCTTGGTTGGGTGTTCAGCTTCCGCTCAAGAATTTGTTGAATCTAAATCTCTGAGTTGTATATAGCTTTGGGGGTGGGGTGCATGTGGAACTTTTCCCTATGCATGCCATTTGAATAAACAATCCTCTAACTCACTGTACAGAGGAGACAGATATACGGTCCCCTTAGGCAAGTCGGTACCATGTGACGGTTTAAGAACAACAACAGGCAGGTAATCTTTACCTAGGGTAAGAAGTTCTGAAGGCAAACAGTGAGTGTGGCATTTCTTGTGGGACTACGAGAATTAAATTTGGAAGGAAAATAAAGAAGAGAGTTCAATGAGCTCCTATTCTTTGTTAAATCATTAAGTAGAATTAGATTTTTAAATGTAAGGCTAAATAGTGTTCACAGTTAAATTTAGAAAATTTCCAAGGAACTCTTGCAGTGGCAAAAAGATTTTCACAAAGGAGGAGAAACAAAGTTAAAGAGAAAAAAAAAATACACCTTCTATTACTATATGCTACTGCATAACATGATACATATTTCTTTTTGGAGCATTACAGAGCTAGAAAATAATTATGACAGCAAAGCTCACATACTAAGAGATAAATAACTCTTAGAATACTGCTGTTTGAATCTTGAAGTGGTCATAGAATATTTGTTTTTTAGGACTTCTAGCAACATGTGAAATATTTTAGATGGGTCTCTTTGTGATTTAGAAGTGCTTACGATTTGGGTTGAGTACAGCTCAAGTTTTATATTAAGTTTGGTAATTTTCCTTCATGTTACAAATTTTTCATGTTGAACAACAGCCTCATAAAACTCTTGGGGGGACGATGATACACACACACACACACACACACACACACACACACACACCCATAGAACAAAGCGAAAAACTAAAAACCGGCTCTGTTCTGCTTCCTGTACTTTTTCCAAGAACACTGAAGGTGGTCTTTTCTATTTGTAAGCCTGAAGATTGTATGAGACTGTGCTCCAGACACCCTTACCGACATCTCAGACAATGTTGTGATGCACACTGCAGGTGAAATGATTTGCTGAAGCGCTTATTTTTAATTTTTGAAAGGCATTCTCTTGACCACATACACTCAGCAGATCCTTGATTTGTCCATCTTAATGATGAACGTAGACTTTTCTGAAACTTTATCTGCATAATCCTAGACTTGACCACCACAGTGCTACTGTCACTAGATGGGATCAAATTGCTACAGATGTCAACATGCAGTAATTGACTCTTAGTGAAGAAACGCGAGGAGGTTATTAAGAAAGGTGGTCAATAAATATTTCACAATTACATTATTTCTACTAGTTAAATAAAATAGCCTCACAATGAATACTATGCATATTCTGAAAAATAAAATCAATTTACTATCAATTTGTGAGGATCTTTACCAGCACAATAAATCAGAAGTGCTGTTTTCTTGCCTGAGCTCTTCGAGGGTTGTA